>CM056731.1:21476828-22735828 GCA_029844215.1 Przewalskia tangutica | reverse complement strand
GGTTGGTGCATGTAGACAGTTTCATTGAGGTGCTCATGGAGGAAGGCATTTTTGACATCCAATTGATGAAGGGGCCACCTTTTTTAGAGAGACATGCTAAGAACTGTTCTGATAGTTGTCGGTTTGACCACTGGATTGAATGTCTCCCCACAATCTACACCAAAGTGATGTGTCTTCCCATCACCTACAAGACGACCCTTATGCCGCTCAAAAGTTCCATCAGAATTTTCCTTATGATTGAAAATCCACATAGATCGAATTATATAAGCATTAGACGGACGAGGTACTAAATCTCACGTCCTATTTTTAATTAGAGCGTGATATTCATCATCCATGGTCATTTTCCAATTCAGGTCTTTTAAAACAGACACTGGTTACGAGGCAAAAGTGATTTTGAGACCTGGGTGTGTAGGCTATATTTGATAAGGAAAAGATCCTAAATATATTTTCTCTCATTTTCGGTCATCTTCTTCCAAAGAAACCGTAGTAGGGCTGAAATTTTCTACCAATTTTTTATGTTTTTTTCATACTCCATTCCAATCAATTATGTCTGAATCAAAATCATCCTTTCACCCTGCCCTTGTTGTCTCGAACATCAAAACACATGTTTCCATCAAATTAGAAATGGAAACCGTTCATTATGCAACTTGGGCGAAATTATTCAAAATATGTTATCGTGCTCACAAAGTTCTTCATCATATAATTCCTCTGAAAGAGGGAAATGAGAAGGAATTAACAACCAATGCAGACAAGGAATTGTGGGATACACTTGATGCCACAGTCCTTGGTTGGATTTATGCAACAATCTCCACTGACTTGTTGCATACAATAATGGAACCGGATTCAACGGTCATGCGACATGGGAACGTTTGCGAGTTATCTTTCAAGATAACTAAAACTCTCGCGTTGTTACATTGGAGCAGGAGTTCTCAACCATTAACATGGCGGATTTTCCTAATGTTTCTGCATATTGTCAACGCCTCAAAGTGTTGGCAGATCAATTAAGAAATGTTGGTTCACCGGTTACTAATAACCGTTAGTCTTACAATTGGTCGTCGGTCTCACCGATGCGTATAGCGGTGTCGGAACTCTAATCCGTCAAAGTAATCCTCTACCAAAAATTTATCAAGCAAGGTCCATGCTTGTGCTTGAAGAGTCGAGCTTGATGAAAAAGACTTCAACTATTTCAAATTCCGCCATGATTTCCACTTCTACAAATGATGGTAATATTTTTTTACCCTTCTCGACAAAATAAGGTACAAAAAGGACGTAATAATAATAAAAATAAGGGCGGAGATCGCGAACAAAGGTGGAGGCCATCGAAATTCCGGTGGCGGCGGAAATGGCGGCACCACCAACTCCGATGGCAGCAGCACGGCGGCAGGGGTGGTGGACAGTGGCAGCAAGCCAACACCACAGACAATTGGGCCAGGCAGCCCCAACGGCCCACTGGCCAACCCCAGTCCACTCCCTACTTCCCGAATAATTAGCAGAAGGCCAGACATGCCTAGCAGAACCATTTTATTGGGTCTGTTAACGCAGGCAGTAGCATTGGGCCTCAACCGACCCAGTGGCATGAGGCCCATTTAGCAGCGATTCAACCCACCAGATTCAAATTGGTATATGGACTCCGGAGCAACGTCCCATATGACGTCCTCCCAAGGTAATCTCTCATCCTATTTTAATTTGATCAATGATAATGGTATAATTGTCGGAAGTGGCCATTCAATTCCAATAAAAAGGTATGGTTCTAGAAAATTGTCACCACCAAACCCACCACTAATTTTAAAGAATGTCCTTCATGTTCCCAAATTAATCAAAAACTTGGTCTCTATTAGAAAGTTTACTACTGATAATTGGGTATTTGTTCGTTTTGACCCCTTTGAATTTTTCGTGCATGATTTTCAGACGGGGAAGCTTCTCATGAGATGTGATAGCAAGAGGGAGCTCTATTGAATAAATCCACCAGATCAGCAGTCCAAGTTTCAATCTACCTTTGCAACCTTGGCGCCATCTTTATGGCACCAACGCTTGGGACATCCGGGGAGGCTGTTTTGGCATCTCTTAAATAAAATAAATGTATTTCTTGTATCCAAACACGGACTCTAAATAAGTGTCATTCTTGTACGCATGGTAAACATTTGAAATTGCCATTTATTTTTCTACTTCATGCACCCTTTTGCCATTTGATATTTTACATTGTGATATTTGGACATCACCCGTTTTGAGTTCTTCTGGTCATAGATATTATTTTCTCATACTAGATGACTACTCTAATTATTTATGGATATTTTCTTTGTCGAAAAAATCACAAGTGTTTTCCATTTTTCTCACATTTAGAGCATTCATCCAAACTCAATTTGAACGTGATATAAAAAATATTCAATGTGATAATGGGAGGGAGTTTGACAACAAACAGTTTTGGGATTTTTTCAAAAACAAATGGTCTAAATTTTCGTTTGTCTTGTCCTCACACTTCATCACAAAATGGGAAGGCGGAATGCAAACTTAGAACCATAAACAATATTGTTAGAACATCTCTTGCACATGCTTCACTCCCCACGTATTTTGACCATCATGCACTCCAAATGGTCACTTACTTATTGAATATCCTTTCTCTTAAAAACATGTCTTACCAAGCTCCACTAAAAATGTTTTATTTACGAGAGCCATCTTATCTACATTTAAGAGTGTTTGGTTGCCTTTGCTACCCTCTCTTCCCATCCACCACAATCACAAAACTTCAACCACGGTCCACTCCATGTGTCTTCTTGGGATATCCTACAAATCATCGTGCTTACAAATGTTACGACATTTCTTCCAAAAGAATAATTATAAGTCGTCACGTAATCTTTGATGAAACAATTTTTCCTTTTGCCAAGATACATGAAATCGGGACTCACACATATAATTTTTTGGTTGATAATAAGCTTTCGTATCTAACACATTTTTTCCACAGCTTTGATATCAGGCAAGAGTTTGAAAGTATTTTCCTCAAATGTATTCTTTCATATAGGGTAAATTTTATACACAATATACAATTAATGATTATAGGAAATAAAACCTCTAATCTTCCTAATTGATGACAATCCCTACTAATCTTCCTAATCCCTAATATTCATTTTACTTATTACCATATATACAATGATACTAAGTTAATAATAATATCAATAATAATATTCTCCAAATACTATTAATGATAATATTCTATCACTCTCTATAACTACATCTCTTTATAACAACTAATTTTTTTTAATTGAGTTTTTATATTATATTTACTTCTCTATAACAACAACAACAATCATCTTTATAACATTATACTCTTTGTAAAATTATCCCATTTAATTTGTTCTAATTACGTTTCTATTTTAATTTCAAAATGACCAAGAGAACCCATAATTAAGTGCGAGACTAGCTAGATAGTTGTGCTTTTAAATTGGCCAACAAGTAGTGGGAATTGAACTACAATAATATTCCAACTGTCCAAACCCAATGAAATAACTTGAAGTGAAATTACTAACCTCTTGTTAAAAAGATGAGGTTTGAGGTGAAAGCATCTTGAAGAGAGCGGCATATATCTTTAAAAAATGTAAGTCGTTGACAAGAAATTTCTAGAGACAAAAAATCAGAGATTAGGAAGATGAAAAGGTTCCACTTCAATTCCATCATCTCAATTTGACTACATTTAAACAAAAGTTTGCAAGAGGGCCATTTACTTAGTTGCATCATGTGACACAATAATCTCCAATCTCCAACTGACCAATACCATCACACATATAAATATACTGGTGGGGAACCGCCTGTGCTTACAACTGAGATTCTTTTGATATATCAATTTCCAGAAAATATGGAAGGTGCATTTTACTACAGAAAACAGTGGAAACAAAACTTGTTGAAATTATTTAAAGATCTCACTCTCTTTGTTTTTTGAAGCAAAAGCACATTCTTATAATAGAATTTACAATGATGTCACAAACACCTAAAAAATCCCATATTGATGATACAAGTATTTGACATTCGTCGTCGTCAGTGGTTGAAACTACTTCTTCAGCAGTAGTGTTGTGCTAGACAATGACAATAAGAAAGAAGCACGTTTTCTATGTCTTTTGTTGCTTTCTCCTATCCTTTTCAGAAAGACAAGTACGTTGACAAAGCAAAAAGAGGCCACAAATTAGTAGATGAAGAGTTGTACGCTTTTCACAGACAGTTTGACCCCAATGTAACTTAACCATGCCGAGTACAGCTGCACCAAAAACAAATGACAGTAAAATGCAATAATCATACTTAATAGGAACGTCGATCAAGTAAATTAGACAAGATATTTTCTAATCATCTTCACATTTACGAGGATGAATTACTTCAAGAAATACTAAAGGGAAGGCTATATGAGGAAACGTGTGGCATTGTAGTACTGCTTGTTGCTATTTCTCCAAAAAGAAGTGCACCTAAAATAAATAAATAAAATGTGTGAACTGACTTTTTGACAGTAGATAAAAAACAAAACTGAGTTTTTTGAGACACTTTCAGGAGTGATATAATACATGATTAGCAAGGAGTTATATGCTTATGAACCCAGCCCCTGAATTTTGAATTGATTTTTTCCTTTCTTGGTCTGCTACCAAACTGTCGATGAAATAATAAACTCAGTTAAAGCAGTGTATTCACCTTCTTTCACAAAAGAGCACTCGGTTATAGAAGAATCATTATGTTCTAAATTTTCTTCTCTTTCTATCACCTAAACCATCACTAATGCTCAAAAGAACCAATGTTCAATAGCGGATCCCAGAGTTGAGAGACACTGTGTTCCTACTAAACTAATAGTTTTAAGGAACAAAACTTGGTAAGATCACTTAGCTATAAGTTTGTAATAATTACCAAAACATGTAAAGCCTAATGTGCAAACATGATTTACGACTGCCAGACCTAAAGGAAGAGGAGAAATATTTAAGATCATCAAGGTAAAACTTGTTGGAAATTTACTAATGTGGAATTAAGATTACCCCATTATTTATGACTCGAACAATTGGGATTCCACACGTCGGAAACGTCGTTTCCACACACGTGCACACGTAGTGCCAAGTATCGTAAATTTCATTAGTGAAAGAGATATTGGTATATGAGTAAACGTTTGAGACATGAAATGATAGACGGTCGTTGGTTAAATGACACGTGTTCCGGTAAATGAAGGAAGAAATGTACATGTGTAAAAGATGAAACGAATCGGAAATCGCCACGGAGCCGTGAAGGGCCGCAGCGCAACCACCGTCGGAGATCCGGCGCCTTGGTGGCAGTGAGTTACTGGAGCCGCGGTGCTTCGATGATAGTGAGGTCGACGGAAGACGAAATGTTTTTGACTTTTGGACTGATTTTGGAGCATTGATCCTCCATTACTTGACACTTGAATTCAGCCATTATTTGGCTGAATTATAACCTCTCAATAAGTGTCATTTCATGGCTTTGATTGCCATTAGTTGGCTACATGAGAGGTCATCTTACACACACTATAAATTGAGGTCTTAGGCTCAATTGAAGGACACGCTTCACTCTTGTTTAGTTCAGATTTTTCTGAACTTCTTCCTCTCTAGCATACTTTCACACACTCAAAGGTTCCTTTTGAGAAACACTTGAGTTTTCTTTGCTCATTTGTTTGATGATGTTTTAATTTGGGAGACAGTTGCCCATAAACGTAAAAGGATATATACGGAACAATATTGTCTTAAGGACAGAGTGCTAACACTCGACTCATCACAATTGTAACAAGTAGAGATTTAGCGTCTCTTGGTTTCAGGATATCAAGATCAAGAAGCTTGTTGCAATTGAAATGAAGATCCAAGAAGGATGATTCAAGACGGACTCAAGATTGATTCAAGGATAGAATATCAAAATTACAAAACTCATTGTAGTTGTCACGACTCTTGTTAGGCTTCAAGTCTGTTGTGTTGTAATTCATTATTTTTTATCCTTTCGAAGCACTAGTAGTAGTTGTATATTATTCCCGTACATCCATTGTATCTCACAAAACTTTTATAACAACCTCCCAGGTGAGTCCAATTTGAAGATTCATTCACTTTTAGATAGACAATGGAAGATTTGTTCACTTTTAGCTCATCGACTTGTTGTAGAGGTTGAGGAAAATGTAGGCAGCTGATAAGATTTGTTGGAGAAGATCATGGAGCAATATTCTCTAACTTTTTGGACTTATTCCCCAAGCATAGCAACGGCTTTGACTTGTTCTTCCCACGTTTTTCATCAGCTCCTAATCACCTTGCCACATTACTTTACCATCGTGGTAAAAATCTCACGAGAATTGCTTCAGTCCATGAAGTAAGGCAAAACTGTTTGTCATAGAAATGTTGGTCCGAATGTTGTGATATTTGTTCCAACACTTTTGAATTTTAACTTAGTACTAAAAATGATATGTTGGCAAAATGTCACAACATCAAATCCAACATTAACATTCTCTCCCTTTTTGCCTTTCGTCACTAAACCTATTCTAATCTGTGTGAGTGACTTACAGAAATGTCATAGATGTTGTCCCAACATCTATGATTACAATAATGCTCCCCCTTAACGTGTGATCGCATATAAACACAACATATATACACCATTTTCATAGGATTAGAAAAATAAGAAAAAATAGCATTCAACCACATCATCCAAAATATTGTCAGATCAATCAATTACATCACCATATATCTAAACAAAAAAATAATCAAACACAGTCCAAATTCATTAAGCAATAACCAATCATCAACAACAGTTTTTTTCTTGCATATTATGCATCAGTAGTAGCTTCCAGCCGCTTTCTACGTCTACATAATTTCAGTTTGCTCTCTCATCCGGCGACTTTAGCTTCAGCATGCGCGGCTTGATTCTGCGGCGCATGTTAGCAAGACTCTCCTGCCAACAGCTTCTTCTCTCTGCATAGCAGCATCCACAACTTCTTCAGCAGCAGCAACATCTGCAGCAGCGCATTGAAGGCAGACTTTCAGCCATTTCCTCCCCCTTTTTGTGAAGAAATCAACATTAAGAACTGGTCTTTGGCATTTACTAAGGCATCCCTTGCAATATCAACTTCTGAAAGTCTTTATTTTTTCACTGATTTCTCACAAAAAAATGTTCAGTTGTCATTTTTCACTGAATGTTGGTGGGGAAAATCTAAATAGTAGTGTTTTCACATGGAAAAAGTAGGAAGTTTCCCAGCGTTTCAGTAGAAACTTGTTTCCCACCATGCATGTTTCCAGTGAGTTGGTTCGGTGGGAATAAGGTGAAAAAATCATAGCACAATTTTTTCACTGAATGTCGATGGCAAAAACTTTTGTTTCTATTAGTGAAATACCTCTGACATTGAAAATACAACAAAAAAAAATCGGTCGCCTAAGTTTATGTTTTCGTATCATATTATAACACAAGTTATGCCTTACAAGGAATAATAAGTTATGACGCCTAATTCATATAGAACTTATGCCGCTACAGACATAATTTCAATTCAGAAACCACAAGTTATGCCTTATAATTCTCTAAACTTATGCCCGAGCGAATTAGATATTACACAACTTATGTCAGATAACTTAATTTTACATAACTTATGGCGGACAAGGAAAAAGGTCTCTAAACTTTGACCTTGTGAAATTAGGTCATGAATAACAATGCTTTTGCCCATAAATTTTCATTAAATAAGAAGTAGAAATAAAAAGTAAAGACTATCATATTTTAGGACAAAAATTAAAGACCACCCCGAAGTAGGGGCAATATATGCAATTTTCCCCACCACGGTACTAGGGTGCGCCCGGCTCTGATATTACTATATTTTCACGATCTAATTAAGCACATCACAGATCACACATGATAATGTACTGCAAGGGACAAATCTATAACTAGCTGGATCAAAGCAAATAATATGTGTCAAGAGGTTGGATTCTGACACAAATAGCAAGTAGTCTTACGAGTTTCAATCATTTATATTATAAAGAAATTTAAGGTTTCTTTCATTTGGAGTTAGTGTTCGGTTCAGGTTTGTTAGAAACTCGACAAGTTTGAAAATATCAAGCTATTTTTTTTATTAAGAAACATTTTGCATGGGAAGCTATCCTTGAGACAAAATGCATCTTCCTTTATTTATACTTATTTTGTACCTTGGTTATATAATGATTCGATATACCTCCTTTTACCTTGATAACATAATGATTCGGCATATACCTCTTTTTGATGTAGATAAATATGGGCTCCTTTGGTACGTCGCACTAATTTCATTGGACTGTATTATATTGAACTGGACTATATTAATATATAATAAACGGTATTAGAGTATTAATATATAATGGACTGTATTTTTATTTTTTTTATTTTTAGTACAGTTTAGGGGAGACTCACATGCTAGATGAGTCTCAAAAATGACAGTTGGACTGTACTATTTAAATAGTACAGTCCAATGCGGTTGAAAATGTCCCCCAAACACTATATTATTATTTTATTCAATACAGTTCAGCTTAATACACCATATCAAATATGCCCTATATGTACTCTTTTGTGTCTGACTAAACCCCTTTTCATCTAATTCCTTTTTAATGGACTTTTACTCGAGGAAAGGATGTATATCTTCTCTTTTTTTTTTGGAAACTATACTACTATTTTGTTCCAAAAAGAATAACTCACTTTCATTTTTACTCCATTTTAAAAAATGATATATTTCTTATTTGATAATAATTTAACTTTAAACTTTACATTTTATGCAAAACGAGATGATTTATAACCACACAAATATCTTTGATTTATTTTAAATCATAAAATTAAAAAAAAAATCTTTATTTCTTAAAGTATGTGCTAAATGAAAGTATATCAATAAATTGGGTCGGAGAAAGTACTAAAAACGCCAAATTCAGACTAATTTTTGTTGGAAATTCGCTTCATAGAAACGTCAATTTCTGATGAATTGTCCGTCAGAATTCGCTTTTATTTTAGTAATCTTAACATCCAATTTTATTCTTTTTAATTTTTGTTTTGCCACTTCAATAATCTTCGACTATGACCAATGCTCTATAGCTAAATAGGCATACAAAGAAAAGTAAAATTCTTATTAAATACCTTTTGTCTCATTTTATCGTCACTTTTTTATAGTTCGTCTCAAAAAAAAAATCTTTTTTGAAAACTATTCTGTTTTACCCTTAGTGACAAAACTTCTTGGGAACCTACTTGACACAAAATATATTATTTTATAATAGAGATAAAATGAAAAGACATGTAGAAATTTATAACCTTCACTAATTTAAAAGGATAATTTTGATACTTTGTTATATAATGGCTACGTTTGTCATTTTTATTTTTTATTTTACAAGTGAATAAATGGATAACCTAAAACTTAAAAAGCCACTAATTTTTGCGCGAATTTTCCTTCAAAGGCACTGATTTTTAACTTTTGAGCAAATTGTTGGTCTTTAATTTTTGTCTTTCACTTAAAAAAGTGGCTGAAAATATCCTGAGATTCCGGGTTTGAATTCCTGCTCAGTCAAAAATTAAAAAAGATCGCAAGATATAGTTTGAATTTCGCAAGGCGTAATTTATTTGCAAACTCTCAGAATTTACCTTTAGATATAAGACAAATTATATCTTGTGATTTTTTTTATTAAACTGAGATTCGAACCCAGAACTTGTATTTTAGGCGAATGGAAAAAAATTAAAAATTCAATTTGAGGAGAAAAACTAAAGACCACTAGAAAGAGGGGTATTTGTGCGAATTCCCCATGTTACGACTTACGTGCATGTGTTAAGAAAAACGAGTGCCTTTAAAACTGGACAAACTGCTTGCTATTCATTACTATCATATAAATGGTGCCGCAACCCCAACAAAGTTTGCCCTCATAGAAGTATCTAATTCTAATGTATGGAGTGCTTTCCAGATAGAAATGCCATTAACCAAATTCACCTTTTAGTTGGTGAAATAATTTTAAGATATTTTGAAATGTTTGAAGTGAAATACAATTCCAGAAAGAAAAAAAAACTAAACAATGTTGTCTGCTGTAATTCTACGTACTGTTTTACACGTGATTAAAACACAAATAATTTTGAAATCTTCTCGTAAATAATGGATCTTGGGCCTAACTCAATCCCAAAAGCTAGCTTATAGGGTGAGGATTGTCCAAATCCATATAAGGAGTTCATGTTTCCATTCCATTTTCGATGTGGGACTCTTAACACTCTCTTGCACGTCCAAACTTTGTTAACTAGAGTGTGGATAATATAATTTGGGGGCCCAACATCGGTGAACAAAGAATTGGAATGAGTCTGACTCTGATATCATGTAAAGAATGGATCTTGGGTCTAACACAACCCCAAAAGTTAATTTGTATGGTGAAAATTGTCAGGTCCATATAAGGAGTCCATGTTCCCATTCCATTTTCGATGTTGTACTCTTAACACTTTTTTATATATCTTTGTTGACACCCAATTTTGACCCTCCCGTCCAGCCATTAGCTATAAAATTAGACTAATTTTGTAAAATAATTTTTTATGATTTTTATAATAAAATGCAGCGATAAAACATAAATACATGCATAAATAAACAATTTAATAATGGCACCGCGTCTTACGTAGAGTATTAAGCACTTAGAGTCTCGCGCCCGCATTTATTAAATTTCAAGCCGTGTCATGATTCTTAATTAATAATAAATACATAAAATAAATAGTTTAGCAATGACGTCGTGTCAAGTAGCATAGCCGCTTTTATTAATACGCAAATCAATTTCATAATTTATTAAATAATAATGCACAATAAATAAGGTTTTAAATAATAGCGCCGCATTCTAAAATATTAAGCACAAATTAAGTGGCACGCCCATTTTATTCTTGTAATAATTTTAATCTCAAACATAGATTAATAAAGCACCTAAATAATTTAGTCAATTAATTTATCACTAATTAACTAATTAAATAACTAGCCTAAAACTAATTGAAAGCCTAAAACTAATACCCACTTAAAGTAAACCCATTCCTACCCAGCTCATCCGCGACCCGAAGCCCAACACACAGGCCCAGATCCTCTAGCCTATATTCAGCCCCGCGTGCCTTTCGTCTCATCCATCGGCCCAAAACGCGACCGCGCCCAATTTACCTTATACCCACGACCGCTTCATTTCATTATTTTCCTCACCACTTCGTCTTTCCCAATCATCCTCAAGAACAAAACGCAGCTTTTAAACGAAACCCTAAACGTCGCCGCCATGCCCGATTTCGACGAGAATCCGGCTTTCTTTATCCACGCACTCACCACTTTTCCTTACCATACCCATCACCCAAATCATTCAAATCGTTTACCTTATTTTCCGCCTGTTCGAATCGCACGAGATCAGTACTAAATCGCACGAATCTCTTACGAATCAAGCCCAGAATCAGCCCTAAGGTTTACCTAATGGGGAACCCAAACCATGGCTATATAAGCACATGCGAAGGCAGACCATCGATGGACGCCCCTTTTAGTAGCAAGCAAAGCGTGATCGGAAAGGAAACTCAGCACCTTCCTCACCGTCGAATACCCAGCACCTCCCTCACTGTCGAATACCCAGCAAAGGCATTCAGAATTCGAAGAGCTCAGTGAGGTACCCATCATTTTTTTTACACATGCAAGGAAAGCAGCAGAACATCGGGGAATGAGCAAGGGCTCAGCACCCAGAGAACTAGCATCGCTAGAATAAGAAGTTCGAATCCCCTTCATTTAATTCCAGCCAAAAATCAGCAAACAAACCTTGCCCTTCTATTCGCATCGCAAACCCAAAACCCGTCGAGTGGACCGACGACTTGATACGCTGCCCCGGGTCGCTGTCCGGAGAAGGTAAATTCATCGCTCTTGATCTTCCATTCGATTTATGCTTGGTGGTCTGTTTATTTATGTCGTGGTTAATCATATGTGTTGAGGTGCTCATAAATATCTAAGTAGATTAAATTCATCAGCATGTTTAGGTAATTGTTAAGGTTTAAACATTCCTTGTCATGTTTATGTTTAGTCCTATGTGATGTGTATGTCGTTCTTAAAATATTTGCTTAGTGAGAATGATATACAAATCGATTGAACGATTAATCGGGTGTATTGTTGTTCGTCTTAATTGAGGGCTGCCCATATTTTGTTTTCTTATGCAGTTTCCTCTTTCTTAAAGGGATTAAAATAAATGATTGATAATTTGCCCATCTATTTTTTCTGTGAAGGGTAGATTTACCCTTAAGTCTTTGCTGGCTTGTTTCTTAACATATGTGTATGTATAGTAAATATTATGAGGAGTGTTATACGTGTATTGTATGATCATATTCATCTTGCTTGAAGTCACGTAACTAGTCCAGTAAGTACCAGATGTCTGTTAACTAATGTTCGATAGCTATTAAACTTCGAATCTGCCTGACGATCATCCTGACCATGTTATGCTTTGTTTGAAATATTATCTGCCTAATATATAGCATAGACGTGACTACGCATGCTGGGCCTAGGCCTAATTGACCCTGCATACCTAAAATGTCATCTTTAATTGATTACATATCCATCCTTGTATCTTCCTGTCTACTAAACTGATCATATGCTTCCCATATCTTCTTAAGTATTAAAACACATTCATAATAATGCGTAATACCTCTTAGGACATATTTTGTGCCATGCTCATCTGTTTAGTGATCCAAATGGTGTCTACAATAGCATCTTGCATTTAGGGAACCAACTTAGATCATATTAAGCCATGGTTCCTATTGCATTCTATCTTGGTGTATGATTATGTCTTCATATATCGATATGCATAGGTTGTGATTGGGCATTAAAACTGTCAAAGGGTTCAGTTGAAATGATTTGAATAAGCTTTGTATGTATAGGATGTCTATGCTCTCTGATAAGTTGCACACATATGTCTAAATTGTCTATTATAAACATGTGTTCATTGTATCTTGGTTTCTAAATTGTCCATGTTAAGCATTTTTTTTCTACCAGTTGTTTAAGCACACTTTTAGATGTAGTCTTGAATACTTGCATTCGTGAACCTGCGTCTAAGTTGGCCCCTCTTTGAAACTGAAAATGTTATGTCTTGGGACTTATGTCTATCCCCTGCCTACTTGTTACACCCCGTGTGTACAGGACGTGTTTTAAGAACGTACGTAAGAACTCAGAGGTATCAAGATTTGAGACTTGTAAAATTTTATCGGAATTATGAAATTGTCGGAAAATGTAATATCAGGTGAATGGGAGGGCGACACGTGTCACCCCCCTTAAGTAAGCTTGGACGAATTGATCATGGACATAAGGGTCATTTGACCCTTGTTAGGAAGACTAGTCTTGCAACTTGGAGAGCTTGACATATTTGACTTGGTCAATGGGACCACTACTCTTGATATTTAAGTAGACCTCATCCAAACCTCACAAGTGTTCTAATCCTAACCCTCTATGTTGTGTTATAGTCATCCTAAGTAGCAAGACAAGGCATTTTATACTTAGGAAATTTGAAGAACTCTTGTTCTTGCTTAGGATAGCTCTCGGGTTTGAGAGGAGCAAGAAGAGAAAAAATTCGTTCCTTGTTCTTTAAGCTCCACACTTTAACCCAAGGTTCATGAGTGTTATGTAAGTGTATCTCAATAGAAAAATTCCGGAAAAATATAGTTTTCGGGTTAGTCGCAAAGTAAAAACCTAATGGTCTTTCTAGGTTTTGGATTGGAAGTTGAAGGAAAGTTGTTGGTGTTGTTCTAAGGGTCTCAATGTCGGATTGAAGTGTCTTGAGAGGCTCTAAACTACTAAGGAGCGACTTCGGATTGGAATCGGATTAAGGAACGTTAAGGTATAATCTTGTCTTTTAAGTTGTTACAAGATTATATATTTATATTGTTGTTGTTAGCTTTACTTGTTGATAACATGAAGTTGGTATGTTGAAGTTTATAAGTATTATGGATTGCTTGTAACTTAATCCGAAATGTTGTGCAAGCCACTTGAAAATTGGATTACTATTTGGTCGTTTATTAGAAATCGTCGCATGTTACTTACTTAAAGATTATGGTTATTATAATCAAATACGACTTGATATCATGTTATGCTACCAATTTGGATTGAAATGGAAATTTGATAAGAATTTGTAAGGTTGAACTCAAGGTGGCCGAATTTGGACTACTTTCTAAATTGTGAGCCAATTGGGGCTGTTTAGTTTTTATTTGTATTGGAGTACCTTATAGAAATTGTGAGCCAATTGGGGCTGTTTGGTTATTGTATTCGGCCTTGAAAAAGGTGGCAAAGTAAGTAGAAACAAAGGGAGTGCTGTCCGATTTTCCGTAGAATTTGGCGACTTAGCACTTAGAATATTCTACGTTTGAAGTAAGAGGTTAATGGACGTATTGTGACCATGATAGGTTGAAGTACTAAGTATAGCGTATCCTACTTGGAGAATGGAGTAGCTCAAGGTTGATGTACTTTGGAGCATTTTGCTACTTGTCGACAATCGTCGCGAGGTATGTGAACCTCTTCTTTCTTTGGCATGATCCTACGTATGAAATATCCATGTGATAACATTTTAAGATTCCTTCTACTCTTAGAAGTTAAGAAGTATTTACATTGTTGAATCTAAGTTAAGAGTATGTTTAAATTGTCCTAAGTCCTTACTAGGTCTTATGGGAGACGTTGGTAAGGATGGTTAGGAAATTATGAGATTTGATTTAAGGGCTATGTATCTTGATTTATTTAAAGTAAGTATGTAAGTTGATTTTTATGTTTGAAAAGGACTTGAATTTATATGTGAAAAGGTGATTGGTTTTAAAAGTGTAGATGACATGATTTTACAAGTATAAGTAAATGGACTTTAAAGAATGTATGTTATGAAGTTTTAAAACTATGAACTTTGATTTTCTTTAAAGGATTATGAAACTTTATTTTTCAAGTTATGGGACTTGATTTCTAAAGTATAAGCGACATGATTTGAAAGAGTGTATGCTACGAGGTGTTAAGGCTATAAGCCTTGATTTTATAAGTGGAAATGACTTAATTTTACAAAGTATGGCTTAATTTATTTCAAAAGATAAGAAGATGGCTTCCAAAAGAGTATGTGACTTGAGCTTTAAAAGAAAGGAGTTCTATGATTCTTTTTAAGTATGTATGTACGTAGTATTTTTGGATCTAGTTTTCCTAATGTTGTAAGAATAAAAATGTCTTAAGTTCTCTAAAATGAAAGGTTGTTATAATAGCTTTATGGGAAGTTGTTATGACGACTTAAGAAGAAGTGAAAAGATGGTTTGAAAATGTTATGTAAGGAAAATCACACCGAGCCTACTCATAGGCGGATTACGCCATATTACCCCGAGCCTACACATGTGGGTTATGTCATCTTACACCGAGCTCACAGCGCGGGCGGATTATGTTATATGATTCCACAAGACACCGAGCCCAACAGCGGGGCGGATTATGTTATATGATTCCACAAGACACCGAGCCCACAAAGCGGGCCGGATTATGTTATATGATTCCACAAGATAATCGAGCCCCACAGCGGGCGGATTATGTCACATGATTCATCAGTACACCGTGTCCCGCAAATGGGCCGGATTATGTTATGTAAGATATGTAAGTTATGTGAAAAAGACTGGATTAAACTCTTAAGTAAGTATGTAAGAATATGTTGTTAAATCTTATCGAAAGAAGGAAAAGAACGGTTAATATATGATTGATTTCAGGAGTTAAAATGACATTCTTTTATACAGATATGATTTGGTTATTGCATTTTACTTACATTCCATATTAAATTTTTGTTATCGACCCGCCGCTGCGTTAAATGTCGCAGTTTAGGTACAGGTTGGTGATCCTTGCTCTTAGGATCTCTGTTCAGTTTTTGGAAAGAAGCCCCTTTCACTCCGGAGGCTTATCCTTTGGTACGGTTTTCCCTGAGGTAGTAGATTCAAGTATATTCAGGGGTATGGCGGGGCCCTGTCCCGCCACAGTTGTTATGTTAAAACTCTTAGAGGTCTGTAGTCACATGTTGTGGGTCGGTTTGTAAACGGAAAGGGATGTAACTGCTGTTGTTTATGTATATGTACATGTGTCCAGGGAGGTAGCCTTATCGGCTAACCTGTTGTTTAAATTCTTGCTATTTTATTTTATAAGTTTCATGTATGTTCCGCTGATTATCTCTGATGTGTGCTTGTAAGGGTGCCTGTGTAGGGCACTGGCCGCTGTCGGTCGTGACACTCTTACTATATCGACGGTGTATGTCCAGCATATTTGAGCACTTATTGTAGCAGGTATGTAGGTATACTATATGTATTTTGGTGTACTTGACTGTTTCCCTCGGCGATTACCATCTGTTTACTTGATAAAATGACTTCAATCACTTCATATTGCATACTTGCCTATCACTTGAAATAAAAATGCTTGTCTTTCTGCATTTCAATCCTATGTGTGTGTCTGGATATGTATAATGGTCGAAAATTTGGTGCAGTTTCGCATATACCTGCACTTCTGGATGCGCATCTGAATAACTTCTCTGTTAAAACTGTGACAACAACATTTATTGGTCAAAACAGTGCATATGTATCTCTTGCTGAAATCAGTTTGTTAATTTGCTGAAATCAGTTTGCTAATGTGGCAGTCATATCTCCATATTGTATGAGCATTTTATCTACTTGTATCAATTATTATTTGGGCTCATACTAATCCTTATCCTTTCTTACATTTTACATGAAATGCACCGGAGCAAAAATGAAGAGTCTCCCGGCGAGACTCATCACGAGCTACTTCAAATGGCAACCCGCGTCTATGTGCATCCACATTCGCGTTCCCGCTTCAGAAATTCCTAGAAGAACAAATAGGACGGAGTCATCCGCTCCAATCCCTTCACTCTCTTAACCTCATTATCTCATTTTATTCCTTTATTTGTTTATTGTAATTTTATTATTTAATTTTGTAATTAATAGGAGAACTTCTAGCAATTAGCCTTTGAACATATGAGGTGGGAATGTAATTTAAACTTAGAAACGCACTTCTTTATTTATCTTTTAGGACTGTTAGGCATGTCTAAATTCTGCAAAAATGATCTAAATGATTTAACTTGCATCATAAAACCAACATTTTGTTTCTTATTAAAATCCATAACAGATTTCTTCATAAACTCTCAGGAATCATCTTAAAGCACCTCTTATATAATATTATACGCAGGTTAAGCAAGATTAATTTAGCTAGCAGTATACATAATTAGTCCGCAAATGACCTTTGCATGAACACATAATTAGTACATAAAGCACCTTAGCATTCTTTAGCATTTCTAGCCCTTTTAGCACTTTTAATCACCCCTTGGCATTTAGCACCTTTAGCACATTTTGTCCTTAACATTTTAGCACCTCCTAGCATTCTTTGTACTTTAGCATATAACACCTTTTGCCCTTTTAATACTTTAAGCACCTTTTAAACATTTTAACATTTTAGCATTTATTTTATTTCCTAACATTTTATTAAGCAGGAGGAGCTTTTATTTTGCATTTTTAAACATAATAATTACCCTAGGTTTGACAGGACAACCGCAAGTTAGCGGATCTTAGAGGGTGCCTAACCCCTTCCCTCTAGATTAATAAAGAGCCCTTACCCAGAATCTCACTAAGTTTAGCAGACTATAAAGAATGGAGTTAGTGTTGACTTTAACCTAAGTTGACATTTAGGTGTCCTAATTCACCCAATTAATTAGGTGGCGACTCCGCGAACCCTTAGCACCTTTTAGCACCCCTTTAGCATTTTGCACTTTTAGCACCCTTTACTTTTAAAATTAATCCTTCAGCACCCTTTTAAGCGCCCCTTTTCTTTTACATTGAACACTTTAGTACTTTAGCATTTATTATTCATTTTCTAACCTTTTAGCAGCAGGAGATTCGCTTTTAAGCATCTTTAACTATTTAGCATTTTATTGTCTAACACTTTTCTAAGCAGGAGCCATTCGCCAAAGAAAATGTCGCGGTCGAAAATGGGCGCGACAATCTTTTTAACCAATCAATTCATTCTTACCCATTCATTAATTTGTACGTTTTAATTAGGGCTATTAGCGAATATTCTTCAAATATTCATAGTATATATTGTATTTATTAGTATCATGTATTTAAGGTAACTTATGATTCTTACTGTATTAGGAATCACTTTAGTACAACTATATATATTGTGATTAATGAAAGAAATCCCTAAGGAAAATTATTCCACAATCTTACAGGGTATCAATAGCCTAAACTCCCTAAAACCTAGAAATTCTCTCTACTTTTCGCCCCCCCCCCCCCCTTCTTCTCGGCAGTGGCGAATTTTTCCCCTTGAATTTCTAACTCTGTGGCTACCATGTCTCCTCCTACCTCTCCTAAATCCACTGGTTTGTTAAGCGTATTTTGTATACGCTTTTGAGTCATTTTTAGTTAGTATTTTACTCATTTTGTTTATGTTTAGTATAGTATTAGGGTCATTTTCCTTTCTTTTGTGTCACCGCGGTCAGAAATGGAGAAATGACGAAAATGAGAGGAAATGAGCTTATTTGAGATGGAATTCCACACAAAAGGGCCAATAACTGAAGTCTAAGAAATCCCGGGAAGTATAGAAGAGATCAGACGAAGTCCGAACGAAAAAAGGGACAAGAAACGAAAAATCGAAAAAAAAAAACCGTCACCGGCGCCGACCCCTGAAATTTCCGGAAACTTGCAGATTTTTCGGCGTCGTGGAGCCCAATCTCAGGGCCACGGCGCCGACGCGGAATTTTTGATATTTTGGGCTGAATTTGACACGTTTTCAGAGTCTACAAGGGATAACTTTTCCTAACTACAAAACCTATATAATCCCTAAAACCCTGCTCATTAATCTATCATCCTTCAAACCTCCTCATACCACCATTCTACACTCATCCACCTTGTAAATATTCTACAACACAACTCTTGGATGGTAGAAGACTTGGAGACTTGTTCTTAAGTATTTTCTTTCTCGTTTGCTTTGTTTATATCAGTTCATGTATGGAGATTGTATTAGTTTTTAGCGTGACTATGGCTAGGAGCTAATTACTTATTAGGGATTTCCTTGTGATTCGCTTGAAACTCTTATTCATGAATTAATGCATTAGTTTGTTTTCTTCTTTATATAGTTGAGATTTATTCAATAATTGTTTTGATTGCTTGGTAATTAATTGATCACTAATTATCATCACATATATGATTTCTAATCGAGATCCGAAAGGGGAGATTGTGAATATGTTATAGTTGAATAAACATAGGTTAAAATCGTGGACGAAAGTACCCCGATACTTGTGTAGTTTAATAGGTTATTGTTCTTAATCCTTCTTTGTGGTAAATCATATCATCGAAAGATAAAAGGGTTCTGCATCGGGGTTGAGTGTTTATATATCCTAACCGGAATATAAAACGGCTTAGTTAATCTACTATCTTAACATAGAAGAAGAGTTTTTATTGTTGCATTAAGGATTGAATAGAGTGGATAGTTGATGATCTTGGAAGCCCTAATTCTCCATCATAACTGATTTAAATCAAAGTCTTTTTATAATTAGTTATTTCCTGCATTATTAGTCTAAAATTCTAAACCAATTAACGTTAACCAAATAGATACTATAGAATAAATAACCGGTACTTGAAAACCAGTCCCTGAGGACGATATTCGGTCTTACCTAGACTATATTACTTGAAACGATACGTGCACTTGCGTTTTAAGCGTGTGGATAAATCGCTAACAAGTTTTTGGCGCCGTTGCCGGGGATTGACGTATTTCAATATCGATTTATCTATTCTTATTTCTAATTTGGTTGCTCCAAGAACAAGTTTTTAACTTGTTCTGCGAGCATCTTTTTATCAGTTTTTTTTGTTTTTCTTATTTTGCAAGTAAAGTTTGTGCGTTCTACAAAAAACAAATTAGGACACATGGGCTACTACTACTATCAGGGGGAGTGGAGTCATCAACAGCAGCTTAACCCACAGGTTCTAGAGGAAGATCTAGATGAGTTGCAGGCAGACATACTCAGGCTCACCAAGTGTCAGACTCAGTTTATGGCTGAGACAAGGGTGTCCCTCAGCAATTTGGAGATACAAATAGGGAAACTAATGGATAGAATGATCAATACATCTCAAGCAAATCTGCCTAGCGACACCATTGTGGGAAGTGGTAAGCAAATTGAGGAGCCTGAACCACACCCAGCGGTTGAGAAATCTGGAGAGATAGTTGGTGTAGAGAAGGAAAAGGTTACCAAGAGCCAATTATTCACCTTTTTAGATTTCGTTGAGTTCCTTTTTCCTGTACCTATTGCAGAAGAAACACCACCACCTGTCACTGTTGATCCCCAAATAGAAAGTCCATACTCTGAAGGGCACCCCCCAAAAGTTGAAAGATGTAGGGAATTTCACTGATCCCTACATTATAGAGAGCCTAGAAGACAAGTTTGTCTTGTGTAATTGGGGGATAATCTTAGATCTGAAACCCTTGTTTGGAGCAATTGTTGTGGTTGAAGTGAGACCTGCAACACTAGCTGTGCGGATTGCAAGCAGTTCGCAGAAGAATTCACCGGGCACTAGTAAAGGTTAACTGCGTCCGGCTAAAAGACGTTAAAGACAGCGCTTGTTGGGAGGCAACCCAATGGTACGTAAGTTGAGCCTAAATGCCTATTTTTACCTACCCATGTCTAAGCCTACATTACAACCCTGAAAATTCCCGAAGATCTCTAGTATGTGTATCCATGATTAGTGGAGAATAGCAAGTAAACATGTCATAGAATTTTGATATTGACATGCATAGGTTAAGTGTTCTTACTTCCATTGAGCATGATTGAATTGAATTTGCGAAATATCTGACTTAAGAGTTTTAGAATGCTAAAAATTCATGTTATATGTTCCTGCATATTATCCTACTAACCTTCATGTTTTTCTAGTGGCAATTGTGCAGCAGATTGATCAGTGTCTTTGAGTCCTTTTATTTTCTTTTCTTTCGTGTCTTTGTTTTTATTTTTTATCTTTACTCGAGGGCGAATAGAGGTTAAGTTTGAGGGTGTTTGTTAGGCGTATTTTGTATACGCTTTTTGAGCCATTTTTAGTTAGTATTTTACTTATTTTGTTGATGTTTAGTATAGTATTAGGGTCGTTTTCCTTTCTTTTGTGTCACAACGGTCAGAAATGGAGAAATGGTGAAAAGGAGAGGAAATGAGCTTATTTGAGATGGAATTACACACAAAAGGGCCAATAACTGAAGTCTAAGAAGTCCCGGGAAGTATAGAAGAGATCAGACGAAGTCCGAACGAAAAAAGGGACAAGAAACGAAAAATCGGAAAAAAAAAACCGTCACCGGCGCCGCGGCGCCGACCACTGAAATTTCTGAAAACTTGCAGATTTTTCGGCGCTGTGGCGCCCAATCTCAGGGCCACGGCGCCGACGCGGGATTTTTGACGTTTTGGGCCGAATTTGACACGTTTTCAGAGTCCACAAGGGATAATTTTTCCTACCTACAAACCCTATATAATCCCTAAAACCCTGCTCATTAATCTATCATCCTTCAAACCTCCTCATACCACCATTCTACACTCATCCACCTTGTAAATATTCCACAACACAACTCTTGGATGCTAGAAGGCTTGGAGACTTGTTCTTAAGTATTTTCTTTCTCTTTTGCTTTGTTTATTTCAGTTCATGTATGGAGATTGTATTAGTTCTTAGCGTGATTATGACTAGGAGCTAATTACTTATTAGGGATTTCCTTGTGATTCGCTTGAAACTCTTATTCATGAATTAATGCATTAGTTTGTTTTCTTCTTTATATAGTTGAAATTTATTCAATAATTGCTTTGATTGCTTGGTAATTAATTGATCATTAATTATCATCACATATATGATTTCTAATCGAGATCCGAAAGGGGAGATTGTGAATATGCTATAGTTGAATAAACATAGGTTAAAATCGTGGACGAATGTACCCCGATACTTGTGTAGTTTAATAGGTTATTGTTCTTAATCCTCCTTTGTGGTAAATCTTATCATCGAAAGATAGAAGGGTTCTCCATCGGGGTTGAGTGTTTATATATCCTAACCGGAATATAAAACGGCTTAGTTAATCTGCTATCTTAACATAGAAGAAGAACTTTTATTGTTGCATTAAGGATTGAATAGAGTGGATAGTTGATGATCTTGGAAGCCATAATTCTCCATCATAACTGATTTAAATCAAAGTCTTTTTATAATTAGTTATTTTCTGCATTATTAGTCTAAAATTCTAAACCAATTATCGTTAACCAAATAAATACTATAAAATAGATAACGGGTACTTGAAAACCAGTCTCTGAAGACGATATTCGGTCTTACCTAGACTATATTACTTGTAACGATACGTGCACTTGCGTTTTAAGTGTAAGTGGTAGTGGTATGGCTGTTTTCACTTTGTTTTTGCCGTGTTAATCTGGTAGTAGTGTTCCAAACTTAAGGATACTAACTTGAATATTGGTTGACAGTGACATTATTTCTCCTATTGGAGATTTCAATACTAGGATTCTTCTGCTGATACTTGATATTGGATTTAGTTGAACTTTGGTATAGTACATGGTCCATATACTAGTTTTGCTCTGCACTTTAATCATAATGGAAAAAATCATTTAATTTGTTTTTCCCTATGTTGTTTATTTATTTGATGTTGGATCTTTGAAACTTGGATTGTCTTCTACTGATGTTTCTCTGTCCAAATTGCATGAACAGATAGTTTTCTACTTTTGTTTGTTGTTTTTGTGGCAAATTTTCTGTTTCAGCTGCCTTGTTTTTCCTTGCTGTACAGCTCCTCCGTTGAAGTTGGTTGATCTACCTGGAGTGGATAAGGGACATGTTGAGAAGTCTGTCCATGTCAATAACACAGACGGCATGCAAGAAGAGGAGTAGCCTGAGGTTTGACGGAGGTTGTCCTCTTTAGAGTTTACAGCACAAAGAGCTTTGAAGGTAAGACCACGAATACACTACGCAGTATTACACAACTCTTAGCAAGAACTTCATTAATGGAGGTTCGTATATGGTAAGCTTACACTTTTGATTACAGAGGAAGGGAAGGAGGACAAACCCTCGTTTTGTACTACTGCACACTTTTTGTGCTTAAGAGAAAGAGAGTAGAAAGAGAATAGAAGGAGAATCAACTGAGAAGCCTGTGGAAGGCAGCTTGTTCAAGACGCTTATACAACTGTCTTCCACTTGCTTTCCTTTAGCAGATATTTATCAAGAGTAATGGGCTACAGACGCAGGCCTTGTATATTCGGTTATATTACAACATTGGGCTGGCCTAAGTAAATATTGGGCTGGCCTGAATGAATAACTTGGGCCTTCAGATTGCAGTGAATATTTCAACAGCCTCCCTCAAGGTGGGTGCTCGAATATATCTAGCAATCCCAGCTTGGAACTGAGATGAAGGTGTTGTAATCTGGTTAGCCCTTTTGTCAGTATATCTGCTGGCTGTTCAGTAGTGTTGATGTATTCAGCTTGCACCATTCCTTTTCGAATCTTCTCCCTAATGAAGTGAAGGTCAATCTCGATATGTTTGGTCCTTTCATGGAACACAGGGTTTGCTGCCATTTGAATTGCTGATTTCGCATGCGTGTACCACGATGGCGGTAGCTTGACATTCACATCAATGTCCTTCAGTAGCCCTAGCAGCCAAGTGATTTCAGCAGTAGTGCTAGCAAGACTCCTGTATTCTGCTTCAGCAGAACTTCGTGAGATTGTACTTTGCTTCTTGGACTTCCAGGAAATTAGAGAGTCTCCAAGCTTTACTAAGTAACCTGTAACAGATTTTCTAGTATGTGGGCATGAAGCCCAATCTGCATCACAATAGCTAGTTAGTGTATCTTGTTTATTACTGGATAACAGTACACCTTGTCCTGGTTTACCTTTCACATACCTTACTATTCTGACTGCAGCATCATAGTGTGACTTCTTTGGAGTTTGTAAAAACTGACTAAGTGTTTGCACACTATAAGCAATGTCTGGTCTAGTGAGGGTAAGATAAAGCAACTTACCAATTATCCTTTGATATGAACTGATATCACTTACTGGATCATCACCAGTGACACTGTGTCTTGTATCTGGAACCTGCCTTTTCTTATACTCATCATACTCTTTTGTGGTAAGTTTCATATTAGAATCAGTGGGTGTGTTAATGGGTTTGGCAGCAGCTAGTCCTAATTCTGAGATAAGTTCTAAGGCATATTTCCTTTGATGCATAATGATACCCTTACTAGATCTGGCAAATTCTATTCCTAGAAAATACCTTAGATCTCCCAGGTCTTTCATTTTAAAGACACTATGCAGAGATTGTTTAGTCTCCTTTATGAGTTTTATATTGTCCCCTGTAATTAACATATCATCCACATAAATGAGTATGATTATTGTACCATGAGTGCTCTGTTTCAGAAACAATGAATGGTCAAACTCAGACTGTCTGAACTGCATTTTTATTAAGGCCTCTGTAAGCTTGAAATTCCACTGTCTAGGTGCTTGTTTGAGCCCATACAAGGACTTAGTAAGTCTACACACATTATTATTGTTACTGCCCCCCTGACTACTAAAGCCTTGTGGCAGAGTCATATAAATTTCATCAAATAAATCTCCTTGAAGGAAGGCATTATAGACATCCATTTGATGAATATACCACCCCCTGGAGGCAGCAATGGATAAAATAGTCCTTATAGTAACCATTTTTACCACAGGAGAGAATGTCTCTTGATAATCAATACCTTCTTGTTGAGTATAACCTTTTGCAACAAGTCTAGCTTTCAGTCTTTCAACTTCACCAGTATCTTTATATTTGATTTTGTAAATCCATTTACAACCTATTGGTTGTTTTCCTTTTGGTAGAGTGACAATTTTCCAAGTGTGGTTTTCTTGTAAGGCAGATATTTCAGCCTTCATAGCATCTACCCACCTAGGGTCTTTTGAGGCTTCCATATAATTTTTGGGTTCTGTTAGAGCAGAGAAGGAGCTTAAGAAGGTTTGATAAGTAGGTTTTATGTTGTCATAGGAAATGTAATTAGTAATGGGATAAAGTACACTATTTGCAGTTGTAGTGACAAAGTCTTTTAGCCATATAGGGGGCTGAGTGAGTCTGTTGGACCTCCTAGTGAATTTGTCAATAGAAGTTATGGCAGGTTGATTCAAAGATTGTGAATTATCAGACTTTTCTTCTACCAAGTTATTTTCAGTGGGATTGGCACTCTCAATGGGTTCCATATTAGGGGTGTTATCACATCCTTCTCCTGGTTTATCAGTGCTGTTCTGAAAGGTATCTTGGAGTATGGTTTGATTATCATTGTTACTGGGTAGATTCTGAAAGATGAGTTTTTCAGACACATTCTCCTTAAAAGGATAAACTGTTTCTCTAAAATTAACATCTCTACTGACAATGAGAGTCTTAGATTGCAAATCATATAGGATGTACCCTTTTTGTGTTTCAGAGTAACCCATTAAGGCACACCTTCTAACTCTAGACTGAAGCTTATCAGTGACTGTTAAGTCATTAGCAAAGCAGAGACATCCAATAGTTCTAATATGACTTAAAGAAGGCTTCTTATGATAGAGACACTCATAGGGAGTAGTATGAGTGATAGAGGAGGGTAGTCTATTGATCAAGTATACAGCAGCTTGTACACATAGGCCCCAGAATTTTAAAGGAATATTAGCCTGCATTCTTAAGGCCCTGGTAATTTCTAAAATATGTCTATGTTTTCTTTCAGCAACACCATTCTGCTGTGGTGTGTATACACAACTTTTTTGGTGAATGATACCTAAGTTCTGAAGCAGTGTGTTACAGGTATCATTAACAAATTACGATTATCGATTATCGCCGATAATCTTGACCATTTGGTTGAATTGAGTAGAAACATATTTAAGAAAGTAATTAATAACCACACAGACTTCAGATTTAAGTCTAAGTAGATATAGCCAAGTCATTCTAGTGTGATCATCAACAATAGTGAGAAAAAATCTTTTTCCATTGTATGTTTCAACCTTATAGGGACCCCATATGTCCATGTGAACAATGTCAAAGGCTTTATTGCTGTAAGTAGTACTATTTGTGAAAGGTAATCTACATTGCTTAGCACATGGACACACATTGCAGGTTTTTATTGCCTTAGCAATTTCATCATTGCTAGCATAGATCAGTTTACTCAGTACCTTACTAGAGGTATGGCCCAGTCTTCTATGCCAAAGATTAATGTCTTCTTCTGTCACTGTTTTCTTCTGCCTATCTTGTACATTTAAGACTGTCTTCCTTTTGTTCTGTACAGTATTAGCATGGCTAACTAACATATAGAGCCCATCCTGAAGTCTACCAATCTCCTTCACCTGCCCACTGTAGAGATCCTGAAAAAGACAGAAGTCAGGGTAAAAGGTAGCTGAACATTTCAGCTCCCTTGTTATTTGTGAAACAGACAGAAGGTTATAATTGAATTGAGGTAAAAAGAAAACATTATCCAGTTTACTTCTATTAGAGAGAGTGCTGGTACCAGTGTGAGTAATTTGAGCTGATTGACCATTTGGTAAGAACACCTTCTTTGGTGTGATAGACTCAATTTTATCAGTGACCTTATCTAACATGTTTAGGTCATGTACCATGTGATTTGTGGCACCTGTATCTACTATCCAGCTACTGGTTATATTGAAAGCATGGAAAGCTTTGAGTTCTGATATACCTGCCAGATTTGCAGCTGATTGAGTACCTTGAGAGTTCTGAGGGGCTCCTGTCAGTGTCTGGTTGTTATTTAGCATTTGAACTATCTGATCATACTGATTCTGAGATAGTTTTGGTGCTCCTTCAACTCGCCACCGCTTAGGTTCTTGGAGGAGGAATCGCCACTCTGTTGTGAGCATTGTGGGCGTATTCCTTCCTTTTTGACTTGAAACCAGGGGGATATCCAACTAATCTGTAACAAACCTCCTTTGTGTGACCTCTCATTTTGCATTCCTCACAGAATAAGTTGGTGTTTCTTCTAGACCTCTGATTTACTACAGTCTTAGAATACATGGCAGTTGGGGTAGACCCGGCTCGAAGACCCTCGACTTAGCATGATTCCTTTTGATTTTCATCACTTACTATCATGGAATAGGCTTTATTGACTGTTGGAAGAGGTGACATAAGCAGAATTTGGCTCCTAGCCTGCATGTAGCTCTCATTAAGGCCCATAAGGAATTGGTAAAGTTTCTGTCTCTGCAGTGGTTGTGAACTCTCTAGAAGTAGAGGCAGCCTGATTTGGTGGTGGTACAATGGCTTGAAATTCTACCCATAGGTTCTTTAGCTTAGTGTAGTATTCTGACACACTAGCATTACCTTGGGACAAGGTAGCAATTTCCCTATGTAGGTCATAGGTTCTAGATTCATCAACTTTGTCGAATCTCTCTTTCAAATCTTCCCAAACCTCATATGCTGTTTCAGCATATAGAACACCACACAGCAAACTACTAGATACAGCATTCATTTGCCAAGCTTGTACAACAGCGTTGACCCTATCCCATTGATCCCACCATTCCACCCCATATTGATCCTTCGTACAATTACCATTTACAAAGCCTAATTTGTTTCTTCCAAGTAGAGCAATTTTTATAGATTTGCTCCAAACTGTATAGTTTTCCGAGCCCAGTAATTGAAAAGATATTAAGGAAACCCCACTAACATCAGAGGCTTGTAAGAATAAGGGGTGGTTGTGGTCAAATATAGTGGTTGTACTGCCGACAGTTTTTCGAGGTACAGGAATTCCCTCTTCGGATGAACTACTTTCATTGGGTAGATCTGTTACCATTTTAAAGACAGACTAACTACAGATCTCTTCAGGGATATCAAGATGTAGAACAAGATTTCTCCGAGACAAGGAGTATAACTTTATAACAAGGTGTGACCACAAAGAATATCAAGATACTGCACAATACTTCAGATCTGGTTTTTTCCGACTCAGATCTGGTAATTGTGACTCAGCCTTGTGACCACAAAGAATATCAAGATACTGCACAATACTTCAGATCTGGTTTTTTCCGACTCAGATCTGGTAGTTGTGACTCAGATTACACTTTACAACAACACATAGTACAAGAAAAAATACCAAGATACTACAGGATACCTCAGATCTGGTAGTCAATGTTTTTGAAGATGCATGCGTCTGTAGAGAGTGACGCCTGGCTTTGGTACCATGTTGAGAAGTCTGTCCATGTCAATAACACAGACGGCATGCAAGAAGAGGAGTAGCCTGAGGTTTGACGGAGGTTGTCCTCTTTAGAGTTTACAGCACAAAGAGCTTTGAAGGTAAGACCACGAATACACTACGCAGTATTACACAACTCTTAGCAAGAACTTCATTAATGGAGGTTCGTATATGGTAAGCTTACACTTTTGATTACAGATGAAGGGAAGGAGGACAAACCCTCGTTTTGTACTACTGCACACTTTTTGTGCTTAAGAGAAAGAGAGTAGAAAGAGAATAGAAGGAGAATCAACTGAGAAGCCTGTGGAAGGCAGCTTGTTCAAGACGCTTATACAGCTGTCTTCCACTTGCTTTCCTTTAGCAGATATTTATCAAGAGTAATGGGCTACAGACGCATGCCTTGTATATTCGGTTATATTACGACATTGGGCTGGCCTGAATGAATAACTTGGGCCTTCAGATTGCAGTGAATATTTCAACAGGACATCTTGATGATGCATTGGTTAGTGCAAGATTGCGCATCATGGACTCTTTTAATGAATTCACTTTCTTATAGGAGTTTAAAGGCTGTTGTTTTTTCCTTACAGAGTACATATGTTGCACGCAGTGATGCAACTGTTTCTTTTGCTCTTGTAGTTTAAAGGTGCTGTGGATGAAGGAAACAAGGGAATTCACATGGGATACTTTCATCAAGTGACCAGGTTGGTAATGTGTTATTGTAAAGTTCAAGTTGTTATAACATACTACTTTATTGTACTTAATTATATTTTTACACGCTCCTTAATTCACAAGTAGATTTAATTTTTTTATGAGCCAAGCATGTTTTTTTTTTTAATAGCGAAGGGCCGTAAAATTCTAACCAAGAATCTACCATATTCAAGTTTTGACTATCTCGTTTAAAAGTTGAAGCCGTTAGACAAAGAAACATATTTTTCTTTACTTAATAATTTCTTCAACACAAAATTAAATCTGATGCATCATGTGGTTTCTTATTCTACAGGAAGAATACTGGACTTCAGCAATGCAAACACAGCAGTTGATCAATATCATCGCTTCCAGGTACTATAATCATGGACCATAAATTTCTTGACTTCCAAGTGCAGTATTATTATTATTGTTATTTTTTTTATTTTGTGAAGTTAATTCTTTTCTTGGCCTTTCGGGGTACTTCAATTCCTTTTTTTGAAATTTTCAAATTTAATTGAACAATAAAGGGTCCTTTATGGATAAGTAAGGTCACCTAATCATTTCTTAATTATGCGCCGATTATTATTGTTAAAAAAAATGAGAACACGTGGGACTTATCATCTTTAAAAGATAAGAACAACAGTTGCTTCCACATCAAAGTATTCTCTAGGAAATAAAAAAACTCTTGTCAAAAGTTTCATCTTTGTTGTTATTTAACTAACTTGTACGAGGTGACTTTGACAATTACAGAGTGACATAGAGTTGATGAAGAACATAGGAATGGATGCCTGTCGATTCTCAATATCATGGACACGAATTTTTCCAAGTAGACTTTCTCTTTTGTCATTTATCGCTCTATTTATTAATGAGTTTTAAGTTATATATACCGTCAGTGTAATGAATTTTCATACCAGGTCATCTTTACCTGTTACAATAGGATAACCTATGTTATTTTCAAGATTACAAATTCCACATCTAGGAGGTAATATCTTCGGTGATTTGATAGTATAAAAATTACATTGAGGGTTTGTAAGATATTTTTCTTCTATTTTGCTTCCAGTCTTACATGTAACATTCACATGTCACAGATGGAATAGGAGAACCAAATCCAGAAGGAATTGAATACTACAACAATCTCATAGATGCCTTACTAGAAAAAGGTTCCATTAAATTAACATGCTATCTAAAAAAAACAAACTTTACATGAAGCTAATCATTTTATGTTAACATCAGGAATTCAATCCTATGTAACTTTGTTTCACTGGGATCTACCACAAAAGCTTGAAGATTCGTACGAGGGATTTTTGAGCAATCGAATAATGTACGTATGTTAACACTTAAAAAGCATAGTCTTTCAGAAGTATACAAATTTTCAGCTGATAAAACTCTATTTTATGGCAGAAAGGAATTTGAACGATATGCTATTACTTGTTTCAAAGCATTCGGGGATAGAGTGAAGCATTGGATCACTTCCAAATCTCCTCTCAGGGTGATGGCCTATTCCATTGTTTTAATTTCCATTTCTTGATTTACATTTGGTACAATTAGTTTAAAAAACAAATGTTTCAGTTTTTCCAGCAACATGTTTTGGTTATTTCCTTTTTACATACTTTGGCCTCCACAAATTATGTAAAAGTTGCAACAGGTTGCTTATTATTGTATGGTTTAATTGAGTTTCAGTCTCCATACGCTCCCTTTTATTTAATTGAGTTTCAGTCTCCATACGCTCCCTTTTATTTAATTTCTTTTTCCATTGGCTACTTGTAAGGACACATGATTTAATCCTTCCTTTATAACTCCTGCAGGCTCCAGGGAAAATCTCAAGCAGTAAAGGACGAACTGGTAAAGTTTGGCTAACAAATGGTTAATAGTGCTGAAGGTACCGCTACTTTTACCTGATAAAAAAGAAAAACATCAATTGAAAGTAAAAGGGTTTGCTTAAGTAAAAGGTAGTAATTTTTTTGTCTATTGGAGATATAACCATGTGAAGCCTGCTCTAGTACGCTGGTTTCATTCCTTTCTTATTGCATCTCATGGAAGTTTGTATCATTTAGGATGTTACCGTGAAGATTCTCAAGAACCAAGAGGAATTTGATGATGTTCGTGTAGAGTGGGGATTGCGTTTTTTCAAAGATACTTGCCGAGACGAAAGTTGATAAATTAAATGCTGATGGGTGAACTGTTTAGATTGATAAGATAGTTAATTACCAATAGATTGATATTTATTGGTGCACTCAATTTGCAATATTGAAATTAAATTTCAAAAAAAAAAAATAGTCAAATATAATTTTCCCGCCAAAAAAATTGAATCAAAATTTAAATTTAAGTGACAATTGTGTGACGGGTAAAAATCGTCACACATAGTGTGACCTTTGTGTGACGGGTAATAACCGTCATCCTTTTGTGACACAATGTGTCATGGTTCTAGAAACGTCATCCTTTTGTGACAGTGGCAAAGATGACACTTACAGGAACCGTCATCTTATGTGTCAGATGACGGTTTTTACCTGTCACAGTAGGGTCTTTTTCTTTTAGTGTTAGGATTCTTATTGTATTAGAAATCACATTTGTACAACTATATATATTGTGATTAATGAAAAAAAATTCCTAAGGGAAATTATTCCACAATCTTGATATCAATAGCCTAAACTCCCTAAAATTTAGAAATTCTCTCTACTTTTCGCTCCCCCCCCCCCCTCTTTTTGGCAGTGGCGAATTTTTCCCCTTGAATTTCTAACCCTGTGGCTATCATGTCTCCTCCTACGTCTCCTAAATTCACTGGTTCTACCTCCAGATTAATTGACACCCCTCCTTCCTCAAAGTCTTCTTTTCATCTGGCCTTTGCTGTCACAAACATCAAGTATTTTGTCCCTATTATTCTTGATCAAGAAGAATGTCAATATTCTATGTGGGTAGAACTATTTTATATCCATGTCTGCGCGTACACTACTACAGAATTGCGCTTGCATAGCGCTTTTTTTGTTGCTTGCATAGCGCTATCTAAGCTACCATAGCTATCTAAGCTACCGCTATGGTAGCTTAGATAGCGCTTAAAAAAGGTTTATGCAAGTTATACTTCTATTTTGAAGATACTAGCTTGCATAACGCTTAAAAAAGCGCTATCCAGCTGTTTTTATCTGTTTTTTTTATTTTTTATTTATTGTTTTGGTATCTTTCTTTTCCCCCTGTTTTTTCACCTAATAAATAAAATATCAAAAAGATAACAGAAAGAATACCCATTCAAAATATAATAAAATATAATCATTCGCATAAAACATAATAATATATTTAAAATAGTATCTCAATCACTAGTAGTTTACAATCATTAACTAGTAACAATACGACATACTCAACAATTACATCAAAATACTAACTAATAGCTTCAACCTTCCATTTTTTCTTTGAGGAATCGATTGTACAAGTAGTCTGCCCAATTAATTCGAAAATTCTTCATTTTGCTTGTAGGATAAACTTTGAGTGGTGAACTATAAACAAACTGCAAAACATAGATGTTACAAAAACATAGTTAGAATAGAAACGTCCAACAAATAAACATACTTACACAAATAACCTCATACAAATATGATTGGGTATTTAAATAAGATATGCATTTAACAAGAAAGCAAAAATCATATAAATAGGTAGTGAAGAGAACTTAGCGGTATTTTATTTTTATTTTCCTTTTCTGCACGGGCTTTAACTTTAGGATGCGTCTCCGGGTACCTGCAAAAGACACTTAGTAAAAGAGTTAGTAAAATTAATAAATACGGGAAAACCCTTCGGATCCGTAATAAAATAATAGAAATTTTAATTACGGAAGGCTCAGATCTATATTTCGTAAAGGGACATCTCAAACAAGTCATGGGTGTGTCCTAGCGACTTGCCAGTCAATCTAGTCGCCCCAAGCATGTTGGTATCCGATATATATGTAATAAATCCATAAGTGTCATCATCGCCCTTTTTCCGAAGAAAAGCAAACCGAGGGACGAATATAATATTGTGTTCGAATCAGTGAAATATCCGAAGTATAGAAACTGTTTCTTATCAGAATGTATTTATCAAGTGTAGCATACTTTCTCTTTAAATAAGCATCAACAAACCAGAGAGCATTTTGAGTGTAATGACGGCTCAATCAACATGCATAGTGATCAGTGTTTTTGCCTCAAGAGAGTACACCAATTTGAGGTGCATCGGCTGTTCTTATGGCAGTTCATATCGAGTGAAACAAGATTTCGAAGTCTCAAGATGTAGCAATTATTCTCATAACAAGGCAGTATGTAATCGAAACAGCAGCAGTAGGCATAAAATAGCAGCAGCAATGGGCATAAAAGAGCAGCAGCAGCAATGGGCGTAAAATGCATCAACGGTAGGCATTAAAATGCAGCAGCAGTGGGTAAAAAAATGCAACAGCAGTGGACATTAAAACAGAGCCGCAGTGGGCCAAAACCAGGGTAGTATTTATTCATTTTTTAGAGACAGTAGCAGCATCTGTTCTACTGGAAATCAGCAGTTTTGCTTCAAAAATGCCTCAAGGTGCAGATCATTTCTCAAAGTACCACATTTTTAGAACCACACAAGTGCAAGATATCCCCAAGTTCATCAGTAGTTCATTCCATCATTTTAAGATTGAAGAAATGAACTTAAAGACCCATAACCAGCCCAAGCTGAATATTAAGTTAACTGACCCAGTATACACGTGGTTTAAACAAGTTCCCGACTTAATATAAAAGCATTTTTAGCTTAATCACACATAACAGTCAGCAAATAGTGGATAAGTCCCACCTGAACAACACGACACCAGACTGCGAGCAGCCCATATGAATTGTACACCTTTAAGGAGCTTCAAATAGTTGATGCTGTTTACTTGCTATTTGTGCAGCTAACTTCCTGAAATGTCAATAACCTCACATAAAACTATTAACTAAGATCAGTTTTAAAGAAAATTCAGGATAAGTAGGTCACCTTTCGCTTTTCGAGAGTCAATTTGACTAACTTTTGGAGCTAGTAGACGAGCATCTTAATCCAGACATGGTATACATGTTCTTCTCATTCATAAAAGGTTCGAGGATCAATATGATGCCATTAGGGGGGTATTTTTTAGGCATAAACAAACAACCCACTGATGCAACAACTAAATGACCTAAAGGTATCACCTATCATCATAGATATGCTTTCACATTTCAGGCACACAAGTACAGATGGACGACTAGTTCAGAAAAAACATGTATCAAGACATGGTGATGAAGCAATAACCATCATATTTCACAGGACTGCAAAGCTGTTTGGACTAGGCTAGACACACATATTTGTTTGAGTTATATACCACAAGAGAGTATATCTAACACAACATCTTAGAGAAAAGAAGGAACATTAACATACACAGTCATACTATATTGCACGGTAAGTAGGATGGATCTTCAGAGCAGGAAGATCAAATAGATAGATGATCCAACAGATGTGAGCCAAACAAAGATTATATAATGACCAAATACGCATATTAGTAAATAAGGCCATTTGGGTCAAGATACACACAAAGTTAGGCACAGAGATTGAAACTCCTCCATAGGCATAGAAATTGGTACTCTTCCATGTTTAGACAGGACAAATATATACCGACAAATCAAACGATGTAACCAATTTCGAGTAATACTTTTGACACACAACATCACATATGCTCGACTGACATTTACTATATTCAATCCTGCCATATTCAATTGTCCTATGAACTTCAAATAATTACTCTATTCAGTCATGTATACAAACACATCATAAAAGTGATGCCTTGGCTTAAACACGATAACAATTGCAATCGCGACTACTGGTGGCAATTAGCATTAACTTAAACATGCTTGACAATAATTTAATAAGTATAATAGTCATCGATACACGCTCAAGCAGTCATACAAACACATATTACACATACAAGTAGCAAAAATAAAATATAAGGCGAAAGGGTGATAATTTTACCTTCTTCGGACAGCGAACCGAGGCAGCGTATCAAGTCATCGAAGCCACTCGGAGATTTATGTTATACGATTAAAGAGGACGAAGCTTTGCTTTTAGAATAATTGCTGACCATTCACTGTTTATCATGAAACGCCGCAGGGATTGGGAGGTTAGGAATTGGTGATGTTATTCGAGAGCGAAGCGGTATTGATGAGGTCGACCGACCTCAGGTGGAGGTCTACCAGAGGCCACGACGGCCATCGGAGGCTCAGTGGTTGTCTGCGATGCAAATCGCGACCAGGGGTAAAAATCTCCGAAAATTCGATCTCCAAATCGACCACAAAAAACTGTGAATCGACGAGTGAAATTGGTATGGAATTGAATAGGAGGGTGAGACGAAGAGAATGGGACTGGTATCGTCTCTAGGTGTAACGACCCGCCCGGCCCGCATCGTGCCTTACCCCGCACCCTAGTGATACAAACATCGAGAAAATCATGAACACAAAACAAGAGTCATTTAACAAGAGATAAATGAATAAACAAAGCAACCAAAATTGCCTTCAAGATATACATAAAACTCCGAATGCTTTAATCCTTTTACAACCCCGCCACAACAAGATTTCATGCACTTCAGATATATTGATGACTATGACGGACAGTGGCCCCGCCATACCCCGAATGTACAAGAACCTACAACTCGTGGAACACCTACTAAAAGATAAGCCTCCGAGAAACGGAGCTTCAAATGCTACTGAATCGTGATCCCATGAGCGAGGAACCACGACCGATGTACTTACTCGCAGATTAACGCACTTCAAGCGAGGTCAAGACAACAGTACCAAGTATGTGAAATCAGCATAATATCAGAATGAAATCATACTAGTCTATATAAAGCAGAGACATGTATGATAACCAAACTACGATTCACAACATAAAACCATCACTCCAATATAACTATGGGTCTCACGCCCACAACATCAATCAGTTCATTACATGGCCGCATGCCCCTAATATCGTGACGGTGTAGACATGTCCATGATGCAACAATAATACCAATGTCCCATGGCCACATGCCCCGAATTCGCATCGGTGTAGACATGTCCATGTGACCTCAACAACAAGACAAAGAATCCAAATGGAAGCATACTCGCAGCGCTACGATCGTGTCGGTATGTCCAAAGGGAAAAATAAGACAACATTCCAAATGGACGATACCCGCAGCGCTACGCATCGTGTCGGTATGTCCAGCGGAAATCACGCGCGATAATCAAATGGAAACATACCCGCACGCCACGATCGTGTCAAGATATCCAAAGCGATTAACTACAAGACCTTAACCAAAATGGAAGCATACCCGCGCTACGATCGTGTCAAGATGTCCAAAGCGATTAACAACAATAATACTATCAACGCGAACGCACTGCGGAATTTCTCCGCCACCGCCAAGACGCCCAAGTAAGTTCTCAACTACCAACCGACTCTATCGAGACGCCAGTAACACGTAAACACAACGATTGTACAATAAAGGCTATCATCACAAGATAGGCAAGTTTCACAACAACAAGCATAGTAAGTTTCACACAACTCAAAGTACTTTCATTTTATGCCAAAGTCCGGTTTTTAACCCCAAAGTACTACATACGTTAAGTTCTTTTAAAAGAGATCCATTACTTTTATAAAAGTCACCCGATACCGTAGTATTAGAATGACCAACCCACCTTCCTTTTCAAAATCAAGTAACAACATTCTTTTCCTAAGTTCCGCTTGCCTAGTTTCAATTACTCAAGCTTCTCATTGTCAAATGGTTTCATAGTTCCCAAACTTAATCACTTGATTCCTTTTTAGAACAATTGAGTAACATATGTCATATACGTGAGTAGTTTATTCTTGTTTATAACGATCTTATTACAAAGACCATGATCTAGAAAATGTAATATCATTTTGTCTCATCTTAGCTTCTACGCATTGGAGGTTTCTACCGGTTTTAATACAACACATCATTATTCAATACATTTCCTTTATTAACGCCGCAGTGTCTGTCGATACACATTCGGATTCCCAAATCAAGAAACATTATCCCTTTAAAACCAAGTACTCATTACTCACGAATGAGGTTTCACACAAACATCCACATTAAAACAAATAAGTTAAGTCTCTTATCTTATAAGATCAAGTCTCTTAACTTCTAACATCAAGAAACCATTTTCACTTACATAAGGTCGTTATAACTAACTTCCCATAAAGCTATTATAACACCCTATGTTTTAAACCAACCAAATCACTTAGCACACGTGACGCTCACCGCACTACATAGTTCACAACAATCATGCTAGAAAAGATAGGAAGAGGTTCACATACCTCGCGACGATTTATCGACAATAAGCAAAATGCTCCAAGTACTACAACCTTGCAATTTCTTTCCACTCCTCGAGTAATACGCTACTCTTAGTACTTTCACCTATAAAGGTCAAAACGCCTATTAACCCCAAAACACAAGTTTCTATCTTTCTATAGAAAATTCGCAAAGACTCTCCCCGCAACAAACAGAAATCTCCTCCTCTATCGAGGCCGCTACTAAGCCAACCAGTGGGGTTTACACGCCTACCCGGACGTGTACAATTCTACACAAGTCTATCGCAATACATCTATGTAAATACAGCCTTCGATTTTATTCTTCAGCTTAAGTCAAAAGACATCACGAATACTAAGTAGTTCCATATATAGTATACTTCAACTATATATTCAACCAAACATGTAATTTCCAATTACCATGTAGAGGACAAGATAATTACCTCGATAAGCCCAAAATTATCCAAGTTATAATGTCGATCCCGAGCAAGGTTTAGCTCCACCGTGCGCCCAAACCACTCCAAACAACTCTTAGAAGTTCTAACTAACTTCTACTCAAAATACTTCAACCAACTATGAAGATTTCCTGTGGTTTCGGTTTGAGACTAAAAGGACAAAAGGTAGTATTTCCTGACTCTACGTGAAAGAGGTATCTTTGGAATACTACAAGGTACAAGGCTAAGGTATTTTGGGCATTATAACAATACTAGGAGTATTTCTATACCACAACAAGGGTATTATATTTAAACAACTAGGCAGTGGTACCACCGCCAAGCCTCACTCAAAAGTGGCCTCTACCAAAGCTCCACAAGTGGAAGGGCTTGACGATTTCAACTCACAAAGAGGAGAGATTTCAAGACTTGAAAATGATTTTGATGAAGAAAGTTCATCAACTAAGGGGTATTTATAGCAAACCCAAAGGCCAACCAACGCCAAGATCTAGCCAAGTGCAAGGCAAGTGTAAGGCCAAGATCAAGCCAAGTGCACCCTAGCCCCTACTCCTTAAAACCTCACAAATATCTACACAAATATCTAGCACCACAAGCCCTCAATTCGCCCCACTTGTCTCCATTGCAGGTGACACACGCCACCCTCCCGCTGGTCCGAATGTTTCGCCTCTCTAAAAATCCGCAAAAATACAAAACGACATAGCCGAATTTTCCTTCGCAAGTTACGCAAAACGCTTCGTCGAAAAACGACTCTAACCAAAGTGCCACAGACAAAGGTCATTTCGCTAAGCCACTTAAAGCGGGGTGACACGTGTCACCCTCCTATCGCCCTCAAAAACGCCTTCAAAACAATCCACAATGGCCAAAATCTCAAAACAAAGTGGCTACAAAATCAGAATTTCTCCCGTGGGCCCCACGTGACCATTTCCAAAATAAAATTCCATAATTCTCTAATATTCCAGAAGTCCGAATACCAAACTGGGAATCCAATTCCCATTAACGAACCTTTTTCCTTCACAAAACCTAAACTTTTCCGTGGAAAATCACCTCTTTCTTCCTTTCCATCTTTTTCACAGATTCTCGCACGCACGCCCTCGCATACATACTGGAAATACGGGTATAACATTCTCCTCTCCTTAGAAACATTCGTCCGAATGTTCCTTCACAAGACGGATATCGATGAAGCTCTTCTAACAAATTGCCAACGCCACACTGGTCACGAAATAACACACGTTATCTTCCTTCCTTACTCGTCGTGCCCTTCTCGAACACTTGAACTCTTCTAGTATACGCATCACACTTCACCATCGCCGCTTCCCAAAACCTTGGAGTCACCACCTCCAAACTTGGTCATCTTACTAGCCAGATATCCCCTAAGGCCATTACCGCCTTCACGAACGATTCTCGTCGAACACATCCACAAACTCATACGATGGTCGTCTAAACTCGCCTAGCACCCTCGTGACCCTACCACCGCGGGACCACCCGAACTGACCCCACCCAAAACCGGTTACTGGTTGACCCAAATGGTCCTAAACCCGACCCCAACCGTGCAAACTCTTGTTCCCGATTCGAACAATCTTACTAATTCACATCACGAAAGCTACCACTTCCATCTCACACTACCCACGGACTTATCACACAAATAAATCCCACGATACTACTCACCCTTAAAAAGGTCAAACATAAAACGAATCTTTTACTCAAGACGACCTTACCTCTAAGGTCTCACCGTGAAATAGTTTAAGGTTCACACTTACCATGCCTCCATACGTATCCTTCCAACTAACCATGCATTCTAACTCACACATATCACAATGCTATCCGTACATAGCACACAATAATGAGATCATCATAACAAGCATACCAAAACTCTAGAGGGTTAGGATATACCCGAAGCTACCGCCCACTCTAATCATAGGCCCACTCGCAGGCGATAGTAGGTGATGAACCAGCCACGATCCCGGCGTCGAGTCGTAACATCCGCGCTTCCTTGCCGGACGGTTCCTCGCAAATGGCCCGCTGGCCGCATGCAAAACAAACTCCCAATCTAGCACGACACTCTCCAAAATGGAGTCTACCACAATGGTCACAACGAGGTAGGTGGCTTCACCGTTAACACCCCGCTTCGCCAAAATCAACCTCGAGCCCCGACCGCCTCAAGACGTGGAGGACCACTGCATCGGTGGGTATATAACTAGCTCGCCGCCGAGGCGGTTCGCCTCGAAAGCCACCAAAGGACCTCGCCGCCCGGCCCTCTTCTCGCTGATCCAGTCATTCCGTCGACCCTCCGTGCCTCACATCCTAGCGCATGAGCTCGCACGCGGGCAATGTCCATGCCCTGGAAGAGAAACACCCGCACAAGACTCACCATATAATCATCTAGCCCGTGACGTAGCGATGCACCCTATCCTCCATATTCTGAACTAGCGCAGGGACATATCGAGCCAAAGAATCGAACTCGACATTGTACTTCGACAGCCGCTCTCTCTCTCAAGAATAAAAATTTGTCGCCTGCGTTCTCCTCATCCGCGAGGCAAGAAGTGCGTGAGAAAGCCCCAAAACTCATCCCATACTGGAGGTGCATGCTCTCCCGAAAGCTCCCATGAATCAAACCAATCGATCGCGGTATCACGCAGCCGATGCGAACCAAAGGTCACAGACTGTTTCAAGCCTCATCACCCGCACGATCCGTCAGAATCGCCGGATGAACTCCTCGCGATCATCCTCGTGCCTCACCCATAAAACTCGCGGGCTACAACTCGTAAAGTCCCGTAGCCTCAAACTATTCGCCGGGGTGAACCATCGTGCGCATCGAACCGAATCGCCAGATCCACTGCCTCATATTCCGCCACAACTCGCCAATAATCGCCATCTCTCGCGACCCATCTCCCCGCCTGCATCGCGGACCGAGGCTCGTGCATCAGAGTCTCATCGCCCATCGCCGCGCTCTAAACTCGCTGGGCCGGGCGGCCGCGAAACCCGCTCAAGCACAACTCGTGATCGCTCGCTCGCGCTGCACTCTCTCAGATCTCACTAGCAGCACTCGCCTTTGCCCTTCGGGCTCGCTGCCTTGGCGCGAGGCATAATTGGTAAAACGAGATACGCTGAGGGTACAACTTACAACATGCCTCTAAGGCACGATCTCGAATGAGAAGAATGGAAACTAATCCTAAATGTCCTATAGCCTCTCGATTATAGATGTGGTGCACAACACACCGATAATCAAGACTTACTAGACACGGTTCAGACACTTTCCGAGGATTAATCGCTCGATACCACTTTTGTAACGACTTCGCCCGGCCCGCATCGTGCCTTACCCCGCACCCTAGTGATACAAACATCGAGAAAATCAGCTAACACAAAACAAGAGTCATTTAACAAGAGATAAATGAATAAACAAAGCAACCAAAACAGCTGCCTTCAAGATATACATAAAACTCAATAGCTTTAATCCTTTTACAACCCCGCCCACAACAAGATTACATGCACTTAAGATATACACGACTATGACGGACAGGGCCCCGCCATACCCCGAATGTACAAGAACCTACAACTCGTGGAACACCTACTAAAAGATAAGCCTCCGAGAAACGGAGCTTCAAATGCTGTTGAATCGTGATCCTATGAAGCGAGGAACCACGATCGATGTACTTACCGCAGATGAACGCAGCCTCGAAGGAGGTCGATAACAGTACCAAGTATGTGAAACTGCATAATATCAGAATGAAATCATACTAGTCTATATAAAGCAGAGACATGTATGATAACCAAACTACGCTCACAACATAAAACATCATCACTCCAATATAACTACGGGTCTCACGCCCACAACATCAATCAGTTCGTGACATGGCCGCATGCCCCTAATATCAGACGGTGTAGACATGTCCACGATGCAACAATAATACCAATGTCCCCATGGCCACATGCCCCGAAGATCTGCGGTGTAGACATGTCCATGTGACTCAACAACAAGACAAAGAATCCAAATGGAAGCATACCCGCGCGCTACGATCGTGTCGGTATGTCCAAAGGGAAAATAAGACAACATTCCAAATGGACGATACCCGCAGCGCTACGATCGTGTCAAGATGTCCAAAGCGGAAATCACAAGGCGATAATCAAATGGAAACATACCCGCACGCCACGATCGCGGTCAAGATATCCAAAGCGATTAACTACAAGACCTTAACCAAAATGGAAGCATACCCGCGCGCTACGATCGTGTCGTGATGTCCAAAGCGATTAACAACAATAATACTATCAATGCGAACGCATCTGCGGAATTTCTCCACACGCAGACGCCCAAGTAAGTTCTCAACTACCAACCGACTTCTATCGAGAGACGCGTAACACGTAAACACAACGATTGTACAATAAAGGCTATCATCACAAGATAGGCAAGTTTCACAACAACAAGCATAGTAAGTTTCACACAACTCAAAGTACTTTCATTTTATGCCAAAGTCCGGTTTTTAACCCCAAAGTACTACATACGTTAAGTTCTTTTAAAAGAGATCCATTACTTTTATAAAAGTCACCCGATACCCGTAGTATTAGAATGACCAACCCACCTTCCTTTTCAAAATCAAGTAACAACATTCTTTCCTAAGTTCCAGCTTGCCTAGTTTCAATTACTCAAGCTTCTCATTTTCAAATGGTTTCATAGTTCCCAAACTTAATCACTGATTCCTTTTTAGAACAATCGAGTAACATATGTCATATACGTGAGTAGTTTATTCTTGTTTATAACGATCTTATTACAAAGAAATTATGATCTAGAAAATGTAATATCATTTTGTCTCATCTTAGCTTCTATGCAGATTGAGGTTTCTACAGGTTTTAATACAACACATCATTATTCAATACATTTCATTAATTAACGCCGCAGCTGTCTGTCGATACACATTCGATTCCCAAATCAAGAAACATTATCCCTTTAAAACCAAGTACTCATTACTCACGAATGAGGTTTCACACAAACATCCAAATTACAACAAATAAGTTAATTCTCTTATCTTATAATATCAAGTCTCTTAACTTCTAACATCAGTAAACCATTTTCACTTACATAAGGTCGTTATAACTAAATTCCCATAAAGCTATTATAACACCCTATGTTTTAAACCAACCAAATCACTTAGCACACGTACGCTCACCGCACTACATAGTTCACAACAATCATGCTAGAAAAGATAGGAAGAGGTTCACATACCTCGCGACGATTTATCGACAATAAGCAAAATGCTCCAAGTACTACAACCTTGCTAGCTTTCCACTCCTCGAGTAGAATACGCTACTCTTAGTACTTTCACCTATAAAGGTCAAAACGCCTATTAACCCCAAAACACAAGTTTCTATCTTTCTATAGAAAATTCAAAGACTCTCCCCGCAACAACAGTAAATCTCCTCCTCTATCGAGGCCGCCACCAAGCCAACCAGTGGGGTTTACACGCCTACCCTGACGTGTACAATTCTACACAAGTCTATCGCAATACCCTATGTAAATACAGCTCATCGCTTCTTATTCTTCAGCTTAAGTCAAAAGACATCACGAATACTAAGTAGTTCCATATATAGTATACTTCAACTATATATTCAACCAAACATGTAATTTCCAATTACCATAGAGGACAAGATAATTACCTCGATAAGCCCAAAATTATCCAAGTTATAATGTCGATCCCGAGCAAGGTTTAGCTCCACTCGCGCCCAAACCACTCCAAACAACTCTGAAGTTCTAACTAACTTCTACTCAAAATACTTCAACCAACTATGAAGATTTCCTTGGGTTTCGGTTTGAGACTAAAAGGACAAAAGGTAGTATTTCCTGACTCTACGTAAAGAGGTATCTTTGGAATACTACAAGGTACAAGGCTAAGGTATTTTGGGCATTATAACAATACTAGGAGTATTTCTATACCACAACAAGGGTATTATACGAAACAACTAGGCAGTGGTACCCCACGCCAAGCCTCACTCAAAGTGGGGCCTCTACCAAAGCTCCACAAGGGGAAGGGCTTGACGATTTCAACTCACAAAGGGGAGAGATTTCAAGACTTGGAAAATGATTTTGACGAAGAAAGTTCATCAACTAAGGGGTATTTATAAGAAACCCAAAGTGCCAACCAATGGCCAAGATCTAGCCAAGTGTAAGGCCAAGATCAAGCCAAGTGCACCCTAGCCCCTACTCCTTAAAACCTCACAAATATCTACACAAATATCTAGCACCACAAGCCCTCAATTCGGCAAGTCGCCGCCCACTTGTTCTTCATCATGGCGGTGACACACGCCACCCTCCCGCTGGTCCGTATCGTTTCGCCTCTCTAAAAATCCGCAAAATACAAAACGACATAGCCGAATTTTCCTTCGCAAGTTACGCAAAACGCTTCGCCGAAAACGACTCTAACCGGTGTTGTCACAGACAAAGGTCATTTCGCTAAGTTTCCAAAGCGGGGTGACACGTGTCACCCTCCTATCGCCCTCAAAAACGCCTTCAAAACAATCCACAATGGCCAAAATCTCAAAACAAAGTGGGCTCTACAAAACCAGAATTTCTCCCGTGGGCCCCACGTGACCATTTCCGAAAATAAAATTCCATAATTCTCTAATATTCCAGGAAGTCCGAATACCAAATCTGGGAATCCAATTCCCATTAACGAACCTTTTTCCTTCACAAAAACCGGAAACTTTTCCGTGGAAAAATCACCTCTTTCTTCCTTTCCAATCTTTCTGCCGTATTCTCGTACGTACGTCCTCGCATACATACTCTGGAAATACGGGGTATAACACTAGGGCTTACCGGAGTTGGCCGGAAAAGCCGAATCTCCGACGGCGTTACTGTGCAGTCGCAAATCGCCTATAATTTGAGAGCATTTGCATAATAATCGAAATTATGCCAATTAATTTTGGCTAAGTCCTTCATTATTTTATAATGTCTTTACAACTTAAATAGCGCTTATAAAACGCTATACTTCAATAGCGCTTATAAAGCGTTATACTTCAATAGCGCTTCCACAAGCGCTATCTAAGTGGAATATTTATATTATTATATTAATAAATTACATAGGTAACGCAAATTATAATAGCGTTTTAACAATGAGTAACTTGCATAGCGCTTCGATTAAAATTTTCGCAAAGCGCTATGCAAGTATTTTTTGTTAGATTTTTTTTAATTTGAAAATTTGAAAAAGTGCTATGCAAGCTGTTATTTAGATAGCGCTTTGTAAAAGCGCTATCTAAGTAGCGTTACGCAAGTTGAAATATGTAGTAGTGGTATAACGTGCTTGACCACATTTGTCACGACGAGCCGCGACCCGACGTCCTAATTGGACGCCATTACACTAACTTGTCACCTAATCAATTGACACTTAAGGGTAATAGAAAATTCGACAGCATAACACTGCATCTATAACATATGTCCAAAGTAGGCGAGCCGACAAGGCTGCCTTACACAACTAACCAACATGTCACAACAGGCTAGCCGACTAGGCTGCCACCAAATAACATCACTTAGATAAGGGAACAATCAAAGTAGGCAAGCTGGCAAGGCAGCCACTATATACGGGAACATTCTAAAATGAATGCAACAATACAGCTAGCTAAAACGCATAAACAATCTAATATGACGGGACAGGACTCCGTCGTGCCTATAAATATGTACAATCAAAATAAGAGAGGTTATGTACCAAAATAACTGGCTCCGGAACAATTGAGCTCTCCAACAACTGAATAGATGTCCTAAACTGGAGGATCACCTAACCGAGCACCTGTACCTGCGGGTATGAACGCAGCCCCCCGGAGAAAAGGGGGTCAGTACGATAGATGTACCAAGTATGTGAAACCAACAGTACTGTAAATAAATTCATGACAGTCCAAAATATAACAGGAGGCAAGTATGAAATCAACATAACAGTGTAACTGTGTCTTACCAAAATGGGAGTAATGAAAATTAGTTCTTACCTTTTGTAAAATATGCAAGTCATACAAAAATTAGGGACTCCTACCCAAAGAATATAATAGCACCGGACTCGAACCCGCCTAACTATATATATATATATATATAATATGGGTCTCGAACCCAAATAAGTATATATATATCGTGGGACTCGAACCCACGTAAGTATATAGAATAATGTAATGTCATGGGACTCAAACTCAAGTAAGTATATATATCGTGGGACTCGAACCCACGTAAGTATATAGAATAATGTAATGTCGTGAGACTCGAACCCAAGTAATATAATAATAATAGTCGGGACTCGAACACGGAATATACAACATGTTGTCGGCCCTCTATGTGAGGGACTCGTGAATGTATAATAAGACTTGGCACGAGTAGATATCATGAGCAACCATATGCAATTAAAAATTATCTTTTGACTTTTGATGGTATCATCATAATAAACTCTTTTACTGAAAATCATAGGCACTTATTATAATAATTATCCTTTAACACTAACTTTGTAGGAAATCATGTACGTCCGATGTACTTTTATTAAAGTCGTGTCAAATGGAAGCCTTTCACAAAGTCATGCCAAAAGAAAGAAGGATAGTCTCACATACCTCTTAGGCGAACTAAACAACTCAATATTAAGATACGCCTCGTCTAGTACGTCAACCTATAATAATGATAATTCGTTCGTCAATTCTATGATTTCTAACGTGAATTATATTAAGTAACGATTTTCTATTCTACAAAAATTTGGGCAGCACCTCCCCTGTTTATGTGCACATCCACAATTAACCAACAAACTAATTAAACAAACAATCAACTACCATTCCAATATATAATCAAGTTAGGCTCCATATACGACATATACGCAATCATACAACCTTCTTTCTCTTTACTTATGAAAGACAACAATTCAACAATCAAGATGATTAACACACTTATTTACCATGTTCCTTCAATTCTTTAGTTCATATTAAAGTAGCCCATACTTTAATCAACAATGAGAGACAAATGTGAAGTTTCTCGACACCTTGTTATACTTTCATTCCTTTAGGACTTACGCTAACAGTTACCATATCGTTCATGCATTTTCTAAATGGAATTCCCAGCATTTAAACTTATTAAAAGTCAGCCCCTAAGCCATTAAATTATCCAATGAAAACAACCCTTAATTACAACGCGACAACGTCCAATAATTCTACCAATTTTCGGCCAACAACACATATACTTCCATACTTTCTTTCTTAACTTCTTACGACACACTTCATGTTCCAACATTCTTATGTAAACCATTACTTATTTAACATCAAGACTCCTCTATTTTAACATGCAATTATTAACAACACAATGCTTAATTCCAATGAACACAAAATGGGTTCTAGAATTGTTTACTACATCCAAACCTCCCATGCATTCTCTTTAATCTCAATTTTCTTCTTAACACACATTCAATACTTAGGTTACAACAACATGCAACTTCAATTAAATCATAAGAGAAAGATTTTACCTTGATTTAATGCCAAAACTGTCCCTAGGACCGAACCCACTGCCCTTTCCGAAAGCCCACTGTTTTCGCCAAGTTCTTGTCCAATTTTATCACTTCTTCAACACCAAATTGACATGCATGTGTTTTACAATGTTAACTCATCATCCTTACACATTTTTCTTCCAAATTCTTCACTCAGAAATCTAAAATCTGGGCAGTTTCTTTTCGGCCCAGTGCAGCGTTTTTGCTCACTGTTTTGTCAGCTGAACTTGTAACGTCCATAATTATCTACTCCGATGTTCTATCGACGAGAGGTTTATTGCGTTGGAAACTAGACTCGACGAACTTCATCTTAGGCTTTTGGAACACCTAAAAACGCCTAATATACTAGGATATATACCCCTCCAAAGTTGACTGAAAATCTGCCCGAAATTCTGCCAATTTTCTTCTCAAAATCTTGTCCCAAAACTTGAATAAACTGCTCTGATTTTCGGTCCTGGCAGACCCGAAATTCCTCACTGATTTTGAAAAAAATTGGTTCTAAATTTTTGCTCATAATTTGTAGATGATCAAAGGAATATAGGAAGAGAAATTAAACCCTAATTTTTGTAGGGAAGGGAGGGGGTTTCGACCTAGGGGAGAGGGGGAGAGGAAAAAGGGTTCTTCTTTTGATTTGTAGAATGAAGAAGATGAAATAATAGTGCTTAAGTTAAAAGCCCAAAATTTGATTTTTCCTTATTACACTTAGGTCCCTAAAATAGTACATTTTAGTCTCTCATTATCTATTTAAGTAAAATCAATCCCCCAAGTAAACAACATCTTAAAATCCCACTTCTTTTAATTCCGAAAAATTATATAAGACCTCGTATTCTCAATGTCATAATTTTTATAGAACGTTACTAATCCTTAATGGGAATATGTACACCTATCATTCTTAATCCATTGACGCGCTCGTAGTAACCAAAAAGAAATTTTTCCGGACTCACATCCTTTGAACCCCAACTTCCGGATTTAGCTTGTATAAATATACTTTATATTCCATATCTGAATCTTAACCTTAACGACGTTCTTAATCATTGTCTTAAACTTACGAGGTATAACAACATTGATGATTCAATCCCTCGCCCCTCTGAGATTGATGACTCGACATGGCGTCGTCTTGACGCCATTGTTTAACAATGGATCTATGGTACCATCTCAAAAGACTTGTTGTGTACTATCCTGAAAACTGGTGCTTCGGCACGCGAACTATGAGTACGCTTGGAAGACATATTTCAGGATAACAAAAATACTCGGGCGGTGTATTTAGAGGAGCAGTTCAACAACACTCATCTTGAGAATTTTAACAACATGTCTGACTATTGCAAACAACTGACACTTGTCGCCGACCAACTCTCTCATGTTGGGACAACGGTGTCTGAAACTAAAATAGTATTACAACTCGTTGCAGGATTACCGAAAGGAGAATATGATACTCTTGCAACAATAATTCAACATACTGATCCACTTCCAACCCTCAACAATGCGCGTTCACAATTGTTGTTGGAAGAAACACAACGTGCTAAACAGGATAAGCACAACCAAAAAGCATTAGCCATTGAAAACTTGCAGTCGCCGACCATCACCACTGCTCCACCACCGCTGGACAACCAGCAGCAACAGATCCGAGGTGGAGGCAAAGGCAGCAGAGGACGAGGGAAAGGAAATAAGGGGAAGGGTCGCGGAAAAGGCAAGGCACAAGAAGAAGAAGCAGCCGCCATCGCTTCAAGAAGACTAAAGGCCGTCTTCACAACAAAGAAGAAGAAGCAAAGCCATCGCTCTCAGCGGTACCATCAGCCGATTGCACAAAGAAACAAGAATAAAGATTACTAGTGGTCGTAGCAGCAGTTTTAGCAACAGTGGTAGCCCAGTATTCACGGTACATCTCCTCAACAGGCCCATCTGATGTCGGCTCAGCAGATGCAACCCACTGATTTGGGCCAAGCTTTCATCACTCTCACTCTGCAACCGCCCGACAATAATTGGTATATAGACTCCGGAGCCACATCACACCTGACCAACTCTTCATGTATTTTTTCCTAACTGCTTCGGTTAAAGTATCCTCAATACATTACTGTTGGCAATGGTCACCGCATTCCAATTGTAGGTTATGGAAATACACACATTAAAAATTTACATCCACCCTTCTCACTTAACCATGTCCTCTACACCCCTCAAATTATTAAAAAGTTGATATCTGTTAGAAAATTCACTCGTAATAATTGGGTATTTATAGATTTTGACCCTTTTGGTTTCTCTGTGAAGGATCTCAATACGGGGAGAATTCTTACGCAGATGCAATAGTGTGGGAGACCTTTACCCTTTCACAAACTCTTCCGATGTCAGAACTCAACAACCAGTCTCTCTTGCTGCATTGTCTCCATCCACATGGCATAATAGGCTCGGATATTCAGGAGATCATGTTTTTTCTTTTCCTAGAAATAATCAGCGTATTAAATGTAATAATGGGAAACTAGCCCAAAACTGCTTTTCTTGCCCGCTTGGCAAGCATACTCGTCTTCCTTTTCTGTCTTCAATGAGTATTACAGTTTTACCATTTGACATTGTTCATGCTGACTTGTGGACCTCTCCTATTGTTAGCTCTCTAGGTCACAAATTCTATCTTGTTTTATTAGATGATTTTTCACATTTTGTATGAATTTATCCCCTTAAATTCAAATCTGAGGTTTTTGCTAAATTTCTTGAGTTTCACAAATTTATTAAAACCCAATTTGAAAAATCAATAAAATCCTTTCAATGTGATAACGGATGTGAATTTAATAATTCGGTTTTCCATAATTTTTGCTCCCAACAAGGCACGGTGTTCTGATTCTCTTGTCCACACACCTCCTCTTAAAATGGCAAAGCTGAACGAATTATTCGCATTGTTAATAACATGGTTCGTACTCTGCTTTTTCATGCATGTCTGTCATCATCTTTATGGATCTATGCTGTCAAAATGGTAGAATATCTCCTAAATATTTTACCTACTAACACCTTACAAAATAAGACCCCCCACAGACATTCTATATCATAGGACTCCATCTTATGACCACCTACGAATCTTCGGTTGTCTGTGCTATCTCAATCTTACCTCCACCACCCCTCATAAGTTGGCTCCCAAAACTACACCATGTGTATTCCTCGGTTTCCCATCCAACCATAGGGGTTATCTGTGCTATGACTTGTCTACTCGTCAGATTCACATTTCTTGTCACGTCACGTTCAACAAGACGATATTTCCATTTTCGGACCCTCAGAAATACCGAAAACCTAACTACTCATTTCTTGATGAACCAGTCATATCTCCTAGCATTCTGAGTCAGATCACTCATATCCCTCCTTCGACACCGCGGCCCCTAGAGGATGCACCGCATCGCCAGTCTTTCAGTGAGCAAGTTGATTTTTCACTGTCACCAATCCCATCTAGTCCTCTGACGGAAAACCATCAATCTTCTTCATCTCCCTCTGTCTCGGACCCTACTACTCGATCAATGCAGCCACCCACTGTACCCAGTCACCAAATGGAAACTCATTTCAAACACGGAATTTTTAAACCCAAAGTCTAGTTTAACTTGTCTGCCCAAACCATTTCTCCACTTCCAAAGATCCCCAAATTGGCTAAACTTGACCCTAATTGAAATGCGGCCATGTCTGAGGAAAATAATGTTTTAACTAAGAAGCATACTTGGATCTAGTACCTAGACCAGAGGGGGTGAATGTGATCAGATGGTTGTGGCATTTTCGTCACAAATTCAGAGACAATGGTGTTTTGGAACGCTACAAGGCTAGACTTGTGGCAAATGGTACTAATCAGCAGGAGGGCATTGACTGTGGTGATACTTTTAGCCCGGTTGTTTAACCGGCTACAATTTGTATTGTTCTTAGTATTGCTATAGGTAAAAAGTGGCAGATTTATCAACTGGATGTCAAGAACGCATTTTTACGGGATTTGAAAGAAATCGCACGCATCGCCCACCGGTTTTGTTCATCCAATGCTCCCAAGATGTCCGCTGCCTCGTGAAGTCACTCTATGGTCTAAAACAGGCACCTCGTGCTTGGTATGACTGTTTTGCCAGGTATATTATGCAGATTGGGTTTATTTGTAGCAGGTGTGATACCTCTCTGTTCATTTTTCATCATGGTAGTGATATTGCTTACTTGTTATTATATGTGGATGACATTGTTCTCACTGCCTCATCTGACAAATTGAAAAATGACATTATTGCTCTTCTCAAAACTGAATTTGCTATGACTGATTTGGGCAAGCTGAGTTACTTTTTGGGTTTACCAGTTACTAGATCTGCAGATACTATGTTTCTGAGTCAGCGTAAGTATGCAGAGGAAATTGTGTTCAGAGCTAAGATGTCGAATTGCAAGGCTGTGCCTACTCATGTTGATTCGAAATCCAAGCTCAGGCTCGGCGTGATCCGGTGTCCGATCGCACTTTCTATAAGTATTGCGTGCTCTTCAAGACTCAAATTTACGTGCTCGACATTGCATATGTCGTTCAGCAGGTGTGTTTGTCCTTGCATACCCCGAGGGAACCCCATTTTGTTGCTCTTAAACGTATTATCAGATACATTGCGGCACTCGACTATGGGTCAGATTCTACCCTTTGCTCCGAACATGTTGCTCTCTTACACAGATGATGATTGGGCAGGGTGCCCGGACACGCGACGCTCTACTTCAGGCTATTGTGTGTTTTTAGGGGATAATCTTATCTCTTGGTATGCCAAGCGACAAGCCACGTTATCCCGCTCCAGTGCTGAAGCAGAGTATAGGGGTGTTGCTAATGTAGTTGTTGAGATCTGGCTGCTCCTAATCTTCTCGAGCTCATTGTCTATCACGTAAGACATCTATAGTGTATTGTGATAACATATCTACTATTTATATGTCTCATAATCCGGTCCAGCATCAGCAGACCAAACATATTGAGATGGATATTCATTTTGTCTGTGAGAAGGTCGCACGTGGTCTAGTCAAAATTCTACATGTACCCTCCTCCTATCAGTATGCGGACATCTTCACAAAGGGACTACCTGCATAACCTGCTCACAACTTCGATTCACCGAGCATTCGCCTCCTCTCGCCCGTCTCGAGGGAGTATTAGCGAATATTCTTCAAATATTCACAGTATATATTGTATTTATTAGTATTATGTATTTAAGATAACTTAAGATTCTTACTGTATTAGGAATTACATTTGTACAATTATATATATTATAACTAATGAACGAAATCCCTAAAGGAAATTATAGGCAACAAAATTTAATTATCTTCCCAGTTTATTTAGTATTGTATCCCTTGAATAGAAATTGGCAATACTTTGGAAGTAGAATGAGTAACAAACTACTGCATAAACAATTAAAATAGTTCTTGAAAAAGAATTAGCAGAATGCCTTGGGTGCTCCTTTCATTGAAGTTGCACATGTCTTGTCTGATAGTACCTTAAGACTTAGTGTCACACTACAAAAGGAACCTCCATTTCAAAAAATATTGTTTTAATTTAATTTGACACGTTAAAAATTAAAAGAAGAATTTTTAATATATGTAATCCAAATAAAACAAGTCTTAGATATTTGTGTGACCGTAAACAATCTTATAAAGTTAAATTATTTTTAAAATATAGAAATGTGTCAATTTTTTAAAATAAACTAATAAAGAAAGTAAGACAATCGTTTGGGACGAAGGGAGTATTAATTTATGAAACTTGTTTATTTTATTTTACAATGACGTGAAAACTATAACACTTTATAGCGCTATATTATTTTTTTCTGGTAAATTCTAAAATTGTTAATTAACAATTATGAGTTCCAGTTGAAAGTCGAAGTTGAGTTCCATTGACTTATATCAGACAATTAATTACGCATAAGAGACCCGAACAATTAAAATTAGTGATTGCGGGGGCATAAGAAATTAGCCCGCAAAATATTAATGTCTACTCTTGTAAATAATGTCAACCCTAATTATTAGAATGTGTAATAGGTCATATACTTACCGTATTTTATATTGTATAATTATGTTAGAATTGGGACCATTATTAGAGAAGGATTAAGAGCTTAAGTAATACCTTGGGGCTTCTAGGGAGTAGTCAAGATAAGATGACTCTGATCTTTCCTTCTATGGAGCCGGATGAGAAAGCTCGTTCCGCTACTAACCTGATAGTGGTTGCCTCTGTATTTGAGGATTCAACATTGTACACATATATATATTTGTGTTAATGAAAAGGATCCCGACTGAGGGTGCTAATTTATGAGGGGCAATAGAAGTGAGGTTGGGGTAGCAAGGCAATCGAAAATCCGAAGGTGATCATAAATGGGGACACTACAGTATAGTATTTCGGTTGGGGTCATATTATGAAGAGTGTTGGTTGGTAAAATATTTAGGACATATTCTATCAATTTTACTACATAGACCCAGAAGGACGGGATAGTGAGGAATGAATGAGCGTACGAATCATGTTATTTATAGTGCGGATGATTCGTTCTTCTTTGCCATTCTGATGAGAGGTATGGGGACACGAGAACCGAAAGACCATGCCATTATTTATACAAAAATGATAAAACATGGAGTTGTTGAATTCACGATAATTATCGCACTGAAAATATTTTCTCAAACTGTGTTTTGATAAAGGTACGAAACTCGAGGAATTTTGTAAACACTTCATATTTAAATTTAGGGGGGGTAAATCCAAATAAAATGAGAAAAATCATCTAACAACACCATATAATATTTATGACCGAGTGAACTAGAGATAGGAGATGTCCATAAATCAACATGAATAATATCAAAAATGTGAAAATGTAACACTACTAGATAATTTAAAAGGAAGACGAACATGTTTGCCTATAGAGTAAGAAATACAGTGTTACGCAAATTTTCCATTATTACATTTAATAAAATTGTTGTCTCTGTTTACCATTATTACATTTAATAAAATTGTTGTCTCTGACAGTCTTAACAACTCTGCAGAAAGGAATCCATTTGTTTTATGCCATGTACATTCAACATTGTACCATTAATTATACAATACAAAATATGATAAATATGTGACCTAGTACAGATGCTAATAGTTGTGGATGAATCAGATAGCTTCCTCTCTGCTTATAGCACAGTGGTTCTGTATTTGTAATGGAATTCCGACAATCCTGCACCACTAGCTTCCGGTAACAAGTAGATGTAGGTTAAGGAAATTCTTCTCAAACAGGATAAAAGGCAGTTGCACTCCACCTTGGCAGTATCCAGGATAAGATATTGATAAATATCAAAGCTGATCAGAATATGTCATTGATTTCAAGGTTGAAAATAATATCTTTTAGTCATCCAAAACTGGAGAAAGCAAAGGTTTGTTCAAGAACAAAGCTTCCAGATTCCCACATATGAGTTCATATAAATCTCTAAAAGAATCCTCGGTATAATAAGCAACATGCCGTGATAACACAACATTATCCAATGAAAAGAGATCTTCAGGAACATTAGGTTCATTTTCGAAAACATCCAAGCCAGCACCTGCAATCTCTCCCTGCTCTAAACATTGTACCAACTCCATCTCATTGATTATGGCTCCTCGTGCAATATTTATGATTACTCCTTCTTTTCCGAGTGTCAGCAGAACCTCCTTATTGATCAAGTGGCGGGTTTCGTCTGTCAATGCACAACAAATGACAAGGACATCACATTTGGTTGCTAGTTCATGAACGTCAGGATAGAAAGGGTAAGAAACAGTCTTTTTCCTCCTCGACATGTATGATATAATGCAGCCAAATGCTTCAAGTCTTTTTGCAACTTTTCGACCTATGCTTCCCAGCCCGACAATTCCAACTTTCCTGCCTCCCACCTGCCATCATCAACCCCCATCAGGAATACGCGTTTTGTAATGCAAAATCCACACAAAAAAAATTGCTAGGCCTGAAATCATAAGCATAATGAAAAGTGAATGAAACCAGTTGATGAAAGGATTAAACCATGGCCCACTGGTACTAGTCTATTGAAACAAATGTGGTTCAAGAACCTTTTTTTTATAGGTAGATAAATGTGGTTCAAACTTAAAGTCCAGTTCAGGCATGAAATTCACCCAGATTCCTCGATTACTGCCCAGCCACCCAAGCCCAGCATAAACATCTTTATTGACAGCCTCGTTAATATCAAGTATATATTGACGCCACTCTTTTGCTAACATTTGGATTTTGTCCAGACAGTTACAGCTTGAGTATCAGAGTCTACCCCCAAGAGCCCAGCCTTCTTCTCTTTGCAGCTTAGGTCCACTCAGGAAAGCATCCCATACCTTAAGCTTGACATCAAACCAGGGACAATTGATGCATGTCCCCTTTCAATCCCCACTGCGTAGAACTCTATTCAGGATGAGGAAAGGTCTAAGCACCCTAAATTCTGAGCCTGAGATAACATTAGCAGTTGAACTCTAATCGAGCACTACTGATTATTGAAGACTTGTTATCAGCCTTGTAGTCCTCAACTGTCTAATCTCTATACTGAAGAACATGGTGAGACCAAAGCATAGTAAATTATGCAGCAGAAACCAGTTTTTACCATCAATAAACATTAGAAGAGGACAATAGTTTCAGAAATCATATGATACTTTCCTTCTCTCTGATTTCTTAGGAAGAATTCTGCTGACAGTTTTCTAATGAAAAACAATTAAAATCAGAAAACCATCTTACACTGCACAGATGTATTTGTGCTACTCTGCTCTCCAAAATGGGCACCCAAATTTTGGACTTGGAATTATTAAACAGTTCAATTTGTTAATTTGATTACCTCCCTAACAAAATTGATAATTTGATTATTAATGATGTTTTAAGGAAATGTTTCTGAGAAGGATACTGACTCATATATATCTCGATAGTCAAAACTTTTCCATGCTATCCCTCGGTGTCTAAACTTTCCCCACCTCAAATGCCGAGTTTCTGCTGCGATGCTAAATAATTCATTCACGGATTGCAGAGGCAAGGAATATAGTTATCATGAGGGACATCAATTGCAGTCATTTAAATGAAGAAGTTTAGCCCCACATAGTACCCATTTCTTATATTTGCAACGAGTGCGTTTGAAAGTCCTTTTGAGCTAACTAAGCCATCATATAACAGAGTACACAGACTGAGGAGCTCACACACTACATAAAATGACCAAACAGGTGCTCGTCTATGAACCTTAGGCCCCTTGCTAAGTTGTTCTTTACTTTTGCCTTTCATGTGACAAAGATTAGAAGAGGTGTTGCAAGGAAGTATAAGAGAGAAAAACCCTTGAGCAGCCTAAATGAGAAAAAGCTTCTAATTAGACAGTAGGAGTAGGGAGGGATAACAGAAGCTAAATACATTATGCTAACTGATCCGGATCAAATATGAGCAGGATTAGTTGCATAATGAAAGCTGCAAAGCAATTGTGCTCCTTCCATCTCCAAAATAATCTCATATAGTAGTCTTTATACCCAGTGGCGGATCTAGGATTTTCACTCAGGGGGTTCGAAAAAATAACAAAAGCTAAACATGAAAAATAATGTTGTCCCTAGGAATCGAACCTGGGACAATAGAGACAATTTTGAACACCCGGGACCACTTGAGCTAACCTTTTGCATTTGTTCGGGCGTTCAAAGGTTAATATATGTACATAAACACAGAAAATATACCCTATATATACACTATAATTTTTTTGCCGAGGGTGTTTGGTGAACACCCCCGGCACCCTCTAAATCTACCCCTGTTTATATCTTTAACGGGAAAAGTGTTTCTTCTGGATTAACACGGAACATAATTCACCTTTACGATATAAGATCTTCTTTCCTACTTTGGGGAAGTAGATATGCAGAACCTAATACATTCTTAATGTACCTATTTGTTGTTTTCAGTCAATGACAGAACTTGTTATGATGGATGATTTTCCGAACCACAAATCTAAGCAGGTCTTTTTTTATGGACATGAAAGCAAAACAACAATATATGCATCAGTACGCAACAAATTCACTTGCTTTCTTATTTTTCCCTAAGCTTTGACGTAATAAAGTATTAAATATGCATAGCACGCAACAGATCACTTGCTTTCTAATTTTTCCCCTAAGCTTAGAGGTAATTCTAATTTAATCGTGGGTCTTTAAAATTGGAATAGTAATTAAAACCCTACTTGCTGCCAAATATAAAATGCAGGTTGCTAATTCATTCGACAAATACTTCTCCGTCCCAAAATAATTGTATGTTTCGCTTCTCGATAGTTAATTTGACAAATCTTCGAAGCTAAATTGAATTAGATACTAAAAACACTATAAATTGCACTTCTTCTCATATCAATATGATTAAAAAGTACATCTCATCTAGTTTGACTCTCCAAGAGCAAAATATAACAACTATTTTGGGATGAAGCCCGGAGGAAGTAGTTAATTTCTGATTTAATATACCTTAAAGACTTGTAAATTTAACCATGATAGTTCAACACCAATCACAAAATAAGAAGAGAAAATAACATAACATACATTAAAAAGTCAGCTAGATAGTAGTATCAATTTCCATATATCAATCAAACAACTATGCCTTTGCCTCTATGACCAATGAAAAAGATTACAGAAGAGCAAAGAAACACTACCTTGGAAGCGAGTGGGTAGTCTCCATGAATAGGCCAAAGTCCATTATTAACAAACCGATTAGCAGCACTAATATTTCTAAGAACATCAATCAACAATCCAACAGCAAAATCAGCTACATCCTCCGAGAAAACAGTTGCAGCGCTAGCAACGGCGATTCCACGTCGGCGACACTCAACGAGGTCAATATGGTCAACGCCAGTGCTGGTGGTAAAGATAAGGCGGAGCGAGGGGAAGAGGTGGAGCAAGGAGGAAGAAATCTGACTACCGATACCTTTAGGAGAACAAATCATGGCTTGTATGGATTGAGCATGTGTAGAAATGAATTGGTCTAATGGGAGTGAAGATTCCCATGGTTTATGGATAAGGAATTTTTGTGATAACTGTTCGTTGTAGAACTGGAAAACGGCTGGCCGGCCGAGGACTATTACCTCACTTTTTGGTTCTGCCATTAATGATTTTGAGTTTTGTGCTTTTCTTGTTTTATTGCTCACAAGAATAATTGATAATGATTTGTCAACTTTAATAAACCACCTACTTCCTCTGCTTACTAATCTACTTATTTCATTTATCTGCGTGCCCCATTTTCTTACTGCTTTGTTGCGTTAAAGGTTTAGTTTTTGGACCGGGTCTGACCTTGTGTTTCTGTTCTCTGTTGTTGCTTCTGTTCTGTGTTGCTTGAGCCGAAGATCTCCCGAAAACAGCCCGTAAGATCTGTGTACACTCTAACTTCCCAGGCCCCACGTTATGAAATTTTACATATGTTGTTGTTGTACTTCCTCCCTTCACTTCCCTTTTTGGCCACTTTTAATTGTGTATGCGCCCTTATTATTACTTAATTGGATCAAAATGCCCTTTTCCTAATAAATAGGAAATATTTTTATTTCTTAATCTTCCTGAATTGAAGGATAAGCATTTGCTAATATAATTCTTGGTTTTATAATTAAGCCATAATAATTATAATGCCCTAAAACACGAAAATTTATTACAATGTTTCAAATCACAAAGTATCTTTAAAATATCGACCATGGAGTTATTGTTGGCCTTTCAAATCGTCAAAAATATATTAGCAAATGTTTATCCTACTTCAATTAGGGAAAAAATAAGAACTAAAAACAATTGGACCAAACAAGATAAAAGATGAGAGGCTTGAAAATTCTGAACAATGACTAGAATAATCATGCATTTGCAAAAGCAAATACCTGAAAAGATTATGGCAAAGATGGAATTGGACTGGTTAAGTCTTGCACTCTTTGACAGAAAGAAATAGGCAAACATAACAGAAGTCTTTCATGGACTTTCAACATAGCTTCCACAAGCCGTTGTTTACCAATTTAAGATACGACAAGTATTTGCATGCGCACATGTAGTGTGGCATAAAACAGATGGCTTCCTCTCTGCAGAGTTGTAGCAGATTACTTCTTTCTGGTTGTGGAATGCTTTTGTCAATAAATGGATCCTATACGACCTGATTCCAGTACTATGCCAATAGGTTAAGGAAATTTCTTGTCGAGCGAAACAAAGGGCAGATCCATACTCCACTACTACAGAGGTTATTCAAATCAAGACGACGATAAATTTGAAAGATCACGATATAATATAGATCTCCCAGTTGAAAAGAATATCTCAGTCATCCAAAACTGAAGAAAGTAAAGGTTTGTTCAAGAAGAAAGCTTCCAAATTCCCTGACATGAGTTCATATAAATCTTGAAAAGAATCCTCGGTTAAAAAAGCGACATGTTGTGACAATACAACATTATCCAATGAAAGGAGCTCTTCAGGAACATTAGGTTCATTCTCGAAAACATCCAAGCCAGCACCTGCAATCTCTCCCTGCACCAAACACTGAACCAGATCCATCTCATTGATTATGGCTCCTCGTGCAATATTAACGATTATTCCTTCTTTTCCAAGTGCCAGTACAACCTCCTTGTTGATCAGGTGACGAGTTTGGTCTGTCAATGCACAACAAATGACAAGGACATCACATTTGGTTGCTAGTTCATGAACATCAGGATAAAAAGGGTAGTGAACAGGCTTTTTCTTCCTCGACTGGTATGATATAATGCAGCCAAATGCTTCAAGCCTTTTTGCAACTTCTAGGCCTATGCTTCCCAGCCCAACAATTCCAACTTTCCTGCCTCCCACCTACCATCATCAATTACCATCAAGAATATGCAATTAGTAATGCAGAAGTTATCCACACAAGAATATTTACTAGACCTGAAATCTTAAGGATAACAAACAACAATGAGACTGGTTGATGCAGGATAAAACCACGGTCCACTAATAGTCTAGTACTAGCCTATTGTAACAAGTATTATTCCAAACTTAACCAATTGAAGTACAGTCAAGGGGCATGAGATAAATCCCATAATTCCTCCATTAATGCCCAGCCACCCAATCCAAACATAAAAATCTTTATAAATAGCCTCCGCAATATCATGTAGAAATACCAGTCTTTTCCTAACATTTGCATTTTGCCCTGGCAGTTACCAGCTTGACTCAAGCTGCTTGAGTATCAGACCTCAAGAACACAACCTTGTTTTCTTGCAGGCTAGTTTCACTAATGACAGCAACCCAAACCTAAAGCTTGGCTCTGAAACAGGGACAATTCACCTATGTCACGTTACATTCTCCATTCTATGGAACTCTATTCAGGATGAGGAAAATTCTTACTTCTAAGCACATTAGATCTGAGTCCTGATAGTCTGAGATAACGTTAGAACCCAAATTTAGGAGCTTACACATACCCTAAGTGGGCAACCAATGGACCTTAGGCACATTCCCAGGCTGTTCTTTACATTTGCCTTTCATGTGGGACAAAGTTCCATAGCTGAGGTGTGTCAAGGAAGGATGACAGAAAACAGTTGAGAAGCCTAAATTAGAAAAACCCTCTCTTCACAGAGTAGAAGCAGGGGAGGGATAGGAGAAACTAAATATAATTTGCTAATCCCATTTGAACAAATATTAGAGATTCAGTTGCATACAGGGAGCCATGACTCCAAAACAATCTCATATTTTGATTCATCATATCTTCAATGTAAAAAAAAACATTTCTTCTGCATTAGCATTGAATAAAGTCTCACACTAAGGTAAAAAGAAACTTCCAACACCCTAAGGTCAGGGGCGGAGCTAGACCTTCACCTAAAGACTCAACAGAATCTAGTAGCTTTGGCTCAAACCATGCAGTATTTGTGTTCAAAAATCTACTTAAATATGTATTGATAATTTATCAGCATGGGTGGCTCGACTATAAGGCCAGTAAAGCAATCTCTTGTGGCCCCGTTTTTTTCTTAAAGATGTATTGTATATGTATTATTAAAAAAATGTGTACACTTAAATTTGTAAAAAAAAAAAAAAAAAATGTGAGGATCTTTAAGGAAATAGCTTTAATTGTTTTCTCTAAGAGAGAGAAAAAGTCATCTCTCACCAACGGTAATACAGCACACCAACGGTAACATCCCCTGCCTCCACCCCCACCCACATCGACACACCACCACCGACGATGCGCCGTCCGCTGACCACTGGCGACTAGGTACGCTACCCTAGCACTACTATCCTATGTTTTCTCTCTCTTCCCCCTTGCTACTCTTTCTCTATCTTTCCACCACCGCCGGCGGCCGGAGTTGTATCGTCGCCGGTGACCGACCACTGACCGCCGAGGCTGCGCCATCCGCCGATCTCCGGCGATCAGGTACGCTGCCTGCTTCTCTCTCTTTCTCTTTCCTCTCCCTTGCTACTCTTTCTCTATCTTTCCGCCACCACCGGCGGCCGGAGTTATATTGTCGCCGGTGACTGTCAACCGTAACCCGGCACCACCGACGAACAGATCTGGTCAGTAAGGACCTTCAAAGACCACCACCACATCCTGCGGCCGCCGGCGAAGAAGACCAGGTTAAATACACCTGGAATTGGTACCTCCAGATGTCAGGTGCCTGTATTCATTCTTTGTCCATACCTTCGTAGTTAAATTTTGTCTGCTTTGTTGTATTGTATATTAACTTTACATCATTGTCGTTACTAGTCTTCTCCTTAGATATATCATTCTTGACGTAGTGGCAAGACTTGCATCTATTTTTGTTTTCGCATTGATTTCTGCTTGTTGTAGGTAAGTTGCCCATTAGTCTATAGTCATTTTAGTGACTTTGGCGACTGATGGTAGACTAGGGTCATGTTCTCGGGTGGGGGTGAGGGTTAGCGAGGGTAAGCGGGGTAAGGGAGATACTAGGCAGAGAATAGGGTCTTGGAATATTGAGACTTTAACAGGGAAGTCCATAGAGCTTGTTAAGATTCTTAAGAATAGGAGGATTAATATAGTCTGTGTCTAGGAGACCAAATGGGTAGGACCTAAGGCTAGGGAGGTGGACGGGTATAAACTATTGTTCTCGGGTAAGTTAAGGTATAGGAATGAGGTAGGCATTCTGGTAGATATCGAGCTAAGGGACCAGGCAGTAGAGGTTAGGAGGGTCAACGATAGGATGATAGCGATTATATTGGTAGTTGGAGGGTCCACTGTGAACATTATTAATGCTTACGCGCCGCAGGCGATCTTGGACGAGAAGGAATAGAGACGTTTTGGGAGGATTTGAACGAGGTGGTGGGAGGGGTACCACACACTGAGAAGTTATTTGTAGGAGAGGATTTCAATGGACATATTGGATCACTATTGGGCTATGACGACGTGCATGGAGGCTTTGGCCTCGGGGACAGGAATGGGGAAGGCGTCTCACTTTTGGAGTTCGCTAGAGCTTTTGGGTTGATGATAGCTAATTTGAGGCTCCTGAAGAATGAACACTTGGTGACTTTCCGTAGTGACTCAGATAGACTTTTTGCTCCTTAGAAAGGTTGACAACGGACTTTGTAAAGACTGCAAGGTTATTCCGAAGGAGTGTCTTACAACCCGACATAAGCTTTTGGTGATAGATTTGGAGATCAATATGGAGAAGAAGAGAAGGGTTGTGGATGACAAGTTGAGAATCAAATGGGGGAGTTTGACCATGGCTAGTGCAAAGGAGATGGGGGAGAGGTTAATGGCCAAGGGGGCTTGGGGGAGTAGTGGGAACGCGACCGTTATGTGGGATAGGATGACAAGTTGCATTCGGGAGGTAGCTAGAGAAGTGTTAGGGGTCTCGCGGGGAAGCAGTGATGGACATCGAGGGGACTGGTGATGGAATGATAATGTTCAAGAGAAGGTGGACGCGAAGAAAGTGGCGAAATTGATAGATGGCAAAGATGAGGTGGAGAAGTGGACAAATAGTATGGCGAGGAAGAAGGCAAAGACAACGGTCACGGTGGCGAAAATGACGGCTTTTGAACGCCTATATGTGGAATTAAAGGAAAAATGATGGGATAAGAAGTTGTACAGACTAGCCAAGACGAGGAAGAGGAGGGCCCGTGACTTGGATCACGTGAGTTGCATCAAGGACGAGGACAGCAAAGTACTGGTGGACGACGCGCATATTAGGAGGAGGTGACAATCTTACTTCCATGAACTCTTGAACGAAAAAAGGAGATAGAGACATTGTGATGAAAGACCTAGAGCAATCTGGTAGGTATCAGGATTTTCGATATTGTAGAAGCATTAAGGTTGAGGAGGTTAAGGGTGATGTTCGCAGGATGTGCAGGGGACGAGTGACCAGGCCCGATGAGATCCTAGTCGAATTTTGAAAGAGCGCAGGCAGGGCAGGGCAGGGCAGGTTTGGAATGGCTGACTGAGTTGTTTAACTTCATTTTTAAGACGACGAAAATGCCCGAAGAATGGAGGTGGAGTACAATGATTCCTTTGTACAAGAACAAAGGTGATATCCTGAGTTGCAACAACTATAGGGGTATCAACTGCTGAGCCACACTATGAAAGTCTGGAAAGAGTCGTGGATATGAAGGTGAGAATGAGAACCAGTTTGGATTCATGTCGGGGCGTTCGACTACAGAAGTAATCCATCTTATTAGGAGGTTGGTGGAGCAGTATAGGAAGAGAAAGGAAGACTTACATATGGTTTCATCGACCTCGAGAAGGCATATGACAATCCCTAGGGAGGTTCTACGGAGATGTTTGGAGGCTAGAGGTGTACCTGTGGCGTACACTAAGGCGATCAAGGATGTATGATGGAGCTAAGATCAGGGTACGGACAACGGGAGGAGACTCGGAGCACTTTACAGTGACGATGGGGTTGCACCAGGGATCAGCTCTTAGTCCATTCTTATTTGTCTTGGTGATGGATGAACTGACGCGACAAATCCAATAGGATGTGGCATAGTGTATGTTATTCGCAGACGACATAGTCCTAAATTGATGAGACTCGCAACGGACCAACACTGTCGAGGTTCGAGACGCACTGGAGTATAAAGCGGTTCAGCAGCAGTAGACCAAGACGTAATATTCGAGTGCAAGTTCGACGGAGCGACCACGAGACAGCGTGGAGGTGAGGCTTAGACGCAGTCATTCCAAGAAAGCAGGCAAGTACCTCGGTCTATTATTCAAGGAATGGAGAGATTTATGACGATGTCACACATCGACGGAACAGTGAATGAAATGAAGCTCGCGTCTAGAGTTTCAGATGATAAATGCGTGCCACCAAAACTTAAAAGCAAGTTCTATGGGCGTGGTTAGATCGACTATGTCAGATGTGGCGAGTGTTGGCGCTCAAGACGCCGCACATCCAAAAGACGCAGAGTAATGATGAGGATGTTGAGATGAATGTGTGGGAATACAAGGAGGGATATGATTAGAAATAATGATATTCGGGACAGAGTGGAAGTGGCTTCGGTGGAGGATAATATGCGGGAAGCGAGATTGAGATAGTTTGGGCATGTACATAGGAGAAACATGAATGCCCCGCATGAGTGTGAGAGGTCACATGGACGTTCGGGCGGTAGAGGTGTCAAGAAATATTAGTCGAGTGATTAGATGGGATATGGTGGCGCAGACTCATCGAGGACACGACCTTAGATAGGGGTTGTGGGCGGCATTGACAGGTAAGTAGTCGAGCGTAGTCCTACTTACGTTTACAAACTGGTTGTTATAATGGTATTATTGTAAGTCCGATTAGCATATCATACGAATAGGCGCAGTAGTGTTTTATAGTCCCCTGTAGTTTGACTTCTGCTGCTATGTGTTCTTAGTGTACTTTGTTTATCTTATTTATTTGCGTTAGTTACTGTTTCCTTTTCAGGATGCGCTATCATGGCGCATTTGCTTTTGATACCAACATTTTCATACTACTTGAAATTTCTTGATCGGATCTGACTGTTTCTCCTGCTTTTTTGTGCTTATGCCTTGTCGTGTCTTGATCCGAGTGTCTCTCGGAAACAGTTGTTTTACCTACCAAGGTAGAAGTAAGGTATGCGGACACTCTACCCTCCCAGACCACACGTTGTGGATTTCACTGAGTATGTTGTTTGATTTGTGGTTTTTTTTGTTTTCTTGCATGGGTAGGGCAGCTATTTTTTTGCCTTATTTATATCGTAACAACTAATATGGACCACATTATTAATTATATATTTACCTTTTTCGTTCTTTCTATTCTTACTCTCAATATTGAAAAGTCTCTCAATTGACAACTTAATGCAGCTTACAAGTTGCAAAAGATCAAAATTTTGCTTTACAGTGTCTTCTTAAAAATATCAAGCATTACAACAAGCAATCATTATATTGAGGCAATGCAACACTATTTTGATATTATTATATCAACTTATCTTGCTCTATAGTTTTTTACCCTTTGATTTCTGTTATTATCTATTATTTTTTGTACTTCGATTATCTTATAATTTATCTGTGGTAGCTACTGCTCCTTTTTTTTCAGACTGCTTTATCATGTCTTATTCGTTTTCGGTACTTTCATTTTCATACTGCTTTGAATTGCTTGTTCTTATCTGACATTTTTTGTCATGCTTTCTCTTGAGCCGAGAGCCTTTCGGAAACATCTCTACCTCCAAGGTAGGAACCTTGGGATAAGGTCTGCGTACACTCTACCCTCTCCAGACCTCACTTGTGAATTTTCACGGGGTATGTTGTATATCAACTTATCAAATTCTTGATCCGATTTTATTATTCTACCTTTATTTTATACTTCTTTATTGAAAATTTGACATTGTTGATATTCTTGCTTAAGGCATCTCTTAAATTTAACTTTAGACCCCCAATCTTGTTGAGACGCCCTGCCACTAAGCTGCGTTTTCTAGAAGTCAAAACCCATAAACTCAAATTCCTACCTCTGCCTCTACCTAAGGTACCTTTATACTTAACTACTTGCTTTTCCTAAAAGAAGAACTTGTTTAACCAAATGGATGATTTTCCAAACCACATATGTATGTAAGACTACTAAGGAAATTATGAGTTGAACAGCAATTACAAGATCATAAGAAGAAAAATGACATTATGGAGGAAAAGAAACAAAAATAAAACACCACCAGGGAGAGAGCTAAGTGAGAGTACCTTGGAAGCGAGTGGGTAGTCACCATGAATAGGCCAAAGTCCATTATAAACAAACCGATTAGCAGCACTAATCTTTCTAAGAACATCAATCAACAATCCAACAGCAAAATCAGCTACATCCTCCGACAAAATAGTACCAGCATTAGCAACGGATATTCCTAGACGGCGACACTCATCGAGATCCATATGGTCAAGGCCAGCACTGGTAGTAACAATTACACGAAGAGAAGGTAATTGGCTGAGAAACGACGGAGTAACCCGTGTCCCACCGGAACAGAGCATAGCCTGTACGGATTGAGCATGTGTTGCGATGAATTGGTTTAATGGAAGTGAAGATTCCCATGGCTTTAGGAGTTTGAATTTTGAGGAGAATTGTTGGCCGTAGAGTTTCAGAAATGAGGGATTGCCGAGGACAATCACCGCCGGTAGATCGTTCTTGGGTTCTGCCATTCACACAAACATTTTATTGGATGTTACCTAATCGACCAAACTAACTCTTCCTCCATAATAACAATATATTCTGATGATATTTTGGAGGGCTTAAGCATTCTTTAGTAATACTATTTCAGTACATTTATATATCACATTGATATCATAATTTAGAGGCTTTTCTGGGATACAAAAGTAATAGAAACATGAGCAGGTAATTACTTTGATTTGAGTTGCTGACACGTGACCCAGAGGTCATGCGTTCAAGCCGTGGAAACAGTGGCAGAAATATAAGTTAAAACTGCGTACAACAGACTCTTGTGGCCGTGGAAACAGTCTCTGGCAGAAGTAAAAGTGCGTACAACAGACTCTTGTGGTCCGGCCCTTCCCTGGATCCCGCGCATAGTGAAAGTTTAGTGCACTGGTATGCCCTTTTTAGTTTTAATTTTTTATGAAGGTACGAAAGTAATAGAACCAACTCACTGGGAAAATGTATGATGGGGAAAAGGTTCATTGAAATGCTGTAAAACTTCCTATTTTTTTCGTATGAAAACACTACTATTCTAGGTTTTTCTCATCGACATTTAGTGGAATATACCCACTGAACATTTTTAAATTGAGATTTTCTAGTAGTTAATTGTTTTCAATTAAATATCCATTGATGATGCATGAGGTACACCATGCATAATTAGCACAATAAACAAACAACAATGAACACAAATGATTTTACATATATATAGGTCATGAAAATTTACTTGACAGTATAACATGCAAGTGTGAGATCCTTAGTTTTGGCTTAAAAAGTGAGTTTACTCCATTTAGTATGAGTTGAAGTTTTTAACTATTAGTATACACTTGTAGAATCAAAGGAATTTTTCACTATTGCATTAGTTATAAAAATATTTTCAGGTAATCATTCATAATGTTTGAGATTAGTAACCTGAAAACAGAGTATGTTAGGTACATTAATTCCACAACAGGTAAAATTTAACTTAATAGTATAAAAAAAATTATATTGTCAGTTATCTAAGTTAGATGCATGCCCTGATCAGTACTGAATTATTATGAGAGAAAGACAGGTGTTGTAAGGGAGGAGGAAGCTCATGAGAGTGAAAGTGAAGAAAATGGTCCAAAGAAGATCAGATACAGTGTGGTGAAATTAAGCAATAAAGATCCATACTATAAAGTCGTTATAAAAAAATCACAAACTTATATGGTAAGGTTCTGTTTTTTTTAATTTATTAGATTCCGTGTTATGTAGATTTTTAAGCGTCTTATTTGATCAATATGTTCAGACTATGCCAATTAGCTTCGCCAAATGCACTGCTATAATTAACATGAACAGAATGACACTAGATAATGAAAAGGGGAAGAAGTGGGTGGTGGATATAGTACATGTTGGCTATAGCGTTCGGATAAGAAGAGGATGGGCTGTTGGTTGAATTGTTGTATGATATGATCATATTTGGTATCTTGCTTGTAAATTATGTTGAATATCACATTTGTGTCGGGTCTTGAAAGAGTTACCGCAGTTTTTAATGTAGTTTTAGATCTTGAAAGTCCTGAAAATTCATTTACAATAAAAATATATCCAGACAAGATAAATCAACACGAATCAAACTTGTTCTGAAGGAACCTCTTAAGATTTATTTTACTTGAAAGTTGCAAGATCAATATGTCAAAGCTAGGTAACTTTTTCTGGCAGCAAGAACTGTTGCAGGAACCAAAGCAATGAGCAGAAGCTTCATTGTAGAGCCAACTGAGTGTCCCAAATGGCATGGAAAGAATTACAAGAAGCTACCAAACTTGCATAAAAAGACCAACACCAAAATGCAACCAAAAAAAAACCAAGTAGTACATACATATTTTCATGTCAATTATGCCAGTCCATCTAACGAAATTCATTCGTATACTCTAAACATATTCATTATAAGTTTCCAGGGAATGTAAATACACATAATATCTACCTTTTAAGGCAAATTAAGGATGTCACGCCCCTTGTTTTTATGGTCCTACCACCTGCATATGGAAAAGGGGAACAGGAAGCTATATACCCTAGCTCCGACAGAGAGCACATCGGACACCAATGATATTATAACCAACAAATTAGACAATTAATAAGCAACGGATTAGGTTGTAATCCAAATATAGCTAGCTAGAAGGACAAATGCCTCGCTGAGTTATCATTAAGCAGGATTCAAATAAAAAGAACATAAACTACTGAGCTTTAAACTTCAAAGTAGCTGGCTAGATCTGAGTTCATCTTTAACCCCCAAAAATAGAAACAAAAAGAGCAAGTATTACACAAGCAGCTTTGTCACCAATTTCCAAAATCCAGTAAGAACTTCTTCATCAACCCCGGACAATGACTTGTCAGATTTCTAGGCAAATTCAGCAGCCTTTCGCTTGTTATAAGCATGCATGATCTTTACATACCCGACCTCCCTTTTTTCTGCCTCAACAATGTAAGGAGCTTTCTCAGCATCTGAGAACTGTCTCCACTTTTCTCCAGAAGCTTTACCAACAGCAGCAACTGATTTGTTGTTAGGATGCTCCTTCTTGTACTGCTTCCTAAACTCCTCGCAGAATACAAGGTAAGCATTTATAGGCCTCTTAGGTTTATTAGGATCCTTTGCTCGCTTCCGTCCTCCCTTGACACTTGCCGGCCTCTTTTCAGAATTCTTGACATGATCATGTCCTTGCTCTTTCAGTGCCGGAGCTTTCTTCTCCACGCCGACCATGTTATCAACTTTGTCATCAGATTTATCTCCTCCTTTCGTTATGAAACTTTTAGGTGTTGAGAAAATGAATAAGAGAGAAAAGCAAAGAGATGTATCCTAGCTTTGTTATGGTGAGTGTACATGGACTGAAAGGGAAGTAGTAATAAGAAGGGCTTTGGGGAAGGACTCTCTCATACTTCTACAGTCATGACTCATGATGATATACACACAAGTCTCTAACTAAACTAATCCAGAGGCTATTACAGATGCAAACTTAATACAAGTATTAGGACTTAATCCCAATTAGTCAGTATGCATAATTTGTTTTCATTGTGGTCTGTCATCGCCACGTGAGCCACCAATAGATAAACTGAAAAGAATTAAAATATACATAATGTATATAGAGAGATGAAGTTACCCGACTGCATAGCATGGATTTTCTCCATCTCTGGATGGATCAACGCTTCCTGGTCAATCATGTTACTTATTACATCAGTGACTACAGTATTCACCTCTGCTTTCATATGCATCAAATCCACACTAAAATGGCTACCTGAAATAACCCCAGCTACACGGTCACCAAGCAAGAAAGCAATACCATTAATTTTTTGAATAACAAGAAAGGAGTTTCCTAAGCCATGCTTACCTAGTAGCTGGATGATATCAGATAAAGTTGTCTGCATTTAGAAGAGTGCATAAAGCCCTGATTAGTGAGAAAAGTTCATATATATTTGATGCAACAGCAAGATAATTACTTACAGAGTTAAAATCCACTTCTTTCAGAATATTTACTACTGCAGCATGAAGTTCTTCTTTGCTGGGATCTGCCTTGCTACTTTTCCCTTTTCATATTCCAGTAAAAGTTTGATCAGTCGAAAGAATGAGATTAACAAGGATTCAGAGTTGTTCAATGATAATTAACTTGTACATCTATCCCTGAATCCTAAATATTAGCTGCATATTTGGAGGTGGATATCGAGTTGGAATTGTTGTCAGGACAGGTAGTGGGAGATCAACTCTTATTAGTGCCTTAGTAGAGCTAACTCTAGGAATGATCATAATAGCTAGATAGCCTAAGTATTTCAACAATCATCATTCATGACCTTCAATCTTCTTTATCGACCATTTCACACTTTTTAATGGGATTGTAAGATAACTTAGGGAGGTCAGTTTTCTTTTCAAGTAGTCTTGCACCAGAATATCAATGGATGAGGTGATATGCAATTCAACCATGCTGCAGTGAACAAACGATTTCACGGAGTTCTGGTTCAACAGAGATAAGTTTTGCTTATGTCAAACATGAAACAAGGCAAATCTCAAAGGTACAGCCGGTTCGATCTTTTGGAGAAGGAAAAATGTGTTGTATGGTACAATTCTTTTTCATTTAAATTAAAAAGTCTATTTTTGCGAGTTAGTTGAATGGGGAGAAAAGTTAAACACCAGTACTGTAATTATCTCGCAAAGACTATTTACATTGTAGTATGTCATGATTCTCATGCATCTATAGATAATTAATCAAATTTACCAAATGTATAAAGAGATCATGTTACCTGAATGCAAATAGCATGGACTTTCCTCATCTTTGATGCCACAGGATGGGTCAATCTTTTCTTCCTTAGCATATGATAATACTATTGGCTCCATTTTAGCTTTTTTTGAATTTCTTGATGGTAGGATGTCCTCTTCTTCTTCTGAGCTGAGTTCATCAAAAACTTGCCGGCCAAGTAGGCTTCCACAACAGAATGCCCTTCGGGGGGGAGTATTCAAATAGTTCGAAAACTAAGTGTTAATGTTGGGTTTATGTTATGACATTTTTCCTAACACAACATTTTCAGTACTAAGTTAAAAACCAAAATGTGGGAACAAATGTCTTTGACATTGAGACCAACATTCAGGTAACAGTTTTGCCCTTTCTTCACGGACTGAAACTTATCTCGTGAGATTTTTACCACAATGGTAAAGTAACCTGGCAAGAAACTCTGAGCAGAATAAAAACGTGGGAGAACAAGTCAAAGCTTGGAGAGCAAGACGAGTGAAGAACAAGTCAAATCAGTTGAGAGAATAACGTCTCAAGCTACTGTTTCACGTGCCCACTTTTAGCTCAACCAATCGATGAGCTTTTCTAGGACGACTTTCTACTATAAATAGCGAAGGCAGAAGAGTGATTCGATATCCAGAAAATTACAAAGAAAAAGATCGAGAGAGCTCTCCAGATTTGAGAACAGAAACTGGATCAACAAGTGTTGCCTGAGTTTGTGACGACATTTTGTCCAACATTATAATTGCTGCTTAGATTCTAGATTTGTTCTTTCATTGAAGCAATTGTAATGAGATGTCATGCACCTCTATTTAGATAGACTTTTCAGGCATAAGTCATCTGCGACTTAATCATTTTTATTCCTTTTATATCATCTTGTAATATTGTAAAGAAGGAATATTTCAATTATATATATATATATACAATACTTGGTCATTGACCATCTTTATATATTAAAATTAAACATTTGTGTCTTTATTATCCGTTGTAATTTAACTCTTCAAAGGTTTTTCTGTTTTTATCTCAAGTGTCGGCATTTCTATCAGACGACATTTTTAACAACATTTACAAACTGTTTCAAGCGTACAAGTATTTTACTTACTGTTTGTTTTTGTTTATTTCATAGTATAACCCCCGGGACCCAACAAGTGGTATACACTTGACATAATAAGTGTTTGGTCCTTTTACATAAACTATGGATCCGACTAATCCAACAATTGGTAGACTTCCTATTTTAGATGGATCAAATTATGTCTAATGGAAAATTCGCCTACGCTCTCATATCAAAACATAATAAGTGTTTGGTCCTTTTATATAAACTATGGATCCGACTAATCCAACAATTGGTAGACTTCCTATTTTAGATGGATCAAATTATGCCTATTGGAAAATTCGCATACGCTCTCATATCAAATCCATTGATATTAGAGCATGGAGATCTATTACCAATGGATATATTATCCCCATGTTGCCACCAGACGAGGAAGGTGATATATTTCTCAAGCCTGAGGCCGAATGGAGTGTGGAAAAAACCAATAATGCAAGTTTAATGAAAAGGCCTTAAATGCTATTTTTGCATGGGTTGATCTCTACATGTTCAAACTCATACAAAATTGCTCTACAGATGCTTGGGATACTTTGCAAACCCATTGTGAAGGAACTCAAGTGTTCGACGAACGAAGCTCCGTATGCTCATGAGTAAATATGAACGTTAAAGGATGGAAGAGACGGAGGATATAAAAACATATTTTGAAAAGTTGATCGACATTTCAAATGAATGTCAAGTTCTTGGATCTCCACTGACCAACAATCAACTTGTAGAAAAGGCACTTCATTCTCTTCCTGAAAAGTTCAATATAAAAATATATGCGATTGAAGAAGCTCACAATCTTGCTACAATGGACCTTCATACTTTAATGAGTATTCTCAAAACTTATGAGATGAATATGGAGAATCAAAGGACATTGTACAAAAGCAAAGATATAGCACTTCAAGCTAAATCCTTAGAGAGTCATGTCGATGATGATGATGAAAGTCTTGACGAAATTGGTGATGGTGCAAATGTTGCCCTCCTTACTCGAAAATTCAATTCGATGGTAAGGAAGTTCAACAACAAGAATAGTAATTTTAAATCCAAAATGCACCAAAACCAAAGCTTCAATCAAAAGTCCACTAACCCCCTTCCTATAGTACAAAGAGGAAACCAACTAAGGAGAACAAACTCATATCGAACCAAGTTTGATCCCAGGCAACTCGAATCTGTGCAATGCCACGTGTGTTCATGCTGGGGTCATTATGCAAATGAATGTGCGAATACCTTGAGAAAAGCTGGTAAGAATCTGTGGATCTCTCTTAGTGATGACGAAGGAGAAGAGGAAGGAGACCAAGAAATAGAGTCACAAGCAATGCTGCCATCACTTAACAACGCTCTCAGAAGATGAAAATGTCATCGACAGTGTTGTCTCAGATGTCTCCACATTTGCGTCAACATCTGCTACGACATCTGCAGGTCCAAAAACATCCGAAAGGTATGAATACTTTAATTATCCGGTTGTTAATTGTTTTACTAGTGATATTTCTTGTAGTGAGACTAGCTTTGACGATCAAGTTGATCCTAAAGATGACATGATTAAGGACTTGCAAAAACTTTGTAAGGACTTGATTCTAGAATCGAAACAACTTGACTCAAAGTTAAAATCTTTAACTCTTGAGAATGCAGGTTTAAAAGACACAATAACCCGCTTAGAGGTTGCACTTACCAAAAAGGATCTTGATTTTGGTAAGATTAGTGCAAAGTTGGACTTAGCTGAAGCAACTTTCCATAAGCTAAATACAGGTACCTCCAAACTGGATGAAATACTGAATGTTGGTCAATCATCACATGCAGGTTTGGGTTACAAGAATTCTCTTAATGCCATATGCTCCAATCTGTTTGACAAAAACGAGAAAATGGGCTTTGTAAAAGAAAAGAAGTTTTTGTGCCATCACTGTAACAAGACTGGACACTTAAAAACTTATTGTTCTAAACTGAAAAAATCCAGCAGCAGAATGTTGTCAAGACAACTATCTAACATTCCAGACAGCACTCGAAGCAACACTCCTAAGCCAAGTAACAGAAAAGGTTTAAAGATAGTTTGGATTCCTAAAATGAATGTGCGATGTAATGTTGCTATAACTGCTTTAAGAACTAACATTTCAGGTTCATGGTACTTTGACAGTGGGTGCTCTCGTCACATGAGAGGGACAAAGGATTGCCTAAGGAACTACGAGGCACTCAGTGGGGGAAACGTTACTTATGGATGTGGAAGCAAAAGTAAAATCATAGAAAAGAAACCTTAAATGTTCCAGGAGTTCCAGACATGTTGATGGATTATTGGCTAACCTAATCAGTATAAGTCAATTGTGTAATGACGATTTAGAGGTGAAGTTTAATAAGCATGCTTGTATAGTTACAAATGAAGCTAACCAATGTGTAATGACAGGTACAAGAACAGGCGACAATTGCTATCTAGTAAGAGAACAAGAGATATGCAATAATGTTAGAACTGATGACACCACTTTGTGGCATCAAAAATTGAGACATGTCAACTATCGTAACCTTGAAAGATTAATTTCTTATGAGGCTGTAATAGGCATCCCAAATTGAGTCTTAAAGATAAAACAGTGGTTTGTGAAGATTGTCTAAAAGGTAAGCAAACCCGTGTCTCCCATAATGTTGCCCAAAGTGATGGACAACATTCAGGTACGTCTCACTGTTTTCAGCTTTTGCACATGGATCTTATGGGTCCAATTAAGGTAGATAGCCTAGGAGGCATGAGGTATTCTTATGTGATTGTAGATGACTTTTTCAAGTACTCGTGGATATTCTTTTTGAAAGAAAAGTCTCAAACTTTTGACATGTTCAAAGTGTTGCACTCTAGAATAAAGAATTTGTATCACTCTTCCATATTTCGAATAAGGTCAGATCATGGAAAGGAATTCGAGAATAATATGTTCTCAACATTTTGTGACAAAAATGGTACTTTCCATGAGTTTTCACCCCCAAAACTCCCCAGCAGAGTGAAGTGGCAGAAAGGAAGAATAGGACTTTACAAGAGATGGCTAGAGTCATGTTGAGTTCAAATAAATTGTCAAAACGTTTTTGGGCTGAAGCCTTGAATACTGCAAGTCACATAACAAATAGAGTCTATCTTAGGTCTGGCACTAGAATGACATCCTACGAATTGTTAAATGGAAAGAAGTCAAATCTGCGTTATTTCCATGTGTGGAGGTGTGTGTTACATCTTGAATGATAGGGAACAACTAGCCAATTTTGACTCTAAAAGTGACAAAGGAATTTTTGTCGGTTATTCTCAAAATAGCCATGCTTACCGTGTGTACAATCTTAGAACCAAAACTATACAAGAGTCTGTTAACGTTGTTTTCGATGATTGTGCTGATCTTGCAGGAAATAGGCCTGAAAATAACGTTGTGATAACAGTGGAGCATTAGCAGAATGCAGGAGATTCAGATGTTGCCCCAAATGTCACGACATCTGAAGCAACACCTGAGTCTGAATCCGAGAACACAGAAGGTGAAAATGAGGGATCAAATGCTGAATTGCAAGACCCAGTACGCAGGGATCCCTCATCCAGGATTAGAAAGAACCATCCTACAGGACAAGTGATAGGAGAAGTGTTTGAAGGGCTAAGAACAAGAAGAAAAGAGCCTCGAAATTACAGAGATATGGTCAGATATGTGTGTATGTCTACCATGTATCAGAAGGTAAGTCTTTCTTGTTATGTATCTACTCTAGAACCAAAGAATGTTGGAGAAGCACTCTAAGGACAATAGTTGGATACAAGCTATGCAAGAAGAACTAGAACAGTTCACCAGAAATGAAGTCTGGGATTTAGTTCCTCGTCCAGAATTGACTACAATGAGACCTTTGCTCCTGTGGCCAGAAATGAAGTCTGGGATTTATGTTATGACATTTTTTCTAACACAACATTTTCAGTACTACGTTAAAAACAAAAATGTTGGAACAAATGTCTTTGACATTGAGACCAACATTCTGGTAACAGTTTTGCCCTTTTTTCATGGACTGAAACTTATTTCGTGAGATTTTTACCACGATGGTAAAGTGACCTGGCAAGAAACTTTGAGCAGAATAAAAACGTGGGAGAACAAGCCAAAGCTTGGAGAGAAAGACGAGTGAATAACAAGTCAAATCAGTTGAGAGAATCACGCCTCAAGCTATTGCTTCACGTGCCCACTTTTAGCTCAACCAATCGATGAACTTTTCTAGGACGACTTTCTACTATAAATAGAGAAGGCAGAAGAGTGATTCGATATCCAGAAAATTACAAAGAAAAAAATCGAGAGAGCTCTCCAGATTTGAGAACAGAAACTGGATCAACAAGTGTTGCCTGAGTTTGTGACGACATTCTGTCCAACATTATAATTGATGCTTAGATTCTAGATTTATTCGTTCATTGAAGCAATTGTAATGAGATGGCATGCACCTCTATTTAGATAGACTTTTCAGGCATAAGTCATCTGCGACTTAACCCTTTTTATTCATTTTGTATCATCTTGTAATATTGTAAAGAATGATATATCAATTGTATATATATATACAATACTTGATCATTGACCATCATAGGTTATATATTAATATAACCTATGAAAAATTAAACATTTGTCTTTATTATCCGCTGCAATTTAACTCTTCAAAGGTTTTTCTGTTTTTATCTCAAGTGTCGGCAGTTCTATCACACGACATTTGCAAACTGTTTCAAGCGTACAAGTATTTTACTTACTGTTTGTTTTTGTTTATTCCATAGTATAACCCCGGGACCCAACACTAAGTTTTCTGGTTATGTATAATCTGTTGAATAAAAGAGATCCTATTTAGTGGCCAAAGGGATTCAAACGTTGTTTTTTTATTTGGTATTTATGGAATTTTATTAATTATTAAAGACAGTTGGCCCAACTGAAGCTACTATAACAGTAACATACCCAATGTGATCCCACAAGTGGGGTCTGGGGAGGGTGGGGTGTACGAAAACCTTATCCCTACCTAGTGAGAAGTAGAGAGGTTGTTTCCGATAGACCCTCGACTCAAGAAAAGCATTTAAGAAAAACAGTTTGACAAATACAAGAGTAAAAGCTATGGTGAAAATAATGTAGAAAGGAAAGTATTGATAACAAAAATAGTAAAGATAACCTAATTAAAAGAAACAATAGTAGTAATACAATTGAAGAATGGAATAATATTAGAATAATAATAATGATACTGAAAAGTGGAAGAGAGAGCAGACAAGATGCTCTAAGCTAGAACCATACTTTCCCACGAGAATGAGAGAAATCGATTGACTACCTATTAGTGCTAACCCTCTAAAGTAATCATTCCTTGGTCTACCTCTCCCTAATTCTTCCACCGTCTACCTCTACCTCTACCGCTATGTAGACCTATCACTGTGAATCCCCCACACCTACTCACTAGGGCATCTATGCTCCTCTTTACTGTCTGAAACCATCTCAGTCTCGCTTCCCGCATATTGTCTACCACGACGGCCACTCTCATCTTGTCTCGTATATCTTCGTTCCTAATCTTAACTATCCTAATCTGCCCATACATTCATCTAACCATCCTCGTTGATGCTACATGCATCTTCTCAACGTGTGAAATCTTGACCTGTGCAACTCAGGTTACTGTCTCAAAGAAATTAAAAAACTCAACAAAGACTATGAAAACTAGAGTAGTTGTATAGAAGCTCGGGTATCTTCAGTGCTTACTTTCTTCTACACCAGTCAACCAAAAGAAAAAACAAGAAGAAAAATTGTTGGATCTTCACTTTGGTTGCTCTGATGTTGCATATGTAAGTGAAGCAGCTTCCCTTCTATGCTGCGCACCTTATTCTCAAAAATTCTTTCATTCATTTCACTCCAGATAACATATACATATTCAGCTAGGAAGGATTCAAAAGTTGTTTTAAATCAACAACATAACCATTGTAATCCACAAGTGGGGTCTACGGAGTGTAATAGTAGGGTAATGAGGTTGCTTCCGGTGGACAATCGACTCAAAAAAAGTGTAATCAAAGAAGAATGGAAAGAAAAATAACACAGCAAACTAGCAAGATGAACAAAGAAAATGAAGCAACAAGTAAAATCATCTCTTGTATGACTTCCCAGACTGATGAAGCTTTTGGCCAAGTCTCAAATTTTCTAGAATTCAACTATTCCTTTGTATCTAAGATGATTCAGAGAGGCTAAGAATCCAATAATACCCAAACTATTCATGCAAATACACATACATATGTTTCCATGCTAAGTAAATCATACGTTGCTATAAAATCTTATAATGAAAGATGAGTAGTGAAGCAAGTTACAACCCTAGTTACTACAAAATAAGGACAAGAAACAAAAAATGTAAAGAAACAGAACAATATGACACAAGTTAAAGAGAGCATGGACCTCACCTATAAAAGCTCAAGACCATGGAAAGAAGAGTAAAACCAAATGAAAGAAGTACAGTAATAAGGAAGCAATGATATATATACACAGATGAAAGAGAGATAAGATGGCACAATTCTTGTTGAAAATGACCAAGACTATAACTTTGTAACCAAGTCACCATCACGTCTGGGCTAGCTCGTAGACTTGTGCTTATATCGAGAGCAATTATAGTGGCCTGTGAATATTTTCTTTACCGATGTTGGCCTCTGTACGATGACACTCATGATAGGAGAAGACAAACACTACTCTACTGTCTATCACCTCCAACTACATTGACTTTTCTTATGTGTTCCTTTTCCCTTTTTTAAAGCTTCTTATCCACCATTTGAGACTCCACTAATTTGAGTTTGCATTGAAAAGTTTTACTTCGAATGTATGAAGAATTTTGTTATCAAATACTACGAGTACTTTTATTTTTAAACTTTGAATCCTCGATGTTTATTACTATAATGAATAAATTCCCATACCACCATAAAGGGGTGTTGCTTTTTTTTTACTCTATCCGTTCACTTTTAATTATCTATTATACTAAAGATACAAATCCATTTTTAATTGTTAAGTTTGGAAAACCAAGACATAATTTCACTTAATTCCTAATTTACCCTTATTATTAACTAGGAAAAATGGCTAACATAAATCTTAAATTATGACCGAATTTATTGTAACACACCTATACGGCTATACTTTACCAGGATCTTATTATCTTGACTATTTTTTAAATGAAATAAATATCACCCTAAATATTGACGTGACCTATAAAGTGTGTTCACTCTTTTGGAGGCATGTGAAAAGCCTGAATCATAGTTAAAATCTGATTAATATGAACACGTGTCCATATTAATGGTGATTGATTCTTGGTTGAAGGTGAGATTGGAGGTGCTTGTTTGGATGTGTTTGAGATTGAACCAAAGTTCCTCGAGAGTTTTCGCAATGCTTTCCAGATTGTTACGGCTAACTTAAAAGCCTTTTTTTCAGATCAACCCTTCATTTCTCCAGTCATAGAAATGAATGGATGATGCACGATCGATGATTCTGTAAAATCCTACCAACGATAGTCTGAAGAGGAACATCTTTCAATAATAAGTGTTCTCTTGGCCAGCATATAAATCAAGTTGCCTTAGCAACAATTCCATGTCTTGGTAGCACCCAACGATCGATTAACTACAATGACAAAATATTTCTTAGCAATATGCAAAATAAATAGAATGCATAATTCTAGGAGATCGTTCTTTACAAAATAAACACCCTAGATGCTAGACGAAGATCAAACGAGCCTAAATACACTTGGATGAAAGCCAAACCTGAAGGGATACAAAAAAAAACGAACTTAATAACGAATTTACATCAAGAGGGACATTCCTATAATTATTGGTCATTTTTCTTGAACAGAAGGCCAAATCAGTTGGGTACATAGGGTTCGAAGAGTTTGACACAAGGGTTCAGATCATACTGCGTGATTTCAGCAGCTCGTTCGAATTCTTCCCTCAGTACTCTTATGCTGAACTTATCTACCACCCGACCAAGATCATGAGAAACCTCAAATGGATCCTCTATGCATATCAGATGTCTGTCATTCCCTATCCTCCTAGTCCAGTCTTTGGCTCGCTTGCTGTACAGAATCAGGAAGAAAACTAGTCAGCAACACAAAACAGAACCCCACTATGAGAAATGCCATTTACTTTGAAAAGTTTCAAAGAACATATAATTAACAAGAATAAAGAAAGTAGTCGCCTTACCTCACTGTGCTTCCTGTACGAACAGAAATAACATCATTTGCATAATCATGACAATACGCCCAGTAGTTGAAGAATGCCCACACCAACCGAGCAAGACTTTCCCCATTGTGAGATCCAAAACCATAAAGCCTTTCCACTTTGTCAAAGTAAGCACATTCAATGTTGTCAACAGTAACAGAGTAGGTTGCTTCCATTCCCTGATGAGAGAAAGGGAAAATGACTGAAGACCCAACCTCTAAATTTGTTTTTTGGTTTTCTTAGGACTACAGCAGCAGAAAGGTATTTCCAAATACATCTAAGGCAAGGTGACAGTGTCCCAACCAGTTTGCCAGGCCAAGAAATAGCACATATAAAGGGTAAATATTCCAAAGCAATGTTATGACACATCAAGAAATTTTCTTTTTCTGATAACGAATTGATTAACCAATGTTAGTAATGAACTATACTTGATTCTTAGACAGGGAAGAAAACAAGAACGGCAAGTTTTGCATCTTTATGGTAAATGCTAAAGCATATTGGGGAACCTCATTTTTTTTTGTCCGCCCCATGTGCACAAATCATTTATATTCTTTCTTAATCATACCTTTTAAACCAATCTTTTAAAATACAGTACAGAATGAGACCAAATTGGAATATCCGTGTCTTTTATGCGAGATTAAATTAACCAGTACAGACTACAGAATGCTGATAGAAGTTTAGATGGTTTCACATGGACGTCCACAGTTAATGAGCTCCAAGTGCATCCATGATGGATAATCATACAGTGAGGATTGAAGAGAAAAGAAAATAGAAAATGCAGCTATGCATTTCCCAGACAACTAGTTCATTACACGTATCAAAATCTCGACATGAAAATGCATTGCCGAAACAACCCCTCCACTCTAACAAAGGGAGGAAAGAAACAAAGGGCAGTTGGTGGCAAGCACCTAAGGTGAAACAATTCTAACCAGAAAAATGATATGATGAATCCTTAGAAAGCAACTAGACTTCGTCTTTCACACTCCATAGCTCTAGCTCTAAGACGAGGATTTGGTTATTAACTTGAAGATGTGCTCGTCAACAGCCACGCCAAAGTCTTAACATGAAATTAAATAAAACTATAATTCATGATTTCCCCAAATTTCAACAGAGCAAGAGAGACTTCACAATTGCCCCCCCCCCCCCCCCACCACCCACAAAAAAGGAAAAGAAAAAGGACTAGACTATAGGTATGACGCACTTTTTACAGTTCTTCTTCCACAATCTAAAATCATCATGACAGTTTGGTTCTTCACAGAAAACTATGTGCTTAACTGAAGGGGCACGTGACAGAAAGAAAGTATAAGTGTGACTAGAATAGACCAAGCAAAAGTAATTTGAGCTCAATCAAACAACTAATAATTCACAGTCATTGACTAGTTGACTAGAGGAATATATTACAATTAATGGGGAAAAAATAGTCCACGCTCAACCAAACAACAGATATTTCCACATCCTTGCAGTGATGCTGTAACAATCAAACAGTTCAGATAGTGTGCACACCTTACAAATTCCACATACAATGCATACATCATAATAACATCAGGAGCTAAGGAAAACACACCTGTAGGCATGGAAGGATGACAGGTCTTCGCTGTTGTAAAAAGTGAATGCACATTAACACATACCTGGAAGCAGAAAACAAATGTTAGCCCAATGAATAAGAAAATGAGAGGGAAAAGGAAATAGCAGGAAAATGTAGGCTTACGCATAACTAGATAATGTCCCCTGGTAAGTTACGTTCACCCCTCTCAACTTAGCCCAGTGTTTAACAATAAACGCCAGCTGCCTTAATCGTACATCTATTTGTGCATAATCTCGAAGCAGCTTTGTGTTAACAACAGCCAAAACATTATTCACACATATATCGCAAGATATCCCAGTTTCTGGATCCATAAGCTTGACGATAGGCACCCTAGCACGCGTTAGCGCCTGCATGGAAACTTGTGTTAGAAACCATACTGAAACAGAAATCAAGTCCGAAGGAAGCACCATAGGAAAAGCAATTTGCCACACAACTTAAGGACCTTTTATAAAAAATCAGAAACATGTAAGATTCTAGATCCACTCTGGATTGACCATGGCAAGTGGACCTAGTCGGCCAGGGACCGCCCGCCCCCCTGTTTCCTGCTCTGATGAACAGGACTGCCTCAACCTGAATTAGTCGTGGCCTTTGGGGCCCAAAAAATAGGTCGGATCTGATATTAATATTTAAGTTTCAAATTGATCTCCATATATGATCGAATTTTGATCCTGCAAGTAAAATTTTGAAATTTTCTCACAATCAGGCGAACAAATGTAAAATCTATGTTTTTGTAAATTGAAGGATCACACCACCCAAGCTGGGTAGCTAGATTTCAGAAAAATACAGAAAATGAAAACAAACAAGCATAAAATTATGCCAGTCCAAACTTTGGTTCTTGCACCCCTATGTTTACGTTAGTAATGAGTCATTGTTATGAAGTCAAAAATGCCGTTTTAATGAGATTGGAAGGAACAAATTTAATTTTAGACTCATCAAAAAGAAAAAGAAACAAAACACTAGTTTTAGTTATAGAATCAAAAAAAAATTAATTCAAGCCAAGATCTAAACTGCTTAATGAATGAATTATTTATTAATATTCACCTATAAGTTCAATCAGTCTCAATCATAAAGTAGTTGCAATCAGCTATACGACTCCTCCATATGATTTTTGCTCTGTTCGTGTATTTATTTTTTAAATTAAAATAGTCGTTATATAGAACTAGAAGTTTACAAGTTATTCGAAAAGTTAAGGTATTTTTTTACACACACATATATGTGTGTCAATTATTTCCTTTATTGTCTCCCAGACCTATAGGGCTTTTCTTTACACAGTTCTGCCGAATTTCCTTTTATTTTCTTGCAATAAGCAAGAACATAAATAAGTTGTTAAAATTAAAATAAAAATCAGCCTTGGACCGAACCCCTCCTGGCCAGTCCTGGATCGGTCCTCGCTCCCCTCTGGCTGAGACCGGCCCTAGTGTGCTCCAAGCCCCTCTTTAGAGGCCAGTCTGGCCTGTTTCAAGTACTTCATCGTGTATACTTTGGATATATATGGTGCATAAACGAATACTGTATTAGTAGATGCGTAGCTAAGTTTTTCAGAATACCTGCACATTCTGGAGATTGTCTGACTGCAACATGTCAGCCAACTTCAACAATACCTCTGATTTGTCAACATTTGCATCCTCAATAGCAAGGCAAATATCAATATCGCTTTTCGAGAAGCCGAAAGAATTGGCACATGATCCATAAACATAGAGCCGAGCATCAGGCCATTCCTTGCGAACTATTATATCCAGCAGTGCTAATAACTGTTTCTGTTTCGTTTTCTCTTCCTCTGGAGGTATTAAAGACTCATATATTGCTAGAAGAGCACCACTCATCCTATTAATGTCACTACGACATGCAATCTGTCTTTTCAACATCCTCATCCTTTGGCTAAGTATAAATTCTCCTCTCTTGTCTGATCGGTAGTCCTGATGAAAGCAGCACAAAAGTGAGTCTTTTCAACTCTTTGCAACATGGTACCACAGACACCAATAAAACACATCATGCTAGAGAATTAGAACACAGTTGCACAGTTTTTTAGAAAATGTGCCAAGACACATCCAAACAGCCCAGCCTACTAGATAAGGGGATGAACTAGGATCGTGAATTAGTCATCAACTACGTGTTTGTCTTTCAACAAGTAGATGTTCCTCTCAGAACACAGTAATGAATCACAAACAAGGAAAATATCCTTTGACTTGTCAAAAAAAAGAAAAGTAATTATGATGTTTGATCTGCTTCGAAACAAAGTAGAGGGTGAAAGAGCAACATTATAATTGGTTGATTTCTAGATTTTGACTATACATTGGTCAGAATTGTCCTCAATCAGGCATATATTCTTATACACAGAAAAAATTCACACTCAAACTGATGTGCTTCATTTCAGATTTAAGCTCCACACAACTGGCATACCAATCATTCTGAAATTCTAACTTACGTCAAGTTAGTTCGACATGCTGATCCATAATGTTACAAAAATGTCATCCAAAATCAATCTAAATTTCCAAGTCAAAATTTCGCTCTCAGGTTACTTTTATCCAAATTAGTGAAACCAAAAAAATAAACAGGTCGTCTTAGTAGCATTTAACATACATCTTTAAATGCAATGAGTTAGCAATTCAGGTAGTCAGTGCATGCAGTTGCTCACACTCAAGGGTTTATCAGTTTCACATATCGTTAATGTCAAATCCAGATACTTTGTTGATTAATTTCTTTCAGACCAAAAGAAATGTCGTTAGTTAATAAAATTCCAGTCATTGCATTGGAAGGAAATCAATAAGCTCTATTATGATTATAATTGATATCAACAAATAGTTCTAAATTGTAGCATAAAAGAAAAAAGGTTAAACAAATACATTTCTTTTACAAAGTACAAACACTGCAAAAAGTAACCTTAAATCTTAATTGAGAAAAGACATAAGTTGCATTCTGTAGTTGTTCGAAAAAATTAATGACAGTCATATTTTATGGGCGATCTATCACCACACGCCACCCCACCCCTATTCTTGTTTAAAGTGAAATTAACAACCCCTGAGTCATTGATGTGTTAAAAGTGTATTTAATTTCCTAGAGGCACGTGGGGGTCAAAAAAATGTTTAAAGCAAATTTAATTATCCAGATGTCACTTTCCTGTTGGACACTATACACTAATTACACTAACATTTATTTTTCTATTTTAATGTATTTTTATCAAGTTTCTTCCTTTATTCATTTTCCTTTTCTTTTTTCTCTCTTTCTCATTATTCTTTTGAAGGAAACCAGTGAGTGTCCTTTTTCATTTCAACGGCGAACCACCGTCAATCACGTACTAGACCTGCCGTCCTCTACTCCACATATGAGATTTTGTTATTTATAGGGAAGTGTTTTTTTTTCTTTTTGGTGCTCTATTATTTTAATCTTGTTTACCTTTCTCTTCTTTTTTTCATTTTTCTGTTCATTCTCCATCAAAACCAGCTAAATTCCTCCATTGAACCACCAAAAGAACCATTGGACCACTTCATGTCCACCAGAGTTGGCTTTGTAAAGAAGACTATAAAATTTTATTATTTTTAAGTGGAAGTAGAGTAGATATATAATATAGAAAGAGACAAGAAAGGATGAGAAAGCTTTGCCGGAGCTTGACTTTCCGGCAACAATTCTCCAGTGACCAATTTTTAAGTTGGACGTCTTTTTAGTGAAAAGAGAGGAAGGAGTTTCAAAACAAGAGGGAGAGAAAATTAGAAAGGGGATTGAGGGGGTGAAATCTGCCGGTGAAGACCACGCAAAGCGGTCGGGCAATTTTCCAGCGAGCTGGAGAAAGGATGAGGATGTAAAAAAGCTTTCCTCTTTATTTTAGAATTTTTCGATGCTTCTGCTGTAATATTAGAGTTGCACGAGATTTTGAAAAAGTTAAAGAGAAGAAAAGGAAGTACAATTGTAACACGTATATGAAACATATCACGAGAATAAGGGGGTAACACAGAGACAAAACGTGTCCGCGCGTGTGTACACAGCGACAAAATCTGGTTGTGACATTCCATGGTGGTAATAATTCACTTTGAATGAGAATAAGGGTAACAAGTCACGCGTAAATTATCAGTGTGTAAATGACGTTTCCCGACAACTACAGGGTGCAACTTATGTCTTTGTGCTAATGGAACTTTTTAACATACACGAGCACAAAGATCACGCATTAAAGCTAAAAATATTATCAATGCACGTGTATATTTCCATTTTGTATTAACAATCAATTTCACTAGAACCACTATAAATAGCAAGGAAACAAAAAAAGGAACTAGGAGGCACACTCATCACACCAAATCAAGCACATAAAACTGAACATATGTCGGTAGTGAATACCTTATCACGAGAGCCATGTTTCTTCTTATCGCTACTTTCATGCGCTTCATCCTCAAGTCCAAGAGAACTGATAAGATGTTCTACCGATTCATCCAATTCACTTTGGCCTTGAGCAGAACTCCTACCTAGCTTATTCCTCATCCCAGTGACAGTTTCTTCCCCACTCTCAGCATACTCACCATGTACTTCCAACATAGAATCCTCAACATCAGACGCCAAAACAGACTGAAGTTTACTTCCAGCTGGTGGGCCCGGTGAATCCAGCTGACGAAAAATCCCTCGATCATCTGAACCAATAGCATAATTCTTACCATTCCGGGCAAGATGTCTACCTTCCCTTTCATACTTATGATTCAAATTATTACCCCTATGGTTCAACTCAACAAAATTGTGCCTCTTATTATCCACATTATGCTCAAAACCCCTACTCCTCGGCTTGCTTGAAAACCCCGGTGGTGGCACAGCCCCTCTTACATTCCCACTATGAAACTGTCTTCCCCACCCCAAACCCCCACTCTCCCTCCCACCTCCACCACTACTACCATTCTGTTGCTCAAAACGTTGTCGACCCGAACCAATAGCATTATCAAGCTTACCCTCCACACTATTAAACATCCTAACATTCCCTAATCTTGATTCTTGGCTTCTCTGTCCAAAGTTACCAACTTTACCAGCTAAATCATCATTTAGCATACTCACATTACCTTGAATATCTCTACGTAAAGATCCAAAAATCAAATTTTGATCAAACTCATGATTTGAATTACTAGGCTGACCAACATTGCCACTGTTTAAAATCCCCAAATTACCCCTGTTTTCCCCAACTGATCCAAACCCAAGTGGGCCCTCACCATGTTGAAATTGACTGAAATTAGGGTTAATGTTAGGGTTAGGGTTTTGGAGAAACCCTTGAAGGAAGAAATTATGAGGTGCAAAGAGAGGAGGAGGTGAGTGAGAATGTTGCAAGGGAAAAGGTATACTGGGACCCACTGCTGCAACTGCCGGATCATGTGGTAGAGTTTGCAACTCCGGCCGCCGTGGTGGAAGCGGCGGTGGTTGCGGCTGATGTGGATGATTCTGAAGCAATTGAAGAAGGAATTCACCGCCGTTCGATTCCGTTGACTGTGACGATAACGGCGGCGATGCGGCGTATCCTCCTCCGCCGCTCATATTAAGGTTCTCCGGAAAATCCAAACACGGTCGAGGAACTTAGTAGGTAAGTATATCCACACTTTTTTTTCGATCTAAGAAATGTAACTTAAAGAGTTTTTAAATTATTGATACCGGAAACTAAAAGGCAGTGTTTGTCTATTTTGTATTGTACTAGAATACTAAAAAGCAGTGTTGTCTGCCCTGTCACCCGTCAGGCCGTCACCATTCAAGCCATGGAAACGGATCATTGTGGTCCGATTTTTCCGGACTCGTACATTGCGGGATAGTGCATCGGGCTACTCTATTTAGTAAAAAAAAAAATTAGTACTACTCCCTTCGGATCATCAAAAAGAATATCTATTTAATCTTTTATATTCTTCTTAATAAAATAAGTAATTTAATTAAAATATCTCTAGATATTGAGATTTGATTACCTAACATTTAATAAATATAAATATGAAAAAATAAAATTAATTTCTTCTTAATTTAATTTAATAGGTGGACGCTCTTTTTTATTCTAAAAATAAAGATTAGAAGAAAAGTACAAATAACAAAAGCACTATTTTTCCCAATCTTTGATACGTACTATAAAAATGTAGGAATGAAAAAGAATTACTACAATAATATAGTATTTCTTGTGAGTAGTAATGTGTAGAACGGAAAAATAACAACAACAACTATTTGTTAGAAATCTGAAAATGATCAAATATGAGCATTTGCTGAGTCGACCAAATTATTGATCTATCCTTAAGATAATATTGCCCCGTATATCCTTTCAACGGTTGTAATGGCAACTTATCTCCCAAGATAAAACAATAATCAAACAAATGAGCAAAGGGAACTCAAGTGTTTGTTTTGTAAGAAAGATCTTTGAGTGTTTGTGATTGCAAGAGAGGAAGACAATTTCAGAGAATTGTTGAGTGTAAGATGTCAAGTGTGTTTCCAAATGAGCATTGTGTCTCATTTTATAGTGTGTAGATGATGACCCTCCAAATGACTAAGTAATGGTCATGAATGTCATGTTAATGCCTTGAATTTGGAGTTACAATTCGATCAGTAATGATGAATTCATGAAAAAATAATGGAGAGTAAATACTCCAAAGTCACCAAGAATCGCTTTAAGTCACCTCCAACGGATTGAAACAATAGCGAGTCGCGCGATTCCGGTAACTGAACTCACCGAACCGAACGCCAATTAAGTCGCGGCCGCCGGGGCGTCGCGGCCCTTCAATTCCAGTGAGTTACTGGAATTGAAACGTCAATTAAAGTCGCGCCTTCCGAGGCGCGCGCACTTACTGGAGTGAGTCACGCCACCGGTTTCGTAGTGATTTCTGATTCATTTCATCTTTACACATTATACACTTCTTCCTTCATTTACCAACGTGAAATCATTCGTCATTTGGCCAATAACCATCTATTACCTTACGTCTCAAACAATTCGTATACGTACCAATATCTCTTTCATTAAGAAAATTTTGATCATTGGCATTATATGTGCACATGTGTGAAAACAAGGTTTCCTACGTGCGGGGCTCCAATTGTTCGATTCATAATTAATAGGATTTACTTTATTTCACGTTTAATAAATATTTCCAACAATCCCCTCTTTGAAGAGATTTTGGTGCACGCACATGGTGTCTTTCTAGCAATCACTAGGCGGAACGATGTTGCATCCGGAGAGGTAGCCGGAGCTTTGAACCTTCCATAGTAGAATACCATCGGACATATTTACTGCGCGATGAACGTGATGTCTTGAACCGTCAGTGTTTAGTATATGCCTTGACAATAGTACCAACACAACATTTTTCCTACTCAATCTTTCTAGTGTTTTGTCCATCGTGGGTCGTGGACACCCTTGGATTCTTAAGTGCGTTCATTTGAGGCGGCCTGTCCTCGCACTTAAATAGGTGGCTACAAGGTATCCTGTAATACCCCGCTACACAAGTGTTAGGAACCATTAAAAATTTCACCAACCTAACCTCAACTTTTAAGGATCATTAAAGGTTTGGAAACTTATATTTTACCCCTCTTACAGGTAGCACTTTTTGTCAATCACGAGAACGGTCTTGGATTATGTTTCTTAAGAAAGACACATTATCTGAAGTGCTCTTGCTTCCACCGAAGCGCTCACGGAACCTTTACAGTTTAGTTTTCCCATTGAACCTTATTCCTGGGATCTCCAGTCTGTAAGGTTGGGTGTCCACTATATCGGTTCTCATTGTTTGAGTTTTAAGCTCATTCCACTAGACAAGCAGAACAACTGATCTTTGGGTATTTCCTTCGTCAAGGGATCTGCGATATTTTCCTTAGATTTTATGTAATTAATGGAAATAATACCCGAGGTGATCAACTGTCTAACAGACTCATGTCTCTGTCGAATATGACGAGACTTACCATTGTATATTGAACTTCGTGCCCTTCCTAGAGCCGACTGACTATCACAGTGGATCATTACGGAAGACACGGGTTTATCCCAACATGGGACATCCTCTAGAAAACCATGAAGCCACTCAGCTTCCTCTCCCGTTTTATCTAAAGCGATAAATTCCGACTCCATCGTGGATCGGGCAATAAAATTTTGCCTAGAGGATTTCCAAGACACATCTCCACCACCGATTGTAAAAATATATCCGCTGGTGGACTTGATGTCGTCGCTATCAGATATCCAGTTTGCATCGTTGTACCCCTCTAGTACCTCTGGATATGTTGAATAATGTAACCCAAAATGTATCGTGAACTTTAGGAACCGTAGTATCCTGTTCAACGCTTTCCAGTGATCCTCACTTGGATTTCGAGTGAACCTAGCCAATTTATTGACTGCATGAGCGATATCAGGCCGAGTGTAGTTTGTGATATACATCAGACTACCAATCACTTGCTCATATCGCTCCTGGCGTACGGGCTTACTTAGATATTTGTCAAGCTTATGACTTATAACCAATGGTGTTGATACCGATGAATTGTCGAACATCCCAAATTTCTTCAGTACATTCTCGATGTAGTGAGATTGAGATAAGACCAGTCCATTAGATGTCTTAGAGATTTTGATCCCTAAGATTACATCTGCAATGCCCATATCTTTCATGTCAAAACACTGTTTAACATGTTCTTAGTCTCTAGGATTATTCCAGAGATGCTTCCAGTGATCGACAAGTCATCTACATATAGACATATCATGACGAAGGATTTGACATTTCCTTTCATGTAGACACATTTGTCACCTCCATTAATGGTGTATCCTTTTGATAGTAGAGTACTATCAAATTTCTCGTGCCATTGTTTAGGGGCTTGTTTCGGCCCGTACAACGATTTAACAAGCCGACATACTTCTGTCTCTTGTCTTGGAACCACATACCCCTCAGGTTGATCCATATATATTTCTTCTTCCAAATCACCATTTAGGAAGGCAGCCTTAACATCCATTTGATGTATTTCAAGATCCCGCAAGGCGGCGATAGCTATGAACATACATATGAATGTCATTCTTGACACCGGAGTGTAGGTGTCGAAGTAATCAAGGCCCTCCTTTTGGCGATAACCCTTGACTACTAACCTAGTTTTGTACTTGTCGATAGAACCATCTGGCTTTAACTTCCGTTTAAGGATCCACTTACAACCCAATGGTTTGTGTCCTGGGGGAAGTTCTGCCAACTCCCATGTGTGGTTATGCAGAATGGATTCTATCTCACTTTCTAAAGCTTCCTTCCAGAGCGGTGCTTCTGGAGTTGACAATGCTTCGACGATTGTCCGTGGTTAATCCTGAACCAAATAAGCTACAAAGTCTGGACCGAAGGACTTGTCCTTTCGTGCCCTTTTGCTTTGCTTTGCTTCCATCTCTGAATCTTCCAAGTCCTGAGAATCTGGAATACTAAATTCCGGATCATCAGCTACTTCAGAATTTACTAGATCTGAACCGTTTCGATCTAGATTGTCAGTGACTCCTAGTTCATCAGAGGTTTGCTCATAACTTCGTTTGCGGGAGGTTATGTTATTTTCCTTATATGAAAATGTGTCTTCAAAGAACCATGCGTTCCTTGATTCCATGATCGTATCTTCATAAATGTCTGGATGATCCGAATTGTGCATTATGAAGCGATAAGCACTACTGTTATTGGAATATCCGATGAATATGCAATCCACAGTCTTAGGTCTAATCTTGACCTGCTTTGGCATATGTACTTTTACCTTGGCCAGACAACCCCATACCTTCAAATACTTGTAGGTAGGTTTCTTTCCTTTCCATAGCTCGTATGTAGTCTTGTATTTACCCTTGTGTGGGACTCTGTTAAGAATCATATTTGCGGTAAGGACAGCTTCTCCCACATGGTTTGAGGGAGGCCCGAATTGATGAGTAGAGCATTCATTATTTCCTTTAGTGTTCGGTTCGTACGTTCAACAACCCCGTTTGATTGAGGTGAGTAAGGAGTCGTTGTTTGATGAACTATACCTGATTGGGTACAAAGTTCTTCAAAAGGCGCTACATATTCTCCCCCTCTAGGCTCTATCGCTACAGATAGTTTTAATCCGTCCGCCTAGTTGATTCTCAACTTCTGCTTTGTAGCGTTTGAATGATTCTCAAAGGTTTTAGTAAGTAAAGGTAACAAAACTTTGTGTCATCATCTATGAAAGTCACAAAGTACTTGTTCCCCCCTCTAGTTTGAGCGAACTTTAAATCACATATATCGGTGTGTATAAGTTCTAGAGGAGCGGTATCTCTTTTGACGAATCTAAAATGACTCTTGGAAAGTTTTGTCTCTATGCACACCTCACACTTACGTTGAGGGTTTATGTCAATAGACGGCAATAATTTCAGCTTTACCAATATTTGGATAGATTGATAGTTTACATGTCCTAATGTCACGACCCGACCGCGATCGTACCCTACCGGGCACCTGCTCGGTATACATCGGAGAATAGCAATGAACATACACAACATAAACACAGTGTAAACAATATAACACAAAGCTAGCCGAGCAAGGCCGCTTCCATAATATAAACAAGTCAAAAGTACAACTTACAACTCGGTTCTTATAGCCCAACCACATATGCATGGACCTGCAGGAATAACAATCGTGGCGGGACGGGGCCGCCATACCCACGAATGTACATAATCTACAACATCGGGAAAAGCGTACCAAAGAAAGACAAGCCTCCGAGAATGGAGCTTCCGGCGTCGATGGCGATCTAGAGTGAGGATCCGCCACCGCTACTCTTCCTCGCGGCGTAACGCGGCCAGGAAGGGGTCGATTACCAATATGTACTAAGTATGTAAAGCGGAAAAATCGTAATTACAACATAAGTTTAAAACAAAGCGAGGCGTGTATGATAACGTAATTACAAGATGTCTTACTAACAATGAGAGTAAATCAAAGGAATACGTCTAACATCACAATAGAGATTCCGATCGATTATGGGTAGCGAACCCATAGAAACACGTGGTATAACGTCTTGGGGTTCTTACCTCATTTATACTCTTACCGAGCGTGGTATAACGTCTTGGGGTTTGCCTCATTTATACTCTTACCTGGAAAAGGTAATAAAAGCAGTGGTATAACGCCTTGGGGTTTACCCGCCATTTATACTCTTATCCTCGGAGAAGGTGGTATAGCGTCTTGGGGTTTACCCTCACTTATACTCTTACCCTATCTCAACCTACATCATACAATAAATAAGCAAGTTAGAAATCCCCCTAACTTCTTATTAGTCTTATTCGTCTACACTCTCATTTTAGTTTACTTAAGGCACTAACAGGTCTTTTATAAACATCCGGGAATTTAACCCAAAGTACTACGTACTTCAACTTTTTTTAAAATGACTCATTTTCATATAGAACTTCCAAGATACTATAAACCGTAGTATCAAGTCAAAATCTCTTTTCAAGACAAGTCACAATACCTTTAGACATAAAGTTAGGTTTCTAAAATCAAGTGACTCCTTTTATTATAAAACCTTAGACAATTGATGCCTTAAAATCAAATTGCCTTTTCATTAGAACAAGTCATTTATCTTTTCATAACGTCAATATAACCAACTCCCCATAAAGTCGTTATATTCACTTTATACCTTAGTCAAGTACATTTTTTCTATCCAAGGGACTTATACGATTAAAACGACACAAGTATCACATACTTTAAATCTCTTCAAGTCCCTTAACTTTACTAAGACTTAAGACATCCTTAATATTTTCAAAGAAGTGAGTTAACTTCCTAACTCACCCGACTTGGCTTTTTATAAGGCTAGTAAGGAATGTCAAGTATTGTACGTCTACCGTACTATATACGCGAAACTAGTCATGCTCAAAAGATATGAAAAAGTTCTACATACCTCGTCGGGTCAAACCACTTGCCAAGTACAAAGTCTCGCCCGTAGTATGTCAACCTATAATATTCACAATACGTCTATTAAAGCCTTACTTCAATCGTAGAATATTATAAGTGTTAAGTCTCTATATTCTACGGAAAATCGGACAACACCTCCTTTGTTTTTACTTACTTTGCCACCTTTTTCAAGGCCGAAATACAATAACCAAACAGCCCCAATTGGCTCACAACAATATAGAAGGTAGTCCAATACAAATGAATAACCAAACAGCCCCAATTGGCTCACAATTTAGAAGGTAGTCCAATACAATGAATAACAAACTAATACAAACTACAAGTCCAAATTCGGCCACCTTGAGTTCAACAATACCAATTCTTATCCAATTTCCATTTCAATCCAACTTGGTAGCATAACATGATATCAAGTCGCATTTGATTATAATAACCATAATCTTTAAGTAAGTAACATGCGACGATTTCTAAAAACGACCAATTAGTAATCCAATTTTCAAGTGGCTTGTATAACATTTCGGATTTAGCTACAAGCAATCCATAATACTTATAACTTCAACATATCAACTTCATGCTAGCAACAAGCAAAGCTAACAACAACAATATAAATGTATAATCTTGTAACACCTTTAAAAGACAAGATTATACCTTAACGATCTTTAATCCAATTCCAAATCCGAAGTCGCTCCTAGTAGTTTAGAGCCTCTCCAAGATACTTCAATCCGCTTGTTGAGACCCTTAGAACAACACCAACAATTATCCTTCAAAACTCCAACACAAAACCTAGAAAGACCATTAGGTTTTCGTTTTGCGACTAACCCGTAAACAACCTTTTTCCAAGATTTTTCTATTGAGATGTGTTTACAATACACCTAAGAACCTTGGTTTAAAGTGTGGAATCGAATGGACAAGAAACGAAAATTCTTTCTTCTTTCCTTAGGTGAACCCGAGACCTCTCTAACGAGTTCTTCAAATTTTGTGTAATTTTTCTAAGTGTTAAGTCCTCTCTTGCTACTAGTATTATATATAGTGTATTGGAGGGTCATGATACAACCAATTGGGTGGCTAGGATGAGCTCTAGTTAAATATCAAGACTAAAGTGGGGCCTTTGACTTAGTCAAGGAACTCAAGCTACACTTGCAAGACTTTTAGTCATCCAAGACTATGGTCAAATGACCATTTAGGCCATGCCAATTCGTCCAAGGCACTAAGAAGGGGGGGTGACACGTGTCGCCCTCCCATTCGTCATAGAAATACGTTTTCCGACAATTTCATAATTCCGATAAATTCTTACAAGTCTCAAATCTTAACACTTGTGAGTTCATACTTACGTTCTTAAAACATGTCCTGAAATTACGGGGTGTAACACCTAATCTATGATGTCATAGATTAGATGACTCAATCAAGTAAGTAGAAGGTGCAATTTTATTGATAGTTGAAACAGAAAGCATTACAGGTGCAGCATTGAACTTAAAGAGGTCTTCACAGACGAAGCCTCTTCCTACAAAAGTTCCATTTTTAGCGATTACAAACTTGCTAGCCTCTAACACTAGCCTAAAACCAGCATTTACTAACAGATTTCCAGAAATTAAATTTCTTCGAATTTCTGGGACATGCATCACTTCCTTCAGAATCAGCTCCTTTCCGGACGTCATCTTAAGGGTCATCTTTCCTACCCCCAGCACCTCTGAAGAAGAATTGTTGCCCATGAACAATTTCTTATCTGTGTCTGGTGTATATGTGGAGAAGACATCTTTATTGGAACAAATGTGATGGGTAGCACCCGTGTTTAGCCACCATTGCACCGGATTATCAACGAGGTTAGCTTCAAGAACTACCGCTGAGAACTCCTCAATCATATTGTTGACGAGCGTGTATTCAACGATGTTAGCCTTGGCCTTGCCTTTGGCCTTATTCTCACGTTTGAGCTTGCGACAGTCTTTGGCCATGTGACCAACTATACCACAGTGGTTACAATTTCCCTTGAACTTTTCAGTTGTTTGGGGCTTACCTTCCTTCTGGAACTTCCTCTTCTTGCTTGAGTTCCCTTTGACTTCCGTCAGGTTTGCCTTAGCCTCAGTGGGTTGTTTTCCCTTTGGCATGACCTTCTTATTATCTTCCTGAATCTGGAGTTTGACAATAAGTTCATCTAGGGCCATCTCCTTCGTTTTGAGTTTTAGATAGTTCATAAGTCCACGAGGGAGGCAACTTCTCGATTAATGCCCCAACCAAGAATTGTTCGTTGGGCTTTAATCCTTCTAAATCCATGTGATGTAGAATCATTTGGAATTCATGGACTTGGAATGTCACACTTTTGTTGTCCACCATTTGAAATTTCAGGAACTTCCCAATGATGAACTTCTTACTACCCGCATCTTGGGTGTTGTACTTTTTCTGAAGTTTGTCCCATAACTGCTTGACAGTTTCAACGGTGCAATATACCGTGTATAGTGGATCAGACAAACTGTTTAGAATATAGTTCCTACACATGAAATCACTGTGTTTACATGCTTCGTGAACCATCCTCATGTCGTCAGCGACATGGTTACCTTGGCCCTCTCCCGCCAAATTATTTGGCTGAGGGTCTACGTCTTCCCCAACTAGATGGGCCAGGTTACGTCATTTTACACCGCGCCCCACAGGCGGGCCGGGTTATGCTACAGATTCCAAAGTACACCGCGACCCACAGGTGGGCCGGGTTATGCTACATATTCCACGATAATCGCGCCACGGTGGGTCGGGTTATCTTCTGATTCCACCGATGCAAGGCGGGTGGCGGGTTATGTCACATGATTCATCAGTACACCGTGTCCCACAAATGGGCCGGGTTACGTTATCACGTATGGATAATCAAAGTAAGCTAACAAAAAATAAGAAGTTCCTCCATAAAGGGCCGGATTATGTTATGTAAGATATGTAAGTTATGTGGAAAAGAACTTGATCAAATTCTTAAGTATGTATGTAAGAATATGAAGTTAATTCTTATTGAAAGAAGGAAAAGAATGATTAATGTACGATTGATTTCATGAGTTAAAATGGCACGGTAGGATCTGGTACTAAATTTTTATACTTGCCCCTGTCATTCTTTTATAAAATTATGATTTGATTAATGTACCTTATTTTCGTTTCATACTTGCACCTATTAGATCGACCCGCCCGGCTTTGCGTGCGTACTGCAGTATTAAGTACCGTGTTGGTGATCCTCGTTCTTAGGATCTCTGTTCAGTTTTTGGGAAGAAGCTTCATTCACTCCGGAGGCTTATCTTTTGGTACGGATCCCTGTTGATGTAGATTATGTATATTCATGGATATGGCGGGGCCCTGTCCCGTCACAGTGGTTATGTCAAAATTCTTAGAGGTCTGTAGTCTTATCTTGTGGGTCGATCTGTAAGAAATAAGGATGTAACTGTTTTTGGCTATGTAGATATATATATATATATATATATATATATATATATATCTAGGGAGGTAGCCTTATCGGCTAGCCTGTTGTTTATTTTTTCCTGTTGATGTACGTTGTGAGTTTTATGTATGTTCCGCTGATTATCTCTGATGTATACCTGTAAGGGTTCCCAGATATGGCACCAATCGCGGGCCCAGGGTCGGGTCGGGACAAAAGTGGTATCAGAGCAGTTAATCCTCATAAAGTGTCTACAGACCGTGTCTACTAGAGTCTTGGTTATCGGTATGTTGTGCACCACATCTATAACCAGGAGGCTACAGGACATTTAGGATTGGTTTCCCTTCTTATCACTCTGAGATCGTGCGATATAGTTGTGTCGTTAGGGTAGTCTCTCCCTAACGTGTTATGTTGATTGCAGCTATGAGAAAGGCAACAGTGGCCCAGTAAGGATTATATGGATTGCGTATCCAGGTTGGTAAAATTGTTGTATAGTTGGTATAATGATGTACATCTATACGAACGTGTTTATTAGGGCCACATGTGTGTTGCCTAGAATGATTACGATTTATCAGGAGTTGGTTAAGTTATGTAGTATGCTTAAGTGTTATGTATGGATAATATTGGGTTATTGTGAGGTAACGTAAGTTTGGGGGACATGGAATATTTGAGTACCTTAGAATATTTATAACCGCATAGACCTTAGATGTACAAGGCCTTCTCGGATAGTAAGATTTATTTCGGACCAAGGATGAGGATTAAGTGCGACTATGGGTCGGGTATGGGTTGTTGCGGGTCAACCCGTAGCCCGGAATAGAATGAGGTCAGTTGGAGGTAGTCCCGCTATGTGATAGGGTCACGAGGGTGTAAGGCTCAAGTCTAGTTAATCGTTGTACGAGTTCGTGGACGCGTTCTGCCATAATCGGGCCGTGAGGACCGAGAAGGGCCTTAACGGAAATTGAATCTAAGTATAATGACCAAGTTTTGATGTAGTAACTCCAAGGAATTGAAAACAGAAGTAATGATTGGGATTACGTACGTGTACTAGAATAAGTTTGGAAGTACGAGAAGAATACGATAAGTAAGAAAAGAAAAGAACAAGGGTTGAAAGAATTGAAGTGTTTATAGTTATGACTAAGGAAATGTACGAAAAGAGAATCCTTTTAAGCCATGAATGGGAGTAAATAGTGATGATGCACCCTTTGGGTTTGATTCCTCGTTTGGCTGGTGATTGATAGGTATGCATATGCGATGTATTATGGTCATGTGTGGCATATGTGATTATGTTGGGTGTAGTTAAAGGGGACTATGCGATATCCGTTTAGATTGAACCTCGAAAGAACATTCGGGGACGAATGTTTCTAAGGGGGGAAGAATGTTACACCCCGTAATTCCAGGACATGTTTAAGAGAATGTACGTAAGGAATCAGGACTTAAAATTTGAACGAAAGAAAGAGTTGTTATTTCTAAGGACAAATCTTCCGAACCTCGGGAAGGAAAAATGTTTGTTAGTAAGAATTGAGTTCTCAGAATTGTTATTTGAGACTGATGGAATTTTATTTTCGGATTTGGTCACGTGGGACCCACTCGAGAAATCTTATGTTTTGTGGGGCCCACAAGATTTTCGATATTTTGATATTATGGAAATTTGAAATGAATTCGAATGGACCAATGGGAAGGTGACACGTGTCACCCTCCACATGGGAAATGTTGGACGAAAATGGACCCAAATTTTGGTCAAGTAGTGCAAGTTGAAGCTTGACATAATTGACTACATTTGACTAAGATCCTAGCCTTCCATTTGGATTAATCCTAGCCCTTGGTCTCATTATATATTACTACTTCTACTAGTGAAAGACTAGCATTCCACACTTAGAAAAAAATCAAGAACCTTGTGTGCACAAATGAGGCTCTCGGTTTTGAGCTCCAAGAGAGAAGAAATTTTTTGCAATCTTGCTTCATAAATCTCAATATTCAAACCCAAGGTCCCTAAAGGTATTCTAAGGATATCCCAACACAAAAATCCCAGAAAAATTACGTTATTACGTTAGCCGCAAAATGAAAACCTAAGGTTTTTTTTTCATAACTTGAGTTGGAAATTGAAGAGGAGTTCTTCATAAGCTCATAAGGGTTGCTTGGAGTGGATTGGAACGTAAATATTTAGAGCTAAGATTATCCGGAGAACCGACTTGGAACTTGGATTAATTTTGGGCATTTTGAGGTAATGTCCTTTTTCCCTTGATGTAAGTTGATATTATTCATTATTATGGATTGTAGATGAACTTGTGTTAAGGAAGATATGGAAAATAGGGTGTACTTGTCCCATTTTTATGTTAAAGCCGAGACTAGGGGGTTTTCGGCGTCGTTGAATTCGTTGGTTATAATCGTTGTTAACTTCACTTGTCGCATGTCTTAATGAAGTAATCATGTTAGTAATATGTGTTATGGAGTACATGTAAGTGTTGAAATGTAATTTGAATCATAAAGAATTAAGGAAAAAGGATCTTTGGAAGGTGGAAGTTGTTGTGACAATTTTGGACAGTTTTGTCGCCTTAAGCTTTCGTTGATTAATGTCGTTGTTACCTTCATTAATTTCATGTCATATGTTGAAGTAAATCATGTCATTAAATGTTGGTATGAATTATGTATAAGTGTGGATGTATGACTTGAAGTATAATGGATTTAAGGACGACTTATGTTGTTGTTGTTAGAAGCCGAGAATGGGCTAGAATTTGGAATATTTTGGTGCAGTTTTGTGGCAGTTTTACGGGATGTTTTAGACTTGTATGTATGCAGGAAATTGGTTGTTAATTTCGGGCCTTGAAAAAGGTGAAAAAGTACGTAGAAACAAAGGAAGTGCTGCCCAAATTTCCGTAGAATAAGAGACCTTACACTTAGTATGATTCTACCTTAAAAGGCTAGGAATTGATAGACGTATTATGGTTATTATAGGTTAAAGTACTACGTATAGCGTATTCTACTTGGAGGGTGGAATAACTATCAAGGTTGAAGTACTTTGGAGCATTTTGCAACTTGTCGCTAGTCGTCGCGAGGTATGTGAACCTCTTCCTTCTTTTGGCATGATTTTATGTATGAAATATACATGTGGTGCTATTTCATGATTCCCTCTACTCTTAGAAGTTAAGAGGTATGTATGTTGATTTACTCTATGTAAAAAGTATGTCTAAATTATCCTAAGTCTTTACTAAGTCTTATGGGAGATGTTGGTAAGAATGGTTAGGAAGTTGTGAGGTTTGATTTAAATCTATGTGCCTTGATTTATTTGAAGTAAGTAAGTTGATTTTATATTTGAAAATGACTTGGATTTATATGTGAAAAGGGACTTGATTTTATAAGTGGAAGTTATATGATTTTAAAGAGAATAAGTTACTTGGTTTTGGAAGTGTATGGAACTTTATTTTTCAAGTTATGAGACTTGATTTCTAAAGTATAGATGACATGATTTTATATGTATAAGCGACATGATTTTAAAGAATGTATGTTATGAAGTTTTAAGATTATGAATTTTGATTTCTTTAAAGGATTATGAGACGTTATTTTCAAAAGTTATGAAGATTGATTTCAAAGGAGTATGTAACTTGAGTTTTAAAAAGAAGAAATTTATTGATTTAAAAGAGAAGGTGTGACATGATTCTTTTATAAGTATGCACGTACGTAGTACTTTTGGGTTTAGTTTTCCCTAATGTAATAAGAAATAAAAGTGTCGTAAGTTCTCTAAAATGAAAGGTTGTTATAATAGCTTTTTGAGAAGTTGTTATAACGACTTAAGAAGAAGTGAAAAGATGGTTTAAAAGGTTATGTAAGGAGAATTACATCGTGTCCCGTAAACGGGCCGGGTTACGTTATGTAACGAAAGTTACACCGAGCCTACAAATAGGTCGGGTTATGTTATGTAATACACCGAGCCTACAAATAGATCGGGTTATGTTATGAGACACACCGAGCCTACACATAGGCCGGGTTATGTTATGAGATACACCGAGCCAACATATAGGCCGGGTTACGCCATATTACACCGCGCCCCAAAATGGGTCGGGTTACGTCATTTTACACCGCGCCCCACAGGCGGGCCGGGTTATGCTACATATTCTATCAGTACACCGAGCTCACAGATGGGTCGGGTTACGTCATTTTACACCGCGCCCCACAGGCGGACCGGGTTATGCTACAGATTCCAGCGATGCGTGCCCCGCGGTAGGTCGGGTTATCTTCTGGATTCCACAAGATACCGCGCGCGGGTGGGTCGGGTTATGTTACAGATTCCACAGTACACCGAGCCCCACAGGTGAGCCGGGTTATGTCACATGATTCATCAGTACACCATGTCCCACAAATGGGTCGGGTTACATTATCATGTATGGATAATCAAAGCAAGCTAACAAAAAATAAGAAGTCCCTCCATAAAGGGCCGGATTATGTTATGTAAGATATGTAAGTTATGTGGAAAAGAACTTGATCAAATTCTTAAGTATGTATGTAAGAATATGATGTTAATTCTTATTGAAAGAAGGAAAAGAACGACTAATGTACGATTGATTTCATGAGTTAAAATGACACGGTATGATCTGGTACTAAATTTTTATACTTGCCCCTGTCATTCTTTTATAAAATTATGATTTGATTACTGTACCTTATTTCCGTTTCATACTCGGTACCTGTTGTACTGACCCCCTTCGGGGGGCTGCGTTCATGTCCGCAGGTATTAGGTACCCATGTTGGTGATCCTCGTTCTTAGGATCTCTGTTCAGTTTTTAGGAAGAAGCTCCATTCACTCCGGAGGCTTATCTTTTGGTACGGATCCCTGTTGATGTAGATTATGTATATTCAGGGGTATGGCGGGGCCCTGTCCCGTCACATTAGTTATGTAAAAATTCTTAGAGGTCTGTAGTCATATCTTGTGGGTCAGTCTGTAAGGAAGAAGGATGTAACTGCTTTTGGCTATGTAGATATATATATATATGTCTAGGGAGGTAGCCTTATCGACTAGCATGTTGTTTATTTTTTCCTATTGATGTACGTTGTGAGTTTTATGTATGTTCCGCTGATTATCTCTGATGTATACATGTAAGGTTGCCCAGATAGGACACCAGCCGTGGGCCCGGAGTCGGGTCGTGACAAGGAGTATAGTTGTTGTTGACACCTTGGGTAGGAGCAAAGGTACTATAAGTGTTCGGAGCAGCAGTGGAGGCATTGGTTGTGCCAAAGGCAGTGGCGGTGGCACTTGACGTACCAAAAACAGTGGCACTTGACGTGTCAAAAGTAGTAGTTGGGAAGGCATTAAAAATGTCATGATCAGTGGTGACACTATGAGTGCCAAAAACAGTGGAGTTGAAGGCAGCGTTAGTGTCTTGAGTAGTGGGATTGAAGGCAATGGAATTTCCTTGAGCATCGGTGGAATTTTCAGTGTTGAATTAGTCTTGTCCAGTCATGTTGTTGAAATAGCCAATATTATCTTAAGCTTGTGAGTAATAATGTGTAGAACGGGAAAATAACAACAACAACTACTTGTTAGAAATCTGAAAATGATCAAATATGAGGGCTTGCTGAATCGACCAAATTATTGATCTATCCTTAAGATAATATTTCCCCGTATATCCTTTCAACGGTTGTAATGACAACTTATCTCCCAAGATAAAACAACAATCAAGCAAATTAGCAAAAGGAACTCAAGTGTTTATTTTGAAAGAAAGATCTTTGAGTGTTTGTGATTGCGAGAGAGAAAGACAATTTCAGAGAATTGTTGAGTGTAAGATGTCAAGTGTGTTTCCAAATGAGTCTTGTGTCTCATTTTATAGTGTGTAAATGATGACCCTCCAAATGGCTAAGTAATGGCCCTGAATGCCATGTTAATGCCTTGAATTTGGAGTTACAATTCAGCCAAGTAATGACTGAATTCATGAGCAAAATAATGGAGAGTAAATACTCCAAAGTCAGCCCAAGAATCCGTTTTTAATTCACCTCCAACGGATTGAAACAGTCGAGGAGCGGCCGCCGGTTCGATAACTCACCGAACTGAACGCCAATTGAGTCGCGGCCGCCGGGGCGCGCATACCTTCAATTCCAGTGAGTTACTGGAATTGAAACGTCAATTAGAGCCGCGGCCCTTACTTGGAGGAGTCGCGACCCTTCTCGATTTCGTGGTGATTTCTGATTCATTTCATCTTTACACATTATTCAAGAATGTGTTATATTCAATTTGTTAAAGCGATTCATATAGCCCTTTTTACCTTTAATTATTGATATTTTAGAACTTTCGATTGGTGGCCTTATTTATTTGGTGATGGTGTAATTCCCGTTCCATCGTTACTACTTTTCTTACTTCGATTTCGATTTTTTTATCTAGCATTACTATTGAAATTTTTAATTCTAGATAGAATACAAAAATATAGTGATAGGAGATAAAGGAATTGTTATTTATTTAATAGTGAACAACTTGTTTTGCAAATGAGTTAATTTTTCAATATCAATACACCTTCTTGACAGGTATTTCAGTTTCAAAGGATGTTCTTTGACTACAAAACTTCAAAGGAAAAAACGAAACAGACTCTAGAAAGAATTGAAAATCAATTTTATGTGTTATGACTTAAGATGTAGGTAATCATCAGAAGAGACAAGATCCATTGTTGTAACAGTGGAAGATTGATTATATGTTTTAACACAAAATAAAAAATATTTACTCTAAGATATAATATCCACTTCGAATTTAATTGACTCGAAAGGTTAGAATTTTGAGCCAGTAGTTATGAATGAGCTAATCAATATAATGCAATGTGAGGTTTCATATATGTTACTATTTGTTAATGTTGTGTGTCGACCTTCAACTATGAAAAAACACCACATAAAGTAAAGGTTATAGGATAAGCAAAAGTAAAATTAAATACATTAATGTTGGTAATAGATCATCAATTTAGGGGTATGAAAAATGCATTCAAGAAGAATACAATTGAATATGATTTTCCACCTCCACTATTGCCTGGTGAGGAAATGTGGGAGGGTGAATAACTTACCGAAGGCAACTGAAGAAGAACCGTGCAGATTTGATGGATATGGGGTTTATCATAACTGGACAAAACAGAGTATATTTTGGGAGTTTTCATATTGAAAGGATAATCTTTTGCGGCATAATCTTGATGTCATGCACATTCAAAAAAATTACTTTGATAATTTGTTTAACAAATGATGAATGTCAAGGGAAAGAAAAGATAATGGTAAGGCTAGAATGGACTTATCTGAATATTGTAGGCGACTTGAGTAATGATTGAAGCCGAAACAGAATAGAGTCTTCAAACCTAAGGCTAGTTATGCTTTCACAATAGAGTTGTCACATCCAAACCTTGGGGATGTGACAAACTTGATATCAGAGCAGGTCAGTCTTAGGGAGTCTGCAAGTCGTGTATAGTAGAGTCGTGTTTATGAATGTATTGTGAACCACACTTATACTTATAAGCATAAGGCTACAAGACATTTAGGATGATTACCTTTTTTCTTGATCTAGATCGTGCAATAATGCTTAATCGTAAGTGTTTATCCTAACCTTCATTTTGTTTACCTTCTCAGTGATGCCTAATATTACTAGATGACAGGCGACTATACAATTTATATAGAGATTAGATGAGGAGGCGGGAGCACCAGTCAGCTGTTGCCCGCTAATGTAGATCAGCATGAGCCTCAAAATGAGGCTGATTTTCTTACTTCCAGAGCAGCACCCCTACTACCCCCAGAGGGAATAGAGGATTTGATGTACCTCCAATTCCTCTTCTGGTTGCTCTTGATCAAGATTTAGACATGCAGACTGATGTACATCTATTGACTCGATTAGTGGCCTCTCAGACCCAACATCAGAACCCCGATACTGCAGATAGAGCTATTAGTGTGAGAGTTCAGAATTTCACCAACATGGACCTCTCGGTATTCACAGGGGACTGATCCAAATGCGGATCCGTAGAATTTTCTAGATAGGATGCAACGAACCTTGCGAGTTATGCATGTCACTGACACTAAGTTAGTGAAATTTGCCTCATATAGAGATTGTCAGTAAGTTAAGGTTGAGAACCAGAAATCTGAAGAGTTACTTCAAAATATATAGATTCCAACCTGAAAATGAAATACAATCAATATCGACTTTATTAGGAGTTTACCTAATTCCCATCGGAAATTTGATTCTATTTAGGTTATCGTGTACAGACTTACAAAGTCAGCTCATTTTCTCCCTGTTAGAACAACCTATTCAGTTGAAGACTATGCCCGACTATATATCAAGGAGATAGTTCGACTTTATGGAGTTCCGTTTTCTATTATATCTTATAGAGGTGCCCGATTTACAGCTAACTTTTGTAAGTCTTTCCAAAAAGTATTGGATACTCAGATTAGTCTTAACACAACTTTCTATCCACATATAGAAAGGGAAAGCCGAACGCATTATTCAGACGCTCGATGATATATTGTGAGCTTGTGTTTTAGACTTCAAGGGAAGTTGAGAGGACCATTTGCCACCTATTGAGATAGCCTATAACAATATCTACCATTCCAGTATCCAGATGACCCCGTATGAAGCCTTGTATGGGCGGAAATGTAGATTCCTTATTAGTTGGTTTGATGCAGGTGAAACGAAGTTACTGGGACCCGATTTGGTGCAACAGGCTTTAGAAAAAGTGAAGTTAATTCAGGAGCAATTTTTGACAGCTCAGAGTCGACAAAAGTCCTATTTAGATAATAAATGTCGGGACTTAGAATTTGTTGTAAGAGACTGGTATTCTTAAATGTATCGCCTATGAAGGACGTGATGAGATTTAGTAAGAAAGAAAAACTTATCCACAGGTATGTCGGACCATCTCAGATTATTCAAAGAACCGACTAGGTGGCTTATAAGCTTGAGTTTCTCCCAGAATTAGAAGTGATTTATCCGATATTACACGTATTGATGATTCATAAATGCTTAGGTGATCCTTCTCGCATTATCCATATTGAGGATGTTCATGTCACGGAGAATCCGTTATACGAAGAAGTTCATGTTGTTATCTTATATCGCCAAGTCCATAAGATACAGACCAAAGAGGTAGCCTCGGTGAAAGTACTTTGGAGGAATAATAATGTAGAAGAAATAACTTGAGATACTGAGAAAGATATGAAATCCAGATACCCCCATCTATTTCAGACTTCAGATTTATATCAATATTCGTGCGATGTTATTCTTCTATTTCTGTTCTATTTAACGAATATGATCCATATATCTTATTTAGGTGGTATTATCGAGACAAATATGACAGGTGTAGCTCAGGTGTCAACATGAGAATGTTAAGGTGAGTTATGACTAACTTTTTTAATTATTATATGCACAAGTGGTGTGCGAGGCTGATTTGATGTTATTTTATTGTTATGTGGTCTTGTGGGGGTGTTGGATATGTATTTGGGTCAGTTGACATTTTTGAATAGTCATGTTTACAAAGGAAACTCTGCCAAATTTTAAAAAAATTGAGAGTTAGAATATTTTCAACATTCGCGGGAGAATGTTCCTAGGGGAAAATGATGTTACACCCCATATTTTTGTGCTCGTATGTGTCGTAAGTAAAGTAATGTAAATTTCGGTGAGGCTAACATATCATTTTTAGATGGAAACAAGTTTAAACAAGAGTTATATTTCATAAGATTTCGGGGTTAAACGGATCAAAGAACTTAAGTTCGTCAAAACTTGGAGAAAGACGGGCAGTGCCCAATTTGTCGAGGGTATATATCCTAGTGTATAAGGAATTATGGGGTGCATAACCTATCTAAATTCACGTTCAGAGAGTCTACTTTCCAATTCAATTGACGGTTCGTCAATTTGAGAATACAAAGAAAATTACGGATCATACAAATTGTACGGACTGTAAAAGTGGACCATTTTTCTGGATGGTGGAAAAACATTTAAGTGCTATATATCATCTTCTTCGACCTTGGATCCTCATTTTCACCTCCTAATCAAACCCTAGATCATCCCAAATCTCTCTCAAAGGTCCTCCGTCAATTTGCAACTAAATTAAAAGATAAGTCACGTAAGTTCAACATAAATAATCTTGTGGTTACCGTTAACTTCCTTTCCTTCTCATTGTGACGACTTAAGGACTTGGTGTTGAAGTAAATTAAAGAACATATAGTTCTTGGTATATTTGAGGTAAGTTTCATCTTCCTTAGCATAATGTTAAGTTGTACAAGTGTAGGAAGATTATTGAAGAAACTATTAACTATGAAACTTGATATTAAACTATATTGTGCGGGTTGTTTTTATATAATTTAAGCTACTAAATGGAGTTGTACAACTATAAATAGAATAGTAGAAAGGAGTAGGAGTAAGAATGAAGGTTGTGGCTCAAATACATGTTGAATTTGAACTATAAACGACCCTATGAAGTTATGCATATAAGTTGTTCGATAAAATGACTAAATGGACTTTCTTATAGAATATAAAGTCGATATTAAGCAACCTTTTGTATGATATAGATAATAATTTGTAGGAGGTGCAAGGACTTGTGGAATGATAGTAGATTTATGGGTAAGGTATGTAAGGCTAATTTTTTCTTTTGCATGATTTAACATAAGCGTATTCCTCGAAATAATTCTTTGCGGAAAAATCCTAAGTTTATATGCTTCTCTTTGAGCAAGTTATTCGCATCCCTTTGAGTATTCCTTGTTGTTCGTATTCTTCATATTCATTATATCCCCTGAGAATTACTTCAGGTTGAAAAATGTAGCGACAATAACGATAGTCGGTGAATAACAATAATAAGTCACTCCGACTCTGATTGTAGTGACTCTTAATCTTGGTCTTACATTGCACGTATATATATATATATATATATATATATATATATATATATTATCACACCATGTCGCGCTATAGTGGGTCGGGCAAGCACTTATACGTGCACACCACTAATCAGCTGGGCAGGTACCACCATATCCTATATGACCAGACAATTTATTTTGAGCTCACTCCACAGATGGATTTGATTTGAGACTATACTGTATGTCCCCACAGAGTAGCCCGATTTTTAACTGCATGCATACATTTATGGTTGTACCAGTTGTGAGCCCTCTGAGGCCTGTTTTCTGAGTTCCAAGTTGATTTATGTATCTTCACCTCTCGTATTACATTCTGTTTTACATATGTTATTCGCCTAACATATTCAATACATTTTTCATACTGATGCTCTTTTCTGGGGTAATGTGTTCATGCCCACAGGTGCAGGTAGACAAGGTGACATACCTCCTTAGTAAGATGCCCGCTCTCAGCTGTTGATAGTCACACTCCACTTCTCCGGAGTTGTTGTTCGGAATCGCTAGATATATATATATATATATATATATTGGTATGTTGGATATGGCAGGGCCCTATCTCAATCAACTATTGCATTGTAATACTCTTAGAGGCTTGTAGACTAGTGTCAGTGTGTATTCATCTTATTTGACCTTGTTAGCCTTCTTGTTAGTTGTCTATACTTTTGATATAGCCTCGTTGGCCTAGTTTATGTATATATATTGTTGTTGGACCTTTTCTGTTTGCATGTGGTACCTTTTTACCTAGTTATGATTATTTGGAGGCCTTGTCAGCCCCAATTGCATGTTTGAGCTTCCGGGTACTACAATTGGTTCACTACCTTTGAGTGTTGGGTGTCGGCCACACCCTCAAAGTTGGAGTGTGATAGAAGCAGAAGTGAAAAATATATGAGTGAGTCAAGAACTTGAAGATACCATATAGGCTGATGAAACTTGCAACTTTTATCCAACGAAATAATTAATTATTTCCAAATGCATCATGACCCGAAATTGGATCAAACTCTATAGCATAGAACAATGATTTTATTAGACATATGTAAATGTAAGACCTAGACCACTGGTAAAAAGTTATTCAAACAACTTGTCTTTAATTAAAAAAAAGAAGAAGTGAAAAGCATTAACTTTAAACAAAGTATATTAATTTATCACATGGCTGATTTCCCCACAAAATCCTTTATAGAATCATACAAATCTTGAGCACTTTTTGGATCAAATATCTCCACAGCATGATGTCCAGTTTCAAGAAATTGAGGAGTCACGTGCAAACCATGTGACTCCACCATCTTAGCAAATGACTTCTGCCTATCAACCAGTGGATCCCCTGCATACCCTCTGATCAAACACCTTGGCAACCGTCTGATCTTCTCTTTCAACTCCGCCTCATTAATAAACGGATTAGAGTACTCGTGGTCGCGATCTGCCCCTTCAGGCAATGCGAGCGACCACATCAGATCATTTGCATGCAAAGGACAAACCTTATCATCGGGAAACTTGAGTTCTGATTCCGTTCTTTCGACCCCACCAAAGTAGGCTTGATTGATTATCAGCCCTACGATCTTCATCGGGTCGAGATCAAGGTCGAGCGCACGTAGACCTACATTTATGGTAGTAAAAAATATATTCGCTTAAGCTTGGACAAATTATTGATTTGTTCATATATTAATTTAACTCTGTTTTGATTCGTCCATCTTAATATATAATTCAAATTTTATTTGATATACTCGTATTATATAAAATTATAAAAAATAAAAAAAATAAAAAATAATTAAACAAACCAAGAAAACAAATAAGTTAAAAAAAATTGGGTGCGTTGAGTTATCATTTAGTTCAAATCCTTTTCAGTCAAAATAACTTTTGAGCGAGCCATCCCCAAATAACTTGTCAATTTATTAACTCAACTTATTTTAATCCGTCTCCACCCAAACACGACTATTTGACACTCATACCTGCATGGTACACAATATTTCCTCCAGCACTACTACCCATCAAGGAAACTTTGGAGAAATCAGCAATCTCTTCCAACCATGGATCACCACCACTGATAGCTTGATCTTTAACCCACTTGATGGCATCCATAGCGTCGTCATAGGCGGCCGGAAGGCGGTGTTCGGGGGCGAGCCGATACTCAACGGCAGCAATTAATGCCGGAAACTGAGCTGACATGGCATTACAAGATTCATGAAAAACAATAGAACTTACACTTAACAGTATAAATCCACCACCATGGAAGTATAAGATCAACGGTAACTTAGCGTTAGGTGGTGGAGAAACGGGCCGGTAGAGACGTATGAAGGTGTTGGTGGTAGGGTTAAGAGGTATGTCTTTGGAGAGTGCAATTAGTTGATGTGGTGAATCTGGATTATTTTCTGGTGTTGAAGGTACATTTGGAATTGGTGGTGTTCTAGTGAGTGAGCCATCTGGATTTTGAGTTATGTTGAGGAACTTGTAAGGATCTTTCATGGTGGTTGCTATATTCTTTTGCTCTGCCATGGTAATAATATAAGATAAGAACTGATCCTTTTCTTTGTGTTATAAAGGATAAGTGAGGGGTATTAATTAAGACGAGTAGTTGAGCTTGAGTTAGGTGTATGAATTTATTTCTCTACTAACTAACTTTTCCATCTAGAGTGAGAATTAGTTGAAAACATTAAAAGCTAAGTAATTAAATGGTTTTTTTGTTGACGAAATAATCCGCAGCCGCTATTCTTTCGAGTGCGCACAAGATAAATTCCGGACTGACACAATAGCATGCAAACCACAAGTAATTAAATAGTTGGAAATAGAAGAGATGGATATGCCAAAGAACAACCTGCTAATATTACAAAAAAAGGGAGACAATAGTACTTAAAAAAAAGAGATGGATTTGTTCGTAGAAAAAAAACCATAGGTACGCTATGAAAAGAGCTGTCTTTTGAGTATGTCGCTATTGGGTGTAAATAATAAAATAAATCTTTTTAAGCACTCAAATTAAAATTTCCGAAAAATCCTTAAAAGTTTTTACTAGTTGTTTTTGTAGAAATTAATTGTAGTATTTTAAAAGATTCTATGACAAATGGCATTACTTGGGAGAAGTGGCAAGTGAAATTATATGTGGCAATATACATGGAAACCTTTTAACAAGTGGCTTTGTGGCTCCACTTGTCATTGTTTCAATTAGGAGTGACTAGTGGACCGGGACTCGTCGGAACGAGGTGGGGCAGGATTAGGGCGGGGGCGGGACGGGCAAGGGGGCGGGATCGAGCTGGGCCGGGTCTGAGCGGGACGAGACCGAGTCCCGTTCCGATTCCGGTCCCGTTGGCTAGGGGGCGGGGCGGGATTATACATTTCTCTAATTATGTGTTGGTTTGAAGACAAAAATACAAGTTATTGGGCTAGTCTCTTTTGTCTTCTGCATATCTTGAATGCTGATTAAGCCTAATGTTGAGCTGAAACACTCGATTTGTTATGTCCTTAGGCCCATTGGGCTGTCTATCTGATGTTCTAATGAATATGAAATAGGTGTTTTAAGTTTTCATTGGCAATACTTATTCATATCCGATATAAATGTGTATCTTTTTAACTCCCACGTGTGATTTCTCCTCTCCTTTGCTGTCCCGTGGGCCTTTGGCCCATATTTCGTTGACTTTCGCGCATTGTTTGAGTCATTGGGCCCAACAATTTATTGTTTCATCGAGTCTGTGAGGTACGAAGGCCCAGTCATAGGTGTAAATGACATACAATATTCGCATGAAGGCCCAATCATGGATAAAAATGGCTTAGAAAATAGGCTTTACTTTCTTGTATGCGGTAACTAGTGGGCCGGTATACCACTAGCCCGTTTACATTTCTTGGTTATAATATTTTGATTGTGTAGTTATGTGTAAAACACTTAAATATTATTGAACCTTTAGATTAGAACTTAATCACATAGAGTTGCCTTTCAATAAACTTTCACTTTAAAAATCGAGTTTTGAATTAAAGTGTTTGCGTAATTGGAAGTTGATTGCCTCTAAATATAAAGTGGATTTTCCTTTATTAACTAACATTCGGGTTAAAAGAAACACTCCCTTAAATGGTTGACCTCGTGTTATTTTAAATGATAAAGATCTCATTTTTAGTCATTTCTTGAAAAAACAAATGCTTTATTTCTTTTTTCTATAAAAATATAAAGGGAATTATTTTTCCAAAAGAAAGGAATTTTACAAATGAATATTTTTGTGCATTAATCTTTAAAAGTGAGTGTGCAAAGCATTTGGTGAAAAATGATTTGAATGACTAACTATTTGCAATATTTTAAAGTTTAAACACATAAGCAGTTTTAAAGTAATTTTTATTATATAAGATTCGAGGTCAATCGTATGCCTAACACCTTTTCCGGGATTGCATCATATTTCGATTGTTTTTAATGACGTGCAAATACACTAGTATATATAATTCTCCTGATCTGTAAGAACAAGGCAATTTCCTGTTTTGGGTTTTTCTATAAAACATCAACCCCTCTTTTTTTCTCTCTCTCGTTCTATCCACTTATTTGGAAGGAACCAAAGTAAACTGATTTTTTTTAACGATGAGAAATTGTTTTGTGAATTTATTTTTGTTGTGAAGAATTCGCACCGCTACTTCTTTCGAAATACAAGACAGAAACTCCCGACGCAATACCAGAAACCACGCCACGATTAACCACACTTGGCAGTGTACGCGCGAATGCGCCAACTGAAGGTTTACGCAGGCGATCGAACTTGTGATTTCATGGCCCCGCTTCATCGCTACACTAACTGACATTCTCATGCTGCTTTGAATTTATTGTTCCGACCATATGTAGGGCAAGAAAATTGAGCCTTGACCTGTTCTTTTTAATTGGATGTCGCCAAAGGGACTAGGCCTGACCTGTTTTTAATTGGTAATAGCTTTGAACATTGAATTTTAAAGTAGTCTTTTCGTGAGAATTGACGTAACACAAGGAATATATCCAGTTTTTAATGTATCCATAAGTATGGTCTAACAATCAACAAAGCAGAAAGGATCTTGCAAGCCAGAGTTCAAACAATAAAAAGCATAACATTTTCATTTCTTTTATTGTCTAAATTTTGATAGAGTGTTAAGCTAGTAAAAAGTAGTAGCTAGTATGTACCCGCTGAATTAGTCGAAATAAATACAATATGGTCTAGATCCTTAACAACTGGCATTTGTTGGACAACTTGGTCTCTTAGATCGTCAAGATTTGACCACGAGACAATTCAAATGGTGACCACTTGACCATTAGTAAATCAATCAATCAATTATGATTCATTTCCAAATTAGTTAGGATCGAGTATCGACTAAATAAATTTCCTATATCTATTTCCGCTCTTATTCATATCCATAAATAAGGCAGCTATATATCAGAAAAATCCAATGCACATAAATATCTAGATGACACAACATTTCATATGATGAATCCAAAGGGCTATGATGTGGGGGACCCTGCAGTAGATGAAAGGAAAATCATGATGATTTGCTAAGAGAACCAACGTGTCTTCGTCTGGTTTATCATGAAGCATTGTGGGTCGAATGTTTTTGGAGGGACATGTTATGTAAGCAAAGGGTAGGAACTTTAACACCAGTTCATGTGTTGGGACTAAATTTGAGTTGCTCCTCTTGACAACAAGACAACTTTCAGTGACCTCTACAAAGTCAGACACACAAATATCTTATCCAACTTGTCCATTAGTTGATGAACATACAAACATTATGTGATAAAAACTAAAATACATCTATAACTAACATCACAAAGTGTACATCTGTGCTTCAAGTTTATCATATGTCAACTTCAAGACAGATGAAGAACTAGTTCAATCTTAGAGCAAATCGAAGTTACATGATAAACAAAAAAGATCTAATGGTTCACAAAAAAATTCTGCTATATTTACCCGGAGATTTGTCTGCACAAGGTGATATAGGTACCTGAGATATTATACTCATGATGATACGCGGGCTATTAAGAGTATGTCCAAATAAATGATCTCCATGACTCCATCATTTAAAGGAAATAACTCACATCCACAGTTGAGATGCTTATGTACTTCATTAAACATATAAAGAGACACAACTATGACAATGTAGGTTGCAACTTGCAAGAATAACCAAATTCCGGAGTACTGAAGAGTACTCAGCTTCTCCTCATATTTGACAATACTGTTTTACTGTTACCTTCACTAATTATTTCCAGTAATTGACAATCGCCATTAGTACCCTATGAACACGAAAAATCTGAACCGTTTTCTGCCATTATATTCATGTTTGTTTCTCAAAACGTGGATGACCTATATGCCAAACAGCTATACAATCAGCCGTAAACATATAATAAAACAGCACTCATATACTTTATGAACTATTGAACCATCAAACAGACACTTCTCTTTGTTGCTTTTGTTTTCTCAAGAAATCCAATATGATCTATTTTGCAGTATGAACAGAGTTACAAAATACATGTTTAAAGTAGTACATTATATACAGTCACAGATATTACTTAGATAATACATTATTAGTGTGTACAAACCAAAAATGCACTTCCATGTAGTCCTTTGTAAATCTGTAATGAATAAGTGAATTATAAAACAAGCTCATCCTACTTTTATAAGGCAATAGACAACAAACAGTCAAATATCTTCTAGGACCCAAAAAAGTAAGTTGTGAAAGCAATAAAGCAAGCTCCTTATATAGTTCAAGGGCACTGAATTTTGTAATTACTGGTGGACTCACCTTTTAGAAAGTGGAACCAAAGAGTCATATCAGATACTTTTATCTTGGGATTCCTCCAATTCAGTAAGTTGTGGGAGCAAAAGCCAAAGAAAAATCAAACTAGTTTGCTCATCAATCATAACACAGCAGAAATGAAAAGTGCGGGAAATATGCAAAAGAAAAAGCTGATAAGAAAATTATGACATTTGATTTTCTTCTAACAATTTCTACACAATAGTACATGAAGATTACATTGAACAATGCAAATTAAGCTACTGTTAATGAAACGGTAATCGAACACTCGTGAACTCACGGTTTTTTTTCCGGGACTTGAAAGGGAAATTGGATGGTGGTGAAGGGGAAAACTCAAATGGCAAGTGAGGTGGCTCAGAGTCACCACAAAGCATCCCAACGATTTCTTTCATCGTGGGACGCTTGTTAGGTGATCTTTGCAAACATAATAGTGCAATTGTGACGCAGAGCAATGCTTGTTCTCTATCCAGTAACTGAATATTGGGATCAACAAGATCCAAAAGCTTGCCCGAATGAGCAAGCTGCCTAGCCCATGAAACCAGATTAGCCCTCTCAAATTCTGACATAGGAGAAGCTGTAACTTGGAGTGGCCTTCTCCCCGAGACCAAAACCAATAACAGAACACCAAAACTGTACACGTCGCATTTCTCCGATAGCTGCCCTCCACCGCCATATTCTGGAGCTATGTAACAAACTGTTCCTCTCATACTAGGAGTACTACTCACACCTCCACTCTTGGGAATATCTCCACTGGCGACATCTTGACTACTTCGTCGTCCAATCCGAAATTCTCCACTGAAACTATCAAGCCACCAATCAATGCTGCTCCTACTTCCCCTGCTTTTCCTTCTCTTTCGTTCAGGTGTTACCTCTTCATCTCTTTGCCACCACATTTCTCCTCCCGCTTTGAGATCCCGTTTCTTCTTTTTCTTGGCTAACTCCTCACAAAACTCTTCCTTCCACCATTCTCTTGGCTTCCTAATATTCTTCTTTTCTTTCCTAATTCTCTCCTCATCCAAAGATGCCCACCATTCAAGCTTCTTTCTTTGCTTCTGTTGCTGCCCCCCTTTGGTAATAATATTTTCTGCTGCACTTGTGGTCGCGATCCAATCCTTCTTAGGCCTCTCTTTTCTGATCTCACTACCAATCCATTCCACCACATAGTCCTTAATCCTCCCCGAATCCGATCCACCATTCACATTCTCCTGTTTCCACCACCAATCTCTGCCTGATTGACTAGTTCCCCTCCCAATCCCTTTCAATATTCCACTATCCACACTAACCCCATCCAAAAAACCCTCAGAAACACTAATCTTTTCCATCCCCTCTGATGGAACTCCCACCTCAGGTGAACTCTCTCCCAACTGATCCACATTTATCACAACCTCCTCTGTCACCACACTCTCATTTCCCTCAAGAATCGACCTGTTCTCCTCCACATTCTCAAAGACTTCTCCTTTCCCCCCCTTCTTAACTCTCTCCTCATCTTCAATGAAAGACTCAACAACATGATCATCTTTAGTCAAAGACTGTGCTAGGCCAAAGTCAGCTATTTTTGCATCAAAATTATAATCCAACAATATATTAGAAGGCTTAATATCTCCATGTACTATAGGGGGGTCACACGAGTAATGAAGATACTCAACACCCTTAGCAATGGAACTTATAACATCAAATCTCTTTCTCCATTGCATTAACTCGGGACATTTTCGATCTAGCAAAGCATCTTGAAGGCTCCCATTATGCATGTACTCATATACAAGAACTAATCTTCTCCTCCTCCGATGAATGTGTTCATCGGAGGAGAACCCGAGGATAGGAACTACGTGATGACAACATGTAGTGTCTATCCTCGAGGCTAGAGAAAGTTCATTGTGGAACTCTCTCTCGCCTTGGAGGGAGCCGGAAGGATCCATTAACTTCACGGCTACCTCCTGTCCTGATGGAAGAACACCTTTGTAAACAGACCCAAATCCACCTTGGCCTAGACGATTAGCAACTGCAAATGACCCAGTAGCTCGGCGGAGGAGGGTGTAGGAGAACTTGTGGGGTGGTGGTGGGGACTTTAGATCTGTAGGGACTGTTCTATTGCGTGATACTTTGCGGTATATGATGGCAGCTACAATGAAAAATGTTAAGGCAAAGGCAGCAGCTATGACGGGTGGGATGAGAGGGGAGTGGGTATGGGGGTGGTGGGGTGGGGGTGGGAGTGGGAGGTAGGTGGTAGGGAAGACAGGTAGGGGGGTTAGGGGAGGTGAGAATGGGTTTTCTGGAGGCATTTCTTGAATAAAGGTGTGATCTTTGAAGAGTTAAACATGCATATTTGAAAGAACAAGTAACAAAACAAGAATGGTTATGGTGGGAGTGGTGGAGTCTAGTGTGTGACTGTGAGGGGTAATGTTGGAATAGTTTTAAGGATGAATATTAGAGAGATTTGTCAGTGACGAAACAGGAACAGTGACTAGTGGGGGTTGTGGAATCTTGTGTGTGACTATGTGCATCTCTTGAGGAAGAAAGGGGTAATCTTGCAAGTGTTTAGAGATGCATATTTGCAAAAAGATTAGTTATACAGATGAGATAAATGGACTTGTAGTGTGAAAGAAGAAAGAACAAACAAGAATGGTGATAAAACACTATTGTAGGTGTGACAGTTGTGATATTGAAACAGTTAAAGATGCAAATTTGCAGAACAAAAAGAATGGGAACTAGTGAGAATACTGTGTGCATTTTCTTGAGGAAGAAAGGGGTGATCTTGGAAGAGTATTAAAGATGCATATTTAATAGTATGTGATGGGAATGAAAGAAAAGGACTAGTGGGTAAGAAGAAGAACAATGGTATTTCTATAGGAAGAAAATAAAAGGGTGATCTTGGAAGAGTACTTTTGTTAGAGATCCATATTTTGCAGAGAGATTTGTTTGTTATTATGAATGAAATTACAAGAGAAAGGGACTTGGCTTTGGAAGGAAAAAAGGAACAGAAACAAGAAATGGGGGACTTGGTGTGTGTGTAATGTGTTTATGGAGCGTAGTGTGAATACTGTGGTGAAGAAAGGGGCTGAATGTTGATGTAGAGAGATTTGTTAAGGAAAATGACTAGTGGGAAGGAACAAACAAGACAGACTGTGTAGTGTAATGTGAGCACTGCGTGACTGTGTGTAGTCTTTATCTTCTCATATATCTGTTCTACTAAAACTATGCTACTGGTGAAACACAAAAATAGATCTGTTTTACTTTTTGCTGAGTCAAAATCTAAAGTCACGGGGCCGTGACGTAACTCTAGGATTCCTCAAACTTTTTTTTTTCTCTTTTCTTTTTAATAAAACTTTAGATATTTAGAAAACTAGAACTGCTTGTTTTAGTGGGTTTATGGACCTAAAAATGTAGTACTTCCTCGGTTTCAATTTAATTGACTTACTTTCCTTTTTAATTTGACCTAAAAGAGTGTGTTTTTTATATTTAATAAGTTTTTCAGTTTCAATGAAAATTTAAGATCACAAGATTTAAAAGACATCACACACTTTAATTTAAGACCATAAGATTCAAAAGTCTCATTTTATTTCTTAAACTCCGTGTCAAGTCAAATTAAGACACTTAATGTAATGATTCGTCCGGTCGTTTTTAGCTAAAGACCCTTAATTAACTATTTACCCTTCACATAGACTCTATGTGGGGTTTGTGATGTGCGGGGATGGGTGGCACAGTCCCGAGATTCATTTATATGAGTTTTGGATGAAAAGCCCAACTATGAGAACTTAGAGTTGGTTAGTTGAACTCAAAGTTGACTTTTGGCTAAATGAGTTCGTTTCTGGGTTTCGTTTCTTTCGGTAGATTCGGAGGGTCATTTATGACTTAGTCAAGTCATTGGTTTACTTCCCGAGGAAATCGGATGTATGTTGTGACTTTATTTATAAAGTTTGGATTTTGGTTTGTATTAGACGATTCTTTAAAAAAGTATGTCTTAGCTCGGTTATTTATGAAATCTAAGGGTATGAGCGAGTTTGTAGCGATGTTTACCATAGATGAGCATGTTTGATTTGTTTTCGGAGGGTTCCGAGAGTGTTTTAAGTGTTGGATGGAGGTTTTAGGTTATATATCATCGCCAGGTCCGGTGTCCGCCACGGCGAATCCAAGATCCGCCTCGCTGGTCTCACCGGAGAGTGTCACGACCAACCCGAGCCCGTGATCGTGCCTTACCCCGGCACCCTAAATGATACAACATCGAGTAATCAATGAACATAAGACGATAACATGAAATAACAAGAAGTATGAAACAATAGTTCGAGAAAACTTGCCTTACGCATATATATATAAATCAATTTAAAACCGAACACGATATCCCATTACAAATCGCCACAACAAGATTACTGCACTTCTACGAATGATATGACAACAACGACGGATGGGGCCCGCCATACCCTGAATGTAAGCACCTACAACAACAGGGGACTATACCAAGATAAGCCTCCGGAGAAACGGAGCTTTCCCAAACGCTGAACTGTCACCCTAAGAGCAAGGATCAACGATCGCGTACCTCAACTGCAGATTTAACGCACTTCGGGCGAGGTCGATAACAGTACCAAGTATGTGAAATCAAAATATCAGAATGAAATCATAATAGTCATAAAGCGCGAGACGTATGATAACCAAACTACGATTCACAATAAATAAATATGTTAAGTCGTGACTCACGCCTCAAAGTCATCACTCAAATGTAACTATGGGTCTCACGCCCATAACATCAATCATGCCCGTGGAATACCTTCCTCACCGCAGCTTTATGATATAAAAGCACCAAGAAATACATACGAACACCGTGTCTCACTGTGTCCTAATAAAACAAGATGCAGGTAAGTAAGGCATAACCGACTACTAACACCTACGCATTAACACGGTCATAAATCAGATCATGATATCTCGCTGATCACATCACATGATCAAAGCCGTCACTCGCCTGCAGATCAAATGCGCGCGTCAGCCCTCGAACTCCGTAGCTCGCGATAAGCCAACCTCATGTGCCCGCATGAGGTATTCCTCGTGATCGGGTAGCTACTCCCGGATCGCCCCGACTCGCATCCGCACGCCACAAAGACCGCATGACCACGCGGCCGCAAACTAACTCGAACTCCCGTAGTTCCGCACGGATCCCCGACCCGCATGAGGTATTCTCGAATCACGGTCCTGCATCACTGAAGTCTACCCCGCGACGGAGGCGCCTTAACCTCCGAGACAAGTCGGTGAGTGGTACAATACCAACATAACTACCGAGAGTCAAACAACTTTAAGCGCAATCGAGGAAAACCCCTTTACACAAAACATCACAAGATACTAACACACGTAGATCCTAGCATGTTTACTTATCAAATCAACAAGAAAGTATTACAAGGCTATCACAAACCAACACAATCATGTTATACACACAAGGTACATTCTAATATATGATTAACAAGATCGTATCTATTCCCAAGGTACTTCATACATTATCTTTTAAAAGATACGTTACGCTTACAAAAGTCACACAATACCCGTAGTATATGAAAATAGAGTGATTATCTTTCAAGTAAATCAAAACACTTACCTTTGTAAAATCAAGTAACAACATTATTTTCCAAACGCCCAAGTTTGCCTAATTTCAAATGTTCACTGCTCTTATTTTAGAAAGGTTTCGTAGTTCATAGTCTTATTCATTTAAGAATATAATTCTCTTTAAACCATCCGAGAAAACATAAGCCTTATATGAGTAGGATATTCTTGTTTATAACAATCTTATTACAGAAATGCATGATCTAGAAATATCATTTTGTCTCATCTTAGCTTCTATGCAGATGGAAGTTTCTACTGGTTTTAATAATACTTAATCACAAAATATTTCCTTTATTAACGCCGCAGTTGGTTTGCCGATACACATTCTCGATTTCCAAATCAAGAAACATTCTTAAGCCGTTATACCTAACTTCCCATAAAGCTAGTATAACTCTTAAGTTTTCAAAACTCAAAGATTACTTCTTCTTTCAAAATGATTCAAAAATCTTTTGAAATACTTCAAGTTCTTTATTATTACATAACCAGCTAGTTATAGTTCAAATCAGTTACCCTTTTAAAAAAAACACAAGTATTTTCTTACCTACATAAAGCTGTTATAATCAACTTCCCATAAAGCCGTTATAACACTTTATGTTTTAGACCAATCAAATACATTTAACACACGTGACGCCTATCGCACTACATAGTTACACACACATATCACGCTAGAAGAGATAGGAAGAGGTTCACATACCTCGCGAGTATCGACTAATAGCAAAACGCCCAAGTACTTCCAACCGCTGGCTACTCCTAAGCCAAGTAGATCGCGCCACACGCGATTTCAACCTATAAGGCCACAAGGCGCTTATTAATATTTAGATCTCTTCGAGAACATTCTACGTAAAATTCTAAGCAGACCTCCCCGCAACAAACAGAAATCTCCTCCTCTAACTGGCCGCTACCAAGCCAACCAGTGGGGTTATACGCCTAATACGGACGTGCACAATTCTACCTCACGTAAAAGCTACACAAGTCTCATAATACACCCTATGTAATTACAGCCAAAGACTCTTCTTCGAAAAGGTTTCTTATTATTCGTGCTTAAGTCCAAAGACATTGCGATAACAACGCTCAGTTCTATATATAGTATACTTCAACTATACGATTAACAATCATGTAATTTCCAATTACAATAGAGGACAAGATATTTACCTCGATAAGCCCATAATTATCCAAGTATAAAGTCGATCCCTGGCAACGTTTAGCTCCAACTCAGTGCGCTCCAACCCGCCTCCAACTACCCTTAGAAGTTCTAACCAACTTCTACATACTACTCCAACTAACCATGGAGATTTTCTTGTGGTTTCGGTTTGGTGGACCGACGGAAGTATAATAGTATAACTGGGCTTTTCAGATAGGTATAACCTGAATACTACAAGGTATACTGGCTAAGGTAATTTGGGCATTATAACAATACTTTTGAGAGTATTTCTACCAAGAGGGGTATTTATACGAGACAACACCACAAAGTGGTGTATACCTCTCGCCTACCCCACTGTATGGGTACTCTCGCCACGTGGGAGAGCTCTCGCCACAAGGCCTCACAGCGAGGGTGGGACGAAACCAACAAGGAGGAGGAGGGAAGATTTCAAGACTTGAATTTGTAGAATGGATGAAGAAGTCTTCAAAGGGGTATTTATAGTTCAGCAAAGGCCAACCAACGGCCAAGATCATGCCAAGTGCAAGGCAAGTGTAGGCCACGATCATGTCGCGGCACCTTATCCATCTACCACAAAAATATCCTACCTACTACTTGACAAAAGCCAAGCAATTCGGCCCACCCTTGACCGCCCAAGTCCTTCCAATGAGAGGGTGACAAGTGTCGCCTCTTGTTGGTCCAAAATGTTTCTTCTCTGAAAAATCCGCAAAAATAAAAATGACATAGGGAATTTTCCTACGAAAGTCAGGAAACGCTTTTAAAAAAACGACTTAACCGGTGTTGTGCACAAAATAATTCGCCAAGCCTTATTTAAAAGTTCAAATTTTTCTACGCACGCCCCACGCATATACTGAAATACGGTATAACATTCTCCTCCTAGAAACATTCGTCCCGAATGTTCCTTCTAAGTCTCAAAACAAACGCGCCAAGATAGTCTTCGCTACTATACTTACGAGAACAATCCTGCCACACATGGCCACAGAAACACCCGCGCAAATACCTCCATCCAAGTCCACGAGGAAACATCTCTAACATTACCACAAACACCTCTCTCCGGGTCTAAAATATACTTCCTTCGTGACCTTCTCCTTACAAAAGAAATGATCACATCTATGCTCGCCATACATGCTCGCTTCTCCCTTTACTCGTCGTGATACCACTTTTGTCACTTTGCCGCGAGGTTCTAGTGTCACCCGCGACCCAACAAATGGTACCGATCGCACGCGATCCTCGAGGTTGTCGTGACACTCGAACTCTTACCACATTTCGACATCGCTTCGTTCCAAAACTCGGCTACTATCTCTAACGTGGTCATCATTAATCGAACACTCGGGATGGATCTCCGATACTTTCCCGATCATAACAATACGAAGACCGGACGATCGCCTCCTAAGTCGGACGACAAATGCTAACATATAGGCAACCCGCCTATTCTTCACATGAACTCAAAAGCGGCCCAAAGTAACTCGCTAAGTTCTCTCGCTTTCCAAAGCTCGTCACACCCAACCCGGTGGTACTTCAAGAAGACCGATCACAACTCAACTCTAAGCGCCGCCGATTATCCGCACGATTTCTCCGAGCCGCCGTAACCCCTTCTAGACAAGCTTTACCCTATCCACAGTCTGCTGGAACAAGCCTGAACCAACTATCTGAATCTTGCCAACATCGAACCAATCGACCGGCGACTTACACATCCGCCCCTACAAGGCTTCATAAGGCGACATCCGAATACTGAAATGGTAGCTTAAACACTCCTTCAATAGGAGACAACAATTCTCGCAACTATCCCTGAAATCCAAACACTGGCCCGAGGGCGAATGTGATTCTGAGACTCACCTGAGTTCCTAACCTTGCCTGGTAAAACCTCCAGAAAAGAAACAGCCGTACCCTGGGCTCCGCTGTCTGTCATAAGGTGAAGGTAGGCACCCCGTGCAGCCTTACAACCTTTTTGAAAAATCCACACTGCCGAGTAAACGGTCTTTGCTAGACAAGACGGCTGACCTCGCCCGACCATCGGTCGAACGATCCACGAATTCGTCTGGTTAACTAAACTTGGGCCTAACACCTCGTGACCTACCACAAGCGGGACCACCACAAACCGACCCCACCACCACATGCCGCGGGCCGACCCGCAACGCGTGGTCTCAACCCGACCCGACGCCGCGAAACGCTAGCTCTCGAAGGAAAACTCTCACTAATCACGTTACGAAAACCTAGCGGTCTTCTTAGCTCAACTACCCTCTTTCATTCCACACTACTCAGGGACTTATCCCACAAACATAGCTTACGTGCACTATGCACTCGGATAAAGATCAAACATAACACTACACCTTTACTCGAGATGGCCTTACCTCTAAGGTCTCTACGTAAAAAAAAACTCTAAGGCTCACACCTTCTCTATCCCCCAAATCTTACTTGGTTAACTAACCAAGATTTCTAATCACAATTTACACAATGCAATCAGAATAACACTTAAGGTGTACTCACCTTATCTCACATACTAACCCCTGAGGGTTAAGGATATATATATTTCTACTTCACTCCCTTAGTCGTTCTAGTCAAACCCGCCTGCAGGCGTATCTAAGGAAGATGACGAACTACCCACCGATCCTCAAGGCTAAGTCCTCCTGCGACACTCTTCGACATCGCACCGACGGTCGTAGTACAACAAGTACCAACTAAAGACGACATTCCCGGGATGACGTGCCACACGATGAACCTAAGCCACGGAGTTCTCGACCAACTCTTGTATACCCCGAACGCCCCGAATCCGTGGAAGACCACTCAGACCGCGGATGTGCATAATCTAATCTGCGGCGTGACTCGACTCGAAAGTTACCAAAGGACATTTACGTCCCCGCTCTTCTCGCATTGTTAACCCGTCGATCTCTACGTTTCTTGGCTGCCGCACAAGCCCGCATACGTGCCATGCTCGCTTAATCAAGAATTACTCGCACAACCCTTTCTAAGATATTCATCATGACTCGCGCATCGGTATACTCTCCGTAGCCAAATCCATAATTAGTAATGCAGGTTGTCTCTTTGCAATCTATATTCTCTGTTCGGCCGTGGGGATCAAAGTTCATATATCATGGCCGCAGTAGGAATGCCGCGTGCTAAACTCTGGCCGTGACGTAGCATAACTCCCCGATCAAGCACCTAACTCGGGTGATGGTTGGGCTCGTGCCTCGTAATCCCTCAGATTTACTCGCAGCCTCCGCCTTGCGCCTCCTGGGCCCGGGTTGCCTGCGCGAGGCATAACGGTAAGGAAAGAAATACGTGAGAGGTCCAACTTACAACACAGCTCTAAGACACGATCTCGTGAGTGAGAAGAATAGAAACTAATCCTAAATATCCTATAGCCTCTCGATTATTGGTGTGGTGCACAACACACCGATAATCAAGACTCTCGGATACGGTCAGAGACACTTTCCGAGGATTAATCGCTCGATACCACTTTTGTCACGACCGAACCGGGCGTGATCGTGCCTTACCCGCACCCTAGTGATACAACATCGAGTAATCACGAACATAAGACGATAACATGAAATAATGCTAAGTATGAAACAATAGTCCGAGAAAACTTGCCTTTACGGCGTATATATATAAATCAATTTAAAACCGACGATTACATCCCATTACAAATCTGCCCACAACAGATTTCATGCACTCTACGAATGATATGACAACAACGACGGACAGGCCGCCATACCCCGAATGTAAGCACCTACAACAACAGGGACTATACCAAGATAAGCCTCCGAGAAACGGAGCTTTCCCAACGCCAATCACACCCTAAGAGCGAGGATCAACGATCGCGTGTACCTCAACTGCGGCGTAACGCAGCCTCGGCCGAGGTCGATAACAGTACCAAGTATGTGGAAATCAAAATAGTAAATGAAATCATAATAGTCTATAAAGCGGGAGACATGTATGATAACCAAACTACATTCACAATAAATAGCGATATGTTAAGTCGTGACTCACGCCTCAAAGTCATCACTCAAATGTAACTATGGGTCTCACGCCCATAACATCAATCACGCCCGTGGAATACCTTCTCATCGCCAGCTTTATGATATAAAAGCACCAAGAAATACACATGAACACCGTGTCCCACTGTGTCCTAATAAAACGATCTGAGGTAGTAAGGCATAACCGACTACTAACACCTACAAGACTACGGTCATAAATCAGATTATGATATCCGCTCTGCATCACATGATCAAAGCCGGTCACTGCTCGCAGATCAAATGCGCGTCTAGCCCTCGAACTCCGTAGCTCCGCATAAAGCCAACCTCATAGGCCCGCATGAGGTATTCTCGCATCGAGGGTAGCTACTCCCGCATCGCCCCGACTCGCAGCCTCACGGCCACAAAGACCGCATGACCACAAGCGGCCGCAAACTAACCTCGAACTCCGTAGTTCGCACGGATCCCCGACCCGCATGAGGTATTCTCGAATCACGGTCCCTGCATCACCGAGTCTACCCCCAGACGGGAGCGGCTTAACCTCCGAGACAAGTCAAGGTGAGTGGTACAATACCAACATAACTACTGAGAGTCAAACAACTTTAAGCGCAATGGCGGAAAACCCCTTTACACAAAACATCACAAGATACTAACACACGTAGATCCTAGCATGTTTACTTATCAAATCAACAAGAAAGTATTACAAGGCTATCACAAACCAACACAATCATGTTATACACACAAGGTACATTCTAATATATGATTAACAAGATCGGGTATCTATTCCCAAGGTACTTCATACATTATCTTTTAAAAGATACGTTACGTTTACAAAAGTCACACAATACCCGTAGTATATGAAAATAGAGTGATTATCTTTTCAAGTAAATCAAAACACTTACCTTTGTAAAATCAAGTAACAACATTATTTTCCAAACGCCCAAGTTTGCCTAATTTCAAATGTTCACTGTTCTTATTTTAGAAAGGTTTCGTAGTTCATAGTCTTATTCATTTAAGAATATAATTCTCTTTTAAACCATCCGAGAAAACATAAGCCTTATATGTGAGTAGGATATTCTTGTTTATAACAATCTTATTACAAGACCATGATCTAGAAATATCATTTTGTCTCATCTTAGCTTCTATGCAGATGGAAGTTTCTCGGTTTTAATAATACTTAATCACAAAATATTTCCTTTTATTAACGCTGCAGTTGGTTTGTCGATACACATTCGATTTCCAAATCAAGAAACATTCTTAAGCCGTTATACCTAACTTCCCATAAAGCTAGTATAACTCTTAAGTTTTCAAAAACCAGATACTTCTTCTTTCAAAATGATTCAAAAATCTTTTGAAATACTTCAAGTTCTTTATTATTACATAACCAGCCAGTTATAGTTCAAATCAGTTACCCTTTTAAAAAAAACACAAGTATTTTCTTAGGGTTTCGGTTTGGTGACTGACGGGAAGTATAATAGTATAACGGGGCTTTTCGTATAGGTATAACCTTAGAGTACTACAAGGTATACGGCTAAGGTAATTTGGACATTATAACAATACTTTTGAGAGTATTTCTACCAAGAGGGGGGATATTTATACGAGACAACACCACAAAGGGGGGGGTGTATACCCCTCGGCCTACCCCACTGGGGTACTCTCGGCGAGGGGAGAGTTCTCGCCACAAGGCCTCACAGGGGAGGGTGGGACGAAACCAACAAGGAGGAGGGAAGATTTCAAGACTTGGAATTTGTAGAATGGATGAAGAAGTCTTCAGAAGGGGTATTTATAGGGCAAGCAAAAACCAACAAAAGGCCAACATCATGCCAAGTGCAAGGCAAGGGTAGGGGCATGATCATCCCAAGTGCCCATTATCCATCTACCCCAAAAATACCCTACCTACTACTTGACAAAAAGCAAGCAATTCGTCGCGCCGCCCAAGTCCTTCCAATGAGAGGGTGACAAGTGTCGCCCTCTTGTTGGTCCAAAATGTTTCGTCTCTCGGAAAAATCCGCAAAAAATAAAAATGACATAGCCGGAATTTTCCCTACGAAAGCTGTGGAAACGTTTCGTCGAAAAACGACTCTAACCGGGTGTTGTGCACAAAATAATTCGGCCAAGCCTTATTTAAAAAGTTCAAATTTTTCTATGTACGTCCTTACGTACATACTCTGGAAATACGGGGTATAACAGAGAGGTTGGCTCGTCGAAGCGGAAGATGAGGACTAGAGGGTTTCCGCCACAGCGTAGTCGGGTTCGTCGTGGAGAGGGTGAGCTGTCAAGTGACTCTCGTCCCAGCGAAGCGAAGCCTTTTCCGTCACGAGGGTCCGCTCCAGCGGAGTCGATTCCGTCGGGGCGAAAACATTGTTCAGGTGGCTATAAATATTTTTAGGTCATATTTTCTTTCCCTAAAAGGAAACCCTCGAAACCAACGCCGCATAAGGGTATTTTCAGCTCTTTAGGAACATTTTCAACCTTGAAGTAATATATTCTTCCCCTCTTATGGCTTAAATTATGATTACGTGTTCTTTTAATGGTGATTTAGCTTATTGTTTGAATTGGAGAAGATGGGTTTGCATATTGTGAGATTAAGAGAGTTGTATGGTTATTTTTTAATGGGGATTTATGGATTGAATGATGTTAATATTATGAATTAAGATTGGATTATGTTAGATTATCATGTTATAGGTCTTAATTTGGTGATAGAAGCATGTTTCCAATTGGGGAATATTTCTAGGATTTCAAATTGGGGTTTTTCAATGATTGTTCAATTGGAGATTCAAATGAGTATAGTTTTTCAATTAAATTAAGGATATGATTAATTAGTATGTAATAGAGATTTTTTAGTATTAAAATTTGAATCTTGGTGACGTGGGCCCGGGATAGGTATTTAAAGTCTTATTTTGTTGTGATTATCTTATATTAATGAATAATATGTACGTGGATAGACTTCGTTCATCGCGAGGTGCATCGGAAGGGCAAGGCGATCACCGAGGCTTGATTTGTTAACGCTCTTGTTCGGCAATGAGGTAGGCTACGATTTGTTTTTTCGAGACTTGGATAAAAGTACGTAGTAGTTATAAATATTGTGGGGTATTAGGCGTGTTTGGGGGTCCACTCAAACGGTTTTGATGAATGCTTGAGTTGGTATCTGTGATGAAATATGATGATGGGTGATTTGAGGGATCAACCTTATGTTGATTCCCACTGTTGTTATTTGGGCTTGTCGCCATTATGTGGGCTCGTCGTCATATTTGATATTATTGTGTTATTCATCTCACATGTTTTGATATGATATCCTGATTGTACTAGAATTAATGTTGATGGACTGCTTTGATATGAAATCATGTGTATTGGATGATACGTATGTTATTGAACTTTTAGATGCAAGTGATATTTCATCTCATTACTTGGTTGCATCTCATTATATCATGATATCTTGCCTTATATTGTCATTTGCATTCACACACTTATGGTTCTGTGATATTGATATGAGGGTAGTATGGATATGATGTGGGCCCAAAAGGCCGAAACGGTAAAAATACTTATGAGATTATGGCAAAATTGAGATGGTGATAATACAGATGGCTCGGGTTGCACGCCGCAATGTATATTGATACGCGGGGAATGGAGTTTCACGTCTGTCTATAATATGACTGAGACTTGACAAATGAGTCATAGGCTCTAGTCAGATTCGTGTGTGGAATTCTGGCTAGCTAGGATCGGCATATGGACTTCACGGATCCCAATGGGTGTACGGTCATAATTAAACATTGATGTATTGTATATCAGATTGAGAAATGTACATTGCATATGCATATCATTCATATCATTCATACATCTATACATTGATTAATTATGGCTTGGCAATGTGATGTGGTTGTTATTGAAACTTTGGTGAAACCCTAATTTACTTGGATTGAAATGATTGTATAGGACCGGAATGATCGTTGTGATTGAGCTTGACTTTGTGAATAATTGGAAATAATGATTATATTGGTCTCTATGAACACTTGGATAAATGGCTGAGGTTGTTGAATGACTTACTTCTTCGTGCATAGATTTTTGAGTTTAATAATTATAAGTCTAAGTATTTGATGTCAACTACTAATGTGGTCGAAAATGTCTGTTATGCCAAGACTATTGTCTAAGTCTAGGGAATTATGTTCATTTGTGTGTTGTTTTGTAATTGATTGTGTGATTGGGCAACGAGTCTAGTAAGGAACCTCTGATAAGTGTCACTAGTGGAAATGTAGATGTGGAACGATCTATGTATGTCATACCATAACTGTATAGAGACTTAACTAAGTGTAAATATTAAGGTTGATAAATGAGTTAACGTCATCATGTTTAGCTTAGGTGTAACACTCTTGGAAGCGTTTTAAAATAGTTGTGAAGTAAGTTTTGACTTGTTTATTTAATGTGATAAGCTGGGTAAGTGAGGTTAAGTTTGAATATGACTTGGATAATAGAGTACTAGTCGATGGGTATTATGATAGTAAGGTCTTTGTATATGTGTGTTACACCTCGTAAGTTTAAGACGATAATTAGAGAATGTAATTAAGGAGGTAAGATTTGAATATTGGATATAAAGTATATTTATATATGCTAATGCGGAAATTAGTATACAAAGGATGTGATCCCGGAATAAATTTTGGATACAACAAAGGTGGTATGGACTAGTGTCGTGTATATATATATAAATATATATAGAGAGAGAGAGAGAGACATGAAATTTTTAGATTATATATATATGATTGATTATGTGGGAGATGAATTAATCGTGGGACTAATTTGAATGGAGGGAATGATAATTAGTGGATAAAATTATGGGAACTTTTACTCACACTATCCCCCCCCCCCCCGCCTCGTCGAACTGCCCCCCCCCCTAAAAATTTGCTCATGCTCACCTAAATATAGGTTCCACTCAATTCTCTAACTTTAATTCAAAGCTACATCTTCACTCATCTCTCCCAACCTCTCCAAACAGATTTCCATATCTTCCATAGCTAAGTTAGAGACCACATTACCTCTCTTCTTAGATTAAGCTCCTCAACTAAGTTCTAAGCCAAGATTAACACCCAAAACAGTGGGTCACGGCACTGCTGGATCGAGAGACTGCCCAAAAACGTTAGCTTTAGAGATGAACAATGTTGGAAGAAAAACATGCAAGTAAGATGGATTTAAACCCATAAGGAATGCATGCATGCCATTAAAAGTTGAAGAGATAGTGCAAATTGGAGCAGTGGCCGATTTAGGGGCTGTTTTGGTTTAAATTAAGGTAAGATTTCTTTTTGTTATGTGAGTATTGGAGTTACATGATGTTGTAAATTAAGGAATGAATATGTGTTAAGAGAAACTTGAAATTAAGACAATGCATGTGATGGTGTTGGTGTGGTTTACCGATTTTTGGGGTTGTTTTTACTACATTGGGTGCGATTGTTGTCATTGTTATTATCGTCACTAATTGCATGTTGAAATTGAAAAGAAACATTGATATTTAAAGTTGTAATTAGTTATATGGAAGTGTTGAAGCATTAATTGGGTTTTAAGGGAGTTATGAGAAGAGTTATGGATTTATGTGGGTGGACCGTGACATTCAAATTGTTGGACATTGTTGTGATGTATTAGGGGCTATTTTTTGTTAAGTTATAATACTGAAAATATAAGTTATGAACATGTATATACGTTGTGGTAATTACTAATACATGTCTTAAAGGAATTAAATCGTAGAAAGGTGTTATGTTGCAAACTATAAGACTTGCACTCTTGTTGTTATTGCTAGAATTGATGGACTGTTTTCAAGGTTGTGTTAATGTGGTTTAAGGGGGTAAATTAACAAGAGAAATAGGTGTATTAATCACCTTGGTTGTTGTAGTTGTTGTCTTCCATAAACGTAAGGAGAAGGAATGTATTATGATGACGTATATGGAGTATTTGGGATTGTTTTGGTTATAACTTTAAGTTGTATCTTGTTATTGGTATTGTTGGCTTTGTTTGTAAGTTGTGGGTGTGCTTATAAATAGGGGAAGTGATGCTCAAATTTCTATAGAAAAGAGAGTCGTCATTCGATATAACTTATGCTAGAAATCACAGAGTTGACGAACGAATTACTATTGTTATAGGTTGAAGTGCTAATCAAGACGAGTTGTAGCTATAGAGTTGGTTATTTCGACAATAAGGTATGTGAAACTATCATTTCTTTTTATGACATGATTTATATAAAATGATTGTACGACGGACGTACATAATTCTATTGAATCTTGATTCCTAGTGACATTTGATATGATAATGCCTTTGATTTTTCAAATGATGATTTAAATTGCATATGGTTTCTCATGTACTCTATTCGTGCTTGATGTGATTATATCATTTCACCGAGTCTCGGGCAGGGTCATATTCGTGCGCAGTAAATATATGATTATTTCACCGAGTCTCATGATGAACTGGGATACGTTATGTGTATATATATGATGATTCCATGGACAGACATCCATGATGATGATGAGCTCATCGAGTCCCAGAATGGGCCGGGATACGTTATATGGACAAGTATCCACGATTATGATGATTCCATTGAGTCCCTCACTAGAGGGTCGGGATACGTTATATGTATAGAGATACGATGATTCTATGGACATGCATCCATGATTTTGATATGACTCTAATTTTTATAAGGCACAGTTGACTCTCATTTTTATATGGCACAGTTGTATTGGTATTTTTGATGATTATACATGTCTCATGTTATTCTTTGACCAGTTATGATCTTCTTTATAGTACTTCATGTTTTACATACTCAGTACATTATTTCGTACTGACTCTCTTTCATCGGGGGGCTGCGTTCATGCCCGCAGGTACAGGTGCACAGTTTGGTGATCCTCCAGTCTAGGATTCCTGTTCAGCTGTTTGGAGAGCTTCATTGATTAAGAGCTTAGTCATTTTGGTACAGAACCTTATTTTCGAACTTATGCATATTTAGGGGCACGACGGGGCCATGTCCCGTCTTATTTCAATATCGTATTCTTAGAGGTCTGTAGACTGTTGTGGGTGGTAGATGTGTTTTTGTATATGGGTATGGTTGTGAGCCATTTTGGATATCTCTATGTAGAGTGACGACCTCGTCGGCTTGCCTATTTTTGTTATATGAATTAGATGTGACTCCTCGGGAGACAGGTTTATTACCGATGTTTACATTATCCTTGGTATCCGTGTGATTATATGTGACAGGTGGGTATAAGGGTGCCCAGATAGGGCACCGGATCGCGGCCCGTGGGTCGGGTTGTGACAATGTGAATAGATTAATTGTACTTGACTGTTATTGGAACCTTATGTGAACAATGTGACTTGATGAATTAGTGAATTGATATGTGTACAACGTGACTTATATGAGCGAATGAACTGTCTAGTATAAGCTTATTTGGTGTCAACTTGATATTTATTTCTGTTACGTATCTTCCGTCGTTGTCGACCTATGATGTCTACGGGAGTACATTATGTACTAATGCTACACTTGATGCATTCTTTTCTGATGCAAATACAGGTTCCTCTGCTAGTTTGAGATCTTTAGTTTGAGTTCATTCATGTTGACTTCCAGTATTCAGGGTGAGGATGCTAACTTTCGACATACTTTGGATGCTTATTCTCTTACTTTATCTTTACATTGATTTGAGAGACACGGTTTAGATTTTCATGCTATGTAGTTCAGTTTTGACTTGTGTGATCTTTTATTGAGACTTGTATCCGTATTAGTGCTCTTGTATTAGTGACCAAATCTTTGGGTTGTATTTGATTATTCAGACTTATTTCTATTTTTACAGAAATATGAGATAGCTTACTTGATATTATTATTTTCACAATTCTTCTTGATTTTGTTGATAATTTGGGAAGTGGTTCGCCTACTGATGAGGAATGTGTAGGTGTCACCGCGACTTCTGAAAAGGAGTTGACACTTAAATTGGGACGGATGGAGTAGTATTTATTGGATGAACTGCTGATATTGGTCCAAAAAAAGATGTTAGGTACAACTAGGCCACTCTTATCGTTGACCTTCGTGGCTTTTTACTCGTTTGGTCTCGCTATTTCGACTTGTAGATCTTTGGTGAATCAATAGGGTTTCTTTCGTAATTAGGTTGTTCTTTGAACTTATTTTCAAGTTAAAATGGTAATTGGAAATTGTTGCTTTTGGACATGAATACAAATTAGAGTTATTTTTAATTTTTTAAAGTGATTTGGAGTGAAATTGTGAAAACTGTTTTTCGAAATTAAATTTTAAAAAATTACAATAATAATTCGATGTCCAAATAATTTTTCGGAATGATATTTCAGAAAAAAGTGAAAACAAACTATCAATGGACAAACAAATTCTTAAAAATGACTATTTTTAGACAAATACCCAAAGTTACGTGAGCTCATGGAACGTTGAACTATATATATAGTATAATTGAAAGGAGAAAATATCACCACTAAATTGACCGTCAACTTCCAATTTTAGTCACTGTAATTCTAATTATAGGCATACTCTAAAGTCTACTTTGGCCTCGTAAAAATAAAATATAAGGAAAACTTTATCTTCAATGACAGCTTATTAATGAAAATGAGGCATACCCATAATTAAATGTGACCCCTCAACCTAAACAAGAAGAGATACAAACAATAAAAATGGTCCAAACAATGAAAGAAGCCACCCTGTAACCAATCGAAATGACACCTACGTGCGGATAGATAATCTTCTCTCTACCCACGTAAAAGAACCAAAAGAATTTAATTAGAGAAAAAGAAAAGGGAAAGCAAAAATCAAAATCCAAAGTGTAACATTATTTATTCCTTCCACTATAAAAATAAAATAAAAGTGCACTATCAGATTATTAAATTCCACAATCATTAATGCACTGGTATTAGCTTTTTTTGTTTCCTCTTTGGTTTGTTTAATGCTTTTTAGCTAGGTAGTGTTACAACAGAGAAAAAGAGGTAGCAAAGTTTACCAAAGCATGAAAAGGAGGTTGACCGAAGTTGTACTTTCATTCTTAGCTTACACGCTTAGTTGCTACTGTAGTATATACTTCATCCGTCTAGTTTTACTTATCTATTATACTAAAAATAATTGTTAAATTTTACTTGTCTAATTTATAAAATCAATAGATAATTTACCACTACATACCTATTTTAACCTTATCATTTATTATTGAATTGACAAGTTTAAGAATGAGTAAATTAAATATTATGATTATACTTTTCGATCGCTTAATTGAGATACTTTTCTCTCTTAACCGCACCAAACATCTAACACCTAACGGCTACAACATCACCGGTAACAACTAGTATTCTAGCCTCCACCGACGCCTCTTTCTCCTCTTTCCTCTCACCCCAACGATAACAAGTCACATCCTCATCCCCACCCCACCCCCACCCCCTCACCGACGGTAACCATCCTTGCGACCAGGTAACTCCGCCGGACTACTACGCCGGCGAATTTTTTCGGCATCTTTCCTTTTACTCCTGGTTCTCTTCTCTTTTCCTCCTCTTCTTTGTCAACTCCTCTTTGTTTCTATTTTTTTGCATTTTTCTTCTTTTGCCACTTGGATCGGCGGTCAGGTTACTAAGCTGCTCCGACGCTAGCAAACACTATTATTATTTATTCTGGTGAGCTAGAGCTGCAATTTCTTATAGTTTTTTGTTTGGAAACCCTATTATCTGGTCGGAGTCCTGGCCGGAAACTCCAATTTTCCAGCGGCCTGTAATTATCACCGTACTAGAGGGAATTTACAGGTTCATTCTTACTGAAATTTGTACCTCCGATTCACTTGTTGAGCTTTATCTATCTTTCTCGTTAGTTAATTAATTGCCTTAGTTTAAGTACTGCATTTTGCTTGCTTTGGGTAGCTGATTTAGTTGTCGCATTCTCTGCTTGCTTTATTGATCATAAGATTCATACGTTTTCTTACTTCTTGCAATTAGATATATTATAGTGTTCTTATCTAGTATTTGTTACTCTAATGGCTTTGGTAAATGATGGTAGACTAGGGTCATGTTCTCGATCGGAACATGGGCGAGGGTAAGTGGGGTAAGGGTGATGCTAGGTTGAGAATAGGATCTTGGAATATTAAGACTTTAACGGGGAAGTCTATAGAGCTAGTTAAGATTCTTAAGATGAGAATTAATATAGCTTGTGTCGAGGAGACCAAATGGGTAGGACCTAAAGCTAATGATGTGGACGGGTATAAGTTATGGTTCTGGGGTAGGTCGAGAACGAGCTAAGGGACCAGATGGTAAAGGTTAGGAGGGTCAATGACATGATGATGGTGATTAAGTTAGTAGTTGGAGGATCCACTATGAACATTATTAGTGCTTATGCGCCACATGCGGGCTTAGACGAGGAGAAGAGACACTTTTAGGAGGATTTGGACGAGGTGATGTGAGGTATACCACTCACTGAGAAGTTATTTATAAGAGGGGATTTCAATGGACATATCAGGTCACTTCCAGGGGGCTATGGCGATGTGCATGAAGGCTTTGACCTCGGGGAAAGAAACGGGGGAGACGTCTCACTTTTGGAGTTCACTAAAACTTTTGGGATGGTGATAACCAATTCGAGGTTCCTGAAGAAGGATAAGCACTTGGTGACTTTCCGTAGTTCGGTGGCTAAGACTCAGATAGACTTTTTGCTCCTTATGAAGGTTGATAACGGTCTTTGTAAAAATTGCAAGCCTTTTCTAGTGATGATGGGGTTGCACCAGGGATCAACTCTAAGCTCATTCCTATTTGCCTTGGTGATGGATGGACTGACGCGACAAATTCAAGGGGAGGTGTCATGGTGTATGTTATTCGCAGATGATATAGTCCTGATTGATGAGACTCGCAGCGGAGTAAATGTTAAGCTAGAGGTTTGGAGACAGACTCTATAGTCTAAAGGGTTCATGTTAAGTAGGACCAAAACAGAATACTTGGAGTGCAAGTTCAGTAACAGAAGCGACCATGAGACGAGCGTGGAGGTGAGGCCTGGTACTTAGGTCATTTCAAAAAAATAAAGTTTCAAGTATCTCGAGTCTATTATCCAAGGGAAGTGAGAGATTGATGACGATGTTACACATCGTATTGGTGCAGGGTGGATGAAATGGTGGCTTGTATATGGAGTCTTATGCAATAAAAAAGTACCACCAAAACTTAAAGACATGTTCTATAGGGTGGTGGTTAGACCGACTAGGTTGTATGGGGCAGAGTGTTGACCAGTCAAGACTTCGCACATCTAGAAGATGAAGTTGCGAAGATGAGGACACTGAGATGGATGTGTGGGCATACAATGAGGGATATGATTATAAATGATGACATCTGGAACAGAGTAAGAGTAACCTTTGGTGGAGGATAAGATGCGAGAAGCGAGATTAAGATAATTTGGGCATGTGCGGAGGAGTTGCACAAATGCCCCAGTGCGGAGGTGTGAGAGGTTGTTATGGACGGGTTCAAGAGGGGTAGATGTAGGTCGAAGAAGTATTGGGGAGAGATGATTATACGGGATATGACGCAGGTGCAACTTACTGAGGACATGACCTTAGATAGGGGGTTGTGAATGACACGGATTAAGGTAGAAGTGTAGTAGGTAGTTGAACATAGTCCTACTTACACTTACATAATGGTAGTTGTAGTGTTATAATTGTAGCTCTGCTTAGCCTATCATACTAGTAGGCACGTTATTGTCTTATAGTCCATCGTCCTTTGGTTTATGCTGCTGTATTCTCAACTATCTACTTTGTTTCTCTTATTTACCTGCGGTAAACACTGTTTTTTTTTCAAGAATGATTTATCTTGGCCTGTTCGCTTTTGGTATTCTCATTTTCATACTGCTTTAAATTTTCTATCCGGATATGAGATTTTCTTTTGATTTTGCTTGTGTTTATGTTTTTTCTTGAGCCGAGAGTCTTTCGGAAACATTCTTTTCAGATTAGTATGTCTTTTTGGAAAATATTTTAAGTGATGTAATGATTTTTATTAATAAAACTTGTAACTTATTTTTACTTCAACCAAATATAGTCCAAACGGGTCGAGGTCACTATGTCAAATCTCATCACGAGTGTTACCTCTTATTCCTTTTCATTCCTCTATTATTGAACCCACATGTCCCATGGAAAATTAAAACAGATATCTGAAAAATATGTTAAGAGGTTAAGCCATTTGTCCAAAAAATCGTTTCAAAACTAAATAATATCTGAAGATTACTTCAAATGAATATTGTTAATTTAGTTAGACCATTGTGAAGTTTAAATTTGAAATATAAAATTTAAAAGCTTAAAGAATTTCACAAACAAAACTTTACATATTCAAGCACAACTTCAATTACATATTTTTCAATTAAATACTATTTTTGTCAAAAACACCAATCAATTCATGTACAAATGGCCACTAGAAAAGATTATACTACTGCCCGTATTGGTTTTGCATGGTAGATTGCCCCAAGAAAAGCTTATACTACAGTACTATTACTATACCATGAGCCTGTCCTTTGCTTTTTCCTATACTGTACTATTTTTGTCTTTGTGCTTGGAAGGTAGCTAAGGTTATGAATGTGGTCTTTGACTTTGTTAAGTATTGTGTACTGACACGGTGACACCAGCATAGCATAGGGCATTGGTGTTGGCCCTTTCTCGAGGACTGAGAATCATGTGAGTCCCACTCTCTATTTTTGCATTTTTTCCTCCCAAAATAATTAGTTAATTCACCCAAGGTTATAAATTGCATAGTATTATATTCTACTACACTATAACTAGGGGAGCCACTATATTGACGATGGGTTGATTGAATATTATACAACTCATGCATTACGTTTAGAATTTTTGCTACTTACTGTAGATTTCATTCATGTATGTGAAACAGATTGCTTAATTAGTAGAGCTTATCAATGAAGAGAGCCAACAATTCATCCGCTTAAATCTATTATTGAAGATTGTCGATATACTCAAAACCAACAAGATCATGATTAGACATGTTTAGAAAAAGATAGATCGATGTGCCAAATTTCTAGTCAATAAATGGCACAATCATGAAGAGACTAAGTAGGCGGCATCATGCACTTAAAGACATGAAGTTCGTCTTCGAGCATAATTAAATCATGTTTCTTATGAGCGATTTTAAAATCTTTCTGTAGTTTCTTTTTCCATTGTAGCCCCAAAAAAACAGTATCACATAAAAGAATATCTACGGAACTCATTTCTAAATCATAGAGTAAACAACATTAAGCACGCCCTGTCTGATGTAGACTATCCACTTGATTTTTTCGAGACGCATCATATAAGTCTTTGTAAAAAAGGTGCACCATTTTTCTACATACTTTATAAAATCATTTATACTTTGTTCAACCCTTTAAATAATTGTATCAGCTTTCTATCTATAGACTATAATGAATTTTAGTTGGATCGTTATTCTTTTGTTTACAGATTGAATCTCCCATGACAACACTTCTTTGGGAAAAGGGTCATATTTGCCCTTAACGTTTGAAAAAAAGTTTATATTTATCTTCCGTTAAAGTTTGGAGTCAAATATGTCATCCGTTAGTCTAAACTTGTTGTATTTGTCCTTATTTAACGAATCTGTCACGTCGAAACCATGTGAAGGACACGTGTCAAAATGAGACCCACTAAATCATTTAAAATTAATTTTCTTTTTCCCCCACGATGGAGGGCAAATATGACCCTTTTCGCCTTCTTTTTCACTATAAGGTCACGACGAGAATAGTGAGTTCACGAGAAAGCTGAAAGCTTGCTGACAATTTTCTGACATACCTAGTTCTATGCTAAAATAACAAAGAAAACAAAATAAATAAATAATTCAAGATGTACTGATAACAATCCAACACCATGAACAATTTCACAATTTGGCATAATCTTCACCATTCTATCAAAATCAACTTAATTTCCATTCTTCAAACAGCACATTGTCACATTAAAACCTGAGTTCTTAAGAAAAATACTTGAGTTCTAGTTCACAGAACTAATCAGTATTTGCAAGAACAGTCTTGAGAGGCTTTACACCACCATTTTCTTGAGCAGAGTTCACTGGAGTAGAGGCACCACTCTTCTTTGAACTGCTGGAATGGCCCGTGAATGTCCTGTTCATAAATTTTCCAGCTTTGCTTATTCCACTGCCAATAGCTCCAAAGCCACTACCAACTATGCCTACACCGGCACCTAGTCCGGTTCCAAAGAGCCCCACTCCTGCCCCAATGCCAGTTCCCACAAAACCAATACCTGAACCAACCGCATCCATTGTGCTCCCGATGACTCCTTCCGCTTTCAGCTTCTTCTTTTCTTCTAGGATCACCTTCTCTGCCTCCAGAGCAGCCAACTGCTCTTCCTTGTTGAACTCATGATACAACACCTACACCAAAATGAATAGCTTTAAAAAACCACCCCGTTATCTAGACCATCCTATCATCCTGGTGGTTAAAAGAATGGAAAAGGGTCATATTTGTCATTCAATTTTCAGAAAAGAGTCATATTTGTCATCCGTTAAAGTATGGGGTCAAATATGTCCTTTTAGTTAGCAAAGCTGTTATATTTGCCTTTTGATGGACGGAAATCCCACGTTGTATCCATGTGGAGGGTGGCACCCACCTTCCCCTCACCCGGCAACGCCTCCACCGTCGGAGCTTCGACCAATACAGGCGGAGTGTTGGCGAGTCAAGACTTCGCACATCATGAAGTTGCGGAGATGAGGATACTGAGATGGATGTGTGGGTATACAAGGAGGGATGTGATTAGAAATGATGATATTCGGGACAGAGTGAGAGTAGTCTCGGTGGAGAATAAAATGTGAGAAGCGAGGTTGAGATGGTTTGGACATGTGCACAGGAGACACAAATGCCCCAGCGCGGAGGTGTGAGAGGTTGGCTATGGACGGGTTCAAGAGGGGTAGAGGTAGGCCGAAGAAGTATTGGGGAAGGTGATTAGACGGGATATGACGCATGTGCAACTTACTGAGGAGATAACCTTAGATAATGAGTTGTGGAGGACACGGGTTAGGATAGAGGGATAGTAGGTAGTCAAGCGTAGTCCTACTTACGCTTGCAAACTGGTAGTTGTAGTGTTATTGTTGTAGGCCCACTTAGTCTATCATACATTAGACACAGTATTGCTTTATAGTTTGATTTCTGCTGCTATGTGCCCTTTAGTGTACTTTGTTTAGCTTATTTTACATGCGCTAGTTACTGCTTACTTTTTCAACATGCACTATCATGACTTATTCACTTTTGATATAAGTATTTTCATACTGCTTTACATTTTTTTGACCGTGTGTGACCGTTCCTCTGGCTTTGCTATTGTTTTGTTTTTGCTTTTGCTTGTGTTTGTGCTTTGTCTTGAGCCGAGGGTCTCTCGAAAACAGCCGCTCTACCTATCAAGGTAGATGTGGTCTGCGTACACTTTACCCTCCCCAGACCCCACGTTGTGGGATTACACTGGGTATGTTGTTGTTGTTGTTGTTGTTGTAGTAGTTTAGGATTCAGGTTTGGTTGATTGATAGATAGTGGCATAGCAACAATGAAACCTCAACAAACGGGGCTGAATCACTCATGTACCTTTATTGTGATAGTTCCGCCATCCTTCTTATCTTTGACTCTGAGCATATCAAGTTTTGGCATTAATCTTAACTCAATTTCTTTGGCAGTGTCAGCTACTAGCTCAATCAGAGGCAACTTTGCGACACCCATTCGCTGGTCTTGCCCAATGTCTTTATCAAAGACCTGCTCAAAATGATGTGAAGCTCAATTATCACACTACTCAAAACAGCATGTGCAGCATCAGTAGGTATTTAAGACAGAGCAGAGCAAAGGAACAAATGTGCTGGTAATTTAAATCAAACCTCGACGATGAGGGATTGGGTCTCCTTGTCTTCTGCAAGTAACTCAAACGTCTGATCCCAAACAGGATTTAGATTGTTGTCAATGGTTTTTGTCTTAACCTTGAAAAGTGGACGTATGTATACAACAGCATATGGATCAGATTTTCCTATCATTTCATGGTTCTTTAAGGCATTAGCCTTGACTACAGTTACTATGAGCTTCCCTTGTGGCTTAAGCTCCAAATCACTGCATGGAGGGAAATAGTGGTTACAAAATGATGAAAAATAAGCATGAACAGAAGATAAAGAACTACTATAAATGCAGCATGTCGATGAACTATTGTTTACATTCCCCCATCCAACATGAGTTTTCCTGAAGTGCTTAAAAAGCTTAAACCAACAACGACTAGGAAAAATGAAGCACAGACACTGCAACATGTGAAACAGTTTGATAAGAGTAAAAGCCAAGTAAATAGCAAGCATTTATAAGTCTGAAATGGGTACACACTGACACAGTCATAAGCCACTGCAAGACCTTTTACCTAAAGAGTCTCAGAATTCAAATATGCATAATCCACGATCATAATCCACTGTGAGACCTTTTACCTAAAGAGTCTCTCGGAATTCAAATATGCATATTTTACTGGATCACAAACCACAGCACTTTGATTTTCAATTACCAAAAGTCACTTGATATTTGTTTACTCACATGTATTTGAATGACTGAAACACCTGAAATCAAATTGACACAGGGAAGGAACAGCACTATTATTGATTTCAAGCAGGCAATTCCTAAAGTAGATGGACAAATCTTGATTTCTGATGTTTCCCAAGCATATTAGCAGCAAATTGAAGCAACCCAAAATATACCTTTTCTATTAGCACATTACAAGGATTAAAAAGATGAGAAACTGATGAGGCAAAGTGCTCGGTCACTAAAGTATTTGTAGAACTGAAGATACCTAGTATCCACAGGTATGCCGCCAATCGGAACAACAATTCTGTGCGGCCATTCTAGCATATCTGTCACTATTGTATTTACAGTGTCCTTCCAATGAGAAACAACAGCATTGTCAGACAAACAGGAAAACATTTGAAATAAGAAAGTGCACTGCTAGAGAAGATGTTAAGACTCACATCAATCATATCTGAGAGTCCAGGAAGCGCTGTTAAACTTCCACCAACCGCCTTCAAGACGTAGTCAATTCTAGGTTTTGGCTGATTGAACAAAAAAGGAATCATTTCATTCTAACATCTATCAGGAAATAAGCATGTTCAGATGAATGTTTAATTTACAGCAGAATAGTCATCATCAAATAACATTGAACAAAAAAAAACCATGTAGCACATCAGATATAATGGGAGGAACATCCGAATAAGGAAAAAGAAGAAAAGGATTAGAACTATATTGGCCGAGAATGTAGAAGTACACAAAGATAAGTCAGCGCCAAGAAGTTTTAGAGTGCATGACTATACATTATTTTGAAATGACTGGTAAATTGTTTCTTATGAATTTGGTGAAAATTGACTGTTATATTATGTTTTTGGACAAAGTTAAATTACTCTGTGTATGTGCAAATTATAGTCGATTCCATGCCTACATAAAGGAGGTTGCAGTGGGTTGAGCCAGCATAAAAATAGACTTATAATGAATCTTCTGAGATACGGAGGATTCATATAGCCGACTCCAACTAGTTTGGATTGAGTCATAGCTGATTATGTGATATAAATGAATTTGGCTATCAGCTTCCACATCACACTCCTGCTTTGTGCACCGCGCTGCCCTTTTATCAGCTTCCAATATCTAATCAAGCATATTGTGCAATTTCCATATCTGAGATTCCACTTCACATAATTCTCATTAATGTATAACGTCAGATTGTTCAAGAGCAAAGTGAATAGCAGTGTGTGCTGGTGTCTACTGGATTGATAACAAATGGAAAGTAGAAATTTTCCACTTCGGGGAAAAAAACATTTCCCACAGAGAACGTTTTCCTCCATACCAAATGCACCAGAATAAAATAGTTCTACATTTACTGAGTCGGAATGTGCAGGAGTACATTAAGCACCAAATTTACATTAACGTTTGACAGTCATGTCATGAATTTTTACGCGTAATCAATATTTTCATTTGTTTCAACTCATGAGTTCCTGGAGTTAAAACAAGTACTCCCCCGTCACAATTTAGGTGACACTCTTTTCTTTTTAGTCAGTCTAAAAAAGAATGACATCTTTCTATATTTAGTACTCCCTCCGTCCCAATTTATGTGATGTACTTTCATTTGGCACACACTTTAAGAAATAAAGAAAGACTTTTGAATCTTATGGTCTAAAATAAGCCAAAGATATTTGTGTGCTATAGATCATCTCGTTTTGCGTAAAAGGTAAAGTTTAAAGTTAAATTATTGCCAAATAATAAAATATGTCATTCTTTTTTGGACGGACTAAAAGTAAATTGAATCATTCTTTTTGGGACAGAGGGAGTAACAATTTAATTTTAAACTTTCCAAGTTACCCTTAATGAGATGATTTATAGACACACAAATATTTATGGCTTATTTTGGACCACAAGTTTCAAAGGCTTCCATTCCCTCTTAAACTCCATGCCCAATCAAGAACCTTCGCATAAATTGGGACAGGGGGAGTATTAAATTGCTGCCTGTTTGTTACTAAACTTTTAGTGTCCCGTGAAATTTTCATGTGCAGCTTCTATGGAAAAGGAAAGAGACCTTGCATTTTTTTAGTATCCTCATGTGCAGCTTCTATGGAAAAGGAAAGAGACCTTGCATTTTTTTGAAGAATCTTGAATCCACCAGTCACACTAGTTCATGAGTACTATAGTTGTTTCCCATGGTCTAGTTTTCTATTAATGGACTATTCTTTATTTACTAAAATGTACACAAAAGTATTCGACCTATAATCTCGCACTAAAATTTCTCATTGACAATCATGATTTCTCCTCATCACAAGCCTGTATGTGAGTTTTCATCTAATAAAGGGCTAAATTATATTTTCAGTTCTACAGCAGAGTTAACGACTTGTACTGATAAGATCCATTGGAATTAGGTTATTCATGAATCAAATTTGACAAACATGACATACTAGCAGAAAACAAAGTATTAAGTGCAAACGAGAAAAGACAGTAGAACTCAAATCCGAAGATCTATTCCCTCATTCAAGATTCTGTTTCATCTGCACGTAGTTTGGAAGGATCTCTATCTTTGTTTTGTTCCTTTTTATTTTTTTGTTGGGGTGAGGAGTTCAAGAAGATACTAGTCTGCCTCGAATAAACAAAAGGAAAAGGTAGCTGAACTATTAGAGAAGGGCACAACACAGGAGAAATGGAAGAATAGTGGAAAGCAAATTAACATATAGAACTTAGGCTATACCTCAGAAAGTAATGCGACAACAACAGCCGAGATGCAAGGCATTTCCTCAGTTAGTTGGAAGATAACACGAATAACAGTGAAAACTTGAAGATTTTTCAACTGCAACCAATTAGGCAATGGTCAGTGCAACTCTCTTCCTAAATTACCAAGCGGTCAACATAGAATTGTCAGAGCAAAATAGACAGGTGACAGTGTTTAGGCACACACCTGAATGGGTATAGAAGCAACCATTGCAGCTTCAACACCTAAGACAATATTGGGATCACCACCCCATCGGAGGTCAATGTCCATAGTGATTTGACCTTTTTTAAGGCTCTGAACACGAATACCTGCATTAATTAAGTATTAAACATGCTAAAGCGCTGTGTGACATCTCAGACATGCAATGATCACCAGTTAATCAACAATCTTGCTAGGAATGTAACAATAACCAAGACAAGATAAGCTCTTGGCAGATTCTTTGTCATCAACTCAACATGAAGCAAGTATTACCAGAAAGCTTTTCTTAGACATATGATACATAAGTTTAGGAGTAACAAAAAATGGAAACTTGGTCCCACTTCTTTTCACTTCAGTTTTCAATAATAGCAGCAGCATACCCTAAAAAGAGATCAAACTTTGCAAAGACAATAACCTAATAACAACAGTATTAGGAAAAATGCAACTAACTAGATTTTCAGTGCACCCAGCGGATTGTCTATTCCTTTCAGGCACACACAGTATAATTTTTGAAAAATAGGCATTCACAATATTATAACAGTAAGAAGAAAAAACCATTCCAGTGACTTTCCAAGATAAGAATGGAACATGAGCGCATACTGCATTTTTGTCTTCTTAAACAATCCCATAACTGATACCAGCCAGAAAGCTCAAATGAGCATGACCATATCACATGAGACTCAATCATATATGGCTTAATTCAACTAAACCTTTCGGCATGAATATTGAATCATTGATGAACTGCAGAAGATTCAATCCGGCACTTAATTCGAGTTAATAGATATAAAGATTCAAATGAATCTCAGGGGTAGATGACTAGCACAACGAGGAGAACTAGTTGCAGCGTGGAAACTCCAGCAAAGCAAACTGCCTTATCTTTCCAAAATGCAGCTTGATTAAAAGAAAATGCTGGGTAGCATGAGTTCTAACTTAATACTCTTTTTGCTGATCAAACAGTTTTACTAAAAATTAACTTAATTTATGAATTACTTCTAAATGGATAATATTTTGATGTTGCTACCTTCTATCTTAGGGGCCACAGTTCCCAATGATAATTTTCTGAACTTCAATGAAGTAATTCCAGGAGGTCGATAATCTTCTAAAAGAGGTTCGACAGATTCTCTTATAATAGCCTCTCCTGCCTGCATAGTATATTCAAGAGATTAGATCCTGGCTCACATGATACAAAAGTTGGAAAAGAAACATGGTTCACACACAACAATGAGACTAAAGATATTTTTACATTGATATACAAGTGAAACCATAGAAAACGTATGACCATTATCGTACATTCTTACTATTCTCCATGCCGAACAATTGTCATGAAAGATGAGATATGTAACAGTATAAACCAAATTTTAGAACATTGAATAATATTTATTTTATAAAAAGACCATTTCAAAAAAAAATTATTTTTAAAAAAGATGAAATTTTGGGGGTTTGGTTTCTCATATAAGAGAAAATTATTTCACCATAAAATTCTACCTTTTTTTAATAAATAAAAAAAGGTAGGAGTTTATGCCTTATGGTGGAATAATTTTCTCATATATAAATCCAGTTACCATTTGCATTTCTTGTATAATTCATGCATACATAATTTAGGTAGTTGTGTATTTTTGTTCTTATAACCATGGAGTCCGGGCCAGCTTTCGCGCACCTCGACTAAATCCCTGCCACCTCGCCCCAGCAAGTAACTCTGTCCATCAAGACCAAGGCTAGTACAGATGGAAAGAAATCACCTAGTGATTTTTGAACCTGAGACCTCAGGGTTCTCAGCCCACTTCATTAACCACTAGGTCACACCCTTGGGTGCAGTTATTTTATACGAGACAGAATTGTGTAATAAGAATAGTGTATCAGAGCCTTGGAGCAACGGTAAAGTTGTCTCTGTGTGACCTATAGGTCACGGGTTCGAGCCGTGGAAGCAACCACTAATGCTTACATTAGGGTAGGTTGTCTACATCACACCCCTTGGAGTGCCGCCTTCCACGGACCCTGCTAACGCGGATGCTTTGTGCACCGGGCTGCCCTTTTTTAGAACCTGAAATTACACTCTTAAACTAAAACACCCTTATTTAATTATATCCTTTCTTGATTAAAAAAAATAGAGCAACATATTTTTTTGGGCATACTTTTCAACTTTTCATAATAGGAATAAAACTCATGATCGTATTATATGTAGTAAGAATTTCTAATAATTTTGAGTTTGAATACTAAAATTTATACATTGGTACTGATTATTAGAGCTAATTTTTGGTTTGGTGCAAGTGTAACACAATTCAAGTTTTGAAAAAATTAAACAGAAAATTCATATCGCACAAATTTAGCTTCATTTGTGAAATAAAAAGTTGCAATATTATTTACTCTGACATCCTTTATTGAGTAAGATTTTTATGCGAGCATAATTTTTCAAAGTGACAACGAATAATGCATAAACTAAGCAATATTGACAAAACAATCCAGTTTAAATCCATGTTTTTAAATTCCACAGCATATATACAATTTTAGTGATTTAATAATAATTATTCATGTATTATAATTTTTGTGTAACTTGCTGTGAACCACCAAAATTTACACACACAGTAAGAAAAGTTTGATTATAACCCCCAAGGGGCTTTGGTCCAATGGCAAGAGCCCAGCAAGTGATATGTGGGTTAGGCGCACGTCACAGGTTCGAACCTGCCACAGACAAAAGTCTGGTATTTAAGTGGAGTGGGTCCATTTTCCATCAAGTTCCGAACCGTGCACCACCAACCCTGGGGGATTTCTCAGTTATCAAAACAAAACGAACAGTTTGATTATACTAACGTTACACCAAAACTAGTTTACAAAGCGAAAATTGCTCAGGAATCTTACTTCGGCAATGAATGGCCACAATTTGCTCAATTGTTTGTTCAACCATTTGACCTGTCATGACATATAAAACGGGACAAAATTAACATTGACATGATCAATATATCAGGTTATTTCTCTAAATTGTATGAAGAAAAAGTTGCGAAAACACCAGAAATGCAAAACCCCTAAGATTCACAACCGACATTGATAAGATATGGAGATCACTGTTTATCAACACACTTTCCAGTCAACAACACCCGAGACAAAACAGCTCATCCACTTAATTTTTCCTCATGTTCCATCGGTGTATTCTTGATTCTACGTCACCAGATTCTAGAAGTAAACCCATTTCAAAAAAAAAAAAATTCCAGAAGTAAAACTGATCTTCACTGACTTCATTTCTCAAGAAAAAAACATTAGTTGTAACTAGAGTACAATGAAGAAAGTTGCCTTCAGCATAACGGTAGCTAACAAGGCCAGTACAACAATATGCAGAGATTGGTTAACTTCAGCATCGCTTTCAAAGACAGGAAGATATTTATGTTTGAAAATATATATGAGCCTAATGAGGGCACTATTCTTCGAGCTCTTCTTCCGAAGATGTGAAGAATTTTATTCACATTTCAATGAACAATTCAGCCTGAGTACCTACAAGAGTCAATGCAATATAGGGGAAAATAATGAACTAAGCGTAATAAAAAGGAACTAATTTTCAAAAGAACAAAATGCAATAAAGGGAGAAAACTGAAACAAATAAAGCCATTCAACCTGTTCAAAAACCGGGAATGATATCCATTCAGGAAAGTTATCGCCACAAATTTTCTTTAGATCATCCCTTCTGAGGGAGCCCATTACATTTACATCTACTGCCTGTTAAAGAAGTAAAATATAATGAGGAAATGAAAACCAGCCCTTCAGAAAATAAATGCATATCAGAAATTTGAACGTTGTTCACAAGCATATGAAGAGCATGGTGTAAATCTTGGCACTAGCATTAAAGTAACAACGGTGCCCAGTTTTTATACTTATAGCAGAAGTTTCCATGGGGAGCTTTATCTGCTACAAACTCATCTGAGCAAAGTCGAGCATTGCAGCCAAATGCTATCACTTAGGAACCAAAGTGCAACACTATTATGCATATCAATAGCATAAAAGTCATAAACTAACAATCATCATAAATTTCTTTATATAAAATGGAGATCATGTGCCAAGTCTGAGACAGCTGTCCCGTTCATGTTTATACTATCAAATCTTAGAGTACTCGTCCTCTCATATCTAATTACTGATATCTCCCATATAAGCTAGGTGGGGACAGTTCCCACTCCAAACTCGAAACCATTTACAGCGTCTCCATTAAAATCTAAGTTACTCGGACTCGGGTGCGGGTATCTTATACGGGTACGTATCTGAGTGTCGGATTCAGCAAAATCTAAATTTTAAGATTCGGGGGTGCGTATCCAGGTATGGATACGGGTGAGGGGATTCGTCTAAGAAAAATCAAAATTATAAAAAATAGAGCTATAAAGATATCCAGTGAAATACGAAGCAGCAAATATGAGACAAACAACAACATATCCAGTGAAATCTCACAATGTGGGGTAGAGTTTACGCAAACCTTACCCCTAATATAGGGAGACTGTTTCCGAAAGACCCTCGGCTCAAGAGAAAAAAATATAAAATTATAATATTGAAGGTATGTCATTTCCCTTATCTTAAATCCGTTTTATCTTTAATTTTGAGAAATCAAATCTCAATTCCCCCCCACTCCAAATTTTCGAAGTACCCTAGTCAAAGTATCTGAAGCTGGTTGACCGTATCCGGGACGTATAACGCACCCGTATCCCCGTATCCCGACGGGGACGTCACCCAAAACAGAGAGTCCACGCAACTTAGATTAAAATTAATTTTATCTACAATACTTCTAAAGTACCGCACTGACAAACCTATGATTCCTAGAAACTTCAACTAATTCGCCTAACATAATCACAAAATTATCACCATTTTCAGTGTGCTTTCCGAAAAGAACTTCGGCATGCTCTTCAGGTAAAAGATAGGGTTGTAAGTTGTAACTAATACTAACCACCTCACCCATAATGAGATACACTACCGAACATAACCTCCGATACGATAAACAGAATAACACCATATCAAGGTCCTAATTGTACGACTTTGGTATGATGTCCTTCGAACGTGGATTCACGTAGAACATCGCGCCACCATACGAACATGGTATATAGGAGAAATATGAGGCCCAAACTGAAAAGTGTGCAAAACAAAGAAAGAAAGTAAGCAGTCGACTTCTTGCCTTATAATAGAATAGTGAAATTCGAATAGGCTGAGAAAAGCGCTAAGACTTAAGCACAAGAACTTGACTTTCTTCATTTCAAGTCGAGAAGGCACCTAAAAATCGCTTTAGAAGCCAAAGAGAAACAACATGACAACATAAACTTCATCTTGATAATAATAAGTAAATTGTCAAAGAGAACGATGCCTCAAAAACAAAAAATCCTTAAGTCCATTATTTGCCAGAAAATGTAGTGAGGCTAGTGTTACAACAACACACCCAATGTAATCCCACAAGTGGGAAGTGGGGGTCTAGGGAGGGTATGATGTACACAAATTAGCAAGATAAACAAAGCAAATGAAGCAACAAGTAGTAGTAAAATTGAAGAATAAGATAATACACAATACTAAATAAGGAGACTAGCCCCTGCCTCTCCCACATAAAAGTACGACAACACTCGGCTACCATACCTTCCTATTTAGTGTTACAAGACCCTAAAATTATGACTTAAAAGACAAATATTGAGTAATGAAATGAAAATGATCCAGATGGAGCAGAGTGGAAATTGAGGACTCAAATAGCCAACTAAAACTAGTTGGGATTTAGGCATTGTTTTAGGATTGAAGGGTAATTGTAGTTATGAACAAACTTCAAAGACGTTAAAATCTTGAGTATAGCAAGAATACCTTAGCAATTCGCTTGTTGCTCCTGTAACTAATCATATGTTTCCAAGCTGCCATTAAACCGACCCCACAGATCATCCCCATCAGTATCCCAGAAATCAACCCCATTTCTACTTCAGATCACTTCAACCCAATTTCCTAATAATGATGACACATCAAATATAAGACCAGGAACAGAAAACCCAAAGAAGATAACCTTAACTAGGAAGTTCAAGAATCAAATAGTTAATCAAAACAAGCAACCCTCACCTCAAAATAATATCTGGGTGTGCAAAAAAATGAAACTTTTAACTAAGAAGTTCAAGAATCAAATAATTAATCAAAACAAGTAAACCTCACCTCAAAAATAATATCTGGGTATGCAAAAAGACAAACTTTATGCTTCTCAGACAAAAAAATTATCAATCTTGACCCCTTTTCAAATGTGGGTCTCCACCAAAATGGTGTTGCTTGGCATTCCTTTCCTCCACAAAAATCTTTTGAGGTTAAACAAGAAAAAGATACATTAAAGTTTTATTTCATATGTGTGTGTAACGGCTTAGCATTACATTTACTACACCTACCCAATGGTCTTTCTTGTTTCTTTGGTTTGTCTCTCTTGTAATGAATTTTCAGATTTAAGTCTTGACTTTTGATTCTTGTCCGTTTCTTTACTGTAGTTGAATTTGCAGGTGTCCCATATCTTGGGGTCACAAAAAATCAAATGGTTGATACTTGGGGGAAAAAGCGAAATTCATAGGCAGTTGCTAAAAGATTTTCTTTTTTATGACGGGCAATCGCAGTCGCTATTTTTTTACAATGGATAAACATTTGGTAATCGATAGTCTGCAAATCACGTCGCCTGGTGAAACCACACTTAAGCAGTTGTGTGCCAATTCAGCCAAAGGTGTTGACAGGGGGAATCGACTCCACCAACGGGTTCCAAAAAAATTTATTTGTCTTAAGAAAGTTTAGTGCCTAGCTAGTGGTACTTACACTACCACTTGGAATTTTGGATCCTTGTTGGGGGGCCTAACAAGCATCTCCCAATCAAAATTGGGTAAAAGCTTAGTATGCTTTTACAGAAAAAATGTACCCGTAATTTATATTTATACATAAAATATAAATAATAATAGTTATATTCAGTAAAAATTCTACGAAGTGAGTTCTGAAAGAATAGAGTGGATATGTAACCCTATCTTTAACTAGCTAATTCGTCATAAGAATTTGTACATAAATATATAACTCTATTCACTAAAAGTTTAAATATTAACTTGTCTTAAATCTTTAAGATGAGAGAGTCTTGTTTTATTGATTTGAGCTGACCATTTGGTAGACAATTTTGTACTATTTTTTACCAATATTAAAATGATTTTTTTTCCGGTATTCAGTTACTCATTTACGAATTTGCAAATATACATTCGTTCTTGATTGGTCTATGTTTTGGGTCCCATCATCAGCATCAGATAAATAGTATTGTTGGCCCTTGATGGTCAATGGAACAGCGATTGTCATCGCTTTCCCAAATTCCTTGCTGACTCCTTGATACTGAAATGTGTCATCATCTGAAGCTTCATCCATGGTGCAGTTCTTATATATAATTTACCATAATATTTATATTAATTAGTGTATAATCTCAATTGATTTGAAAAATAATTTAAAAATGAATAATTAAAGTTAAGGGTAAAATAAGAAAAATAAGTTTATCTTTTCTTGATATGCTAAAATGAATAATTAAAAATAAAATTTTATTGTTAGTATAGTGAAAAAATAAACTCAATTCACACCAAGCAAGCGTATTCTAGTTGTAAATATTTATTGTATATAGTAAAATTTCCTAAATCGATTCAAAATCGCTGCACATATTCTTCATTTAAGATATTCACATACACCATACATTTTTAAAAAACTGGAATAAATAAAATTGGCTAAAAAGGAGGAAAAGTTCTACCCAACTGTTAACATTTGCGAAAATACATACTAGATCTGCCCAAGACATTTTGGGCAGATGCAATCAATATCGCAACCTTCTTGATTAAAAGAGGACTGTCTATTCCTTTGGATTTCAGAATTACATAAGAGCCTTGGAGTGGAAAAAAGGTAAATCTTTCTTTTCTGAAAGTATTTGGTTGCTATGTTCATATTGATGTTACTACTATCCGAAATCTAAGATGTGTTTTTTTATTGGCTATGGTGATATCGAGTTTGGTTATCGATTCTAGGATGATCAAAATCAGAAGATCATCTAAAGCAGAGACGTCGTCTTCAATAAACATGAGAGTTCAAAACGCAAAGTCTCTAAGAACAAGGAATAGAAAACAGTTGATTTAAAAGACTTCTCGGCACCCGAGCTATAACAAGGTATTACTGTGGCAAAAAAACAAGTCATTGATGGCGAGGTTGATGAAAATGTTGATTCTAAAACAAATCTGCATACGCCGATCACAGAATTACGCATATCATCCATGATCGCAGTTCGCTCACGAGTTCTCTTCGTCCGCCAACGGCATTACGCTTCACCGGCTGTGAAGGGGCCAGAATGTTACGAAGAAGTGATGCATGTTGATAAATTGATCAAGTGGGAGTTGGCAATGAAATATGAGATGGACTCACTACTGTCAAATCATACATGGGAGTAGCTAAGTTATCATAGGAGAAGAATGCATTGCAGAATAAATGTATCTACATGATAAATGAAGAACACGATGGAAGTAAGAGTTATAAAGTGAGGCTGGTTGTGAAAGGATTTAAACAGAAATAATGCATTGACTACATGGAGATCTTATCTCTCGTAGTCAAGTTGGTGACAGTCAGAACTGTTCTTGAGTTGGTAGCAAAGAAAGATTTGTATCTTCAACAGGTGGACGTGAAAACTGTTTTTCTTCACGACGATTTAGAGGAGGAAATCTACATAAAACAACCTGAAGGATTTGAGGTCGAAGAAAAAGAGAAGTTGATGTGCAAGCTTCAAAAGAGCATGTACGAACTGAAACATACACCAAGATAGTGGTATAAGAAGTTTGACAGCTTCATGAAGAAAGTCGAATTCCTAAGGTGCGAAGCAGATCACTGTTGTTACTTCAATATATTTGAAGACTCCTACGTGATACTGCTCATTTATGTTGACGACATGTTGATCTTATGAGCAGACCTACATAAGATTGACAGGATGAATAAGAAGTTGTCAGAATAATTTGCAATAAATGATCTGGGAGCCGCAAACCAAATCATCGGGATGAGAATCATCAGAAGTAAGGAAGGCCTCAAGCTCTCACAAGAAGAATATGTGAAGAAGATTCTCAAGAGGTTCAACATAGATGATGCCAAACAAGTCAGTACTCCATTGGCTGGACACTTTCGTTTGTCAAAGGATGAGTCGTCTATGACCGAGGATGAGAATGAGCATATGGACAAGATATCTTATGCCTCTACTATTGGCAGTTTTATGCACGCGATAGTATGTATGAGGTCAGACATTGCACATGCAGTGGGAGTTGTTAGCAGGTTTAGGAGCAATCGGGGAAAGCAACACTGGAGGCTATGGAGTGGATTTTCAGGTATCTGAATGGCAGCTCAAGTTCAGCTTTGTGTTTATGAAAGTCAGAGATAGGATTACAGGGATATGTTTGTTGACACCCAATTTTGACCCTCTCATCCAGTCATTAACTATAAAATTACACTAATTTTCAATAATTTTTAAATAATAAAATGCAGCGATAAAATATTAATACAGGCATAAATAAACAATTTAATAATGACACCGCGTCTTAAGCACTTAGAGTCTCGCGTCCGCATTTATTAATTGTAAGCTCTGTCGTAATTCTTAAATAATTAATTAATAAATACATAAAATAAATAATTTAGCAATGACGTCGTGTCAAATAGCATAGCCGCATTTATTAATACGCAAAAAAAAAACAATTTCATAACTTATTTTAAATAATAGTGCACAATAATAAGATTTTAAATAATAGCGCCGCATTCTAAAATATTGAGCACTAATTAAATAGCACACCCGCATTTATTATTATAATAATTTAAATTTAAACTTAGGCTAATAAAACACCTAAATAATTTAATCACAATTTGAATAATTAATTTATCACTAATTAACTAATTAAATAACTAGCCTAAAACTAATTGAAAGCCTAAAACTAATACCCTAATTTAACTACCCAGCCCAAACCTGCGGCTCATTATTTTCCCTGACCCGAGGCCCAATCCCCCACAGCCTTATATCGACCCAACCCTTATTATCCTCAGCCCAGTGGCCTTTTTCCCTTATCAGCCCCTTCATCATCGTCCCCCCCACTCCCCTAAACGAAACCCTAAACCCGTCGCCGCCAATACCTTACCTTGTTCGACCCGAGATTCTCGCCGGAGAATCCGGGACCTTCCTTACCCACGCAAGCTTGGCCACCGCCACCATAACCTGTACAAATCGCACAAAATATCCTTCACAATCTTAGCCAATCAATATGAAATCAGTACAGAATCGCACTAAATCAGCCATAATTACTTACCAACTTGGAACCCAAAATCCTAACTATAAAGACCAACGCTTGGATATGCATTAGGGGCAGCAATCATCGGTTTGATACCTTCCCCTTAGCGGCAGTTAAGAACCCAATCGATTGAGGGGGAGACAGAGAAATCAGGAGGCACCCAAAACCGATAGGCATCGATTTACGTCCTCTAGCAGCAGTCATCGATTCAGAGCACAGACGGCAGAGCTCAGTGAGGTAGCAATTGTTTTATCCATGCGAGTAGAGCAGTGGAACACAGAGCAGAATTAGGGGAAGAACACAGTAGAGCCCAATAGCAAGAATCGAGAACAGCAGGGCATCGGGGGTTAGGGGGCTCAGCACCTAGACCATTAGCATCGCAAGAATAGGTAGTTCGAACCCCCTTATTTCAATTCCAGCCAAAAATCAGCAAACAAACCTTGCCCTTCTATTCGCATCGCAAACCCAAAACCCGTCGAGTGGACCGACGACTTGATACGCTGCCCCGGTTCGCTGTCCGGAGAAGGTAAATTCATCACCCTTTCTGTTTTAATTTCTTTCTCTGTGTTGCTGCATAGTTTGAGTACTTGTCTGGTATGGATGCATAGTGTCTAAATATTAGCGTATCTGTATTGTGATGTATGAATTTTCAGTCATCTCTCGATTCAAATACTCAGTTGCGTATGTATCCGTAAAGCTTAAAACACCAGCATCATGTCTCACGCAATTGTTGTGATGGTTGATTGCTCAAATACGTTTGGTTTGATCATATTAAGATTAACATCATGCCTAATGGCCGAAGAATAGATGAAATAAGGTATTAGTAAGGAATACATATTTAACTATGCTTATCTTGTTGGCAAAGAATTAGTAAGGAATACATATATAATCTGCAAAGGAATACATGTCTATCTTCTTTGCCTTAAATGTTAGTTAGACTACATATGAATGTCCCTGCGTGTTTAGAGAGGAGAATGCATTATGTTAGTTCATATCATCATACAATCATATAGTCAGGCCTTAACTGTTAAGATTCCAAAATGATACCTAAATTAGGGCCAAACATTCAATGAAATTGATTATGTCACGATAAGTCTTGACATATGCGCTTGTCTACCTAGATTACGTTTATCTTTGCGCAGATCTAAGACCCATGTTTGATATGAAAATTGTAGACTAGTTAAGTTGAAATGCATGCGTGGAAAACTCGATGATCCGCTCACATTTGCTCTATGGCTAATAGTATAGTGTGTCGCGCTTCCGTTGAATCTTGAGTTGAAAGATAATCTAAGCCGTAATTGCACGTGTCACGGCGTCGATGATCTTGCTTATCTGGAGTATTGTCTCTAAATGAACCATGAAATCTTCCTCGTTTCCTGTATCAATCATATGTATATTTATCCTGGTGCTAGCATGAGCATTCCTTAACCCTTCTTTTAATTGTTAACTGACAGCATGCATATACATGTGTCGCTTACTTCACATTGGATTTGCCTTTCGTTTATTTTTTTTTGTTATTTGTTGAGTCTGCAATTTAATCATGGCATACAGGTTTAAGTATAAATCATGTGTGTTAACTCTTAGGTCAAATACTTGCTTATTATTTAATAAAGTTTTGAGCGGGTACTAATCCTTATCTTTCGTTCTTGTTACATGAAATGCACCGGAGCAAAAATGAAGAGTCTCATGGCGAGACTCATCATGAGCTACTTCAAATGGCAACCCGCGTCTATATACATCCGCATTCGCATTCCCGCTTCAGAAGTCCTTAAACAAAAATAGGACAAGACGACGTTGTCATCCGTCTCAACTCATCCTACTCTTTAAATTCGCTTGCCTCATTTTATGCCTTACTTGTTTATTGCAATTTTATTACTTAATTTTGTAATTAATAGGAGAACTTCTAGCAATTAGCCTTTGAACATATGAGGTGGGAAGGTAATTTAAATTTAGAAATGCACTTCTACTTTATTTGTCTTTTAGGGTTGTTAGGCATGTCTAAATTCTGCAAAAATAATCTAAATAATCTAACTTGCATCATAAAACCAACAGTTTGTTAAATCCCCAAGCATAACAGATTTCTCCTAAACTCTAAAAAATCATCCTAAAGCACCTCTTATATAATATTGTACGCAGGTTAGGCAAGATTAATTGAGCTAGCAGTATACATAATTAGTCCGTAAATAACCTTTGCATGAACACATAATTAGTCCATAAAACACCTTAGCATTCTGTAGCATTTCTAGCCCTTCTTAGCATTTTTAATCACCCCTTGGCATTTAACACCTTTAGCACATTTTTGTCCTTAACATTTTAGCACCTCCTAGCATTCTTTTGCACTTTAGCATATAACATCTTTTGCCCTTTTAATACTTTAAGCACCTTTTAAACATTTTAACATTTTAGCATTTTTATTAAGCAGGAGGAACTTTTATTTTGCATTTTTAATTATAATGATTACCTTAGGTTTGGCAGGACAACCGCAAGTTAGCGGATCTTAGAGGGTGCCTAACCCCTTCCCTCTAGATTAATAAAGAACCCTTACCCAGAATCTCACTAAGTTTAGGAGACCATAAAGAATGGAGTTAGTGTTGACTTTAACTTAAGTTGACATTTAGGTGTCCTAATTCACCCAATTAATTAGGTGGCGACTCCGCGAACCCTTAGCACTTTTAAGCAACCCTTTAGCATTTTAACACTTTTAGCATTCTAGCACCCCTTTCACATTTTAGCACCCTTTACTTTTAAAATTTAGCATTTTGCACCTTGTTAAAACATTTAACACTTTTTGCACTTTAGCACTTATTATTTATTTTCTAACCTCTTTATCTAAGCAGGAGCCATTTTTATTTTAAAATGTCGCGGCCGAAAATGGGCGTGACAATGTTGATGCTAGCAATGGTGGCGATGTTAATAGCAGAAAGAGCACATCTGGGTATGTTTACACCTTTGGGGGTACTGCGATTTGTTAGGTTTCAAAATTGCAGAAGATAATAACTCTCTCTAATTGTGAGGCTGAGTACGTTATCATGACGGAGGCCACGAAGGAGATGATGGGCTATAATTTTTTCTGTGGGAATTGGATCAGAAACACTAGGGGAGTATGCTACGCTATGATAGTCATAGTGTCATTCATTTGATAAAGAACCCGGTATACCATGCTCGCACGAAGACATACAATTTCGGTATTATTTTATCAGATCAACTTTGGAAGATAAGTATTAGTGCTTGAGAAGATCACACGGAGTCAGAATCCAGCAGACATGCTGGCGAAGGTTGTGTCGAATAATAAACTGAAGTTGTGTGGAAGACAATTGGACTTCTTGGATGAGTATCGAAGTCACCGCCGTAGATGGAGACAAACGATTGAAATTAGTCTCCAAGTGGGAGATTGTTGAGTTGTGGAGCCTAATTCATCATCGACACTATGAAGACCCTACGCAAAGAGAAAGAGAGAATTGTAAAACTCAAACTCCCTATTTAATTATGGTAAAACCTGCAACGACAAAGTGAGTGTAGCTCTCACATTGAGGGTGAACCACTATAAATATGTGTGTGTTATTTGTTCTTCGCTTATTTACTGTTTTCTTATTAGGTAATGATTTGAGACTCAAATCCTAACAAGGCTAAGTAGACCTACAATAATAACACTACAACTACTAGTTTGTAAGCTTAAGTTGGACTACACTCAATTACTTACTACCATTTTACCCTAATTTGTGTCATCTACAACCCCCTATACTCTATATTTATTGGAATGAGAATACCATGTTGATGTGATTTTAATTAGGCGTCATAACTTGTAAATTAAATTAAGAATTCAGAAATTAATTACTAATACTAATTAAGAGTATGAGGTAGGAACATGGAGGTGTGTGAGTTATGGAGATGACATTTTAAATTAAAATAAAATAATTTAAAATAAAATAATTTAAAATAATATAAAAAGCCAAAAAAGGAAGAAAAAAGATAATCTCCTCATCTATTCTACAATACTCTTCATTTATTTGAATGAGAATACCATGTTTGTGTGATTTTAATCAGGTGTCATAACTTGTACATTAAATTAGAAATTATGAATACTAATAAAGAGTATAAGTTATGAATATGAAGATGTGTGAGTCACGGAGATGACTTTTTAAATTTAAATTAAAAATAATATAAAAGCTAATATATATATATATATATATATATATATATATATATATATATATATATATATATATATATATATATATATATAATTTTTGGTCATAGAAAGGTGTCACATATGATTGTCTATTATTAGCTTTATATTATATATAGATATAGATTAAAGGCATACAAATAAGAAAAGATAAATAATGAATACAATATTTAACGAGATCATAATTGTGTCCTTGCGCAAGACAATAAAAATACTTCACTATATACATGAGAAAGAATATAATCAGTATCTCTCCGCAATAGTCATATATTATAAAATAGAATTGTATATTTTCTCTTACTCGCTATTGGCAATGTATTTATCCTTTTCCTATGATTCCTATAATACTCAATGTCATAAAAACATAAAAGTAAGCTCGTGAGACACAAACACGTAATATATCTTAAAAAACTTTTTTGATATCACAATAGTGATAAAGTAATTGAAGTAAGTTTGTTTTGTTGATATATAGTATAATTGTTAGACAACGATTTAAAACGAAAAACGAACCTAAATAGTGTAAACTAATTAAAAGAGACAATTTGTAAATACTTCGATAACAAGCCTATGTCAATACACAAAGGACAATCTAAATATCCCTACATATTATGTTCTAGATATAAACAAAAACTTTATGTAATAGATGTGGTATTTATATTACCTTGTAAATTGCTAGTGTCCAAGAGATGGTGAGAAGTTTGTGAATATGGGTCTCGAGGAGTAAATGGGATGCGATCGGTATGTGTGATAGCACTACTAGTTGTATTAGGGAAGCGGCGAGAGGGATGTTGGGTCTTGAGAGGTAGATTTGATGGGCATCGGGGGAACTAGTGGCGGAATGGATGAGTTCACGGGAATGTGGAGATAAAGAAGGCGTTGTATGTGAAGTTGGTGGAAAGTAAGGACGAGGATGAAAAACTGACAAATATGAAAATGTATAAGATGGAGAAGAATGAGGTGAAGTTAGTGGTTACATACGACAACAAAAACGACAACTTTTGAACACATGTATGTAGAATTAGAAGACAATGGAGTGGATAAGAAGTTGTACAAGCTAGTTAAGACGAGAGAAAGGAGTGTCTATGACCTAGACCAAATGAAGTGCATCAAGGACAAGGACGACAAAGTTCTATGAAGGATACACTCATTAGATGGAAATGACAATCATACTTTCATAAACTCTTAAACAAAGAGAGATAGACATATTCGTGCGGGGGGTTTGGATCACTTAGGAAGGTATCACGACTTTGGATATGGTAGCTGTATTAAAGTGGAGGAGGTTAAGAGTACTATTCGTAAGTCAGGAGAAGAGCGAACGTGTTTGATGAGATTTCGGTGGAATTTAGGAAGAGCATAGACACGACATGTATAGAGTGGATGACTTGATTGTTTCGTGTCATTTTAAGACGACATGCTAATAGTTGATCCCTGATGCAATCCCATCATAATTGAGAAATGTTCTGAGTCTCCTTCCATTGTTTTCAGCCTGGTCTTGCTCTATTGTACATGTCATCGATCGTCCTAATATACATCAAGGTATACCTCTAGCCATCAAACATCCATATAGAACCTTTATTGAGACTTTGTCGTTGTAGATTTTTTTAGGCCGATTAACACAATGTATAAGTTATTCTTACTCTCCTTATACTCCTTCATCAGTATCATTGCAAGATGAATGACTTCTGTAGTTGAGCGTCCCAGCATGAATCTGAACTAGTTCTAAAAAATAGTCACGCTCCTCCTCACCCACTTTTCACCGTCCTTTCTCAAATATTCATAGTGTGTCTTAGCAGCTTTGATACCCCTATAGTTATTTCAATTTCGTATGTCAACATTGTTCTTGTACAACAAAATCATTTTACTCCAATCAATACGTTGGGCATTTTATTATTAGTCTTGGTGATGGATGAATTGACACAATAAATTTAATGAGAGATATCATGGTATATGTTATTTGCGGATGACATGATTTTAATTGATGAGACTCGATACAGAGTTAACGCTAAGTTAAATGTTTGGAGAAAAATCGTGAAGTCTAAAAGGTTAAGGTTGAACATGAGTAAGACAGAATACATAGAATGCAAGTTCATTGACATAATATTTTAGGTTGGAGTAGAAGTGAGGCTTGATACTCAGGTCATCAAAAGGAAAGGGAGTTTCAAGTATCGTTGGTCTATTATCTAAGGGAGTGAGGAGATTGACGATAATGTCACACACCATATTGGTGCAGGTGGATGAAATAGAGGCTTGCATCTGGAGTCTTGTGTGATAAGAAGGTGCCACAAAAACTTAAAGACAAGTTCTGCAGGGTGGTGTTTAGACCTACCATGTTGTATGAATCAGAGTATTAGTTAGTTAAGGACTCTCATGTCCATAAGACGAAAGTTGTAGAAATAAGGATGTTGCGATAGATGTGTAGGCATATTGGGAGATATATGATTATAAATTAAGATATTTGGGATAAGGTGAGACCGTGAGAGTGACTTTGATCGAGGACAGAGGACATGTTACAAGTGCAACTGAGATGTTTTAGGCATGCGTAGAGGAGATGTACGAGTGTGACAATGTAGAGGTGTGAGAGGTTGACTATAGATGATTTCATGAGAGGTAAAGACATGCTGAAGAAGTATTGAGTGAGGTGATTGATAGGACATGACACAGTTTTACCTTACCGAGGATATGACTTTAGATACGATGTTGTGGAAGACACATATTAGTGTAAAAGGATAGTAAGCAGTAGAGTGTTGTCTCGCTTATCCTTTCATACTAGTAAGTCGTAACATTACTTCTGTAGTTTATTGCCCTTCAATTTCTGTTACTATCTATTGTTTCTTGTATTTCGATTGTGATATTATTTTGTTGTAGTTACTGTCAAGAATGCTTTGTCATGTTTTCTAAAATATTTTGCGTTGGCTTCTTTACATTCGTTATTTTTTCCCCTGAACTGCTTTGAACTATGTGTCCTTAAGTAAAGGGTATATCGAAAACCTCTCTACCTCAAAGGTGGATGCAAAGTTTGCGTACATTCTACTCTTCCAGACTCCACTTTGGTGAAATTACACTGGGTACTTTATGAAATTACACAGGGTAAGTTTCTTATATTTTTATTTGACATGTTGCAACAACAACATATCCAGTGTAATCACATGAGTGAGATCTAGTGAGTGTAGAGTGTACACAGATCTTACCCCTAATTTGATAAATAGAGACTAGAGAGGTTGTTTTCGATAGACCTTCGGCTCAAGTAAAGCAAAAACAACATCATGGTAGCAAAAAAATTAAAGGAGGAAAGACAACAAGTAGTAATAGAAAACTAAGGACAAGAAATATGTGAATACTTAAATTAAAATATAAGAAAATGACGGAAATAATATTGATCCAAAAAAGGAAAAATAACACTAATCCTACTACTAGCCTTCTACTCTAATTCTCGACCTCAACACCCTCTTATCTACGACCATGTCCTCGGTAAGCTGAAGGCTTGTCATATCATGTATGATTACCTCTCCCTAATACTTATTCGTCCTAACTCTACCTCTCTTTCAACCCTCAATTGTCAACCTCTCATACTTCCTTACTGGAGCCTCTGTGCCTTTTCTATCAACTTGTCTGAACCATCTCAGCTTCGTCTCCCGCATCTTGTCCGCCACAGAGGCCACTCCCACCTTATCTCCAATTTCTTAATTTTTGACCATATCTCTCCTAGTTAGCCCACACATCCATATCAACATCCTCGTTTCCATAACTTTCATCTTCTGGACATGAGAGTTATTGACTGACAAATACTCTGCCCCATACAACATCGTTAGCGTAACCACTACTCTGTAAAACTTACCTTTAGGTTTTGGTGACACCTTCTTATCACACATGTACCTTTAGGTTTTGGTAGCACCTTCTTATCACACAAGACACCAGAAGCGAGACTTCATCTCAACCATCCTGCTCCAATACATCATGTGACATCCTCGTCAATCTCCCAATTACATTGGATTATAGCTCCCATGTACTTGAAACTATCCCTCTTCGGGCCGACTTGTGAGTCAAACCTCACTCGTCACCGCATTAAATTTGCACTCCATGTACTCAATTTTAGTCCTATTCAATTTAACATCTTTCGACTCCAGATAATATAATTTGAGGTTAAATATATAAATATGATAATTTAAAATTTATATAAGTAAATTTCAATATGTCTAGAAGTGATACATGAGGAAGTTATATTTTCCGCAACTTCTAAATACGTTGTTCTCACCCATTGTATTCCTTTCGACGAGCTAATAAAATTTTGGCCAATAAAAAATTCAAGAAACAAAGAATATGCAATTAGTCTTAAAAAAGGTACTAAGCGGTGTATTCAATTAGGATTTTAAAAGACTTTTTTGGGATAAATAAGTCTTATGAATTTTAAAAGACTATTTTCACAATCAAAATTTCTTATGTTTGGATTTTAAAAAGATTTATCATAAGATTTATAAAGATTTGAAAGGACCACATGAATTTTTTCTCTAATCCTTTTGCTCTCATCATCACCATTTTTTTAAATAATTTTTCATCACTAGTTTTCAATGTAAAATATATCAAAAGCCGTTATTGTACTTCTAAAATAACAATATATAGTATTCCAAGTTCCATTAACTATTCTTTCTCATTAATTGTCTAAAATATTACTTAATTCTATAAATAGCAATACAAAGTTTAACCAAATTACAATAACAATAGTTCAACAAAATTATAACTCAAACAGTTCAACCAAAGTAAAATAAAATAGCACAAACAAATGTAAGAATCTATTGTTTTCTCCTATTACAGTTGAATTGTTCACATGACTTGAGGGCTACAACTAGGGGTGACAGATGACCGTCTGGGCGGGTCAAGATGTGTTAAAGTTGTAGATGGGCCAATGTCCAACCCACCCAAAAACTTACATGAGCTAAGATGGACGGATCAAGATGGACTAAATGATGAGGGTGAAGGTGGAGGGGGTAAGTGTGGGTAGGGTGGAGGGGATAGGTGTGAGTATGAAGGTAAGAAAAAAATTCATATTTTTATAAATTATTTATAAAAGTAAAAAAAATATAAACTAAACATTTGAGATTGGGGTATGGCGGGGTAGGGGTAGGGGTAGGGAGGTAAGATAAAATTATATATATATATTTTTATTTTTATAAAAGTAACAAAAATATGAAATATAAATTTGAGGATGGGTGGGGGTGGGAGGTAGGCGGGGTTAGGGCGGTAGGGTGAATGGGGTAGAGGTAGGGGTAGGTGTGGGTATGAGAGTAAGAAAAAAATTCATATTTTTATAAATTATTTATAAAAGTAAAAAAAATATAAAATAAAAAATTCAGATTGGGGTAGGGCGGGGGAGAGGGTAGGGGGAGGTAAGATAAAATTTCATACTTTTAATATTTTTTTTTTATAAAAGTAACAAAAAATATGAAATGGAAATTTGAGGATGGGGTGGGGGTGGAGGGGGTAAGTGTGGGGAGGGTGGAGGGGGTAGGAGGTAAGAAAAAAAATCATATTTTTATAAATTATTCATAAAAGTAAAAAAAATAAAAAATAAAAAATTGAGATTGGGGTAGGGCGGGGGTAGGGGGAGGTAAGATAAAATTTCATATATATATATATTTTTTTTTATAAAAGTAACAAAAAATATGAAATAAAAATTTGAGAATGGGGTAGGGGGTCGGGGTATGTGGGGTTAGGGCGTTAGAGGGAGGTAAGAAAAAAATGCATATTTTTATAAAAGTAAAAAAAAAAATGAAATAGAAATTTGAGAATGAGAAAAAGTCTGATAGGTTAGACAGAAATTATTTATAGAATTTGTTATTTATACCTTCAACTAAAAAGTCCTCCAAAATTCATATTTTTAAAAAATCTTTCGAAATCTCAAAATTTTAAATACCAAAACACTTTTTGTCAGTCTTTTAAAGTCTTAATTGAATACCACTAGATTTGAACATTATGTTTAAAAAATCTTAATAATCTTGATTAAATACCGTGAAACTTTTTTAAATTATTTAAAAATCTTAATTGAATAACACATAACTTTTTATCTTTTAAAATCCTAATTAAATACACAAAGAAAGGATTTTAAATTACATAAACCGTCTGGACATTTGACCACGCAAACCCTTGAAAGCAAATGTGCTCTTTATTCTGACTAATTGAATACCATCTTCACCCACATCAGGCTAAGTTGGCTGGCTCAACTTTCCTCCTAGTATTTCGCTTCCATTCCACCCCCCATCCCACTATCGCTAATTCTTCGTTCTTTTTCTTGATCTTTCAATACCAGATATTGGATCAAGATTCACAAAAAAGGTAAAATCTTGATTATCCTTTTTGTTTTAAATGTGTATGTTCCATCGTTAAAGTTATGATACAGTTTCCAAGATTGTATTTTTAAGCATTTGGGTCTGCAAGCATGGAAGAGGACAAACCCAAAAATACCCAGAATGAACTGGGTGGTGATAATGTAGTCTCAAAAGGGGTTGTAGATGATGAGTTATTTGATAATGTTTCATTGAAAGATCAAGATAAAATTGTTGGGGGCTTAAATCAATCTTCAGGATCTGATAATTTAACAAGGTCTTCAGGCGGGACTGAGGAAAAGTTTGATTTTTCTTCAGGGAATATCCCATCCGGGGATGGTTATGTTGATATTGAGGTGCATCATGAAACCCATTATTCGAGTCCCGGTCCCGATAGGCAATTTATGGATACTGGTGAAGCTAGACTGTCGTCGTCTTCAATGGATTCTGCTATGTATTCATATGGGGATAGTGCATATTCTCCATTTGGATCACCATCAAAACCTAAGCCTAAACAGGTTGTGCCAAATGTGGAACCAGAACTCTTGCATTTAGTTGACTCTGCTATTATGGGTAAGCCTGAAGGGTTGGACAAGCTGAAAAATGTTGTAAGTGGTGTCGAGAGTTTTGGAACTGGAGATGATGCTGACACTATTGCATTCTTGGTAGTTGATTCACTTCTTGCCACTATGGGAGGGGTTGAGTGTTTTGAGGATGATGAGGATAATAATCCGCCAAGTGTGATGTTGAACTCTAGAGCAGCCATTGTGGCGGGCGAACTCATTCCCTGGCTTCCATCCATCAGGGACATTGCAGGTCTCATGTCGCCTAGGACTCGTATGGTTAAAGGTTTGCTTGCTATTTTGCATGCTTGCACTAGAAACCGAGCAATGTGTTCTACAGCTGGTTTGTTGCGTGTCCTGCTGCGTTCGGCTGAAAAGATATTTAGTCAGGATCTTGCTACTTCAGAGCCATCAGGATGGGATGGGACTCCTTTATGTCTTTGCATTCAACACTTAGCTGCACATTCTCTTAGTGTAAGGGATCTGCATGGTTGGTTTGAAGTAGTCACAAGAACACTTGCTACTAAGTGGGCAGCTCGTTTATTGCTTTCGTTGGAGAAGGCCATGAGTGGGAAAGAGTCAAGCGGCCCAGCATGCACCTTCGAATTTGATGGTGAAAGCTCTGGCTTGCTGGGTCCAGGGGAGAGTCGCTGGCCTTTTACTAATGGATATGCATTTGCTACATGGATCTACATTGAGTCCTTTGCTGATACTTTAAATACAGCAACTGCAGCAGCTGCAATTGCTGCCGCTGCTGCTGCCACGTCAGGAAAATCATCTGCAATGTCAGCTGCTGCTGCAGCCACTGCACTGGCTGGGGAAGGGACAGCTCACATGCCACGGCTCTTCAGCTTCTTGTCAGCCGATAATCAAGGGATTGAAGCATACTTTCACGCCCAATTTTTGGTGGTCGAAAGCGGTAGTGGGAAAGGAAGGAAGTCTTCTCTGCATTTCACTCACGCGTTCAAGCCACAGTGTTGGTACTTTATTGGTCTAGAACACTCTTGTAAGCAAGGTCTCATTGGGAAAGCAGAGAGTGAACTCAGGCTATATATCGATGGATCATTATATGAGAGCCGGCCATTTGATTTTCCCCGGATATCCAAGCCGCTTGCGTTCTGCTGTATTGGGACTAATCCACCCCCAACTATGGCTGGTTTACAACGTCGTCGTCGTCAGTGTCCTTTGTTTGCTGAGATGGGGCCCGTATACATTTTTAAGGAACTAATTGGGCCAGAAAAAATGGCACGTTTAGCTTCTAGGGGAGGAGATGTGCTTCCTTCTTTTGGTCATGGAGCTGGCGCACCGTGGTTAGCAACAAGTGACTATGTGCAAAAGTTGGCTGAAGAAAGTTCTGTTTTGGATGCTGAAATCTCAGGATGTCTTAATCTCCTCTATCATCCTGGCTTGCTCAGTGGCCGTTTTTGTCCAGATGCTTCTCCTTCTGGTTCAGCAGGTTTGACAATTCTGTTACATTTACAGCACATATCAATATCAATTATGATGTCAATATCTTCTAGATTATCATAACAAGTCTACAAAGCTTGATGCTTTTGAGTTGCTAGCACTGATCCTATAAACTTTATACTAAGACCACCCTATGTACTTCCCCGTCTCTCTACATTTAACTATTTTTATATTTTAAATGGGGGTCAATGGGTTTGGGCAGATGTGGCAGTGTTGTATCGAGAAGATTTCTGGTTAGCAATTCTTCTCTTGAAGCTCACATTCATATATTCCTCTTCCTAGTCAATAATTGAAGTTTTAAGTTTCATATTCTAGAGCCTCCTATTCAATAATGGAGCTTTTAAGTTTCATATTCTAAAGCATAAATCATTTTGGACGAATGAGTGGTTGGCAAATGTTGTTTTACACTAATTGAATCTGATGACCCTCTTTCTCTCTCTGGCCCTCTCTCTTTATGTGTTTCGTTCATTTGGTACAGACTACAGAGACATGTAAGGAACCAAAGTTTATCTTTCTTTTACCCTCGCATGTTTATTTTTTCTCTTTTAAAATGTAACTGTTGTCTATCTATTATTGTTAATGATTCTGAATCGTTCAGGTGTGCTTCGAAGACCTGCAGAGATTCTTGGGCAAGTCCACGTTGCAACAAGAATGCGCCCAATGGAAGCTCTTTGGGCATTGGCGTATGGAGGCCCCATGTCTTTACTTCCTTTGGCAGTGAGTAATGTGCAAGAGAATAGCTTGGAACCTCAGCAAGGTGACCTTTCTTTATCGTTAGCCACAACTGCTCTTGCCGCTCCCATATTCAGAATCATCTCTAGGGCCATTGAGCATCCTGGAAACAATGAAGAGTTGAGCCGTAGAAAAGGTCCAGAAGTCCTGTCAAGAATCTTAAACTACCTTCTACAAACTTTGTCTTCCCTTGATGTTGCGAAGCGTGATGGAGTTGGGGATGAGGCGCTTGTAGCAGCAGTTGTTATGTTGTGCCAATCACAAAAGCACAACCACACACTCAAGGTGCAGCTTTTCAGTATGCTTCTACTGGATCTGAGGATTTGGAGCTTATGCAGTTATGGTCTTCAGAAGAAGCTTCTCTCGTCCCTTGCAGATATGGTTTTCACAGAGTCATCTGTGATGCGTGATGCTAATGCCATTCAAATGCTTCTAGATGGCTGCAGGAGATGTTATTGGACTATTCATGAAGGTGACTCTGCCGATACTTTTATGAATGGCGAAACACGTCCCGTGGGTGAAGTAAACGCTTTGGTTGATGAACTCTTAGTTGTTATTGAGCTCCTAGTTGTGGCTGCCCCTTCTTCGCTAGCTGCAGCTGACGTCCGTTGTTTGCTTGGTTTCATGGTGGATTGTCCCCAACCAAATCAGGTAATGTGCAATTTTTCGTATATAAATATGCTGAGTGGTGGGGAAGTTTCTAGGTTAAATTCTCTTGTTTCTCTTTATAAGAAAGCTTAGAACCGTTCCTTGTTGGTGTCTAGTTTTGACGGGTTATATTATAACTTTGTTTTTTACTTTGATTGACATATACATCTATTATATTAAGTATTTATATTTTCTTAGTCACTCAATGATACACTCTTTTTAGTTTTCTCAAACTTTTTACTCTGTTGTATTTTCATTCTTCAAAGCTTATCAACTTTTTCACACCATATTTTTTTGTCACATGTGATCTTCCTGTTTTGTGATTGTTAACTTTTTTTTAGTTATCAGTGTCTCATTTCAGCAACTTTACTTTTAGACGCTCTCACTGTTCGATGATACTATATTTGAATTTACTCAAAATTCTTCTATCTTAACAAGTGCAAAAGAACTCATCAGATAAGTTTTATGGTTTTCTTACTGTTGTAGTATCCACAAAAGAAGAACAGTATCTTATTAATAATGGTACACATTATAGGCAATTTCCTAGTTGAAGTAATTTGCTATTACTACTTGTATCATGTCCTAAAATTTCTTTCCATTATCGAGTTAAAAATGTTGTAATTTGGTTTTCATATTTGGAAAAGAAAGAGGAACAACTCTAATATCAAAAAGTAGATTTCAAGAAACAATTTTCAAGTTGAATTTGCAAATTTTCTCCTTTTTAGTGCTCTTCCATAAAGTTTGTGCCAGTTATTTGATACTTACCATCTGCAGAAAACTTGTGAGAAAGTAAAAATGAGCTAATGAAATCTGTCATATTGTTTTCATCATGCACATGTGTTAAATTCATCAGATAGCTAACAAACTAAGACATTTGCCCTTAAATGTTCACTGTAGTCTTTCCTCCAAAGCACCTTTTTTTTAAAAAAAAAACCCTCAAAACACAAAAGATGAGGCTGGTATTATCCTCCAAATATCCTTCTAGTCTGCATCCACTCCAGCAGTAAAATAACTCTTTAACCGTAAAAGCATGATTCATATTCTACAAAAATGTTTAGGAACACTTCCCACATATGGCTGTGCAGTGCACAAGAGGTGTTTTGTTGTCTTCAATCCCTTTACCACACAAGTAGATTTACTACCCCTCTCTTCTGCAATTTTGCTGAATCAAGCAGTCTTCATTTACCATCGCCAAACAGAGGCGTTCCACCTTATAAGGTGATTTTGTCCTCCAAATTATTTGTCATGGCCATTGTGGAAAGTGGGAGCCAGTAGTCTGTGAGAAGTGGGGGCAAGCAGTAGAACTACTTCAGTAACATGGTTTCACTGTAAACTTTTACCACTGCTTAATGCAATCCATAATAGAGAGTCAGCTTCTTCAGAGAAAGGTCAACTATACTCCAAATCTCATATAAGCTGGGCGATACTTCTGCTTCCCAATCAAAATAATTATTTTGAAGCTGACTGTCCACTTCCCTGATTAGCAATGAGCTAATGTTGCTCTGTCTCTGCTCACAAACTGATAAGTCAGGATATCTGGTTCATAGTCATAGGGTTATGTCCAAAGTGTGATTCCAAAAGTTAATCCTTTTCCCATTTCCGATTTAAACTGTACTTTTGTGGGAATATCTTGTTATAACTTCCTGATATGTTTCCATACACCTACACCATAAGAGCATGCAACATGACTTCCTTTCTCCACAGAGCTGCATCTCCATTATTATATTTCCACAACATTTATGCAACAAGCTTTGATTTTGTATTTTAAATTCTTCACCCCAAGTCCACTCCTTATTCATCGATGATATATTCCTTTCCTCCTATAATTACTAATATAAGAGCCAAAGGAGCCACATCCCATGACCTGTGACTTTTTCTTCCTCTACTGAATACCCAACTATGCATCACAAATTTCGCTATTCACGGTTTTGACCACTGTATTCCGGAAAAGTTCAACACCGTCCAACACAGATGACTCGCGACCTAACAATGCACTAGTAATTGCTTCACATCTTCTCCTGACTTTTTGCACATGAAGTGTCCCGCTATCTATGTTATTTTTCTTCTATTTTCTCATATTTTCAGCTATTAAGATCACCCCTCTAGTCAGCATATTTCCTTAGTACTTTAGGAATCTAGACTGATAGGCATGAGAACCTCATGCCCTTTTTTTCCAGCATAGGAGTTTACTGTGAAAACTTCGTTTCTCCTTCCCTTTCACTTTCAAGTGTCATGTTCCTACTGTATTCATGTTTGTATCCATAATGGTATGGAACGTAGGCTGCTTGACTTAAAAAATATGTCATTTTCATTTCTTTAGCTTACTTTGTATACATGTTTTGTATACTGGGGAATAAAATCTTTTTCTTAAAAGAGAAATTTCTTGATACTTCATTTTGTTTATTGATACTTCCCAACAGATGTATCAAACGTTCTATTTGAATCTAATATAGTTTTGTTATTTCAGGTTGCCAGGGTGCTACATCTCATGTACAGGTTGGTTGTACAGCCAAATATGTCCAGGGCTCAAACCTTTGCTGATGCATTTTTATCTTGTGGTGGTATAGAAACACTTCTTGTCCTATTGCAGCGCGAAGTCAGGATTGGAGATTGTGATAATTTATCCTCTTTAGATCATAATGCCGCTGCTGCATCAGCCCAGGAAACCAAACTGGATACTGAGGCACATCCCATGGAAAGCAGTGAAGTTGGTGAAACAGGAATTACAAAAGAAAGAGAGACAAGTTTGAGTGAAATGGAATCTGTACCTGAGCCCTTCAATGGTGCGGGTGCCACAATTTCCACTAGGTCTACTATTAAAAAGATGCAGTCTATCCCAGAGAATGCATTTCTAAAGAACCTGGGTGGCATAAGCTTTTCAATAAATGTTGAAAATGCTCGGAATAATGCATACAATGTTGATAAGAGTGATGAAATTGTACTTGGAATTATTAACCTCTTGGGTGCTTTAGTTTCATCAGGCTATCTGAAATTTGGTACACATGCTCCCCCAGATGTGACAAACAATCTTTTGGGGTTGCTGGAAGGAGGGGGTACCATGTTTGATGATAAGGTTTCCCTTCTACTTTTTGCGTTACAAAAGGCCTTCCAAGCAGCACCAAATAGGCTCATGAGTAGCAGAGTATACACAGCTTTATTGGATGCCTCGGTATTAATATGCTTTTCCTCTTCATTTGCTGCTTCTTTAGTAACTCACTTCCTACCATTTCTTCTATTTCTTTTTGGATAATTTTTCTTTGTGAAAATTCTATTAATATGTTTCTTGGAAAATTCCTTTCTTTGCTGTGTTTCAATAAGATAGTATACTATGTTTGCTTAGGATCTGATGCTCAAATATATGAAAGAAACTCAGTGCATTGCATAGAATCCCTGTTTGAAGATGATATGCATAGTCACAAACATATGTATGGCCTTTTAGCTTCTCGCTTTACATCTGAAATAGGTAAGTACTTCTTTGTTGGTTCAAAAACTAGATACCTCTCCATCATTACTGCTGTTTTTCTTTTCCTTTTTCTCGCCTAGCCTGTTTAGATATGTAAGCCAGAGAATGGCAACCTTAAGTTTCTCCTTCTGCTAATATGTTCTATCTCAAACATTTAGAATAAAACTTTTGCTATGTGTTTGCCCTGGGAAGTCAACCAAGTTTCAACTCAGACTTTATATCATCATGCTTTTCTGTTATGCAATATCTTGGTACGATTCACCATGATGTGGTTATAGGTATCTCTGGCCTCTGGTGGTTTTTACAGGAACAAGTATGTAAAGTCATGGAATTGTTTTGTCTTTTAATCAATATATGAAGGGTTATATATTTCTCGTCTTTGCTTAGAAAAGTAAAGAAACTCCTTCTACAGCTTTTTCAGCCATTTGGAATTTGGATGGAAATAATATTAGTTACTTTTAGTTGTACAAACATTAGTATAAGTTAAGTATTAATCAGTGAGGATTGCTTCCCCTTCTATAAAATATTATGTTAAAAAATCTCGTGGAGAAATTATACCATGTATAGACTTTCAAGTAAGCCATGTGTGCTTTTCCTAGATTTGATAAGGCAGTAGACCCTTGTTGTCCGGCCCTTCTCCGGACCCCGCACATAGCAGGAGCTTAGTGCATTGGGCTGCCCTTTGCCCTTTACTTGCATTATGTTTACTACAAGTGTCTTACGGAGCATGGTGGGATCATGGCTTTGATTTCATTAGGTTTTGGAGATTCTTATGCTAGAGTATTTATTTTTGATAAGTAGATTATATAGCTAGCTTTCCGCTTGAATAATTATCTTCTCAAAGTTTAAGTACTGTACGGTTAATGTCACCAATAAATATAGCTTTCTTAATTTTATACTTTATTAAGTAGAATAAAATTTAAATAAAAAGAAATCATATAAATATATTCTGCTTATCAATATTAGTGCTATTTACCTCGAGAGTAATAAATCCGTATTTAATCACGCGATATTGATGTGAAAAATCAGTTTTAGACCTTTCTTTGCAGTTTGCACCATTAATATTTGAAGTTCCTTTATCGGGAAAAAACGTTTTTCGCGTATCTGGGCATAGCTTATGCCATGATCAGTATAGGTGTTATCTTGTTTGGGCTCATTTAATCCTTTTGTGATTAGTTTTGTTGAATGCTTCACTGTTTAAAAAGGGTAGAAGCTCCTGCTATGCGCGGGGTCCGGGGAAGGGCCGGACCACAAGAATGCCTCACTGTTTGGATTTTGAATTTCCTCCCCGCTAATCATTCAGATCTTCACTTTATTTATCTGTGATAGTCATTTTATTTGGGGCTATACTCTATTTACTATTGAGTTTTCTGCACTAAGCAGTCTATCACAGATAATCTGAAGCTTTTTTGCTCCTGATGTAGATAAATGCCTCGTCAACAGATGATGGATTGAACTTCTATGATTCTGGGCATCGGTTTGAGCATATCCAACTTTTATTGATTCTTTTACGGTCACTTCCATATGCACCAAAGTCATTGCAAAGCCGAGCATTGCAGGTATTGAATTGTGCCCCTTTTTTCCTAACAGTTTATTGTGCCTTATCTTCTTTGTATTGATGCGGTTGTAGGCTCTTGACACTTCATTACCATTGGGTGGGTGTTTTGAAGTTTGTTCTGGGCTTGAAATCAAACTTCCATATTGGAATTACTTCTGTAGAAAAAGCAAATATAGCATTGCTTCTGACTCTTTTTGGCTTAAGAAGGATATCTGTGAGTGGTGAGGCATTTAGGTTATAGTCTGTGATAATAAGTTCCACAGTTGTTTCAGCAACAACAACAACAACAACAACAACCCTAGTGAAATCCCACAAAGTGGAGTCTAGGGAGGGTAGAGTGTATGCAGACCTTAGCCCTACCTTGGGAGGTAGAGAGGCTGTTTCCGGTAGAGGTTTTACATAGTTTCACAGTTGTTTATTGTAAGAATTTTACATAGTTAACTGTAGAGGTTTTGCTTTGATGGAGGAATCAGTACAGTCAGCTAATAAGCTCTTGTTTGTTAGGTTTATTACATATTTATTCAGCTGATAAATAATAATTTTCAATAAGTAATTCAAGGAGAGGAATAAGTACAGTCAGCTAATAAGTTCTTGTTCGTTGGATTTAAAAAGCTGTTTAACTGATGTCTTGCAATTTTTCTGAATAAGTAATTTGAAAGTTTAATAATTATCAAAAGTAGCATCACACCCAGGGCTTTGTTTCAATGGAAAAAGGAAGCATAACAAGGGATGTGTTGTAGGTGCATGTCACTAGTTTGAACCCTGTTAAGGACTAAAGATTGGTATTTAAGTGTGAGAAGGGTAGGAATATGCCCATACTCCATAAAGTATGAACCTGTGCATCAACTGGGCTGAGCCAGCTAACATGCAGGGAAATTTCTAGTTATCAAAGAAAAAGAATAATGAAAAGTAGGACAATCCCCCCAGAGAACCCACAAAATACATTTTAGTTCTGTGTTTCTAAATAGTCAGGAGCGGCCAGAATGGGGGTTAACCGCTATTGATAATGGCACAACCAGAAGAGGTGTCGGAACGCCGGCCAAGGCTGTGTCCTTCCTAGCGGACGATGTCAGCTCGGTGGCCGAGGGCTTGCGTGGAGGCGACATTGTGACCACAGGATTGGTCATCACTTCAACATTTCTCTGCTTTTTTGCGGCCCAAGTGAAGGCATATTTGCAAGCACCTCCCTACTCAATAGGGGTCCTCTAAAAATCATTTTAGTTGCTTGTTCTACCTGATAAGCTCCGTCAAGGTTCATTCAGGAAGAAGGCATAGCCTGCCTTGTGCTAAAAATGTTGAGGAACATGGTCCGTAATTGCGCTGCAGTAGGGCAATGAAAAAGTAAATGATTTGCATCTTCAAGCTCCCTAGCACACATGTACCATCTGCAGGGTGAGGCAAATATTATGTGAGGCAATCCGGCTGAATCTGTCAAAGAGGAGCTTTGTTCTCCAAATCATCTTCCAGTGCCAATTTTCAGTAGGACAACTTAGTTTTTAAGATGAACTGTAGCATGACTTAACCGACAAAGGTTGCCTCATGTTTGTACCCTATGTAGCACGGACACGTGAGAGGTGTCCGATAGGACACGGACACGCGGAAACGGCAATTTTGAAAAATAGGGGACACGACACGGCATGGACACGGCTGTAAATATAAATTAAAAAATATTTTTATATATATATATGATATATTTTTATATTTTCGACATCGGTATTGGTGATTAATTGTGATATTTCACCAATTACCAAATAAATCATTTTTATATGAATATTTTATTTTATTTAAACTAAATGCATATGTTAAATTGCTTGTACCGTAATTTATGTGTGTGTGCACTTTTGTAATTAATTAAGACGAAAGAAACATATTTTAATTGGGAGAATTGGACTAATTACTTGCTAATTCATAATTGAGCTAATTTATTCCCTCAATTTTGGTCCCCTTTCACCTCATTAATGCCCAAATTATACCCTACCACACCCCTTTATTTCCATCATCCACCCATACTCCTTTCAAACCCACGGACCACCCCATCATCCAAAGACACCCCAAAAACCAACGACCTTCTCCCTAAAACCATCGACCATATTCACCGCTCACCTGTTACGGTAGGAAAATCACCTCTCCCATCGCGCCACGGACTGGATGGACTTCGCAGAGTCGCCGGAGTCGCGACGGGAAGTCGCCGGACCTGGAAGGGGAAATCGCGGGAAGGGGAAGTCGCCGGAGTCGCAGTCGAAATCGCCGACAAGTCGCAGCAGTCGCGATTCTGAAAATGAAATGTCTAGGTTTTTTTTTTAATTTTTAGTCTTTTTACACTTTTTTGTAATTGCCGTGTCCTGTACGTGTCCGAGCAAAATTTTTTTTTTTTGGGCTGGGCCCACTCGGACACGTCCCGGACACGTGTCCGAGGCGTGTCCGCCGCGTTTCGTGTCCCCCCCAGTGTCCGACACGGACACCTCACCCTAAATGAGGTGTCCGTGCTTCATAGTTTGTACCCGATAACAAGAGGTTCAGGAGGTTGTTCATCACTTCCAGCTTCCTTAGTATTGAGAATATCCTGTCAACCTCCCAATCATGGCAATTCCTTCTAAACCTTAGCTCCCATCCATAATTTGTCTTACATTGTGCACTGGTAGTTGTTACATTTACAACAAGATTGGACAAGTCATGGAACTTATCTTTGGGAATATGTACCAACCAAGCATCATGCCATAATTTTATACTAATTTCCATTGTCCTCTGTCACGACCCGACCCGGTGGGCCGCGACTCGGCGCTCTAATATCGCCATTACACTAACCTGTCGCATATAATCCAACTGACACTAAGGGCAATAGAAATTCCGGCAGCATAACGTTGCAACTATAACATATGCCCGAATAGGCGAGCCGATAATGCTGCCTTTAAATAAGGATATACCTGCCTCCTGAGGAGTCACAACTAACCAACATAATAAAACAAGCTAGCCGACAAGGCTGCCACTAAATAAGGGAACATCCAAAAGAGAAATATAAAAGTACCGCTGAAAAAAACATATCTAAACCAACCCGAACATATACAACCCACAACTGTCTACAGACCTCTATAGAAGGACAATGAAACATGGCGGGACAGGGCCCCATCGTACCCTTAAATAAGCACAAGTCTAAGTAATAAGGGTCTGTACCAAAATGACTGGCTCCGGAACAATGGAGCTCTCCAACAGCTGAATAAATGTCCTAAACTGGGGGGTCACCTAGCTGAGCACCTGTACCTGCGGGCATGAACGCGACCCAGAAAGGGGTCGATGCGAAAATAATGTACTGAGTATATAAAACATAAAGTACTGTAAAGGAGATCATAAATGGCCAGAAGGTAACCTGAGACATGTATGAAAAATCAGAGATACCAATGCAACTGTACCATATGAAAAGAAAGTCATGCATGTCTAACAATCATCGTAATCAAGGACACCTCCGTACATATAACTACCCGGCCCATTCTGGGACTCGGTCCTCATACTCCGTACGTATAGCTACCCGGCCCATTCTGGGACTCGGTCCTCATACTTCGTACATATGGCTACCCGGCCCATTCTGGGACTCGGTCCATCCTAACACCATCCATATAACGTATAGTCACAACTTACACAAGTAGAATATCATGAGAAATCATATGCAATACACATCATCATCTGAGACTCGATGGAACAATCATATACATTTCTAATCATCATATAAAACTCAATAGAATCATCATATGTATTTTAAATCATCCGTGGAGACTCAATGGAATAATTAAGATGAACTATCATTTAGAAATTCAGGCACTATCATATTATACATCACTAAGAATTAGGATTCCATGGAATTTACGTACGTCCGCCGTACACTTACTTATATAAGTCATGCCAAGAGAAGAAAGGATAATTTGAAGTAGTCATGCCAAAGAAGAGAGAATAGTCTCACATACCGCTTGTCGTCTGTACCAACTCATGTCATATCGTCTTGGGTAAAATACGAATTGCAATGTAAACGCAACTATAATTGCATAAATGACCATAAACATTCTCTGAATTTATTGGCTGACAATAATATCCTAATTGCCTAATTAATTCATTATATGAGCCGTTAGTAGGTTATATTTTTATAGTGATCTTATCTAATCAGTTGTGAACTAGAAAATGTAAAACAAATTGGTTCTAAAACGCAGATGGAATTCTAATCATTTATATATAATTGTTTGTCGATACCTTATTCACTTAATGTTGCAATGGCTTATTTTAACATGTTTATTAAAAATATACCTTCTTATTTATTAAACTAGTTCCAACATTTAATACTTATTAGTTACTTTGGATTTGCAGAGTCAAATTGGCTTCAGTGCTTACTACAAACACTCATGGATACCAACATCTTACCCATATGCCTTAATAAGGACTTAGGAACAACTTTGACATGCTTTTAGCATAAAATCAATAGCACGAATATTCCTTAACTTCTATGAGTAGAATAACTTATGGAACAATACCACAACTATAGTTCATACGCAGAACATGCCAAAAGAAAGAAGGAGTTGTCTTAACATACCTTTTAGTCAAACTAGCCAACTCAATATCAGAATACGACGTCTTAGAACTTCAACCTATTATAATGGTAATATGACTGTCAATTTCTAGGATTACTAGTATACTTTATATCATATGACAGCTTCCTATTCCACAAAAATTAGGGCAGCACTTTTCCTGTTTATATGTACATCCACAATTACCAAACAAGCCATCAATACCAATTAACCATATGCAACTTACATATATAAACATAACAATCTCAATTACTCCATAACTTCATCATAATACGTTTCTTTCCTCTTCGTTCATGGAAGATAACAATTACAACAACCAAGGGAACTTAAGACACCTATTTCCCTTATAATTTCAGCCCCTTAAGTCATATTAGAACAACTTTCAAAAACAGTCCAGGCACCCAGCAACAACGAGAGTCCAAGTCTTCTAGTTTGCAACGTAACACCTTTTTATACATTACTTCTTTTTAGACATGTAGTGGTAATTACTATAACATATATATGTTCATAACTTATTTCCATCGTCATAATTCCCCAAAACAGTCCCTTAATATTACAACATAACATGTCCAATAATTTCCATGGAATTTCGGCCAACAATAATAATAATTCCCAATTCTTCTCTTAATTCCTTAAAATCCAATTTTATAATTCAACACTTTCACATAATCAATCCCAACTTAAATATCAAGATTTTTTTTCAATTCTCAACATGCAAATGATGACAATAATAACAACAACGATAATCAAATCCAATGTATACGAAACAACCTTATAATCGGCCACAACATCCAACACTCACATGCAATGTCTAAATTTCCAATTTTCTCTTAAGATAGGTTCATTCCTTAACTACAACAACATGCAACTACTTAATTCCAATTCTTCTTTAACATGGGTTAATCCCTTAACTATAACATCATTTAATCCTCCAATTACTCAAAGAAAAGAAGAATTTCTTAACTCAAAAATGCCCAAAACAGTCCCAATTTCGGTACCACTGCCCATAGCCGAACTGCTCACTGTTTCATTGATTTTTCCTTCTTTTTGTTCACTTCTTCAACTCCAAATTGACATGCATGTGTCCCACAATGTTAACCCATCATTTATACATGTTTTCCTTCCAAAAATTATCTTAAAAATCTGGAAAATTGGAGCCTCAATTTCGGTACAGCTGGGCCGAATTTGCGCACTGTTTTTGGGTGTTGTTTTGACTCGTAATTTAGGTGAAGAATTCTAGTCTAAGAGGAGGAAATAAAGCTCAAATTTGGCTATGGGGGGAGTGTATTTTCGGCTGTTAGTGTAGAAGAGAAAAAGATGAGACTTGAAATGAAATGGAAAGGTAAGGGTTCATAAGTTTTAAGGGGCAATTTGAAAATCTGAAAATTACACTTACTATTTGGTCCCCAAAGTGTCCTCTTAATTTAAATCAATCCCCCAAGTAATAAATCTTTATCCACTTCTATTAATCTTAACTCCCATTTTCTTTAATTTCCTTTGACACGCTCGTAGTATCAAATTTTTTTCCGGAATCACATCCTTAAGTATATTAATTTCCTTAATGACGTTCTTAATTATCGCCTTAAACTTACGAGGTGTAACATCCTTCCCCCCTTAGAAACATTCATCCTCGAATGTTCATAATAAGTCTTATGCTAGAAAAATTTCGGCAGAGTCTCCTTTATAACTATGCCGATCCACCTATATTCAACAAACTAACAGATGCCACACAAGGCACAATAAAACACACATATATAATTCACCAATTATAAGTACTGCCTTTTAAATCCCAAGTCAGTTACCTCACAGTTTTGCATGTAAGCTCTAAAATCTTTAACTTCATTAATTGTGACGGATAACCTCCCATATTTTTCTAAATCTGTCACAATATGTTAAAATCACCTCCTATTAACCATGAAGGTTGTATTGAATTATCCATATCCTCAAAGATTCCCACAATTCCAATATTTCCTCTAAGAATATTTGGCATACACTAAAGTAACTACCATCTCTTTCTAAGTTCCCCTAATCTTCAGGCTAATGCTCAGTTGTTGTATATGATCTATCAAAACTTGTATTTCAAACATGTGATCCACACATGCACATATCTTCCCTGGCGGTTGTCATGCACGTGTTGCAACCTCATTCTTCTCATGTATATTTCAATCTTATTAGGTTCCTGAAAAAGGTTCTATCAATCCCACAAAGCCAAAATGGTATTCGTTATACATTATGTTGCTTCTCTACCTCTACTTGCTTTGTTGTTAACTTGTCTGTCCTTTGTAGTTTTTCTCGTTGCACCAGGTTGATCGTTAATCCCTGAGGCTGATCTCTCCTACTATACTTTCTGTTCTCTTTCATTCAGTTCATCCCCATGGTTCTCATGATCAGCTTCTTGTATTACTACATCTTCCTTTCATTGACTATTTGTGCTATGAGTTTCCTGAATTACTGTCTTCCTTGTCTTTGCTCTTCATCTATTTTGTCTGTATCTCTGTTTGCATATACCACAGTTGTCACCCGATGTCTACCTAAATCATGTAACTCTTTCGCTCCTGAGTCCTTAAGTTTGTCATGTTGATCACCCCTTATATTATCTATGTTGATTAATATTTAGAATAGACATCCACTTCTACTGCAATATTCTGCTCCGCATTGGACATCATTATCCCATCTTTCTTTAATATTACCGTGTTACTATTATTAGAGTTGTTACCATTGGTACACATCTCCCGACTCTTGTCAACATCCCGCTCCTCCTTAACTTCTGCTTATACAAAAAGCTTTTCCAATCTATTCTTTAGTAGCAAGAGTTGCTTCTGATTCTTCCATCAATTGTGGGTCCTTGATGGGTTGTTCTACTTCTATCACATTACCATTGTTATCTTCCTTATTCTATTTATTACCATATTCTTCCCCAGTATCTCTTTGTTCCTCCTTATTCTCATTATTACCCTTTGTCTCCTCAAGTGACATTTGTTCTATCCTCTTGTTAGATTTACTGACTCGGTTGTATCTTTGGTTGCATCAACAGTTGTCACTTTGGCTACATTACCCTGAATATCTATTATCACTTTGTTGAATTCATCTATATCTTTGTACCTCTCTTATCTGTTTTCCACCCTTCTCATATCAAAGTATCCGAACCTGTACTGAATCTCTATGCCTCCTTCCCACCTAATTATTCCAAGAGAATGATCATATAGGCTTGGTTTCATGAAATGCACTTTTAGAAGCACGTAGATTATCAACCCATACTTGATTAGTAAGTACTGCTATATACTGCTTAAAATTCCTTATCTCCGTCATAGCGACATGACACTTCACTCTTTCATTTCTCCTGAATACCCAGTGGAAATCACTCATTATTGCCTATGGACCTTGTACATGGCCACGTAACCTTCTAATATCCATCCACAGTTCCCTTTTAAGAGCCTCATCATTGAATGCACACACTAAGGTCCTATGTAAACTTTTTATTGTATCTTCTCACTACTCGTAATTATAAACAACTTCGTTTCTTTTAACACTTGTTCACTCCTTTCTTACTTATCGTACTTTTCATAATTCCAGCATATTCTAGTATACATACGTAATCTCAAACATTACTCCTGATTCCAATCCTTGACAATACCATCCCTTAAGTGATGAATCGTTAACTTATTTCCTTATTCGGTACGTAGAAGATTCTGAAGAGTTACATTACCTGACGTTGACCTAGCATCTCCACACCTGGTCATTATACCTTTATTTAATTTCTTCCACTTCCCTTATGGCTTGACGCACTAAGTCAAGTGCAAATAACTCTGATTTTCCCTTCCGGGCCACTGTCACTTTCTTTTGGGACATAGCTGCAACCACAATAATTTGTCAGAGGGGGGATTATCCTAATGACATAGCTCTATCGCACGATCTTAGAGTAAGAAGAATAAAAATCAATCCTAAATGTCCGGCAACCTCCTGCGTAAAGTATGGTGCACAACATACCCATACACAAGACTGTACTAGACACGGTCTGTAGACATTCTGAGGACTAACTGCTCTGATACCACTTCTGTCACGACCCGACCCGGCGCCCTAATATCGCCATTACACTAACCTGTCGCATATAATCCAACTGACACTAAGGGCAATAGAAATTCCGGCAGCATAACGTTGCAACTATAACATATGCCTGAATAGGCGAGCCGATAATGCTGCCTTTAATTAAGGATATACCTGTCTCCTGAGGAGTCACAACTAACCAACATAATAAAACAGGCTAGCCGACAAGGCTGCCACTAAATAAGGGAACATCCCAAAAGAGAAATATAAAAGTACCGCTGAAAAAAACATATCTAAACCAACCCGAACATATACAACCCACAACTGTCTACAGACCTCTATAGAAGAACAATGAAATATGACGGTTAGTGTAGAAGAGAAGAAGATGAGAAGGCAATGTTTTTCTTGAAATGAAATGGAAAGGTAAGGGTTCATAAGTTTTAAGGGGCAATGAAAATCTGAAAATTACACTTACTATTTGGTCCCCAAAGTGTCCTCTTAATTTAAATCAATCCCCCCAAGTAATAAATCTTAATCCCACTTCTATTAATCTTAACTCCCATTTCCTTTAATTCCCTTTGACACTCTCGTAGTATCAAATTTTTTTCCGGAATCACATCCTTAAGTATATTAATTTCCTTAATGACGTTCTTAATTATCGCCTTGAACTTACGAGGTGTAACATCCTCTTTGAAATTGGTTCTGGGCAAAAATTCATCTTAGAGGTTCCTTATTTGCTTCGAATATGTGGAGAAAAGACGATTGGAGATAAAAGGGTCTGGCCCAATATGAGGGCTAGACGAGAAGAAATTTTCTTCACAACTTTATATAGCCCTCAAATTTCTATAACATAGCAAAATCAACTTGAATAATTTTCTGCTTTTCATTTTCTTGTTTGTCATTTTGGTCCCTGATTTGGTTGGGGGGGGTAGGGTAAAGAATGGATCTTGGGCCTAACTCAACCCCAAAAGCTAGCTCCAATGGTGAGGATTGCCCAACCCATATTAAAGAGACCACCCATCCTTTAAATGGGTGATGTCGGATTCTTAACACCCCACCGCACGACCAAGGAACATCTGGTGCGGGGGCAATTTAATATGGGGGCCCAACATCGGTATACAATAATTGGGTTGAGTCCTGCTCTTAGAGCTGGACCCATCTCACTCGATGTTGGGCCCCATATTAAATTGTCCACACTCCAGATGTCCAGTCCTAGGCGTTGTTGAAGAGTGAAAAAAGTCCCACCTAATGAGATGGGTCCTACTCTGATACATGTAAAGAATGAATCTTGGGCCTAACTCAACCCCAAAAGCTAGCTCATGAGGGGAGTCCAAATCCGATGTGGGACTCTCAACATACAGAAAATTAGACCTGCTCAAGAGCAGAATTTTTTCCTTTTGAAGTTGATGTGGGAGGAACGGGGTCTTAGTTTGCGAGACATCACAGACCTGCCATTTTTTTGTCATTCATGTTTTGACGTTGTTGATTGGTTGGTGGGGTTATTTTGATGACACCTTCGTCTCAGTGTATTGCTTTCATATATTGTCTTTGTTGAACATTCTCTTCATGCCTCTTTCTCACTTCAATTTTCTGTTTGGTTTCAGGATCTTCTGATTATGGCTTGCAGTCATCCGGAAAACAGAATCAATCTAACCAAAATGGATGAGTGGCCTGAGTGGATATTGGAGATCCTGATATCTAACTATGAGGTAGCATTTCTTATACTATTTCACAACTTTTTTTTTGGAAGTCGCTGTAAAGAGTGATACACAATCTTGTGTTTTTCACTTCTTTGATATTTTTTGTGCATGTTGCCCGTCGTTTTGCATTTCTTATGTATCTGTAATTTTGTATACTAGAATAATTTCCCATGTGGTCACTGATACACTTTTATTTCAGTTTTTCTAACTTGAAAGTGATGCTCATAGGTGGAGCTTACTAAGTGTCTCTTCTGATACTTCTTTTCCCTGTGAAGTAGTGGTTAGAGTGAGTTTTTTTCCAATATCAGCTTAATTCTGACTTTGATTCTTATGATCTTTCTGTGACAGTCAGGAGCAAGTAAGAATTCTAACCCAGGAAGCTTGAGAGATATAGAAGACCTTATACACAACTTCCTTATAATTGTGTTAGAGCACTCAATGCGCCAGAAAGATGGATGGCAGGTAAATGTTGGCAACCGTTTTCTCACGTGACATCACCTGCTTGGTTTGCGCTGCATTTTTTTAAAAACTTTTAGAACATAGGTGTAGCACCAGTAGGATGCTAACTGACAGAGTGTATTCACTAAGATAGAGAGTAACACGGTGAATGATTCTATCTGTGAGGTATAGCTAGCAACTAATAAATATGATTTAACAAATAAGATATCTTATTACTGAGAGCTGAATGGATATGTTGGTAGTTTGGAATGATTATGTCAGTCCTGGATTCTTCACACATTTTTTTATTCTTGGTTGCTTTGAATGGGCATGGAGGAATCAAATAGGGACTTGTATGATAAGATACAGCCAAAGAGGAGATACTTGTTTCATCAAGACCAGAGCTTGGTTGCTAACGTTCTTCTGGAGACCTTGGTATAAGTTAGGGATCCAATATCTTTTGGATTTACCTTATCTGCCAATGAAAGTGGGAAGATAGAAAATCTAGTCAGGTTTCAGAATGTTCTGACTCATAGTTAGCCTTTTGGTCTGGGACTCCAGAGTGTACTCTATAGCTCCTCATTGTGCAGGTGAGACTGTGACCTCTTTCATGAATTTCTCAGTGCTGGTTCTCTAATTGAATTCTGTTTCCCCATAGCTTGAAAATGTTAGCACTCTGCAGATAGCCTCCTCAACTTGAACAATTAAAAATCTTCAGTCTGTTCCTCAAAACTTTGCTACCTGTTTTTCAAGGACTTCCCAAAGGGATTTCACAATGTTGGTTGACTTTGTCGACCAAGTTCCCTTTCTTGCCTGAAAATCTTATAGCGCTCATCCTTTGACAACAGCAATTTAAATCTTCTGCTGCTCTCTGTCCTTCACAACTAAATTCTGCTGCCTCTATCACTATTTAACTCTCTATCGGCTTTCACCAACTATAGACCCTCTCAAATGTCAATCATGACCATATCACAGCCTTCTGCCCTTTTAAGACTTGAAAAATCAAAACCCTCCTATTGGTTCTCGACTGGCTTATACTCACTGATCTCTCCACTCACATAAATTGATGTATAAGAACCTTTATATTTGCAATACCACTATGAGAAAATGTGATTGGCTACTTTCGAATCACTAAACACTTGATGATTGTTCTTCTGATTTTTGGGTTTTAGTCATCTCCTGGCCTGATTTTCCTTTTGTTTCAGGTGTTAGATTGCTTTGATGTTTTTATCTTTTGCTTATTGAGCTAATAGGATTGAGGAAGATTCAGTAACTAGTTATGACTATTTTTGATATGTATTTCTAAAGCATTTTGCTCTTCTTTTTGTCCCTTGCACTGGCCATTCTCCTATTTTAATATCTGCATCGAACGTTTCATTTGATATTCTTTTTTGGACAGGATATTGAAGCTACAATTCATTGTGCAGAATGGCTTTCCATGGTGGGTGGTTCTAGCACAAGAGACCTGAGAATCAGGTACTGGTGTTGACAAGTTTGTTGAATAGATCCCAGTGTTTGATTTGCTGCAGTGATTTTCCTCTTGAAAAAGGTCTTTTCTTTCAAAGTGCTACATGTTAAAGTACTAGAGTGAGACCATCCCCCCTTTTATCTGTATAAATCTGCTCTGTGTTGAATAATTTAGAGTATGTTATTACATGTATTTTCATGAATAATTCCTCTGGTTACAATTTTCAATCAGTTTAATGAAGTAGAATGGAAATTTTGGATTTCGGTTTTGCACTTCTTTAAGATATGTTAGATAGTTAATGTACATAGTTAAGGTGTATATAGTTATACTTCTTATTATTGTTTCACATAGGCAACACATGATTATGTACTTTTTAGAGTGTGGATATGAAAAAGGACTTGGCGTAAGTCAATTGTCTTCACGTGCCTTTATTTCTCACATGGTATCAGAGTTTTGGTGAAAAATTCCTCACTTTGCAGAAACCAGCAACATTTGGGAGAGGAAAAGATAGTCACCTTGTATTTTTCCAGCGATTTTCAGACCCACTTGTTTCGTGAGTGTTGTGCGGAAAACCACTGTTGAAAATGTACTTTCAGACTTGTTACCCTGCTTATTCCATCAGAAATTTGTTAACCAATTGTCTCCTTCAATTCACATGAGCTAAAAAACATTAGGTATTCGAGACCTTGATACCACTGCTAGAGGATGACAACTTGGACGTGTTGACTTTTTCAGAGTGTTTGTCCTGTCTATGATAGTGCTTATTAGACGTATTTAGCTTAGGCTGTTATTAAATCCGGTAACATAGCCTGTCTGGAGATACTTTCCTTTAAAGGACCATTTTAATTTTCATGTGCTTTGTATGATGAGTGGTCTGTAAAGACAACATCTTATTTTTCTATCCAAAGGCAATTTTGGTTCTCATTAGTTTTCAATTTTGCTTATCATTACATCCCAAGACGTGAAGAGTCACTGCCCATTTTCAAAAGAAGGCTGTTGGGCAGCTTGCTGGATTTTGCTGCACGGGAGTTGCAGGTTCAGGTAATCTTGTTCTTCAAGCTCTGCTCTCTATGGTGAAAGCTGAAGATGTGGCTTCATAAGTCTTTTTGTTTTCTCCTTTTCGCTAATGACTTTTATCTTCAGTACTATATCAGAAAGACCTGCGACCTGCTGCAGTGTGATTTTTTAACTGGGTATTTATAGCCACAAAAGTATCTATGACTTGTTTTAGACCACAAGTTTCAAAAGCCTTTCTTTCGTTCTTAAACCACATGTGCAGTCAAACAACATCATTGTCAGAAGTCCCACATTGGCTATGGATGGGTAATTGATCCCTTATATGGTCTTAGACAATCCTTACCTCATGAGCTAACTTTTGAGGTTGACTTAGGCTCAAGGTCCATTTCTTGTCATGGTATCCCAAGCCCATCCCATTAATTGGTTTACTTGATGTTGGGCCCTCATGTTATATTGTCCACACTCCAGATGTCGAGCTCTGGGCATGTGGAGGTGTCAGAAGTCCCACATCGGCCATGGATGGGGTAATTGGTCTCCTTGGTTGGACAATTCTCACCTCATGAGCTAGCTTTTGGGTTGAGTTAGACCAAGATCTATTTCTTTATCATCACATGAATTGGGGCGGAGGGAGTAATTGAAGTCCTAATTTTACCCAAATTTTGTTGTCTTTGTAGTTATCTTAAGCGTTGGAGTCACCTTGATCCTTTTCGAATTGTTCTAATTTCAAAATCAACTTTGTTTTAGAGCCTCTGTGCCAGTTTTTTTTTATTTTTTATATTCTGAGTAATTTTCTGTTTGATAAGGCTAACTATGTTAATGATGCACCAAGTAGGTGTCCGTGCAAAAAAGAGAACTACAGCAAGATTCTAAGAAGAATCTGTATGGGGGAGAGAGAGGATTTGCATGTTGAGCTCTCTATATGCTTTAATATAAAGTATTATAAAGCACAAATATTGTTGTTTGTATGTTGGCTTGGTGTCACTGTGCTCCTTTTCAGTATAAGAAAATTTGTTTTAGCCCCTTCACGGCAGTTAAATTTTTTGTTATATTCTGAGTAATTTCATCCTAAACTTTTCCTTTGGACTACTCAGAGTAATATTATCAATTGCATCTCAAGGCATTAACATTTGTGAAACTAGAACAATGTCTACATCCAGTTTTTCTTGTTCTGCAGACTCAAGTTATTGCCGCAGCAGCTGCTGGTGTGGCAGCTGAAGGGTTGTCAGCTAAGGATGCCAAGCTGGGAGCAGAAAATGCGGCTCAACTTTCTGTTGCCTTGGTAGAGAATGCCATTGTGATTTTAATGCTTGTTGAAGACCATCTGAGGCTGCAGAGCAAACTTTACAGGGTTTCACGTGTTCCTACTGGTTCTGTTACCCCCCTGTTAAATGTGCCTGTAGGTAGTCAGTCTGCAAGTGTAGTTGGTGGAGGTGGTCTTGAAACTGTAGCCGATCGTAAATCATCCAATGGCGCTGGGAGAATGTCACTTGATGTATGTACTTATGGACTTATGTTTTGAGTTTAAAAATTCCTCCTCAAGTACTATCGTCTATCTGTTCAATCAGTCTTCAGATCTTCTATTTTTCCTTTTCTACCCTCTGTGATGTGCATATTTTCCTGGCAGTCTTGTTGGAGTTTGTTCCGCTTCTAGGTCTTGTCTGCATCTAGTTGTTCTCTATTTACTCTGTCTTCTGTGGTTGCTACATTTTCACCCACACCTACATGTAATTGTTTCGGCAATCTATCTGCTAACTGGGTTAAGATTGCAGGTGTAATTCTCACTCGTGCTTGTAATGCTCTCTATTTTGTTTTGTAGCCAGATTTATTGGACCATGTTGAAATGCTTGTAACAGTTTGCAATATTATATTTGGTTTCTTGTTCATTGAACTTAGTTTACTGATGCTGGCCTCTACTAGGTTATTGCATCAACGGCTGATCCTAATGGACAGATATCTGCAACTGTGATGGAACGGCTCGCTGCCGCAGCAGCTGCTGAACCTTATGAATCTGTTTCCTGCGCATTTGTGTCATATGGTAGCTGCGCCTTAGATTTAGCTGAGGGGTGGAAATACAGGAGTCGATTATGGTATGGAGTTGGCCTTCCTTCAAACACCTCAGTAATTGGTGGTGGTGGCAGTGGTTGGGAAGCTTGGAATTCTGCATTGGAAAAAGATGCTGATGGAAACTGGATTGAATTTCCTTTAATAAAGAAGTCGGTTGCAATGCTAGAAGCACTGTTGTTAGATGAGTCTGGACTGGGTGGTGGTCTAGGTATTGGAGGAGGATCAGGTACTGGAATGGGGGGCATGGCAGCACTATATCAATTGTTAGACAGTGACCAGCCTTTTCTTTGCATGCTGCGAATGGTGCTTGTCTCATTACGGGAAGAAGATGATGGTGGAAATCAGATGCTAATGAGGCATGGAAACACAGAAGATGGGACGTCGGAGGGTTCCCGTAGACAGACTAGCAATCTTTCTATTTTAGACGTGAATGCTCGTATACCATCAAGAAAACCACGATCCTCGTTGTTATGGAGGTATCAATATGCTGACCTTGTTTGAGCCACTCAATTTTCCTCTTTTTTGTTTTTGTCTCTTTTATTTATTTATAGGTTTTGCATATTCACAAGACTTCTGGTAAAGGTACCATGAACCATATGTGAACCTTAAGGGGACTTACTAGTGTGAGAATGAGATCACCAAAAATTCGGATACTGAAACCGCTTGAAGCAAAAGAAAAAAAAAGATACACTGAAGACTTGATTATACTCCTATAACTTTAACATTTTAATCCCCCCGAAGTATTTTCTATTTTTTACTAGCACAAACATGCTATCATAGCCATGTGAAGAATTGTTAATTGCAATAACTCATCTAAAAAAACGTGCCAAACATCTCCATTGATATTGGCGTAAAATTTGATCCACAAACATGTAACTTGCCTAAAAAATTTGGGTTAGTAATGTATTCATCTAAAGGTTAAAAATGGGTAGAATCTAAACTAACCCATGCAAAAGATTAGAAACACGAGCACCCAAGAGTATGGTCAATGAAGTGGGTCTAGAAACATGAGGTCTCGGGTTCAAATCCTAGCAGAGGCTAACACACTAGATGATTTCTTCCCATTTGTCCAAGCCTTGTTAGACAGAGTTATCCGGTACCTGGTGGGTAGCAGGTACCCCGTAGAATTAGTCGAGGTGAGGGCAAGCTGGCTCGGACACCGCGGTAATTAAAAACAAGATTGGCAACTTGAACAACATTACTAGTCCAGATTAACCATACTATAGTTTTTGTCAAAAAAATGAAAAGAAAAAAAGAAAGTTTTGAATAGAGATTACTCCCTCCGGATCAAAAAGAGTGTCTACATACCCTTTTTTTCTTGAGTAAAAAGAGTGCCCACTTATCAAATTAAGAAAAAATTAACCTTATCTTTCCAGATTTGCCCCTATTAAGTGCTATGTGATCAAATCCCAATACCTATTTAATTAGGGGCAGTTTTGTCAAATTACCTCTTTTTGTCTAGGAGTTAGTATTTTCTTAAGGGGCGTGCAAATAGCTAAGTGGACACTCTTTTTGATCCGGAGGGAGTAAATTTATCGTAAAATTAAAATGAACATAGAGATTAAAAAGATAAACGAACAATGAAAAATTGATCTTGAGCTGGACATGTTGGATTATGGCCTACTCAAATCATCTTGACACAACCCATTTTGAGCAAGCAAAAATTGTGTGGATCGAGTCTTGAACTGTCTCAACTCATTTTAACTTGCTAAATTTGTCCTAGTCCACTTAACATCCCTAAGAGTTGCTATACTTGTTACACATCATTTAGCGTTTTTTAGTTGTACCCCAATATTCATCGGCATTAGCTTCTAGCTTTTTAGTAGTGTCAACGTTCCTGTATTTTCTTTTGGTTTTTCTTGGTTGCTGGTTTCTTTTGCCAATTTTAAGTTTCTCCGCTAAGTTTGGCATCCACTTTACTTGCATAGTGGGATATTCTCCTGTTATGTCTGCCTATTTCATGAGTTCTTGTTGTGTTGGTACTTATGGCCAATGCTTGTATTTCTTTTATCATAATTACACTATTCTTTATGGCACCCAGGGTGTGTCCTAGTGATCAATGAAGTGAGCCTAAACCTTAAGGCGGGGTTCAAATCCCAGCCGAGACAAAAAGTATTAGGTGAGAGGTAGCATGTACCCGGTGGAATAATTGAGGTGCACGCAAGCTGGTCCGGACACCATCATTATTAAAAGAATAAAAATGAAATTAGGCTATCTTTTATGCTTGTTTAGTAGTACTTAATATTTATTAGTAATATTCATTCTGACATCTCAGTTTATGCTAATTGGAATCTCACTCATACTCAATTTTTTGTGGACAGCGTGCTTTCACCAATTCTCAACATGCCTATTTCTGAGTCCAGAAGGCAGAGAGTGTTGGTTGCATCCTGTGTTATGTTCTCTGAGGTTAGTATTATATCTACCCGATTATTTTTCTGAGTCAGCAATTTATAAGGAGGTTTAAGATAGAAATCTTTCGTTCTTATTTTTGTCTGAGTCGGCATTTTTGTTTCCGATGCTTTCATTTTTTATTCATATTTCTGTCACCTGTATGTTGCAGGTCTGGCATGCTGTTGGTAGGGATCAAACTCCTCTACGGAAGCAATATTTAGAGGTTATTTTACCACCTTTTATTGCAGCCTTAAGGAGGTGGCGACCCCTCTTGGCAGGAATTCATGAACTAGCGCCTGCAGATGGTTTAAATCCTTTTGTTGTTGATGACCGATCATTGGCTGCAGATGCCTTGCCCCTTGAGGTAAGATATATTAGACTTCCATGTACATAGTGATGGAATTTCAGTTCAAGATTTTACTGTAATCTTTCTTCAGAGTTGGAGTTTGCCGTTTGGCAAAAGAATCTTGAATAAAGTGACAAGATCTTTACAGTTATCCATTATTGTTGGAAGTATTTTCTGATAGTTGATTAGAATCTGGCACATCCAGCTTATGCCTTTGTGGTTGGCTTTCTGTTCTGTCACCATCCATATCTGCAGTTTCTATTTTGTCCATCACTGAAATTGCTTTATTTTATTTGTCACCGTAAATGAATAAATTCTGCTTGTGTATACATCCTTCTTTCTTCAGCCACTGAAACATTGGACTAATTCTACTGCATTCTGTTAGTCAATTGCATCACTAACTTACTAAAATCTTCTGTATATGTTAGTCTCCAAGAACTAAGATATTCTTTTATTCAGGCTGCTCTGTCTATGATCTCCCCTAGCTGGGCTGCTGCTTTTGCATCTCCACCTGCTGCTATGGCACTGGCAATGCTAGCTGCTGGCGCTGGTGGAGGGGAAGCTCCAGCACCAGCAACAACCACACATCTAAAGCGGGATTCTTCATTGCTAGAGCGCAAAGCGGCTAGACTTCATACGTTTTCAAGCTTTCAGAAGCCTATAGAGGCACCTAGCAAATCTCCAGCTATTCCCAAGGACAAGGCGGCAGCAAAAGCAGCGGCATTGGCTGCTGCGCGAGACCTTGAACGCAATGCAAAGATAGGTTCAGGAAGAGGTCTTAGTGCAGTAGCAATGGCTACATCTGCACAGCGACGGAGTAGAAGCGACATGGAACGCGTGAAGAGATGGAATGTTTCTGAAGCCATGGGAACAGCGTGGATGGAATGTCTGCAGTCAGTTGATACTAAATCTGTCTATGGGAAAGATTTTAATGCTGTGTCTTACAAATTCATTGCCGTCCTTGTTGGAAGTTTAGCTTTAGCCAGAAACATGCAACGATCAGAGGTCATCTTCATACACTTGCCACTGGTCTTTTTCTCTGATAGGTCCATAATTGGTTTCAGTGACATTGTTAATTTCATTATATGATTCCTTGTGTGTCTATGTGATTATAGGTTGAGAGACGGACACAAGTGAATGTAATTGCTCAGCATCGCTTGTATACCGGAATACGCCAATGGAGAAAACTTATCCATAGCTTGATAGAGATTAAATGTCTTTTTGGCCCATTTAGTGATTGTCTGTACAATCCTCAGCGTGTATGTTACTTGCTGCTTTTGTTGTATTGATCGGATCAATGGCTTTACAACTCAGGATTTAATGACTATGTTTTATGAGTAGGTTTACTGGAAGCTGGATAATATGGAAACATCTGCAAGAATGCGGAGATGTTTGAGAAGGAACTATGGAGGGTCAAATCATTTTGGTTCTGCTGCAGATTATGCTGATCATAAAGGATTAAAAGAGGGGGAAGATCAAACAATCAGTCCATCAAAAGCCTCTCTTTTGACAGCAGATGCTATTTCCATTGAGCCAGTACACGAGGATTATGAACAGGAAGATGGTTCCAACTTGGATGGTAAGTTAGACAACACAGAACATCATGGTGACATTCAGAACAGAATGTCAGGAATAGCTGAGCAGCCACTGCAGACATCTTCAGAATCTGGAGACCCTTCAGTTACTGACCACCAAGACATGGTGCAGAGTCCTTCAGCAGTTGCCCCTGGTTATGTTCCTAGCGAACATGACGAAAGGATTGTCCTTGAGATTCCATCGTCAATGGTCAGGCCGTTGAAGGTTTCTAGAGGAACTTTCCAAGTACGTCTACATATCAAAAATATGCTTTTTACGAAATGTTTCTTATTACAATTTGGCTTATTATGTATAAGCTGCTAATTTTCCAATGATTTGGCATTTTGAAGTGCACATCTTTTGAAACTAGAAACAAAAGACTATTTTTGCAACTTTACAACATCTTGTTCAGCCCCTTCAAACTCTCTCCTCTTCCTCTGTCTCCAAATCACCCACCTAATTGCTAATGGTGCAACATTCCATGCCCTAGGACTTCTCTTCCCTTCCTGAAACCCAGCTATGCAATGGCTCCTTCATTGTACTCGACATCACCCATTGCATCCCAAACCAATTAAGAACCACCGTCCACAATCGGTTAGCCACTTGACAATGTAGTAGGAGATGATCTACATCTTCACCCGAACTTTTGCACATCAAACACCAACTAACATAAGTGATCTTCTTTCTTAGATTTCCCCCTGTCAATATCACACCCCTTGTTGCCAACCGCGCAAAGAAACATACCTTCCTCGGAGCCCTGGGTACCCAAATAGCACAATGAGGGAAAACACATTCATCTCTGCTTAATAACTTCTTGTAAAAAGATTTAACGGTGAATAATCCAACTCTACTCTCTCGCCATCTCCAAACATCATATCTATCTACCAGCATATCCTGCCCATACAGTAACTCAACCAAATTATGAAATTCTTCCAATTCCCAATCCTGTAGATTCCTCCTGAACCTCAAATCCCAATGTACTACCCCCTCATGAGACCTATAGATGCGTTGGACTGTCATCTCTCTTTGGCAAGACACACTATAAATGTTAGAAAAAACTCCCCTCAGCTCATTCTCCCCACACCACTTATGCACCCAGAAACTACCCCTGTTACCATCCCCAACCCTGAAGGAAATATGTCTACTAAAGTCTTCCCAAACTGCTTTAAAGAGAAGAATTACTGGAAAATTAGGGGACTGAAGAAGTTGTGCATTCTATGTCACCATCTTAGTGCGGCCTTTCTGTGAATATTGTTACCCAACAATACCTCTCTATGTACCTTAGCTCATTTGATGCGCCGAATTGATTATTATGAATCAATCGACTAAGCTTCAGACTCCCTCCCCACCCCCCAAAAAAAAGAAAGAAAAAATGAAAAAATTAGAGGGTCAGCAACGTTTATAGGGTTCTTCATATATGATGGTTGTCTACCTACCACAGCTGAACTTATTGGACTTGGAACCGGCTATGCAAAGCTCACATAGGCGAAAGTCATATTTAATGATTCGAACCATGCTGTTGACAAAAGCCTGATATTTAAGTGGAGAAGGATAGAAAGACGGGCCCATTATCCACTGAGTTTTGAATTGTTCGCCACTGACTCTCATGGATTTCTTGTTCTTAAGCAGAATACATTCCTTCGTTGGTAAAGAAGCTGTTTGCACGTATCTTCTATGTTTTGGCAGGCATTGTTTCGATTCTAAAGTTTGCAGTTGTAGGGGACAGATTAACTTTTTTTGAGTTAGGAGACAAGTTTGTTAATCTTCCACTCAAGACAAGTGAAAGTTATTAACATGTGGAGTGATTTCTTGTGTCAGGTTACTACGAGAAGAATAAATTTTATCGTTGATAACATCGAGACCAGTGTTGCTGGGGATGGTCTTGATTGCAGCAGTGAAGAAACAGTTAAAGAAAAGGATCGAAGCTGGTTGATCTCTTCCCTTCATCAGATATATAGCAGAAGGTGAGACTATATTTCTGCTTAAGATCTATTCGAACATCACAAGGACAAAGTTACGTGAAAAACCCCTCAATTGATTACTGCAGTGGTTCAATATGAGATGCTCATTTGCATTTATTGTTTTCACTATTTCTTTGACCTTCTCTGCTGGTTGAGGAGAAATGCAGTATCTGTTTTATGTAGAGTCGAGAGTTTTCTAGTTTTTGAGACCAGGATACTGTTACGTTTTTAAACAAAGACTAGAATAGGTATCCAAACCATAACAAATGGAGAATAGGATCTGATGTTTATAAACATAGAATTGGCTTACATGAATAAATCACGAATGTCGAGGAGTGTATTTTCTTTGATAACGTGTTTCATTTGGTTAGAAGCTTGAAAGGCTATTTGCACACTTTCTCATGTTGGTCACATTTCAAGCTGGAAAAGTATTTACGAGTACTCTTACACATTTCAGTCACCTTTCACATGCTTTTTCAAAATTGAATAGTCTCTTTTAACCATTTCAAAATTAAAATAAAATAGTCCCTTTTCCTTTTCTAGATTCCTGCTTTCTCTTATGTGATTTCTCCATGAGGGTTCACTTTATGGACCCCATGTGTGTTCTGAAGTGATTATTTCATTAATCGGTCTAAATTTTCTCTGGAAAAATCACATGATTTTTTCTACTTAGTAAGCTGTCTTCTTTCTTTAGCGGCCTTTCTGCCTGACTTCTTGTCTTTACAGATATCTTCTAAGGAGAAGTGCATTGGAATTATTTATGGTCGACCGGTCAAACTTCTTCTTTGACTTTGGGGTATAACCTTCTACTACATTGTTATGATATCATGCTCTTATTTTCATGTGTTTACTTCTTCAAGAATTAGGTTAATTCCCTTGGTTTTTTCATCAGAGTTCTGAGGCAAGAAGAGATGCATATCGAGCTATTGTTCAAACTCGACCCTCTCATCTGAACAATATCTACCTCGCAACTCAGGTTAATACTTCTCTGTAGCTTACTAATCGGTCTTTTGCAATAATATGTGTGGGACATGCTTGACACATTGACTTTTATCCATATCCATTCGAAATTTCACTGCTCAAAGACTTGAATCTTCATGGTCAAACAAGAGGTTCTGCTTTCTTTAGCATTCACCAATCTTCTATCCCGTTATATGTTTATGCCACTTCTCCTCTTGCAGAGACCTGAACAACTTCTTAGAAGAACTCAACTCATGGAACGTTGGGCTCGCCGGGAGGTATGTTAAAAATTGGAATTACACTACTATCTATTTTGGGGAAAGGGGAAGAAGAAAATGAAATTCAGATTATATATCCACAATCCCGTAGTTCTAAGTGCTTGTTTTACTTTGTCAAACTGATTCATTATCAGCTTCCATATCTTTTCAGATCAGCAACTTTGAGTATCTAATGCAACTTAACACACTGGCCGGGCGTAGTTACAATGATATTACTCAGGTACCATTTTCTCATTGTAAGGGCTTGAGAGGAATCACGTGCTTACTTGATTAGTTTTGTTTCGGTTTTGCAGTATCCTGTGTTCCCTTGGATCATTTCTGATTATATGTCAACCGACTTGGATCTTGCTAATCCATCATCTTACCGAGACCTCTCAAAGGTTGGCATATATGAATATTTCACGTGTCAAATCATCACCAGGTTGTTGTATGCTTGACATAAGAAATGTATACTTGCAGCCGGTTGGAGCATTGAATCCTGATCGATTAAGGAAGTTTCAAGAGAGATACTCTAGTCTTGATGACCCTGTCATCCCAAAGTTCCACTATGGCTCACATTATTCAAGTGCAGGAACAGTATGTGCTTTCTCTCTCTTTAATTTGGTCCTAAGCCATTTTAAACTATTATGTATGATGACTAGGGCTGTTAGCGGTCCGGATACTCCCGGTAATTACCCGAGAACCGGACCGGTAAACCCGGACCGATACTCGGACCGAAACCTTAACGGTCCGGATACGAGTACCAAAAAAATACCCGGACCGATAAGGAGCCGGACCGGTAACCCGGTAACACCCCCCAGCCATCCCCCCAGTCAGTCCCCCTCCTGCCAGCTCTAATTAGTTGTAAATTAATGAAACTTTAAATGATCATAACTTTGCGCTCGGATGTCCGTTTGACCTAATGTTTTTTTGATTTCGCGTATTTTTTCGAGATAGGGCCGGACAAACAGCTAAAGCAGTTTGGAGCAGCCAATTTCTCAAAAAACATCCGTCTTGCCAATCAATTTCACTTTTACCCCAAATTGTTACCAATTGTCCATTTTCAAATCTAAATATCTCGCGCTATACAATATATTTCAACGTAAAAATTTCGTGGTAATGTGTCCGAGAATGTCAATTTCAGTATTGGAAATTCAATTTAAAAAAAAAAAAAAAAAATCGGTCCGACCCGAGAACCGGACCGATAAGGTTTCGGTCCGGGACCGGATCTCGTTCCAGGACCGAAACCTTATCGGTCCGGGACCGGTCCGGACCGGTAAGCTTATCGGACCGGTTCCGGTAAGTGGATACCCGGACCGGTCCGGACCGATAACAGCACTAATGATGACTGTACCTCTCTATATAGTTAGATATCCTGAATGATTTAACGTATTAGTTGCATATTTTGAAATTTTACCATTTTCATTTAGGTTTAGCAGCCTCAATGATTGTTATTTACTTGAGTGATTCAATATGGATACAGTCATAATGCCAGTAACTAATACAGTAATATTTAAAAGTAGCCTCAACTTCAACTGATAGAAACTGTTTCAAGTAATTATTTGGTATGACGTAAATGTTTTCCTTGGCCTAATTATTTAGGGATAATTAATTTGTCTCCTTGTGATCTATAGGTCACGGGTTCGAGCCGTGGAAGCAACCACTAATGCTTGCATTAGGGTAGATTGTCTACATCACACCCCTTGGGGGTGCAGCCGTTCCCCGGACCCTGATAACGCGGGATGCTTTGAGCAGGCTTCCCTTTTGAATTCATCTAGAACAATACTTTACCCTAAAATGAGAAGAACAACCTTAGGGGCAAACAAAAGTAAAAAGGAAATGGTGGAGAATAATCCCAGCTTGCTTATGGTGGACAATATGGAGAGAGAAATGAGAGATGTTTTGAAAATAGATTTAGTCCCATTCTGAATATCAAAGGGAACTGTATCAGTACCCTTTATCTTTGGTGTAAAGGAGATCTTGTAAATGATGCAATTCAATTAGTAAATTTGTTAGGCTCTCTGTAACTAGCAACTAGGATACAACTTTTTGTAGGTTGTCAGCATACCCTTAATGCTGTCGAATACAACTTTACCAGTTTCAAAAAAAAAAAGAGAACATCCGCTCGCCTATGCTCCACCCAACGACCCCCTCATTATACCAACTTTTGTTCAACCAAACACCAAAAAATGATTTTGCGAAATGGTTCTCTTTAGTAAAATTTATTCTCATGGCGAACATTTTATGCCATTCCAAACAGGTAAGTATCTCTAGAAGTCCTCTTTAAAACTCAGAAGTCATGAATTTCCAAAACCTTTTGTATTGTAAATCCGTTTGATGCTCTTCCACGGTTAGCAGCACATCCTTATCCATTAGATCACCCCTTGGGTCTTTGTCTAGGATATTTGACTTGATTTTTTCCAAAGGAATAGAAACTCTACCTTTAATATCAAATTGTTGCGACCCTCCAGATTTTTTCTGTTTATTCATCTACCAGATGTTCCAGACACTTGTTGGAACTAGGGACGGGTTCCATAGTTCAAAGGCCACCTTCCTATGGTTTAGCAGATGATTGACACTGGACCAGTTTCTTTTCACTCGAAGCTCTAATTAATGGGAATTCTCCTCCTTTTCTTGAGGTTGTTTGCTGTCAATATTCAGTTCCAAGTGGCTGTATGTAGGAAAAAGTTTACCCTATTATGGGGGCATAGCTGGGCCAGTTAGATTTGTATGTTTGCTGCCACTATCCTGTGTAAATAAAAACCATGGTCAAAGCACTTCAGTATAAAGACCTTTTAGCATACTAATCAATATTACCACCATTGCTAAAAATAAAAAATAAAAAATAAATTACTACCCTTGCTAGACATTTTCTATTGTACTTAGTGGCGGATCCAGGATTTACTCAGGGTGTTCGAAAAAAACAACAAAAGCTAAATATAAGAAATAATGTTGTCCTTGAGAATCGAACCTAGGATGCTAGAGATAATTTTGAACACCCTGGACCACTTGAACTAACCTTTTGCATTTGTTTAGGGTGTTCAAAAATTAATATATGTACATAAATACAGAAAATCTATCCTATATATACAATGTAATTTTTTGAACACCCTGGGCTCCCACTAAATCCGCCCCTGAATGTACTTCATGTAATAATCTCCTTTTATTTGAAGCATCAGTTAAAGGGGATATTGTGAATGCTTCTTGGTGTTTGCATTGCTTCATAGATACATTTGCAACACTATCTGAAGAAAGGAAACAGTCTGGTTATCCTTTATGGTCCTTAAACCTGCTTTATACTTGAATGTGCGAATGATCTTTTCCACCTCAGGATGAGTAATCACATTTACTATTTGTTTCTACAGGTCACTCCAAAACTTAAGCAGAGCACAAACTGATGAACATAAAAAATTTATGCATGTCAGAACAATAGAGAATATGAGTTTTATTATCTTCTTCATTGATAAAGAATATGAGTTTAACGAGTCTGTCAGCATTCAATGCATACTCTACCAGCAATAATCTGTGTAGAGATGCATGCATATTCCTTCATCCCTTGGCCTTCTAACACTTTTGCATATTTGCTTTTTATGACTCGGCTGGCTTCATAGATAATTCTACCTCTATGCTTTATTATATATGTGTGAATATGCATCACTTGAGTGTGAACATACTCAGCAGTGATTTTTCAGATTCTGTTCTAAGCCTTTGGTATGAATTTAATGCTACACCAGGTGTTATATTATCTAATCAGGCTGGAGCCCTTCACTACCCTATCTATTCAGCTACAAGGTGGCAAATTTGATCATGCAGACAGGATGTTCTCAGATATTGCTGCCACTTGGAGAAGTGTTCTTGAGGAGATGAGTGATGTTAAGGAGTTGGTATGAACTATATTACTTCCACCTCAATACTCTGTTACAATTTGAATATTATTGTTGTGTATACTTTTGGATCATCTCTCGGTAGTTATGGTCTGCACAACCTTTGTGCTTTTGAATATAAATTGCTACCATCTCAAAAAAAAATTGAATATTATTATTTGACTTACTCAATTCTTAAGATAAGAGTACTCCCTCCATTTTAGTTTATCCGGCCCTATTTGACTGGGCACGGAGTTCAAGAAAGAAATGAGAACTTTTGAAACTTGTGGTCTTTTAAACATGTCAACTTTTATGTTGGCTATAAAACTTTAAAACTTGTGTTAAACATGTTATATCATTTGTATGGCTTTAAAAGCTTGTCTCTAAATTAGTACTGTTTATTCAAGATGGATAATCAACTAATCACTTTTATATCAAGCGATACAGATGTAAAAACCGATACTGAAATTGCCGATCTTGCGGCTTCCGTGAAAAATTATATGAATAAAAAAAGTCTATTAGATGACTTTTTAGATTCTTATTATAAAGAAGACGACTAAGACTAATAGAATGATAGGGAATAAACAAGTGAGTCATAAAGTATGATAGATTAATGTTTGTTCTTTTTTCGTGATATAAATTCATAATGGCATATTGTTCTTATTACCTAGGTTCCGGAGCTATTTTATCTTCCGGAGATGCTAACAAATGAGAATTCGATTGACTTTGGTACGACACAGTTGGGAGAAAAGCAGGGTATGCAATACAGTTTAATTGAATATAGCAGCATACAGAGCTAAGTTTTGTCCTGGTCTGCAACTGTCATATCATTTGCTTCTCATCTATTTTCCAGACTCTGTGCGGCTCCCACCTTGGGCTGAAAACACAGTTGATTTTGTTCATAAGCATCGGATGGCACTTGAGAGTGAGCACGTCTCTGCTCATCTACATGAATGGATTGATCTCATTTTTGGGTAGGTTTTGTCTGTCTTTAACTTGGAAAAGATCATTTACATAATCTAGTTTTGCTTATGTAATGTTATTGCTTTCCTTGAGAATTGAAGTGTGCGAAAGTTGTTTTCGATGCATCAAAATTGGCTATTTCCCTTAGCTGCTGTCCATTCTTTTTTCTTCTCCTTTGTTTTTTCTTCAATAAATTCTTTACATTTTCAGGTATAAGCAACGAGGAAAAGAAGCTATACAGGCAAATAATGTTTTCTTTTACTTGACGTATGAAGGAACAGTGGATATTGACAAGATAACAGATCCTGTATGCTTCAGTTCCTGTTCTTTTTGCTTTAGTTATTCCACTAACTTGAATACGAGTAATTCTGAAATGCTAAATCTTGTCAAAAGGTCCAGCAGCGTGCTATGCAAGATCAGATTGCTTACTTTGGACAAACACCGTCTCAACTTCTTACTGTCCCACACATGAAAAGGATGCCACTGGCAGATGTTCTCCAGCTACAGGCGAGTTTGTCACATTCATAATTCTCTCCTTTTAAATTTTCAGAGTCAACCGTAACATATGTAAGAGTAAATTGAAGTTGGCCCAAATGAGTAGTAGTAGTTTATCTTTTTGATTAATTCAGATAAGGGAACTGTAAATCTAGTATTGTCTATCTTTTGCTCGTATAGATGGGAGAAGTATTTAATTGTTGTAGGTGATGTAAATATCTCTTTAGGAAAAGAAAAGGAATTCAATGGGTTTTGAGGAACACAAATTTTCTTAGCCATTTTCTGCCTGTTTTTATCTTACCACATTGGTGGTAGAAGATCACCAATTGTTTATGTGTGCTGTATTCCCGGGCCTCTATATTTTATTCTGTCAAACTTTCAAGTCTCACTTTTCCTCCGAACCCCTTCTTGGAAACTGTGATTTTTTTCTTGCTCTATCCTATTCTTTTGAGCTAGTTTGTTTGTCTTATGAATCTAGAGAACTTATTGTTAAGCCTTGAAGTTCCTTTCTGCGTGAAGGTCTGAATGTATCTATTGTTTTTACGAAATCTAGGATGCAGTTTTTAGCGGATGGTATGGCTCATTTTCAGTTAAATAGTAATATGTTATCATGATTGGTGAGCTCAAATTTAATCTTGAGTCTTCTCTCATTTTCACAGACAATCTTCCGGAATCCTAGAGATGCTAAACCATATACGGTTCCCCACCCAGAGCGCTGCAACTTACCTGCTGCAGCGATGCAGGCATCTTCTGATTCACTCGTGATTGTTGATACGAATGCGCCGGCTGCTCATGTAGCTCAGCATAAATGGCAACCAAACACACCAGATGGTCAGGGAACACCTTTCCTTTTCCAACACGGAAAACCTGGTGCTAGCTCAGCTGGTGGAACATTCATGCGAATGTTCAAGGGGCCAACTGGCTCTGAATCAGAGGAATGTCATTTCCCTCAAGCCCTAGCATATGCAGCTTCTGGAATCAGAGGCTCATCCATAGTTGCAATTACATGTGACAAAGAAATTCTTACAGGCAAGCAGTATATATTCTATTTATTTAAATCTGAAAAAAACTTAGTTATCGAATTACTGTTGTGAAATAATGATATTTTAGTTCAACCCAATTAGAAATAAGCTTGCTTTGTTTTTGTTCTTTTGTTTTGGGGATAAGTGAATAGTTAGCATACTTCCATCTTATAACAACATTTCGATGGTCAACCCTCACTTACCCGAGGCAAAATTCCCCAGCCAATTTACTGCTTTTGATGTTTTGCAAATGAGGTTGGGATTTACTCCCTCTGTTCCATTTGAAGTTGCATTCTTTTTCCTTTTTTAATCTGTTCCAAAAAGAATGACACCTTCCTATATGTTTGAAACAATTTAACTTTGAGACTTCACATTTTGTCCTAATGACATGTTTTTATAGCCACAGAAATGTGATGGCATGTTTGAGACCACAAGTTCCTAAAATATCTCTTTCTTTCTTAAACTCCATACCCAGTCAAACACCGCCACATAAAATGAGAAGGAGGAAGTATATATTAGTGGTCATTTTGTTATTTTCTTCGTTCATATCATTTCTCAATTTAGCACTATTAGAGGGCTTGTGTCCGGAAATCATGTGACAGAAGCCTAGAACTTCATTTGTTCTGATTTATGAGAGTGCCATGAGTTACTTAGCTGGCAGGGAAGAGTGGAATAAAATAGTATGGGATAATTTGAGTGCAAGACTTCCCAATGAAGCGAGATTAGTATTGCATGCTTTATGTTGTTACTGAATCCTAAACATTCTGACTAATAGGAGTTTCTGCACTTGTATCTAGGTGGGCATGTAGACAACAGTGTGCGGCTGATATCATCTGATGGGGCAAAAACTTTAGAAGTAGCCAGAGGACATTGTGCTCCTGTAACATGCCTGGCTTTATCTCCAGATAGCAATTATCTTGTTACAGGGTCTAGAGATGCAACAGTGCTTCTCTGGAGAATAAATAGGGCGTCAACACCGCGCAGCAGCAGCACAGCAGAGACTTCCACTGGTTCAAGCACACCTTCAACCAGTACTACACCAAACAGCTCGAGAGAGAAAAGTAAGAGGCATCGAATTGAGGGTCCCATACATGTCCTTAGAGGCCATCTTGGGGAAATATTGTGTTGCTGTGTGAGTTCAGATCTTGGGATTGTGGTTTCATGCTCCAGTTCATCAGATGTCTTGCTACATACTATAAGAAGGGGTCGATTAGTCAGAAGGCTGGTTGGAGTGGAGGCACATTCTGTCTGTCTGTCATCTGATGGAATTATAATGGCTTGGAACAAATCCCATAAAACATTAAGCACCTTTACGCTTAACGGGATTCTTATTGCTAGGACTCAATTTCCTCTTTGCTCCACCATTAGTTGCATGGAGGTTTCTGTTGATGGGCAAAATGCTTTGCTTGGAGTAAATCCGTCTGCTGAAAATGATGGACCATCGGACAACAAGTCTATGAAGTGGCAAAAGCCAGGACCTGGAGATTCTGATGGAGAATTAGATGAAAATGGCGAAGGAAATAGATTAGATATCTCTGTGCCTTCAATCTGCTTCATCGACATGTATACTTTAAAGGTAGAGTGAAGACTTCCTTTGGACCTTATTCGTTTCTCTTTTCCTGTCCATGTCAATACTGGCAAAATTAAGTGAGGAACTGTAAGGCATACCATCTAGTTTGTTTGTTTGCTGCTTTGCCAAGTCTGGGTTGTCTTTGCTGCTTCTTAGTACCTTTTGACCAATGCAACTTGACGTTCCTTTTTCTTAGTTGCTTTGATGATAGGAAGTACACCCATTTCCCACCATGCTTCGCATATATGTATGGACTCGAAGCTGATGTTTTGGCTTGCAGGTATTTCACATTATGAAGCTTGGAGAGGGTCAAGATATTATGGCTCTGGCTCTGAACAAGGATAACACTAATCTCTTGCTATCGACAGCTGATAGGCAGTTGATAATCTTCTCAGATCCTGCAGTAAGTTGAATACTCTCTCTATGTGTTACAAGTGTTTTGCTAATGCTGACTTTTGGGTTCTATTTTCTGGTTTTCCCACTGTCTTCTTCCTTTTATGAAATATCTCCAAGTTAGTAGATATATGAAATTCTAATATCTAACTTCAAACTAAACCAAGTTGGCAAGTTTAGTATCTACTGATTGAAGGAAGCATATGTTACAACTTTACATTGAAGGAGACATTATAGGCTAGGATAGTGCAGTTCGCTTCACTCTTTAAGCCCCACACGCCTTAATTTCGTGTCCACTTGCATTTTGTGAATACTAATGGGCCATGAAATATCTCTTGGATAATTATGTATAACAGATCTTTGTTAGAGAGAAACTGCAGATGTTTTGATGGAATATCAACTCCCATAAGTATCATTAAGGCTAGATGTTTAGTTACTCTTTTTAGTTGGCACTTTCTCTCTCCTGTTAACAGTGTGGATAATTTTTTGGATTTTGTTAGCTCCCTAACTCTAGCACCGTAGGGTCTTGGGGGATATCTTTTTGGATCTTTTGACTGGTTTACAGGTTTTTGCACAGCTAGCTTCATGTTATTCTTGTTTGAAGCAGCTTTATGTTTAGTTGTAACCTCTGCATCTTCTTGATGCCTTTCTAATACATTTTAATTACTTCATTTTTTTTTACGTATAACAGATCTCTGTGGAATAGCATTTCCTTGTTTGAATATTTTTGTTATGAAAATAATGTGAGCTATAACCATTGAACATACAATATAGAAAGAAAATTTTAATCTACCATATCTTCACTTGTCTGTGACACACTATCAACACTTGCAGTGAAATTCCTTCTCTTCCCTACCCCACCCCCACATAAAATGAAAAGAACAAAAGTAACACCCAAAAGTTCCATTCCCTTCTAAGATAGAAGAAATTTTACAGGGCTACATACTGGAAAATGACTGCGTAGAGCATCTCCCTATTGAAATGTCAAATGAGTTCCATGGTGAGTATAGATGATTGCTTGCCTTTTGTAGAAAACCATGTTTTGCTGGGAGTTTTTCTACTTTTTGGTATACTTCTTGTATACGGGCAGACTTATTACCCTTTTTATTAGAAATTTATTATTTTGTCAAAAAGAAAAAGAGTTCCATGGTGAGAAACACTTCCCATTTTAGTGAAGGATTACTTGTTGCACAAACGCAAGTGCAAGTTTGACTCTTAATTTGAATGGAGTTCTTTCTCTACATAAGTAAAAACAAAAAAAAAGTACAACATTCTTCTAAAAAAAGAGTACAACAACAACAACATATCAGTGTAATCCCACAAAGTGGGTTGTGGGTCTGGGGAGGGTAGAATGTACGCATTTCTTACCCCTACCTTGGAGGGTAGAGAGGCTGTTTCCGATAGACCCTCGGCTCAAAGAAAAGCAAATCAAAGCAGTTGGGAAAAAGAAGTAACAGATGTAAAGAAGTAAGACAAAATACGATATAAAGCATTGTCATAAAAAATACGATATAAAGCATTGTCATAAAAAATACGATATAAAGCATGACAAAGCAGAAAAAAGATAATACCGTAACTACCACAAAATCATACGATAATCTAATTACAAGAAACATAGATAATAACAGAAATTTAGGACATACTTTAAGTAAAAAAAAGGGCAATAAGTAAAAGTAAAAGATAAAAATAGTGATCAACTGATGGTACTCTATTTCTTTCCTTGTTTATTAACTGCAAAAAGAAATTTTAGGCTTGTATTGTTGGAACTTAGTTACTTACGGCGAATTAGCTCTTAGCTTCATTTTTTTCTTTAGTTTATAAAGTAATAAAATTTGATTAACAAAGGGCATAAATACCCGTATACAAGAAGTATACCAAAAAGTAGAGGAACCTGACAAATAGCTCCTAGCTTCACTTATACCATCTTGTGCTAGACTATACGAACACCAGAGTATGGAAATTAGTGATTAATTAATTTTCTGAAAATCAAAATGGAAAATTTTGGAAACTACACTGTTAATGTCATCAATTATAAGTTTTCTAAATTAAAATTTTATCCTGATTAGCTGGCTTTAGTCAACAACAAAAGCAGTACAATTGAAAGGATGGAAATGTTGTTATGAATTTAGATGACATGCTAGACTGCTTAGGCTACTAATGTAATCTAGCCTGCATTTTCTTTGTACTTTCACAATATCATCTTGATACTATAAAACCTTACCTTATATAAAAAAAAAAACAGTACAATACGTGCATGTCACAAGTTCAACCCGTGGTTTGTGAACCTAGCATCTGTATTTAAGTGGAGAATGGTAAGAGGGATGACCCATTACCCACCATGTTTCGAAGCTGGAAACATCGGATCTCATAGTTGTAACAAAAGTTTATCCTGAATAATAATTTTTTAAGAAATTGAATCATTTCTCCTTTTTTTAAAAAAAGGAAATTGAGTACCAAGGCTATTTCTTTGTTGCCACCATGAGCGCTGGGACATGCATGTTTAGTTGTTTGAAATGAGAACTACAATGAAACAGAACATATGAAATAAGGATTGAATTTATTCTATACGTACACATTTTTTATCTACTTATTTGTTATTCTGTGTTTAGGTATTTAAACGAACCTGTTTGTTTCATATATATGCCATATCTTTATCAAATGAGAACTGGCTCATCATTTCTTTTTAGCAGACTACTGTAAGCATGATCTGGAAATAGTTATTCAAATCAGGTTTAGATTTTTTGATGGGAGGGTTATAGCTTATAAACATCTTAGTGTTGACTCTCTATCCATATCATTTACAGTTGAGCTTGAAGGTAGTACATCAAATGCTTAAGCTGGGTTGGGAAGGTGATGGACTCAGCCCTCTTATAAAGTGAAGGTTTCAGGATATTGGACTTTGATCCATTAAAGTCTCTCCTTATGAAAATCCCATCCATATCTTACAAGATGAAAGGTGCTATGCGTCATACAATTTGGATGCATAACTGACACGACAGCTCCATCTCTTGACTGTAACATAATCACTGTGCGACGAGGATAACATTTCGACTTGTAACATGAGTGTACTGTATTAGGTAAACCACAAGGCTGTCCAGTCGTTTTTTTACTGTGTTCAGCATTTTTATTTTTTATTGTTTGAAAATCGATATAGTTGTACATGTTGTCCAATTGTTTGATGTTAGAGTATAGGAAATTTATCCATTTGATATTTTCTTCTTTTCCCCTTTCTCCATCACTGTATGTGGGACTTCACAGTGTCATGGAATCACTGTCGAGATACTCCCTTGTAAATGTTCTCTTATAAGATATGCTTCTACATCTTCATTTAGTTGCTTCTCTCTGTTCCTCGATATTTTTTGTTTTCATTTCTTTTCTTATTTTGACATTGAGACGTAGTTGACGCATACGTATCACAGACAGGCAGTCAATGTGTAAATATTCATATATAATTTTCCAACGGACCTGAGTTATACTGAATCCTGCTGGTCATTGGGACCGAGAAGCAAGTTCCGTTGTTTATGGTCGTCAAAGCAAGTTAATGATGCTAGTTTGATGTCCATAACTTAGTGCGAAAATAATAAAGAAGCTTCACATCTATTAAACAAAGAACTGGATTAACTACTACATCATTCACCAGAAGGTATAAAAACTCAAGGTTGCTTATTTATGTGGAATTTCTTCCTGTGACATTCGAGCAATTGGCAGATGAACCCCTTAATGACTAACGATTAGGTCTCAAATTTGTGTGTATTCCTAACTAACAATTAGTTTACAAAATGTTAATTTTTATTATATTTGATAGGATATTCTTACATGTTTGTCACTTGACATAAACTGAGGCTAACCAAAAGGCTACGTGATAAAGATTTATCGACCATCTGAGGTCCATAGCAATTTATGTTATAGGTCTCCACTCGTCATATTTACGTATTTTCCACTGTAAAACTCCAACTACTTGGCATGAAAACATAGGGAGAGCAAGGTAAAACAAGGAAAATGTGAATGTGTAACATTACCAACTTTTGGGTTGTTACATTCAAGAGGGAAAGGACTCACTATCATATTGGCCATCTCTAGTATACTGAACTCAGTGAGGAGATCTAACATATTTATGGCTCTCTTTAATGGCCCTATCTGTGGTAGACGCGAACACGCAGCCCCCCATCGATGTGAAGATTAATCATTGTTCTGTAGTTGACAGTCTTCTTATCATCACTCAACTTGAAAACAAAGTAACGTAACAACACAGCAGCGAATATCTTCATCTGCCTATAAGCAAACTCCTTTCCCAAGCAGATTCGCGGCCCTGCCTGTTTTATCAACAGAAGAATGACTTAGCTAGTTAATGCGTACAAATGCAGACATTTCTTTTCCGTTCTTTGAAAAATGATGTTAAAACGGATACGGAGCTTTAACCAACCTGGAATGCTGTAAATTTGAATGGACTTTCCGGCCTGAAGAAACCATCCCCGTCAAGCCATCTCTCTGGTTTATATTCTTCTGCATCATCACCCCATATAAATTTCATTCTTCCCATTGCATATGGTTGGTAAGACACCATATCCCCTTTGTTCACACTGAATCCATCTGGTAAGGTGTCATCCGAAAAGCAAATTTTTCCATCCTGTGGTAAGAGGAAAGACGAAATAACAACTTAAAGCATATATCTATTTGGCAATGTTGTATGATAAAAGTTCTTTATTACCACTGGAACCGCAGGATAGAGCCTAAGAGTCTCCGTTAATGCTGCATGAAGATATTGCATCTTTTCAAGGGAACCTTCACTCACATTGGCAGCAAAATCCATTATGTCTGTTGCATCATCTTCTTTTTTCTCTATTGCTGCTTGTTTAATCTCTTGTGCTACTTTCTCCTGTACATGAGGGTACTTGCATAGCACATAGACAAACCAAGAAAGGGTGGTTGCTGTTGTATCTTTGCCTGCTATAATGAAGCTCAATATTATATCACGCAAAAACTTTGGATGTGTACCAGTTATTTGCAGAAACCTTGACAAGATGTCTTCTTTCTTCCACTTCAACTGGAAAAAGATTTTAATGTCTAAGCATCTATTCGCATCAATAAAAGTAGAAGCTATAAAGCGATTCACCTACAGATAAATTTGCTTCTGGTTTACTCATCTGCTCAGTTTTTCTTTGGATCAGCTTATAAACAAACGCATCAACAGTTCTTATATTGTCCCTTAACTTGGCTTCTGATCCGATATTGAGAGCTCGTTTAATCTTCCAGAAGATATCAACATATCTCCAAAGTGTCATTTCACTTGCATTGTCAAATGCATCACTAAACGTTTTGCCTTCTTCATTTGAACCACACATGCTGTCTAGCTCAACTCCAAAAGCAACTCTAAATATTGAATCTAGAGTTGATTTCATGAATAGATCCTACATTGATGAAACTATGTTTACTCTTCTTTTGGAAACAACAAAAAGGGTTGTTCAATCAAGACTAGTCGTGGAAACTTACTTGAATGTCAACTGTCTTGTTGGAATTGGCAGCTTCCGACAATATATGGGCAAGCTTTGCCACATTTTTTCTGAAGACCACACTGCTGAAATCCCTCAAGACCCTAGTGGAGAACTCATGGCTCGATAATTTCCTCTGTTCTCGCCACTTATCACCATCAACTGTGAAAATCCCATCCCCTAGCAGGTCCTTTAGATTGCTGTAATGATATGACCCCTGTAGATTATACAAAATACTAAAGTCGCAACCCGAGTATCATTCTATCATTTATTACAGTAGACTAGTAGATTCATAGCTTACTGCAACTAATTTGGACATTGAGGCATAGTTAATAGATTGATAGAACAATGGAAGATCTAAAAGTGCATGATGCAGATGCCTCAAATTCACCCAGAGTAAAAGAAAAAGATAGAGCCCCAATGAACTGCAACCAGATGGTTGACCTTACAGCCGGATGGGAAAGTCAACTGATTGGACAGATCTGATTCAAATTAAGCAAAGTGATTTATATAGTTCTTGTTTATCAGAGGAAAACTGCAGCAATACTCAGTAGATCCGTCCACAACACAAAATAAGAAACTTTGTAACATTTTATGTACAAGAAACTGTGCTTGCAGTTTCAAATCCAGATAACACTACTTGTTCATCATCATTTCATTATGGATTCTTCTACTCAACTTCAAAGGGGTTTTCCAGAATCAATCAATACAAACATATAAAAAGAAAGTATATATGGGATTTCAAGAAAATAGTGTACCCTGCCATAGTTGTCAAAGTTTGTTTTGAGAATGTACTCGACGTTAGCGGGGTCTGCAGTATAAATCTCATTCCTGAAAGGGCTAATCAATCTGTAAGTTTTGTGCTTGCTAGCAAGATCAGTCATATAATGGTGCAACCTGTGGAAGTTGAGTAGCTGGTTGAAAATGGTGCCACCAATTGGATAGTATCTCTTTTTGCCATGTTTCCCTAGTAGTTTTTTGGTCAGAAAATGAACTATTAACCCACAAAAGAGAAGTGAGAAAATTGTGGTTGTTATGGAGATGGAGCTCTGAAGAATATCCATGGAAAACTACTTTATGTGTCCTGTGCATATTTGGCTTATTATATGTAATGTAACGTGTGTCATGGGAGGACACCTAATGCTCATATGATTAATCAATTAGGAAACACTGAAACTATCAATGATAATGACAATCAAATTAAAGATTTTTTCACTTCCTCTTCAAGAATTGTAGTATTCAAAAGCCATAATATCAATTGACTCCTATAAATACTCCTTCACATGATTTTTTTACTAAAATCAAAAGACAACTTGATCCATATCATATTTTTATATTTTCCTTATTATTAGTAATTTCAATTTTGTTTCTCCACAAATATCCGAACAGTAGGCTTTTCAATAGTTTTGAGAACAACATATTCAGTGAAATTCTACAAAGTGAGGTTTGAGGAGGGTAGAGTGTACGCAGACCTTACCCTTAACTTAGAAGGTAGAAATGCTATTTCCGGTAGATCCTTGGCAATATACAAGAAAAATAAAATATATGAAATAAAATTTAGGAGTGAGGTTGGGTGGGACGGTGGTGTGGGGTGGCGTTGGACAGGGTGGTGGTGTGGGTTAGGGGTGGGTGAAGATGAAATGCGTTCGAAGGTGGTGGTTGGGTGTCGGTGGGATTTGGTTGGGTGGGGTGGGATCTGGTTGGGGGATGGGTGGAGTGGGTGTGGTGGGGTTGGGGTGTGGTTGGTGGGAGCTTGGGTGAATATTTTTCGAAAAATGTTTTCTACTAACCAATCGAACATGAAAAATAAGTAAGACATTTACCTATTTTTCATTTTCACTAACCAACCGAACATGAGAAAGTAAAGACTCATTTATTTTCACTAAAATTAATACGTCTGAATCTAAATGTACATTTGAATGATTAAAATGTCTGTAGATTCAAAAACTGGATGATTAAGACATCAGAATATGCATAATGTATTTATTTAACGGAAAAAGACCAAAATGCCCATGAACTTTTAGAAAGGTCTAAAAATACAATTCTTCCGCCTATTTTGTTTAAACTACCCTTCGGTTCACCTTTTTTGCTCACTTATGCCATTTGACTAACGGTCAATACTCAATTAAGAAATTTTTTATTTAAATTCCACATGACATTTTATTACTAGTCCAACTTTTAAAATCTGAAAAAACTGCATTTTTATAAAATCCGAAACAACTGATTTTATTAAAAAAATGTGGCAAATCCGTTTTTTATAAAATTAGATTTTTTTTAAATCTGGAAAACTGATTTTTAAAGAAAATAGTAAAGTGTGCAAAACTGATACTCCGTAATTTTCTTCTAGATTTTAAGAAAATCTAATTTTCCAGATTTTTTAAAAAATAAAAGGAGTTTCCACATTTTTTTTGTAAAGAAATTAGATTTTCTATATTTTTATAAAAACCCAGTTTTTTTCTTCAGATATTGAAAAAATCCACCTTTTCCTGTTTTTTTTAATGAAGTGTCCTAAAAATAAAATCATTAAAATCTAAATTTTAGGACACTTTAAAAAAAAATCAATTTTACTTATTTAAAAAACATTTTCCAGATATTTTAATTAAAAATCCAGGTTTTTCTGTTTTTTTTTCTTTAAAATGGGTTTTTAAAAATCAAAATTTTCCTGATTCTAAAAAATCTATTTTCCAGATATTTTTTTACAAAAAGCAAATTTTCAGCAATAAAATGTCATCTGATTTTTTTTTAATTTAGTGTTTGACTGTTAGTCAAAGGTTATAAGTGTGCCAAAAAGGTGAACTGAATGTTTTTTTAAAGCAAAACAGGTGGAAGAAGGATATTTTTAGACCTTTTCTAATAGTTCAAGGGGGTATTTTTGGCTCTTTTTTATTTATTTAAACATAATAAATATATAATTCAAATTAAAAGTAACTAAATATTAAAAAATAAAAATAAATTTAATAAAATAAAAATATTATTCGATAAAAGAATAGAAAATTTATGTTCGTTAGTGGTGGTGGAGATGCTATTGTAGTGGTGGTGATGGTTGGTGTCCGTGGCTAATAATGATAATGGTGATAGTTGTAATTGTGATTGTGGGGTGGTTGGTGGTGATGGGGTTGAGGTGAAAGGGTGGAGGTGGTTGGTGGTTGTTGGTTGACGATGGTGGTAGTGGTTTACAATGGTGATGGTTGTGATGACAGAGGTGGTTAGTGGTGATGGGTGGGCGATGGGTAGTGGTGAGTGAGGTGCGGTGGTGGGTAGTTGGTGAAGAGTAGGCGAGGTGAGGCCTGAAGGGGTGGGTGGTGGTGGTGATGGTTGTAATGAGGTTAGTGGTGGTGGGTTGGGGTTGGAGTGGAGAGTGAGTAGGGGTGGGCGGAGGTGGTGGTTGTTGACGGAGTGGTGGTAAAAATTATTCATACAAAAATATTAACTTTGTTCAAGATCTTAATGATTAAGACATATTCAGACCAAATAAGTGATTAGATCTTAATGTAAACAAATGAACTTAATGACTTAAGCTCTAAACCGTTCATCTCTATTAAATGTTAATAAATTCAGGAAAACATTTAAGTAAGAAATTCACTTATAATCTTAGAACATTTTTTCACACAATCATTTTTCATAGAAAACATTTTCCTCCATACCGAAGAGACCCTTAGTTTAGCATCCGCATATTTTCATTGTTATTGTAAAGAATGGATCTTGGGCGTAACTCAACTCCAAAAGCTATCTCAAAGGGAGGAAGGATTGTCCAATCCATATAAGGAGACCAAGAATTATTTATCCCACTGATATGGAATAACTCAACACACGGGGCTTGACATTTGGAGCGTCGGAAACAATAAATTAGAATGAATCTGTGATACATGTAAAGAGCTGATTGTTGAATGTCAACTATCTTGTTGGACTTGACAGCTTCAGACAATTTATGGACAAGCTTTGCTACATTTTTTCTGAAGAACACAGTGCTGAAATCCCTCAAGACCCTCGTTGAGAACTCATGGCTCGACAACTTCCTCTGCCCTCACCACTTATCACCATCAACTGTGAAATTCCCATCCCCTAACAGGTCTTTCAGATTGCTGTAATTATGCCATCTCTGCAGATTATTCGAAAAACTCAAGTGGGAATCCGAAAATCATTCTCATTTTGTTACACCAATTGTGAGATTCATATAGCTGGCTGAAACTTATTTGGAAGTTAAGGCATGATAATTGATTGCTAGACTGACAGATTCAGGGATTCATTCAGATACTGGAAATGTGATTCAGTTCACCCCTCACCCCCACCCCCACCCCAAACCTACTAAAAAAAGAAACAAAGAAGAAGAAAGAGCCTCAATGAATTATAACTAGATACTTTGACCTCCAGAAGGGAAAGTCAACTAGTTTCCAATTTTCCAACACCAAATACTTTGAATTTACCCATGATTTGTTACTACTATAACATCTATTGACTAAGTTATGTAGATTTATAAAATTCTTTATCGGACAGCATTGTGTGCAGCCCTACTGTAAAAATCTGTCAACAACACAAAATAAGAAACTTTGAATTATTTAATGTAACAGTACTCACATTTTCAAATGCATATAAAACTACTTGTTCATCATTATGGATGCTTCTCCTCAACTTCACTGGAGTTTAATAAATCAATTCCAACATAAAAAGGGTTATCTGGGATTTCAAGAAAATGGCCTACCTTGCCATATTTGTCAAAGTTTGTTTTGAGAATGTACTCGACGTTAGCAGGGTCAAAAGTATAAATCTCATTCCTGAAAGGACTAATCAATCTGTAAGTCTTGTACTTGGCAGCAAGATCAGTCATGTAATGGTGCACCCTGTGGAAGTTGATAAGCTGATTGAAAATGGTGCCACCAATTGGATGATATCTCTTTTTGCCATGTTTCCCTAGTAGTTCTTTTTTTGTCAGAAGATGAACTATGAACCCACAAAAGAGAAGTGAGGAAATGGTTGCTATTATGGAGATAATGGAGCTCTCAAGAATATCCATGGAAACCACTAACGTGTTCTTGTGCATATTTGGCTTATAATGTATCACTAATATACGTCATGGGAGGAGAAGGTGGTCCACCTAATTATCAACTTTGAAACTATCACGAATTATAACCTCCTGTTTGTCTTTTCCCTGAAAAATCTCGTGGGCTCACTTGTCCTTGTCTGTCTGATGATACTTTTGATAAAAGATATGTAAAAATGTTTCCGTCCCATGTTTGTTCGTCCTGATTAATAGGTTATAATCTGACCTAGTCCATCAAACTTTATGGTCTAATATGCTACTCCCTCTATCATGTGCTACCATTTCAATTTCGAGAGTTAAATAAGAAAAAAATTACCGCGATTTATTCGTATACACTTTAAATTATTAATTATTATGATTTATATTTTTTATGTAGTTTCTAAATATGTAAATTATTTTTAAAAAAAATTAAAGATTGTATGTTTGAATTCAGAATTAAAATAAAAAAGTATGACTCTTGAAATTCAAATTGTATCACATAAATTGAGAAGCATATGTTCAACTAACCAGGAAAAAAATTAAATTGGACAATAGTGTGTTATAATTTCAAGTCCTATTTTTAGTTGGTTATTTAAGTTCACTAAAAAGGCCAACTTTTTGAATATAGAATTTGGGGATAGAGATCCTCTATAGTGCATTTTACGTGTAGTGCACAATTTTAATGTGTTGACGTTGTTAGAAACCATTAGATCATTTGAAATATATGTCTCAAATGATCTAATAGTTTCTAACAACGCCAACACATTAAAATTGTGCATTACACGTACAGTGCACTACATAGGAGCCGGATCCGGAATTTGGGGTTCTCACTAATGTGAAGTCATTCCATGCTTCTAACAAGAAATCAAGAACTTGATGAAATAGTACTAGTATCCACGTTCTTGTCACAAAGTATTGAATAGTTGAACTTATTATATTTAAAGATGACATTCAAAGTGCCTTCAAAGTGGGATCACACTTGGTATGTTGTTATTTCAAAGTGCCTTCTGCATTTCAGCCTCCTACTAATCCTCTTCTTGGAAGTGCATGGACTGGTAGCCCTCCATTGATGTGGAGTGTAAACATGGTCCTATAAGTTACTACTTTCGTGTCATCGGATAATTTGAACCTGAATAAATGAAGAAGAGCCATTGCTAAAATCTTCATTTGCAGGTAAGCAAAATCTTTGCCTAGACATATTCGTGGACCAGCCTGTATCAAATAAACAAACAAGTTCGAGAAAAGATCATATAATGCAGCCCTTGTTTGTATCAAAGAATATCTTGCAGTATAAGAAATTCTAACCCCAATGACACATAACCTACAAGGCAGGCCAAGAAAATCTATGCTCCTTTAGACCAAAGAAAAATTCTGTAGCTCCTTTTAGGTCTCTACTAAAACTTGCCATTTTTGCCATCTTATGTTTTGCACTATACTTCCAAACAACTATAGAGCCTCAACAGTTACCTGTACCAAATCAGGAGTCACTAAGTATGAAGGTTTAATACATACATGAAATGCTATGAATTTGAATGGTGACTCTGGCTGGAAAATCCCATCTTTGAACCATCTTTCAGGTCGGAAATATTCAGCATCATTCCCCCATATATAAGGCATTCTCCCCATTGCATAGGACATATAATTGACTTCATCCCCCTTTCTGATGTGAAATCCATCAGGAAGAACATCATCTGCATCTGCGCACCTTCCGTCCTGAATGAAGTAACAAATAACATGTTGCATGTCTCAAATAGTCACTCAAGAGAGTAGAAATGATAGATTAATTTGGTTTCCATTATGAAAAACTGCAGTTTCTTGGAGAAAGATTGTACCACTGGGACTGCAGGGTATCGCCTCAACGTTTCTGTCAATGCCGCGTGAAGATAATGCATTTTCTCAAGGACTTCTTCTGTAATACTTGCCACAAAATCTTCCACAGTTTCCTTATTCTTCATGTTATTACCAATAACTTCTCTTATTTCCTCAACAACCTTTTCTTGTATCAAGGGGTTCTTGCAAAGCATGTAGAAAAACCATGAAAGAGTATTAGCAGTACTATCTTTCCCAGCAAGCATGAAATTGAGTATAATATCTCTGAGATACAGATCAGTCATTTTCTCCGGATCCTTCTTGCTCTCCACCAGAAACCTTGAGAGTATGTCCTCCTTATACATCTTGCAGAACATACAAAAAAGTTCATTATTACGTTAAGAGTAAAATAGATTCAGCAGAATAGCTTTAGAAGTGTAAGTGTTTCACTTTACCACTTATAACGCTCTAAAAATATCAAATTAGGACTTACAGAATCTTGTTTCATTGCAAGCTGTTTTCACCTTGTTCTAATCAGTTCATCAACGAATTCGTGGATGAATTTGATGTTCTTTTTCAGGAGCGCTTCAGAGCCGATACCAAAGTATCTCTTAAGCTTCCAGAATGAATCGACATAGCGCCAACATATCAATTCATTGGAATCATCAAAGGCCTTAATGAAATTGTTATCATCTCCTCCTGATCCATCAAGGCAGTTCAGATCAACTCCAAAGCCAACTTTGAATATTGAATCCAGGGAGCATCTCATTAGCAGTTCCTACAAGTATGGTGTCATAGTCTTGTGATAACAACTGACTATTGAAATAACCCTTACAGTATTAAGTTGTTCAGGGACTGTAAAATTTGATGGGAAGTGCTAAGGAGAGTTTTTCAATGACTTACTTGCATATCAAAAATTTGGTTGGAGAAAGAGAACTCAAAAACTTTTCCGACCAATTTGGCTGCTCTTTTTCTGAAAACTGTGCAGCTAAAGTCTCTCAAGACCCTAGCTGAGAACTCAAGGCTTGCAAGCTTTCTCTGCTGCTTCCATTTGTCACCATCTACAGCGAAAATCCCTTTTCCAAACAAATCCATTATTATCTCTTGATTACGCTTGCCTTTAGAATACTTGCTAAACTTCGTCTTAAGAATGTGCTCAACATTTCTTGAATCTGTGGTGTATGTCATACTCTGGTCTGGAGCTAGAAGTCGGGAAGTAGGGACTTTCTTGGCGACTTCTGTTTGATAGTCATAGAGTCTTTTGTAGTAGAAGAGTTGATGAAACACAGTTCCTACAACTGGTGCATATTTCGGGTTTCTGATTGACTTGCCAGCATAGATCCTTAGTATTAAAACTAATAAAGAAGTGAAAGAAATGACTAAGAGAGTTCCTATACAGGTGAAGATGGTATAGAGAACATCCATTATTTTTTTGGAGAGGAGGAGTGATAACCGTCTATATAGCTTTATACGCAAACACAGGCAAAGACAAATCTCGAAATTTGTTCACATGTCTTTAGGGTCTTAACAGCTCTCTTGTCGAATAGAGTATAAAAGTCAGCCTTAAAGTACTGAAATCCTATAGGTATGTTTATGCTAGACAAGACATGCCCAAGAAACTTCGCCAATCCTTTTTATTCTTAGTAGGTTTATCAAACAGTTTTCTTGGAGGGAACGATTAATTGGATTCTTGCTTGGTCAGAGCAGGGAAATATTCCTAGTGACTTCATAGAAAATGAATTGACAGAAACTTGCAGAATAAAGAAGAGAACATTCCCCTATCACATATACTGTAAGGTTTATCACGCCTGCAACTTTCTCTCATGTTTTGGCTTGTTTGTCCTCACACCAATCAGCACCTGTAATCACTATGCTTATGATTACTATAATTTAACTTGACTAACAAGAATACTAACATACACTTAAGTTAGATCATCAACTTTGAAATCATCATGAAAATGAGCTCTTCGTATGAAACAATTATCATTTTCGTGGATTGGCATGTCATTCCTCATCAGAACCAATATGCATATCTATCTGTATTCCAAGAATGGAGGTCTAGTGTTCTTCAAAACATGATTTGAGTTCCTCAACAGAAGGCACAATATCCAGAATCCAGTCCGTCTGACCATTTACAAAAGTGTTAACATTTAGATTTGAGGTGATAATATTTTTGTTGTCATACTCTTGAGGGAGGTTCTGCATCAGCAAATTATATTTTAAGAGGACTTTGCAATTTTTTGTCAGAAACTTTTACCCATTCTCTGTATTGTTAATGTTCAGGCAAGCTCTCTCTCTCTCTCTCACACACACGCAGAGACACAGAGAGACACACACAGACTTCCTTTTGTCTTTTTCCCTGAAAAATCTCTTGAACTCATCTGTCTGATAGTCCATTTTGTAAGAGTCTGAAGCTGATATTGGTTCCCCGTGAGTTAGGAGCTGCTAAGCCTCATATTTTTCCATGCCATGTTTGTTCATCCTGCTTTATAGGGATTGATCTGTATCTAGTAGATCAAATTTGTGTTCTCGATAATATCATCAGTTCTTGATTTAACTCATCGTGTGTTATATGTTTCACGAACAAGGAAAAAAGAACATTAAATTGGACTACATATTCAGGTTCACTAGAAAAGCCAACTTTTGAATATGGAATTCAGGGTGCAACATCTCACTAATATGAAGTCATTCCTTACTTTTAAGACAAAATCAAAAACTTGATGAAATATTAGCATGCCCTTTCTTGTCACAAAGTTGTGTATAGTTGAACTTATAGTTCATATGGCGGAATGGACAGTCATTACTTCGGTAGATTAGCTTTAAAGATGATAATTTATATCATTGAAATTTGAAAGTGCCTTCTGTATTTCATGCTTCTACTAATCCTCTTCGTGGAACTGCACGAACCTGAAGCCCTTCATTGATTTGAAGTGTAAACATGGTTCTATAAGTTACTTCTTTCGTATCATTGGATAATTTGAACCTGAAGAAATGGAGAAGAGCCATTGCTAATATCTTCATTTGCCGATAAGCAAAATCTTTGCCTAGACATATTCTTGGACCAGCCTGTAAATTTAATAAACCAATGAGTTAGAGAAAAATAATTCGATGCAGCCCCTGCGTCAAAGAAGATTTAGCAGTATATCCCTTATGGTATTCTAATCCCAATGACAGGTTATTTACAATACAGTCAAAATTAACACAATATATAACTCCTTTAGACCAAAGTAAACTACTGTCTTCGCAGTTAAAAACTATCATAAGCATCAAAAACCCTTGGTGAGATCTTTGAGCATAATCTCCTATATTTTTGAACTATACTTAACAACTATGAAGGGGAGCATTGGTGCCATGTGACCAAGAGGTCATGGATTCAAGCAGTGGAAACAACCTCTTATCTTTTCTTTATGGACTGAAGCAAGCTCCCAGCTTTCCCAAAAAAATAGTGGGATTTCCTCAACCAGCGGACCCCGCGCATAGCGGAAGCTTAGTGCACCGGTCTGCCCTTTTGTTTAATTAACAACAACTATATATCCTCAATGATCACCTATATCAGTTCGGGAGTTGCTAAGTATGAAGGTATCATATCATTAGAACTTGCTACTTACATGAAATGCTATGAATTTGAATGGTGACTGTGGCTGGAAAATCCCATCTTTCAACCATCTTTCAGGTCGGAAATCCTCAGCATCATCCCCCCAAACGTAAGGCATTCTCCCCATTGCATATGACATATAATAGACTCCATCCCCCTTTCTGATGTGAAAGCCATCAGGAAGAACATCATCTGCGTCCGCACACCTGCCATCCTGAATAGCAACAAATAACATGTTGCATATGACAAATAGTCACAGATGGATACAAAGAGTAGATATGATAGATTTATTTGGTTTTGGTTATGCATATGTTGCAGTTTTTGGGGAAGAAGTTGTACCACTGGGACAGCAGGGTATAGCCTCAAGGTTTCTGTCAATGTTGCATGAAGATAATGCATTTTCTCGAGGACTTCTTCTGTAATACGTGCCACAAAATCATCCACACTTCCATTATCCTTCATGTTATTACCAATAACTTCTCTTATTTCCTCAACAATCTTTACTTGGATCAAAGGGTTCTTGCAAAGCACATAGAAAAACCATGAAAGAGTATTGGCTGTACTATCTTTGCCAGCAAGCATGAAATTCAGTATAATATCTCTGAGATACTGATCAGTCATTTTCTCTGGATCCTTCTTGCTCTCTACCAGAAACCTTGAGAGTATGTCCTCCTTATCCTTCATGCAGAACATACAAAAGGTTGATAATAATGTTAGACACAAAAGAGATTCCGAAATAGGTTTGGAAGATGGAAATGTTTCATTTCTAGCTCTCCTAACATTCTAATAATCACAAATTAAGACTCACAGAATCTTGTTTCATTTCTAACTGTAGGCGCCTTGTTCTGATCAATTCATCAACGAATTCACGGATGAATTTGATGTTCTTTTTCAGGAGAAATTCAGAGCCGATGTTGAAGTATCTCTTAAGCTTCCAGAATGGATCGACATAACGCCAATATGTCAATGCATTTGAATCATCAAAGGCCTTGATGAATTCATTATCATCTCCTCCTGATCCATCCAAGCAGTTCAGATCAACTCCAAAGCCAACTTTGAATATTGAATCCAGGGAGCATCTCATTAGCAGTTCCTACAAGTATGGTGGCATATTTTAGTGATAAAAACTGGCTAGTAATATAACCCTGAAATTTATTAAGTTGTTCAATGACTTACTTGCATATCAAAAACTTGGTTGGCAAGAGAGAACTCAAAGACCTTGCTGACCAATTTAGTTGCTCCTTTTCTGAAAACTGTGCAGCTAAAGTCTCTCAAGACTCTAGCTGAGAACTCGAAGCTCGCAAGCTTTCTCTGCTGCTTCCATTTCTCACCATCCACCGCGAAAATCCCTTCGCCAAACAAATCCATTATTACCTCTTGATTGCGCTTGCCTTTGGAGTACTTGCCAAAGTTGGTCTTAAGAATGTGTTCAACATTTCTTGAATCGGTGGTATATGTTTCACTCTTCTCCGGCCCCAGAACCCGAGAAGTAGGGGTCTTTTTAGCCACTTCTGTTTGATAATCATAGAGTCTGTTGAAGTAGAAGAGTTGATGAAACACAGTTCCAACCACCGGTGCGTATTTGGGGTTTCTGATTGACTTGCCAGCATAGATCCTTATTATTAAAACTAATATAGGAGTCACACAAATGAACAAGAGAATAGCTATACAGGTGAAGATGGTATAGAGAATATCCATTTCTTTTTTCAGAATTGGTGAGATGACAACCGTCTCTATGTACTAGTATATAACACACAAATGCAAAGACAAATCAAGAAAACTGCTTGCAAGTGATATGAGCAGCATTCTTTCCAAAAGTACAAAAGTAATATGCCAAAGAAACTTTCTCTAATTACGATGGTTTGGATTCTTGCTTAGTGGGAGCAGGAAAAAATCAATGTCCTAGTCATATGGAAAATGAAATGAAAGGAAGTTGAATGATAATCAAACCAAGATGTTGCTATCCCCTTGGAAGAAGGATTAATCAATTGGTTTTGCAGTCCTTTACAAATTCATTTTTAGTTTTATGTTTTTTTTACAAGAGATTTTCATGTTTACACATAAAGGATCTGAAATAACACACAAGAAATCTGTTTCTTTTATTCAAATTATAAGTGGTCATAGAAGATCATTTCCCGAATGGGACTCCTGTGGATCTAAATATAGATATGGTGTCTCATCATCACCATAGTGTAAGGTTCATATAGTCTGCAACATACAGTGTTGTTTTTGCTTGTTTGTCCTCACATCAGCAATCACCATCTATAACTCTATGCTTATGAGCACTAATTTAACTTTTTGGACTAACAACATTTATTGGTGCTGTTTTCGTTTTATTTAGTGGAGTTTTTTGGGGTTTGCTTTGTAAGAATTTGTTTTGCTTTTGTTCTTTGGAAAAACAAATATCACTAAAACCTCAAACATCTTCTAAGGTTTTCATATGTGTGAAATTAATTGATAGGTGAAAGAATTATTTTTTTGTTATAATTGGTGGCAATGAGAAATATAGTCAGTACCTATTGTTATTATGGTAAAGTCTATACTGTAACAGTAAATTTATTAGCGCTATAAATTTATAAATATATGAATTGAGATAAAAAAAATCATATATTTACTTACAAAATTAATTCTATAAGTTGATCATATAACGAATATAAATATTGTAATGACTTTTAATTTTTCATGGTGCGATTTTCACTTCAATCACTGTATATGTTACAAGCTGTAATACTCCAAACTTCTATAAATGAGTTAATTAACATATTGAAAGTCGTTTTGTATATATTAACCAATTAGTTTATTTTTATTTCTATTACAATAATTAATAAATAATTATTGAAGGACGGGAGATGAGCTAAAAATAAAGAGAAAAACTAAAAAAAATGAGAAAAAAGATAAGTACCTTATCTTGGCCTATAAAATGTGTCACATTTTTTTTGATAATCCAGGTCTCGGGGTTTAGTCTGCATCGCTAATCATTATCATGCAATCTGATCTTGCGCCTCGGAGGCGATGTAATCCGTCCTTAGCCGCCACCGCCGGGTAAATCGCGGGATGTGCAACCCGCATTCATCGCTACCAACGGATCAATGCTGACTTGTCTGGAGGGAATCAAACCCACACTGTAATATGCCCGCGTGGTTAAGCTACTGAAACTGTCTACGCCTATAACGTATCTTGGAGAATCGAACTCAGAACTTGTATGCCAAATTTGGTAATTTCTTTGGACCACTATCAGCGGATAAATGTGTCACATTGTTGAGATTAGCTTTGCGCAGCTATGAAAAATGTATCAATATTTGACTGAATATTAATGTCATGATTATAGTTAATATTTTTAATCAAAAGAAGATATAATTTTTGTTATGGCAGCGGAAAACTTAGTTCTTAAAATTAGAAAGAGAGCTAACCTTAGTAATGAAGGAAAGAACAACAATACTCCAATGACTTTGAGGAGGCCCTTCAGATTGGTCTTGTATTATGCAGAAGAGATAACTCTTCCTCTCCTCACATACACGTTATTAAGCACTCATTTCTTTCTCTATCGTTTTTAATGTTATAACTGCAACAATTAAGAATGTCATAACTGCAATACAAATACGGGTCATAGAGAGACTTATCTATGCCTAGTTTTTTTTATATTATATGATTGATTTATATTGGTTATCTCATTTAATAGGTTGAGTTTCTGTTAAATAATATATATTTTTATTTATTTAATTATATCTTTGTTTAGTATTTAGACTTGATGAATTGATTTAGCAAAATGATAAATAACTAAACATCTTTCTAATATTTCCTTTTTGATTAAAAATCTTCTTATGATAATTTTAAATAGAAGAAAATAAAAGACACTTTAACAACAACATACTCAATGTAAAAATAAAAGACACTTCATATTCTTTATTTAATTCTCCTCTTCTCCCTCATGTTCCATATGAATTTTACCGTAGTTTTTGCTGTACCCAGATTCGATCATCATGTTAATTTATTTTATTCTTTATTATTGTGATTTGCTATAAATATATTAAGACAACCAACAAGAATTGTGGTAGAGTAGTAAATACTCCTTCATGCGGTCTCGAGTTTGAATTCCCTATACAAAATCGTCTTTGTTAGGAAGCATTTTACACCAAATGTTAAATTTCGCGATGCAAATTTAAATTTAATCAAATTTCAATATGAATATCGGACATCAATTTCTTTCGGACTAACTTAATATTTATTTGGTTATTAATATATTGTTTTCAATAAAATCTCCATTAGGGGAAATAGAATGGGAAGAATAGTCAAGAAGGAACTTGATTTTTCAAGCTACCAATAGAACCTCTTAAAAATCAAATCTGAAAATGGTACTCTCCATCATTTATAAACACTTTCTTGAAGATCATTTTTTACATCAAACCAAACAGGGCCTTAAGATGCTAAATTTCCCAATTTCACTCAAATGAGTTTCCTCAAAGACCTAGCAGAAACCCTAAGCTCGATCTTCTCCGATAATACTCCATCATCACCGTCTTCATCTCCGAACGATCCTCAGCATAACTCCGGTGATCGGACGATGGACGGTGTTGCCACCGGGAACGAACGGACGGCGTATAAGCTAAAAGGCTACTTTGAATTGGCAAAAGAAGAGGTCGCTAAAGCTGTTAGGGCTGAGGAATGGGGCTTAGCTGATGATGCGATTTCACATTATCACAATGCTCAAAAGATACTCGCTGAAGGCATTTCTACTCCGGCTCCGTCGTATATAACTTCTAGGTATTTAGTTTTTAATTAAGTTTGGATCTTTTCGTGTATTTTATGTATGTTATTGTTTGATTACATTTACTAGAGGCTTAATGCTACGCATTCCATCCCAATTTGTGTGAAGGTGTTTGATGGACACGAAATTTAAGAGGAAAAGGAACACTTTTGAAACGTGTGGTCTAAAATAAGCTATAGAGGCTTAGGGCTCGTTTGGCCATGAAAATTGTGATGAAAAAAGTTAGTTTTTGTTTTCAAAGTGAAAAATGGTATTTGGAAATTGGAGTTGTGTTTGGCTATGATTACAATTTAGAGTTGTTTTGAATTTTTGTGACTGATTTGGAGTGAAAAAAGTGAATAACTTTTTCGTGTTTTTCAAATTCCAGAAAATTCCGGAATTCAATTTTTCCAGAAATTTATGGCCAAACATGATTTCCGCAATTCAACTCCGGAAAAAGTAAAAAATATTTATGGTCAAACGGCCACTTAATGCTACAATATTTGAATGAAAGACTGGGACTTTGACAGAGGCTAATCCAAGAATTTAAGTCAGATGCTGCGGAGTCTACTGCAGATGCTATTCTTTTTGTGACAGTGAAGCACTGACTTTCTAGAAATATGTATTTAAAAAAAGTTGCTTAACTAGCCACACATGTATGGTTCATGGTGAGAGCAAGGGGTATGATCAACCTTAGCTCATTGTTTGCTTAAAAATGTTTAAATTGAATGAATATAGGTTATCTAATTTTCTTAAGTGGTAGTGTTAAGGAAGATAAAAATAATCTAATGCCCAGTGGTTGAGTTTGGAATGGATATAGTCTATTCGACCCAGACTAGTTTGCGATCGATGTATTTTTGATTGATTGATTGTTTGGTTGGGCTGGGACTTCTGAAGAAGGAATGAATTTCAATCTCTTTTACCTCTAGAACTCTATTTAAATTTCTAAACATAACTTGTGGCGTGTATTGTCACGACACATTTTAGCTATTACACTTCAGTGCAACAAAATGGAGAGATAATTGTGTTCTGCAACTATATTTTCAACTATATATACGCTTTAGCATAATGGGTAACCTGGAGAACCATGACCAGTGTGTTTCTTATATGAGTTGGTTTCTTTCTTAGTCACTAACACTGCTCTTTACTCTTCTTAATAAGAGTTTTATGTAGATAGTAAATTTCTGAATTCTCCTTTTAGTATTTTTACTTCTAATTGTGAGCAATTCAGCATCATACACATGTACAGAATGCTAATTCATTGAACTCCAAGATCCTGCAATTCTGTCTGTGTAGACTGTATTCTTGTGTTTTAAACAATTGTCCGTCTCTTTTTCTTTCTGTAGCAGGAGTTCCTTTGATTTTTTTAGATTTTTGGAGTAGCATGCCGGCAGCAGTAGGTACATAGGATGGGAAACGGGTTGGTTTGCTTCAATATACCTAGTAAAATGAACAGAAAACCTTATGATTAAAGTAACATGTGGAAATAAATCATTCTTTTCTGTCATATGTGATTTTCTTGGTCATCTGATGAATTATGGAGTAATTGGGCCACAACTCTCCTCTTGCGGTTTTTAAACAGTGAACACGAGAAGGTGAAATCATATCGTCAAAAGATATCAAAATGGCAGTCTCAAGTTTCAGACAGACTTCAGACTCTAAGTCAACGAGCAGGTTCAAAAATCCTATTATTTCTTGCATTGAGTTTTTAATCATATCTTAACCAGCAGGGAGAATAACTGAGTACTTTTCTTGCTTCTCTTTGCCCATACTCCCATTTCAGGTGGCACATCTTCAGTCAAGGTATGAACTGTTGTGTGAAGTCTAAGCTTGTTCTGTTGAGTAGACAATTTCAGATGTTCATTTTAAGGAAACAAATACATCTTTTCCATCTGATGGAATGCAGTTCTCTTTCCTATCTCGTCCTTATGGAGCATCCTAATAACTCTACTTCTCCTTTTTGAGTTTTAGAACTTCACCACGAGCTCATGATGCTAACGTGGAGCAATGTTGTTTCTCAAAGTGGTTTTTCTTTTTGATGCATCTGCTTTCTGTCATTTCTATATTTTTTCCAATTTCTTTGTTACGATGACCTAGTAATTAGTTATTCACATGCCGGGCACTGTGAACGAAACCATGTTTAGCTGGGCCGTGAGAAGACCGAAGAGAAGATGTAGGCCATGGGATGTTGCTCCACTAGCACTTATGTGGAGAGAGAGGAATAGTGAAGATTTTGAGGGAGTAGAGAAAGACTTTGTACACTTGAGGAATGACCTCTTTTCCCTTATTCTTTTTGGTGCACCCATGAGGTTCCTTTTTGTACAAATGACTGGGTGTCATTTGTAGAAACCCATGTCTTTTTTTAAAGTTTTCTATTTTTGGTATACGTCTTGTATACGGGTATGTTTTTCCCTTTCTTTAATTGAATTAATTACCTTATCCATAAAAAAAAGGATAATCTTCTTTATTTGTCACTTGAAAGGAACTAAAAACACTCACATAGGGGGTTCTAAACAAGCCAAGCTCAACCTTCAACAAGCTCGGTTTCATGTTGATGGAATTTGATCATAGATAGAGGCATAGAGCTAGGCCAAGCTTGATTTAGAATGCTTGAGCATAGCTCTTTCACTTTACTTATGAAGGGTTCAACTTCTAAGTCCTATTCAACAGAGAATACTAGAAGTCCCAGGGACAAGACTACAAAAGGAAGTTTATTTGAATGGATAGAACGAATCCTTCGGTAGAATTTGAACATGGCCATCAAATCCTTTTGAAATGAAATTATGTTTATAGAAAGTTTTACGAGCTGAGCTAGCCATTTGCCACCAGGCTGGTTTTGGTTCATGGTACCCCTACTCCCACTGGGGTGTACTTTTGAACGAAGCCAGAGTTGGACATGTTTTGAATTTCTGAGATTTAAGTTGCGAAGTGGGTTAAGTATCATGTGATCATAATTGATTTTTGCTTGCTCTCCCCAGAATTCAGCACCACAAACCCAAAGAGTGGCTGTTCCACAATCAAGTTCGTCTGCTAGAAAAGGAGTATCTCGATCTGCGCCTGGTTCAGGGAAAGACAGCTCTGTTATGAGGGTTCCGAGTAATAGCATATCAAGCCGTAAGCCCTCACAAGAATCTGCCACTGCTAGTGGGTATGATCCAAAGTTGGTGGACATGATAAATTCTGTAATTGTGGATAGAAGCCCTTCTGTTAAATGGGAAGATATTGGTGAGAAGTCAAAGTTTTAACCTCTCCATGGCCTCCAACCCCTATGTAATAATTTGTAAAATCTTTTAATCATGAAAATGGTTTTTCCTGCAGCTGGCCTTGAGAAGGCAAAACAAGCTCTCTTAGAGATGGTAATTCTACCAACCAAAAGAAAGGACCTCTTCACTGGCTTAAGAAGGCCTGCTAGAGGTATTGCTTCTATATGTGAATAACATTATAACACACCCAGGAACTTGTTTCTGACAAGGTTGATGTTATTATATTACAGGTCTACTTCTTTTTGGCCCGCCAGGTACTGGAAAAACCATGCTTGCGAAAGCAGTAGCATCAGAGTCGCAGGCAACATTTTTCAATGTGTCTGCTTCTTCGTTAACATCAAAGTGGGTGTGTGTCTCTTTTGGTTATACCTTTTGATTGAGTTTTTTTGTTTGTTTGTATCATTTTGATATACTGAGCTTCACATTATGACAGGTCGGAGAGGGTGAAAAGCTTGTCAAGACACTTTTCATGGTTGCCATTTCCAGGCAGCCATCTGTAATTTTCATTGATGAGGTGAGACTTTATCAGAATTATAATGTCAGTTGATGCCTCGGCTAATATACTAAATTCAATGTTTTTCCTACTAGGTCTTCATTTATCAATACAAGAAATGCCTACAAAAATTTAGAGTCCTCGTCAATTATCTTCTTCACTAATATCTGTTAAAACATATAAAGAAATTAGAAACTTAGCTTTCTTCCATCTAAGATGGACTTTCTTTGGTGGGTGGGAGACGACAACAACAACAACATACCTAGTGAAATCCCACAACGTGGGGTCTGGGGAGGGTAGAGTGTACACAAATCTTACTTCTACCTTAGTAAGTAGAGAAGTTGTTTCCGAAAGACCCTCGCCTCAAGAAAAAGCATAAGCACCCGAAAAAGTAATAGAAACGGTCAGAACCGAACAAGAAATTTAAAGCAAAATGAGACTAACAAAAACGAATAAGCCATGATAAAGCATTCTGAAAAAAGAAGCAGTAACTAATGCAGGTAAATAAGATAAACAAAGTACGAAAGAACATACAACATCAAAAATCAAAGGACAGGGAATTATAAAATAATACTGCGCCACCTACTAGTATGATAGGCTAAGCAAGGCTACAATAATAACACTACAACTACCCCTATGTAAGCGTAAGTAGGACTACGTTCAACTAACTACTACCCTTCTGCCCTAATACGTGTCCTCCACAACCCCCTATCTAAGGTCATGTGCTCAGTAAATTGCACCTATGCTATATCCCGTCTATCACCTCTCCCCAATACTTCTTCGGCCTACCTCTACCCTTTCGGAACCTGTCCATAGCCAACCTCTCACACCTCCGCACTGGGACATTTGTGCCTCTCCTCTGCACATGCTCAAACTATCTCAATCTTGCTTCCCGCATCTTATCCTCCACCGAGGCCACTCCGATTCTGTCCCGGATATCATCATTTCTAATCCTATACCTCTTTGTATGCCCACACATCCATCTCAGCATCCTTAAAATTGCTTTGTCCAGATAAAAGTGAAGCCTAGACCGTCTCCAACTCCCCTTTACAAACAAAAAAGTGCAACTTGGCACACTAAGCTCCTGCTATGCACGGAGTCTGGGAAAGGCAGTACCACATTGGGTCAGTTGTAACTTGTAAGCCGTCTTACCTTGCATTTATGCAAGAGGCTATTCCATGGTTTGAAGTCGTGACCTCTTGGTCACATGGCGGATGTTCTTACCATCTCAGTCGCACTCCTCCTTGCAAATCTATAGAAAATAGAAAAAAGAACTGAAGGAGTAGCTCCACTTGCCATTCCACCTCTTACTTTTGCTAGATTCCTTCATGATCTGGATAAGTGCACCTTCATTCTTGACCTACTTCAATGCATTTGAAATTAGCTAACTTGTTTACGTTCAACCAATATCATGTTTGATGATGAATTAAAACACTGCTCTATATTTATTTCAATTCGAGGGTTTAATTTTTGCCCAAATTTTGTTTCTTTCTTTTTCTGGGTTCCCACGTCTTGCTACATTTCTCTTTTTGTTAGATCCTTTTTTCCTTATAAAAAAGACAATTCTGAATTAACTGACAAACTATCTGCCATTAGGTTATGTTGTCGGTTACCAAAGTCTAATGAACTTGGCACATCTATCATGTGAAAGTGAAGCTTTCTTGGTGAAGTCTTGGATAGACCTCTGTAGGAATTGCAATATTTGCGATGCGATTTTGGAAAGTAATTAGCTATTTATAGATTATCTGTTTGCCTCAACTGATTGGCATTCTTACTTTCATCCTTGATATTTGTGTAATATGCTTGTTTTTATCCTGTGTATGAAGTCTCTTACGATTCTTGCAGATACTCTGGTCAAAACTGCCTGCATTTTTTCTCTTCACTTCCTAGAGAAAAAATGATTAGTATTTTTCTTTTAGACTTTGCTTCTTAGAAAGTACGTATCTGTCACAAGGCTTACTTGGGTCTTTCAATTGATAAAGACATCTAAACATGCATCCGTAACTTATTGGTAGCAAATCTTACTTTCAGACTATCTTTGTGGTTAACAGATAGATAGTATTATGTCAACTAGGACTACCAATGAGAATGAAGCAAGCCGAAGGTTGAAGTCAGAGTTTCTAGTTCAGTTTGATGGGGTGACATCAAATTCTGATGGCCTGGTAATTGTAATTGGTAAGCTTCATGCTGTTTCTGAACTATCTTAGTTATGGTGTCTCTCACAGATAGCTGTTCCTGCTAACTGATGCTCATGGCTTAGTGTTTTCTGACAGTAATCAGCTGTTAAAAGATCATTTCCTTCTGCTCTAAGTGTGTGCTTTACGACATCTATTGCGTTAATCTCCTAGCAAGTTAATTCCTATAAGTCAACGTATAAAGGAAATGCCACAAAAGTGCCAGGTTTTTGTGGAGGCACCACAAAAGGAGAATGTTCTGAGGGATATTACTGTCTATGACGATGTACTATCAGAAAAAGATAAAAAGAACGTAATGACCTAAAAAAAATTAAGAATGTAATTTATATAACCAAGATCTGTCAACAGCTTATTGCAAACTATCAGAAAACATAAAGAACCTAATGACCTAGTATGTTTAAGACACCATGCTTTATCTTGACACTACAAAGTTGTGGAGTTTTGGAATTTGACATACACCCAGGAAAAACCATTTTTTCCAAACCTTTTCTAGTCTGGAACTCTGGTATGCTAGGATTTTAAATGTCAAACTGCTTCTGATGCAGTGATTTCTAGGGGGGCCCTCTGAAATTTCAGTAGCTAACTGATTCCTTTTTATAAATTTAACCTCTCCCGCCCATGAAAATCTGAGAACTACAGATTTTCAAGATTGTTGAGCATATGTTATCAGTCTACAGAAGTTGATCTTTATGGTCCTTGTTTTCTCTAGCTATTGTGTCTGAGGTGTCTGTCTATGCTAATGCAGGTGCAACAAATAAGCCACAGGAGTTGGATGATGCTGTTCTAAGGAGATTGGTAAGTGCTGGCACTTGATCAGAATGCAATATGTCTCTGAGAACATAGTTGTGATTTCATCATTGGCTTGCTTAAATATGTGTTTTTTTGGGTCTGATAGGTAAAGTAGATAATACTGACAAAAGGGATGGACATGAATATAAAGGGTATACAACTTTACCGCTCTATGTTTGAGTTTTTTCGAGACAAAATCCACATAATTCTCGTGTAAGAACCCGTTACTTGGTAAAACAAATCTCTATTGTAAGAAGTTGCATAGTCTCATCTTCTCTAACAAGTCATTAAAATAACCCAATTAATTCATGATCAAAGAAAAAAAAAATTAACACTTTCAGTTCTCACTTTGATATCCTTGCAGCGTCTTACTTGGAAATTCAAATTTGGACTGTGGGAGTACGTGTGCCGGATTATTAAAATACTCTCGACTCTAGAAACTAAGTGAAATGATCTGAATCTGACCAGCAGCTTGTAATAAGAAGAATGTAGATTAGTAGAGAAACTAAATTGCAAAATGCTTCACAAGCTGTCCCTTATTAAAAGAGTAGTTTCTTTTCCTTGTCTCTGATCATAGAAGCTTAGTTAGTACGTTACTGGAGAGTATATTTCTAATTTCTCGCGAACAATGTTAATTGTTCTTTAAAATACTTTTGGAATCTGTAAGGCTGTTTTCTTCTTAATGTGCTTGTTACTGTTTGAAACAGGTGAAAAAAATATATATACCTCTACCTGATGATAGTGTTAGAAGAGAACTTCTGAAACACAGACTAAAGGGAAAAGCTTTTTCTTTGCCTGGTGAGATTGCATTTGAGAACTAGATACATTATTATTTTGTTGATGTTGGCTAACTACTGTCTGTTTGTAGACCATAAAGTAGAGTTCCCATTTAAAATGAATATTTTGCAAGCCCCCCTTAAAGATTTTAATGAAGTCAGTCTGTTGAGATATGTTTCAGTTACCAAGACCACTGTATAGTTTAGACCAATCAGCAATATGAGATGTGAAATGTGGATAACAGTTAAAAAACATGCATGATGATGTGCAAGTTCTTAACCTAATATCAAATGTACAAAATTTAAACAAAAGAAAAAAGGAAATATCAGAAGACCTTGAAAATTTTGTCTGAGTGTCCCCCTTCCCTTCTTTTCCTCCCATATAAGCTTGGCAAAATTCTATTATGATTGAACATGTCTAATTTACTTATGAGCAAAAAGTAAGATAGTTGCAAGCTAGAGCTCTTTTAATAATGGTGCATGTGTCTCATAGTTATCACTGACTTGAGCTTTCCCTACTTCTACAAAAATCTTGCCCACTCGCTGCTGGCTAAGACCAACAACACTTCCCCTAGCGCTCCTTTTTTTGGGGGTGGGGGTGGTCTCTGCATGAGGGTGGGAGAGGTGTCTTTCATTCACATCCATCCTTTAGTGGGAAGACTCAAGGCCATTTCCCAATATTCTTCTTTATCTGAAAGCATATCAAGGATCTCTGAAGTTGTTAACTTGAAAAAAAAACATGCTGCACTTCCGTTCTTCATTTTTGCGACACAAGTTTGTCCTCTATATGAGATTGAATTTATAGTGTTATCAATAAGTTCAATGTGCGTTATGGACTTATCTTTCTAAAGCTTACTGATAATCCTGCTCACTTGTTTTATGCTCAAACTGTTTTTCTGATCAATCTTTATAAGGATAACAGAGGATCAAATCTAATCATTTGAAGGAGTTCTTATTGTATTTAGAGAGACCATTTTTTTTAATTTTGTGAAATATTTAGCAGTCCTTAGTTTAATTGTCTGCTATTGTAATGTAATCTAATTCAGTTTTGTTTACTGGATGATAGATGGAGATGTAGAACGACTAGTGAGAGATACAGAAGGTAAAAAGTGCGAAAGGTTTTGCCATTGGAAATTTTCTTAACTGAACACCTGATTCTTAAGAACCTTTATCAACATATCTGGTTTCTCATGGGAAGCTCATCTGAAATCCACTTTTCAACAGGGTATTCTGGAAGTGATCTTCAAGCCTTATGTGAGGAGGCTGCAATGATGCCAATCAGAGAGCTTGGTGCTAACATTCTCTCAGTCAAGGCAAATCAGGTGGTAACTCTCTTCTGGAGTTTTCAGTGCTACTTTTTAATTTTGTTTTGCCAGTAGTAGTTAATGATTCTGCATACAATAAAAGTATATTGTCTAGAATAACTGAAATACTGCTCCAAAGATATGTCCTTGCATTCTTCTATGAAGTTGAAATCTGAAGACTACTCTTCCCATGCTCATTTAGGTACTCCATCCCTGTCCCAATTTTTTGGACACACTTCTCATTTTGGGCTATCTCGAAGTGCTCGACTCTTTGTACTGAAGTTTGTACAATTTATAAAATTGTCAAGAACTAAATTCGTTTGAAATTTGAACTCTCTGCTCGACTAACCTTGTCAGGTATGGGATGGCAGGAGTATTCATACTCCTAATAGTTCCCTTGATAAACCCAAAAGGTTGATGTCATTTCTCTTAGATGTCAGTTTGAGTTTGTTATACACCTTTGGATGCAGTATCTGAAATTGGAATAGCAGGGCATACTTAAAAGCTTAGTGAAGAGGAGTAGTTAAGATAGTTTGGAAATAACATTTTAAAATCTCTCTTTTGTAATTCCATAATTTGTATGGTTCTATCTCTGAGAGTTGATGAAGCAAGTCTGTTTGCGTACCAACCATGTTAATCAATGAATAAAATTGTGGGTCTTGACTCATCCAAAATTGGTGATCTGATTTTGCAGGTGAGGGGTTTAAGATATGGAGATTTTCAAAAGGCCATGACAGTGGTTAGGCCTAGTCTTCAAAAGAGCAAGTGGGAGGAGCTTGAAAGGTGGAATCAAGAGTTTGGTGCAAACTAAGGGCCCAACTCTTGAATATTTTGTGCAATATGAAGTAAAGCTAAAACATAGTTTATGATAGGCCAGCGGACAGTGTTTTTTTTCCGGGGGGAGGTCAGTGTCCTGACTGTATGTGTACTGTACATACTAGAGAACTTAAATTGATTATTATCCAAAATTTGGATATTACTAGGTACATAATTCCCAGGAAAGCATGTATAGATGATCACGTGTCTCATAGTTCCCCTTTTGTGTCTAGACGTTTGTTTAGGACTTAGATCTCCCTATCCTTACCAATAGCCTAAATAAATATATTTACGAGAGGAATGATGTCTAACCTCTATTCTTAGCGTGTGCTTGTAATGAACATCCTCATTATTTTACAAACGTCTATATTTTCAACCAAGCATATGAATAAGTAATCCCACATTTTTTTATCCAATATTATTATCTCTTAACCCATGAACCAAATGACCTCTGCTAGTACTCTGCAATTAATCTCAGGTATAGCCTAAAGATCTTAGCCATCTCCTTTCTCCCAGACTGAGTCAATTGACTCTTGACCTTGAGCTTAGAAGACACCTTTACTTCAAATTAACATGTCTTATTCTGATTTGGATATATCAACTGTTCACGGTATGGTAATAATAATTTCGAGCAGTGAATACGATAAGAGATGTGCTTCAAGACCTTGGATGGATGTGTTAGGCAAACTTTTCGAGGCTGGCATACTTCACCGAGACGAGCGATAACTTTTCCTTCTTTGGGGCCAGTGAACATTGAGTCGAATTGACAATGTTTCAAATAATATAACAGTTCATTTGTGAAGAGAACGAAACACCAAAGTTCATGTAGATGAAATTATCTACATCGGAGCTAGTGAAGGAAGTGCTTAAAGATACATCCCTAAGAAGGTAGTATAGAAGAGGAGTTTCGAGAGGCAGGATTAAAACAAAAATTTCAAAAATACTCTCAATTTTTTCACTAGTATCAGCATAGAGATAGGATAGTCACAATCTCTAAAGTTTGATTTTTTTTAAAAAAATTATCAAAAAGTTCATTCTTCTTCACGTACTTGATCATAAAACTATAATATTATTTAGGAAAAGGATCATATTTGCCCCTCTTGAAAAAGGTTTAATGTTGCCCTCCGTTATGCATATTTGTCCATGTATACCCTTTATGTTATACTATCGGTCCATATATACTTTAAAGTTATAAAAGTAGCTCAAATTTAATCTTCCTCCATTAACCCCATCCATCCAAAATGACATGTCAACTCACCAAACCAACCATTCTTCTTCCACCACTACCCAAAATCATCAACACTTTTACCATATATACCGTCACCACCAACACAAATCATATACCTTTGACATATTTAAGATATTTCTTGTTTGGTGGAGTAACTACTAGTAATAAATATAGTAAGATCATTAAAACAGACTCAACTTACGTTAACCTCTCAAAAATAATTATGTTAGAATGGGTTAGTCAATAATACTCAACCCACCTATTTAACAGTATTACATAAATGTATAGAAACATAATAAAAATTGACACTGCAATAAAAATCACGACATCCTATTTTATGTTGGAGAGCAGAGAATCTTGTAATTGTTCTTGGACATCATCAATATGTTGCTTGGACCATTGGCTAAGGTCTTTGATAAAAAAATTCAATTTACATTGTAAGCCTTCACATAGCATTGCTCCTTACTTCATTCCAGCATGCTTGAATAATTTCTATGATATCAGGCTGGTCAACCCAGAAATTTAAGAATTTGAAATACTTGGTGTGGGTTTGATGCAAATTTTGACATTTGAGTAAAATAGGTCTATGATCTGACCCAAATCTTGACACTATTGTTTTGAAATTGTTGAGCCCATTCATCATTAATTAAAATTCTATCCAATGTCAATTCATATTTTTTTACTTGGTCTCCAATAATTGCACCAAGTGTACTTTGGACATGTGAAACCAATATCACTAGGTCCACAAGTTTCTATACAATTGATAAAATCCATATTTTTAGTCATCCTATGAGGTAAACCTCCTAGCTTCTCATTAGGATCCATGATTACATTGAAGTCACCTCCCATACACCAAGGACCATTTATCAGATTGTTCATGTTAATAATACTTTTCCATAAGTCTTCCCTTTCATTTTGGAGTGCATTTGACATAAAGGTACCAATCTCATTAGGAGTATCCTTCATGTGTAGAGTAAGTTGTTGATCAGTGTTAGCAATAATAGTTGTGTGGTCGCGACCTTTTAAAAAATACCATAACTGACCATTAGAGTTAATCATACAATGATGGAAACCTAGATATCTCTTATAACCATCTATCTTTCTCATATTCATAAAAGGCTCATATATAGCAACAAAAGCCATTTTATTTATATTAACATGAATTTTGAGTCTTAGATAAGATTTTTGAGCCCTTACCCCTCTAATATTCCATAAGATAGCACTGATAGTGGAATGATTGAAGGTGGAGCACTAGCGGTATCTTTCCTATTCTAATTTATGCTATTGATCTTCTTGTTGGGAACTTGTTCATATTGGTTTCACTTGGGCTAAGCCTTGAAATATTTTGTTCATTGCTGTTTTATTACGGTTTTGATACGGTAACATTTGCAGTTGTAACATATCATGCATTTGCATATTTGATAATGTGCCTCACAAAACAGACATTATTTGTGTGAGGCGCGTAGTAAAAACTTTCGATCTTAACTCCTCTATGTGTAGGTCTACATTGTAAATGTTCAAAGGACACTAACAAAATCTTTTTTCATATTATTTACTCTACATGTTGCGTATTACGCGCTGATAAAATAATGTGGCTTTTAATTTATCATTAGATCTAAGCTCTAATGTATACTAAGTAGTACTATATCTTTTATACATAATCAACGGATTGAACAATTAAGGTACTATGCAAATATAGAGTTCGATTTTCTGTCAATCCAGGGTGTAGATCCGTTACTATGTCTTAATTTCTTTTGTTAAATGAGGCTGGTGGTTCAAGAATTATAGATTATGTATTTTGCCTTTGATCTGATTTATAAAAATAACCTAACAGTTCAATTAAGGACTTTTACAATCTAGTTCAATTCTTCCATTGTTTCCCGAGAAGGCACGATTGCATATTTCCATCCCCACGCATTGTTGGCTATAAATAATACAAATATTAAATTGCCCACCCCCGCGCTCCCCTCTTATCTATCTGCATTGTTTTCAAATAAAGTACCTAAGTGTCAAGTGTGTTTTATTCTGTTTTTTAAGTTCACCAAAATTTTGTAATTTGGAGTGTCCGTAATTCAAAAAATTATAAACAATAATAAGGAGTTTAAATTTCTTAATGACACAGTATAATCTATGAACTTGAAAGTTCATTTTTGTTTAACTAACATTCTATTTTTAGTTATATATTACTTGTTCCAACGGTCTTTACCCTACATAATGTTCTTATTTTACATTCCCTTCATTTTTCTTGGTAAAAGAATGGGTGACTACATCTTGTTTATTTAATTGGCTTTAGCAACAAAGGGGCCAAATTACAAGAATTTCTGACCCTCAACGTTAATTTAGGTAGATATGTAATCAACAATAACAAGAAGGGCAATTATGTAAATTCAGTAAATGGAATATCCACCGATAAACCCTCTCATCCAATTTTGTCATGTTGCCAAGATGATAACATATGGTTAAATCACACAACGTGGGGGGAGCGAGTAGAATGTAGGACCTTAACTCTATTTAGGTGGTAGGTAGAGTGACCGTTTTCGAATAAGCAAAACAATAAAAATAAAATAAAAATGTATTTCTGGTCATCATTTCAACTTTTCAAGTAAAGCGCATAGTCGCAAAACGAAAGGCTCTTTCTTCTTCGGACAAAGCTATATAGTAATTGGAAGAGCCAATTGCTAAGTCAATCCAATCATTTTCGTGACCTAAACTTCCTCTCATATTCGGTAAATTCATTTTTCTCTTCCATTTTCACTACTGTTAAACTGTAACTTTACTTGAATGTATTTTGTAATTTGTTTAACTCGCATGTTAAGTATTGTGCATCGAAACGGAATGTTAATTAATAGTTTCAGCTTGTAATAGTGATTTTACCTGATTATTTGTGGTGCTGTGTATTGATTGAAATAGGAATGTTAACTCGCATGTATTTTGTTTGTTTTTTTAGGTTATTTGAGGTAATGTGAATTTGTGGATTCGGTTTAGTGATTTTTCGACGTATAGTGTGTTAGAGGAGAGGAGGATGGTGTTTGGTTACTGTTTATGGCAACCGAATGTTTCGCATTGCGGTGATGCATTGACCTACAGGATATTAGATAGGAAAGGCAGCAGTGATGTAGGATTGAATCGTAAATTGCTTGGAAATGTTAGGGTTTTATGTAAGAATCGTCCGGGGAGAAGGTTGAAACGGATTGTGAGCTGTAGTGATCATAGTTTATTGTATTTGAGGATACGATTGAGTTGTGCGGGGCTTAAGGCTTCTAGGGGAGTAAAGTTGGCTCGGTGTCAGGGAAATGATTCACTTGCGTTTATTGATGGTAATGGTAGAAATATGGAGTCCGGTGAGAGTGTTGTAGATGGATCTTTGAGTGTTAGTACTAATGGCATTACTGAAATTAGTAGTGCTAAGGAGTTGGAGGAAGAGAAAGAAGAAGAAAAGGAAGGGCGTAATTTGGATGACTTAAGGGAGTTGTTGCAGAAGGCGCTCAAGGATCTGGAAGTTGCACAGCTGAACAGCACAATGTTTGAGGAGAAAGCGCAGAAGATATCAGAAGCTGCTATAGCGTTAAAAGATGAAGCTGCTAATGCGTGGGATGATGTAAACACACAACTTGACAGTGTTCAAGAGATTGTAAGTGAAGAGATGGTCACTAAAGAAGCAGTTCAAAAAGCAACAATGACCCTTTCTTTTGCTGAGGCAAGGCTTCTGGTTGCTCTTGATTCAATACAAAAAGCAAAACAAGGAAGTATGTCTTCAGAAACTTCTGAACGAAGCAAAGGGGAAGAATCAACTTCATTGATGGAGGAAGAGGCAGCACTTTCAGCTGCTCAGGAATATATGGAGGAGTGTCGGAACCAATTGGAAAATTGTGAGGCTGAATTGAGGCGGGTGCAGAACAAAAAAGAAGAGCTGCAAAAGGAGGTTGACAGGTTGAATGATCTAGCTGAGCAAGCACAAATCAATGCTTTAAATGCCGAGGAAGATGTTTCAAACATAATGCTTTTAGCCGAACAAGCTGTTGCTTATGAGCTCGAGGCTACTCAACGGGTCAGTGATGCGGAGATTGCTTTGCAAAAAGCCGAGAAGCACCTAGCCGTACCACTTGTTGACTCCGCAGAAACTTCAGTCTTACAGAATGGATCATCTACTTTGGTCGATGGGACCCTTAGCGAGGATGAGTCAGTTGATGGTATTATTGAAAAAGATAGGGAGGTACAAATGGAGGATGCTTGGGTGGCCAGTGGGCCTTTGTCTGACGAGAGTGACGATGAAGATAGAAAGTTAGTTCTAGACTCCTCAAAAGATTCTGATTCTGATGCAGAAAAACCAAAAAGTGTTCAAACTGTGAGGCAGGAGATTAACAAGGAATCAGCTAGGGACAGTTCACCACTTAATGCTCCCAATCCCAAGGCATTATTGAAGAAATCATCCCGTTTCTTGCCTGCATCTTTCTTCTCATTTCCCACAGATGGTGAAGAGTTCACACCTGCTTCAGTTTTCCAGAGTCTTGTGGAGTCTGCAAGGAAGCAATTGCCCAAGCTGGTGGTTGGCTCATTACTGATGGGAGCAGGGTACAACTACTATAAAACGGTTCATTCTTTATTTCTTTTAAAAGATGAAGCTATTTCTTGGTAACTGCATGTATATGTGCGTCGTTAGGATACAATATTTGTATCATTAGACTGGTATAGCTTATTGTGGTTATGGTATTTGATATGTTTCTGACATCTGTCACAGAATTGCCTTTTACGTCAGTCGATCAGAGAGGATTTTTCAGTCGTTTCAGCAGCCAGACAAAATTACCACCAGCATTGATGAGGTCTCAACAAATGCAAGACCTCTGGTTCGGCAAATAAGAAAACTGCCCACGAAACTTAAGACACTAATGGAGATGCTTCCTCATCAAGAGGCATGCCTCTTAAACTCCCACTATTTTAATGCCTTCCATCACCATTTTGTCAGGATGGCGCTTAACTTCTACTTGCTAATGGTGTTGTTTCTCATTTCAGATTAATGAGGAGGAAGCTTCTCTTTTTGACATGGTATGGCTATTGCTCGCAAGTGTAATCTTTGTGCCTATCTTCCAGAAAATTCCAGGAGGTAATTGAAGTTTGCTACCTTCTTTAGCGCATGAGGACAGTGACTAGTGGCTTATTATGTGAAATAGTTTCACCAAACTTGTTCTTGATGTAAAGGTTTCTTGCTAGGTCTTTCCTTGAACATGTTCTAAAAATTGAAACATGATCTTCTCTTGATACAGTTTTTTGTGACCTTGATGTATATCACAGATATCGTGCCCTTTGCTCCTCCATGATAGACGTACTCGTGTTTCCTTTTAATGGTTCATCTTCTCTCTGCTGTAATTTATAGGAAGTCCTGTTCTTGGGTATTTGGCTGCTGGAATCTTGATTGGACCCTATGGTCTTTCTATCATACGTCATGTACATGGGACAAAAGCTATAGCTGAATTTGGTGTTGTCTTCCTGCTATTTAACATTGGCCTAGAGGTACAGTCCAGGAAAATTGACTAGTTTGATTCTTTCTGAATGTGTTACAAATACTGCCTTAATAACCTCTGTTTGTATCCTATTTGACAGCTTTCCGTTGAGAGACTAAGTTCTATGAAGAAATACGTTTTTGGATTGGGCAGTGCTCAGGTAATTGCAAAAGCTTGAGCGCCTGGGAGTTGTTAACCCACCACCAGATTGCTTATTAGAGATATGGTTTCAATGTATTAGATTTTCACACTAATTAGTAATTTAAACAAATGAATGCAGGTCTTAGTGACAGCTGTGGTGGTCGGGTTAGTTGCTAATTTGGTTGCCGGGCAGGCTGGACCTGCTGCAATAGTGATTGGGAATGGGCTTGCCTTATCTTCCACTGCTGTTGTCCTCCAGGTAAATCATTCTATATCTTTAGCAGGTTTTCCTTGCTAGATGGGCAAGATTTGGCACTTAAGTGGTCTTGTGTACTCATTAAATACGTTTAGTTCAACACCTCTAATCGAAGTTAATGCTTACACATTATTATGATATGTTCCCCAGAAGTCCAGAAACAGTAATTCCTGATAATGGTTTTTACCGAGATATTGACTCAGCATTGGAGTTTTTCTTATTATTTCCTTGTTGACATATTTCTTACGATCCAAGCCATTGTAGTTTATGTACAATTAGCTTTGTGTATGTGCCTGTGACTTTTCTTCATCAGAAAATGGAACTCTAATAATTAATAGATTATGTTGCATATCTGCAGGTATTGCAGGAGCGTGGTGAGAGCACATCACGACATGGACGAGCGACGTTTTCTGTATTACTCTTTCAGGTATCTGCATATAGACAGTACAAAGCTGTCGCATCTCTCTCACGAGACGGGTGTTGAAACTTAAGAATATTAAGTGTATCTACGTATACACACGATTCACATATATTTACTTGACATCATCATATAAGCTGCTGTCATGCACTTGAAATGATGACATCTTGTGCTGCGGAACTTTAGAATTTTCTTTGTGATACTATTAAACAATATTTTCCTTTTATCCTCCAGGATCTGGCGGTGGTTGTTCTACTCATACTGATACCACTAATTTCACCAAATTCATCAAAAGGAGGGGTATAGGCTCTTTTACATTACATTATTGTCTTCTGAAAAAATAATTTGAAATTTTCTTGTTTGTTGTAATTACAATTCCAGCTATGTGACGTTCTGGACCTGTAATAGTCACCAAACTAGAAAGATAATTACCTTAACTCCTAAAATCACATGCAGAAACAACGTCCTTTCCTTTTGATAGCTGTGAGTTCACACTATTGCTGTTTTCCAAATTACCACTGTTATAACAGAACTTTCTTACTAGATTGGTTTCCGAGCCATTGCTGAAGCACTTGGTTTGGCTGCTGTAAAGGCAATTGTAGCCATCACCGGCATTATTGCTGGAGGACGTCTGGTAAGCTGTTTGTTCATGTAGAATCTCTTCCAATTTTATAAATGCTTCTGATTAACATTATAAAGTTTTTAAGTTCAAACTACTACTCTTGTGACATTTTGGACTGCGGTCTTTCATTTTCTATATCCTATACATATTTAAAATTAATTTTTGATTTTTATCTGTTACAAAAGATATAATTCCGCTTTTCATTTTTGCAAGTCTCGTGAGATACATTGCTGTTAAACGCGAGGGCATTAAAATGTTCGTTCTCTGTTTAATTTCAGCTGTTGCGGCCTATTTATAAGCAGATCGCAGAGAACCAAAATGCAGAAATATTTTCGGCAAATACGCTCCTTGTTATCCTTGGGACTAGTCTTCTGACTGCCAGGGTACTTATGATCACATTTTTACGGGTTCATGTATACTAACCAAGTTTGTTAGAACCGTTATCTTGTTGAGGCTACGATGTGTTATCTGAAGTAAATAAATGCAGGCTGGCCTTTCAATGGCTTTGGGGGCATTTTTAGCTGGTCTGCTTCTGGCAGAAACTGAATTTTCATTGCAAGTTGAATCAGATATTGCTCCATATCGTGGACTCCTGTTGGGTCTCTTTTTCATGACGGTAGGTTATAATTATCTGAACAATGTGAATGCAGTTTTGTAATCCTACAACTTGTCATTTGGAGTTTAAGGTAGGATAGGTCTTGGTAAGGTTCTATTTACATTTAAAAATTCTTGCTCTTCTATCTCTAGTGTTCTCACCAGTTTGTAGAGCTTAATTGTCTCTCCTGAGTTGTTCTCATTGAATGACTGTACTTCTGAGTTCTGTGATAGTCTGCTGCTGCAGCAGACAAAACTCTTTTATTTTACTCAACTTTTATCCCAGGCTGAATGAGAATAGTCCATGAATATATTATTATAGCTATGGCTGCTTTGTGACTTCAAAACTGAAAAGTATCATCTGGCTTGCAGGTTGGAATGTCCATTGATCCCAAGCTTCTTCTCTCAAACTTTCCAGTGATTATGGGCTCATTGGGACTTCTAATAGGTGGCAAGACCATCTTGGTTGCATTAGTTGGTAAACTGTTTGGTATTTCAATTGTATCGGCAATAAGAGTTGGTCTCCTACTTGCTCCGGGTGGAGAGTTTGCCTTTGTAGCCTTTGGTGAAGCTGTCAATCAGGTTTATTACTTTGATGGCTTTAATCCTGCACAAGCAATTCATAGCCATTAATAAAATTCTTGTATTCAATTTTCTTTTTCTCCCTTCTATCGCAATGCTGTTTAAACAGCTTCTCTTCCTTTATCAAGGAACTGTGGACCTTTTCTACGATTGACCTGTGTGCTGCAATCAAATGTTGGACTAGTGTTATCCTGTTATTGGGGAAGTGGAGACAAAGTGCCATCAATGTCCCCTTCCAGTTTCTATCTACGGCCGCCATCTTACTTCTATAGTTCTATTTACATTTCCTATTATTTCATGAGACTTGTTCTTCCTCATAGCTACCCTTAAGTAGATTCAAACCTGCAACTTATCTGGAAAGTACAACGCTAAGCTCTTGGAGGATTTTTGCCTCATGATAAAAAATATCTTGTTAGAATAAGTGTATTATCTTAATCAAATTTCTCCACGATTTTACCTTTTTTTCCAGGGTATAATGTCTTCTCAATTGTCATCTCTGCTGTTTCTTGTGGTTGGAATTTCAATGGCCCTCACACCATATCTAGCTGCTGGAGGCCAATTAATAGCATCTCGTTTTGAGCTGCACGATGTGCGAAGTTTATTGCCTGTGGAAAGTGAGGTATTGTCTCCTACTTTTGGTGGCTCTATCTTTCTTTGTCTCTTAGCAAGAATGAGGCTAATGAACCATGTACATGTTTGCAAATTCTTTATATTTTGACCCCTAAAGACAGATCACTTTATCAAAGCCTCTGTGTTTCGTTTCTACAATTTTCAAAAATTTACTGTATTCTGATTGAATACATCTTACTTCAAGCAAAAGGATTAGTTGCCAAAAGTTGGTGCATGTCACATAATTATTTGTTGCTGTGCTAGATTTTGTGAGTTGATTAAAGAAAATCACAGTTAGACCTTACAAGTACTTCAGGACCTTGCAAGCTTACACAAAGTAGTTTGGTTTCAGGTTGTCAATAGTAGCAGGGTATTGAAATTAAAGGGCTAAGGTTAAGGGGCCTGAACTGTTGTTAGAAAAACCATAAAGCAGTTTGGAGACAAGGAAAACTAGAACGCTCCTCTCTACCTCACAAAGGTAGGGGTAAGGGCTGTGTACATCCTACCCCTCCCCCCAGACCCCACTTGTGGGATTATACTGTTTTTTTTTTGTTCTCGGTACTGCAAAAGTTTCTTTTTTCTCCCCTTCCCTTTCTCAAATTTCTTCATCTCTGTTCTTCATTGCTGGCTGCTTTCTCCTTTCAGTGCCTTTCTTTGATCCTGGTTCATCTTTTAATTTTTGTGCCCTACTTTGTTGTTGCTATTTATTTATTTATTTATTTATTTATTTAAGTCTCATGCCTCAGTGTTGTGGCACTAAGCCTTTTGGACCCTTGTAGTTTCGCTGCCTTCTTTCTTTTGGCACAATTCTCTTCTAGTTTTTGCAATTGGAGATTTCCCCTGAAAATTGTCTATGGCTCCACCTCATCATCTAATTAGGTTTCCTCTGAACGATATGCCTCACTTTATCTTCATTCTGAGCTTATTTAACATACTGTTTTCTAATTTTAACTGTTCAATACTATTTTGTTCTTCAACTCATTGCTGCCTTGCTTTAAATTTAACGGTTGTCGTTGACATTGGCATTTATTATGAAGAATATTGTATGAGAAGTAACAGATGTTTAGTTACCAAAGCTCATTACTTGAAGGACTACATCATGTAATGTATCTTTCAGAATTATTACCTGCATAAATGTAGAGAAGATTTCAGTGATTTCAATTAATTGCTTAAAAAAAGGTGTAAATTGATAGTTCATTATTTCTTTTCCAGACAGATGATTTGCAAGATCATATCATTATTTGTGGATTTGGTCGCGTTGGCCAGGTTTTGCCCTCTGCTTTCATGAATTGGTTAATTTGATTATTTGACGAATCATTGTCAAACCTTGGAACAATGAAGCTATTCCCATCTTCTGTCTGTTGAATTAGTTTTCATCTTAACAGATCATTGCCCAACTTCTCTCCGAGCGACTGATTCCGTTTGTTGCACTTGATGTGCGAAGGTATGATTCTCTTTTTGCTCACATTCAACTGATTTCAGCTCCTGTGGGTTCAGTGAAGGTTAAAACTTTATATATCTTTCACAACTTATCACTAAATAGCACATCCACTATCAACTACTCTTAAAAGCCACCAACCTTTATATCTAACCACATGCAAGAAAATGGTTTTCCTTTATAAGATACTATACTGTGGAGAATGTTTTACACCCGCGGAAACAGAGCCAAAGAGTAATTATTATCAAGTTTTTGTGATATTCTCATTATACGCGAGTTCTATTATTTAACCAAGGTTTTTATTAAATAGCATCTCAGTGTAATGGGGAAATAGAAACTGAACAATACTTATTGACGCAATCTCGAACTGTCAAATGGACACTGTAAACTACTATTACATTTGAAGGTAGTAGTGGGTTAGTGGCTGAAAATCAAAAGACATGTAAATTATTTTTTTAAATTGGTAATTAAAGATCTTTTTTTCTTCACAATTTGTTACTCCTGTTTATATGAAAATCTTACTATTTTGGGACTTCCCAAAATGTTCGATACATTCCATTATTTTTCTTTACAACTTTGAGAAATTCAAATTCATCCAACTACTTCAATTTTGAACCTTGATGTAATATTTTCTCAATCAAACTAATTTTCCCTCCATTACTTAATATCCTGGGTGTGTTTGGTATGAAGATAAACATTCAATTTCCCAATGTTTGGTTGGTCAAAATGTTATGGGAAACACTGGAAAACAAGTTCCTTAAAATAAGGAAATTTACTTCCCATGGAAGTAGGTTGTTGTTGACTCGTGGGATTACACTGGGTATGGGTATGTTGTTGTTGACTTCCAATGGAAGTAGGGAAAATAAGTTTTATAAGTGATATTCCAAGTTCATTGTCTCCTCCCCACCCACCCAACGCCCCCAACTCCCACCCTGACCCCATTCCCCACCCCCAATGTGTTTTCGTAGATTACATGTAAATGCTCTTGGGATAATAATTTTTTGCTTACTTACCGAACACTAGAAAATAAGTAACAAAACCACTTGTTTTCAAGGAAAACATTTTCATACCAAACACACCCTTTGTTAGAATACTCAAGTAAGAATGACATCTTAAACTTGGTCTTGGTGTCTTATCAAACATCATTATATAAAATGAGGCAGAAGGAACTTTTAATAGGTAGTATAATTATTCAGTCATGAAAGCAAGTGATGGAATTGGCTATATAGTTTGCTAATTGTGAGTCATCAGTTATCATCAACTTTTAGGATTTTAAAGTAAACGTTTATTTTTCTGTATCTATGTACATGTTACACATTCATGCATGCATCAAAGGGATGTCAATGAAAGAGAAGTGGATGATGGTTTCCTTGTAAGAGTGCCACAGTCTCAAGCCGGAGAATTGAGGAAATTGAACTAGATTGTACAAGTCCTTAATTGAACTGTTAGATTATTTTTATAATTGAGTTTTGAATATTAATCAAAGGCCAAATACATAGACAGCCATTAAACTTATCACAAATTTTTAGAAGACACCTGAAGTAAGGCTTGTACCTATTGAACACATAATTTATGCTTAAATTGTATCCTATTAGACACATTGCTGACATGTCATGATGTGTGTAATACACCTAAAATAAGTGTGAACGGTTGGAGAAATATTTCTCTCTTCTTCCTCATTCTCTTTCCTGCCACCACCTCCTCCACCATCCCACCATTCCGCCGCCACGACCACCACCATAATCCGCCTTTACTCTTCCGCTTCCCCTTCTCCCTATGCCACCACCTCCACACCAGATCTGTCCCTTCCCTTCCCCTTCCCCTTCTCTCTCCTCGCCACACCACTGCCACCACTCCCCACCACAAGCAAGAAACTCAAAATAAGAAAGAAGTGTGAGAGATTAGAAAGGAGAAGAGAGATCGCCGGAGTTGCTTTGGGAAATTCTACTGTAAATTTCAATCGAAATTATCTGTCATTACCTTGAATGGAGACCAGACTAACCTAACTAGAGAGTTAAGAAGATTGAGGCTACAAACTGAATATATTGATTGAGCAAAAACAAAGCAATCAAGATACCATGGTGGCTAAAATCAAATACCAACAAATTCCTTGATTCCATTCAATGAATGTATGACCTGCGTAGATGTATGAGAGGGTGTGAAATAAAAATAAATCACTTCCTCAACTAAACATCACCATCAAAGAAGCTGTAGAAGCAACTGGCTGGAGCAAACATAAAAGGGTACTAGAGTTTCCTCATATATGTTGGAGCTTTGGTTGTAATTGGATCTTGAATATCATCATATTGCTCCTAGAGTACTTTGATGTGCAGCAGTTGATTAGCAGAGCATCAACAAGTTAAATTTAACTTTATTACTGTATCTAAAGAAATGTATCTTGGGAGTGGGCAGTGCAGGAACTGTTGTTTTTACTTAAATTTTCCAATTGTTATCTATGGATATCATGATGCTCGTTTTAATAGATGCTTTTATAATAAATGCAGTGACCGAGTTGCAGTTGGTCGTGCACTTGACCTTCCTGTATACTTTGGTGATGCTGGTAGCCGAGAGGTAAAACAAATTCCCTAACTTAAAAATTATGGGTACAGATATTATATTTTGACATTATGTTTCTCGATTGCTAGGTTCTACATAAAGTTGGGGCTGAAAGAGCATGTGCTGCTGCAATAACATTAGATACTCCTGGTGCAAATTACAGAACTGTTTGGGCCTTGAACAAGTACTTTCCCAATGTGAAAACATTTGTGCGTGCTCATGATGTGGATCATGGCCTTAATTTAGAGAAGGCTGGAGCAACAGCGGTATCTTTCTTATTCTAATTTATGCTATTGATCTTCTTGTTGGGAACTTGTTCATATTGGTTTCACTTGGGCTAAGCCTTGAAATATTTTGTTCATTGCTGTTTTATTACGGTTTTGATACGGTAACATTTGCAGTTGTAACATACCATGCATTTGCATATTTGATGGTTGGATAAATGATGAAAATGCATAAATTGAGGTGGATAATTTTTTTACAGGTTGTGCCCGAGACCTTGGAACCAAGCTTGCAGTTGGCCGCTGCTGTCCTTGCACAAGTAAGTAGATTTGATAAATAACTTAGGTATTATCTTCTCTAGCTAGTTAAGCCGCCACCCCCACCCCCACAAAAAAAGAAAAAGAAAAAGAAAATCTATAGCCCCTGTTTGTCTCATTTTGACAAATGATTTATTTTTTAAGTGGCAAGTAATTAATCAGTATAACCAAAGTTCAATTTGAAAAGTTGTGTCCCATTATTGTAGAGTGATATGGATGGTGATTCAATGGCTTATCATCATGTGTCGCTCTACGTTAGTTCTTCAGAATGTTATAATATTTGGCTTTCTCAAGGCTTTGTTTATCTGTAATCCCGAGTATTAGTAAGGGTGAATGTAACAAATTCAATGGCCTATTACCTCTTTATATGGTACAGTGATTTTAAAGCACTTCACAACTGCATAACAGCCCACAGTCCCATTCTCTTTGAAAAAATATTAAAGTAGCGTGAATTTGTTGAAATTGTCGTTAGAAAATTTTATACCTCAAAAGCTGAAATGCATATCATAGTTCACGATTGGATAGAGATCTGTTCTACTTGTATACTTTAGCATTCTTGATGGGAAGGACCAATTATTGGATCTTCTGATGCAATAATCTAGCTGCGACTGCATTTGCATCTTGACCTCCTTGTAGTTCGCTTTTGGTAATCTATAACCATTCCTTGAGTGAATCTAATAAGATTATGAGTATATATTGTATCTTCTAGGCTAAGCTGCCAATGTCAGAGATAGCGGCAACAATCAACGAGTTTAGGTCCCGCCACCTATCTGAGCTTACTGAGGTAAATTGTACTTGCACTACATTTCTTTGCTTTTGGAGTGTTGTTAGAGGTTGCATTGTTTCAGATCTTGTTAGATATTTAATACAATACACTTGATTTTGTTTTGCAGCTATCTGAAACTAGTGGAAGTTCTCTAGGCTATGGATTTTCTCGTCTGGTGAATAAAGCCAAAGCTCAGCCCTCAGACTCTTCGGATGAGAACCAAGTCAGTGAAGGAACACTAGCAATATAATTACCATTAGAAGAAACAGGAATTTGCATTGCTTGGACCTACCAAAAATGTAAAAAAGAAAACAGAAGGGAAGATACTCCTTATAAGTGTATAGTGTTTTACATAACCCCCATTCTTTAAGATTGTACAGAAGAAGTATAGCAAGCAACAAGTTATGCAGGAGAGCAAATTCTTTACTGGCATAACCACTAGGTGATGGATCTTAATTGCTTTGGTTCGAAAAGTTTTGGTCCATTCTAAAAGGACTGTGCTTTGCATTTCAGGATAAAGGGCTTCCAGCTAGTTTGCATCAATAGTTAAATGTATGCAAAAGCTACGTGGAAATTGGAATGTTTTCGTAGTATCAAAAGAAATGGTGGCGTTTTGGAATTTGTTTTTAGTATATGCTTGGAATCGCTGAAAACTTGAAAAGAAATTGAAGAGCTTTGTCCAAGAAATTTCTGGAGGAGGATTAGACTTTAGATTTTTTTTTCAATTAGGAATATAATTTTGTTCTGCTTTGTGTTTTGATTTTTTTTTTTAGCATGTAAGATCAATGATTAGATAATTACTCTATGAAGGGATTGTACTTCCAGAACGTAATTTTGTTTTGGACCTTTGGTTGATGTTTTCAGAGTAAAAAGAAGATATAGAAAAGTGACTACACTCGTGCACTCTTCTTTACGGTAATCAGATTATAAAGTTAGTTTATTGGATCAATTTACATAAAAGGAGACATGTGTAACTCAATAGGATTTAAAATCCTTGAGTGCTTTCAACTCATATCCTATCGGACTCGTGAGAAATTAGTAAAAACTGATTAAGCCGTCAATATAGGCTAGACCCGCCGATCCAGCGCAACCTGTCACATGGTTGGGTTAAGATTTTTGGAGCACGTTTAAGAATGAGGCTTTTTAGTCCGGCCCGAAAAAATCTACTGGTCAGTGGGCTTGAGCGACTCTAGATATTAATATCTGTACACCAATAATAAAAAAACATAATCTATTGCAAAAAATACTTTTAATTCAACAAACATTAAATTTAACGTTCGGGGCGTGTTACGTCTGGAGCTTACGCTTTTGCGTCCGGGACTTGCGCCTCAAACTCTAGGGTGTACGCTTCCTATGTATTACTATTAACACCTTTCATTTGCGTCCATGAGAGTTTATTTTGTACGCCTCGCTCCACGACTTGCCTCAAAAATGCCTGTGAAAACACTTGAGACTTGGTTAGCGAATAGTAACACCATGTAATATTATTTTATAAATATTAGCATTTTTAAATTTATAGAATTATTAAAAATATTTTTTAACAAAAGGTGGGATGTAGCCCACGTAGTGATATGTTGGGATGACTATTTTAAAATCCATAAAAAAGATGAGTCAGCCGGCTTGGTTCGTCAAATTCCAAAGCTCACTTGAGCTAAATCCAAATGGGCTGGACCAACTCATTTTGACAGCTCTATGGACTAGCAAACGACTGCATAGGTTTCCCATTTAATTTCACCTCTTTATTTTAGACTAAAAGACCTTTTCTGGCCCTCTCTTCTTCTCCTCTAAAATCCTCCTTTTTTCTCACCAATATATAACTACTGAATTTTCAAGTGTCCGTTAACAACGTCAAACGCTGATCAGGGTGAAAGAATAGGACATGATCCAAAGTGCCAATTCTGTAGATGATACAGACCCAATCAGTTATGCATTAATCTTAACTTAGTTGAAATTGAATTATGTTCCATTCAAATTCTAATATTAGACAATTATATATCAATTATGTTTACGCTGCAAGGTTTATAATCTAGAATTCCAAACAAACGGGACGCATCAACCAGGTTCATAACCCATCTTTTCACAGAACCATCATCACTCGTTCAGCGTTTTCCTCTTCTTCCGTCATTACTGGTAAATTCTTTTAAGACTACTTCAGTTCCCGAGCTTTTAAGTTGCTTTCTTTATATGTCTCTGAATGAGGCCTTTGCTTACTAAATTACGCAAAGGTCCTATATTTATATTCACCACATTTAATTGAATTCAAAATCTAATTTTAACTTAATTAAATAATTTCTATCAAATAAAAATTATTCATAATTATTATCAATTTAAATATCTCGATTTCAAATCGAATATTTAATACTTTCTCAATGAACCCTTAGATCGAAAAGACAATCGACATAGTGATCCTATATGCCTTCACATATCGACACTAATCCAATTAAGGCCCATACGAAACTCCTAGATTGCGTCGTACGACGAACTCAATAAGTGAAGTACGTTTACATGAATCCAGCAAACATAACCTTTATGTGAGATGATAAATTTCTTTCATTCGCGACACACTCAATCAAGCTTAGGATTTGTCATGTGTCTATCCAAATGGCTTGATCACTTTATCTCATCTATATTAGTCGACAACTAGACCATATTCTAAATATATCTCTTGCATTGGCCAATGACTTGGTCGACCTAATATCACTGAGAAATTGAGTGTTCTCTCGAATATCCAATCTAGGAATGAATTTTATTCTTGGCTCAACTACCACCTTAGTTTACATCGTAATGCACCCAACATAAGCCGTATCTTATCCTATAAAGAATTTAAGCTTAGGACAGGGTCAAAGTACATTACTCTGTAAACAAATTGCGTATTTGTTGACACCCAATTTTGACCTCTCGTCCAATCATTAATCATAAAATTACACTAATTTTTTAGAATAATCTTAATAATTTTAACAATAATAATACATGCATAAACCCATAAATACATAAATAAGTAATTCAATAATGACATCTCAAGCATTAAGCGCTCCATAAATATTATGTCCGCATTTAACATTTTAATAATAATAAATACATAATAATAAATAATCGTCGCATTCATAAAGCATTAAACACTAATTAATAGCACGCCCGCATTTATTACTTTAAAACGATTCTTTAAACCCAAGCTAAATTAATAAAGCACCTAAAGTCATATTAAAATAATTTAAACCCTCATTAAATTAACTTAACACCGCAAAATAATTTTAAATAATGATAAATTATGCACAATAAATAAGATTTTAATAACAGAGTCGCATTTATAAAGCATTAAGCACTAATTAATAGCACATCCGCATTTATTATTTTTAAAACGATTCTTTACAATTTAAATCTCATTCATTTATCACTAATTAAATCTAATACCCAAAATTTAACACCTAAAGCCTTTAATAAAATCACAAGTCCAACATTTATTCTTTCTAGCCCAATTCTCAGCTGACCCGCGGCCCAACACCCTCACAAGCCCAATTCCTTATCATCCCTTTCAAATAAAACCTAAGCAAATATTCTAAACCTAAAAGACCAAAAAAATCAGACATAAACTCAAGAGCCAGCCGACATCATAACCCAAAAACCGTAACAAAATTGCACCCTCATAATCAAACTTACCATAACAAATGCCTATCATAAAAGTTGCTATCAATTTTGGCAAGAATCACTAAAAATCGCCCCTTTAATTACCGAAAATTAATGACCAAGAATGGTACCAGATTATCCAGAATCATTTCAAATAATCCCTATAAAAACTTACCAAAGATAAATTCCAAATCCTCCAAAAAAAAATCAACACAAGTAGCACCAAAATTAATAGCAAATCAGCAACCCAAATCAGCCTTAAAATCCTATCAAATTTGAAACCCACAATTAGGGCTATATAAACCAACCAATATACATACACAAGGGCATCACCTTTACCGCGAGAAAAACCTTTCTACCATCCAGAGAAAGCAATCCAGCAACAAAAACCAACATTTTTTCTCAAGACTTCATTTCCTTTCTATCGCATTCTACGAGTGAATCGACGACTTGATACGCTGACTCGGTTCGCTGCCCGGAGAAGGTAAACTCGAATTTCCCCTCTATCTTTACTTTGTTATATATGTGTCGTGCGCGCTATTAGCTTAATTACATAGTTATTCAAGTTTTTAATTTCGAGTTTGGTAGTTGATCGGTGTATTTTATATACACCTTTTGAGTCATTTTTAGTTAGTCTTTTGCCCATTTTTGTACAAATATGTGTCGTCTTAGGATAGATTTTCTTCCTTTTGAGTCATAATGGTTTAAAGTGGCACATTGGTGAAAAGAAGCGAAAAGAGGGCAGAAACAGAGGTTCCAGAGCTCAAAAAGCTAGAAAGTTGGCAACCCGGGCGAGAAACAGGGCGGCGCCGCGGCGCCACCAACCAGCAACATCATAGCGCCACGGTGCCCAAAGAACATAGAGTCGCAAGAGTTTCGGCGCCGCGGCGCCAGTTGCAGGGCCGCGACGCCAGTTGCAGGGCCGCAACGGGAAATCTGCCAAATCCGAATGGGAATGGGCCAAGGCCAAGAAGGAAAAATTGTTGGACGTTTTATAGGCTATAAAAAGGACCTTTTTAGGCCAGATTTAAGGATCCAACACTTGACAATTCATCACAACTTGGAGATCAAGATTGAAGACTACTTTTGTGTAATTTCTTGTTCTTTATTTTTGCTTTGTTTATTTCAGTTCATGTATGGATATTGTATTAGTTCTTAGCGTGATTATGGCTAGGAGCTAATTACCTATTTAGGAATTTCCGTGTGATTCTCTTGAAACTCTTATTCATGAAGTAATACATTAGTTGATTTCTTCTTCACTTGCTTAAGATTTATTCAATAATTGATTTGATTGTTTGATAATTAATTGATCACTAGTTATCATCACTTGTATGAGTTCTAATCGAAATCCGAAAGGGGGGATTGTGAATATGCTATAGTTGAATAAACATAGGTTTAAATCGTGGACGAAAGTACCCCGATACTTGTGTAGCTTAATAGGTTATTGCTCTTAATCCTCCATTGTAGTCAATCTTGTCATCGAAAGATAGAAGGGTTCTCCATCGGGGTTGAATGTTTATATTACTTTAACAGAAGTATAAAACGGTCTAGTTAACCTGCTATCTTAACGTAGAAGAAGAAGTTAGTCTAATTTTATTAAGGATTGAATAGAGTGAATAGTTGATGATCTTGGACGCCCTAATTCTCCATCGTAACTGATTTAAATCAAAGTATTTTCATAATTAGTTTATTTCCTGCATTATTAGTTTAGAATTCCAACTCAATTAACGTTAACCAAATAGAAACTAAAGCATATATAATCGGTACTTCAAAACCAGTCTCTGAGGACGATATTCGGTCTTACCTAGACTATATTACTTGTCACGGTACGTGCACTTGCGTTAAGCGTGTGTATAAATCACACATCAAGTTTTTGGCGCCGTTGCCGGGGATTGACGTAGTTCAATATCATTCTATCTATTCCTAATTTCTAATTTGGTTTTTATTTTTCTTTTTATTATTATATTTTTCTCTTTTATTTTATTCGTGAAACCGTGCGCCGTGATCCGTTTGTTGATTTTGATCTGTTGCAGGAATCTAGTTTATGCGAAGGAGAAGGGGAGCAGATACACTTGTTCCCTTCAACACGGAGATTGAAAAGACTTGCAAGCAGAACCGGAGAAACAAACGAATTTTGGCCTTAATAGCAATGGGAGGCTTGCAGAATAACAATGAGATGAACGAAGGGTTAGGTGATCATCAACCTAACCAAAGGATGCCCCGGAGATTACCAATGGATATGGAAGAGTGGAGAGTGAAGAGATGGTGTTCAAGGTGTTTAAACACATCGTTGAACCCCCAGTCATAAGCAAGTGTTTTGCGATCGACTGTCGACATCGGTTGAGCGGCCAAAGCCAAAGCAAGGGAAATAAGTCCGCCAGTACAGGTGAGCAACGCTAAACCTTCTTTTGAGAAAAAGGAGAAAAAGAAAAACAGAAGGCGGAATCGAAAAATGATTATGAAATGGATAGGCTGTGGGGTTAATTTACCCCATGCCTCTTGATAAGGAACATGCGTCCGGCTAAAAGATGTTAAAGACAACGCTACTTGGGGGCAACCCAATGTTATTTTATTTTATTTTATGCAATTTAAGTTTTAATTAGAACAATCTCACGGGAGGTATTGTTTGCATGTTGTGATGACAGGTACATGACCAAAAATTGGAGGACGAAAACGTGAAGAGAAGAGAAAATCGGCTCGGCACCACGGCGCCCTGCAGAGGGCCATGGCGCCGAGAATGCAGAAGGCGCATGAAATTGGGTTCCACGACGCCGGTTGCAGGGCCGCGGCGTCGAAAGTCCAGAAGGTCTCTGAATTTTGAGCGCGCGACGCCAAATCAGAGCGCCACGACGCCGGAAGTTCAGAGGATCGCAGATGTTTGGGCGTCGCGCGCCGATTGCAGGGTCGTGACGCCGCGATGAAAAATCTGAAATTTAAAGGAGCCCTAACCCGATTTTCACTTCTCAAAATCAAAAATCCAAAACCCTTCCTCTCTCCAAAACCCACGAAATCAGCCCTTTTACTTAAAAGCCTTTCACAAACTAAACTCAATCACAACCAAAGTACTTAAATTCCTTACACCCTTAGCCATCTCAAACAACAACCCTCATTCCATTGCCTCAATCCATCACTAGAAACAAGAAAATCTTGAAGAACACCGTCCAAGGTAACTTTCATCACTTTTCTTGAAATTATCAGGGGAGGTAATAGGTTTGGGGATGTGCTTTATTGGTGGATAGTGTGTGGTGTGTTGAAGTTTGGTGTGAAAATTTCGCGGTAAGTGTTACACCCCGTAATTCAGGTCATGCTCCTGAGAACGTACGAAAGGAATTAAGATTTAAATTTTAGAAAGATGGGTTGGCAGAATGTTTCGGACGGGTTTTTAGTCAACTTTGAGGCGGTTTATGCCCAGTTACCTTAGGAGTTCCTAGGTGTCTCAAAGGCCTAGTATGTAGTTCGTTGAGTCTAGTTCCCAACGCAACCAACCGTTCGTCGATAGGACATCGGAGTAGAAAGCCATGGAAGTTACAAGTTCAGTGCGCAGTCGAGCAGAAAAACATTTTCGGTCAGGGGCCACAGCGCCACGGCGCCGGATGCAGGGCCGCGGCGCCGAATATGCTGAGAAATTCTCTGAAGTTGCAGCGCCGCGGTGCCGAATGCAGGGCCGCAGCGTCGGAAGTACTGAAATTCTCGGAGGCTGCAGCGTCGCGGCGCCGGCTGCAGCGCCGCGGAGCCGAGGCGGGATTTTTGCGAAATCTGGGGAAAAATCAGAAGTTTTCTTTTAAAAGGGTCATGGGAGGGTGACAAGTGTCCCTCCCATCTGATTGTGTGAAAGCACTATATATTGACCAAGTCTTGAAGACTTGGTCATTCTTTACAAAATTCCTTCTCTCTAAAAATCTCTCTTCCTTCTCTCTAAAAGTTCCTCTCCCTTCTCACTAGAAATTCAAGAAGAAACCAAGGCTAGAGAAATTTCGGAAAGGTAACAAGAAGGAAACATGTTGACAAGCTTGTAAGAGGTTTGTGGTGGTGATTATGGAAAGAAGGCAAGTGAAATTTGTTGGACTAATTTGGGTAAACTCTAAGGTAACAATCCTTTCTCTTTTTGCTAAAAAATTGTGTTGCATGTGAGGAAGAAAGGACTTGTAGTTGTCAATGTTGCTTTTAGGTATATTGCATGTAGGAAATATGATTTGGACTTGAAAGGATTGGATAAGGATGATATGTGAACATGCTATAGTCAAGCTACTACCTTAAACTTATTGGATTATTTAAATTGTATTGTGGGGCAGAATTTTACACGTCCAAGATGGGCGTGTAATCCCCTTGTATTGCTGAATTGTTGGGCCTTAAATGTGGCATTTAGTAGTTGATATCGGACCTTGAAAAGGTGGAAAAGTATGTAGAAACAAAAGAAGTGCTGTCCAATTTTCCGTAGAATAAGGGGCTTTTCAATTAGAATGTTCTACGTTGAAGCTAGAAGCTAATGAACGTATTATGGTCATTATAGGTTAACATACTACGTGCGGTATATTGGACTTGCGAGTGGATTGACCCGAAGAGGTATGTGGAACTTTCCTATCTCTTGAGCATGAATAGTTGCACTTATATAGTACGGTAGACGTACAAGACTTTGATATCCCTTACTTGTTTTAAGAATGGCCAAGTTGGGTGAGTAAGGGGATTAACTCACTTCTTTAAAAGTATTAAGGATGTCTTAGGTTTTCAAAGTTAAGGGACTTGAAGTGTTTTAAGTATATGATACTTGTTTCGTTTTAAAAGTATAAGTCCCTTGGATATAGGGAAATGTATTTGACTAATGTATAAAGTTAATATAACGACTTTATGGGAAGTTGGTTATATTAGCTTTATGGAAGGTTAACAAAAGAAAGATTTACTCTAAGTAAAATAAGTAAGGATAAATGATTTGAATTTATGAAAGGCAAATTGATTTTAAGGCATCAATTGCCTAAGGTTTTGAAAGAAAAGAAGTCACTTGATTTAGAAGCCTATTATATTTCTAAAAGGAAATGTGATTTGTCTTGAAAAGTAGTCGTGACTTGATACTACGGTTATTAGTATCTTGGAAGTTTTATATAAAAAGGAGTCATTCTTAAAAAGTTAGAGGTACGTGGTACTTGGGTTGAATTCCCGGATTTTCTCTTAAATGACATGTTAGTGCCTTAAGTAAACTAAAATGAGAGGATATATTAATAATGTTAATAATAAGTCAGGGGATTTCTTAACTTGCTTATGTTATGATAAGCCGGTAACGCTTATGTTATGTATGATAGCCGGTTGTGCTAGGTTATGTATTCTTACGGGGTAGACCCCGGGTTACTACTTATTCCATGGATTTGCTACCCATGATGCGAGTGCGGCGTTTGTACTCATTGCGGGCCCACCGGGCCCATGCGGGTGAAATAGTCTCATGCGGGTGAAATAGTCCCATGCGAGGCGGATGACCTCATTGCGGGTCCACAGGACCTATGCGGGTGAAATAGTCCCACGAGTAGGATTGCTTAATGATACTACGGGCGGGTGACCCTATTTTGATCATGAGCCTCCTATTTTTATCCAGTAAAGTTTATACTTGTTACTCTCATTGTTAGTAAGGCACAGTGCACTGTAGTTAGATTATCATCCATGTCTCCAACTTTATTTAGACTTATGATATAATTACAGTATTTTTCAGTTTTACATACTTGGTACATATTGTGTACTGACCCCCTTCCCCGGGGGCTACGTTCATGCCGCAGGTAAGGGTGAGCAGGTGGTGGATCCTCATTCTTAGGATCATTGATCAGGTGTCAGAAGCCCCCATTTCTTCGGAGGCTTGTCTTTTGGTACGGTTCTCCCTGATGTTGTAGATATTATGTACATTCAGGGGTATGACGGGGCCCTGTCCCGTCATAGTTGTTACAAACTCTTAGAGGCATGTAGTCCTGTTATAAATTGGGTTTGTAAAGGATGTAACTGTTCAGTTTTGTTATATTTATATTTACAGCAAGGTAGCCATTTTTGGGTTAGCCTGTTTCGTATTTTATATTGTTTCTTGTTTATGAGTTTACTTCCGCTGGTTTTCTCTGATGTTTTATCACAAGGGTGCCCGGGGTAAGGCACGATCCACGGGCCGAGTGGTCGTGACAAAAGTGGTATCAGAGCAGTTAATCCTCGGAAAGTGTCTACAGGCCGTATCTAGTAGAGTCTTGATTATCGGTGTGTTGTGCACCACACCTATAATCAGGAGGCTACATGATATTTAGGATTGGTTTCCATTCTTTCACTCTAAGATCGTGCAAAAGAGCTGTGTTATAGGTTGAACTCCATCTGACATATTTTTATGTATCGCTTATGCCTACGCAGCAACCGCGGCCCGAAGGCAAGCGGTGAGGCTGCTAGTAGGGCGTAGAGGTTACGAGGCACAGCCCGATCTTTACGAGGTGATGTTTGGACGGCGAATTCCACGACGTCGCCAATTCAAAGAGTTCGGAGCGGCCAGCGGCCATCGAGACCGCGGTACAGCCTCGATTACGGCACAAGCGAGAGGATATGGGCTACTGAGAGATGACCGATTATTGGCGGTGATCGTGGCAAGCGGGAGAGCGAGCGGGAGACGGCGGTTCCGGTTGTACCGTGGTTCACCCAGTCGATAACGAGACTTCGGGACTTTTGAGTTGCAGCCACCGTAGTTCTATGGGTCGAGGCACGAGATGATCCTCGTGAGTTTATCCGACGATTCTGACGGATCATGAGAGTGATCAAGGCCTCGGAGACAGAGTCGATAGGATTGGGTTCACATCGGCTGCGTGATACTGCAATTGACTGGTTTGATTCATAGGGACTGTCCCGGGGGGAGCATGCGCTTCCAGCTGTTTGGGACGAGTTCTCAGAGGCGTTTCTTAGACATTTCTTGCCTCCGCAGATGAGGAGAGCTCGGACCGATAGATTTCTGACGTTGAGACAGAGCGGGCGGACGGTCCGGGAGTACAACGTAGAGTTTGACTCGTTGGCTCGGTACGTCCCCGCTTTAGTGGCAGACATGGAGGACAGAGTGCACCGCTATGTCACAGGGCTCGATGATTACTTAGCATAGGGTTGCACGGGAGTAGTTCTTCAGCCGGGCATGGATATTGCCCGCATGCAGGCTTATGCACTTGGGTGTGAGGAACGTAGGGGCCGACGGATTGATAGACACCAGCAGAAGAGGGCCAGGATAGCAGGGTCCTCTGGTAGTTTTCGAGGCGGACGACCTCAGCAGCAGACCGGATTTGCACTTCAGCCGGTTCAGAGCGCTCCTCCACCGTCTTCCGGACGTCGAGTATTCGAGGCGGGGCGAGGCTCGTGGCCGGGTTCCCGGAGGAACGAGTTCGGTCGACGAGGCCACCTATACCTCGGTGTGGTCGATGTGGCGATTACCATCATGGGGGGTGTCGTGTTCCCCCAGGAGCTTGTTACTCTTGTGGCCAGCAGGGCCATTTGAAGAGAGATTGTCCGACCATAGGCGGCGGGAGTGTTATGGTTCAGCCGACAGAGTCAGTTGCTGGATCTTCGTCTTCGGTGGTCATGCGCCCCGGAGGGCAGGGTGTTCACGGACCAGCAGGCCGCGGCAGGGGTCGTGGCGGGGGTCCCAGTTCCAGCGGTCCTCAGAACCGCATTTATGATATGTACAGCCGTTAGGATCAGGAGACGTCACCAGATGTCGTCACAGGTACATTATTGGTTTCATGTTGTGATGTATATGCTTTGATAGATCCAGGTTCTACCTTATCCTATATATCTCCTCATATTGCTGGTAGAATAGGGATAGAGCCCGAGTCCATAAAACCTTTTGAGGTGGCTACGCCAGTAGGTGATTCGGTGGTAGCTGAGCGGGTATATAAGGCTTGCCTAGTGACTATATACAGTCGTCAGACCCTAGCCGACTTGATAGAGTTGGATATGACGGACTTTGATGTGATTATGGGTATGGATTGGCTAGCGTCTTGCTATGCCAATGTGACCGTATGAGAGAGATTGGTACGGTTCGGTTTCTGAGGCGGTTATCGAGTGGAATTGGAATCTTTGCGCCGTAGCGGTAGGTTTATTTCTTACCTCAAGGCTAGGAAGATGGTGCGGAAGGGTATATCTACCATATGGTTCGGTATTTGATATCGAGGTCGAGATACCGCACCTTCATCGATTCGGTTGTTAGAGAGTTTCGCACGTATTCCCGCACGATCTCGGGTATCCTCCCGAGAGGAGATTGAGTTTTGCATTGATATGTCGCGGACACTCGACTATATCTATTCCACCATACAGGATGGCACCCTTGAGTTGAGGAATTGAAAGACCACCGTAGGATTTCTTGGAAAAGGCTTTATCGAGCCTAGTGTTTCTCCCAGGAGCGCCCGGTTTATTTGTAAAGAAGAAGGATGGGGCAGCTGCGTATGTGTGTTGATTACGAGCGGTGAATAAGGTAACTATCAAGAAGATACCCTCCTCGTGATTGATGATTTGTTTGACCATTTGCGAGTGCGAGGTGTTTCTCAAGATAGACTGCGGTGCAGTTATCATCAGTGCGAGTTAGAGACAGATATCCCAAAGATCGCATTCGATGCGGTATGGGCACTATGAGTTCAGGGTGATGTCTTTCGGGTTGACCAACTCCCCAGCAGTATTCATGGATTTGATGAACCGGATGTTCAAGCCATTCTTGGATATGTTCGTTATAGTATTCATTGATGATATCCTGGTTTATTCGCGCACAGAGCAGGAACATGCAGATCATTTGAGGGTGGTACTGAGAGTCCTCCGGGACCGGCAGTTGTATGCCAAGTTTTCGAAATGCGAGTTTTGGTTGGCTTCAGTGGCTTTCTTAGGGAATGTCATCGGGGCCGAGGGTATTCGGGTTGATACAACAAAGATTGATGCAGTCAAGACTTGGCCTAGACCCACTACAGCAACGGAGGTTCGTAGCTTTTTGGGCCTTGCGGGTTATTATCGGAGATTTGTGGAGAAGTTTGCCTCCATTTCAGCACCTTTGACTAGGCTGACCCGAGCGGCTATGTTCGGTGGGCGGATGCTTGTGAGAGAGCTTCCTGTTACTAAAGGAGAGATTGACGACCGCCCCAGTTCTTACTCTTCCAGAGGGTTTAGACGAATATGTGGTTTATTGTGATGCGTCGGGTGTCGGGCTTGGAGTGCGTCGATGCAAAGACGGTAAAGTTATAACTACGATCTCGGCGGCTCGAAGCATGAGAAGAACTACCCCACACATGACTTAGAGTTGGTAGCAGTGATTCATACCTTGAAGATCTGGAGACATTATTTATATGGAGTTCATGTGGATATTTACACAGACCACAAGAGCCTCCAGTATATCTTCATCCAGAGGGAGCTGAACTTGCGGCAGAGACGGTGGTTAGAGCTACTTAATGATTATGATGTCGATATCCTATACCACCGGGGAAGGCCAATGTAGTTGCGGATGCCCAGTCGCGATCGATGGGTAGTCCGCCGATGTGCGACCGAGAAAAGGGGCATGGTCCGCGAGTTACATCAGCTAGCGAGCCTTGGGGTTCGTTTGGTTGGTTCTGATAGTAGTGGGGTTCGGGTTCGAAAGGTTGTCGAGTCTTCCATCGTCGAGGAGGTGAAGAGGCGACAGTATGAGGATCTGATTGTGGTACGGTATCGAGATACGGCTCTTCGAGAGGAGAAGAGTCTATTTGAGGTAGCACCTGATGGGGTGCTAAGATTTGAGGGTAGGTTATGTGTACGATGTAGCGAGACCGTCGCCAGATTCGGGAGGCACGGTGCTCGTTACTCTATTCACCCGGGGTCGACTAAGATGTACCATGACCTCAGGTGTATATATTGGTGGGATGGCCTGAAGAGGGACGTTGCAGAGTTTGTTGCGCAGTGTCCGAATTGTCGGCCAGTCAGTGGAGCACGAAGCACCGTGGGTTGTTGCGGATGATAGAGATTCGAGCATGGAAGTGGGAGGTGATCAATATGGACTTTATTACAGATTACCTCACACTCGGAGGAAGCATGATTCCATCCAGGTTATTGTCGACAGTGGCGAAAATCAGCCACTTTCTTCCATCGGGCGACTTTTTCTACCAAGATTATGCTAGATTGTATATCGGAGAGATTGTGAGACCGCACGGAGTTCCTATATCGATTATTTCGCATGCAGGAGCCCAGTTCACGGCTAACTTCTGGAGGTCTTTCCAGCAGGGATTAGGGACACAGGTGAGTCTCAGTACTGCGTTTCATCCTCAGACCGACGGACAGGCCGAGCGCACTATCCAGACACTTGAGGATATGCTGCGGGCCTGTGTTATTGATTTCAGGGGTATCTGAGAGGATCATTTACCTCTTGTGGAGTTTGCATATAACAACAGCTACCATTCTAGTATCCAGATGGCGCCTTATGAGGCCTTATACGGGAGGAAGTGCAGGTCACCGATAGGCTGGTTTGATGTGGGCGAGGTTCAGTTAGTCAGGCCAGACTTGATTCGGCAGGCGGTGGATAAGGTGAAACTTATCCAGGAGCGGTTATTGTCAGCTCAAAGTCGACAGAAGTCGTATGCAGATCATCGGCGTCGACACTTGGAGTTTGAGGTGGATGATTCGGTCTTCCTGAAGGTATCACCCATGAAGGGCGTGATGAGGTTTTGGAAGAAGGGGAAACTTAGCCCAAGGTACATTGGGCCTTACCAGATTGTCTGTAGGGTAGGCAAGGTGGCCTATGAGTTGGATCTGCCGTCCGATCTGGAGGCAGTACATCCAGTTTTTCATGTGTCTATGTTGCGAAAGTGTATTGGAGATCCATCTAGAGTGCACCCGATTTGTGATGTCCAGGTGACAGAGGGGTTATCATATGAGGAGAGTCTCATAGCGATACTCGATCGTCAGGTTAGGCGACTACGGACAAAGGATGTGGCTTCCGTTAAGGTCTTATGGCAGAACGAGAACAGGGAAGAAATGACATGGGAAGCAGAAGAGGACATGATGAAGAAGTATCCTCACTTGTTCCCTACACCTCCAGGTAACCCACTTTCCTGCTTATTAGTTTTAATTTGGCATATATGCTTAAGTATTGTTGTGGCCATGTGGAGCGTCCTTATTTGCAAGAAGAATAGTTAAGAGGGTCTATGTCGATATTGTGATTTGAGTAAGCCTAGAAGGAACATTCGGGACGAATGTTTCTAAGGGGGGAGAATGTTACACCCCGTAATTCAGGTCATGCTCCTGAGAACGTACGAAAGGAATTAAGATTTAAATTTTAGAAAGATGGGTTGGTAGAATGTTTCGAACGGGTTTATAGTCAACTTTGAGGCGGTTTATGCCCAGTTACCTTAGGAGTTCCTAGGTGTCTCAAAGGCCTAGTATGTAGTTCGTTGAGTCTAGTTCCCAACCGTTCGTCTATAGGACATCGGAGTAGAAAGTTATGGAAGTTACAAGTTCGGTCTTGTGATCGGCGAAAAAGCATTTTGGTCGAGCCTGAGCCGCGGCCGGATGCAGGGCCGCGGCGTCGGTATGCTGAGAAATTCTCTGAAGTTGCAGCCGCACCGAATCTGAGGGCAGCGCCGAAAGTCTTGAAATTCTCGAGGTTTCAGCCATGGCCAGTTTTGCGAAATCTGGGGAAAAAATCAGAAGTTTTCTTTTAAAAGGGCCATGAGAGGGTGACAAGTGTCCCTCCCATCTGATTGTGTGGAAGCACTATATATTGACCAAATCTTGAAGACTTGGTCATTCTTTACAAAACTCCTTCTCTCTAAAAATCTCTCTTCCTTCTCTCTAAAAGTTCCTCTCCCTTCTCACTAGAAATTCAAGAAGAAACCAAGGCCTAGAGAAATTTCGGAAAGGTAACAAGAAGGAAACATGTTGACAAGCTTGTAGGAGGTTTGTGGTGGTGATTGTGGAAAGAAGGCAAGTGAAATTTGTTGGACTAATTTGGGTAAACTCTAAGGTAACAATCCTTTCTCTTTTTGCTAGAAAATTGTGTTGCATATGAGGAAGAAAGGACTTGTAGTTGTCAATGTTGCTTTTAGGTATATTGCATGTAGGAAATATGATTTGGCCTTGAAAGGATTGGATAAGGATGATATGTGAACATGCTATAGCCAAGCTACTACCTTAAACTTATTGGATTATTTAAATTGTATTGTGGGGCAGAATTTTACACGTCCAAGATGGGCGTGTAATCCCCTTGTATTGCTGAATTGTTGGGCCTTAAATGTGGCGTTTAGTAGTTGATATCGGACCTTGAAAAGGTGGAAAAGTATGTAGAAACAAAAGAAGTGTTGTCCAATTTTTCGTAGAATAAGGGGCTTTTCAATTAGAATGTTCTACGTTGACGCTAGAAGCTAATGAACGTATTATGGTCATTATAGGTTAACATACTACGTGCGGTATATTGGACTTGCGAGTGGATTGACCCGAAGAGGTATGTGGAACTTTCCTATCTCTTGAGCATGAATAGTTGCACTTATATAGTACGGTAGACGTACAAGACTTTGATATCCCTTACTTGTTTTAAGAATGGCCAAGTTGGGTGAGTAAGGGGATTAACTCACTTCTTTAAAAGTATTAAGGATGTCTTAAGTTTTTAAAGTTAAGGGACTTGAAGTGTTTTAAGTATATGATACTTGTTTCGTTTTAAAAGTATAAGTCCCTTGGATATAGAGAAATGTATTTGACTAATGTATAAAGTTATTATAACGACTTTATGGGAAGTTGGTTATATTAGCTTTATGGAAGATTAACAAAAGAAAGATTTACTCTAAGTAAAATAAGTAAGGATAAATGATTTGAATTTATGAAAGACAAATTGATTTTAAGGCATCAATTGCCTAAGGTTTTGAAAGAAAATAAGTCACTTGATTTAGAAGCCTATTATATTTCTAAAAGGAAATGTGACTTGTCTTGAAAAGTAGTCGTGACTTGATACTACGGTTATTAGTATCTTGGAAGTTTTATATAAAAATGAGTCATTCTTAAAAAGTTAGAGGTACGTGGTACTTGGGTTGAATTCCCGATTTTTCTCTTAAATGACATGTTAGTGCCTTAAGTAAACTAGAATGAGAGGATATATTAATAATGTTAATAAGAAGTCAGTGGATTTCTTAACTTGCTTATGTTATGATAAGCCGGTAGCGCTTATGTTATGTATGATAGCCGGTTGTGCTAGGTTATGTATTCTTACGGGGTAGACCCCGGGTTACTACTTATTCCATGGATTTGCTACCCATGATGCGAGTGCGGCGTTTGTACTCATTGCGGGCCCACCGGGCCCATGCGGGTGAAATAGTCCCATGCGAGGCGGATGACCTCATTGCGGGTCCACAGGACCTATGCGGGTGAAATAGTCACAGGAGTAAGATTGCTTAATGATACTACGGGCGGGTGACCCTATTTTGATCATGAGCCTCCTATTTTTATGCAGTAAAGTTTATACTTGTTACTCTCATTGTTAGTAAGGCACAGTGCACTGTAGTTAGATTATCATCCATGTCTCCAGCTTTATTTAGACTTATGATATAATTACAGTATTTTTCAGTTTTACATACTTGGTACATATCACATCGACCCCTTCCTGGCCGCGTCACGCCGCAGGTAAGGGTAAGCAGGTGGTGGATCCTCATTCTTAAGATCATTGATCAGGTGTCAGAAGCCCCGTTTCTCCGGAGGCTTGTCTTTTGGTACGGTTCTCCCTGATGTTGTAGATATTATGTACATTCAGGGGTATGACGGGGCCCTGTCCCGTCATAGTTGTTACAAACTCTTAGAGGCCTGTAGTCCTGTTATAAATTGGGTTTGTAAAGGATGTAACTGTTCAGTTTTGTTATATTTATATTTACAGGAAGGTAGCCATTTTTGGTTAGCCTGTTTCGTATTTTATATTGTTTCTTGTTTATGAGTTTACTTCCGCTGATTTTCTCTGATGTCAGATCACGCGGTGCCCGGTAGGCACTACCACGCCCGAGGTCGGGTCATGACAGTAAGATTATAAGTAGTGATCGTGGGGTGTTGTACTGGTGCTTTGAGTGAAGTTTGGGGGGTTGAATGGTGTTGTAGTTTGCTGATTACGCTGTGTGTTGATTGGTTTGATTGATAGTTGCTGGGTAATATCACTGAAACAAAGAAAACGCTGCCGAATTTATCTAAAAATGTCTGCCAAAAAGAGTAGAGCTTCTACATCCACCTACGTCCCTCAATATGATACTACTAGGTTTGTCAGTCAAAAAACAGAAGATATATATTACAAACTTAGTATTAGACCCTTGATCCCTGAACGAGGAATGAAGTACCAAAGGGAGTCATTTGAGGATGGAGATGCCTATGAGCCTATTCAGGCAATGATAGAGGTCATGGGGTGGAAGATATTTGTTAATCCAGAAAGAATAGTACCACAGAACACCGTAATGGTGAAAGAATTATATGCTAACTTTACGGAGAGGGTAAATGGTAGGTGCTTTGTGAGAGGACAGCATGTGCCTGTGACGGCCGAGTTTGGGATATCGTCGCAAAAACAGTATGCTAACTTTAAAACGATTCTTTAAACCCAAGCTAAAATTAATAAAGCACCTAAAGTGTTACACCCCGTAAGCCCAGTACATGTTTAAGAGAATGTACGTAAGGAATCAGGACTCTAAATTGGTACGAAAGGAAGAATTGTTTTTCCGACGGAAAATCTTCCGAACGTCGGAAAGGAAGAATGTTCGTTGGTGAGAATTAGATTCTCAAAATGCATTATTTGAAGAGTATGGAACTTATTATCATTATGGAAATTTATTTGTACGGATTTGGTCACATGGGGCCCATCCGAGGAATTTTACGTTTTCTGGGGCCCACGAGGGTTACGAAATTTTCTGGACGAATGGAAGGGCGACACGTGGCACCTCCCCCACATGGTATTGGACGAGATTTCAAGGTTAAAATGGTCATTGACCATTGTGGATGAATAAGTCTTCAAGCTTGAGAAAATTGACGAAGTCAACTTGTCCACTTGGCTAATTAATTAATGCTCTTCATCCTAGCCTCACATTTGTTATAATCTAAGCCCTCCATTGTGTTATATATTCTCCCTAAGTTGCAAGATAAGTCTTTTACAGTTAGAAAAAAATTAGAACACTTAGGGTTCTTGAGAGGAGCTCTCGGCTAGAGGGAAAAAGAAGAAGAAATTTTTTTCGTTTGTGGTTCTTAATTCATGATACTTTAACCCAAGGTCCCTAAGGGTATTGTAAGGATATCTCAATAGAAAGATTTCGGAAAAACGACGTTTTCACGTTAGTCGCAAGGCGAAACCCTAAGGTGTTCTTCAACTTTGAAGATGGAACTTGAAGAGGAGTTCTTCATGAGCTTCTAAGGAGTGCTTGAAGCGGATTGGAACATAAGAAAAGGAGCTAAGAATTGTTAAGGAGCGACTTTGAATCTTGGATATTATAAGGGCTTGTAAAGGTAAAAATCTTGTCGTTTTAGCAATTAAGGATTTCTTATTGTTGTAGCTATGTATATTAGCAAGCATGAGGTATATAGTATGAAGTTTGATAAGTGTATTGGCTATTGAAACCCTAATCCGAAAACTAGTATGTTTAGCCCTTAAGATTGTAATTCAATTTGGTTACTAGTTTAGTCGCCACATGTTATATAAAGAAGGAATTATGGTTGTTGAAATTGTTTATGACTATATACCATGTTAGACCTAAGAACTTGGATTGAAAAAGAATTGGAAAAGACTTTGAGTTGTTGTATATGTTTAGCCGAGAATGGCTTTAAATATGGAACTAGTTTCGTGTTAATTTGTGGGGCAGAATTTTACACGTCCTGTTAAGGCGTGTAATCCCCTTTGGTTAGCTGAATTGTTGGGCCTTAAAAGTGGCGTTTGGTTATTGATTTTCGGCCTTGAAAAAGGTGGCAAAGTATGTAGAAACAAAGGAAGTGCTGTCTGATTTTTCGTAGAATTTAGTGACTTTGCACTTAGAATATTCTACGTTTGAAGTAAGAAGTTAATAGACGTATTATGAACATTATAGGTTGAAGTACTACGAGTAGCGTATTCTACTTGAAGGGTGGAAAAGCTAGCAAGGTTATAGTACTTTGGAGCATTTTGCTACTTGTCGATAATCGTCGCGAGGTATGTGAACCTCTTCCTTTCTTTGGCATGATTCTATGTATGGAATATACATGTGGTATTATTTTGTGTTCCCTTCTACTCTTAGAAGTTAAGAGGTATGTATGTGATTTACTCTATGTAAAGGTTATGTCTAAGTTATCCTAAGTTCTTACCAAGTCTTATGGGGGATGTTGGTAAGAGTCGTTAGGAGGTATTTGGAGCCAAGTTGGCTTGGCTAATTTACAACACGAATGAGAATAAGTATCGAACAAGCCATTGCAGCGTTAATAAAGGAAAATGTAATTACAATTGATTATATTAAAATGAGTAGAATTCTCCATCTGCAAAGAAACTAAGATAAGACAAAATTGTATTACATTTTCTAGATCATGGCTGCTTTAATAAAGATCGTTATAAACGAGTATAACTTATTCACAACGCGTAAAGTATATGTACTTAATTTAAAAGAGGTTACATTATGAAGTTTTAAGATTATGAACCTTAAACTTTTAAAGGGTTGAGAGACTTTATTTTCAAGTAATGAAACTTGATTCTTAAAGGAAGAAATGACGTGATTTAAGGGAAGTAACTTGTTTTTAAAAGGTGTAAGTTACGTAAGATATAAAGTTAAGAAACTTGATTTCTAAAGATAAAAGACTTGAAGTATTTTGAAAGTTAAGAAAAATGATTTGAAAGTATATGATACTTGATTTTAAAAGTATAAGTCTCTTGGTTATAAAAGGAATGAATTTGTCTAAAACCATAAAGGGTTATAACGGCTTTATGGGAAGTTGGTTATAACGGCTTTATGGAAGGTTAAGAGAATGGTTTTCTCTAAATAGGTAAACAAAAAAATAACTTGAAATAAGGAAGGGCAATTTGATTTAAAGGTATCACTTGCTTAAAGTTTTAAAGTAAGGGTCACTTGATTTAGAAGCCGAGAAATGTATTTCTAAAAGTGTAGTGACTTATGTGAAATGTAAGCAAGCCTTGATACTACGGGTGTTAGTATCTTGGGGTTTTATATGAAAAAGAATCTTTTGAAAAGAATGGAAGTACGTAGTACTTAGGGTTAAATTCCCGGATTTGTTTCATGTAAAACGAAAAGTGTCTTGAGTATATAAAATGAAAGTCTAAAGATTTTATGAACTTGCCTATGCTTGCTTGTGATAGCCTTGAGTGCAAGTATTATATGTTTACGTTGCCGTGACTCTCAGTTGGAGGGCCGACTGTCTTGTTGTGAATTTACTTGACGCATCGACAAAGGACGGAGGCTTCCACGTATGCTTCCATTGTGGTTGATCCGACATGCTTATACGATGTGGGATTCCGGCACGCGACCTGTGATCTTGGTTAGATTCCCGGATTGTTCTTATTACTCCTTGGACATGCTTATACGATGAGGGATTCCGGAGCATGCGACCAGGAGGCGGGTTAGATTCCCGGATTTGTTTTATTACCCATGGCCATGCTTATACGATGCGGGATTCCGGGGCATGCGACCATGTTATGTACGACTATTACTCCATGGACTAGCTCCCCATGAAGACATGTACCCGAGATGAGGGATTCCACGGGCATGTTATATACGATTATTACCCTATGGCCATGCTTACACGATAAGGGATTCCGGGGCATGCGACCATGTTATATATATATATGTGTTGTATATGTGTACGCCGACAGTGAGGTAGGATGCCACGGACGCGTCACATGGTTATATGTTACACTTACTACCGCCGGTGATGGGATTCCACGGCAGGGATATAGATATATATATATATATGTATTATAGGTGTGTACGACAATGAGGTAGATGCCACGCGCCATCACACGGTTATATTCTTCACTTATACCGCTTACAGCGATGGGGATTCCATGGACACTCTTTGATATTTGTGGGCTTGAGACCCTTACTGGACTATGTGATGATATTTGAGGGCTGGTGTCTGTAGCTCTGTGTGACTATGTTCATGTGTTGAAATAGTCTCTAAAAGGTAAAACTGACTTTCATTACTTTCACTTCGGCAAGGCACAGTGTACTGTTATTTTGGTTATCATACATGTCTCCAGCTTTATATAGACTGTTATGATTTCATTAGAGTATTTTCAGTTTCACATACTTGGTACATATTTCGTACTGACCTCCTTCGGGGGGCTGCGTTCATGTCCGCAGGTTTAGGTACACAGTTGTGGATCCGCGAGCTTAGGATCCTGGTTCAGCATTTGAGATGGCTCCAATGTTCCGGAGCTTGTCGTCATGGTTATGTATATTCAGGGGTACGGCGGGGCCTTGTCCCGTCATAGCATTTGTCCAAATCTTAGAGGTCTGTATTCATCTGTGGGTTGGACTGGCTAGAGTTGTTTTTACATTGTTAAACAGTGTAGATCCTTTCGGGAAATTTTTATGTTATGGCAGCCTTATCGGCTTGGCCTTAGTTATGGAAAAAAGTATTATTTATCTTCCGCAGTTTATTATGTTGTATGAATAGAAGGGTGCCCAGATAGGGCACCAGTCGCGGCCCGGGGTCGGGTCGTGACATAAAGTCATATTAAAATAATTTAAACCCCCATTAAATTAACTTAACACCGCAAAATAATTTTAAATAATGATAAAGTATGCACAATAAATAAGATTTTAATAACAGAGTCGCATTTATAAAGCATTAAGCACTAATTAATAGCACGTCCGCATTTATTATTTTTAAAACGATTCTTTACAATTTAAACCCCATTCATTTATCACTAATTAAATCTAATACCCAAAATTTAACACCTAAAGCCTTTAATAAAACCACAAGTCCAACATTTATTATTTCTAGCCCAATTCCCAGCTGACCCGCGGCCCAACACCCTCACAAGCCCAATTCCTTATCATCCCTTCCAAATAAAATCTAAGCAAATATTCTAAACCTAAAAGACCAAAAAAATCAGACCTAAACTCAAGAGCCAGCTGACACCATAACCCAAAAACCGTAACAAAATCGCACCCTCATAATCAAACTTACCATAACAAATGTCTATCATAAAAGTTGCTATCAATTTTGGCAAGAATCACTAAAATTCACCCCTTTAATTACCGTAAATTAATGACCAAGAATGGTACCAGATTACCAAGAATCATTTCAAATAATCCCCATAAAAGCTTACCAAAAATGAATACCAAATCCTCCAAAAAAAATCAACACAAGTAGCACCAAAATTAATAGCAAATCAGCCTTAAAATCCTATCAAATTTGGAACCCACAATAAGGGCTATATAAACCAACCAATATACATACACAAGGGCATCACCTTTACCGCGAGAAAAACCTTTCTACCATCTAGAGAAAGCAATCCAGCAGCAAAAACCAACAATTTTTCTCAAGACTTCATTTCCTTTCTATCGCATTCTACGAGTGAATCGACGACTTGATACGCTGGCTCGGTTCGCTGCCCGGTGAAGGTAAACTCGAATTTCCCCTCTATCTTTACTTTGTTATATATGTGTCGTGCGCGCTATTATCTTAATTACATAGTTATTCAAGTGCTTAATTTCGAGTTTGGTAGCCTGCTCTAGTTTAAATCAGTCGTATTCATATGTTACATTCGGGATAATATGTGTAATGTGGCAATAGGGTTCTGTCCAGGTTCTTTGATCTGATAACACGTTCATTATTTTATTCGCTTGGCTTTACTGTGAAATAATGTGCGATCTTGACCTTGAACCCCTGTCGGTGTGGTGAAAGCCATTATGCTTAATTCTGGGGCTGAGAAATGGGAGGGTATACTGTCTTGGGACCAATTTCAGGACACTGCATATTGTTTGCCTTCAAGGCACAACATGCGATTGAATGATATCTGGAAATTAATGACAATTGGGCTCACTTTTGTTTCACCATTCCAAAGAAAATTCGAAGCTTTTGTTTTCTTTAAAATTTATTGGACCTGCATGTTCTTGTGTCATCCTGCAAGCATACTAAGGTTTAGCTTTAACTTTTTATTGTTGCATAGGTTATCTATCATTTTAGGTGCAAAGGATTATATGCTTAAATGTCAATACCTATTTATTATGTACTAATCCTTATTTTTTCTTTCTTTTACATGAAACGCCACAGAGCTCAAATGAAGGGTCTCACGGCGAGACTCATCACGAGCTACTTCAAATAACGACCGCATCTATGTGCATTCGCACTCGCATTCTCGCCTCAACACTCCTAAGACAAAATAGGATAAGATGACGTCGTCATCCATCTCAACTACTTTTACTCTCTTAACCTCCCTGCCTTATTTTTGTGTCTCTTATTGGTTATTGTAATTTTATTATCTAACTTTGTAATTAATAGGAGACCTAGAGCAATTAGTCTTTGAACATATAAGGTGGGAAGGTAATTTAAAATTAGAAATGCACTTCTAACTTGCTTGTCTTTTAGGCTTGTCATGTATATCTAAACTTTGCCAAACAATTTTATTTGCATACCCAATCACGAAATTAACAAAAGAAATTAATTTTCTCATAACTCACTTAATGACATTATAATTTATTTTCATAATAAAATTATCTTCTTATCAATTGCAAAGAATAGCATCTTTTATATCACACCATGCATATGTTAATTAAAATCAATTTTTTTGCAAATGAATGCATATCTCTAGTAAATGCATCAATTTTACATCATTTTTTTTTTTATAAATAATACCTTACATGCATTTTTATAGCATTAGTCTTATAAATCTTTTAGCAAAAACCATTGCACCATCTTTTAAAATATGCATTGTTCTTTAGCATAATAATTATCCTAGGTTTGGCCGGACAACCGCAAATTAGCGCATCTTAGAGGGTGTCTAACCCCTTCCCTCTAGATTAATAAAGAACCCTTGCCCAGAATCTCACATAAATTTTGCAGACCACTAAAAATGGAGTTAGTGTTGACTTTACCTAGTTGAGATTTATGTGTCCTAATTCACCCAAACTAATTAAGTGGCGACTTCGCGAACCCTCTAGCATTATTTTTAGCCTTTTAGCACTTTAGCACTTTTAGCACCCTTTTTAGCATTTTAGCATTTTTATTTTCTAACATTTCAAGCAGGAGTGAAATAATGTCGCGGTCGAAAAAGGACGTGACAGTAGTCAAAATACCTTTATCTCTCACACGATAATAACACTTTAGACATGTATAACAAATCGTTTATCAACATGGTATATCAATACTTTCCAAAAGTATTGATGTGTCCATCAGTAACCATTACTAGTAGTATGTGAGACATACTACATTCCCCAAGAATGTGATGCAGACCACATGTCGACTTATACCATATTATCGATATCCCATTTTCGATGATCATTAGTCGAGGCTACTTTGAGAGTTACGCTCTATCATTAATATCTCACTCTATTAATGACAACGTAAGGGATGCACATTAATGAATAATTACAAACAATCAAATAATAATTCAATAATCGCAAATGCCATAAATTATATTAATCTTATTAATAATACAAATATATTCAAACATTTCTAGAAGATACATATTTCATCATATCTCCTTGTAAGCAGAATATACACGATATTGTCCATATGCATAGCATCACGTACAACATACAGTACTTACATTGTATGTCGTTGAAGACTATTAGTACGTAATAATCTAACATATACCATTAGCTACTCCATAGCAAAGAATAACATATACCATCACTCGAATGATGAGACTTCTTTCCGATCAAAGAACAAACCAGAAGGGCCGTCATCAGGCTGCAGAGCTAGCCTTACCGGACTCTCTGCGCCTTCTTCAATAGACAGTATCCCGCGGTTGTAATTGATATCCGTTTTCACAAAACCAGGGCAGACACAATTGATCTGTATAGACGGATGCTTCTTTGCCATCACCCTCGAGTAAGCGTTTACCGCTGCTTTAGAAAGTATGTAGGCTGACATGAAAGAAGGCCAGCCCTTGGCTTGAAGGGAATCTTCTTTAAAGTCCTTTAGATATTGATTTATCACCTCTTCTACTTTCTCTTCTGTGAGGTTTTCGCTGTCACTTAATAATCCTTTAGCCCATTCATGTTTCAAGTTCTGGAAATGCAATTAGAAAATTTCAGTCAGCTACTCATAGAGATTATCCAATTACGAACATTGATTAACAAACTGTCACTACATGAAGAATAAGATTGAAATTATCACATTTGCTGATAAATCCTTAGCTTAATCATTTATATTATATACATAAAGTTTGCTGTGTTTGTTAACATCTTATGCAGACGAAGATCCCCTTCATGTTTTAAAGAGAAAAAAACAAGACTAAAACCCGATGGTGTTTTGTAAACGATAAAATCAGTCTTACACTACTCCTGTTAGGACTTCCCTTGGATCTGTTTCCTTCCTTAAATTACTAGAGAGAGTAAAAGATCGAGTAAGTCTTTAAGTTGAAGGTTTTAAGAACATTGTGCAGAAAATCGATAAATTTATGGGAACAAAGGTGTATTTTAGTGGCATATTTTAGTAAGCAAATGCAGATTTGAGTAGTTCAAAGCTTTAAATCATACTTTTACTTCAGACTTTATCATTGCACGGGCCAAGCATGTATAAGCTGTGAAAATTTAAAAGTTAAATCATGCTACACTAAAAAATGCAGCTATTCAGATGTTGTAAAGTTGCAAAATGTTCTAAAAGATAAGAGTACATGTACTTCAGTAGACTAGAACCTTTCCAGCAGGAGGAGAGTTGGGAGGTTAATAGTCAATACCTTTAGCTTTCCCATGGAGGAAGAAACATTCACAATCCTCGGCGACTTAGATAATTGGAGGAGTGGAATAAATGTTTCAGTCATTCTTTTCACACCATAATAGTTTGTTTCAAGACACTCCTTTGCCTTCTCATATGTCTGAGTCAATATGTCATTCCAATTGCCTTGAGATCCTCCTGTCTATAGGAGAGAGAATGATGAATTAAAGAGTGCAAAAGATGAAGTCTAAAGCGAAGGGGTTTCATGATTCCATAAAGATAGTTAACTTGCACATATAATTTCCACAATGATAAAACAGGACTTGTTCTGGTTTCTTGACTACACCAGAAATTGACATGGTTAACCCTATATCCAAATCAAGTTGAACACAGATTCTAATCAAATATGTTGTAAAGAGAAAGGTCTAGTAGTTAATTTGAGGGCCGCCTAATTATGACAAATCCTCGGGGTTATGAATTCTCTTAGATGTGTTGCAGAAAATTCACGGTAATTATAAGTTCAACTAAGTTACATTATAACGTAATTACAAGTAAAATCTTTATAATAAGCATCAATTGGTAACTTACACAATTGAGTCACCAAGTTATAACGTAATTATAAGTAAATCTCTATAATAAGCATCAATTGGTAACTTACACAATCAAGTCAATTACAGGTAAATTTCTAAAATAAACATCAATTCTAACCTTGTGAAAATGGTAACAAACCTGCTATCATTGGTTATATAACTTGATAGTTGTAACTTGTCATATAGTGACCACCAACTAGTCTGGTATTAAGACATAATTAGCTGAGATAGATTCTATCTAAAAGGACTTACCCCACTGGACTCTTGTTTAACTCTTAGGGCATCAGCATCTGCATTGACTCCAGCTATTCCTGCATTGTTCACCTGTCAGAAAGAACAAAACATCCACATCTCATTACCAAATTGTTTTGGTCACAAAACAAGAAAGTAAATCAAGAGCATTATATCGTTGTGGTGCTACCAAGATATCAAGCCTGCCAAATTGGGTCTTAATGAATTCTGCCAAAGAAGTAATACTAGAAGGATCCATAACATCAAGCTGCTTAAACACCACATTTTCACACAAACCAAATCCCTTTAGTTTCTCAACAGTTTCAAGCCCCCTCTTCTCATTTCTAGCAGTCAAAATCACCATGACTCCATGAGAAGCTAGCTGCCTGCATATTTCAAATCCAATCCCTTTGTTTGCCCCTGTTACTACTGCATACCTGCACCATGAATTATTGATACAAAGTAAAAGCAAATTAAATAGGAATACTTATTATTTGTAGTTTTGCAAATGCTTGAAGAAGAAGAAGAAAAAATAGATCTTTCTGATGTAGAAATTAAGTACTTTGTGGCTCTGCCTTTTGTTTCTTCTGCCATTTGAGAATAGTTTTTTATTGTGGTTGAAGAAAGCTAAAGTTTATTTACTTTTTAGCTCACTGATTCCTTGCTCTAGTGGGCTTATATATGGCAATAATGCATGGCAAAATATGGCAAAGCGGCTATCCACGTGTATGATACCTAGGGGACAAAAGAAAGACCTGTTAGAAAACTTGTTATCAGTAGTCTGTAAGTATCTAATTCGGAGTGAAAAAAATAAAGTTTTAAGTAAAGATTCTTTGTATTCAAGTACTTTTTAATAGGAAAATCATGAATAAGTATTTAAAGTTACTTTTCAAATTCTGGTTTCAACGTGGGAGGCTGTCATTTTAAATAAGATCACAAGAGTTAGTTTTATAATCATGCTTCTAATGTGGGTCATAAAAGTTCCTTCATATTTTAGTTTCAATATATTACAAACTATACAAAAAGTCTCATTCCAACATGGCGCAACCAAATCCCAACAACATACAGATTGACATAAAGTCATAAACAAATGAATTTATCTGAAAACAATTATAGCTTTCAAAACTTTTCGATATTCTGTAAACATAGTAAAACTAATCTAAGTTCCAATAGGATGAGGATTGAAAGTCACTAATTGTGTTAGTGATGTATTTATTTTAAGTCAGTTTGTGGACATTGTGCCTTGAGCACTGGTTGCAGAAACTGCATTGTGCCTCGAGCACTGGTTGCAGAAACTATATGTACAAGTCAAAACGTTTATGATTATAAAAGAAGCAGCTTTTGCAGCTTGTGAACAACAGGTTCCCACAAATACAATAAATGCAAAACTCAGCTTCCAAGCGACAGAATAATCAGCAGCAGAAGTACCCTAACAAGCAAGCGGCCTATGACCTTAGGCGATATGCTCCGCAAGACTAAGAATCTTAACATGCTTCTTTTTCCTCAACTCATGGGGCACTGGACCAAAAACTCTGGTTCCAATCGGTTCACCATGCTTGTTGATAAGCACCACAGCATTGTCGTCAAACTTTACTTCACTCCCATCACAGCGGCCCCTTGGCATAGCAGCACGAACGACAACACCATAATGGACTTCTCCTTTCTTCACCTTCCCACCTGGCTGAGCTTCCTTCACTGAGCAAACTATTGTGTCTCCTAATCTTGCTCCTTTCTTGCCCTTCAGTGCTTGGATGCACGCGACCCTCTTTGCACCTGAATTGTCTACCACTTTCAGACTTGTCCTCATTTGTATGAAAGTTCTTTGTTGCTGAAAGGACCAAAAAATAAGTAAAGAGCTTTATGATCATTGTAACATGAGACGGTTCAAATCTAACTCACATAGCAGAGTTAACTCATAGGATTCAAGACCTTTTTCATAGAAACTTATATCCATGTGATGTAAGGTGCTTTGTTTAATGAAAATAAGCATTTCAAAATTTTGATTAGTAAGGAAGGTTTATCTCAGTGTGAAGAATGAATGCTCTGACTTGCACTATTACTCCCTATGTCTCAATTTATGTGATACACTTTTCTTTTTAGTCTGTCCAAAAAGAATGATACATTTCTTTATTTTGCAACAATTTAACTTTAACCTTTACCTTTTACGTTTAACGAGATGTCTATAACCACACAAATATCTTAGACTTGTTTTAGACCACAAGATTCAAAAGTCTTCCATTATTTCTTAAACTCCGTGGCGAGTCAAACTATATCACATAAATTGGGACGGAGTATATATCATGCATTGGCAAAATGCACACAACGTCCAAATTTCATATTCAATGATCGATGAACATTGCGAAAGGACCGGAAAAAAGAATTGAATGTTGGGGTTGGGGGGGAGTGATTTAAACGGCATAGCAGACTAACCTGGAATAACAAATGATTGGACATCATCTCGTGTGTTGATCTCATTAAACTATCAGCATTGTTGCAAAGGCCACTGAACAATGAACGACCCACTACTGCAGTTTCATCATACAAGTTTAAAGCACAGGTAACACATATAGACAAGGAAATAAGGAAGAGCTGATGATTAAGCAATGTGGATTATAGCACAGGAAGGCAGTGAATTCAATGAGCTGGTGCAGATAGCAATAGCATAATATCCGGTTTTGCTAATGGGCTTCCTAATGCACATAAAACCATCAAAATTATATAAATCATATTACTTCCTCACTCAAATTGAATTATCATGTTTGACTTGAAAATGATTAAATAAGTTGATAGGTGTTAAAGTATCGTATTAATATAATTATGAGACGGTACAAGTTAATCTATTTCTTTTAAGAAAATTTAAAAACAAAAAAAAAAAAATTGATCAAATAGAAAAATGAGTCTTGCATAAACATCATTTTGGACAATGCAAAAGAGGGAGAGTCACAAGTTCCATCTCATACAAATGTTTATAACATACTGCTCTGTCTTAGCAGTCAAAGCAAGTAAAGCCCCTTACCACGAACCAACCGAGAAGAAGAAGATGCAGCCATCTTTAAAGAAGATTCTGTGATAGGAATAAGAAAGTCAGATGGATATCATCCACGAATCGACATAACAAAAGCATTACAATAATTAAGACACCAATTCTGTCAATATGTGTAAACAATATTCAAATAGATTCATTGTAATTAAATTCAAATTATGTGAAGTACAGTAGTACGCCAGCAACTCTACATGTGGGAGAGTGATCAGGGGAAGGAAAATAAGCATCAAAAGCCTCGATAACTTGAAGATTTCCTCATTTTTGTTGAATATGGTAAAACCCCGTCCCAAGACCGCCTTATTGAGGAGCCCGACAGTGGGCCTTTTTTCACTTTGCTCTTTTGGTGACTCGAACCCTCAATCTTATGGTTCGAGAGGAAGATCTCTGCCACTAAGGAATTCCTCCCTCGTCTCTTTTCCTTCAGAATACACATTAAATTTGCTTCTACTAACAAAACTTGTCAGATACATACAAAGATAAGCATCTCGGTCTATTATGTACCCTTATTTTTTGGGTTGACAAACAAAAAATATTTTTGAGAATAAACCAAAAGTATTGTCACCCATACTTCTGTGCATAGACTTGTCAATGCTGCAGCTAAATTTCATAACTCGCTACCATGAACACATCATGACATACTTACCTTCCAATAAAACTATTTTTTCCAGCACCAAGTCTACCCTTTTTTTCACCATTTCAAAGAAAGATCGTTGCAAATTGAATCATGAGTACCTCATGTCAAGAAACTACTGCAACATACATTGATCTGGCTGCAATCAGTACTTAAATGGAGCAAATAAGGACGGATCTCAAAATTTCATCGAGAATTAATTTGAACTGCAACTGGATGAAGTGGTGTTCCCATTGTTTTGCCAGAAAATCAATTGCACTCTTCCATCACGATTCAGAATCCTAAACAATTTATTAAAGAAGGACAATTCCTTCAGAAACTATCTACATTCAAAAAAAATCTTTTTTCATTCCAGCATTCGGGGTTGATGGCCATTTCGACAGGGACAGAAGCCCTAAATAATCTTTGATCAATAAAAATCCCAAATTCAAAGAAGAACTAGAAAAACAAGTCAATCCTAATTAAAGAAGCTTAGTCCCACTAGTGAATCCCCTCAGCTCATCAACAAGTGTATCACATAAGTTATAACTCTTTCCACCACTAGTAGCTATATAGACTGTAAAGCTTTCCAAATACTTACTACATTTTTTTATCAATGCAATGAACTATACAATGTATCAAAACTTGATATACAGAATTTTCATTTAAATGAATCAATTAGCAACTGGGGGTTAGAAAAGCAATTAAATTCCACCAATTTACAGTACATATTAGTATTAATATTACAAGAAAAAATCAACAAGAACCAAATTAATCCAAAGAAAATATAAAAAGATATAACCTCCCTCAGAAAATACAAAAAAAAAATCACCAATTTGCAGTATCCATCAATACAACTAAAACCCAGAAAGAAAAACCGCAAACATAATCCAAAGCATATATAAAGATTCAATTTTTTTAGCTTATGTATAAAAATTGGATCTTTTCTTGACAGACTATAAAAGTGGACAGTCAAGTGAGAAGTTTTCATACTTACAGCTATAATACTGAGAAATGAGGATCTGATATTGTCTTGATGCTTTCCTTCGGCCTCTTGTTTACTAGGGTTTATGGCTCTCCTTTTTTGGAAGGTTGCGAGTGAACTCCAGGGAGGGGTTTTAAAAATAAATATTCGAATTTATATACTTGTATGAACTAATCAAGTAGATAATATCCTCCCATGCACTAAGTTATAACCAAGAAGTTGCAATTCAATTTCTTTTACATTAATTTTGCTTTTCTTTTATATTTTGGTATCTTTACATGAAATACAAAGAACTTATGGGTCGTTTAGTTGGAAACAAGGTATTTTATGATAATTAATTTTGAAATAAATTATCTCGGAATTAGTTATTTCATCCTCCCGTAGGAATAAAAATAATATTACAATCCCGAAATTGGTTATACCATGATTTTATCTCAACCAAATATGAAATAAATACATCTCAAATTTAATCTCAGAATTAATTATCCCTTATCACTCCTATCAAACGAAAAATACATAGTTTCAATTCAACGATATCCCTATTGTCGGGATTAACAATATTACTCCCTCTATCTCAAAATATTTGTCACGTTACGTTTTTCAAGAGTCAAACTATATGAATTTTGATCAACAATTTAAATTATATTTTTTCATCATAATAATATGAGAAGAATTGCAACTTATAATACTTTTTTTATAGTTTCATATATCTAAATTTTAATTTTAAAATATTAAATTAATTTAATCTAATTTATCTTTAAATTTAGTCAAATTGACTTTTAAAAAGAAAAATATAACAAATATTTTGAGACAGAGGGGGTATATTTTATATTGCATTTCATTGATATTTTGTTTTGGAAGTAAACAATACAAGTATAATTTTATAACGCAACTTCGTATTTATACGTTGATTAGCTTTAAAGGGATAAAAGACCTAAAAGATCAAAATAACCTTCATTTGATCTTCTTGATTTTTTATTTATACTTTAAAATAAGAGTAAAATATTAAATTGGGAAAAGACGATGATTGTATCCTAAATTATATCTGAAATGTCGAGTTCACACTCCAACTAATCGCGATATATAACCCCTTGACCATCTAAAAAGTGAATTTAATATATGGTGGTTCCGGTGAGATGGGTGGTGGGATGGTTTAGTGATAAAGAATATTTAATTATTGAAGAATTTTAATAGTTAATTAGAAATTAATTAGTGTAAATATAATTTTAAAAAAATCAAATATGTAAATAAGGAAAAACAATATAAAAATAAAATTTAAAAGATTTCTGATGCGGCGTTTGGTGGCAGGTGAGTGTGTAACACATTTCCTTGTGCAACTAGTTATGTGTGTATTAAGGGGTAAATAAATTCACTTTTTAAATATATAGCGGGTTTAGATCGCTCGGTTAGTTGGTGTGAACTCCACATTTCAGATATAGTTCGGAAAGCAATTTATGTCTTTCCCTATTAAATTTTATATAATACATAAGTCTATCCTATTTTTAGTGCAACGAACTAACATTCTCGATGACAATAGAAACGGGATATATGCAATAAATAATCTAATACTCGCTCTGTTCACTTTACTAGTCCTTTATTGGCTTGGCACTCCATTAAAAAAAAGAAATATTAAGGATTTATTTCCCTAAATCACCTATAATAATTATATTTTGGAAATCTAAACTCAACAACTAGTGCTCTGTGTAATTATTTAATGATAATAATAATAATAATAATAATAATAATAATTTATTTACTTAATTGGATAAGTAAAGGGGGAAATTAATTTAATTTTTAGTAGTGTATACAGTAAAAGATAATTGCAAAACCAACAAAAAAGAGTAAAAGATAATTGGGGGAGTAATTATTAAAGGAGTAGCTCAGTGCATAAAACATATCGTGCTAGCAAGGTGTTGGATATTACAGTGGATGTATGAGAATAGTATACAACTATCACTAGTGCTGAGAAAAGGATAATCATTTACAATTTCAATATAATAGGCTTGAAGCCTAACATCAGCTGTCACAACATCAATAAGTGTTGATGATCTTGATCTTCGGTCTTTGATCCTTCCTTGAAGTCTTGAGATGTTGGTTGAAACTGCAGCAGTTCTCGAGAACAACAACAATATGTTTAGAATTTGGAAATATAACAAGATAATTGGCTTGCTGAGTCGACCAAATTCTTGATCTATCCTTAAGATAATATTGCCCCGTATATCCTTTCAATGGTGTAATGACAACTTATCTCCCAAGATAAAACATCAATCAAACAAATGAGCAAAGGGAACTCAAGTGTTCGCTTGAATAGAAGGATCTTTAAGTGTGTAAGATTGCAAGAAATGAAGAGATTTCAGAAATCATCCAAGTGTAGAGAGTATTTCTCTTGTGTTTGTTATTGTGTATAATATGTCTCTCTTCTCAAATATGAAATAAGGCATGGTTATATAGTTGAGAGATGAGGGGAGGTGTTAATTGGGTGTTAATGCCTATTAAGAGGGCTGTTTTTTAGGCTAAATGAAGAGTCAAAACGTTCAGGAATAAGTGTCCAACTTCCAACAACTTAATGACATTAAACCTCTGAAAAACGCCCGCAGAGCCGCGATCCTGCAGGCTGGAGCCGCGGCGCCGAAACTCCTGAGAGTTGGCGCCGTCGGCATTTTCCAGAAACTTCAGGGACCAAACTGTAATTATAATAAAGTCTGGGGTCTAAAAAGATAATGTCAGCCCCGGCCCGCGACCGGGCGGGTGGTGGTGGCGCGCGTGTGGTCCTAGTCTCGAACCCAAGCACACCTAGGTCCTCCCTCCTTCAAACACATGGGTTACCCCTTGGGGTCCCAATACCTTATTCAGTTTAGAGACTTATAACATGAACAAATCTTCCTTTTACTACCGATGTGGTAGATTTGTCACACACCACTCTTTCATGTCTCAAACACCTTACTTAGCGGACCAATATCTCTTCCATTTTTCAATGGAATTTGACGATTCTTTGCCCTACGGTCATCTACTCACTTAGTAGATTACACACATGTAAAGAATCGGGTTCTCCAACATGTGGAACCATGATGTTTAAATCATTGAAGATGGGCGGACCCAACCTCCACCAAAGGTAAATTTCCAACACAAGATCCGGGGAAAAGCGGCACCCAAATAGTGTGATGTATGAAAGTATATGTATGTCCTAGAGACAGTCTGTATTAGGACACAATGTACTTTATACACATTCGTATTTATATTAATGATGATTAATATTATAGCAATTTGCATTTGTTGAATTATTAGTTGATTGTTTATAATATTTTATAAATGCATCCTTAGAGGTTACGTGTTTATTAATGATGTGAGAATTAATGTTATAACGTAACTCTTAAATTACCTCGACTAATGATCATCGAAATTGAGATATCGATGATATGCGATACGTCGACATGTGATCTGCATCATATCCTTAAGGGATGTAGTATGTTTCACTTGCTACGAGTTATGGCAACTCGTGATGGACACATGGATATTTGTTGAAGTATTGGTACGCCCTGCTGATGCACTGTTTTGTTATATGTCTATAATGTCATCGGCGTGTGGGAGATAAAAGTCCTTAGACTTGAGGTCAATATCACCTTGTTTACGGAGTAATGTACTTTGATCCTGTCCTAAGCTCAAATGTCTTATAGGTTGAGACGCGGCTTGTTTTGGGTGCATTACGAAGTAGATTAAAGGTGGTATGTGAGCCAAAATTAGGATTCATTTCTTGAATATATATTCGAGTGAACACTCATGTACTCATATGGTATTAGGTTGACTAAGTCATTGGCCAATGCAATGGACATGTCTGTGATATGGTCCTGTTGTCAACTAATATAGATGAGTTATAATGATCAAGCCATTTGGATAGACACTTGACAGATCCTAAGCTTGATTAAGTGTGTCATGAAAGGATTTTATCTTCTCACATAGAGGTTCAGTTCACATGTTTTGTGTAGCTAAACTTTACATATTGGGTTCGTCTTCCAGCGCAGTCTAGGAGTTCCGTGAAGATCCTAATGTAATTAGTAACGATATGTAAAGGCCTGAAGGGTAACACTAAGTCAAATGTTCCGTCAATTGAAGGATGTAATTAGAAGGAGATTGAATATATGTTCGGTTAATAACCGGGACATATGAAATGGGAACAAGACTGAATCTTTGGAAAATAATGCACCTGTGGTAAATGAACATGTTACAAATGTCGGGGTTTCAAGTGAACGAGAAACTTCAAAGCGCGCTAGGTCGAGATAGCTTAGTATCAATTCTATTAATTATGATCCCGCTGAGCGAGCTCAAATTTGGGAATATCTTTTTGGCCAACGTGATGAAGTTAGACGTGCTCATATCAATGAAGGTCCTTGTCACCCGGATGAAAAATATGTTTTCCCGTATTCAGGTCCCGTTGGCCATCAAAGAAGTTGTCAACATCATTGGTTTATAACTTTTCCATGGTTGGATTATTCAAAGTCAAGGGACAAACTCTTTTGTCATCCATGTTTTTTGTTTAATAGTCCGGACAATTCAAAAGTGTTCACAGTTGATGGATTTCAAAATTGAAAAAAGGTATATGGAAAAGATTATGCTTTCTTGACTCATATGAGAGATGTGAATTCAACCCATGACAAAGCTGTGCAATCTAGGTTGGATTTACTAAACCAACCTTGACATATAATTCACTCATTTGAGAAGCAAAGTACACAACAAAGAGAAGATAATAGGTTGCGGTTGAAAATCTCGATTGATGCGATAAAATATTTGACACTTCAAGGAATGACATTCAGGGGGCATAAGGAAAAACATGACTGTTTGAATTGGAGAAATTTTCTTGAATTGGTTGAACTTTTGGTTTCTTATGACAAGAAGGCCGAGATAGCGTTTAAACAAACTTCTGGTACTGGAATGTCTCTTATACATCAGGGAAGATCCAAAAAGAGATAATAGAAATCTTTGCGAAAAAAGTTAGACAAAAAATACGAGATGAAGTTGGTGACTCTTTCTTTTCTATTTTAGTGGATGAATCTAAGATGTTTCACACAAAGAGCATATGGTAGTTGTGATGAGATTCGTTGATAAAGAAGGAACATTAAGGGAGCGATTTTTTTATCTAGTACATGTGAAGAACACTTCATCACTTACATTGATGAACGAAATTATTTTGGTCCTTTCTCTAAACAATCTTGACATTAAAAAAATACGTGGACAAGGATATTATGGTGCGAACAATATGCTGGGTCATCTCAACGGATTGCAATCTTCGATTGCAAAAGAATGTCCATATGCATATTATGTTCATTGTTTAGCTCACCGCCTTCAGTTGACATTAAATGCGGCTTCCACAGATGTAATCTATGTTGAGATTTTTTTTGAGAAATTGAGATTCATTATTAATTCTGTTGCCGGTTCAACCAAACGCAATGATGAACTACAACTTGCTCAAGCTGAACAAATTGCTCAAATGATTAAAAATGATGAAATTGAAATCGGGAGGGGACTTAATCAGATTGGAACCCTACAAAGGGCCGGAGATACTCGTTGGGGCTCCTACTTGAGATCAGTGTCAAGTTTGATTAAGGTGTACAATGCTACACGTTTGGTTCTTGATAATATTATTGATGATGGCAAAACAAGCACTCAACGGGGTCAAACATATTCTGGCCTTGAGGCAATGAATTCATTCGAATTTATTTTCATCCTGCATTTCATCCAAGAATTGATGGAGATTACTGATTCTCTTTCTCAAGCTCTCCAAAAGAAGTCACTAGACATTGCCCATGCTATGTATCTTGTTCGGACAACAAAGACTCTTGTTCAAAAACTCAAAGATAATGGATTTGATGATTTGCTCTTAAAGGTAAAAAAAATCTGTGCCCACTATTCCATAGAAGTTCCTAACCTAAGAGAAAAGTATAAGGGCAGAAGATGGCGTAGCCGTGTCAATTTGCATGATTTTACAATTGAAAATCATTATATCATTGATATATTTTATGCTAATATAGATTTTGAGACACGGGAGTTAAACAGTCGTTTCAGTGAGCAAACAATGGAGTTGATTTCTCTTTGTTGTGCTCTTGATCCAAGAGAGAAATATGTTTCATTTGATGTTGAACGAATTTCTGAGCTAGCAAAAAAATATTATTCAGGGAATTTTACAGAGCTAATTGGGACATTTGTTGACAATAGAGTTAAGACACTTTGAAGTTGAAGTATCTGATGATAAGGAGTTGAATTCTCTTTCAAGTATTATTATGTTGTATAAGTGGATGGTAGATACAGGAAGATCGAAAATCTATCCGTTGATATTCAGATTGGTTTCTCTTGTGCTTACGCTCCTGGTTTCTACTGCAACAAATGAACGTGCATTTTCAGCTACAAAAATTGTGAAGAGTCGACTCCGCAACAAAATGTCAGATGATTATCTTACAAATACATTGCTATTGTATATTGAAAGAGAAATTGTCGATGACTTTGACATAGATACTATTATCACGTGATTCGAAAGAACGTAAATTGCTATTGTAATATAGTTATTTGTGCGCTAAATATATTTTTTTATTTTATTTTAGTCGGCTCACCCTATAATTATTTCGTTAGTCTGCCTCTGCCCACAACATAGGATCTGGGGAGAGTAGAATGTACGCAGACCTTACCTCTATCTTAAGAGATAGAGAGATTGTTTTCGAAAGATCCCGGCTCAAGAGAATTACTGTTTAAACAGTGATCTACATAATTACAAGGGCTATTCTATTTTAAAAAGTACTTTTTTTCTCTTAGGCATTTTGCCCCCAAGTAAACTTGGTATGTAATTAGATGAAGTGCCTCTAACTTTCCAGCAAAGGAGGAGACATTGACAATACGTGGTGAATCAGATAACTGAAGTAGAGGTAATAAGTCTTGACTCATCCATTTTGCCCCATAGTAATTTGTTTTTATACATTCTTCATCTAGATCAGAAGTTTGAGTTGCTTCTCATGGAATAGGTATTGCTGCCTAAGATACAATAAATCGTCAATCTCTTGTTGTCGACTCAAATATTAGATTTTTTTAAACTCTAAGACGTCATTTGAAGTCCACTCAAGCAATTAATTGATTTTTGACCTCTAACAAAACTCTATAATCCACGTGTATTGTGTGGAAAAAATAAAGACTTTCTAGGTTAAAGATTTGATTAACTTCTATTTTTCCAAAAAAAAGGTGGATCTCCCCTGGGAGTCCCACACCCCGATCCGACAGGATTGTGAAGGAGTTAATCATGATAACTCAACTGGTTTCAAAGGTTAGACCATTACCACGCTGCGCACAAGGGGGCCTCCTTGATTAACTTCTATCGTACTGACAATATAGGAACTTATACACTATGATTACATTTTAACTGGGCAAGCTAGTTACTTTATTCTCTATACTTCCGATGAAAAAAATGTTTCCGGACAACCAAACATAAAAAATGACTTGTAAAATATTTTACAAGATAGAGTGAAAGTTAAGCTTGATATTCTCCTATGATATTCAAGAATACAACTGTTAACGACAATTATGTTCTTAATTGTGAGAAATTGAGCTTTTGGTGAATAAAGAAAATTTTAGCTTGCCTATGTGATATGTATAAGACAATACTCATTCAAAGCTCTGTTTATTAAAAGAAATGACCTTGATTTAGTGATGGATGTGTCTTAATCATCAGTTATGTGAGTAGAAGCAATAATATTTCGTCAAACGCACAAGGATTTGCTCTTTTCGAGTAAGAAAGAGCAAATTTTTGTGCGAAAATGCATGGTGGAAAACAGATTTTTATTGAAACGTTGATTTTTTTTTAAAAAAATTCGTGTGAAAACACTACTATTTAGATTTTTTTTCATCATCATCCATAACAAATAGCCACTAAACATTTTTCAATGGAACCTCCGTGAAAAAATGAAGACTCTTTAGTAGTGTCTTCGTAATGATGATTTTGAGCCAAAAACAAGCCTATGCTTTAATTTCACTCTTATCAATCACAAGTTCTAGGTTCTCTCTTTTAAACACTATGTATGATCTGTTTGTATTTCTAAGTATATACCAAGAACATCTTAATAATAAGTATTAAGAAGATACGGTCAAATAATATTTGTGCACCTCATAAAATAAATTATATGTCATTTTAAATAACGTTAATTAACAATTTGTTATGATTAACAAGGGATAACGTGTGAGGCACGTTCATAGAGACTAGTAATCTTAAACACGCCATGACATTTATATGATTATAAAATTAAGTCATTAACGTAAATGTAAAATTTAAAATCAAATTCATCCTTTACTGCTCCAATTAGTGAAATGTTGATTAAATGAGACATTTATAAAGAGAGGAGTATCTCAGATTCATAACTATCTAATTTAAACTTTAATGTCATGTTTTCTGTATGAAACAATTCACAAGTACAACATTCTCTTCCAATCACCACCAGCAAGTCGAATTGTCATATTAAACTTCGTGTATAGACTGCCATATGAAGTGGAACAGGAGTACTTAAAAACATCGAATTCCAATCCCTTCAAGCCCAAATCAAATTGTTCATTTCATCAAAAATGGATATAGTTCAATCAGCATGTCCGTGCACAACCGCGGGGTGGGAGGATAAAGAAAGACAGGTGGGGCTGCTGAAAGAAGGTATCAGCTTTTATTCTCAGATAACAAATACATCTAACCAAAAGAGCAAAGGTTACATATGCTTCATCAGATCAACAAGAATGGCTCACAACAAAAGTGCATTAAAAAATTAAATATTTGAAGAGCCCTTTGTATCTTTCTTGGTTCAGCAACATTTGTCCTTGTAATTACACCAGACCTTACTTCACTTCTCGTGGACAAGAGGGCCATAGACAGGATACCACATATTGTGTCTCACGTGTTCAATGGTCTCTTCCTGCATCCAACGAATGAAGCTCTTGAAAAAAATGCGGGAAATAAATTTTCCTTTACTGTATACCATTATGACTTGTTTCATTTCGTTTAGCAAATTCTAGTAACATTTTCGTACCTCTGACATATGCTGCAACTCTCTTGCCCCAACATCACCGTGACCTTCTGCCAGGTCTTCAGCTACAGCAGCCCGTAAAACAGCAGCTCCAACTTCTGCTGTAATATCCCGAATACTGCACACACACAAAATTAGATGAGTACCTGCAGGAAGCAATTTCACCTTTGCTACCTCTAAGTGGAATGCATTCTGCAAGTACAAAATGATTACATCCAAAATACAAGTTTCATCTCATGACTATTGACTAGTAATCCCCTCACAAGGGTTATCACTACTTTAGCCTCAAAATTATTGTGTGGGGAAAAAAGAAAAAGAAAATACTTCACCAATCTTAGCACCGCAATGTATAAAGGTTAACTAGCCCACGTTCATTGCCTCAAAGTTTAGATCTCTAAATGCATGTTAACAATAAATAAATATAAAAAAGAGCAACTAAGGGTGAGCTGAGTAATCGAGTGTTGCCCATGTGAACTAACAAGATTCAGGTGTAGTAGCATTCACCCAGAGTGATTATAGGCACTTTACTACTGTCACTTGCCGCATGATAGTACAAAAGTAAGTGTGTGTATTCCTTGTGTCAGCATGTAACAGAAAGAATCAAAATCAGGAGAGATAAACATAGACATTTGCGCTTTAGAAAGCTGCACCTTGAACTTGAAGCATCATTATCATCAGCACTTTGTGCATTGCCAATTTTGACTCCTCAAATATGCTTACTATAGTTAAATGACGTAGTAACAGGTGAGACGGGAATAAGCATGTGATCCAGAAATTCTATATTTTAGGTCAAAACGAGAAGCTAACACGTTCAACTAACAAAATAAAAATATGATATCAAATTATAAGTTGCAACAATCAATCAGTCATATCTAGTTATTGCAGGGACAGGTGGAGCTGATTTAGTGCTTAAGATTTAACCCCATGAGCAAAGAATGCTTTTCCCAGGACCAAGGGCTTACTCGTTAATGGATGGATACAAGATTCCTCTTTTGATTTCGTCATCGGACATGTAAGAAGCGAGGCTGCACGACCAAAATAAATATACAAATCAGTAAATGTATAGATAAGAGAAGGTTTTACTGCACCACGTTCTTCAAACTAAAAATAATTATAAATTAAAAAGCTCACACCACTGATGGTCAAATCAAGTACAAGGAAACAGGATTGTCAGATCATACCACTCAGCAGCAGCTTCTAACATTGTATCACTTATGTTTCGAGCGCCAGAAAGAAGAGCTCCAAGACCAATGCTGAATTGTCAACAATAATCTTACATGAGTGTAACGTTCAAAACGGTTAACATAGGTTTACAATCAGCACCTACCCAGGGAAGAGATACATGTTATTCGCTTGATTTACATGGCCCATCTTACCATTCCCTGAGAACATAGTAGAATAGGATTCATGAGGTAATTCAATAAGCGCAGAAGAGACTTAGACTGGGATGTAGAGATGAATTAATAAGAAAAAGTTGCTCAGTGACTGCAACAGTATACATTAAGGATACAGAGAAAAAGGGCATCCAAGAAACAAGAAACTACCTAGATCAACATTTTCAAAGGGACTCCCACTAGCAAAAACAATATCTTCTCCAGCAAGCTTGAAAGCATCAACGGGACAGCATTCAGCTGTTGAACAGAATATATACAATATAAATGCAAGATCAAGAGAAACAGCCGATAGAGGAAGCAAAAGATGGATGACGAGACAAACCATTGTTTGTAGGATTTGACATGGCAAAAATTGCAGGTCTAACAGAATCTGACTCTCTCATGGCCCTCAGCACCTGAACGTTACACCAACATTAGATAAACACAAGTTGATATCGAAGGAACAGACTTACTGCAAAAAGATTTCAAGTGATTTAACTGATCAAGAAGAACGTTCAAGTGATTTAACCTAAAGAACGAATAACACTTGCACATGAAAATAAGAGATCACTTAAGCTTTCACATATATTTTTTCTTATGCTTTATCGTAGAAAATCTGGAAGTACAAGTTTGTTGATAAGTATGAAAAATGAATGAAAACAAATGTCTGAAAGGAATCTGCTAAAGGTAAGGCAATGGAATAGGAAGAAAATCAGTAGATGAGATTAGGTATGATTGTCAATGCATAAGCTTCACAGGTATGTAGTGAATCAAACGAGTTGACCAGAAAATAAGGTTTAAATATGTTATAACTCCATGATATCGTTTAAGGCCTAGCAAAGGAGCCTAGGTGTGGATATATGACAAGAAAATTCAAATAAAATATTATCATACACTTGTAAAAGATCGACTATGTTGAAGAGTACCACATCGGTGATTTAAGGGATCGGTGGTCTCTTTATATGGACTTGGGAAATTCTCCCCTCATGAGCTAGCTTTTGGGGTTGAGTTAGGCCCAAGATCCATTCTTTACATGGTATCAGAGCAAGACCCATCCCAATTATTGTTTTCCGACGTTGGGCCCCCATATTAAATTGCCCACGCACAAGGTGTCCAGGACGTGAGGTGGGGTGTTGAGGAGTACCACATCGGTGGTTTAAGGGATGGGTGGTCTCCTTATATGGACTTGGGCAATCCTCCCCTCATGAGCTAGCTTTTGGGGTTGAATTAGGCTCAAGATCCATTCTTTACATACTAAAATGATTAAATGTGCCAAATTAGTAACTCCGGCGCAGAGCAGCTAGAGAATAAAGATCCAATCATTTCCATAAAGTATCACGAGAAGCTAAGATTAAAGATGGCTGCTCCAATGCCACAGTTCTAAGGTCCAAGCGTCGTAAATAAATGCTAAAGAAGAAAAAGAGCAAAGTATCGATCCACCTCCTCATGAAATATGCCTCCAACTCCTGACAAACCAAGAAGCACATGAGGCTTCACCTTTTTGACCTGAAGAACATTTATCCCAGCATTACTGTCTTGAAAGCATATAAAGCACTTAAATGAAGATAGTAATTATTAGTCCCCATGGTCTAATAATCAATAAGGTCAACAAATATTAACAAAGCACGGACATCCTTCTACTAAGAGCAACTTAGTTTTGTACGCCCAGAAATTATATTAACATTACCACTTCAGCGAGACCTGCTCCCTCCTGTAGTCCTAGCTCCTCAATCTCACGGTGGGCTTTAGCAAATGGTAATGCTGCTGGATCAATATCTTTCCTATCTTTCGTGATAAGACCCTGCATCGACAATGACCAATGACCAATACTCATCACGCCGGAAGTACGCAAAATCTTTAACACCAACTGATGTCATGGACAGAAAATATATGGTACTTGTCACATACGGAGCCCAGAGGCCCGTTGATGCGATTGGAAATTGAAACCTTGTTTTCATCTATAATTATTAATACATAGTCTTTTTTATATTTAGTGCTTATATTTTTTCCCTCAATCCATATTTCCAAGTATGGTTTGATATATTTGATAACGACACATGCAAAAACAAGGAGCACATTTACATGTTAACATGGACTTTTAACAATCCGTATCATCTATACAAAACCTTACATTTTTATCCAGAAGAAAAAAGTGGGGATCTGCTGATGGTCCACCCATTCTTGAAACGGCTTGTAATGCCATCTTAAGAACACCAAGCCCCGCACTGCTATCCAGTAACCAATAAAGAAGAGTACAAAATTAAGCCACCTCAAACAGGAATCTAAATAGGACAGAACTTCTTAGCAACCAAGAATAGGTTGTTAAAATTAATTGAGGCACTACCTTCCTGCTCCGACTACCACTATCTTTTGGTTGGCAAAATCAGTCAATGGCCGGCCCTGTGCCCTAACAGTTCCTAATAGCCCAGCAAGAGCAACACCAGCTGTTCCCTATTGAACAAAAAGAGCAGAAGATAATTCTTTCTGCCAGTGGTGGCTCCAGAAAGGAGAACAAGGGCCAACAAATAACCTCCAGCAAAAATCTGGGACCAAGCAAACTACCTGTATATCATCATTGAACATGCAAAACTTTTTCCGATAGCGATCCAGTGTCTCAAAAGCCCACTTTGCTTGAAAATCCTCAAACTAGTGGCATTTCAGATATATCAGTGCAATAGAAATAAAATAGTATAAGATATCTATCTTTGAAAATAAATGGACCTGCACAACAGCCTTTGGCCAACGAGCATGAACAGCTTCCACAAATTCATCAACTATTGACAAATATTCTTCTCCTTCCAACCTAGGTTGTCGCAGTCCAAGATCTGGGAAATTAAAATCATATAATTAGCAGTAAACCTTGCACCCAACTTGAGGAACAGAACGAGGAGGGGTGAAAAGGGCTAATTTTCAAAACTAGAGCTGCATAATATCTGATAGTTGCATCCTCACTTAACACAAATTTAATAGAGCTACTATGTTGCTTTGCTATATGGTGTAAGTGTCCATTTTCTTAAAACATAATAATAATGAAGGTTTCATGAATAGGTACACCGCGCATAGCGGGAGCTTAGTGCACCGGGCTGCCCTTTTTTTTCATGAATAGGTACACCGTACACCACATCTGCGAGATAGATACAGAGAAAACAATTGCTCATCAGATTGAATTCGTTTAGTTTGTCAGTCTTCTACTTCTGAGACACCATTTCCAGTTCAACAGAGTCATTGCAATTAATTTTTCCATGTGCTTGGAGTTGTTCATAGAGTGATTACACAGGCTAAACCGACTTTCACATCATAATGTAAAATCTAACTATGAGGAATAGAAATAGACCACCAATTACAAGATGCATAAAAAAACTTGATCCTATTATTTGATAGGTTTATGAATTTAAAAATATAGTTCATAGTTCCTGTGGTGCATGAACATCTTATGAACACATATTTCTATGTGCAAACAATTTTATCAGGTCAACAATGCAAATGGGAAGGATAAATGCCATTCAGTTCTGATATAATTAATGGATAATATATATATATATATATATATATATATATATATATATATATATATATATATCAAGATCCAACAAAAATTAGGTTCCAAATTGCAGAATAAAAAGGTTGGCTTTAGTAAGAGTAGCAGATGACGGGAACAAGAACTTGAAAGAAACAGGGAGATAATGAAATTTACCTTGACTTATAAAAAGGTAAAAGGAAATCATTAAATAAGTACTAAGGAGGTATTAAAAGTAATTATTCTTCTAAAATTATATACTGCTAGATGTTGAAACTTGAAAGAGACTATTGCATTTGGTATTTGGAGCGAAGTTGGTACTTGACATTCCATTAGTCATAAAGACTGTAAACTTATAGAATAGTAATTATTAGAGAGTCAACAGTATGTGCAGATTGAAGACAGCTACCAACAAGAAGATAATCAACTTTAGGATTGGCTGCAAAGGCCAGAAAATCCTCCAGCATGGAAGAAGCCAAAACCAAAGGAGGTGTGAGCATATTAGATTAGTAATACTATCTTTGGATGGAGTACTACACATTAAAAAATCTTACTCACAAAGAGGGTCTTCTAGAAGCTTCTGATTGTTGGTACCGACGTCAAGCATAACTGGGAGCACCTGTTAGACATAGGCATAGGTGAGTCTGGCAGACAACATATTTTTGCAAACATGAAGGCACATCATAACACAAAAGTGTTGGGTCTTTTTTTTGTGTGTGGAAGTATAACAATCACCAGTTCTAATATTCAAGGAGCAAATTGTGAGTTCATCAATTTTGCTTAAATTGTACAAGACACTGACAATTATAAATGACATAGGCAGACTTGCCAAACATCAGCAGTAGCAGTCAGTACTTAACACTAGAACAAAGCCTCATTTTAAGTCAGGAATCATTTCCTTTATTTAATTTTATTTACGTCTTTTTGGATAGGCTAGTTAGTCAGATTGATATCCTTTGACAAATCCTTATCAGATGTCTATGTTCCATAGTACTTCAGATTTACAAAGCGGCACATGCAAAAGATAGAAAACATATGTAACAGATAATCTGATAATGACGTAGCTCATGAATGCGAAATCGCAGAACAAATAGTAACTTCCATACATACTCTTTGTGGGTTGATACCAGCAGCTGCTACATACATGTCAAGTTTGCCAACTGGTATACCTATCCCCTGAACTCCAAGATCTCCAAGGCCAAGAATACGGCTTCCATCCGTCAACACAATCATGTCTACCTGCAAACAGAAGACGAGAATGCATAGGGTGATTCTATTTGATCAAAGCCGTGCATTTTTTGTTCTACAAAGACAATCTGTATCAAAGAGGTTAAAGTCTGGAATATTTTCGAGCTACACTTCATTTGAGTTTTGCATAAATCTGAAACATTTACTGTTTAACTTTCTATATCCCAGTCTTTCAGACAAATTTCTGAAATGAAAAATGAAAGGGATAATATAATATGGGTCTAACTTTGTCACTGTACTAAAAATAAACCAATGGCCAGTAACTTAGCTCCTCATCATCCAAACTAAACATCACGAATTCCTGCATCAGAAAATAAGAGGCAGGAGAAGCTAATGAGAGATTCCCTACGAAAGCATAAAGGAGGCAGCACATTTCGGAAGATTTGGGTATCTGTAAATTCGAAATTTACAACTGGTTTTGGCTTACTCAGAGAACCATCCATATTGATCCGTACCATACGAGAACCATATCTAACACAAAAGAGGATTTGTAGAGAGGAAAGTTATTCAAAGGGTGGGTTTTCTAACTTACTTCTAGATAATCGAAATGATAGAAGGGGAAGCTGAAAATCAGAAAGTTGTAAAATCACATAATACCTGAGTAGAAGGCCAGTTGAAGATCATTGACATCATCTCTCCCTTATCTTTGGCACTGAAATACATGCCACGTGGACGTCTAAACAAGCCAGAGTAGTTTTGGCAAACCAATCCTACTGTTGGAGTGTATATTATGGGAGCAAAATCTTTGATATTGTCAATTAGAACCTGAGAAGAAAGTTAGGGATTTAACTTCAGCTTAGTTTATTTGCTACTTAGCATTTGCAAGCATGATTTGCAACCATCAGACTTACTCGGTAGTACAATGTCTCATTCCTGTCATGCAGCCTGTTTAAGATCCTCCATTTTGCTAACGAGATAACACTGTCTGGTTGACCTCCAGTATTTTTCTCAAGTGATCGAAATGACTCCACTAGCGGTACAACAAAAGAAAGAACATGGTATTAGACAACACGACTTCATGACGGATATCTTACAACAGAACTTATTGAACAGAAACAACAATACACTGATGGATACACAATAACATCACTGCCAACATGAGTGAAATTGGACAGAGTGTGCCTCAGTATGATACATAAGATAATTGAATAGACAAAAAAAATAAAGAGCTTTCTAGAAGATTTACCATTATGCAGTCAAAATGGAAGATTGGAACCAAAAAGTACAAATATCTTTATTTTCGGCAAGATTAGATGTAAATGTTCCAGAAATTCTTCTTCTCTTCTTCAGCAGGGAGGAACTAAGTTTATAGATTTTAATACATGTAGGTGCCGAATAAGACGAGAAAGCTAAAATATAGAAGATCTGAAACTATTTTTCTTTTCAATAACCAAGAAATCCTTTGTTTCCAGTTTCGAAACTCGGTGGATAATGGGTTCACCCTTTTACTCACTCAAATACCAAACATGGTTCACAATAGGATTCAAACCCGTGATGATCTACTACATTCCGTGTTGAACTACCTTTCCCGTTGAACCAAAGCCCTAGGGGCAAAAAGATGTCAAAGTAGATGTTCTGTCAAGCCTCATTTATAGTGCCACTAAAATTTCTTGGGAATATTTGGAGTAAAAGAGCATAATGTTGACACCTCATAAATCACACTGGTAGTGGTAGGCAATAAATATGTCGAACCAACTTAGACAACTCTTCCAGCACCTCATTCCATCAAGCATTTTCTTCTATTTATTACTAGATATAGTCTGGTGAAAATTAACAGAACCGTTATCCATGTTCAAGATTCTTCACCAAAAGGTTATGCTCCGTAATCACTTGTGAAAACCAATAACAACCAGAATTTTGGCTTTGGACATTTCTAAGGGGATGAACTGTCCATACCCTGCCAAAGAAAAGGGAGAAAAGATTGATAGATCAAAAACCCACAAGTACTATTACCAAACTAAATTGATGTTCTCGTCAAATTTTCATGGCAGTTCTCATCGTCTGTATTGGTTTTCAACATACTTCGAAAGCTAAGAAACTGTCTGGTTGACAAGACAAGGTTGGACTATTCTAGAATTTAAAGTTAAGATGTCTGCAATCGACAGAAACCTAAAATATTATAGTCTTTTTTCTTTTAGTAAGCAATTAAGCAAAACAGGTACTTGTCAACAGCTCGGATAGCAGCTCCTGACAGCTTGAGGTCATAGGTGTAAGGATATCACCAAAGCTTACACAATTATGGAATAACTTCTTTTAGATTTTAGAAACATGAGGGAACTACTTTACAGTTTTTATATGAAATGGCTGCTTCAGTGATAATTCCATTTAAAAAAGTTTGTAAGGTCAACAGTCAATGCCATTACTAACTTTAAGTTTTTGCAATCAAATCTATTAAACGAGATGCATTTACATTGGTAATCTGGAAAGATTTGTTGCTAACTTTTTCCACATCTGTTGGCAGCAGATAGCTCCAGTACCAAAAGTAATTTTGATATGCTAGCAGGAAAATAAAACCACGTTCTATCTAATTTAGAAGGCAGCAACAACGGAAGAGAGAGAGAGAGCAGGAAGTTTCTTCTAAGTAGATTGAGCATGGACCCCTCTTTTTCTATAAAAAGCTGAATATTAACTCACATGCAAGCAACAAGGGCTAAGTATAAAACAGAACAACTTACTGAAGCGGTCATATTGCTGTTCAAATGTTATTACGCGAGGTGGGAGAAGACCCCGCAGCCCCAATCGGTCTCTTTCCGTCATTGGGAATCCTGTGTCCTGTATTTTGTTTATTTCAAGCAATAACATCAAGTTACATCACTTTCATTCAACTATTACAATGATTGAAAGCATAATTAAGTAAATAAAAGATTGCTCTCTCTAAGTTTAAACTTTTAAATGAGAAGGTTCACACAATTTAACATGGTACCATATGAGAGTAGGCAGCGGTCGTGGGTTCATGTTTCAACACTAGCCATTGTCAAAAGGAATTTCTGCATACTTAGACCTTTCAAAAAGAACCAAGACTGAACGTGAAGGGGCGTGTTGAAGGCATAATAAAGTAAGTAAAATGTGCTCTCTAACAGTTTAAGTTTAAGCTTTGTGAGATGGTTCACACTTTAACAAGAATCATTTGTATTGTAATCTCTTCTTGTTCGTACGTATTGTAATCAGAATATTGTAATCTTAAGGTTGTGTCAATCCTGGTCTCTTGACAGAGCTTGTGAGGTTGCATAAATCATGGTCTCTCGAGAAACATAAAGCTTAATTCTGAACTCGTGAAGATATAATGTAGTATTATTTTTTATCTTCTTGTTAATTTATTACAAAAAAATTCTTATAAGGGCAGAAGAATATAGAACCATATGCCTTCTTGGACAGCCTAAACACCATGACATTATGGATATCTCTGCATTGTCTTGTACTTATGAAATTTCTTGTAAAATGCAGAAGATTAAAAATCCCAATGAGGACATCACGGTATGTGTTATATTCTGCTTCTACATTTGGATTCTGAACTTTCAGCATAGTTCCTTTCAGTTTCTAGATCACGTACCCAATTTTTATTTTTGCCAGAACACCCTACTTGAGTCTGTTTATGAGTAACCTTGAAGGACAATTATTTTTTATAATTGTGGTGCTTGGGTCAGCTTGCGTGCACCTCGACTAATTTCACGGATACTTGTCAGTTGTCACCTCCCAGGTAACTCTATCCACCAAGACTAGAACAGATGGGAAAAAATCACCTAGTGTTTTGTCTTTGCTGGGGATTGAACCTGAGACCTCATGGTACTCAACTCACTTCATTGACCACTAAACCACACCCTTGACTCCTTGAGTGCCCTAATAGGACAATTTGGTCCACTACCATCCCTTCACTTATTATACAAGCATAATTTAACTCAATCCAAAAGTAGTTTAGTCGGCTATATGAATCCTTTATATCCATTTCCTCAATAGAATTCCCAACTCTCTAGGGAATGAAGCAGACATCATAATTTAGTCTGTGGACACAATTCTTCAATAAATAGCCTCTCATGACTCACATAACCCGAATTAATTAATACATCAAGACAAATTGGAAAATCTAGGGTGTGTTTGGTATGAAAGAATTTTTTTTTGGAAAACAAATGGGTGTGTTACTTATTTTCTAGTGTTTGGTCCAGAAGAAAAAAATATTATCCCAAGGACATTTATATATAATATAGCAAAATACTATGGAGTGGGGGTGGGATGGTCAAAAGGTGGGGTTGGGGGCGTTGTGTCACAATACTATAATTGTGACCTTATTTATTTAAGTCACTTTAGTCCTAAAGTTGTAATAGTTATATTTCAACTCCTATGTTTTAATTATTGCATTTTGATCCCGGAAGGCTTTAAAGCCATCAGCTACTCCTTTTTGGAGATTTAACCAGAAAATATTATCTCTCTTCTATCTCCTTTCCTTTTCTTTTCCCTTACGATCCAAATCTCTAGTAACAGATCCCGAGCATCTGTTACAATGGTATCAGAGTCGGTTCCAACACCGGAAATCGACGCCTCACAAGGCTTACAGAATATGTACGACGACATTCGAATGCTGAAGACTCCGCTAACCGTCGTAGCGGAAGAAATGAACAAAAGGGTCGAAGAAAATGGCAGAAAGTTCGAAGAAACCTGTAAGAAGCTCGATAGTCTTGAACAAAGACAGTTGAATCGGAAACTGGAAATCCTCATAGCAGCCATGTATCAAAACAACTCCGGAGGGTCGACACCGGCGACACCAGCAGCTACACAAGCAAACATCATTATCAGCTCCGTTCCGACCGACATGCAGTCGGTGACACCAAGGTATGACATCGAACAAGCGTCAGATAGCAAAACCCCTAACCCTATGTCTCATTCTTACACACCCTCGAGTGGTAGCTTCGGTATGGGGTTCACGTTCCCCAGCACCACTATTGACAAGTCCCCCAATTTTAGAAACCCTAATTATTCATCATCACCCCTGATTTTAACTGGAACCATTGTTCACACTCCGGAAGCCCCAAATAACCAAAGAACCCTAAAACTCAAAATCAATTTCTCTGAGTTTGACGGTATTAATCCGAGGAGCTGGTTGAGAAAATGCGAAAAGCTTTTTGAGTTATACAGTATTCCGGAAGGGGAGAAACTGGGGTATGCTTCGGTACACATTGGAGATAAGGTTGACTTATGGTTGGATGGGTATACATTGCACCTTAAAGGAACCATGAATTGGAGAAGGTTCTGTATTCAAGTATGTCGGAGGTTCGGGCGCCTGAGACCTCAAGATGTTGTTGAAGAATTCAATAAGCTAACATAGCATGAGACTACTGACCAATACCAAAGCAGGTTCGATGAGTTACTTAGTCAGATGGAAATCCTTTACTTAATGAAGCACATTATGTTGCTAGTTTCATCCGTGGCCTCAAGCCTGAAATCAAATCCTTAGTTAAATTAGCCAATCCTGCCACTGTTTTGGATGCCTATGAAGTAGCCAAATTGTATGAAGAATCCTTTAAAGCCCTCACACCTTTTATTACCACCAAATATGCCTCACAATCTACCCCAAAACCAATAACCACTACCTACCCAAAATACCAAACCAATCCCACAAACAAACCACCCCAGAACCAAAACTATCAAAATCCTCTCAGACTAACTTATCCCACTCACAAACTATCCATATAAACCAAACAACCTCCCCCATCATCTGAAAACTTTGAGAGAACAACGATTGTGTTACAAGTGCAAAGAAAAGTATACCCCTGGTCACCAATGCAAGGGCAGAGGGTTACATGCTATGGAAGGTATTGAGATAGATGGGGAGGAAGATCAACAGGAGGAATTTGTGGATGTGGCAGAAACCTTAGAAGAACCAGTGGAACAAGCTGAAGTTTCAGTGAATGCTCTTTTTGGTTTGAATACCACAAAAGGGAAAGTGTCTACTGTTGACACCCAATTTTGACCCTCCCGTCCAGTCATTAACTATAAAATTACATTAATTTTCAACAATAATTCTAATAATTTTTATAATAAAATGCAACAAATAAAACATTAATACATGCATAAATAAGCAATTTAATAATGGCACCGCGTCTCACGTAGAAAATTACGCACTTAGAGTCTCGCGCCCATATTAATTAATTTAAGCCCTGTCATGATTCTTAATTGATAATAAATACATAAAATAAATAATTTGACAATGACGTCGTATTAAATAGCATGCCCGCATTTATTATGGTAGTAATTTTAAAACTCAAGCTTAGGTTAATAAAGCACCTAGATAATTTAATCACAACTTATTAATTTAATTTACCACTAATTAATTAATACACCTAAATTAACTCCTAAACACTAATACCCTAATTAATCACCCAGCCCAATACCCAAAGCCCAATACCCCTAAACCCTAATCTCCCCCCTATTTCTACCCTACATTACCCAGCACGTCGAGGGACGAGCGGAGCTCACCTTCACTTCATCTACATCAGCAGTTGCCCTCATCCCTGACATTCACCCAGACCCCTCTATTTTCAACTACCAGCCACCAGCCTCTCTAAACCCTCTGACCTTAACCCTACACAGAACCCTAGCCGCCCTCACTCTCACCTCTCCCTCGCCCTCTCTCTGTCACCCCCTACATCACCGGCGAACTCTCGTCTCTCTCCCTGCAACACACCCGTCACCTTCCTCCCACTGTCCCGCCGACGAACCACCGTCGAACACCCATTTCCCGTCATCACCGGCGAACCACCATGTCGGCGAACACACGCTACAGTCACAACCAGTCGCCCTCACCCCTCTCCCTCACGCACTATCTCTCTCTCACCCTATCTCCCATCGTTCCTGTGTCGACCACCACTGTTACCGTTCCCGTCGTCGACCATCACGCGAACTACCATCGAACCGAGACCGCGCCGAACCACTCGCCTGCCGAACCCCCACGAACCTCACAACACCTCAACACCACAGAACCCCATTTCGTCGCCCGTGACCCATTCTCGCCTCTCTCTTCTCCATGCCTCTCGTCGATGTGTTTGTTATATCTATTTACATTCTTATTTTTACGTGTGTTTGTCGGCCGTGATTATCGTCTTACTATCTTTTGTTGGTGATTTATTATTTGAATGTCGCGGAGTTTTTAACAAATTCGCGATCTATGTTATGTTTCATTTTGGGTGATTCTGAACCGTTTGTTCGTTGGACCTGTTGGCTCGATTTTGATTTGTCGGTTGTTATCATTGTTGGCGGTGTTGGATTTCTGTTCGGTTATATCTGGAGCTTTGCTCCGCTAAGCTCGAGGACCGGTCATATGGTTATTCTGTTGTTGACTCGATCTTCTTGTTTTTGGCTTTTCTTTCGGGTGATTTTGGCAATTCTACCTGTTGTTAAAGCGATTTAGAACTAATACTACATTTTGGTATTTCTTGATTTTGAACAAGATACTACATTTTGGTATTTTACTGTTTTTTGAACAAGATACTACACTTTAGTATTAAACTGATTTTGAACATGATACTACACTTGGTATTTTTACTAATTTTTGAACAAGTTGCTACACTTGGTATTTTACTGATTTTGAACTTGATACTACACTGGCCAAAGAAGGATTTATCCGTCGATCTGGAGGCCTCCATGGTAAGAGCGGAATATGTGGGCGGAGGAAAGTGAAAAGATTGGACGAGAATGCACAACATCGTTCACCAGGAGGCGAGTCGACCGCCACCGTGACGATATTGGCTTCTCATGTCTTAGTATCCTTGGCATAACACTAGCTGAGCCCACACTATATAAAAAAAAAAAAAATTTACATTATCTTCTACATATATATCTATATATATACATGCATTGTGTCTGTTTGGTAATTTATTAATTATTTACTAACTCTTCTACTAAGTGTCTTTGCAGTGCGGGCGCACCTCAAAGTTAAAGCATTCGCGTACCCGGAGGCGCACCTCAGAGTTAAAACATTCGCATAAGATAAAAGCGAAATGTTGCTAATTTCTCTTCATTACACCTTTTATGATTATTTGCTTTTATTTATTATTTATTAACTCTTTCACTAAGTGTCTTTGCAGTATGCACTCAAAGTTAAAGCATTCGCATAAAAAATAAAATAAAAGCGAAATGTTGTTAATTTCTTCTCATTACATCTTCTATGATTATTTGCTGTTATTACCATCTTGTTAAATATGTATCTATTTTAAATATTCGCATGCATAGTTCAAATATCTCTTGGCTAGTTTAATAATTAAAACACTTTTAGAATTATAGATTACATGTTAGCACAATAATATTAAACCTAAGTTTGAACGGACAACCGCGAGTTAGCGGATCCTTTAGGATGCCTAACCCCTTCCCTTTAGGATAATAAAGAACCCTTACCTAGAACCTTACATAGTTTCACAGACCTTTAAATGGAGATCATTAATTGCAGTATTTATTGCAATAAATCAAGTGTCCTAATTCACTATAATAATTAGGTGGCGACTCCTTAAAATACATTCTATGAATCAGCGTCGTAGTACTCCGTTTCAAAACTACGGTTTAAAATGGGGTGTTCTGGATAAGCGACTCCACTGGGGATAGACAGGTTCTTAACCATAGCAAACCTAGGTTTATTATTGCTTGGCTTTATTTGCTTTATTTGTTTTAAATGCCTTAAAATTACTTATTTTAATTTTATGTGCTTAACTGTTTTAATTGCTATTTGCTTTTACTGCTTTCCTTAAACTGGCATTCCGCTCATATTTCTTGGAAAATTCACACAATCACACACTGCATGCGAGGTGCGCAGTGCATCGGAAAATTCTTTCTTGAAAACCCAAATTTAGGAGACTTGGTAACATACGTGGAGTGCGGTCTAACAGGTGGCGCGTAGCCTTCTCGCTCGAGTTGTCGCTCGGGAACCTTGCGTCTAGTAAGCCAAATCTTAGAAAACTTAAGATGAGCTATACCACTTTTATTAAGTCATGCGTCATAAACCTTAGGTGGGTTAGTCTTTGGTGTCAACGCCACAATTAGAAATTCACCAAACTTGTCGACGGGTTTCACAACCCGACGACCCATTAGCATACTATGTGTAGCGTGACGATGATAGACGGATCCAAGCCTAATCATGACACACTGAAATTGGAAAAAGTGCACCGTCATTTGGTCGTCATTTCCAACAAAGCATTACTGATTTAATGACTTGGACCTATTTATCATAATCTCGCATATCTGGCGTTTAGCCGCCTGCGGCATAAGAGAGGTCCCATGCATAAGCGCACTTGATTTGCATTTTTTGTTTTCTATTGTTGTCGCTAGCGATTACGTACATATTATTACCTGTACATATCATGCTTATAATTAGGCCACAAGTATTTGCATTTTCGCACTTTTATCACATTGCTATCGGACTTCTCTGCGTAAATCGCTCTTGAGCAAAGACGATTTGGACTTTGTGAAGCTCAACCACCATTTCGGTCCGAACAAACAGAAGTCTTTGACTATATTTTGCATTTAATTTTATGTATTGTATTTTGTCTATTTGCTTTGATTGCTATGTGCTTTCTTGCTTTCCTTAAAGCCGCATTCCGCTCATACTTCTCTCTTATGGAAAATTCACACTATCACACACAACACGCGGGTGTGCTTGGCGCTGCAAATTTCTTTCAAACACCCACATTCAGAGAGTTGGTATTTTGCGCGGAGAATCCGGTCAACCGGTGGTCGCGTAGCCTTCTCACTCGAGTTGTCCGCTCGGGAACCTGCGTCTAGAAAAGCCAAATCTTAGAAACTTAAGATAGAGCTATACCACCCTTATTTTAGGGGCGTCGTGCATTTACCTTAGGTGGGTCGGTCGCGGCATCGACACCTGATTAGGAAGACACAAACTTGTCGGCGGGTTCCTCAACCCAACGACGACCAAAGATATTATGTGTAGCGTGGCGGTGATGGACAAATCCAAACCTAATCATGTAAATGCTGAAATTGGAAAAAGTGCACCGTCGTTTGGTCGCCATTTCCAACAAAAGCATTACTGATTGGGCGGCTTGGACAAACCCATCATGACCTCGCGTATGTGACGTTTAGGCCTACGGCATAAAAGGGTCCGCGCATGTTAGGACTCGCTGCAATGTAACAATTTATGTGCAACGTGTACTTGCTAAATCTGCTATTTACACTTTTGCAAAATCACGTGCTCTACACTAACACGGTTTGCTACATGTTGTCTAAAGGATTTATCATCTTCCCCCAGGTCGATTCGTATTTGACTAAGCAATGGCGAGCATCGATATCTCACAAGATTGAAGGCACGGTCGGCATGGCCAGATTCAGGCGCATTTGAAGCGAGCAGTGGAACTGTCTTGGTTCTATAAGCAAGCAGGGTCTCGTAAAGAAAAGCGGCGTAAACGATCGAGCACCTCGCCCAAATCTGCGACAAATGGCAACCTGGCGAAGCGAGGAAACCAAGCGGGGTTGCAAGTCCAAACGGGCGAACGCGATATCGAACAAGGCGGCGAAGTCAAATGCGAATCGACCCCAAAACTCACAAATTCTCTTTGGTAGCGGTCTTTTCATATTAATAAAGCGAGAAAGTGCAATAGCCAAGCGGAAAATACGGCGAAGTTTCTTCGAAGTAGAAAAGAAGCGGCGGAGGCGGAGGATATGACAACAATCCACAATCCAAAGTCGCGTCGAAGCGTAGCGAGAAAAAGACATCGACAATCGGCGATTCGCGCAAAGCCTGGCGCGTCGGCTCGGACATAAAGTCAAAGTTGCAACCACGCGCACAACAAGGACACTATGGCAATTCGGTCAAATGCGAGGACAACATCTCGATATTCATCCCAGTATCGAGCGACATCTCTACCCATAAAATTGCACTTCGTATGTATTTATCATTTCGTTTAAACAGTCTACACTAACTTTTCTCAAGCTTAGCTTGCGGGAGCATTTATTCCACGGCGGCGGAACACGTCCGCACAACGGCGTTATCAACATTATGCCCGGCGGCGACATATATCCGACTTCGGTTACGTCGATCAGCGGGACAATTTTAAGGACTTCGCCACGAAGGACAAACAAATATGATTCCATATGCTCAGAGAGGCGCAACAATCATCGAGAATTCAAAAGTCGCGACAAAGTCTAGCGCGTCGGCTCGGGCATAAAGCACAACAAAAGCATCATGGCAATTCTTGATTGCGAGGAACATCTCGAGGGGCATCTCTACCAGCATAATTGCCTTTCTCAAATATTTATCATTCTGCTTTTACGATTTATACACTAACTTTTTCTCAGCTTAGCTTGCGGGAGCATTTATTCCACGGGAAGCGGCGTAACACGTCGCACAACGGCGTTATCGGCGTATGTCGAGCGGCGAGATATATCCGACTTCGGTTCGTCGATCAGCGGGACATTTTATTTTTAAGGTTGCACCACGAAAGGACATCGACAGATATGATTCCATATGCTCGAAAGATCGACATAAACTGGGACAATTTTAAGGACTTTACTACAAATGACATCAATGGACATGGTCAATTTACGCAAAGGGTTCCATGTCCCAGCTGGGACAAGTTTTAAAGAGAACTGACGGCGGAGCAGGAGTATGGGAGAATATACCGCGATTTGGATAAGGAAGTTTGCTTTGTTTCCTGACATATCACTATTCAAATATCGACATAATTTCCTACTAGCATATAAGTATATTTTCTCAAGATAGAATATTTTTCAACAAATGTTTTGACAAGACTAAATCGAGACGGGGTTACATGTCGGACAAGACGACGCGTGCAAATATAAAGAGCCAATACAAATCCGCCGACCCCTCCACGAACTCACAATATTTCATTGACTGAATTTTTGCAGGTCAACAGGAACAAGGAGGACAATAACTTTCCAATACAGATTAAGCTCGCGAAGTCCATCTGCGACAAGTCGACATCAAATACATCTCGCAAAAACACATCTTCGTTACTCGAGCTCTGACATTTACACTTTAATTATTTCATCTAGCTTTGATTATGCATAACACGATTTTTATCTATGCCCATCTGGCGTCATTTGCATTTCGTCCATACTGAGCGATAACGCTCATCTGGCGTCATTTGCATTTCGTCCATCTGAGCGATAACGCCCATCTGGCGTCATTTGCATTTAAATCCATCTGAGCGATAACGCCCATACTGGCGTCATTTGCATTTCGTCCATACAAGCGATAACGCGCCCATCTGAGTCATGCGTCGTCCATACAGGCGAAGCCCATCTGGCGTCATTTGCATTTAAATCCATCTGAAGCGATAACGCCCATCTGGCGTCGTTGCACCGTCCATCTGAAGCGATAACGCCCGCGTCATTTGCATTTCGTCCATCTGAGCGATAACGCCCATCTGGCGTCGTTGCATTTCGTCCATCTGAGCGATAACGCCCATACTGGCGTCGTTTGCATTTCGTTCATACTGAGCGATAACGCCCATACTGGCGTCGTTTGCATTTCGTCCATCTGAGCGATAACGCCCATCTGGCGTCGTTGCATTTCGTCCATACTGAGCGATAACGCCCATCTGGCGTCGTTTGCATTTCGTCCATACAAGCGACAACGCCCATCTGGCGTCGCTTGCATTCGTCCATCTGAGGCAACCAGCGCCCATCTGGCGTCACTTGCATTTCGTCCATCTGAGCGACAACGCCCATCTGGCGTCGTTGCATTTCGTCCATCTGAGCGATAACGCCCATCTGGCGTCGTTGCATTTCGTCCATACAAGGCGATAACGCCCATCTGGCGTCGTTTGCATTTCGTCCATCTGAAGCGATAACGCCCATCTGGCGTCGTTGCATTTCGTCATCTGAGCGAATACGCCCATCTGGCGTCGTTGCATCGTCCATACAAGCGAAGCGCCCATCTGGCGTCATTTGCATCTAAATCCATCTGAGCGACAACGCCCATCTGGCGTCATTTGCATTTCGTCCATACAAAGCGATAACGCCCATCTGAGCGTCATTTGCATTTCGTCCATACAAGAGCGAATACGCCCATCTGGCGTCACTTGCATTTAAATCATCTGAGCGATAACGCCCCATCTGGCGTCACTTGCATTTCGTCCATACAAGCGATAACGCCCATCTGGCGTCATTTGCATTTAAATCCATCTGAGCGATAACGCCCATCTGGCGTCATTGCATTCGTCATCTGAGCGACAACGCCCATCTGGCGTCGCTTGCATTTCGTCCATCTGAGGCACAACGCCCATCTGGCGTCGTTGCATTTCGTCCATCTGAGCGACAACGCCCATCTGGCGTCATTTGCATTTCGTCCATCTGAGCGATAACGCCCATCTGGCGTCGTTGCATTTCGTCCATACTGAGCGATAACGCCCATCTGGCGTCGCTTGCATTTCGTCCATCTGAGCGATAACGCCCATCTGGCGTCGCTTGCATTTCGTCCATCTGAGGCAGCAACGCCCATCTGGCGTCGCTTGCATTTCGTCCATACTGAGCGACAACGCCCATCTGGCGTCACTTGCATTTCGTCATACAAGGCGACAACGCCCATCTGGCGTCATTTGCATTCGTCATCTGAGCGACAACGCCCATCTGGCGTCACTGCATTTCGTCCATACAAGCGATAACGCCCACTGGCGTCATTTGCATTTAAATCCATCTGAGCGACAACGCCCATCTGGCGCCATTTGCATTTCGTCCATCTGAAGCGATAACGCCGCCTGGCGTCATTTGTATTTCGTCATCTGAGCGACAACGCCCATACTGGCGTCATTTGCATTTCGTCCATCTGAGCGATAACGCCCATCTGGCGTCATTTGCATTTCGTCCATCTGAGCAAGCGCCCATCTGGCGTCCTGCATTCGTCCATCTGAGCGATAACGCCGCTGGCGTCGCTTGCATTTCGTCCATCTGAAAGCGACAACGCCCATCTGGCGTCATTTGCATTTCGTCCATCAAAGCGACAACGCCCATCTGGCGTCGCTGCATTTCGTCCATCTGAAGGCAGCAGCGCCCATACTGGCGTCATTTGCATCTCGTCCATACAAAGCGACAACGCGCCATACAAGGCGTCATTTGCATCTCGTCCATACTGAGCGATAACGCTCATCTGGCGTCATTTGCATTTCGTCCATACGAGCGATAACGCCACACAAGGCGTTATCTGCGTCTCGTCTATCTGGCGTCGTTGCATTTCGTCCATCTGAGCGAACGCCCATCTGGCGTCATTGCATCTAAATCCATCTGAGCGACAACGCCATCTGGCGTCATTTGCATTCGTCCATCTGAGCGATAACGCTCATCTGGCGTCGTTGCATTTCGTCCATCAAGCGAATACGCTGCATCTGGCGTCAACTGCATTTCGGTCATACGAGCGATAACGCCCATCTGGCGTCATTTGCATTTCGTCCATCTGAGATGAACGCCCATACTGGCGTCACTGCATTCGTCCATACAAGCGACAACGCCCATCTGGCGTCATTTGCATTTCGTCCATCTGAGCGACAACGCCCATCTGGCGTCATTTGCATTTCGTCCATCTGAGCGATAACGCCCATCTGGCGTCGTTGCATTTCGTCCATACTGCGATAACGCCCATCTGGCGTCACTTGCATTTCGTCCATCTGAGCGATAACGCCCATCTGGCGTCGCTTGCATTTCGTCCATCTGAAGCGATAACGCCCATCTGGCGTCATTTGCATTTCGTCCATCTGAGCGATAACGCCCATCTGGCGTCACTTGCATTCGTCCATCAAGGCGACAACGCCCATCTGGCGTCATTTGCATTTCGTCCATCTGAGCGACAACGCCCATACTGGCGTCGCTTGCATTTCGTCCATACAAGCGATAACGCCGCCTGGCGTCATTTGCATTCGTCCATACAAGGCGACAACGCCCATCTGGCGCCATTGCATTTCGTCCATCTGACGATAACGCCGCCTGGCGTCATTTGTATTTCGTCCATACTGAAGCGACAACGCCCATCTGGCGTCATTTGCATTTCGTCCATCTGAGCGATAACGCCCATCTGGCGTCATTTGCATTTCGTCCATCTGAGCGACAACGCCCATCTGGCGTCACTTGCGTTCGTCCATACTGAGCGATAACGCCGCCTGGCGTCACTTGCATTTCGTCCATACAAGACGACAACGCCCATCTGGCGTCATTTGCATTTCGTCCATCTGAGCGACAACGCCCATCTGGCGTCTACTTGCATTCGTCCATCTGAAGCGGCAGCGCCCATCTGACGCGTCATTTGCATCTCGTCATACAAAGCGACAACGTCCATACTGGCGTCATTTGCATCGTCCATCTGAGCGATAACGCTCATCTGGCGTCGTTTGCATTTCGTCCATACGAGGCGATAACGCCCACATGGCGTCATCTGCGTCTCGTATCTGACAAGGCGTGTCGGCCATCATTCCATATACGATTTGACTACAACCACAACACAAAATTTACATTCTTACATTATTTTGTTTTGTGATTTATGCACTAATGCTTATCTTAGCTTGATCTACGAGGCTGCAAGATGGAGCCTGGCGTGAATTTTCTCTTCAATGACAGGGCAATTTGTTGGGGCAACCTTCCCGACAAGCGGCGGCGCCTCAATGTCGGTCCACTCGTTCGCGTCACCATAAGCCACAGCGGTACACCCCAGGTTCAAGCCAGTTATTTTTATTTCTTCACTTTTTGCACCATAGCCCGATGTCATCATAACTCGACAACAGGACAATTTTTAGTCGCGTCAGCCTTGCCTAATTTGCCCAATTGCCCAACATTTCTAATTCTGAGGGTCGAGACAAAATTGGCTATGAGTCAACGTCTTTGTCCGAAGATTCTTCCATCATCTCCATACAAAGAGGGACAACTGTTGACACCCAATTTTGACCCTCCGATCATTAACTATAAAATTACATTAATTTTCAACAATAATTCTAATAATTTTTATAATAAAATGCGAGAAATAAAACATTAATACATGCGTAAATAAGCAATTTAATAATGGCACCGTCTCACGTGAAAATTACGCGCTTAGAGTCTCGCGCCCGTATTAATTAATTTAAGCCACATGATTCTTAATTGATAATAAATACATAAAATAAATAATTTGACAATGACGTCGTATTAAATAGCATGCCCGCATTTATTATGGTAGTAATTTTAAAACTCAAGCTTAGGTTAATAAAGCACCTAGATAATTTAATCACAACTTATTAATTTAATTTACCACTAATTAATTAATACACCTAAATTAACTCCTAAACACTAATACCTAATTAATCACCCAATACCCAAAGCCCAATACCCGCAAACCCTAATCTCCACTATTTCTACCTACATTACAAAGACGTCGAGGAGAGGCGAGCTCACCTTCACTTCATCTACACGGCGGTTGCCTCATCCCGACATTCACGGACACTCTATTTTCAACTACCATCCACCTCTGCTAAACCTCCGACCTTAACCTACACGGAACCTGCGCGCCACTCTCTCTCTCCCTCGCCTCTCTCTGCACCCCTGCATCACGGCGAACTCGTCTCTCTCGCAACACACCCACCTTCCTCCCATTGTCGCCGGCGAACCACCGTCGAACACCCATTTCCGTCATCGCGGCGAACCGCGTGTCGGCGAACACACTTCTGATCGCGACGATCGCCTCGCCCTCTCCTCACGCACTATCTCTCTCACCCTATCACCCATCGTTCTGTGCGACCACCACATTACCCGTTCATAAATCGACCGTCAGCGAACGATCCAACGAGCCGACCGCAGCCATTTGACCTCTGCCGTCGAACCCCACGAACCTCACAACACCTCAACACCACGTAACCCCATTTCGTCGCGACCCATTCTCGCCTCTCTTCTCCCTTAACCTCCTCGTCGATGTGTTTGTTATATCTATTTACATTCTTATTTTTACGTGTGTTTGTCGGCCGTGTTATCGTCTTACTATCTTTTGTTGGTGATTTATTATTTGAATGTCGCGAGTTTTTAACAAATTCCGCGATCTATGTTATGTTTCATTTTGGGTGATTACGAACCGTTTGTTCGTTGGACCTGTTGGCTCGATTTTGGTATTTGTCGGTTGTTATCATTTGTTGGCGGTTGGATTTCTGATACAGTTATATCTGAGCTTTGCTCGCAAGCTTCGAGGACCGTGATCATATGGTTGTCTGTTGTTGGCTCACGATCTTCTTGTTTTTGGCTTTTCTTTCGGGACTGATTTTGGCAATTCTACCCTGTTGTTAAACCGATTTAGAACTAATACTACATTTTGGTATTTTCTTGATTTTGAACAAGATACTACATTTTGGTATTTCTTGTTTTTGAACAAGATACTACACTTTAGTATTAAAGCGATTTTGAACATGATACTACACTTGGTATTTTTACTAATTTTTGAACAAGTTGCTACACTTGGTATTTTCACGATTTTGAACTTGATACTACATGGCCAAAGAAGGATTTATCCGTCGATCCGGAGAGCCTCAGTAGTAAGCGGAATATGTGGGCAGGAGGAAAGTGAAAAGATTGGGCGAGAATGCAATATCGTTCACCGGAGGCGAGTCGGCCGCGTGGCGATATTGGCTTCTCATGTCTTAGTATCCTTGGCATAACACTAGCTGAGCCCACACTATATAAAAAAAAATATATTTTTTACATTATCTTCTACATATATATCTATATATATACATGCATTGTGTCTGTTTGGTAATTTATTAATTATTTACTAACTCTTACTAAGTGTCTTTGCAGTGCGGGCGCCTCAAAGTTAAAGCATTCAGCGTGCGGAGGCGCGGAGTTAAAACATTCGCATAAGATAAAAGTGAAATGTTGCTAATTTCTCTTCATTACACCTTTTATGATTATTTGCTTTTATTTATTATTTATTAACTCTTTCACTAAGTGTCTTTGCAGTGCGGAGCGCTCAAAGTTAAAGCATTCGCATAAAAATAAAATAAAAGCGAAATGTTGTTAATTTCTTCTCATTACATCTTCTATGATTATTTCTTTGTTATTACCATCTTGTTAAATATGTATCTATTTTAAATATTCGCATGCATAGTTCAAATATCTCTTGGCTAGTTTAATAATTAAAACACTTTTAGAATTATAGATTACATGTTAGCACAATAATATTAAACCTAAGTTTGAACGGACAACCGCGAGTTAGCGGATCCTTTAAGATGCCTAACCCCTTCCCTTTAGGATAATAAAGAACCCTTACCTAGAATCTTACATAGTTTCACAGACCTTTAAATGGAGATCATTAATTGCAGTATTTATTGCAATAAATCAAGTGTCCTAATTCACTATAATAATTAGGTGGCGACTCCTTAAAATACATTCTATGAATCAACCGTACGTAGTACTCCCGTTTTCAAAACTACGGTTTAAAATGGGGTGTTACATCTACCATAAAGATCAGAGGGTATGCTGGGAAAGTACCCTTGACTATATTCATAGACAGTGGCTCCACCCATTCGTTTATAGATCCTTATATCATTAAGAGGTTAAGCTTACCAAGACAACCTCTGAAGAAGCCCCTGAAAGCGATAGCAGCCAATGGACAGGAAATGATTTGCTATTTTGAAAGCCCTTCATTCAAGTGGCAGGGTAAACAATTATGTTACAAACTAAGCATCCTAAGGGTAGGAGGGTGTGACATGATACTCGGCATGGATTGGATAGATGAAGTGGCACCAATTATACTGCATACTAGGTCACACAGCTTAAGCTTCTTATACAAGGGGGACATGATCACATTATATGGGGATCAAGAGGAGACGGAAGTTACAACCACTGCCATTGAGAAACTGAAGAGAATGTTGCAATGTGGCACATGTGAAGTAATAGCTAAAATTGCAGTAATGGGAGCAGAAAAAGGGGACCCAAGTGTGACTACTGTTATTGACAGGTTGCTGCAAAAATACAAAGAGGTGTTCCAAGAGCCCACTAAATTGCCACCAAAGAGAGAATGTGATCACATGATTAATCTTATCCCTGGAGCCGAGTCATTCAACCTGAGGCCCTATAGATACTCCTTTGACCAAAAGAATGTTATTGAATCCATGATCACCGGATGTTGAAAGCTACAACTGTGGTTCCTAGCCACTCAACTTTTGCTTCACATGCACTACTGGTTAAGAAAAAAGATGCTACTTGGAGGTTATGTATTGATTACAGGAGACTCAACAGTTTAATAGTCAAGAATAAATACCTCATTCCCATGATAGAAGACTTGCTAGATGCGTTGTCTGAGCCCATATCTTCTCCAAAGTGGACTTGAGGGTTGGGTATCACCAAGTGAGAATGAAAGAAGGAGAAGAATACAAAACTGCATTCAGAACACACCATGATCTATGGGAATTCAGGGTAATGCCTTTTGGTTTAACGAATGCACCTGCCACCTATCAGGCACTCATGAATAGTGTTTTCAAGGATCAATTGAGGAAGTTCATATTGGTGTTCTTTGATGATATACTGATATACAACAAGATCATAGAGCAACATTTGATACACTTGGAAACTGTTCTACAATTACTTCAGGAAAACCAACTGTATGCCTTTTGGTTTAACGAATGCACCTGCCACCTTTCAGTCACACATGAATAGTGTTTTCAAGGATCAATTGAGGAAGTTCATATTGGTGTTCTTTGATGATATACTGATATACAGCAAGATCATAGAGCAACATTTGATACACTTGGAAACTGTTCTACAATTACTTCAGGAAAACCAACTGTATGCCAAGATGAGCAAGTGTGAATTTGGGCAATCACAGATAGAATACTTGGGGCATCTCATTACAAACCAGGGAGTGAGTATTGATCCAAGTAAGGTCAGTGCAATGCTAGACTGGCCAAAGCCACACACTATCAAGGAATTGAGAGGATTCCTAGGATTAACAGGGTACTATAGAAAGTTTGTAAGGAATTATGCCCATATCAGCAAGCCCCTGACAAATTTATTAAAGAAGGAGAGTTTGGATGAAACCACGAAGTGACGACCTTGATACAGCGGACTATGTCAGCGACCGCGTGCTAGCGTTACGGACTTTACCAAACCTTTTATATTAGAGGTTGATTCTTGCAACACTGGTATTGGTGTTGTGCTGGTGCAGGACAGAAGACCCTTAGCTTTTATGAGTCAAGTGTTGAGCAAAAAACACCAAGGATTATCCACTTATGAAAAAGAGCTGATAGCACTATTACAAGTTGTGGACAGATGGAGACATTATATACACCCCATCACTTCATCATAAAGCTGACCATTTCAGCCTGAAATTCTTACAAGAACAGAAGATAACTAATTCATTACAACACAAGGGACTCGCTAAGTTGATGGGGCTAAACTTTGAGATCCAATACAAGAAGGGGGTTGAAAACATAGTGGCTGATGCATTGTCCAGAAAGGATAATCATCCAAGGAGCCAAGCAAGGGGACAAATACAAATCAGTGCCTCGTTTTAACACAAGTACAACCAAAGTGGATAGAAGAAATATTATAGAGTTACAAAGGGGATCTTCAGGTGCTTCAGGCAATTACTACTCTTAGCACAAATTCAGACTCTGAGTCAGAGATGTCACTACAAGCAGGACTAGTAAGGTATAAAGGAAGAGTTTGGGTGGGTCAAAATGGAACCTTGAGACATGACTTAACAAAAAATTTACACAAGTCAGGCCTTGGAGGACACTCAGGAGTATGGGTCACTTATCAAAGGCTTAAAGCAGTATTTTATTGGCCAGCCATGATAGAACAGGTGAAAAATGTGTTACAAAGTCTGCCAGAGGTGCAAAGATGAACAAATTGTCTATCCAGGCTTGCTGCAGCCCCTACCTACATCCGAAGGGAAAGACACTGTGTTAGTGGTTATTGATAGATATAGCAAGTATGCTCATTTTATTGCTATGGCCCACCCCTTCACATCACCACAAGTAGCAAGTTATTCTCGGATAACATATATAAATTACATGGGTTACCCAGGAGTATAGTATCTGATAGGAATAAAGTGTTCCTTAGTAATTTTTGGAAGGAACTGTTCAAGCAACTACTGGTACAACATTAATTACCATTCGGCACTAAAAATGACTCCTTTCAAGGTTTTGTATGGGTATGATCATCCACAGTTAACTTTTGAACTCATTGCTAAAACCAAGGTGGACATTGTTGATCAGATGCTTAGAGAGAGACAACTGATGACTAAGGTATTGAAAGAAAATCTGACCAAGGCACAGAACAGAATGAAAGTCAATGCAGACAAAAAGAGAACTGAAAGGGAATTCACTGTTGGTGATTGGGTGTTTTTGAAGCTACAACCTTATCGGAAAACATCTATAACCTTAAGGAAGAACCTCAAGCTTGCATCGAGTTACATGGTCCTTACAGTTACTCGAAGCTGGGGCGATGGCTTATAAATTAGCACTCCCGGATGGTGCCAAGATACATCATGTATTCCGTATCTCACAGTTGAAGAGGAGAATTGGAGATCACCTCAGTCCCTCGATTGATCCCCCATACTGCTCAGATGAAGGCCAACCATTAGTAGCACTAGTCGCAGTGTTGGATAGAAGAATGGTGAAAAGAGGAAACAAGACTACGACACAGGTTCTGATTCAATGGGCAAATTTACTACCGGAGGAGTCCACCTGGAGAATTATCAATTCATCAAATCTCAGTTCCCAGAGTTGAGACGGATTAGAGCAAGTATTGTTTGAAGGAGCATGGAGTGTCACAATACTATAATTGTGACCTTATTTATTTAAGTCACTTTAGTCCCAAAGTTGTAATAGTTATATTTCAACTCCTATGTTTAATTATTGCATTTTGATCCCTGTAAGGCTTTAAAGCCATCAGCTACTCCTTTTTGGAGATTTAACCAGAAAATATTATCTCTCTTCTTTCTCCTTTCCTTTTCTTTTCCCTTATGATCCAAATCTCTAGACACGTTGGATGGGTGGAGAGGAGACAATGAACTTGGAATGTCACTTATTTTCCCTACTTCCATTAAGGAACTCATTTTCGAAACTTGTTTTCCTAGAGAAAATTTTGGCCAACCAAACATGGAAAAATTGAAAAACATTCTTCCACCATACCAAACACACCCCTAGTGTTTCATTGAACCTCCATTATAAGACAAATATTAGGTGCCTCCAGATTAACCAAACAACCTTAATTTTTTCAACTAATAGTAGCAGAATAACATACTCTAAATGAAGCAGATCATGGTAATTTCCAATCGTAATTAAGCTAAAAAGAATGAACCTTGTTGAACCAAGGATCATGAAGAATATCAGCACCGCGCTTGTGGACCATACATGGAGCTGGAATAGCCGTCGAGAACCGCCGGAAAGTCGACGCTGCTCTCCACATTGTACGGTACAAACAACAATTGAAGTCGCCTTACGTTGTTCTTTGTGTCAACTACTGATATTTATACGGACTCCTTCAACGCTATTTATTCCCTTTACTTTTCTTCTTTTTCACTACTCCATTTTCCCCAATTTTATGTGCCCTTGTTGGAATTTCGACATTAAATTTTCATCATAAACTCGGATATAAAAAATATTATAAATTATACTTTTTAATTTTAATTTAAGTGTATTAATTTGATTTGGCATGAACTTAAACAAAGAAAGTAAGGTAATTTGTGAATCTTGTTGTCTTAACATCTGTGTGATTTTTTAAATCTTGTGATCTTAAACTTGTCTTGAAATTGGAAAACTTACTAAATATAAATATAAAAAGAGAAACCAAAAAAGGAAGTAAGACATTTAAATTGAAACGGAGAAAGTAATAATTAACAACTTAAAATATTTAAAACACATATAAAAATTTTGATACAAAAAAAAATTGGTTGATTGTTATAGTCTAAAAAATTGGTTGATTGGTATATTTAAAATTGGTTCCTTTTTAGTATGTCTCAAAAAAATGTTATCTTTTTCAAATTAAAAATAATTTAACTTTAAAATCCTCTTTTACTTTTAATGAAATGAGTTATAGTCTAAGATTTATTTTAGACCACACATTTTAAAAACAAATCTTTTTAATTTTTTTTATGTTAAATCAAATAGTGTCACGTAAAATTGAACGGATGGAGTAATAATTTAAGGGCGTATGTAGTGCTCGAAGCAGTGAAACTTGAAGCTGTTAGTTAAAGTAGGCATATCGAAATATGCCTACCTGAGAGCTCTGTGCAACACTGAGTGAATTTAATGTTGTGTAATGCAAAAAATTTAAGTTGCTCAACTACACACTGAATTTCTAAGAGGATTAAACAAACAAGTATGAATTTTTATATTATCGGTGTATTTTAATTTATTACAGGATGGCATTTAATTTATAGAAAGTAACTCAATTGTCCTTACTTTGGACAGTTGGCTATTAGTGCATGAAAAATCTATATACTATTGTAGTACAAAAGAAGGTAAACTCTTGCTAAAGTTAGTGAGGGTAAAACTACATTGCTGCACTCGCCACAAATACACTAAGATCCGCCTTTACGCAAAAGGCATGCAACATAAATTTGCACTGCAAATGGTGATATCTTATGGCTCAAGCATAGATATCCTATTAGCTGCTTCCTGGAGTGGCATATGCAAATTTACTTTTCTGGTTGCATATGCTCTTACAAGTCACAAGGAAAAGCCAGTAAAGGACAAATCAACTCCCAATATCTGCTTCCTCGGGTTCCTTCAAATTTCTAGGTAAGCAACTGGTTCATATAAGAGTTTATGTTGTTATTGTTGAGGAGAATGCATATGTCAACTCCATTAGCTGCTTCCTGGGGTTGCTGGGGACTTCTTAATAAGAAACTCAATTTTCTGGTCACGTAAGAGAAGACTTATTATATGAGAAATAGATTCAAAATATTGGCACGAGGCATATGTTTAGATGAATGAAGTTCTAACTCCTAAATATTATGTTCACAAGTTTCTGATAAGATCATAACCAGTTGATTTGCTTTGTGAAACATCTCGAAAACTTAAATCATCGTTGAAGGAAATAAATTTTCAAGAAGTATTTCAAAAGCTAGATGCAGTAGTAAAAAGGTATTCACCTTCACTGATTTGTTAACTTCTTCAAGCTTATGAAGCAGAAAATCAGAAGGTACAAAACTCTTGTGCTCCATTGGGGAGCCTGTCAGCTGCATAATAGATGGATGGAAGTTTCAAATATTTAAATAAAATGACGTAAAAAAACATTTTAACAGGAATTAATTTACATCGTCCATCCATAATAAATATGGATCATCGATGCAAGATCAAACTATGTTCTGCTACTGCATGCAAGAACACTGGAGCTCTGCTTAACAACAGGTTCAGATGAAATGATATAGGCAAACAGAAATCATTTGAAACAACAAGATAAGGTGACTCTGCTTCATTATGCTTCTCCCCTATATTTTCCACATAAGAATTGCCCAAAACAAAGAATCAAATCTGATCTACAGGCATGATGGCCTTCTGCAGTACATTAAAGTGATCAGGGGTTTTAATACAACTTTGTGCTTTATTATCATGCATGCAAAGGGGGAAAAAATTCTTCTAAGGATCTGATTTAGGCTTAAATGTTGGAATATCATTCTTACCCTTGAAGCTTTAGACGGTGAACTCAAAACAGCTGGAGTCCAAGTTAAAGCCTCCATACGAGCAATACTTTCACCATCACCACCTTGAACCACAGGTCTCCAACTCCTTCCAGCATGTATGACCTTTGATGCTTCAGTTACGATGACCTGAAAATAATGTCACGACACTTAGCACTTCAGAATCATCAATGTTCTGGTCTGCCAATGAACCCACAAAAAGTAAAATCATAGAGCAGTGAAACTAATATATTGAATGACAAACCCCAAAAGCAAAAAGAGAAAAAGAACAAAGGGGAAGTTTCAGAGGACAAAACAGATATTTTACCTTCCTTAGGAGTCCTGGATTATGTACACCTTGCACCTGTAGTTCATCAACTGGTGCAGCTTTTCCACGAGCTATACTTTCAACTCTGAAGGTGTGTTGTGTGTAGTCCAAACATTGACTGCAAGCAACCTACAAACATAAATTGGTAAAGTTTTTAACAGCAATAGGGCACAAGAGACCTTCATGGAGGTACATCAAAGTGTCGGAAAAATATTTTATCAAGTAAAATAATTGAAAAGAACAAAAGAGAAGTTATTCAAATGAATGGAGTTCAAGAAGATAATGAATGTGGAAAAAGGGGGCATGGGTGAAAGTAATATTGACTGTTATGAAAGGAATGAGAATTTCCAAGCTAGTGCCTATTAGTTGCATTACGGTATGCCTAACACCCATCTAGCTCATATCTAAACTTGCTTTCCTTTTCTTCCTACTCAAAATTCAAAGAAAATGTTTATTCTTCCAGTTAAATGTGACAGTTGAACAGGACATACAATTTACATGCAACATATTACTAGTAGATGTTCATGAGAATGTAAGATTTGCCAGATGCAACCGATTGAGAAGTTGCTGCTCCACATCACTTCTACAAATTTTGAGGAAAATGGAAGACATGTAATTAGGTGCTTTGGATATAGATAGATAACAGTAGCCACTAGCAGGGCAAAGCATTTAATGAGACTGGAGCAGAGTATTATGTACTGTGACTCAGTGAGATCAAATCAGACATTTAGAATTTAGCCCACAAGACTTGATAGAGAACTCAAATTTTACTATTTTAGCAGGAACATAAATATCATTTGAAAGTTAAGGCCTCTAGCATGACCTCATTATCAATGGATGGCCGATCAATGCAAAACTTTGGAATGAGTTTGTACCAAAAGAACAATAGAAGAAGTTTAAAGGATACAGGATATGAAAAGCTGCAGTTGATACCTTGCTCAATAATGATATCTATCACTAAAGGAAGAGGAACATGCTTTTCAAATTTTACGTCTCCCCAAAATGGTATAAACGAAGGTCTTGACACCTAAAATTGACAAAAGAGCACATGTATCAGCTCTATATTGTCTCGAGGAAACAGCAGACTTGATCAAGCTATGCATACCTTGTAAACAATTTCATCTGGAGTAATGTAAAGTTTGCATTGTGAAATTTCCTTTTTAAGCACATATCTTTGAATGGGAAGATAGAGTAACATAATTATTCCAATCCCCCAAGCTAAAACCAGCAGCAATGATATAGAGAACCATATTATAGTGTCATACTGAACACTTTTAGCTCCAAGTTCATCAAAAGAAGCCATGTATATTATCTTCTCAGGAGTACCAGTTTCTTCATCTCCATCCGACTCTGATTCAGGATCAGAAAGAAGTACCTTTGACGACGAACCTAGTTTTGGAACCCCTTCTGCATGTCCCATCAACATTTTTCCAGTTCAGGCCTGAACATTGTTGAAAATCATCAACACAAACATGCCAGCAAATATTAAGATATGTCAAAGTTGGGATTTCATTACATTAACTCATCCCATGAAGCTCAATTACCGTACTTGATGCTATGTCTAAGAATCTATGGTCAAGTAGGTCCTCTTCTGAGAAGAGATTACATTAATATGGATAATCAGTTTCCGCTTATTTCTCACACTGTTCATGTAAAGTTGAATAATTAAAGCTACTAAAGACAATCAAAGGCCTTCAATCTTAGCTGCATTTCCATTTTCCAGTCTCTTTTCTCATTTTTTTCTCTTTTTAATGAATCAACAAAATTTTATGAGAGATAAAACCGACTTCTACTCTATAATTAACATTAAAAAAAAACACAAGAAAACAACCTAAATAAATAAACCAGAAACACATATATTTAATCAAGAATTAAAAGCCTACAATTTTGATTACCTTCCTATGGCCTAAAACACACAATTCACACAAGAAAAAAAAAAGAACAAAACTTTAGGCCAACCCAGTACGTTTATTATGGTAAATAATCAAGATTTTGAAAACCCATAAACTGAATCAGCATTATCAAACTCTAAAACAAATGAATCATTATAATTTTAATACCTGGGTAAAACACAATAATTGGAACGAGTATTCCTTTTCGCAGCTTCGGTAGTATAAAAAAAACAGAAAGAATGAAAGAATTTTACCTAGGGTATGTGATTAAAGGTAAAAGTTTGATCCAATTAGTTAGGGTTTGGATTTGAGAATGCCCGGCATTCGGAGTGTAATTGAGCCCCATTCTTTATTACTTTTGCTATTCGGGTCAGTCTATCGGTTATTAGACTCAGCTTTACCCTGGTTTTAACACGTACATTAAACAATAATAATACTTTTATCTACAATAAATTCTAAATACTGAAAAACAAAATAGTCTTACTAACCATGTAAAAAAAGTGGATAATTTCCTTGTATATTTTCTATTAAAATAAATAAATAAATAATAATAATAATAATACAAGTTTATTTGCTACTTGGTGAGGAGGTCTTACTCTCAATTGGATGGGCTCCTCCTCATTTTTCAAAAAATTACTTGAATTAGCGACACTATAACATAAGTTAAAATTAAATATCTTTTAACTATGCTACCAACATGAAACCAAGTACAGATACATTATCATATGCTTTATTCTTGTCGGCATAAGTAGTTGCACAAATTTCTCTTAAATTGATCTAATATACTTAGTGTGAATTAGGTGAAATGAGGCTTGCTTTTGAGGTATTATGGCATAAGAATGTGTCGCCGAGACTTAAAGATAAGTTTTATAAAGTAATGGTTAGGCCAATAAATTATATGAAGCGAAGTGTTGATCAGTTAAGAAGAGAAGATGAGAATGCTCGTTTGGATGGACATACTGGAGAGATATGATTAAGTAATAAGTTATATATATGAGATAAGGTGGAGTAGCATCCATGGCGGGAAAAAATGAGGGAATCAGTACATGTGGGGGTTGGTTGTAGCAGGAGTTAGGAGAGGTTGAGGTAGATCGAAGAAGAATTGTGTGAGGGGGAAAGTGATTAGACATGGCATGACACATCAACTGAGGACATGACCTTAGATATGAAGATATGGAGGTCAAAGATTATGGCAGAAATTAATAATTAGTTGAGTGTTGTCGTACTTTTAGTAGTATGATTTAGGTATCACATGTTTTCTTTTTCGCAAGTGTGTATTAATATGTGTTGTTACACTCATTTTGTACATTACTATTTTGAGATGGATTGGACATGTGTGGAGGAGATACAAAAATGCCACAGTGCAGATGTGTGAAAGGTTGGCTATGGACGGGTTCAGGAGGGATAGAGGTAAGCCGAAGAAATATTGGGGAGAGGTGATTAGACGGGATATGGAGCAGACGCAACTTACTGAGGACATGACCTTAAATAGGGGGTTGTGGAGGACATAAATTAGGGGTAGAAGGTAGTCGAGTGTAGGCATATTTACACTTACAAACTGATAGTTGTGATGTTATTACTGTAGGCAGGCTTAGCATATCATACGAATATGCATGGTATTACTTTATAGTCTTCTCTAATTTTATTTCTTCTGCTATGCATTCTTTAATGTACTTGGGTTATTTCATTTATTTATGTTAGTTACTGCTTCTCTTTCAGGATGCGATATCATAGCGTATTCGTGTTGGTTTATCTCATTGTCTTATTGCTTATTTTTTTAACCGGGTCTGACATTTGCTTTGCTTGTCCTGAGCTGAGGGTATCGGAAACAGTCGCTGTACCTACCAAGGTAGAGAGGTAAGGTCTGCGTACATTATATCCTCCCCAGACTCCACGTTGTGGGATTTCACTGCGTATGTTATTGTTGTTTTTTTTTTCTTTTCTACATTCATGTGTCAGTTACATTTCTTTTGAGTCGAGAGTCTATTAGAATCAGTTTCTCTACTCCACAAAAGTCTAGATAAGGTCTGCGTACATGCTATCCTCTCCAAATTCCACTTGTGAGATTATATTGAGTATATCATTGTATATTTAGTGTGAATTATTTAAACGTGCAAGTGTCGCATCGTATCACAATGTAGACCAATTTAATCATTAGTCAATATAGATAAGTATGTTTTTTTCTTATTATGTGCCTCACATAGTAATTGTACGTGACACCTTTTTGTTCCATTAAAATATGGATCCAAAAGTGTAAATTTATGCTTATATTTTTATGAGACAAAAGTATCTCACACAACTATATCAATTGATGAGATACATAATATTTTTTTTCGACAAGTAGGCATGGTCTATAAAGGAGATACTTGGAGGGAGGAGCAAAAATTTTATGGTATTATTAAACTTACAATTTTATTTACTAACCTATTGTCTGTAATTTACCGGATTATAATTAATCTTTTTTAATAATCTATAAAAATTTAAACCTATATCCTATAAAAATCTAAAGTGCATTTGGTGAAAGCACGGAAAGGTGTTTGTTTCTCGTAGTAGTTATGACTGTTTACGTAGAATAGTTAGGGTGTTTGGCCTATAATTATAGAAGTTCTTCTTAGAAACAGAAATAGTTTCCTCTTTGGCCAATATTTATGCAAATTTACTAGAATATTCTTTTTAATAGATTTAAAACTATTTAAAATATTTTTTTCTATCATATGTTTCTAAAATGTGTATATCTTTACAATTTAATAATTTTTTTTAAAATTATTTAATTGCAACATTTAATCAAAAAATAATATTATATTGTACATAAGAAATGTAATGCAATGATATGATAGTCGATAGGACTCAAATATGTTCAAATCTACTCACACCTACCCCACCCCATCCTCAATTTCTATGTCATATTTTTTTTACTTTTATAAAAAATATGATTTTTTTCTTCCCCCATTACCCCCGCCCTACCCCCCAACCCCACCCCATTGTCCTACCCCATTCTCAAATTTCTATTTCATATTTTTTGCAACTTTTATAAAAAATGATTGAAAATATGAAATTTTTTCTTACCCTCCGCCCTACCCCCTACCCCCACCCCCACCCATGGCCCTACCCCATCCTCAAATTTTTATTTCATATTTTTTGTTACTTTTATAAAAAAAATTATTAAAAAATATGAATTTTTTCTTATCCCCTGCACTAACCCCTACCCCCACCTCACCCCATTGCCCGACTCATCCTCAAATTTCTATTTCATATTTTTTGTTACTTTTATAAAAAAAAAATATTAAAAAATATGATTTTTTTTTTCTTACCCCCGCCCTACCCCCACCCCACCTCATTGCCCTATCCATCCTCAAATTTATATTTCATATTTTTTGTTACTTTTATAAATAAAATAAAAAAAACTTACCCCGCGCCCTACCCCCACCCTACCTCTATTCTCAAATTTCTATTTTATATGAGGATATTATATGAGATTAAAAGGAATTTTGTGAAAAGAAAATGGTAAATGAGTCAAAAACAATTCAATGAATGAGCAAAAAGGGCTTCTCCAGAAGCATCAAATTGATGTTTCTGCTTCTCTTCCCATCTAGAAATACGTTTTGACTTCTGGAAAAATACTTCTCGAAAGATGGTGTTTGGCCAAAGAAGTGTTTCTGAGAAACATAAACACTTCAGAAGTTTGACCAAACACCACCTAAATAAACATACAGAATCTAGCACACACCAAAAGATGAATCCAGCAACTCGTCTGCATGGGCAGCTCAACTGGTTCTCAAGGGAATAATTGGAAAAATTGCCAAGATCGAATTCCGTCAGCGTCAGCGTGAGGGTTTCTTCTTGAAATAAAGGAGGACCCCCCTTGTGCGCAGCGTGATAATGGTCTAACCTTTGAAATCAGTTCAATTATCATGATTAACCTTCTTTACAGACCTGTCGGACCGGGGTGTGGGGCTCCTGGAGTGGGAGTTCCACCTTTTTTGGAAAAATGAATCCAACAACTCAACGGGCCCACCGCTGTTCCCACAAATTGCTTGTGCCAATGAAAGCTTCTTGAACCTCGTCAGCAAACCAACCAACCAATCAAGTGTACACAAGCTAGCAAACTTGTCTCAGTTATCTTATATTGTAACTATCAATTTATAAGTTTGATTTGTTAGATGAAAATAATTATCTATTCATCTTAAATCTGCAATAGTTCTTGAAAAAGTACATTAATAATTGAAGTAGCATGTTTAGTTAAGATTACCTACAATAATATACTTATTTGGCCAGGTCGGCGTCTGCAAACCAGGCACTGATTGGATCTGGCGGAGCTTAGAAAGTGCGGTTAACCAGAGATCAATAAAGAAGATGATTTAAACTACGATAAAATCTTGTCCGACGGAACTGGAAGCGACGTCGACCAATTTGACCAACAAATTTCAATTCTAACCGAAGAACCACAAGACATTGTGAAGAAACTATAAAATGTATTTTTAAAAATGTAATTTTTTTAATTGTAATTTTACTATGTTATTTGTAACTTTCAACACCACAAAGTTGCAATGTATTACAAAAAATCATATTTCTATTAAATAATATAAGATGCACAAAAACAGTCTTGAGATGTTTTTATTACACTATCTTGTTCAATTATTCTAGTGTTTATATATGTTATTTTTTTAAAATTAAGTGTAAAAAAAAAAACCTGATCCCGACCCGCCAAAATCGATCCCCTTTTCCGATGGGACGGGACATCAACGGATCCGGCCAGTCCCGCCCTCCCAGACCCGTCGGGTCCCGGCAGGACCCCCCCCCAACACAGCCCACCCTTAAATAACATGTAGTCATTGTTTATGGTAATTTAATTTAATAACATAAATTACACCAGTATATATAGAAAATATTACACTTCAAAGTACACTTGTGATTGAATAAGTCAGATCCATGTCAATCACGTCTGTTGCAGGTCCCACTTTTAAAAGATTCCAACACCCTAATACACCAAAACAGAACTGCCACAAAGATCCTATGCTGCTCTTTTGCAGTTTAGTCACACAAATCCTTAATGTATAACTTGTTGCCTCTCAGATAATTTTCATGATCAATTTTCACTTCTATACATAGGGTACAACCCCAATACTACCATTATCACTTTTCTTGGTCCGGTCATACAAAAATCATTCTTTTTGAGACCCAATTATCAATTCTTAAAATTTCTAGTGTTTTCTTGGTTGAATTTTGAAGGAAAAATGGATCATAATGAGAAGAAAGAGAGTGGTGGTGAGAATGGGAGTGGGGTTGCAGAGAAGAAGGTGTCTGATCTTGAAGCCTTGAAGAAATGCTTGGAGGAAAACAAAGGGGACAATGCTAAATGCAAGTCATTGGTTGAAGCTTTCAAGTCTTCTTCATCAAGAACTAGGAGGCCAATGAGGATCAAAACTGGTTCTTGGACTGATGTGTAAAAAAAATGATATATAAAAACCCAATCTTTGAACAAATGGTGCTCCTTAGTTTTCAAATAGATTTTTATGCTACTTAAATTCTGCCTAGTTGCTTAATTAGGATGATGATGAAAACTACCCTTTTAGGTTTGTAACTGGAAATTGATGTTGAATTCTGGATTGGTTGTTCTCTTTTTATTGTTTCTTACGTACGGTTCCGGAGCCGAGAAAAAAACATGAATGTTTTCTCTCCCGGATTTGCAGATTTCTGCGCCAGAACTTATTCAGAAAAGGGGAAGTTGAAGTCTTTTTGGAAGAGGTGGGTGGGAGTGGGGCAGGGCAAGAAAGTAACACAGCTAGGTTTCGAGAGGGCTATATCTATCTCCGGAACAGGGGAAGAAAGGGAAAAAGTGCATAAAAGGAAACAACAGAGATGAGCACACATCTCGATCTCAGAAAGCATCTCTTAATGAGCTTAGATTCCTTTGTTAAATCCTCACTAGGGAATCAAGAATCTGTTCTTATGACAGTAGTTTGGTGAATGAAAGCTCTCACTAGGCGAGAATCAAGAATCTGTTCTTATGTTGGTGAATGAAAGCTCTCACTAGGCGATATGTTTTTTTTTTCTCATTTACCAAAAACTATTCCAATTTCTCAGGCTTAAACAATTCTCTGAAAGGGGATGCTTTGTTTCTTCCTTTTTTCCATTCTGATATTCTTACAAAATGCAGGTGGAACCTAGAATATTTCTGGAATATTCTTTCATTAATTATATTAATTATATATATTTTATTTTACGTAGAATTATAATCATTTTGTAATTAGAATGATTAGTTACCTAGTTTATAGTAAGGTAATAATATCATATATATTGTAAATCATTCATCAATATATATCGTAAATCATTCATCAATAGAATCAGAGAAAATATTCCTTTATGGTATCCTAACCCTAAATCTCCTACCCTAGTTGTCGACTTATTCTCTCGACCGCCCCTTTCCCCACGATGAAACCCTAGTTTTTCCGACCATTGTCCCTCCATCTTCCTCTTAAATTTCATCTTCCATGTCTGACAAAATCAAATTCCATCATGCACTTGTAGTCAATAATATCAAAAACTTCATCCCTGTCACCCTTGAGATGGAAAATGATCAATACTCCTCGTGGGCGGAGCTTTTTAAGATCCATTATCGTGTTTACGAAGTTATCGAGCACATCATCCCTCACTGCAAGTCCACGGACCTCGCCCGACTTGATGATGCAATCTTGTCACGATCAGGCGACGGCGCGATGAGCGTCTGGTGGGCGTCATTCGCGACTGTCACTCTTAATCCAATTAATACCGAGATCTATAGAAATTTTGGCAGCACAACGCTGCTTCTATAACATATCTCCAAAATAGGCCAGCCGACAAGGCTGCCTTACACAACTAATCAACAAACACAACAGGCTAGCCGACTAAGCTGCCACCAAATAGCATCATATACACGAAGGAACAGTCAAACTAGGCAAGCCGGCAAGGCTGCCACTAGATAACAGGTTTAACCGGGAACATCCCAACACAGAGTATAACAACATCAAAAACCAAAACAAGTTACTAACGTCCAACCCACAACTATCTACAGACCTCTAAGAGTACAATACTGACATATGACGGGACAGGACCCCGTCGTGCCCAAAATCTGCATAAGTATGAAAGATAAAGATCTATACCAAAATAGCTGGCTCCGAAACAAAGGAGCTCCTCAGTAGATGGTAGACGTCCTAAACTGAAGGGCCACCTAACTGATCACTTGTACCTGCGGCATGAACGCAGCCCCCCGGGGAAAAAAGAATCAGTACGATAGATGTACCAAATATGTGAAACTGAAAAATACTGAAAATGAAATCATAACTGTCTCATGTGAAATAAAGAATCATATCAGTAATCCTGAATGCTTACCCATAGAGTCATCATGTCCATATGTATGTATATAACATGTCTCGGCTCTCTAGTGAGGGACTCGATGCAATTATCAATATAACATGTCTCGGCCCTGTAGTGAGGGACTCGATGAAATTATCAATATAACATGTCTCGGCCCTGTAGTGAGGGACTCGATGAAATTATCAATATAACATGTCTCGGCCCTGTAGTGAGGGACTCGATGGAATTATCAATATAACATGTCTCGGCCCTGTAGTGAGGGACTCGATGAAATCATATATGTATAACATGTCTCGGCCCTCTAGTGAGGGACTCGATGGAATCATCATCATCTTATATGTACATATAACGTGTCCCGGCCCTCTAGTGAGGGGCTCGGTGAAATGAGTAATAACATTTGGCACGAGCAGAGTATCATGAGCAACCATATATCACTTAAATTATCATTTGACTCTCAACGGAATAAGAAAAGGCATTATCATATCATATATCATTTAAATCATCTTTTGGTAAATCAAGGCGCTTACCGTATCATATATCATTTTAAAACATCTTTTGGAAAGCCGAGACACTTATCATATCATGAATCATTATTTTATTAAAACCAGACTTTGGAGGAATCACGTACGTCCGCCGTACTTTCATTAAAATTCATGTCAAAAGAAAGAAGAAGAATTTTCACAAAATCATTCCAAAGAAGGAAAAGATAGTCTCACATACCTCTTAGTCGCTCAATCAATGTAAAACTAGGATGCAGCTCGTCTAGTACGTCAGACTATAATCATAATAATACGACCATTAATTTTAGGACTTCTAACGTAAGTTATTTGAACAATGGCTTCCTTATTTCTATAAAAAATCGACAACACTTCCCCTGTTTATGTGCGTATCCACAATTAACCAACAAGTCAGCAATATCAATAACAAGTCATCACTTAAGAATATAATCACAATAGCCCACATACTTGACATATACCATCATTACCCAACCTTTTTCTTACCTTCATGGAATATAATCCAAGCACAATTTAGGTGATTAGTTCACTTATTTATCCTATTCATCCAACCCTTATTCCATAATAAAGTAGTCCATAAATTCTAACAATACCAATAAAAGTTCAAGTCTTCTAGTTTACAACACCTCATCTTACTACACTTTAGTTCTTTGTAAGATATGTATTGGCAATTACCACAAGTTCATGATTTATATTTCATCATTATAACTTAACAACACAACCTTTACACGAGACAACCACGTCCAACAATCTCATGGAAGTTTCGGCTAACAACAATAAGAATTTCATTTCTTTTCTTAATATCCAATTTTGTTCCAACACTTTCATTTAATAAATCACAATTTTAAATCTCCAGATTTCTTTCAATCCTAACATGCAATGGGTGACAATACTAACAAAATAACACTTAATTTCAATGTACACGAAATGGGTCCTAAAATCGATCTCAACATCCAAATTCCACATGCATTGTCTAAATTCAAGATTTCTTCTTAACACAAGTCCATTACTTCAACTACAACAATATGCAACTTTGATTATAGTATAGAAAGAAGAATTTTCATACCTTAATTTAATCCCCAAAACAGTCCCGAGTTTTAGCTACTGCTTTTTCAGCTGAACTTGTAACGTCCATAACTCTATACTCCGATGTCCTATCGAAGAGTGGTTTGTTGCGTTGATAACTAGACTCAACGAACTTCGTTTTAGGCTTTTGAAACACCCAAAAATTCCTAATATGCTAGGAGATATGCCCTACCAAAGTTGACTAAAAATCTGCCCCAAAAATGCCTTTTTTTCCACTGTTTTTGCCGATTTTGCCCCCCATTTTCATACTTCTTCAACTCCAAATTGACATGCAACAATCTACAATGTTAACCCATCATTTATACATGTTTCTATTCCAAAAAAAATTCACCAAAACTTGAATAAATCTGGCTCAAAAATCGGCAGCAGTGCACGATTTTTACCCATTGTTTTGGGTTAATATTTTGCTTCTAATTTATAGTTGAACAATGCAATATAGAAAGAGGAATTAAACTTCAAATTTTTGGCTATGGTATAGGGTGTTTTCGGCCGGTCCTTGGAGAAAAAGAAGATGATGAATGAGGGGTTTTTGAGTTAAAAATGGGGAGATGAGAAGTTTTATAACTTCAAGTCCAAATCTGAAAATAAATTCATTACCCTTTGGTCCCTTTCTATTAATTGTCTAATTAAAAAGATCTCTCTATTAATATGAACTCCACATAAGTCCTCATATCTTCCATGTCAAGATTTTATAATACCACACTAATCCATAACTTCATTGGGACAATTTCAACTACTCGTATTAATTCTCGTCGTCACATTTGTAGTATTTAAAAATTATTCTGTATTAGCATATGTAAGTATTCTTTATATTCAATATCCAAATCTTACTTCCTTAATGATGTTCCTAATTATCGTCTTAAACTTACGAGGTGTAAATTGTCTCGTTTGGACGCACCCATCCTCCAATGGATATACAACACGATCTCTAATGATCTGTTGCACATCATCATTGAGACCGATGCCACTGCCTGCTAAACGTGAGAACGTTTGGAAAGTATTTTCCATGACAACAAAACTCAATGAGCGTTATACCTTAAAATCAGTTCAAGGACGTTCATTAGGATGATTTTCCAAACGTGTCTGCATACTGTCAAGAACTCAAGATGCTCGCTGACTAACTCTCTAACGTTGACGCACCCGTCACTAATCAATGATTGGTTATGCAACTAATTGTAGGCTTGAACGAATCATATGACGGCGTTGCCACCATCTTTCAACAATGCACACCGTTACCACCGTTTTATGAGGCTAGTTCGAAGCTAATTCTCGAGGAAGCCCGGAAAATCAAATGCATCACCACTCAGGCCAGGATTGCAAACACCACCGCGCGCGTCGGGCCGCCCGCGACGGCGAGCCTCGGTCGGCGGCCAGACCGCCAACTCGAGGACCCGCAAAAGTTCGGATCGACCAGCAACAACCGCCGAGGGCGGCAGTCTAGCAAGGGCCACAACAGACAAAATTTTGGTAACAACGGCGGTGGGAAATGGCAGTCTACGCCGGCAGGAAATAGTTAGCAGCGACCGCGGTAGTGGCGGCGACCTCGCCGTGGGCGCTACCCGTAAATGCTGCGTAGGCCCCGCGTCGGGTCTCTCCTCGCGCATCTATCTGACATCCTCGTGGACTTCACCTCCGACCCTACATGCCCAACCTGACATACTCGACGCATGTCCACAATGGGCCTACACAACACATGTCCTCCCACCCTCAACTTTTGCATCGATTAACATTGAAGCAACTATGAACACAAAGTCACTCAATACTTCAGACGAAAATTGATATATGGGCACATGCGCCACATCTCACATGACGACATCACAAGGTACTCTCTCGTCTTATTCCAATTTAAGTAATTTAAATCGGAATATTATTATTGGTAGTGGATAAGGCATTCCTATTCGCGGTTTTGATCGTTTATCCTTATCCCCACCACATCCACCACTAACCTTAAAAATGTCCTCCATGTCCCTAAACTCATTAAGAATCTAATCTCTGTGCGACGTTTCACAACTAATAATAATGTTTCCCTTGACTTTGATCATTTTGGTTTTTCTTTGAAGGATTTACGACAGAGAGACGAATAATGAGATGTGACAACACCAGAGATCTCTCCCCTATTTCAAACGCCATCAAAAATCCAGCTTCATTTCCATCAGTATTTGTTGCTCTTTCATCTTCCTTATGACATTCTAGATTAGGACATCCGAGAGATTCTATTTTACGCTCCCTTAGGAACAATAATTTTATCAATTGCAACCGTATTTCTAAGACTCCTATATGTGAATCCTGTGTTTTTAGGAAATATATTAAATTACCATTTTATGCATCCACAAATTGTACCTTAATGCCGTTTGATATCATACATAGCGATTTGTGGACTTCTCTTATTTTAAGTACGGCTCGCCATCAATATTATATGTTGTTTTTGGATGATTATTCCAACTTTCTATGGACTTTTCAAGTGGCAATAAATCCCAGGTCTTCCCCATTTTTTTCTCATTTAGTGCTTTCATAAAAACACAATTTGAAAAGAGCATTAAATATTGTGACAATGACAGAGAATTCAATAATAACCAATTCAAATAGTTTTGCTCCAAAAACGGTCTTACCTTTCATTTTTCATTCCCTCACACCTCCTCCCAAATGGTAAAGCCGAACGGAAAATCCGAACCATAAATAACCTAATTCGTGCCTTGTTCACACCTCAATTCCCCCTCAATTCTGGCAGTACACATTCTCAATGACCACTTATCTCCTAAACATAATCCCAAATAGGTCTCTAGATCAACAGTCGCCCACTCAAGTTCTGTTTCATAGGAACCCCTCCTACTAACACTTGCATATTTTTGGATGTCTCTGTTATCTTCTCCATCCGACCACTCATAAACTCCAACTCTGGTCTTCCCCATGTGTATTTCTGGGTTACCCTGCCAATCATTGTGGTTACTCGTGCTATGACTTGTCAAGCCGTAAAATTATTATTACACGTCATGTCATATTTGATGAGTCTCAATTCCCCTTTGCCTCCATAAACTCGCCACCTCGACATTCCTATGACTTCCTATATGATGGTCTGAACCCCTTACAATTCATCATTTACATAGATGCCGTCGATCTTGACACCGCGCTCATTCTGGTCGATCCAGACACGCTTCCGGTTCGATCGGCGGTGGCGGATCAACCCGTCTCAGGGTGATTCCACAGCCACCTCTCGGCAAAACGCAAACCGAGTCTCGGCCAGTCGATCCCGCCACCCCACATTTCCCCTTCTTCCCGACAGTCCCACTACACCCCACCCTCCTCTCATACCGCACTCCGAGACACACTCTCGGATAATGAAAACCCGTGTCATTCACATAATTTCTAAACCTAAATAGTTGTTTAACCTATTCATTTCTGTTGTCCCTTCCCCTGTCCCTCGAAATATGAAGAATGTCTTGTCCGACCCAAATTGAAAAGCCACAATGATTGACGAATATAATGCTCTTATTGATAGTAAAACGTGGGATCTAGTACCCCGTCTGCCTGATGCTAATATTTTTTATTTTATGTGGATTTTTAGATATAAAAAGAAATCTGGTGGTTCTTTTGAGATGTACAAGGCTCATCTTGTAGGTGATGGCAGGTCTCAACAGGTGGAAGTAAACTGTGATGAAACGTTCAGCCCGATCGTAAAGCCTGTAACAATCCGGACTGTCCTAATCATTTCCCTATCCAAGTCTTGGTCCATTCATCAGTTTGATGTCAAGAATGCCTTCTTACATGAGGATCTTCATAAAACGGTGTATATGCATCAACCTATGAGTTTCAAGGATCCTATTCATCCAGATTACGTGTGTCTATTGCGAAAATCGCTCTATGGGTTGAAACAGGCTCCTCGAGCATGGTACAAGTTGTTCGCCGATTATGTCTCCTCTATCGATTTTTCATAAAACAGATCTAATCATTCTTTGTTCATCTACAACAAGGGTCCAGACATGGCTTACCTCTTATTATATGTTGATGACATCATCCTCACCACATCATCTAATGCTATTCGCCGGTCCATTATGTCTCTCATTCCTTTGAGTTTGCTATGAAGGATATAGGCCCCCTGAGTTATTTTTTGGGCATCTCTGTCACTCGACATTCTGGCGGCCTATTTCCGTGTTAGAAGAAATACGCCGAAGGGATCCTTGACTGTGCAGACATGACATCTTGCAAATCATCCCACACGCCAGTAGACACCAATTCCAAGCTCAGTGTTGATTCCGACCCTCCGTATTCAGACCAGACTTACTATCGTAGCCGGGCTGGGGCCCGATAGTACTTCACATTCACGAGAACAGATATATCCTATGTCGTGCAATAAATCTGTTTAGACATGCACAATCTGACGAAAGCACACATGCATGCCCTCAAACGTATTCTACGATACGTCCAAGGCATACTTCATTTCAGATTACATCTATACATGTCCTCGCTCATTGGTCTCACTGCTTATTTTGATGCTGACTGGGGTGGATGTCCTGACACCAGATGCTCCATGTCTGTTTATAGCGTTTCCCTCGGTGATAACCTATTAACTTGGTCTTTCAAAAGTCAACCCACACTATCCTCATTCAGTGCCGAAGCAGAGTACAGAGGTGTTACCAACGTCGTCGCTGAATCTTGTTGAATCTGTAACCTTCTACTTGAGCTTCACTGGTCGATTCAAAAGGAAATACTGGTCTATTGCTACAATATTAGTGCGATATATCTTTCCTAGAATCCCGTCCAACATCAGCGCACTAAACACATTGAGATGGACATCCATTTCGTTCGCGAAAAAGTGGCTCGTGGTCAAGTTCGTGTCCTTCATGTTCCTCCCAGATATCAGATTGTCGGCATCTTTACCAAAAGACTTCCGCGAATACTATTTGATGTTTTTCTAGCTAGTCTCAGTGTTCATGAACCTCCCGCTTCGACTGCGGGGGTGTAATAGAATATTTCTCGAATATTCTTCCATTAATTGCATTAATTGTATAGCTCATATTTTAGGTAGAATTATAATCTTTTTGTAATTAGGTTGATTAGTTACCTAATTTATAGCAAGGTAAATACTTTTGTAATGCTATATATATTATAAATAATTCATCAATAAAATCAGGGAACATATTCGTTTAGAACGGACCCAAAATGTCCTCATTGAAAGATCTAGCAGAATAATGAATAAAAACTACAGAATTTGGTTCTTGAATTTAAGTTAGTATAAATATACAAAACCATGAAAAATGTAATTTCCTAGTTTGAGTACTTCTCTTAAATTACACAATCAATTTGCTTTTCACATAGTGAAGTTGATCCTCCATTTGTTCGAGTTCTCGACTTGGTTCTATCCTATTTGTAAAGAAATGGATCTTGAGCTAACTGAACCCCAAAAGCTAGTTTGTATGGTGAGGATTGTCCAAGTCTATTTAAGGAGTCAATGTTCTTATTCCATATCCGATGTGAGACTCTTAACGCTCCCCCGATGTGGGACTCTTAACACTCCTCGTACGCCCAGACCTCGTTAACTGGAGTGTGGATAATATAATTTGGGGGTCCAACATCAGTGAACAAAGAATTGGAATGAGTCTTGATCTGATACCATGTAAAGAATGAATCTTGGGTCTAACTGAACCCCAGAACTAGCTTGTAGGGTGAAGATTGTCCAAGTCCATATAAGGAGTCCATGTTTCCATTTTATATCCGATGTGGATGATCCTTTGTTACATGAGCTAAAATTTGACTCCCATTTGCAGAATTCAAAAAAGGCTTTGCTTACTGCAATCCCTATTCTTCTTGGTTTTTCATGGTCTTATCTACAAAAAGAACATCTTCGATCCAATCAACAACGTTGAATGCCAAACTTTCCAGTACTCTAGAATGGCTTTCCAAGATTGCTTTACCAACATCCTGCAAGAATCAATATTTCAATGTTCAATTATCTATTCAAGAACGATATTCAAGTGTACGGTCCAACAGTTACATTGTTATGGAATCAAAGAAGATTTATGAAACTTTACCCTATTAAAATGAATCTTGCTTGTGTCCAATGTTGTTTGTGAAAGTTCGGGATACCTTTGCTTCAAACAAAACAACAAACTTTCTGCTCGTTCTGCTAAAACATTATTCTTATCAGTCCGATCATCAGAGACAAGATCTTTTACCATGACCCATGATGATTTCGCTTGAGGCATGCATGATTTACGTCTCCATGTATACATTGAAGCTTCAACTTTGTCAGCAAGCTCAAGTGCTTCATGTTCAGAGCTTATATTTAGACTGTCAAGGCGATGTTCAGGGAGAATTTCTCTGCTGAATACATGTGGCGATAGATGGAGTCTCCAACACTCGCCTTTCCACTCTGTAGCAAAATTACCTCCTCATTAGTACTGCAATTTCCATGTTTGTGTATTATACGTCTAGCAAATGAAGTATCCGTACCTTAGGGAGTGATATCATGTATGATTCTGGGATTTCCATTTCAGCAAGAATGCTACTATTGATGGCCATTGCTGCTTTGTGAATTTGGTTGGCACAATCACGTTTATGTCTCAAGTGCTTCCTTCCCTTCTCAGATATGCCACCAGAAGGAACACAAACAACTGGTGACCACCATTTCTCTTCCTTCCGCTGAGGTTGAGGCTGAACCTGAATAACCTTCCTAAACGATCCCACACGTGTTGAGTTGTTTGATATGCTTCCTTGCTCAGCATATCGGTGGCCTCAAAACTGTCCAAGATTTCCTGTAAAGATCTCAATTTTAGCTTTTGAATGGAAAATTTTGATTTAGGGAGATAACAATCAGTTGTGGTCTTACGAGGAGCATAGCGTCGAGTTTTCTCAGTGCAGGAAGGTTGATGTGAATATCTGATCGAGGCCTGCTTGTCAATGCCTGAAAGTATCGACATTGTGTTAGACAAGCAAAAGTGAAACAAAAGAGAGTAATTCTTCTGCTCAAAAAAGTTTTCACCTCAACAGTGGTTCCATCTTGTACCTTCTGTGATGTACTAACATATTCTACAATGTAATCACATACAGATAAGAGACAATTCATCTCTCTCTTCTACATTATTATCTTGTCAGGATGTAAAGGCTCCAATCTTTGGTTTTGACCAAACACAGATGCTGAAGAAAAAACACAATTCAGTAAACAAAAAATAGAATAAAAAATGGGACTTGAGAAAAACTTACCATAAAGATTTGTGATGGAGTTTGAGATTGTCACTGCTGTTGCTACCCCTTTCCCCCCTCCTGACATGTCCTCTCCCAATAACAGCTTTGAGAATCTCTCCTTCATCAATTCAAGCTCTACCAATTTTTCCAACACCAAAGTTAGCAAATTCATATGAAACTTTAAACTTGTACTCCCTTTTACTGTCCAATATAAACTTACCTAAATCTATTGTCTCAGGATCATCTGCGATTGTCTTGTGCTGCCTCATTCCTAGTCTCGAAAGCACTTTCAGACTCCGCGAGCTCATAGGAGAAGCCGTCTCAGAACAACTGTTTTCATCTATATGCTCAGAAAAAGCTGAAGTCTCTGAATTTGTTCTGCAATACGCGAAAGAATTGCCACTCAACGTCAAAAAACCTGTTGTTTCAGTAGAAGGTGATGGCTGGTATCCATATCCCACATCAGGACTTGAAACGTTGTCCATTTTTAGCCTTGCTCAGTAAATTCCGCGGTCAAATCTGCATAACAATCAACAAAATGCAACAAAGTTGTTTCAAGATTTGTAAGCAAAAGTTTCAAGAAAATTGATGACTTCTTTCATATTCCAAGAACTTTTAACTGCCCGGGAACTAAAAACAACAGAATCTAACAGCTAAAAGTAAAAGTAAAATGTTTCATACTCTTTTGGGACAAAAGCAAAAGAAAAACAGCATATGTCATAAACTTATCTGAATTTGCAGCAAAGTTTGTTTTACAAAGCAGTCTTGAATATGAAGATAAAAAACTGAAATTTAAACATTTAAAGCTAACGGTAAACCATTTGCTTTTTATGTTACCTTTTTAACAGTCACAGATTTTTGAATTTGAACAGTTGAAGGCAAAGCTAATAAGTTTGAAACTGTTCCCTCCTTAAATTTCCTTCTTCTTTTTTTCCCAAAAAGAAATCTAAAGAACAAAATCAAATCTCGTAATCAAACAAAGAACACCCTTTTGCTGAAAATGGCTATAAAGTTTTGGACTTTTCTTGAATATAGGCATGCATTATATGGTAGTGAGATTATATTAATACGTGGTTTATACCATTTAAATTTAAATTTATATGGTTATATTATTTTTTAATTGCATGATAAATATATTAGTGTTGTACACACGAATGAGCTGGTTCATGGGGATTATTCCTTGAACTCAAAGGCTGTATTACTAAGGTCAATACGAATTTAAAATTAGATTTGGTGGGAAATAAAGAGTTTGTCTTCACTTCAGTTATTACAATTGATAATCAAATACTTATTCACAAAAAAACAAAATGTTTTTTTTTTCTTGAATAAGAGAATGGCAGCAGGGCCGCATGGATTAAAGAAATTTGAATAAGTGGGGCGGTTTTTAATAAATTTTGCAAAGTTTGGATTAGCTTTAAAATTAGAGATATGCTGGCATTTAGTTGATTAGTATTTAGTTAATTAGATGTAATATTGGTATTCACTTTTAATAAATCTTACAAAGGTTGGATTTGTGAGTCTAAACTCCTTTTGATGTACGGAAAATAATATAAAACTATCACTAGTGCTAGAAAAAGATAATTAATTACAATTTCAATATAATAGGCTTGAAGTCTAACATCAGTTGTCGCAACATCAATAAGTGTTGATGATCTTGATCTTCGGTCTTTGATCTTCCTTGAAATCTTGAGATCCTTGTTGAAACTGCAGTAAGCCCCTTGAGAACAACAACAACAATATGTTTAGAAATCTGAAAATATAACAAGATAATTGGTTTGCTGAGTCGATTGAATTCTCAATCTATCCTTAAGATAATATTGCCCCGTATATCTAGGGATGTCAGTGGGGCGGGTAAATATGGGTACCGCCACGCACCCGCTCCAGTTGGGGCGGGTATGGGTATCAAAAGTGCTACCCGCCATGGGTAGTGGGGCGGGGGTGAATTTCATATAAGACCCGCCCCGCACCCGCCATTACGCACTGCATCCACACCGCCTGTACCTCACCGCCCATATCTCAGATCTATTAGTTTAATTAGGCTATTTATGAATTTATTGGCCCTTTGATTTAAAATATGACTTGAGTCAACCCGCACCATGTCCTGAAATCATGAAAGTACCTCTTTCCATTTTTTTTTTACATAAACAATAGTGTCCTGATCCTGAATGTACCTCGTCCCTATGTTTATAAAATGGCTTTGTACTAATCATGAAAGTACCTCTTCCATTTACTTTCTGTTTAGTTTCCCCTTTGTCCTTGGCCCAGTTGCGTACTCACAATTATGAAAATCCTGAAAATAATATTAGTAGGCTAATCTACTTTTATTGTCCATTTGCATCTCTGGTATATGAAAATAGTAAGTTTAATAGGATGCATGCTTAGGTTAGGCTTGCATGTGTGGATGAAACAACTCTAACCTTGGAATGCCCATCATTTGTGTTTTAATGTTTGCCAACTTTTCAGCGAGCATTTATGCTAAGTTAAAATCTTAATCTTGCAGTGGAAAGATGGTTAACTGAGAGATTCAAAAGTCAACCTGGAGAGCTCTGTGTATAGTTGGGTTTGTCTTTTTGACAAGGCAAATCCTGAAAACTAGTTAATCATTTTTTCGGGACCGTCAGAAAAAGAGAATGAGATTAATGGGTACCCGCCGGGTAAGTGGGTACCCGCGCGGAGTAAGTGGGGCGGGGACGGGTGGAGGAATTACTACCCGTGATGGGTGGTGGGGCGGGGGTGGGGGTGTGTTTTAGGTGGTGGGTACGGGTACGGGGTACCCTTCCCCCGCCCCATTGACATCCCTACGTATATCCTTTCAACGGTGTAATGACAACTTATCTCCCAAGATAAAACATTAATCAAACAAATGAGCAAAGAGAACTCAAGTGTTCGCTAGAATAGAAGGATCTTTGAGTGTGGAAGATTGCAAGAGAGAAATAGATTTCATCAAATTTGAAATCATCCAAGTGTAGAGTGTATTTCTCTATATGTATTGTTCTCATTTATTGTGTGTGTTACACCCCGTTATCCAGGACATGTTTATAAGAACGTACGTAAGAATTCAAAAGTGTTAAGATTGGAGACTAGTAAAAATTTATCGGAATTATGAAATTGTCGGAAAATGAAATATTGTGACGAATGGGAGGGCGACACGTGTCACCCCTTAAAATGGTCTTGGACGATTTTAGCATGGATAAAATGGTCTTTTGACCATTAATTAGATGACCAAGTCTTGCTAAGTCTTAGAGCTTGACATTGTTGACTAAGTCCAAGGGCCACTTGGGCTTGATCCTAGTGAGATGTATCTAATCCACACATTTGTGCTAATCTTGACGCTTCATAGTGTTATATATGTGTGCTAGTAGCAAGACAAGGCTCTTAACACTTAGAAAATTTTCATGAAACTTTGTAGAAGTTGAGGGAGCTCTCGGGTTGGGCTAAAGGAAGAAGAATTTTTTGTTTGTTTGTTGTCCAATAACATCCATACTTTAAACCAAGGTTCCTAAGAGTATTGTAAGGGTATCTCAATAGAAAGATCCCGGAAAATATCGTTTTCGTATTAGTCATGAGTGAAAACCTAGTCAACTTTCCTAGGTTTGGATTGAAAGTTAAAGGAAAGTTGTTGGGGATCTTTTAAGGGCTTGAGGCGGATTGGAGTGTCGGAGAGGCTCTAAGTTGCTGAGGGCGACTTCGGATCTTGAAGTGGATTAAGGCTCGTTAAGGTAACAATCTTGTTCTCTTAGTGTTATAAGATTACATATTGTTGTAGCCTTACATTTTTACTAGCATGAGGTATATGTATTAAGGTTTGATAAGTGATATGGATTGTGGAAGCCTATAGCCGAAATGGCATTGTGAGCCATTTGAAATTGAAATACAATTTGGTCGATAATTAGAATCGTCGCATGTAATCTACTTGAAGATTATAGTTGTTATAATCGATTGCGGCTTTGTAACATGTTATACTAAACAACTTGGATTGAAAAGGATTTGAAAAAGATGACATGTTGTTACACCTTAGCCGAGAATGACATTGTATTATTGGATTGTTTTGTATCATTTGTGGGGCAGAATTTTACACGTCTTGTAGGCGTGTAATCCCCTATTGTTAACTTCATTGTTGAGCCTTAAATGTGGCGTGTTTGGTTATTGAATACGGGCCTTGAAAATGGTGGAAAAGTATGTAGAAACAAAGGAAGTGCTGTCCGATTTTCCGTAGAATTTAGTGACTTTACACTTAGAATATTCTACGTTTGAAGTAAGAAGTTAATAGACGTATTATGACCATTATAGGTTGAAGTATTACGAGTAGCGTATTCTACTTGAAGAGTGGAAAAGTTGGCAAGGTTATAGTACTTTGGAGCATTTTGCTACTTGTCGATAATCGTCGCGAGGTATGTGAACCTCTTCCTTCCTTTGGCATGATTCTATGTATGGAATATACATGTGGTATTATTTCATGTTCCCTTCTACTCTTAGAAGTTAAGAGGTATGTATGTGATTTACTCTATGTAAATGTTATGTCTAAGTTATCATAAGTTCTTACCAAGTCTTATGGGGGATGTTGGTAAGAGTCGTTAGGAGGTATTTGGAGCCAAGTTGACTTGGCTAATTTACGGCACGAATGAGAATAAGTATCGAACAAGCCATTGCAGCGTTAATAAAGGAAAATATAATGACAATTGATTATATTAAAATGAGTAGAATTCTCCATCTGCATAGAAGCTAAGATAAGACAAAATTGTATTACATTTTCTTGATCATGGCTGCTTTAATAAGATCTTTATAAATAAGTATAACCTACTCACACACATAAGGCATATGTTGCTTAACTTAAAGAATTTACGTTATGAAGTGTTAAGACTATGAACTATGAATTCTTAAAAGGTTAAGGGACTTTATTTTTCAAGTTATGAGACTTGATTCTTAAAGGAAGAAATGACTTGAGTTTAAAAGTATAGAATACTTGATTTGGAAAGTATTGACATTCGAAAGATAAGAAGACTTGATTTCTAAAGTAAGAAACTTGATTTCTAAAAGATAAGAGACTTGAAGTATTTTGAAAGTATACGATACTTGGTTTTCGAAAGTATAAGTCTCTTGGTTATAAAAAGAATGTATTTGCCTAAAAGTATAAAGTTAGTATAACGACTTTATGGGAAGTTGGTTATAATAGCTTTATGGAAAGTTATAAGAGTGGTTTACTCTAAGTAAGGTAAGTAATGATAAATGACTTAAAGGCAAATTGATTGAAGGCATCAATTTCTTAAGGTTTCAAAAGAAAGAAGTCACTTGATTTAGAAACCTATAAATGTATTTCTAAAAGGTATTGTGACTTGTCTTGAAAAGTAGATATGACTTGATACTACGGTTATTAGTATCTTGGAAGTTTATATGAAAAAGAGTTATTTTAAAGGAAAAGAAGTACGTAGTATTTTGGGTTAAATTCCCGAATTTTTATGTGAAACGAAAAGTGTCTCGAGTATATAAAATGAAAGTCTAAAGATTTTATGAACTTGCTTATGCTTGCTTGTGATAGCCTTGAGTGCAAGTATTATATGTTTACGCTGTCGTGACTCTCAGTTGGAGAAGCGGTCTGCAGTTGTGAATCTACTTGGGCGTCTGAAGCGATGTGGAGGTTTCCACGGGTATGCTTCCATTGTGATTGATCCTTGGCCATGCTTATACGATGTGGGATTCTGGGGCATGCGACCAGGATGTGGGTTAGATTCCCGGATTGTTTTTATTACTCCTTGGACATGCTTATACGATGAGGGATTCCGGGGCATGCGACCATGAGGCGGGTTAGATTCTCGGATTTGTTTTATTACCCGGCCGTGCTTATCGATGAGGATTCCGGCATGCGACCGTGTTATGTATTATTACTCCATGGATTAGCTCTCATGAAGACATGTACGAGATGAGGATTCCACGGCATGTTATATACGATTATTACCCATGGATTAGCTCTCCATGAAGTCGTATGCAGAGATGAGGGATTCCACGAGCATAGAGATATATATATATATATATATATATATATATATATATATATATATATATATATATATATATATATATGTATTGTATATGTGTCTGTGAAGCGGTGAGTAGGATGCCAGGCGCGTCACGTGGTTATATTTTACATTTACTGGTGTTGGCGATGATGGGGATTCACGAAGAGATATATATGTATTGTATATGTATGCAGAAGCGGTGAGGTAGGATGCCACGGCGCGTCACGTGGTTATATTTTACATTTACTGGTATCGGCGATGATGGGGATTCCAGGCGGGAGATATATATATGTATTGTATATGTATGCAAGCGGTGAGTAGGATGCCACAGGCGCGTCACGTGGTTATATGTTACACTTACGGTGTCGGCGGTGATGGGGATTCCAGACGCGCTTTAATATTTGTGGGCTTGAGACCCCATGGACTATGTGATGATATTTGAGGGCTTGTGTGGTATGCCTGTGTGACTATTGTTCATGTTGAAATAGTCTTTAAAGGTAAAAGCGACTTTCATTACTTTCACTTTGGCAAGGCATAGTGTCTTGTTATTTTGGTTATCATACATGTCTCCGGCTTTTTATGATCATTATGATTTCATTCTGATATTTTCGCCACATACTTGATACATATTTCGTCTTGACCTCCTTGGCCCGTGCGTTCATCCGCAGTTGAGGTACATAACTGGCGATCCACACTCTTTGGATCACTGTCGATTCTTGGAAAGCTCCATTTACTCCGGAGGCTTATCTTTTGGTACGGTTTCCCCTGAGGTTGTAGATTCATGTATATTCAGGGGTATGGCGGGGCCCTGTCCCGCCACAGTTGTTATGTTAAAACTCTTAGAGGTCTATAGTCACATGTTGTGGGTCAGTTTGTAAAGGAAAGGAGACAACTGCTTCGCTTATGTTTTTATATATCCAGGAAGGTAGCCTCATCGGCTAACCTGTTGATTTCATTTCTGTTGATTTATTGTATAAGTTTCATGTATGTTCCGCTGATTATCTCTGATGTACCGTAAGTGGTGCGGGTAGGGCACGATGCCCGAGGCCGGATCGTGGATAAATGTGCTCTTGCACTCTCTCAAATCTGAAAATAAGGCATGTTATATATAATTTAAAGGATGAGGAGAGGTGTTAATGACAATTATGAGGGGTTAAGAGGACTGTTAATGGACACCATAATGACCCAAAAACGTTGTGACATAAGTGCCAAATTTTTCAACAAGTAATGGCCATCAATTTCCTGATTTTCCCGTTACTAGAATGCTCTCTGGACATTTAGCGTCGTGGTGCTGGTCATGCGGCGCTTGCAGAAATCGCCTTCCAGAAACTTCATGGAATTATAAATATAATAAAGTCTGGGGTCCAAAAAGATGACATCAGAAGAAGCCCAACAACCCACGACCCGGACCGGGCGGGTGGTGGTGGCGCGCGTGTGGGCCTAGTCTCGAACCCAAGCACACCTAGATCCTCCCTCCTTCAAACACATGGGTTACCCCTTGGGGTCCCAATTTCTTATTCAGTTTTGAGGCTTATATTATGAACAATTCTTCCTTTCCCTACCGATGTAGTAGATTTGTCTCACACCACTCTTTTATGTCTCAAACACTTTACTTCGCGGACCAATATCTCTTCCATTTCTCAATGGAATTTGACGATTCTTGGCCCTACGGTCATCTACTTACTTAGTAGATTATGCACGTGTGAAGAACCAGGGTCTCCAACATATAAAACTATGATGTTTAAGTCATTGAAGATGGGCGGACCTAACCTCCACCAAAGGCAAATTTCCAATGGGATTAGCTTTAAAATTAGAGATATGCTGGCATTTAGTTGATTATTATTTAGTTAATTAGATGTAATATTGGTATTTGGCTTTTAATAAATCTTACAAAGGTTGGATTAGCTTTATATTAGAGATATGCTGGCATTTAGTGATTATTATTAGTTCATTATATATAATATTGTTATTAGCCTTGATTTGGCTCACTAGCCAAACTATAGAAATATGAATTATTGGCGACCAATTTGCTCAGTTTCTAAGATAATTCTTGGAAACAATAATTTATTAAAATATTGTTTCTTAATATTTGCATAAACATGAACCATACTGGAACTTGTCACCAACAATAAAACTAAAAATAAAAAGAATCAAGTTCAGTTAAATGTTTTTTCTTGAAAAATTCATGTATCTTTTGCTTTCCTCTTTCGAATTTTCAATAGGTATAAGTTCACATTAAAGTTGATTTTTTCCGCTCATAATTATTGTTTAAGAGATTATTTATAAGTTGGTGTTGGAATATATTGGTAATAACAAGGAACGGGAAAGTCACAACAACAACCAATGTGAACAAGGAAACTTGTCTCGCTGAGTCGATTGATGATCAATCTTTCTTTAAGATAATATTGCCCCGTATATTTCTTTCAACGGAGTAATAACAACTTATCTCCTAAGATAAAACAGCAACCAAACTAATGAGCAAAGGAGACTCAAGAGTTCGCTATAGGAAGAAAGATCTTAGAGTGTTTGATTGCTAAAGAGGAAGAGCAATTTCAGGAAATTGTCTAGAGAATGTGTTAAGTGTGTAGTCTTGCAAATGAGCCAAAGGCCTCATTTTATAGTGTTGAGAAGATAACTTTCCAATTGCCCATGTAATAGCCTTGAATGACCATGTAATGGCCTTGATTATGGAGTGTTAATTCAGCCAAATAATGACTGAATTCATTTGGGATGTAATGGAGGTTTAATGCCTCAAAACCAGCCCAAGAGTCATGTTTTTTCGTCTTCCGTCGCAGCCTCTGGACTACCATGGCGCACTGCAGGAGGCTGCGCTCGACTTGAGAGTTGGCGCCGCGGCCCTGCAAGGAGGCGCTGCGGCGCCACAACTTCAGAGAGTTGGCGCCGCGGCCCTGCAGTTTGGCTTCATGACTCGTTTCATCTTTAAACACATTGTACACTTCTTCCTTCATTTACCAACGTGAAATCAACGTCATTTGGCCAATAACTGTCTATTATCTTATGTCTCAAACAATTCATATTTGTACCAATATCTCTTCCATTGAGGAAATATGATCATTGGCATTACGTGTGCACGTGTGTGGAAACAAGGTTTTCCACGTGCGGGGCCCCAATTGTTCGAGTCATAATTAAATAGGATTAACTTTATTTCACGTTTAATAAATATTTTCAACAGTTGAATGACTATGTAATGACAAACAATAGTTTGTGATTTTTGTACGAAAAAATTATATCTAAAACCAAATACTTATGTACTATGAGATATTTATTTACCTACCCGACCCGTGGCAGTACATATTTTTCTTTTAAAACAACTACAGAATGTTTTATTTTTATTTTAATAACAAGTGGTAGTAAGGCTTCGCATGCAAAACTTCGCTTGCAGATATAAATAATTTGGATAACTGACTTGCAATAAAATTCTAGCCTTTTGAAGCAACTTTTGTCATGAGCGCATAGCCGCTCTACTTATCAAGATAGAAGATCACACGTTGTAAAATTTCACTGTGTATGTTATTGTTGTTGTTTTATCATAACTGCATAAACAAATTAAGGGTTAATATTTCGATTCAGTTGGTTATCTTAAAAAATTTAAAGAAAAAATACACAAAATTACTCTTAAAACTTTTTTTAAAAACTCACTTTAGTAATTAAACTTTATTGGTGATTCTTTATCTCTCTAAATAACTTATATGTGAATTATGTTCAACTTTACTTTGTCCAGACCAGATGAGATCTAGGTGTTGTTACACCACTCCTTTGGAATTGACCTGGCAATTCATACTACATTATCATAAATGAAGACAGGGTTTCTTTACTTCCAACAGGGGGCCTAAAACAAAGTGATCCACTATCACCTTCTTTATTTGCGCCAAGACTGAAGTACTATCTATGTTGCTTAACAAGCAACACTGCAACAACTAATTTGTGGGATTCCATATGAAGGAGAAGGGACTACAGATCAATCATCTCAGTTTTATGGATGACGTGATCATATTCACATCAGGAAGTTCTAAATCCCTCTCTATGATGATGAGGTAACTTGGAGGTGTATGAACATATGTCTGGGCATCAAATTAACAGATTTGACAAGGTCAGAGCCCAACAAGAGTCACAAAGGTGAAGATTTGTAGCATGGCTCAAAGGGTTGAGTTGCAACAGAATACAGCGGCAACATACAGCTTCAGTTTCGGAGATTGAGTGGCAACAGAGTTGGACTCAGTTTTGTAGCATGACTCAAAGGATTCAGCTAAGGATGTCACCATAATCCATATAAGCTTCAATCCACTCAGGCGCCATTTTATCCTTAAATTCTTTCAGTACTCAGTAGCGCAGGTTCTATCTAATTTTAGAAGCCAACATGGTACATATTGATGAGAGTTAAAAAGGAAAAGAGTTATACTACTAATTAACTATAGAAAGTTTTTCTACTTCAATCGGTGGATCTTTTTTTTCCTATTGAGAAAAACTTCTACCACAATCTTGAGAAAATCAAACAATGGTAATGAATTTGTACACTTTCCTCAAAACAATTGAGTCCAAACAAACAGAGCTGTAAATGAAAAATGAAAAGAAAAATGTAAGAAGACTCAACTAAGTCAACTTATATGTATTTCACTGAATACATTATATATTGACACTACATTAAGTATGTTAGATCTCACAAGTATAAGTAGCAGGTTAACTCTATGGGAGAGAGCTAAATACCATGTCTTTAAGCTGAATGCTGATGTAGAAGCCTTGGAAATCTGGGAAGGAGTGGCTATAGAGGAGAGATAATAATAGCTTACTCTTATCCATTGGCCTAATTGTTTCTTTGGCTTTGTTTATCTTATTATCCTTGTTACTGCCTGTTATTACTGCTCCCTTTTCATCTCTCCTTGAGCCGAGGGTCTATTGGAAACAACCTCCCTACAATCACAAGGTAGAGGTAAGCGAATACTCAACCCTCCCCAGGCCTCACCTGATGGGATTATAGTGGGTATGTTGTTGTTGTTGTTCTTATCCATTGGGGAACGGTAGTAACAATGCAGCTGAAGGAGAAGCCATTCTTATTGGGATTCACAACGCCTGATTTAGTGTATAGAAAGGTACTAAAAATAGACAGATGGTGTTTGAGTACCTTATCTACTTGGAAACCTAGTCATAAATTTGTGGAATTCGATTGTTCTTCAAAGCGTCCTCTTATTTACCAATTTCTTCAAAGCACCTGAGTTGAGCTTAAATCTGATTCACAACACCTGATTTATACATCAATAGAGAATGCACTATTCCTTAAAACAACAACATACCCGGTGTGATCCCACAAGTGAAATCTGGGGATGGTGATGTGTACGCATACCTTACCCCTACCTTGTGAAGGTAGAAATGTTGTTTCCGAAAGACCCTCAGTTTAATTAAAACAATTCAAAACGGGTTTGTAAAGGAGAATGCACCATTCCTTGGCAAATTCAAACAGTGTTGGCCAAGATCAAGAGTTTAGCAGTAATTTGGAGAATATTACTGTTATAATAAGAATAAGATTTCATATGTAGTATCCTACTAGAAAAATGATTGTAATGTAGTGTCTATAAATAGGGCTCAGTGTAATCATGTAGATATAACAATTCAATAATAATATATTTTCTCCCATAATTTCTCACATGGTATCAGAGCTACATAAGACACCGGGACAGAAAATAGTCGTTCAGCCTCTTTTCCGGCGACTGTTTCGAATCTCCTCTCTTCCGGTAAGTGTTGTGCGAAAACCAACACTACCACAAGGTTCAGGAGGCTCCCGCGACCAAACCCCAACCAGCGCCGCCGAGAACCGACAATCCACGCGCCTCCACGTGCCGATCAGAAGGTCACCGATTTCGGCGAGATTTGCCGAGGCGCCGGCGCGTGAGGCCTCTTTCCGATGAGTTTTTTGGGCGAATCTTTTACTGATAGATTCACCCAGTCCTTGCGAGCCTATCCATATATTTTCTTATAGATTCCGGTGACCGGAACTATTTTTCGACGTCGACAACCCCTTTTTCGGCACCGAAAGTTACTTTTTCGGCAGAATATTTTTCCCAGTCAGCTTTCCTATTCATTCTGAGCCATACCGTGCAATTTTTTTTAGATTTCGGTCACCTTTTATTTTCCTTTTTCGGTGACTATTTTCTGCAGCTTCTGGATCACGGTTTCTGAGCATTATCAGCCTCTTTAGATTTCTTAAAGTTTTGAATCATGTCTCTCGAATTTGATGTTTTTAATTCCAAAAATACGGAAATTGAACATTCAAGTCCTATGATTAATTCACAACCCTTAATAAGGAGATCAGAAAATCAAACATCACAGTCTAAAATTCGACGAAAACGAGGTCGTTTTGGAAGATCTAGACCTAAGTGTAGTTATTGTAAAAGGCTTGGACGCACTCGTGAAGTTTGCTTATCTCGACCTAAGTGTAGTTATTGTAATATGTATGGACATGCTTGTGAAATATATTATTCTCTGCATGGTCGACCACCCAAGAATACTCATATTGCTCAGACTCCTAGTAACCAACGGATTTATTTATCCGAAGAAGAATATAATGAGTACCTTCAGTATCGAGCAAGTAAACAAACATCTCCACAAGCAGCCTCAGTCGCACAATCTAATACCGCCAGATCGTGGACTCTGACGCTTCTGATTATATTTTTAGTGATAAATCACTTTTGTCGGATATTAATTATTCACCGTCTCTTCCACTGTTACTTTAGCCAATGGGATCCAAACAAAAGCAAAAGGAGTTGGACAAGCTAAACTCATATCTTCGGTCACTCTAAATTTTGTCCTCTATGTCCCTGGTCGTACTTTTTAATCTTGCATCAGTCGTTTGACTCGTGCCTTAAATTGTGTCATACTATTTCTTGATGATTCTTTTATTATGCAGGACCGCAGTACGGGACAGGTGATTGGCGCAGGATATGAATCACAAGGGTCTACTACCTTACCTCTACTCCTAAATCCTCCACAACAGGTCTAGTTACAGATCCTCCAGACTTAATCCATAAACGATTGGGACACCCGAGTCTGTCCAAGCTACAAAAGATGGTGCCTAGTTTGTCTAGTCTGTCCAAATTAGACGGTGAGTTGTGTCAACTTGAGAAATACACTCGCACTATCTTTCCACGTAGTGCTGAGAGTCGTGCAGAGTCTATTTTTTCAATAATTCATGCTGATATTTGGGGTCCTAGTAGAGTCAGTTCACCTATAGAATTTCGTTATTTTGTTAGTTTCATGACGATTTTTCCAGATGCACTTGGTTATTCTTACTGAAAGATCGTTCTGAGTTATTCTCTATATTCAAGAGTTTTTGTGCTGAAATACAAAATAAATTTGGTGTTTCTATTCGTACTTTTTGCAGTGATAATGCCTTAGAATACAAATCTTCCCAGTTTCAGCAGCTTATGATTCACCAAGGAATTATTCATCAAACATCTTGTCCATACACCCTTCGGTAGAACGGGGTAGCAGAAAGAATAGACATCTCATTGAGACTGCTCGTCTCTTCTCATTGAATCCCATGTTCCGTTGTGTTTTTGGGGCAATGCAGTCCTCACAACTTTTCATTTAATTAATCGAATACCCTCATCTTCTATTCAGAATCAGATTCCATATTCCATAGTATATCCTCAGTCATCTCTATACCCTCTTCCTCCTCGTGTTTTTGGGAGCACATGTTTTGTGCATAACCTAGCTCCGGAGATGGATAAATTAGCCTCTCACTCTCTTAAATGTGTCTTCTTGGTTATTCTCGAGTTCAAAAGGGGTATCGTTTCTTCTCACCTGATCTCCGTTGATATATTATGTCTGCCGATGTCACATTTTTTTAGTCTCAACCTTACTTTAGATCTCCTTCTGATCATCTTGATATCTCTAAGATCTTACATGTACTTCAGGTTTTACCTACACCGATTTTTGAGGAATCTCTGATTCTACATCTCGATCCGCGGTGCCACCATCGACTTATTATTGTCAACCGCGTCAAAGATCGGACTAACATCGGTAGAGATGATTCGTATCTGCGTCGTCGGACCCTGTACCTATTGTGGACTTCTTCTAATCAGGCGATTGCACTTCGAAAAGGTAAACGGTCCACTCGTAACACTAATCCACATTATACCCTTTTAAGTTTTCATTGTCTATCATCATCCCATGATGCCTTTGTATCATCATTGTCCTGTGTCCTAAGTCTACAGGTGAAATCCTTTCTCATTCTGGATGATGACATGCTAAGATTGATGAGATGTCTGTTTTACACACGAGTGGTACTTGGGAGCTTGTTCCCCTCCCTTCAGTAAATCTACCGTTGATTGTCGTTGGGTTTATGCAGTCAAAGTTGGTCCGGACGGCGAAATTGATCGGCTTAAGACTCGTCTTGTTGCGAAGGGGTATACACAAATATTTGGGATTGATTACAGTGATACTTTTTCTCCCGTGGCTAAAATAGCATATGTTCGTCTTTTTCTATCCATGGTTGTTGTCCACCATTGACCTCTTTATCAGTTGGACATTAAGAATGTTTTTCTCCATGGTGATCTTGAGGAGGATGTTTATATGGAGCAACCACCCGATTTTATTGCTCAGGGGGAGTCTAATCTGGTGTGTCGATTGCGCCGGTCACTTTATGGTCTGAAACAGTCTCCTCGAGCCTGGTTTGGTAGATTCAGCACAATAATTCAGGAGTTTGGTATGACTCGTGGTGAAGCAGATCATTCTGTGTTTTATCGACATTCTGCTCCAGATATGAGTATTTATTTGATAGTTATGTTGACTATATCGTTATAACTGACAATGATCAAGATGCTATCACTAATTTAAAGCAATATCTCTTTCAAAATTTCCACACTAAGGATCTCAGCAGACTAAAGTATTTCTAGGTATTGAGGTTGCCCAATCCATGTCAGATATTGTTATTTCGCAACACAAGTATGCCTTAGACATTCTTGAGGAGACAAGAATGATGGGATGTAAACCCATTGACACTCCTATGGATCCGAATGCTAAACTCTTGCCAGGAAAGGGGGAGCCACTCAATGATCCTGGAAGATATAGGCGGTTGGTTGATAAGTTGAATTATCTCACAGTGACTAGACTTGACATTTCGTTTTCTATGAGTGTTGTAACTCAATTTATGAATTCTCTCTGTGATAGTCATTGGGATGCAGTTATCCGCATTCTGCGATATATTAAGTCAACCCCGGATAAAGGACTGCTTTTCGAAGATCGAGGCCATGAGCAGATCGTTGGATATACAGACGTTGATTATGCAATATCACCATCTAATAGACATTCGACATCCGAATATTGTGTGTTAATAGAAGGTAATTTGGTGTCGTGGAAGAATAAGAAACAGAGTGTCATTGCCCGATCTAGTGTTGAATCAAAATATCGAGCAATGGTTGTAGCAACGTGTGAGCTAGTTTGGATTAAACGCTCATCAAATGGAACTTGTGTGTGATAACAAAGCGGCCCTTCATATCCCATCAAATCCGGTATTTCATGAGGACTACGCACATTGAGATTGACTGTTACTTTGTTAGGGAAAAGATACTCTCCGGAGATATTATTACTTTTGTAAAGTCGAGTGATCAGCTTGCGGATATTATCACCAAGTCACTTAGTCGTCCTCGTATTAATCACATTTGTAACAAAGGTCGGTACATATGACTTGTATGCACCAGCTTGGGGGGAGTGTTAGAATAGGAATAAGATTTCATATATAGTATCCTACAAGGATTGTAATGTAGTGTCTATAAATATGGCTCAGTGTAATCATGTAGATACAACAATTAATAATATATTTCCCCCCATAATTTCTCACAATTACTTTCAACCATTGTTATAGGGCTTAACAAGGTTGTCTTTGGACCACACAACATTTACCTAAATAAAGCTGATTTACCTAAGGAAGCTACAGGCCACGTGTGAATGGCCAGATGGGCTTTTCCTTCATAGAGGCTCAAATAAGGAAAAAAAGTTTAAATTCAGAATGCTTGAAAACCTTCTTTTGTTTCTTGCTTTTGTACAATATGTAGGCAAAGGAGCCCTTCCAAGTTTAATTTTGGTGAACTTACATGTAAACAGTTGTTGTCATGTGAGCAGGAGATCACGAGTTCGACTAGAAGAAAAAATCTCTTGCACAAATGCATGATAGGGCTGCGTACAATAGACCTTGTGGTCCGGCCCTTCCCCGGAACCGCGCATAACGGGAGCTTAGTGCACCTGGCTGCCCTTACATGTAAAAAGAAGTAGTCCTGTTCACTATACAAGAACAAACACAAAGTTATTAGCACATTGTTTTGCAAAATGTCAAGGGTTTGAGAATGTTGAAGCATCAATTAGGAGGCAAGGCAACTTGTCCTTTGTCACCACAAGACAGATTAAATAAAAACAATGATTGAGCTTTGCATATTTCATGTACATCAGAGAATAACATTTACCTGCCAAACCAATCCTTCGGGGTCAGCTAATGCTTCCGGAAAGTCCTTTTGCAGATCAAGTGTCAACAATTCAAGGCACGTGAAATTCAAAGTTGTTATCTTTGAGATCGAGATAAGACTTGGTCTCTGTGGAGAACTGCGGTATCCATCATATCCAGAAAAATTCAGGCGGAAATATCCCGGAATTGGTGAATTTAAGTTGACTTTAACCTTTTAAATGATGATACAATTACTTATCTAGCCTTAAATTCTAGCTTAATATATTATTAATTCTATAGAACTAAGATTCATAACAGTGTTATGACGGTTAGTTAAGAGCCTGCAAAAGGTAGTGGAGGCATGCGGATGCTCAATCTGGGTAAAGGATATGATAATGTAGGTTCGTATAATTCAAAACCACAAGAAATTGAGTTATTTTGTGATAGTGGAGAGAGCAGTGACTTTTATGGCAGATTCTTCTTGAGTTGGTACTCTCAAGTTTTAATTGATCACGGTGAATAGAGCATGTTAATGTTAGGATCTGTGTTATGACATTTTTCCTAACATATCATTTTTCGTGTTAAGTTCAAATCAGAAAATGTCGGAACAAATGTCTTGACATTCTTACCGACATTCTGGGAACAGTTTTGCCTATCTTAACGGACAGTTTTTCAGAAAAGTTTGACTTTTTTATCACATGGCAATTTGACTTGCCAAGGAGTTTTTGAAGCAGATTGAAAATGTAGAAGACTAAGTCCAAGAGATAGCTTAACTTAAGGAGCAAAACGAGGGAAGAAAAAGTCCAAGCTGTTGAGAAAATCACTCTTCAAGCTACTTCCACACGTGACCTTTTTCGGCTCAACTTCCACAACCTGTTGAGGAGTCTTTCAAGGGAACTCTACTATAAATAGAGAGGTCACTTCAAGGATTCAATATCCAGAATTTTAGAGTGAAAACGATATAGAGAGATCTCCACAAATATCGATCAAGTAGACTGGATCGCTGTCTGTACGACATTATAATTGCTACTTAGATTCTAGATTTGTTCTTTCATTGAAGCAACTGTAATGAGGTGTTGATCACTTCTATTTAGATAGATTTTTCAGGCATAAGTCATCTGCGACTTAATCTTTTTTATTCCTTTTGTATCATAACATTGTAAAGAAGGAATATATCAATTGTATATATATATATATATATACAATACCTTTGGTCATTGACCATCATGGGTTATATTAATATATATAACCTTTGAAAATTAAACTTTTGTGTTCTTTATCTATTTCCGCTGCACTTTAATTCTTTCAAAGATTTTCTGTTTTTATCCAAATGTCATAACTTATGTCAGACGACATTTTAGCTGACATTTGACACTGTTTCTGCATATGTTCAGTTCTACTTTGCTGTTTGTTTTTATTTAATCCATAGTATTAACCCACGGGACCTAACAGAGTAGTTGGCCTAACAGATTTGGCATTTAAAGGCACACCTAAAGCATAGTCAGCATTAAAATGCTACTTTTAGAGGTAAGAAGGGACTCAATAAAAGAAACATGAATTCTTGTCTTCAGAGCATCTCCAGTTACCAGATAGTCCATATAATGCAAACTGGTATAGTTCTCCAAATCTGTTTAAATCTTATTTCCACTTGTTGAGCTTAACAGCAACTCACGAGATGTATACCAGATTTTGGCATAATCCAACGCACCCACAAATATCCAAAAAAAAATCCCAGACTTGTTTTTGTAAATCTGCAATGTAGAAACAGGTGGTCAGTGGTTTCTTGCTCTTTTTCATATAAACAATCCTTTATTATCTGTTCTGAGTTAAGCAAGCATTCCTAGCTGCAATCAATCGAAAGCAAGCCAGCTTTGTTGGAGCTTTAGTCTTCCATAACATCTTCCAAGGCCAAGTTAAGTCCCAATGACCTGCTTTCTTTGAGAATGGCATAACGTATAGCTATTCTTGACTGGAAAACATCCATATTATGCTTGCCCAAGACTGGTAATCTGCCTTTTTAATATCAAGAGTAATAGGTTAAATTCCTCCTAAACGTTAGCTGCCATTCGGAGTTACTGACGCATTCAGCCACTTACCTTGTTAGCCTATAATATATAACACTTCAGTACAATACTATCAATTTGACACGTCATACTTCTGCTTTGGACACTGTTATCATGTCGCATACCCAGTGAAGCACAAGGAATTTCAAGTGTCTCTAAAGGTGAAAACCCACTACAGCACTTAAGGATGAAATTATTGAGATTGTCATTGTCCAACTTCTCGAAAAATTTCGTTGAAACAAGAGTCAAGACAACAAATTGGCAAATAAGAGGACGCTTTGAAGAACAATCGAAATCCACAAATTTATGACTAGGTTTCCAAGTAGATAAGGTACTCAAGCACCATCTGTCTATTTTTAGTACCTTTCTATACACTGGTTTCGATTAAGCTATAACCCATCTCTTGCTTCAAATTCTTCTCATCCATGAGTTGCCTCAACTATTCGACATCTTTCCATCTGCCCTGCTCTGTGTATAAGTTAGATTGAATCGCCATAATAGCTGGTACTTTCTGGGTTTGAAGCTATGAGCTTTTTGGCGACAATTTCAGAAATTTCAGTTGATACACGAGTCTTTCTACAGCCAGAAAGCAGAGTTCCCCATATCCGCTTATCAGGCTCAATAGGCATGTTGTTGACGAATTTAAAAGCTTCTTCTATATTGCCTTGACGACTAAGCATATCAACCATGCACGCATAATGTGCAAGTTTTGGAGTAACACCGAATCTCTCTTCCATAGCATGAAACCAGTTCCACCCCTCATATTCAAGACCACATTGACTGCATGCAGATAAAATAGAAATGAAAACAACATAATTTGGTTTAATCCCAGAGTTTAACATGTCTAAGAAACAATGAAGAGCCTCATTTCCAAGCCCATTAATTCCATAACCCTTGATCATTGAGCTCCAACAGATAAGATCTTTGTCAGGGAATTCACTGAAAATTGCCTCTCCTTGGATTAAGCGTCCAAATTTGCAATACATGTCAATAAGTGAGGATATCAAAAATGCATTGGATGTATTTCCCGATTTTATCACTTGCGCGTGTATCCCTTCTCCAATCTCTTCAGCAGCCATCGAAGAACAAGCCTGTAATAAACTAACATAGATGATCTCATTAGGCTTCTCATTTGCTGATTGCATCTGTCTATATATATCAAGCGCATTACTAGGACACTCACTTTGCGCATACGCTGCAATCATCGTACTCCAGGCAATGAGATCTTTTGATTTCAGGCGATCAAACAGACTCCCAGCCGACTCAATATCACCGAAACCACCATACATGTGAAGAAGAGCAGTCACTACCGAAACACATCCCAGATACCCCTGCTTGAGCACAAAGCTGTGAAAACACTTTCCAATTTTAATCTTATCCAATTTTGACAATGCTCCAATTACTTCACGAATAACACTCTCATCCGGTTCAAAGCAACAATGCCTCATCTCAGAGAACAAATTCAAAGCTTCATACAAACAATCATTTTCTATGCATCCATGAATCATAGTCCTCCATGAAACAAGATCCTTCTTTTCTATTCCACGAAAAACAGTAACGGAAGCCTTCAAACTCCCACATTTAGCATACATATCCACAAGGGAATTTTGGATATTAACGTGAGATATAGACGAAGCTTTTATTGAATAAGCATGAATTTCTTTTCCAACTTTCAGAGCACCAAGATTGGCACAAACTGGGACAATCCCCACAATACTAACATAATTTGGTTCGACACCACAGAGTAACATTTTTCTGAAAAGTTCAATAGCCTTGATGTACTCTCCACTCTTGACACAAGCTGAAACCATTGCGCTCCACAAAATTACATCTTTGCCCTTTGTTTGATTAAGCAATTTCCATGCAGTATCCATATCCCAAATAGAGTAAACACCAACAAGAGCCGTTACAACAGGTAGTTCGAATTCAAATCCCATTTTCATGGTAAACCCGTGAATTCCTCTCACCATAGGCTGCCATTTTTCAGCAGCTCTTATAACGCTTAAAACTGTCACATAATTGAGTTTGTGTTCACCTTTTAGCATTGTCTTGAACAAGTTGATTGCTTCTATGGATTGGTTTTCCCTCACCAAACTGGAAATCTGTGATGTCCATGATCTCACATTTTGTTTTTCAGAAAACTTAATTGGGTCCACAAAGAAAGAGCTTTTACGAACATTTAACAAAATTCTAGACGAGTAAAGTAAGTCTCTTTGACATTTTAGCAAACACCTTACATGCATTTTCACCAATTGAAATCATTTACTCTTCGCATTCGTATCTGGTAGCCAAAAAAGAGCTCATATGGATTCAAAAAAGGGTAAATGCAGATTCGTTCAAGCTGAAGTTAAGGCGAGCAACCTTCTGCTTTAGCTTCCCGAAGGCAGAAAAGAAAAAAGGGATTAGCTTCGGGTCCTGTTGGTGGTATTATGCAGGAGTGTCAGATGGATCGTTTGGGCTTAAGTTGACGGTCAAGATGAGCAGAAGTTTTAGATGTGATAATGTTTAATCCGTCCAAAACTTACATGGGATAAGATGGGCTAAATGATGGTCAGTCGTGTAGTCGATTCGCTCAGCACCCTCCATGAACAGAGTCCATGAGCTCGGGAAGAGAAGTGGGGCCTAGAGTTGGTTTCCCAGTCAAAATCTGATAACTTAAATTGTCCAACTTGACCCATTTCTTTTACAAATTTCAAATATACATTCTATGATGTTATTTTATTTTGTATGATATTTGATTTTTTCATATCTTTATTTTTAAAATAAGAATAATATTTTTAAGAATTTTTTTATTTTTTATAAAAGCAAAAAAATATGAAATATAAATTTGAGGATGAGGTGGAGGTGGAAGGGGTTAGGTGTGGATAGGAGCGGAGTAAGAAAAAATTCATATTTTTTATAAATTATTTATAAAAGTAATAAAATATAAAATAGAAATTTGAGAATGGGGTGGGGTGGGGTAGGGTTGTTATCGGTCCGGACTCCGGATACATTCGAAGCAGGGTGATACTCGGACCGAAAGTTAACAGTCGGATCTGAGTACGGACATAAGGATCCGTCCAGAACTGGTCTAATTACCCGATAACTTATATGTTATCAGTCCCGATCCGATACCCTTAGAATAGTGTGGGAATTTGGATGATGAGTTGATGATCAATCCCTGAAATATTGCTATTATATATTGTTTTAAGTTTGTTAATATGTATTATGTAAAGCAGTAAAGGCATTAAAGCAGAGATTTTTATAAAAAAATTATAAGTAAAGTTGAAATTTTTAAGTAAAGCAAGAATTTTAATATTTTGGACCGGTTTCGGACAAAAAACAGTATCCAGAACCAGACTGGTAACCTTATCGAACCGGAACGGCTACCCGCCCGATAAGGTATCGGTCCGGTCCCGAATCTCTTTTCAGGACCGAATTCTTATCGGTCTAGACCGATAACCTTATCGGTCCGATTCTGATATGTCGATACCCGGACCGATAACAACCCTATGTGGGGTGGGGGTAGGGCAGAGGGGGTAAGAAAAAAATTCAGATATTTTATAAATTGTTTATAAAAGTAAAAAATATATAAAATATAAATTTGAGAATGTGGTAGGGCGGAGGGTAGGAGAGGTAAGAAAAAAAATTATATTTTTAAAATAAAAGTAATAAAAATATGAAATATAAATTTGAGAATGGGGGGGGGGATGGAGGAGGGAGGGGGAGGTAAGAAAAAAATTCATATTTTTAATATTTTTTTTATAAAAGTAACAAAAAATATAAAATAGAAATTTGAGTGTGGGGTGGGGTGGAGGGTAGGGTGTGGGGAGGGGTAGGGCAAGTAAGAAAAAAATCATTTTTTTTTATAAAAGTAACAAAAAATATGAAATAGAAATTTGAGAATGGAGTGGGTGGATGGGGTAGGGGGAGGGGGAGGGAGAGGTAAGAAAAAAATTCATATTTTTCATAATTTTTTATAAAAGTAACAAAAAATATAAAATAAAATTTAAGTGTGTGTTTGGGCGGGGGGAGGGGGGAGGAGGGGTTGGGGGAGTTGTTGACACCCAATTTTGACACTCTCGTCCAATCATTTATCATAAAATTACACTAATTTTTAGAATAATCTTAATAATTTTAACAATGATAATACATGCATAAACACGTAAGTACATAAATAAGTAATTCAATAATGATATCCCAAGCATTAAGCACTCCATAAATATTATGTCCGCATTTAGCATTTTAATAATAATAAATACATAACTAAATAAATAATTTAATAATGACATCGCATCAAGCATTCCTTAAAATTATATTCACATTTATTAATACCCAATGCAATTTCATAAGCAATTGAAACCCCCTATTAATTTAATTTTAATTTAACATCGCAAAGTATGCATAATAAATAAGATTTTAATAACGGCAGCGCATTATAAAACATTAAGCACTATTAAATAGTACGTCCGCATTTATTATTGTAATAATTTAAATTCAAGCTAAAACTAATAAAACACCTAAAGTCATATTAAAATAATTTAATAATAACTTAAACCTCATTTACTAACACTTAAAATAAATTAACACCTACATTTTACCACAAGCCCAATACAAACATTACCCATCAAAATTTCCCAAGCCCACTTATTTTCTCATCCAAAACGTGGCCCAATAACCCAAAACTCACAACATTTTTTCATTTTCATCCCTACAAATACAATACACACAAAACCTAAAAAAAAACTAACCTAGATGAAAAGAACACGCAACCTCACCTTCCTTCTTCATCATTCACTTTTCTTTTACACCAAAAATTGACCAAAAATCCCTTAAATCCCACCAATTTCGAACCAAATCTTTTCATAATCTTTTCAATTACCACTTCAGAATATTAACTTACCATAGCAAAGCTTACAATAGTTTTACACTAAAATCTTGCCCACTAAAAATGGCAGGGAATTGGCATTAAAATTTCAACCAAATCAGTGCCGAAAATGGCAATAAATCAGTCCAAAATCGTTTCAAAGCTTACAAAATATTTACCAAAATCACAACGAAAATAACCATAACAAATTGTCTCAAATCTTACCAAAATTAAAAGCCAAACCGAGGCTATATAAATCAACTATCTACATATGCAAAGGGAGGAGTTTTCGCACAAAAGAACCCTATTAAAATATCAAGGGAGAAATTAAAAGCAAAAGAGAAGCAACTGGGAAAAGACTCGAGAATTAATCTTCATGCAGTCATAACCACAGGTTAAACCCCTTTTCATTCAATTCGCATAGCAATACAACCCCGAGTGAATCGACGACTTGATACGCTGCCTCGGTTCGCTACCAAGAGAAGATAATTTATCACCCTTTTAGTCTTAGATTCCGTTTGATTTTAATATGTGTAATACGAGTCTTGTATGATTGCTTGAGGGCGTATCGATTCGATATAGATGATTGTTTACGTTGTTCGTATCTGTGAGTTAATTTGTTTTACTAGCAGCTTTGCAGGCGACAAACCAAGCAATTCAATCGAGTTAGATTGGGGGCATCGCTCAGAGAAGGAAAGACTCAGTCTCACCTGCTATGTTCACCCAGGAGCATAAGCCAGATCAATTCTCAATGTATCAAAACCCACCCTGACCACCGTATTGCAATCAGTATCGAAATGCTATACCTTACTACCCACCGCTCATATCCCATCCGGCTCATATCTGGCGCATCCTGCATCCGTATACACCTATGCATATCAACTTACATACCCGGCCCAGCCACAAAACCGAACAACAACCACACCCAGACTAAACACGAACTATTAGAAAAAGCCAACAAAAACATACACCCCTTTAACCGAGCCTTTACCCCAGGTGTACGAAAGGTTAAGAGCTGCAAGGATACTCCAACCAATTCTAGGGAAAGTTGCTGACCCCATCCCAAAATGGCATGATGAAATCAAGCGTTGCGTGTACCATTCTGGTATCCCTGGGCATGATACCGGGAACTGTTATGCACTCAAGAACAAGATTGAAGCATTGATCAAGGATGGAGTCATTCAACTGAAAGAAGTCTCCCCCAATGTGCATGATAACCTGCAGCCGGATCATGGCGATCTTGGCATACTCGTCATGTAATCGATGAAGAACATGACTTGGAAGGGACCATCAGGCCGGTCCTAAGAGAAGAAAGAGTTGAGTATTCGGCCATCACCTAGAAGAATTGATGCCCACCGATCTTGCAAAGAAAAGAGACATTCCTTTTGCCAAAGCTCATTCCGCCCCTGATTCAGTTCATGTGCCAAAAGAAGATGACACTGACGACGAAGAAGACCCAACCATCTTGGATACAGAGCAAGAAGGTGTTTTGAACAATTGGACATGTACCCCTGTTCTGGTCCTTCCGGAATCTTGACAAAATGGCTTAGTGGAGTCCAAACTCACATTCACATTTTTATATGTTTTTCTTCTTTTTGCTTGTAATGTGAACAACTTCCTGATTGTTAATTTGTTTTACTAGCATTTATTGTATGGCTGAATGATGTAGTCATCGTCTGAAGATTACGGGATCGGCTGAGTTATGTCATTTATGTTCGTTGTAAATATTCTAGTAATCATTTTGTGTAGGTGAAGTGCTGGTCATGTTTAACATGTATAATTTCTGAAGCCATGGAATTGGTTCCAGTTATTCACAGTTGGTTTGTATGCTAGCATCTTTAGAACCTATCATATCATGTCAACCTTAAGCCATTGTTTGTCTACATTCTGACCTGCAATCTTGATCAATATTAATAGCAGCATAGAGCAATATAATATATGATGGTTTAACAGTTTGTGCGACATTACCGTGTCTTCATCTAGGATCACTGCCTTGTATTAGGACTGTCTAGATTAGTATTCCCAAGAAGATTTTGAAATGAATCTCCCCTACATACATCATGAGACCCATTGTTAATGTAAATATGTTCCATCGATTTCGGCCCGTTTGTTTGACGTCTTGAGTTCAAGATGCAGAGATATATAAATCATATACTCAGTATATTGGATCCATGTATTTAGCAGGTCATTGTGTATCATGTTGTTTATGTTTGAGACTTGTCCTACTCTTATTTCCTTCAAGTTATCTATGTGTGATAATTGTTCTCTTTCTGGAATTTCCTATCCGTTGGCTTAAGTGGACTAGAAATACATAGGCCTGTTTTTTCTACTGGGTTTGAAGCCCAATATACTTTTTACCCCCGTTATTTTTCTCCAGCTATAGAATATGCATCCTTGATTTTGTGTGTACTAGCACTATATGTCAAAATTAATATTCAATGTGTGTCTGGGTGTTTGTAAATATGAACAATCTTATTTGGACTTGGATTGCGTTAATATGTACTGTTGGATTTCCCGAGAGCCAATATTTGATACATTCTGTTGGGCCTTCTGTCTATTTTTTGGATTGTCATTATGAAGTAAAATTTGAATCATATCTATACTAAGTTTCTTTTTATTTATTCGCGTTAGTTGACAAATTTAAATATATACTAATCCTTATTTTTTCCTTTTTTACATGAAATGCACCGGAGCAACAAAGAGTCTCATGACGAGACTCATCGTGGCAAACGTGAAGACCCACATCTATGTGCATTTATCTCTACCTTAGAAATTCCAAGCCACAGGCGAATGACATCGTCATTCCTCGAGTCCTCTTTTATTAATTCCTGCCCCGCCCCATTCATTTATTGTGAATTGATTGTCTAACGCTAACATTACACCAGTAGGACATTTGGTACATTTAAGCCTGGAGTCACTATTAAGAAGTAGTTTGACATTAGGAGTTTATTCCCTTTAAATTAATTAATTTTAGGATTGTCACGCATTGCTTAAACCCTTACCCAGAATCTCAATAAGTTTTAGCAGACCATTTAAATGGAGTTAGTGTTGACTTTAATCTAGTTGACATTTAGGTGTCCTAATTCATCCAATTAATTAGGTGGCGACTCCGCAAACCCTTTAGCATTATTTTAGCAATATTTTTCGCATTATTTTATTTTCTAACATTTCTAAGCATGAGTGAATTTGTCGCTGTCGAAAAAGGGCGTGACAGGAGGTAAGTAAAAATTTCATATTTTTAATAATTTTTTTATAAAAGTAAAGAAAATATGAAATAAAATTTGAGAATGGAGTGGGGGTGGGGGTAGGGAGAGGTAAGAAAAAAAATGCATATTTTTTATAAATTGTTAATAAAAGTAAAAAAAATATAAAATAGAAATCTGAGAATGAGGTAGGGTAGGATGTGGGGTTAGGTGGGGTAGAAGTGGGTGGGGGTAGGGTGGAGTAGGAAATGTTTGGGCAGAGATGTGAGGGTGGTTCAGTGCTTGAGTGGGGGTTGGTGTAGGGGAGGGGGTAGGGTTGATGGATAGTGTGGTTGAGATGTGTTGGTGTATTTTTATTGAGAAATAATAAAAGATGGAGCAGTAAAAGCGTACAATATTGATGTCTTCAATGACCATTTCAATCAAATCAGAGATTTGGTTCCTGGGGCCGCCGAACATCTTGAACGTGCTGGATTCCACAGATGGAGCAGGGCATTCTGCCCCGGAAATAGGTATTTTCACATTTCCGTTTCCAACAAGTAACGTATCTGCTGCAACTAATAGGTAACTTGTTGCGGTAGATATTGTACTTGTTGTGATTTTTGACACAGCTGAGCCTCAGCCACATGTTTCAACACTAATATGTTTATTTTGTCAGGTATGATTTTATGACGACAAACGCTGCTGAGTCGGTGAACTCAATGTTTAATGTTGAAAGATAATTTTTCATTACTGCTCTATTTGATTCCATAAACATGAGGTTTACTGAGAAATTTCATGAGAGGTGTATGGAGTTCATCGACTCACCAACCATATTCGTTCTCTTACTGGAAAAAAAAAAATCAAAATTTGTCAACTTGGGTAATAAGTTATTGGCTCATCAAATTGCCAACTACAAGTTCAGCGTCATCGGTCACGGTTCAGTTGCAACAGTCGATCTGCAAAGAAGATCTTGTACTTGTAGAGTTTTTTACCTGGACAAAATACCTTGCCCACATGCTATAGCAGCGCTTCGAGTCCAATATGGTGAAGACTTTGGAAGACTAATTTATGACTACTCATCTCCATATTACAGGGTCGAGAATTACATAATTGCATACTGTGAGGAAATGAATCACGTGCCTTCTGAAGAATCTTGGAAAGTTCCTATGGAGATTTTAGAGAGAGAAATACCTCATCCACATGTTGATCCGAGCAAACCGGGAAGAAGACAGACAAAGAGGAGACGTGAAATCGGGGAATCACTTGCAACGAGGAAAAACAAATACTCCATATGCAAAACAGGTGGCCAGAAAAAAACTACATGCCCAAACCGAATTATTCCCTAGTTGTTAAATTTGTAATGTCTTGTAATAATAATTACTATTGTTTGTGTTTGTGAAATTGGATTTTATGACATTTTTATGTTGTTTCTGTTAGTAAAATTGGTTTAAATGATATGTTGATATGTGGTTTTGCAATTTCTGAACAGTTTTCACCAAGTAAAATTTTGTTGCAACAACTGTGTAACTTGTTGGAATTTTGTCAACCAGTAATCGAACTTGTTGCAGTAACTAACTTAATTTGGTTTTCCAACAGATGAGTCAGTTGTTGCAACAAGATATAAATTTGATGCAACAAATGGTTCAGTTGTTGCAACATATGAGTTAGTTATTGCGATAAATCTAACTGTTGTTTTAGAAGTTGCAACAAGTTGATAATTTGTTGCAACAAGTTTGTGATCTGTTGCAACAGATGAGTCAGTTGTTGCAACAAGATGTAGATTTGTTGCAACAGATGGTTCAGTTATTGCAACATATGGGTTAGTTGTTGCGATAAATCTAACTGTTGTTTTAGAAGTTGCAACAAGTTGATAATCTGTTGCAACAAGTTTGTGATCTATTGCAACAGATGAGTCAGTTGTTGCAACAAGATGTAAATTTATTGCAATAGATGGTTCAGTTGTTGCAATATATGGGTTAGTTGTTGCGATAAATCTAACAGTTGTTGAAGAAGTTGCAACAGATCATGAAATTGCTTCAACAACTAGGATATAAGTCACATATATTTAATTATTAACAGAGGAAGTCAATGATATTTAGTATTAAACAAATGGATTCAATGATATTTAGTGATCAATATATTTATCTACTAACATCCTTAATGGATTAGACGGTAATTTCATTGTTTTGATGGAAAAATCTAAGTGTATACTTCCCAAATCGAACGATCGTTGATGTAATTTGATGAGAACTACTTGATTCACTCATATTTAGGTGTAAACAACGAAAATCAATGATATTTATTGTTTACTAAATGTTCATAACCAATCTGATGGTATTATGAGTCAAGATAAATGATCAACTAAGCGTATACTTCCCAAATCGAGCGATCGTTGGTGTAATTTGATGAGAACTACTTGATTCACCCATATTTAGGTGTAAACAACGAAAACCAATGATATTTATTGTTTACTAAATGTTCCTAACCAATTTGATGGTATTCTGAGTCAAGACAAATGATCAACTAAGCGTATACTTCTCAAATCGAGCGATCGTTGGTGTAATTTGATGAGAACTACTTGATTCACCCATATTTAGGTGTAAACAACGAAAACCAATGATATTTATTGTTTACTAAATGCTCCTAACCAATTTGATGGTATTCTGAGTCAGGACATATGATCAACTAAGCGTATACTTTTCAAATCAAGCGATCGTTGGTGTAATTGGATGAGAACTACTTGATTCACCCATATTTAGGTGTAAACAACGAAAACTAATGATACTTATTATTTACTAAATGTGAAGCTATTAAACAGGTTACTCATCCGTTACAACAGATAATGCACTTGTTGCAGCATATTATTAACTTGTTGCATCAACTAAAGCATCTGTTGCAACAGATTACAAACTTATTGCAACAAATGGGTAAGTTGTTGTAATTTCTTCAACAATCGAAAGATTTATTGCAACAACTAACTCATCTGTTGCAACAAATCACAAATTTATTGCAACATATTATCAACTTGTTGCAACTTCTAAAGCAGCAGTTAGATTTATCACAATAACCAACCCATATGTTGCAACAACTGAACCATCTGTTGCAACAAATTTACATCTTGTTGCAACACCTGACTCATCTGTTGCAACATATCACAAACTTATTGCAACAGATTATCAACTTGTTGCAACTTCTAAAATAACAGTAGATTTGTTGCAACAATTTATAATCTGTTGCAACAACTAAACCATCTATTGCAACAAATTTATATCTTATTGCAACAACTGACTCATATGTTGCAACAAATCACAAATTTATTGCAACAGATTACTAACTTGTTGCAACTTCTAAAATAATAGTTAGATTTATCGCAACAACTTGTAATCTGTTGCAACAACTAAACCATATGTTGTAACAAATTTACATCTTGTTGCAACAACTGATTCATATTGCAACAGATTATCAACTTGTTGCAACTTCAAAAACATCAGTTAGATTTATCGTAATAACTTGTAATCTGTTGCAACAACTAAACCATTTATTGCAATAAATTTACATCTTGTTGCAACAGATGAGTCAATTATTATAATAAGTTTGTGATATATTGCAATAGATGGTTCAATTGTTGCAACTTTTTCAACAGCTGTTAGATTTATCGACTTGTATAAAACTACTGAAACCATTGAACATAATGTATTGAACACAACTTAAATAATGAACACCAAATATATACTTAACAAAATGTCTTAGAAAAGTATTGAACACCTAATATATACTTAAATTACATAATGTCGTAAAGAAAACTCCTAATATATACTTAAATTTTTCAACAGACCACATTTTGGCTCCAAAAAATGCAAAATTAATGAATTATTTATCAACCCGTCTTAGGGCTCCAACACCTTTTCAATGACACCTAATGCTCATCTCCATTGCATCTTCCCTACAGAGTTGTCGCTGATTGAACTTTCGGGTTTTGTCACAGTTGTGGCGGTAAGCAAAGCCTCCATAAAAGCAATTGGCCACGAACCACATGCCCTACTAGTGACATTGCAGGGGAGATTCTGTAGCCTATTGAATTCCCACGATTCATTGAGTAACTTTGAAGGAAAGTGTGCGAACATTTCACTCTGTTGCAATAACTTGGGCCACAATTCCATTACCGGCTCCATGAAACAAAATAAATCAGATTCTTCGTAGACATGAGTGTTGCAGTCATACACATTTACAACTCTCTCTTCAATCATGAACACGAGAGTGACAAAATGTGTGAAATTAATATTCATCACTATTAAAATCCTCTTTTCACCCGACGGCGACCTCGGGTGGTCGGACACCCTCTGATAATCGAGCATATCATCATCCCACTTGAATTCAACAAGTCTAACCATCAGAGGCACGACATTTGGAACTGTACTCTCTTTTGTCAATTCTGAGTACCTCTTGGACATGTTGTTGTAAAAGTTGAGGTCCACGATTATGTCAGTGGAATCATAGTACTCAGGAAAATTGATTTGCCTTATACGCATTAGAAGCAGGACTTCATCTACATATTAAAGTAAAAGTAGTAAAACAATTAGTAACTTAGTGCAACAGATTCAACAAACTATCTACTTATTGCAACAGCTAGTTAACTTATTGCAACAAATTATCTACTTGTTGCAACAACATACTGAATTAGAAAGATATATACAAGTGTTGAAACTTACCCAATACTCCCACCAAACTTCCATGCTTGTCAGAGCCTTGAAGTCTGCTGCTCCAAATTCATGCATTGAGTACAAGGTTCTCAACTCTTTTTGGACTTGATTGCAGTCTCAACCTTTTTCTTTCTTTGGGCATGTACATGCTTGAAAATATCCACCTTCTTTAGCACTTTTAGCCCAACATCAAGAAGAGGAGTCTCAATTGACTTACTGGGAGTAGCAATAGATCTTCTTGATCTAACTGATGCAAGTGCCTTGACAATTGCTTTGCCCCTTATCCGAGCATGAACATGAGTATAAGGTGAGGAAAGATTCTTTGATGATTTGATACCTCTCTTGGATATCAACCTCTGTATAGAAGTGTTTGTGGCTTCTTGGGCCTGCGCCAATTCCTCCACCTTTCTAATCAAATTATCCATTTTGTCCTTACAAGTGGTGCACTCACAAGAACATGAGGCACGCCAAATCTGCAACATCAACAAATATTCTACCACTCAATCCACCACCACTAAAATTACCACCAAACTCGAAAAAATCACTTAATCCAGGAACTGGAGTAAATCCACCAATATTAGCATCATCATCTCTTAATTTTCCCCAGTACTTGCTGGGACATCATCACCAACACCACCACCACCATCAACAACATCAACATACTGAACAACACTACCAACAACATCAACACCACCATCATAAACAACAACATCACCACGGCGCGATATGACATGACCGCGCGCCATTCTGGCAACATCATCAACTCTAGTGATGGTTGTCACTCCAGCCAATTTCCTTTTGAACCCATCAATCAATCTGTCACACATATTCTATGGGCACAAAGTTTACAAGGCATGACATCTCCAACTCTATTATGGTTGGGACAAGCCATGGGTTCACAACCTACAACAAAAAAGTAGATATATCATAATGGTGTTAAATCATAAAAAACAAAACCTATTTAAAACAAGTTATCAAGTTATTGCAAAAGGTTACACATCTTTTGGGCAATGTCCAACAGATGGGTAACTTGTTGCAGCAGGTATCTCATTTGTTGGAAAAATTTCAATAGATGGGTAATTTATTACAGCAGGTTGCTCATCTGTTGGATATTGTACAACATATTAGTAATTTATTACAACAGATTATTGTACTTGTTGTAAAAACTTACTGTAACAGATTCAAAAGTTATCAAATTAGCAAATAAAGTGATATGTTGCAACAGCTGTGGTACTTGTTGGAAATTGTCCAACATATTGTCAACTTGTTACAGCAGGTTTATCATCTGTTGGACATTTTCCAACAGATGGGTAACTTGTTGTAGCAGGTATCTCATCTGTTGGAAAATTTTCAACAGATGTGTAATTTGTTACAGCAGGTTGCTCATCTGTTGGATATTGTACAACAGATTATTGTACTTGTTGTAAAAACTTACTGTAACAGATTCAGAAGTTATTAAATTAGCAAATAAAGTGATATGTTGCAACAACTGTTGTACTTGTTGGAAATTGTTCAATAGATTGTCAACTTGTTACAACAGGTTTATCATCTGTTGGACATTTTCCAACAGATGGGTAACTTGTTGCAGCAGGTATCTCATCTGTTGGAAAATTATACAACAACTTAGTAATTTATTGCAACAGATTATTGTACTTGTTGTAAAAACTTACTGTAACAGATTCAAAAGTTATCAAATTAGCAAATAAATTGATATGTTGCAACAGCTGTGGTACTTGTTGGAAATTGTCCAACATATTGTCAACTTGTTACAGCAGGTTTATCATCTGTTGGACATTTTTCAACAGATGGATAACTTATTGCAGCAGGTATCTCATCTGTTGGAAAATATCCAACATATGTGTAATTTGTTGCAGCAGGTTGCTCATCTGTTGGATATTGTACAACATGTTAGTAATTTATTGCAACAAATTATTTACTTGTTATTAATACTTAGTGTAACAAATTTAGAAGTTATCAAATTAGCAAATAAAGTGATATGTTGCAACAGTTGTGGTACTTGTTGGAAATTGTCCAACAGATTGTCAACTTGTTACAGCTTTATCATATGTTGGACATTTTCCAACAGATGGGTAACTTGTTGCAGCAGATATCTCATCTGTAATTTATTGCAGCATGTTAATTATTGTCCAACAGATGCATAACTTGTTGCAACAGATGCATGTGTTGTTGCAGCAGATTATAAAAGTTGTTGCAACACCTAGTCATTTGTTGTGTTCTAATGCTTACAGCTTCCTTAGGGGGGTTGAAAAGGTCAACACATAATTTTGTGTTGTTTCTGGCAGTGAGTCATCTAAGAATTCTTGAATAGGTAACTTCTTCGGAGTATTCCTTGACTTGATGTCTGAGGTGAGGAATGGCTTCAAATGTCCAAGCCTAGAAAAAAAATGCCATCAAAAATCAAAATAGTGATTGAAATAAAAAAAGGGTAAAATATTAAAGAAAATTTACCATGAAAGCCCAAAGGAAGCCATATAGGTTTTGTGTATTTCTCGTTGGCTTCAAATCTTTCATCAAATATTCAACAATCAAGCTAAAGCTTTGAAAACCCCAGACATAGTTGTTGAAGGCATCATAATCCTCAACAAGTTTAATCAATCCAATCGGTATGTTGTTGTTTACGTCCCTTGCCCAGAGAACATTGTGCATAAACCAAACTAAGCACAGTGCCTCCTTGTGCTTTTTTGAGAAAGTTTTGGACTCCAAGTCTTCCAACAATTTCTTTTGAATGTAGCTCTTTCCCACTAAGTTTACCAAAGAGACATCATTCTTAGCTTTGGAACCATTTGCTTTCTTGGCTGCCTTGGGCGTCCGGGCTGGCTTGATAATACAACAGTAGAAAGAGGCTCACAAGGATAACATCTCAATCCGGTAACTATGACAAACTCCTTCATGCCAAAGCAACCCGGCATTCCACAGTAATTGATCTAAATCTCATCATTTCTATTACAAATAATCTTACGCTTCAAAAGCTCAGAAACCATTGTCATTTGAAATCGGGCATCGGTATCTTCAGGCAAATCTAAATAGAACCCAAAGCAGCTAGCCCTAAAGAAATTCTCCAACCCCTGCTGCCGGAGAATGCCCCTAAAGGTGTCAAAGCTCTTTCTCATGGTTGATCTAACCATAAAATCACCGGACAAATCCTTATTTTCATTCAGCTGCATCATCACGCCGTACTTTTCAATGCTGAAACTCTTGACGACCTCCTCAATCGAAGGTCTATTGGGATCTATGGCAACACTAGAAGACTCAACAAGATTGACATCCACATTATATTTCCTTTTTCTTCTTAACTCGACCAAGGTCTGATCTATTGATTCTTCTTTTTCATTACCATTTTCAGTTTCTGCATCTTCTTCACCTCCTTCATCCCCTTCAGCTCTTTCATCCCCTTCATCTCCTTCTTCTTCATCTCCTTCTTCTTCACTTACTTCTTTTTCATCTCCTTCAGCATTTTCTTCATTTTCTTCATCTCCTTCAGCAGATTTTTCATCATCTTTTTCACTTTCTTCTCTAGTTTCTTCACTTTGTTCATTTTTATCACTTTCTTCTTCATGCCCAACAGAGGTGTCGTGGGTTTCCTCTCTTTCTGAATCCCCATTTTCACTATCTCTTTCCTCGTCTGTTAATTGACAAATAATAGTCACAAGTTTATCTAATGGTGTTTGCACCTTAGCTCTTTTACTACTTTTTCCCTCAGTTGGTTTCTCTCCTTTTCTTTTTACTGGAGCCATTTTATCTACACACAGGAGATAGAAAAACAGTTTTAATTGGTTAGTGCAACATTCAAAGTAAAAAGAGAAAAGAAATATGTTGCAACAAGTAATCAGTTGTTGCAACAGATTAATAATATGATGCAACAAGTAATCAGTTATTGCAACAGATTAATAATATGTTGCAACAAGTAATCAGTCGTTGCAACAGATTAATAATATGTTGTAACAAGTAATCAGTCGTTGCAACAGATTAATAATATGTTGCAACAAGTAATCAGTTGTTGCAACAGATTAATAATATATTGCAATAAGTAATCAGTTGTTGCAACAGATTAATAATATGTTGGATAAAATAAAAAAAAATCCTAAACCATAGCATGACAGCAACAACAACAGCAAAAACATTTAAATCTAACTACAAAACATTTATATTTCACTACAAACACACAACCATCACAAATCTCACACACAACTTAAACAAAATACACCAAATCATACAACCTCAGCAGATGTTTGCAACTGTCAAACAAGTGCTGAATTTGGTGCAACAGGTAACCTCAGTTGTTGGAAAACATCAACAAAATTGCAAGCTTTTTTTTCGAAACAACAAAGAGAAGAACAAAAACAACACCAAAAACCATAATTTCACAACCACAACCACTATTTACAAACTCACAAACCCCAACAAGTACAACAAACACACGAAACTACAACAAAACAAACAACATTCAAGAAAACCCCATGCTCTTTTTTATCTCTCTAACCAAAATCATCATTTTCACACTCTGATTTCAAAACCCTAACTTTTGAACACCATAATTTACCCACTCACAAACCCCAACAAGTGAAACAAATACCCCAAATAAGAGTTTTTCAAGCATGAAACAACAAAATAAACAGCATTGTTCTTTTTCTCTGACCAAAATAATTATTTTCACACTTTGATTTCAAAATCTTAACTTTTGAACCCAGTGAAAGAGAAAACTTTATCTTAAATGGCAGAGAAGCAGCAACAACAAAGACGAGAGAGAGAAACAATATTGTTACAGTGAACGGTCCGGTGAAGCGGAAGAACAAATCGTCGTTATTGAAGAGAAAAAAACGTGAAGAATAGGGGGTTTGAGCGTTTTGTTTGATAAGAGAACTGGAGAGACTTTTTGATTTTGAAATGTGGTGATTTTGAAACGATATTGATATAATGTGGGTGTTTTGGAATTTTGTAAAAGATTAACAATTTTTAAAAATTATATTTCGGACCCCAATTAACTTAATCAGATTTTTAAGTGGGCTTTGACCTTGGCTGGTCAAAGTTGTCACCTTTTCTAATTAGTAGACTTTTTTGTCACCATAAGTTAAATCTTTCCACTCTCTCGCCCCTCTCTTTTGTTTCTTTAGTATTATATATATATATATATACCTTATTTATAAGATTGAGTTTTGATTAATACTAATTCGAGTACTTCTGATCATTTTACTGGAGTAGTAGATTCTCTTTTACCATAATCTATAGAGATAATGGTTAAAAATACACCTGAATTGTGATATTTTATGAGTTTTCTATTTGAACTATCAATAATTCAGGTGTGTTTTTTACCCTTAACTCTAATCTATAAATGTTTCTCTTTATTGTTATTCAGAGACGGTTCAATGATCAAAAGAGCACAAGCCCATCAGTAACTCTACATGTTCAAATCTTTAGTGCCAAATGTTGTGTTTTGATATTGGTGAATGAGAAATGATGGGATAAAAAGTGAAGGGAATGTAAAAGGTCTCTTTTACTTTGGCTAAAACTTTTTGTCCCACATCGGAAAAAGAGAGGAAAAGAAAGGTGTATATATTACATTACACCTTCTCTAGTTGCTAAAAGGGTTGAGGGGGCAAGGACCCCTCGCGCCGTCGTCGCTCGCTCGGCTCCGACCAAAAACATCCAATACGGATCGACCCTGACCCACGACTTGTGACCGACCCAGTCCATTTTTCTCTTCCCGGATATTTTCGAATTTCCTTTCCTTCTCTTCAAAAACCTAAGTGAGCTCGATTATATTCTGAGAAAAATATTTTTATTCTTCCAACACTGATTCTGTTCATTTTCCAGTTTCTGTGACTTACTGATTTTAAGTATTTTATTTTATACTGTGTAATCTGTGGTTTACAGATTGTGTTGAAACATTATTTACAGATTATTTTGCCAACACCACATCTAGTAGACTGATGCTGCCAGCTGATCAAATTCAAATCCATATGGCAACTTTGATAATCCAAATGAAATGTGGACCACAATTGCAAAATTATCAGGGGTCCCTTCTAAGGTGTCTCTAAGGTTATGTCTCAAATCTTCCATTACCATATATGCATATAATATAGGCATAAATTGGTGTATGTGTATGCAATCCATAAATATGTAAATCTTGTGAGAGAAGTCATGGCTGCATCCGTTTTTCTAGATGATTTTTTTGTCTTCCATGCATTTCAGTTGATATTCCGTGGCTTCAGTCAGAGGTCGTGGATGCAATGCAACAAAGACCACCTCTGACTCAAATTATATGCGTACTGTATATATAAAATTTTGTTAAGCATGTTAATTGGATTCATGCGAGCCCATGCCTCGAACTTGAACTTAACATTTAGAGGTGCAACCATTGTAGTTTAATCCTACATCAACTTCGAAGTATAGCCTGTGATTTCTGCTTAACTTAGAACTCTCACTAATTACGAGTTTCATGGATTTTAGTCAAGGTACTGGAAACTTTGTTGGGTGTCTTTTGAGGGACCAAATATGTCTGCCACAATACCTAACATTGCTTATTTGAGAAAGAAAAAGGGTTGGCCAAGCATTGAATATTTATTTGGTCCCTACAAGTAAGGAATTCTTAATCATTAGCCTCCTTTCTTACATTGGCTGCTTTATCGTTAAAACCATAACATTTCAGGTGGTAAACTGGATACCATTATACAATATCATCGATGAAAATATATTTATGTCCTAGAGACAATTGTATTATGACAAATGTACTTTATACACATTCATATTATTATTAATGAAGATTGATTGAAATGATCCATTGATTATTCTTATTGATTGAAGACATATATATACAAGTTACAATAGGAGAATCATATTCCTACTTTACATCTAAATCCATATTCTATATAATTAAGATAATAAATAATTCTAATTATGGTACAAGACTAAGTCTACCAAATATACAATAATACAATAATACAATAATACAATAATACAATAATAATGTGTGTCTACTGCTGGACACGTTGTGGGCCCTGGATATGGCCTGACCGGGGCCCACTGGACGTGGGTCTGTGCAGCGGCGTCGTGTCCCTTGAGCCCCGACGCTAATGCCAATTTTTGAACACTATTTAACACACCCCCGCAGTCACAGCGGGAGGTCTTCGTACGCTGAGACTGTTTTTAAAAAATTTCAAAAAGGACCGAGGGAAGACCCTTTGTAAAGATGTATGCAATTTGATATCTTGAAGGAACATGACAGACGTGTTACACCCCGTAATTCAGGTCAGGCTTATGAGAACGTACGAAAGGAATTAAGATTTAAATTTTAGAAAGATAGGTGGACAAAATGATTTGGACGGGTTTTAGTCAACTTTGGGCGGTTTATGTACAGTTAACTTAGGAGTTCCTAGGTGTTTCAAAAGCCTAGTATGTAGTTCGTTGAGTCTAGTTCCTAACGCAACAAACCGCTCGTCGATAGGGCATCGGAGTAGAAAGTTATGGGAGTTGCAAGTTCAGTGCGCAAACAAGAAGGAGTGTATTTTTGATGCGAGGCCACGTGGCGCCGGATCTGAGGCAGCGGCGCGGATTTCTGAGTTCTCTGAAATTGCAGCGCGCGGCCGAATCTGGTCGCGCGCCGGAATACAGTCGCGGCGCGTATGTCTTGAAGTTCTCGGAGGTTTATTGTATGGCCTGCGTGGCGAGAACTAGGGTGTTCAGGTCGAGCCGGACGGACCGAGCCGGAATGGACGGAACGGAATCAGAAATTTTACGGACCGAGGACCGGAATATTCCGGTCCTGTCCCGGTTTTGGACCGTTTTTTTGTTAAATGCAATTTATAAATTATAAATTTTTAAGAATGTGTCCGTTTATCAATCTCATTAAATATGTTTGTTTTTTTCCTTATCCATCAATAAACTTTATTTCATTAATATGACTAACTTAAAGAAAATCACCAAATGTACTTGGTTCGTATACGAACTACTGAACTACTCATTAATTAAAATTACACACCACATTTCTATTTTCTATTTTCTATTTTCTATTTTCTATTTTCTATTTGGAATTTGGACATTCCTGAAACTAGGGGTGCACAAAAGGTTAAAGCGGATGGGACCAAGACCAAATTACAGTTACTCGGACCGAATGATTTGCCACAGTCCCCACATGACCCTCCCCACTTGGCCGGACGTATTGACATATCAAATATAGGTTGTAAATTGATCAAACTTTATCTGATGCGTAACTGCGCTCGGACGTCCGTTTTACCTTAAAAAAATTTGATTTCGCGTATTTTTACGATCACGGGTGGCGAACGCATAAGCGGTTTGATTCGCCGATTTCTCCAAAAGCGTCCATCTTGCCCTCTATTTCACTTTTCCCCAAATCGTTCGTTTTCCCTTTTCAAATCTAAATATCTCGCGATGTACAATTGATTTCAACGTAAAATTGCGTGGCACGCGTTCGAGAATGTCGATTTCAGATTGGAAATTCAATTTTTAAAAAAGCGGGCGGAACCCCAAATTAATTGTTACGTTTTCTATTTTCAAAGCTAAATATCTCGCGATATCTGATAGATTTCAACGTTCAATTTCACAGTAATGTGTCAGAATGTCAATTTCAATATTGGAAATTCAATTTATAAAAAATAAAAATAAAAGAATCCGGTCCATTCCGGACCGGAAAATTCCGGTTTTTACCCGGACCGGACCGGAAAACCGGAATCCACCATTTTGACGGACCGAGGGGCCGGACCGAATCCACCGTCGGTCCATTCGGTCGGTCTGTTTGTACACCCTGCGTATACGTTCGGGGTATGGCGGGGCCTGTCGTCATAGTTGTTACAAACTCTTAGAGGTTTGTAGTCCTGTTGTAAATTGGGTTTTGTAAAGGATGTAACTGTTCAGTTTTTGTTATATTTATATTTACAGAAAGGTAACCATTTTGGTTAGTTTGTTTCTTATTTTATATTGTTTCATGTTTATGAGTTTACTTCCGCTGGTTTTTCTCTGATGTTGTATCACTAGGGTGCCCGGGGTAAGACACCAGTCACGGGCCCGAGGTCGGGTCGTGACAAGACGCGTACTTGTCCTTTGACTACCTTCTCTCGAACAAAGTAAATATTCATTTATATGTGTTTAGTACGCTGGTGCTGAACTGGATTACCAGAAATGTAGATGACACTTATATTATCACAATACACCAAGATAGCTTTCTCAATAGGACAATGAAGCTCTAACGGTAGATTTCGTAACAAACATGACTCAGAAATCACATTGGCTACCCCTCTATACTCGGCCTCTGCACTTGAACGTGAAAGCGTTGATTGACGCTTGGCTGACCATGAGACTAAGTTATTACCTAAAAACATGCAATAGCCCGACGTAGACTGTCTGGTGTCAGGACAACCACCCCAATCAGCATCTGTGTAAGAGACAAGTGTAGCCGTCGACGATGGATACAAATGCAAACCATACTCAAGTGTTCCATGAATGTACCTAAGAATGCATTTTAGTGCATTCATATGTTCAACTCTATGATCATGCATAAACAAACACACCTGCTGTACGGCCACTTAGTAAAAAATACTAGTGATATTGTTGATAGTGAAAAGACTAAGTGGTCTCATATTAATGCTCAATTATGTAATCTCTTATGGAATTCTTTGGATCCTAAATTACTCAACCTATTTCAATCTTGTAAAACTTGCTATAAAGTTTGGACTTAAGCTAAGGCTTTGTATACTAACGATATACAAAGTTGTCTCAGATTTAGTCCAACTTCAGCAAAATAATCAAGATATGGCGAGTTATTTAGGACAAATAGATACCTTGAAAGATCAGTTTAACTCTCTCATGCCACTTTCTGAAAGTGTCACCACACAGGAGCAACAAAGAGATAAGTTCTTTATGGTGTTGGCACTGAAAGGACTTCGATCTGATTTCAACCCTATAAGGGATCAGATTTTGTCAAGTTCTGCAGTTCCTTCCTTAGTCGAAGTTTCGGCTCGTTTATTGCGTATTGGTTCAGAAACAATCAATACCAATAGAGTTGAGACATCTGTGTTAGCTGTGAAAAATGAAAATACACTGTTTATCAAAAGGGGAATGGTAAAAACTCTACACCCTATTGCAACAAGCCAGGCCATACTCGACAAACTTATTGGAAATTGCATGGTCGAACACCACGTACTAACAACCACAATGCGACTCATGTGGTTCAGACTCACGGAGACACGGATGGTCAACATGACAATTCTATTACTTTGTCCGGATCGGATTATAGTGATTACTTGCAGTATCAGGTGGCTAGACAACAGACACTTTCATCTGGCACTTCACAAGCTGGTAATTCCTTTGCTTGTCTAGCCAGGTCTTCACCCATTAACCCATGGATACTGGATTGTGGTGCATCTGACCATATCTCTGATAATCAAAATCTTTTCTCGAACCTTATTCATTCCTCAACTCTCTCTGCAGTTGCCCTTGCTAATGGCTCTCGCACTGCAGTAAAAGGAATAGGGGAAGTGCAACTTCTTTCCTCTATTTTCTTAAACTCGATTTTATTTGCTCCTGAATTCCCATTCAATTTGATATCTGTTTGCAATTAACCAAACACCTAAATTGCGGTGTCACTTTTTTGGCTGACTCGAATCGAAGAATGGGGAAGACGATTGGAACATGATATGAGTCACAGGGATTATATCACATGTCAAAATCACCACCTTCAGTTTCCTTCACTTCCGTTTTTCCCGTTGCACATGGGTATTTTTAATGAAAATTGTTCTGAAATATTTTCTATTTTTCAAAAAAATTGCGCTGAGATAAACAATCAAGTGTTTCGATAAAGGTATTACACGGAGACAATGCCAAGTAGTACTTATCATCTCCCTTTGCCAGTTTCATGTCGTCTCAAGGAATTACTCATCAAACTTCTTGTGCATATACTCCTCAACAAAATGGAGTCACCAAACGTAAAAATATGCATCTCATTGAAACTGCCCGTACTGTACTTATACACCATCACACTCCTCTTCATTTTTGGGGTGATGCCATTCTCACTGCTTGTTATCTAATTAATAGAATGCCCTCTACTATATTGCAACATCAAAGTCCTCACTCAATTCTCTTTCCAGGTCAAAATCCATATCCTCTACCTTTGAGAGTGTTTGGATGTACTTGCTTTGTTCATGATCAAAGTCCTGGAAATGACAAACTCCAACCAAAATCAATTAAGTGTGTCTTTCTAGGATACTCTCGCTACCAGAAAGGTTACAAGTGTTACGCCCCGCCCAAACAAACGGCTCCGAAACAAACAAAAAGGTGTGTGCCGCACTCACAAAGGACTGCCAGTGATGATCCAAAAACACATAAATATTTTATCACTGCAGATGTAACCTTCATTGAGACATCTCCCTATTTTCCACTAAACACTACAGATAGAAATTTGGTTCCTCAAGTTTTGCCGATGCCTATGCTTCCTATGCCACAGGTAAGTCTTCCGGACAACTCCGAAGCCACTCCTCCACCCCTTCAAGTATACTCAAGACGTGCTAGTCCTCTTGCTAATACCAATGATAGCACTTCTCCTGATCCAGATACTCCTGGTGACTTATCTCCTGTTCCAACATCACCTTCTTCAGTCATTTCTTCATCAGATGCAACGACTCCACCAATTCCATACACAAAGGTATATATACTACTCGACAACCAGAAAGATATAATTGTTTAAGTTATCATCGGTTGTCCCCATTATATTATACCTTTGTATCTACCCTATCTAATGTACCTATACCAAAGACTGTTAGTTAAGCATTAGAATATCCAGGGTGGAGAGATGCTATGATCTAAGAAATGACTACTTTACAGACCAATAACACTTGGGAATTGGTCCAGTTATAAGATGGAAAATCAGTCGTTGGATGTCGATGGATCTATACAGTGAAGGTGGGTTCAGATGAAAAAATTGATCGACTGAACGCTCGCCTATTTGCCAAATGATACACCCAGATTTATAGCCTTGACTATGGTGACACTTTCTCTCCAGTTGCTAAGATTGCATCTATCCGACTGCTGCATCATTGGCCGCTTCATCAACTGGATATTAAGAATGCATTTTTCCATGGCGAGCTTGCTGAGGAAGTTTATATGAAGCAACCTCCTGGGTTTGTTGTTCAGGAGGAGTCTTAGTATGTCGTCTCAAACGTTCTCTATATGGCCTCAAGCAATCTCCAAGAGCATGGTTTGGAAATTTTAATTATGTTGTCCAACAATTTGGAATGGCGCGGAGTAACGCAGATCACTCTGTTTCTACCGACATAATGGTGCAGAAAAGTACATTTATCTGGTCGTTTATGTTGACGATATTGTCATAACTGAAAATGATGAAGAAGGAATATTTCAGCTAAAATAACATTTGTTCAGTCACTTCCAAACCAAAGACTTAGGGAAGTTAAAATACTTATTAAGAATCGAGGTAGCACAATCCAACACAGGCATTGCTATCTCACAAAGAAAATATGTTTTGGACATATTAGAGGAGACATGCATATTAAAATGCAAACCTGTTGACACTTCTATGGATCCAAATGCCAAACTTGTCCCTGGGCAGGGGGAGCCATTGGAAGATCCTGGCAGATATCGAAGATTGGTAGGTAAACTAAATTATCTCACTATTACACGACCAAATATTTCATTTGCAGTAAGTGTGGCTAGTCAGTTTCTCCAAGCTCCGTGTAAAGATTATTGGAATGCAGTAACTCGCATCATCAGATACATCAAAAGAGCTCCAGGACATGGACTGTTATAGGAAGACAAAGGTTACACTAACATTGTTGGATATTCTGCGGATTGGGCAGGTTCCCGTCAGATAGACGCTCTACTTCTGGGTATTGTGTCATGATTGGAGGGAATTTAATCTCTTGGAAAAGTAAGAAGCAAGATGTTGTTGCCAGATCTAGTGCAGAAGCTAAATATCGGGATATGGCCCTTGCTACGTGCGAGCTTATTTGTTTGAAGCAACTCCTCCAAGAGTTAAAGTGTGTTAAATTCACAGAGATGAAGCTTATATGTGACAATCAAGCTGCCCTTCATATTGCCTCAAATCCAGTTTTTCATGAAAGAACAAAACTATATTTATTAGGCAGAAGATTGAGTCTGGATGCATTACCACTAGCTTTGTCGGTTCAAATAATCAATTGGCAGATGTGCTTACTAAGTCTCTTAGAGGAGCTCGGATTGAATGCATTTGCAACAAGCTTGGAGCATATGACGTGTACGCTCTAGCTTGAGGGGGAGTGTTAGATATTGTTAGAGAGTATTTCAACTATTAGATATTGATAGTCAAATATTGTAGGTAAGATATTGTATCAGATAGATAGTCAAATATTATAGGTAGAATGCATAATCTCAAGGATCTGCTCTTGACATTTTGTGTCTAGCTTTGTGTATATATTCAGATGTAATCTATCATTCTAAGTATGAAGTGAAATACACTTACATCATTCACACCCGGTATGTATTTTTAAGGAATCAATTTGGATTTTTTCTGCATATATTCGACTCCATTTTCTATGGGTCAATTAGGTGGATATCAGAGTTTCTTCTGTAATTGGATACTTGGTTCCAACCAGATTCTATGGATGTAATGATTGTTTTTTTATATCGAATAGTTGCTTAAAGCTATAAAAAAATCACTTTGTATTGAAGTGTGACTACTAAGAGTATGACAGGAAAGGGGAAACGGGATAAAAAGAGGGGTAGAATAAGCAAGAGCTTGCTTTAACCAAGCAATAGCACATATGATTTTTGTTACTAGACCTACCTAAGAAAGGAAATCGGAGGAAACATAGTTAATGGTGAAGCTTAGTGTTGACCTTAAATTTAACAGCTCCTGAGTTACTGAGCTCTGTCAAACAAACAACTCTATGTTTTTTCTTGACAGATCAAGAGCTTTTTGTTTTGGTTTCAAAAGAGTAACATATTATATGGAGTATTAAGTAGTAATAGTACATGCAGTAGTCCTATAATACATAGTTCCTACTCTGTCTGTTCCCAAAACATCCAAGACAAATAACAACTCATGTTACTCTCCAAGTGAACAAATTTGCTTATGTGCACCTAAGAATGGACAGTTACATGTTTAAATGCCAATAAGATAACCTTTTAGTGTCTTTGTCACTTGTGAAACATGCATAGGTGAAGTTTGTGTTGGAAATTCACTAATGTGGAATTAAGTTTAACTCATTGTTTATGACTCGAACAATTGAGGCCTCGCACGTCGGAAACGTTGTTTCCACACACGTGCACTCGTAATGCTAAGTATCATGAAAGAGATATTGGTACGTGAGTAAACGTTTGAGACATGAAATGATGGACGGTCGTTGGTTAAATGACATGTGTTCCACGTTGGTAAATGAAGGAAGAAGTGTACGAAGTGTAAGATTGAAACGGGTCGGAAAAGGGCCGCGGTATCACCGCGGAGCCGGGGCACCGCGGCGCCACCAACACAAGGGCCGTGGCGAACCAAGGCATGAGCCGCGGTACTAATTGGTCCTTTGGCCACTGGAGCCGCGGTGCCTCCGAGGCTGAGCCGCGGCGCTTCCCAGGCAGTGTCTGTGCGACGGAAGTCCAAAGGTTTGGCTGATAATGGAGACGTTTTGGGGCATTAAGATGTCAGTTTCTCCTCCATAAATTGGCCATTATTGGGCTGCATTACTTGGTGAATTAAGTCGACATTACATGGCACTTAAATGGCCATTACATGGGCACTTGAAGAGGCATTCTTACACTACTATAAATTGAGGCCTTTGGCTCAATTGTTCAACACACATAATCAGATTTTCTGAAAATCTTCTTCCTCTCTAAGCATTCTCTCACACACTCAAAGGTTCTTCTTTTAGAAACACTTGAGTTTTCTTTGCTCATTTGTTTGATGTTGTTTTATCTTGAGAGACAGTTGCCCATAACGTAAAAGGATATATACGGGGCAATAATGTTTTAAGGACAGAGTGCTAACACTCGACTCAGCACAGTTGTAACAAGTAGGGATTTAGTGTCTCTTGGTTTCAGGTTATCAAGAACAAGGAGCTTGTTGCAATTGGACAGAAGATCCAAGACGGAAGATCCTTGTCAAAGATCAAAGAACTCACAAATTTACTGTAGCCACAACTCTTGTTGTCTACAAGATTGTTAACTATTGTAATTCCTTTTGTTTACCCTTTCGAAGCACTTGTAATAGTTGTATATTATTCTCGTACATCCATTGTGTAACTCACATTTTGTTCCTATGTATATCCTTGAAATACTGAACTAACAACTAATCATTTTTAATTTTTGTGTTGATAAGTCTGCGGATTGACCATGAATTCAAACATGACTTGCCTGTTGCTGCAACAAGCACCAGAAGCTTGAGATTAAGATTTAAAAGCAATCAATACTTTGAATTGACTTTCATAAATATGCAAAAGTCATCCTTCAAGCACAGGAACATCTATTATATGACCTAAGTATCATTGCCAATCAGTTGTGAACATACTTTTTAATTGAGGCTGAAAAAGGCTGCCACAGTTGTCACGTCCCCCTCGCATAATATATTCCACCAAATGGAAGTTAAAAAGTTTGAAATATGTGTGTTGCATGCATGTATGTATGTATGAGATAAATAATTTAGCCACCAGAAAGGAACTCTTTTCTGAAATTAACTTTAATGAAGAGTTACATGTCCTTCTAAAGGTTTGATTAACCAAGCAACTTTCTTAGCATCTTCTAGAAAATGATTCCTGAATCCCAATCGCCATTGCAACTTCCTGTTTTGGACATTTCCCAACCATTAAACTCATCTATTCTATCTTCTCTTGCTGCTGCCTGCAAAGAATGGGGCTTCTTTCATGTTACTAATCATGGAATCTCCAATGATCTTTACAGAAAAATTAATTGCCTCTCCAAACACCTCTTCAACCTCCCTTCTGAGACCAAGCTAAAAGCAGGACCTTACTCATCTCTGAAAACTTATACTCCTCATTTCATAGCATCTCCATTCTTTGAAAGCCTTAAAGTATCTGGACCAGATTTCTCTGACTCTGCCAAGGCTTCTGCAGAAACTCTTACTGCTGAAGGGAATTCAGAATTCAGGTAATGCTCTTTAGAACATTTAGACTCTCCTTTATCTAATGTCTCTAAGGTTGATATAATTCTCTGATAAATGGTATTCCTTCTTAGTGAGATACTGCAAGAATATGGAGGAAAAATGACAGAGTTAGCAAAAGTCATCCAAAAGACTGTCTTGATGAGCTTGGGAGAAGAACTTGGCATGAAGTATTATATCTCGGAATTTGGTAATTGCCATGGATACTTGAGGATAAATAACTACTCGCTCCCGGATAGTTTAGAACAGGAAGTTGAAGGTCTTGGTATGCACACTGATATGAGCTGCATAACAATTGTCTATCAAGATGAATTAGGTGGCCTCCAAGTAAGATCAAAGGATGGGCAGTGGGTGGATATTTTGCCATGTGAAGGAACTCTGGTGGTAAATATTGGTGACATGCTGCAAGCTTGGAGCAATGACAAGCTAAGATCCTCTGAGCACCATGTTGTTCTGAAGAAGCCGGTGAATCGCTTTTCTTTAGTTTTCTTTTGGTGCTTTGAGGATGAGAAGGTGATATTGGCACCTGATGAAGTAGTTGGTGAAGAAAATTCAAGAATCTACAAGCCATTCACTTGCTCTGACTATTTAAAGTTTAGAGTGACCAATGAGAAAGGTAAATTTGAGAAAGTTGGTTTTACAGTTAAAGATTTCGTTGGGATTGAATCCAAGTTAAAGTAGAAGCATGGTTGTCATTCTTTGAGTAGTTAGTTGATAAGATTGTACATCTCCTCAGGTTCCATCATTGCAACATAGATATCTAGGGGTTCTGTTTGCGTGAGAGTTTGTTATATAATATTATGTCCTGTTATTTGATGATTTTGGTTGCAAGTTACTTGTAAGTGCATTCAGTGAATGATAAGAAGATGTATCCAGAAAGGCTTTGACTTGATATTGCTAATAACTGAATGCATGCATAGTTGGAAGTCCAACTTCCAACTCATACTTCTATTAAAATTCTATGTTTGCCCATTTGGCATGTTTGGTTTTATTAGTTATCTACATATGCAAAGGGAATTCTCTAGAAGCAGAATAAATGATCAGTTAATTTCCTTATTTTTCTGAAATCTAAATAGTTGTCCCTGAAGAGAGATGGTCAAATCATACTCTCATGCCTATCCAGGATTCAAACTTGAAAGGTTCTTATCACTGGGCTCATTGTACTTTCGAAATTATGGTTCATAATTTAATATTTGTTGAGATTTTAGTGTCCTCTCTATCTCTCAGAGACACAAACAATATAGGAAGATATTGGATTCAATTGAACTCATTAAATATAGGCTCCATCTACCTCTGGTCGCCCGAAAGAGCTGATGAAGATCCAGAAAAAGTAAGCAAATCCTACCTAAAGGTCTTCTTTTTGCTGATAGGATATAAAGAATTAATTAGTCATCTTTCAAAAGATTACAGGACCCAAAGTTGGTTATCATTCTACCATTTGGAACTTTGTCCTCTAGTATTATATAAGCATCTATCTGTTTAATGTTGATATGCACCAGGAAAAAGAGCCTTTACTGCAACTTATTGTGTTTTGTCCTCTAGTAGTTAATTTAGACTGTATAAGCATCTAGCTGTTTTAAAGCATAATATTGATATGCACCAGAAAAAGAACTTTTTACTGCAACTTAGAACACAACCTATTGTATATCAGGGTGATACATTCTGGAAAAAGTCATATCATATGCTTTAATAGTGGATTAACTGTGTGGATTCGACGAATCATCAGGGGGTCTAGAAAGTAAAAGTATATTTTGCTTGTCTTAATACTATTAATGCTAACAAGATGGAATTGCATTACTATTAATATTAATAATGAAGCCATAAAGTTTTGTACTGTTTTGTTATGGTCAGCACATTGTTGATAAAATACTCCAACTAGAATGATCAATTTGTCACCAATCAACTGTCCAAAAGTTACTTTAATCAAGTTGTTTATTTTAATAGGTGATGATTGTAACTCACATGATTTGCTTAGGCATCCTAATTGATTGGTCCCATTCTTTCTTTGGCTGGATTTCTGGTGGCTTTACTTTTTTTCCCACTTATAGTATGCTTTTAGTATACATAAGGAAACTATTCGTGTTCCTAATAGGTTTGTCTGGGACCAAATTGTCTACACTCTACCCCTTAGATTTGTCACTCTGTGTCAGATGTCTTTTCTACAAATTGTCAAAAGAAGACTAGGCAGAAAAAGAAGGTTATGTGTGATACAGAATTGTTTTCTGATTTTAGAACTGAAATTATACTTTTTGTTGCTAATAACCAAGAAATTCCTAAGATCAATGGCGCACGATTTGAAACTTAGTGAATTATAGACCCGTCCCTCTATGTGGTCCATTTAAATATCAGACTTTTGTCTATGGCATGATTCAAACCCATGATTGCACGATTTTCCCTCCAAATAGGTTGATCTTTGATTTTTGCCCTCAAATGAAACTTAGGCCTATTGTTGATAAAATATATATATGCTGAGAAGCTTGAATTGAAAGCTTAGAAGCCTGAATTGGTGCACACTGACGTGTGGGGACCTGCTACTGTCCCCTCACTCGGATGATCACATTACTACTTAATCTTCATTGATGATTCAACCAGGAAGCTATGGGTCTATTTTATGAAAAATAAATTCGACGTATTCACTGTCTTCAAAAGGTGGAAATTCATGGTCGAGAATAAGACAACCCTCGAGTTGAGGAGCCTGAGGTTACATTGATGGTGACTTCAAACGGTATTGTGCTGATAATGAGATCAAGATGGTGAAGACTATTCATGGAACACCCCAACAAAATGGAATAGCGGAAAGGATGAATCGAACATTGAACGAGCGTACACGAAGTATGATATTGAGTTGGCAGAATATGTTGGAAATTTATTAAAGTGAATCAAAGTTAATCCTATTATTTATGACTCGAATAATTGAGGCCCGCATGTCGGAAACATCGTTTCCACACACGTGCACACATTGTACCAAGAATCATAAATTCCTTAGTGAAAGAGATATTGGTATGTAAACAAAACGTTTGAGACATGAAAGATAGACGGTTGTTGGCAAAACAACGAGTGTTTCACGTTGGTAAATGAAGGAAAAAGTATACGAAGTGTTAAAGATGAAACGAGCCGAAAATCGCAGCGGAGCCGCGGCGCCTCCATCAAGGGCCGCTGCGCTTCGGAGGCAGAATGGTCGACGGAAGTCGAAAAATTTCTGACTTTTGGACTGATTTTGGAGCATTGATCCTCCATTACTTGACACTTGAATTCAGCCATTATTTGGCTGAATTATCACCTCTCAATAAGTGTCATTACATGGTCATTGATTGTCATTAGTTGGCTAGATGAGAGGTCATCTTACACACACTATAAATTGAGGCCTTAGGCTCAATTGAAGAACACACTTGCAATCAGGAATTTCTGAATACTTCTTCTTCTCTAAGCTTTCTTTCACACACTCAAAAGGTTCTTCTTTTGGTAAGCATTTGAGTTTCCTTTGCTTATTTGTTTGTTGTTGTTTTATCTTGGGAGACAAGTTGTCAATCACCGTAAAAGGATATATACGTGGCAATATTGTCTTAAGGACAGAGTGAATATCACTCGACTCATCAAATTTCTTGTTCTTTGTCCTCATTTCCAGATTGTAATCTTTGTAATAGTTACTTATATTCTCGTTCATCTCATTGTTGTACTCGTTGTATTTACAATATTACTCACAATCTTAAAACAATATTCGTTGTAAGTAGCAACAAAGATGACTGGAGGCGAACAATTTGTTGTTGGATCTTCCACTGCTGCTCAAGGCACACCTAGTGCCTTCCCCTGCCACTGCTGCACAAGGCTCAACCAACGCCTTTGTCATTGCTCAAGGGAACGCTACGGTTCCTCCTTCCGCTGGATTCCATCAGAACGCCCAGAGAAGTTCATGGGCACCAACTTCAAGAGATGGCAACAGAAGATATTGTTCTTTTTTATTGTTTTGGGAATGACACTGTTCCTAACAGAAGATCCTCCACAAGATGGAGATGAAACGGACCCTCAACCAAATGAAACGGCTGGAGGGGGTCATGGTATACATGTTGTTAACAACATGAATATGGTTCTTGATGCATGGAGTCATACTGATTTCATGTGTAAGAACTATATTTTGAACTGTTTGTTCGACCCTCTTTACACGGTATATTGCACTGTTGGCACTTCTAAAGAGTTGTGGGATAAACTACAGAAAAACTACAACGCACAAGATGTGGGTGCTAAGAAGTTCATAATTGGAAAATTTCTGAAATTTCAAATGGTGGACAACAAAACTGTGATGTCCCAAGTCCAGTGACCGGAGAGAGAGAGTAATAAACAGAGATGGGGGAAGAGGGAATGGGTAGTGGCGTTGTGTTGTTATGGTGGTGGTGGTTCACCGGAGATGATGTCTCCGGTGAGGTCTGACAGGACAGTGATGGTGGTTGGTGGTGTGGTAGAGTGAAAGAGATAAGAACGGAAGGAGCAGTGGTGTCAGTACGAAATAGTGAGGTGGTTATGGTGGTGGTGTTGGTCGTCGTTTGTGATTGTTGGCTGCTCCGGTTCACCAGAGTTGGGGCTTCTCACCGGAGCAGTAAAGTGTTGATTTCGGAGGGAGTAGAAGGAGAAGGGCCCCGCCCTACCCATCATCTTTGTAAGCATATCAATAATCTAGACCTGGTAACTCTGAACGAGCTTACCAATCAAGTTGAGCTCGGCATTGCCTACTGAGGGGGTTTATCTATCTGTCTCGCAAGACCTGCACGTATGAAATGTATCACCTTCGGCAAAAGGGATGTCAGTACAAAATAGTGTACCGAGCATGTAAGGTAATGAATAACTGAAAGCTGGAACTGAACTGAAAGTACGAATAACTAAAAGTACTGAGAGTAAAAAATAACCTGAGTAAGTACCTACCTGCTTCTGTCCCATCTCACAACCAATGCAATGCAAAACATAGCTATCTGGCCGCTTTATAGGGCTCGATAAGTGTGTGACTACTCAACCACGTGTAGGGCTCAGTAAGTGTCTACCCGATTATGTAGGCTCGGTAAGTGTCTATCCGGCCATGTAGGTTCGATAATTATTTACCTGATTGTGCATGGCTCGGTAATGCACTGTATAATTGTAAACATATAAACGTTTTCTCTTCTTTTTTTCACTGAGCAAATAATATATGAACTGAAATGTACTTTTTTTTTCTTACTAATAAGGAATAAGTATAAACTGAATATAAATTCCCGATAAGGGATAACTAAGATATCAGATGTCATCAACCATGGACTATGTCCGCAAGATATATACACACTTACCTAGTGAGAATGGATTTTGAGAGATGTCTCAAGACGAGACACAAGCTCGTTATAAACACTTCTATTGTACATTTATAATGAGTACCATTTTAAATACGAAATCATGATATAGAAAGAAATGATAGTCATTACATACATGTCACTAGCTCGATAGTTCAACTTGTACCCGCTCTCTTATCTATAACAACCATAAGAATGACATTATTGTCAAACTACGAATGATTTGATTATCTTATATCGAAAGTTAAATTTATTCTATAATGAAATGGGAAGCATTTTCCATGTTTATTTCACTTTCCTCAAGCCCATAATTGGCATAGTAACAACCCAACACAACCAGCAACTCAAATCAATAATACAACGAGTTGCAAGCTCGGTTTACAACTCATAAAGGTGTACTATCAAACCCTTACTTCTTTCTTACGCAAGTCCACAATATAAACAACAACATACTCAAGTCCTCTCATCAATTCCAGCCATAAAATGCTATAAATACACCTTCAAAACAGTTTAGCAAGTCACCATAACTCAAACATAAATTTTCCATCAATATTTCACAAGCTCTAATTTCAACAACTTAGCTAAAACTTAGATAAGTTCACATCCATGTAGAAGAGGAGGATTCTACCTTAGAACCACTAGCACAACTCAAATCTGGACTTACTTCAACTTGAAGGAACTTCCAATACAAGTTTTAAAGGCAATAGGTACACTAGTAAACTTCTACGAACTTTCTGAGGATTAAATGTCGTTATTATCTCGTGGATTTGGTCTTGGATTATGGAAAACACTCGAGAGAAATTTGAGGACTGTTTTGGGTTGAAGGAGAGTGAGAAATGAATGAAAAATAAGTTGCATCGCTTGATATATATCCTTGGAACTTTCCACCGCCTCAGTGATCCCATAGTAGCTGCTTTGCAGCATTTTCTAAAAACATACATAACTTTTTATACAAAGCTCCGGTTGATGAGTGATTTATTGCGTTAACTCGCTGAACTTGAATTTAGATATGTTCTGCACCCTATAACATCTTATACACTAGGAGATATACACCTCTAAAGTTATGTCAAAATCTTATCCAGAATTCTGTCTACTTTTCTCCGAATTTCGACGTACTTAATTTGTTCGATTCGTTTAACCCTAAATTCTTACGAGACTTAACATTTATTTTAAAATCTTCCTTAACCTTGTAAAGTTATCTTAACTTCTCATAGTCATGTTCACCTTAACTCATTTATAATTTCAAAGATGATCTCATTTCTGAACATATGTCAACTAACATGACACAACTTAGTGTGAAATTACGGGACGTAACAGTTTCTCCTTAAAAGATTCAATTTCTCACAAATTCTACAACAATGATATTGTGATGTAAAATTAAATACGTGGAAGATAATAAATTAAAGATAGCAAGATAAAGTAGAGATACATTGAAGAAAAAAAGGCAAAACACACAATTGAAGAAATCTAAAGACCCACAATTAATAAATTGAAAATCTCTAAATTAATCATACAATTACATGAACTAATCAAAGGGGAAGAGAGTTGAACTCGAATGTCCTCACAATGAAACACTCAAGAGATAATCAATGAAGAGAATTGGGCTAAATATATGGGCATTTGATTGGGCCACCCATTTTTGGGTTGTCTCATATAGCCTATCGACTCTTGAATATCCATGTTGTTAGATCTTGAAATCTTCCTTTACACCCTTCTACTTATACGTAATCCAAGAATTGGTGGAAGCCTTCATGTAATGTCACCAATTAGATCTACATCATTGTTTATTTGTCCAACATGTTAATACAATTTAACATTTACTGAAGAGCTTGAGCTAGGGGAGTATCTTGGGGGTTCCTAGGGTCACATGAACCCATAGCTCCCTCCCTAAATCACATATATTAGTGTTATATTTTTCTTCAATACAAATGTATGCACCCAAGCTCAACCTATCATATAATGCAATGATGATTGGGTGCACCTTTTTAGTGAGTTTAGGAGTTCAATCTTATGTCTATCTTGTTGAATTGGTTAAATTTATATATTGTATCCACCGCTATATAACAGTGCACTCATCTCCTCGAAATTATGAATTCGCATCTGGCTTGAGCATACATTTCCAGCATTATGTTTCTTCTAGAGATGTGCAAAAACTGGTTTAATTAATAAAATCGAATCAATAAAATGCTATTGGTTTATTGATATCGGGTTATTGGGTTAACAATTCGTAAATGATTTTATAAATTTTTTATTAGGTTATAGGTTCGGTTTTTGATTTTAAGGATTTCATTAATGGTTAAACCGATAATCCAATAAGCTTATATTAAAATTCTTTTTTATCTCTAATTATATAATAGTGGCTTTAAATTTTAATTTTTAAATACAAACTCGATTTCTAAATTCCAGGCGCGCTTATTCTCTCAATTCTCAATTCGCTTATCATTTGTACTTTCATTATTTATAAAGAATTAAACAACTTGAAAGTTCATTATCATTTGATGATTTGCTGTTTGATCTTGTAATCAGTGTAGACTTATGCATGAAGGGAGTGTATATATGAATATGAAAATAAGAAAGCAAAAAATATATTTGTGGAGCATTTTATTATTCATTAAACCGAAAATCGAACCCTTAAAGATTAATAATTGATAAACCAAAAATAGATAACGAATATCTTATCGGTTCGGTCATTGATTTAGCGTATTTAGAAAATCAAAAACTAATAAACCAAATCAATAATATACAAATTTGAACCTAACCGATCGTAAGTCCGTAACAAATCCTAGACTTCCTTCTGATCATTTTTTTTCTTTATTGTTGAAAAAATGCATAAGTTGTCAAATGTTTCTTATGTTGGATTTAAAACTGGATTTAAGTTATGTAGACTAACAATATATACAAAATTTACACTAAAAATATTTTAAGAAGTAGGATTACATTTTTTTTAATTCCCCTTAAAATCAGTTGCAAATTCCTCTCTCAATACTTGCTTATTTTTGGCACGTACAGAACGTGTGAATCGCACGCTCCGAAGATAAGGTCACACAAAGCACTTCATCCGTGTCAAGCGTTTGGCTTCCTTCACACGCGTGAGAAACCCTCGCCGTGTACCACCCTCGATCTCTCCCTCCTCCGCCGTATCTTCGCCGGAAAACCTACCGGATCCTAATTTCTATAGGAAATATCAATTCAATTTCTTTCCGTCACTCTGCTCCGGGCAGTTCGCCGGAATATTTATTCCTGTATTTATATGGATCTGGTTTCTCTACGCGATGCTCGTCAGCTTCGGTGCATGTCTCAGAACAACTAGATGTGACTCGATACCGCTGTAAGTCATACAGGTCTCTTTTTATGTGTGTGAAAAATTGCTGGAAACGATCTAAAGGATAGATTTTTCTAGATAAGGAAATTCGAAACAAACAGGAGTACAAAACTAATTTAAAAATTGGAAAAAATCAGTTATTATCGCATGTGTATTAGATACAAAACAAAGTTGGACTTTTGTACTAGAAGGATTAATAAATTAACTTTTCTATTTGCTGCTATCTGACTATAAATTTGATAAATTTACAAGTAATATATAGTGGTAATATAAATTGAGCTCTGTTGGAAAAGAATATATAAATGGACCTGAATAGAGTGGAATGGAAATAGAAGAATTTTCTTATTGTAGCCAAGCACAACTGATTTGGGATTGGGGTGTAGCGAGATTGATAAAATATGGTGTAATATAAGCAAAAATTGAAGTCCTTACTAGACAGTGCCAAATATCATACTTTATTTGTTAGCTCAGATAGTTGAAGTAGATGAATTGTTGGTAGCACTTGTTCTTTCATTTTGTGCATGACATTAAATTATACACACCGGATAGTATATTTTATAGGATCCATAAGTTTAACCAGTTGCAGAAGAGGTTACTTACCGCTTCCCAAAGAAACCCGTTCACGCTGTTCATGCTTATTGTAGACTATCTGCATTTGGTTCTTAGCTAATCTGACAGTGTAATTTTTCTAATAATGTTAGGAGTAGTTTATAAAATGTAAACTGTATGCATGTTGACTTGCAATTTTGGGAGGATGAGATTCCTATTTGTTAGAAGTTGGCTATTTTTGTTAAGATTTTCTAGTTATTGCTCCTAATGGTATACCTGAAGTAGTGGCTCCATTCTTCATGTCTTTTCTTTGAAATGCCTTTTGTCGTCTAATCATATTGATATTTGCTTTTGAAATTCTTTTGCTGAAATCAGGGAGCTGAAGAGCCAAGCTTCAGTAATCATATCAAAAATGTCTTATGGAGTACTTTAGTCCAATTATTATGCTGAAAGCATGACACAGAGTGTAGGCAATGTTATCTTTATTTGAAGTTTGAAATGTAGTAAAACTCGAGTAAAAGAAGTGGAAAAAGAAAAATGGCATCAGAGATGCAGAGATATGATACAAACGAAGAAGATGACGAAGAGATGGGGATGGATGTGAAAGAAGAAGATGATGATGATGATGAAGAGAAGAATGCAGACATGCATGCAATGTCAGGTTTTGATGGGGTACATGGATCTAGCAGCAGTAATAGCTTTCAACACCATCAGCAATATCAGGAGCAACCAACCCCAGGGGGATCCCGTAGATGTAGGCCATTAGAAGAGAAAGAAAGAACAAAGCTTAGAGAGCGACAGCGAAGAGCTATTACTGCAAAGATCTTGGCTGGTCTCCGAAGGCACGGGAACTATAACCTTAGAGTTAGGGCTGATATCAATGATGTAATTGCTGCTTTGGCAAGGGAAGCAGGTTGGGTTGTTCTTCCAGATGGAACCACCTTTCCCTCAAGATCACAACCACAGGTAACTCCCCTCCACCATTTTAAGCAAAGTTTTATTCTTTTTTTTCCGATATAACAATGTTCAAATATAGTCTCACCGTGTTAAGTGAGGCAAGATGAAAGATCACCGTTCTGGAGGATTTTTGTCAATTGATACTTAGGCATCAATCTTGTTTTTGTCTCTAGTAGATCCTAAGAAAACCCAATCTTGGTGTTGTTTTTCCAATATCTACAGGACACAGGCACTGCTGGTGGGACACTCACCACAATGGTGACTTCATCATCTTCACATATACCTACACAACATACTCCACCAGCTTCGTTGAAAGGCATGCCTTCTGGGTTTCAGAACACAGCCGATCAGAGTGCCTGTCAAGTGAAAAGTGTTTTTGTACCTACTTCATCCCCTTATGATTCATCATCCACTACCCGATCACAAACTTCAGCCATGGTGGCAGATGGACGAGACACACAAAATGACCCATTTCTGGTAGGGTCTGTGGATTCAAGCGACAAGCAGGTGAAATGGTAGCTTCAATCTATTGTAGAACATGTAAATTAGTACGAATACATTTTCACTTGCCAATTCATTTGTGTGGAAATCTATTGAAGTGTCAAAGCAAGAAAAATTACTCTTAATATCCCGTATACATGGGGTATCATATGTGTGAAGTTGATATTTTTGTTTGAATACCTTTTCGAATCTTAGTTTTGTTGTTTCAATGGGCCTGTAAGAGAATTAGATAATGCTAATATTTCTGAAATATTGTGTTAGGTTGTTGACATGCACACAAAGTTACAGGAGCGTGATTTTGCTGGGACACCGTACATTCCTGTTTATGTTATGCTACCTGTGAGGCTTCTAAACTTAACCTTGTTAATTCTTCCTTGTTCTTCCCATTTCTCAGTTAGCTGTTCTGGTGTCCTCTTGTATCTTTACTCCATTTGCCTAGCAACTTGATCCTTTTGACATGGAATTTGTGTCTTCAATCTACTTCCGTTCTTATTACAACTTTAGAAGAGGCGAACTGTTGGTTACAGCTTTCCTCAAGTCATATGTGGTTAACCTGATTCTTTTTTGCATGTTATATTGGCAGTTAGGAGTTATTAATATGAAGTCTGAGCTTGTTGATGTTGATGGTCTAGTGAAGCAACTGAGAGTGCTAAAGTCAGTAAATGTTGATGGTGTGATGGTGGATTGCTGGTGGGGCGTAGTAGAAGCAAATGCTCCACAGGAATATAACTGGAATGGATATAAAAGACTTTTTCAAGTTGTGAGGGAGCATAAACTCAAAATAAAGGTGAGATTCACATGCCCTTTGTTGTGATTCCCTTGTTCTTCCACTTTATCACATTTGTTTACGTGAATGAATGCATTATTGGGGAAAGATGATGCTCTCTTTACCATCAACTGTTAAAGGTAAGGACTTAATTCCTAAAGAACATGTTCTTTCGGGAATTGTGATTGTCACTATAGTTATTGCATTTGTTTTGGACTGCAATGTTTTGAGATTTTAACTGGAATCAGGTTGTGATGTCTTTCCATGAATGTGGAGGTAACATTGGTGATGATGTTTGCATTCCACTGCCTCAATGGGTATCCGAAATCGGTCGAAGCAATCCTGATATATATTTTACAGACAGAGCAGGACAACGGAACCCTGAATGTCTCTCGTGGGGAATTGACAAAGAGCGAGTTTTGAGAGGCCGCACTGCTGTAGAGGTATGTTATGTCGGTCAGACTGCACTCTTATGATTATGACCTAGTGCTCTAATGATAATAGGATTATGTGTAGTGAAGATCTTCTAGTTATCTTGAGGTTAAGAGAGCATTTCCTACCGTTCTTTCTTCTTTTTGGAGCGAAGATGGGGCTGAAGAACAGCCTCTATTGACCACAAAAACTTCCAATTTTGTAGACGATCAAATGTGCCAGAAAAGTGAAATATTCCTAGTAGTGGATATCTTTTTCAAGTTGAAAGCCTTACTGACCAATTGGATAAGTAAGGCAATTTTGTTTATCTAGGAAAAAAAGATGCAGTGTATAATTAGTGATTGTAATGATTATATTCCGTTATAAAAAAAAATGTAGTGATTCTATGAAGAGGACATTTAACACAGGTTCAGTGCTGGCACAGTGTGTTTATGCCATTTTGACTTCTATATTTTGGAGATTCTCTGTTGTCTATTGTTCTGAGTATGTTTTTATGTGTAATGGCAATAATTGATTAGGAGTTACTGTTTCTGAATTGTCAATGGGTTAAAAAAAGGGCAGCCCGGTGCACTAACTCCCGCTATGCGTGGGGTCCTGTGGTTACTGAAGAAAAAATAAAAATCACAGCAATTGAAATGCTGGTATTTTCTTTAGAGAGGATTTGCTTGTCATGCTGTACTGGTCACATTAGATTTGCTTTCAAGAGGTTTTTACAATTCATATCTTACCTAGATACTCAGAAAAAAACAGATATAGTAATATTTTACCCAGATATTTGTCCTTTTGACTAATGTAGGTCTATTTTGATTATATGAGAAGCTTTCGAGTTGAATTTGATGAGTTCTTTGAGGATGGTATTATTTCCATGGTTGAAGTTGGACTAGGCCCATGTGGAGAGCTAAGGTATCCCTCTAATCCTGTAAAGCATGGCTGGAGATATCCCGGTGTTGGTGAATTCCAGGTAATTTCTTGTTAATTCTTTTTGAAGTTGTGGTTACTAGTTGACATATCTTAGATTTGTATGAATGGCATGCAAAAGAATTTGGTTACCAAATCTATATCTGTTTGTACAGCATTATATTCCTGCCTGAGGTTAGAATTGAAAAGAAAAGGTTTGTCTAAGTGATTACAGTATGTTAGGATCTCTGTCAAAATTAGAGCCAAAGGTGTATTTCAATCACATGTTTGTGACCATTTATAGAATCAATATGACTTTCTTGTCTCCCATAGTGTTATGACCAGTATTTGCTGAAAAGCCTGCGCAAGGCGGCTGAAGCAAGAGGACACTCATTCTGGGCACGAGGACCCGATAATGCTGGTTCCTACAATTCACGGCCACAAGAGACTGGATATTTTTGTGACGGGGGTGATTATGATGGGTACTATGGTAGGTTTTTCCTCAACTGGTACTCTCAGGTTCTGGTTGACCATGCAGATCGCTTGCTTTCTTTGGCCAAGTTAGCTTTTGATGGGACATGCATTGCCGCAAAGGTTAGTCATCTTAAGGGAAATAATTTCAATTTATGATACATTATCAGTTGCCATGTTCTTCTCACCATTTCAAAACAATGACAATTATATAAATAATAATAATAATAATAATAATAATAATATGACAATTATATAAATAATAATAATAATATGACAATAATGCTTTTTCTTCTGTATATAAGTGATTTTCTTTAATTTTCTTTTTTATACCTATTACTTATTATTTTCTTTATAAAAAAAATCCTCCTTACGATGATCTAAATAAACAGGGATTGTTAATTACATGTTTTGAGCTTTCCTGTATTTGTCCTTGTGCACATCAGAGAGTACTGTTTAGTTTGCGTTAATGTTCTTTTCAGCAACTTTAAGCTCTTTTCTTAACAAATTTCAAGAAGCTTGAATCAAGGGACAGATTCAAACCAAATTATAGTAGAACAGCCAGGAGTGAAGTTTCAATTCAGAATGTATGGGCTCTTACTTTTATTTGAAAACTGAAAAGGATTAGTAACCAGCTTCTGTTCTGTCATGTTCACATTGCTGGCACCATATTTATTCTCTCTCCATCTGTCCTCTTGTCGAACCTTGGTAGCCTTTACTTGTGGGAAGCAATTTGGCAGTTAGAACTTAGAAATGACTCAGGGGTGGAAATCTACCAAGCCATTGCAAACTAACTTGCATTATTTATCAAGCAGGGTTTCCATAAAGTCTATCCTAAAAATGATGATATAAACACTGCTATTAAGCGATTAAAGAATTCCAGGACCCGATTCTACCTCCTGGACTGCGGAGTATAAAGTTTACGGATTTGCACTTTGTAGGTTTTGCCTATGATCAGATTGATGAATATAGAAAATTTATATAGTTGACCCTGCTAGTTCGGAATTGAGGCATAGTTGATTAACTCACTGGTCCAAAAGCCATTAATGACCAAAACATTTTAGGAACAAATGTTGGTTGCAAATCCAGACTTGTTCTGTACTTTGGTTTCCGAGGCCATAGTGGAGAACAAGATGTTTTCTGTACAAAATAGCATTAGTCAGTTATGAAAACCTCAAAAACTAGTTTATAGCTTTATGGATATTTTTCCAGATGACAAGCTCAATGTGAATTCTCCAAAACAAAAAACAATACCAATCTTCTCAAATTCAAATACTCAGAAAGTTGTTTTCCTCAAAAAACAGTTTAGAGTTTTAGTGGTATTTTTACACATGACAAGCCCAACATCAAATCCAAACAGTCAGAAAAAATTTCCAAAACAGAAATCTGTTGTAAGTACGCTTTTGTTTTTCCTGCTGGAGGTTCTATTGGCTGACTTCCCGATACTGTTTCGTCTGCTAGATCTCACAAATCTGTTTTTTGTAAAATGTAATCATTCAGGTTTTTCTTGTGTGATACCCCCTTTGATGAAATCATGCTTTGAAATGGAAACTAGATTATCCTCGCTTTGTTTTTTATTTGAAGTTTGCTAGAACCTAGAAGCGAAGAGGCTTCTTTTTTATATTAGGTATAGTTGATTCAATTTCTACCATATTTTAAATTTAAGCAGCTATCAGGAATTCATTGGTGGTACAAGACAGCAAGCCATGCTGCTGAATTAACAGCGGGGTTTTATAACCCGAGCAATCGAGATGGTTATGTTGTGATTGCAGCAATGCTGAAGAAGCATGGAGCTGCATTGAACTTCAAGTGTGCTGAAATGAGCATGTTAGAGCAGGCAGTGGACTTCTCTGAGGCTCTAGGCGATCCTGAAGGACTAGCCTGGCAAGTAAGCTTTGAGCACTAAAGCTTGACTTTCATCTCTGCTGAAAGATAAATGTCTACTAAATAGACAATTTGCTATCCCTACTTGCATATCTGTCGAACCATTATGTTAACTGCAGATTAAAACACTTTGCCTTTGAACATCTCATTACAGGTGCTGAATGCAGCATGGGATGTTTCTCTGCCAGTTTGCAGTGAAAATGCACTTATGTGCCATGATAGAGGGGGCTACAATTGTTTACTGGAAAAAGCAAAACCCTTGAATGATCTGGATGGAAAGCATATTTTTGCTTTTACCTACCTTAGGCTCAGTCCCCTTCTCATGGACGGACAGAATTGCATGGAATTTGAGCGATTTGTGAAGCGAATGCATGGTAAAGGATTGGAAGTCTTCTAACTCTTCAGTCAATTGTTTTGGTAGATTTGTAGTTGACTAATTTGTGATTAATTTGGGTAGAGTTAGTTGGATCAATACTTGAGGGTTGAAAACATGTCTACAAAACTTTAGATATCTGTATGCATTGTAGACTTAGGATCTGTGATATTGTCTAAGAGTTGAATATTCATTACATCGCCAGTGTTGTCTTGGAAGATAATTGATAACTAGGTAACCGGGGAGATTGCTAGTTGAATCATGGCTAATGGACATCATATCGATAAGTCAGTTCATTGCCTTCATCGTCTAAGGTTCTTCCAGCAATAAATAGATTATAAAGCATGTTATTTATCGCAGTTAGTGCAAATATTGTTTCTTAATGAAGGTAATTGTTCTGCCAGCTATTTATTGACTTATCATCCCCAAGATCGTCTCATAGGCACAATTATGGTGACTTTGTGGTTGGTTCCTCGTGTCTGTTTTGCAGGGGAAGCAGTCCTTGAGTTCCAATCGTAGTTCGGGAGAGCAGGCAATCTCCAAAATGTGCATAATTTCCCTCTTCCTTTGGGGAAGCAGGACTATATATTTATTCAGTATAATGCAGGCATAGTTCAGGAGAGCGGGAAATCTTCAGCTTGTGCGCATGTAGGATTATATTTCTTTAGTACAATGTAAGAATAGACTTCTGAAGGAAATATGATGAAGCTGCAGTGCCATCTGTGTATCCTCTGGTCAATGTTGTTTTGCAGCTTGACCCTAATATGTATGATTCATGTTGAAGATGATCAAATACCGTCTTAAAAGATTTCAATTGTAGAAAGCAAAACTAGTTTAAGTTTCTGAAGGATGGGTTATTAGTACGAGGAAAATGGATTTTAACACAGTGATTTACTTGACATAAAGATTATATTATCCGCTTGTAAGGTGTACGAATTCTATTATTTAGCGCTTTAGTGTAGGAATTATGTTATTTGTGCCTTTACAAAGTATTTTAAACACATTCAGCTCAACAATCTTTGGAACTGGAAAGATATGCTAATTTTAGAGTCAAATTTTGCATGTCTAAACAAATACTAGTAGAAGGGAGACGAGCACCAATAGTCATCATGCAGTGGCGAGTTATTTTCGAGGTGAATTGGCAATTGTATTTGTAGCTGAATATAATCCCAACATCTCTTAACCCATTATTGTATGTTAACAGGGTAGGTCTAGTATTACTTTTAAGGTGAAGTGAAAATTATAGTCTAAATATTAATCAGAAGCTCCTTTGTTAACATGAATTGGCAATTATAGCTTAGATATTAGCCAGCAACTCTGTTGCAAGATAGTATGTTAAGCTGATAGGTATTACACCCAGTCACCTACCTGCTGGAACTGTGCCAGATGAAAAAAGGTGACGGTGAACTATTAAAAACACATATTTTACTGAAACGGATGTTTGGGCACCCAAAATTTTGTCCCCCAGAGCTATTAACTGATGTGATCTGGGAACATGCTATCATTCATAGCAACTGATGCCTGACTAGTGAACTATCAAAAGACGTGTTTGCCTGTTCTCTACTAAATGCCATCCTACTTTAACCTATACAGGGCATCAAATGTATAATTCTAAGACCCTACAGAAAGAAAGAAAAATGAATATGCCACGGACCAATCTGACTTCTTAAACCCTATTCACCCAGACTCATCTTTGTAAAAATAGACGCCCTGCTAGATCATCCCAGCTTTCTCTCCTCTTTTTGAAAATTGCGAGAGAGGACTCCCCTGGTTTTCCAAAATCCTGTCCTTCCTCTATGTCGCGGAAAGTTCCATACGCAGAAGGAGAATATGCTTGGGGAACATCCAGTGCGACTGCCCTCTGCAAAGCAGCCTTGTGCTCCTCCATGTGCTCCTTAGCGATAGACGCCTGTCGCTCCATTCTCTGCTGCACGGGGATATTCATAGATTCTGTGCTCTGATGCCTCTCCAACATCAACTGTGTATAAACAAAATGGAACAATTTCATGAATAACAATATGAATGTTAGCTTTAACTAATCATTTTCCGCAAATTTTCTTACAGTTGAACAAATCTGACAGGACAAGAATTTGTTTTTCGGATGCTGTAGGCAGGCGCTCCTCGACAGGCTAATAAAGCAACATTTGCACATCAAATTTATTATGCATTTACCAAGACATCAAACCACTACAGCGACTCTCAATCCCGACCATGACTTCTAATTTCTAAAAGAAAAACAATCTATACGAGCGAGGATCCACTCTCTGAAAACTGATATTTTTTTCCCCATGTATTTGTTCTAACAAGGTCGTCTAACAAATCAAACTTCCTAATGCCATAAAATCTTAAGCATTTTAACTTTGTACCAACAACAAGAACTTTTTTTTTTTAATTTCATACAATATTCAGTAGTTCAGTCTGAATTCATTAGGCTACGCCCAATAAGGTGTAAACTCATTTGCTGGCCATGAGATCAAGTCAAAAAAGGTGGACAACACTCTGCTCAAAGGGATGGCCGGGTTGTTGAGACAAAATAAAAAAACCTGGAGAAACCAGGTTCAGATCCCACGTATAACACTCAATGTGAGTCTATCAATTTCAGCCTTAGTGGGAGGTTTATCCAGCACTAGTGCTTGTGAATAATAACAGATTGGTCGATGGGTTAGTCGAGGTGCAGAAAAGGTGTCTTGGACATCACAATTATTAAAACAAAAATATCTCTCAAAGAATACTCCAAGTTCTACTTGGAATTGATCATCCCATGTTGTCATAGTGCCAACATCAAAATTTTAGCAAGAGTCTAAAATTTTGATTGGTAATATAAATCTTAACACCCAAATTATGTGCATATAGTGTTAAAGCAAGTTTCTTATGGTTTATTTAAAATTTTAATGTAGTACTGAGGGTTCATAGTGGCAGGTGTAATAATTAATGCAATGACCCACTTAAGCCTTCAGTTTTTGGAATTCAGAAAGTTATTTTTTGGAGACTTTCTCTCCCTCTCTCCCCCCTAAAAAGTAAAAAGAACGGTTAATTTTGGAAGTAAACAGGCCGGCTGAAGGTCTGTTCACCATGATGATATTGCTCTCCATTAACAGTAGGTTAGAGCATACATGTTGAACAAACATATTATGTAATTCAAAGCGTGTCGACTCCCTCTTCCTTGACCCTCCTCAATGGAAGAAGGAAAAAAAAGAGTGAAAAAGATGGAGAAGACAAAGCTAGGTCCTAGGTTAACTTCTCAATCAACTTGGAATTCTTATGAAACACCAGAGACTATGGCTAACAGAAATGAAAGTTACATGAGATTTTTAAAGAATGGAGCTGCAGAGAACTTACATCAATTGTTCTTTGTGATTCTGTCAATATCCTATTAATGGCATGATCAGATGTCATGTTGCATGAAAGAACTATGTGCTCAAACCGTCCATCAACAGGTATAGCAGTCCTCACAATGGGTTTAATATTAGCAAAGCTGCAGCAGAGGCAAAGAGCAGAAAAGAAAAAAGTTTATGCTTCAGCAATGTTTCCAGGTGGAAAAAAAAATCGAAGACTCGCATTTATGCAGCTAAATCTTTGCTTTGAAATGGTAAAAAAGAAGTTACTAGTTAATAAGGCTTAGTTATTGAAACAACTGTATTTGAGAAAAGGAATGTGCACAAGCAATTGAAAGGAAGGATCTTCCTTTTCACTGAGAAGAACCCCCCCCCCCCCCAAGCAGGACTGCGACTTATTGTTCTTCAACTTGGCTCCAGTATAAATTTTGTAGCCAAGCTAGGTCCTTAAATGGTATACTAGTGAAAAGATAGCACATGAAATCCCTGCCAAAGTTCTACCAATTTCTTTAACAAATCTGTATGCGCAAATGGAAATTCATATACCTGAAGGGCTTCCTGACAATAATGTGATAAAGACGACCTGGAGCATAAAGGCGTCTTGGATCTTTTAGCATCTTCTCCTCCATGGTGAATGTATCCTTCAGGCACATTATGCACATCAAGCATGGAAAACTATAGAAAAACAACACTTGTCAGCCTATGGGTCTGTCATACTAGTCTCTTGATATCATGAACATACGACCTGATACGATGATGAACCAAATATTCAAGTATCAAAAAAATGGTATTACTCATTCTTCCTAACAGTGTTAATAACTCCATTCATCAAGCTCCACTATATGTTAACAAGAAGTTTTGGGCTTCTTTAGTAAAGGAAGTATATTTGATAACATAAGGTTACAAGGAACTGTTCGTTTGTATAAGTAGCAATCTTCAAATTGGTAAGAAATTCTGTGACGCAATTTTTTTTTTGCATTTGATCTTTAATGTTTCTCCATTTTATGATCACAAAGTGATACCACAAAGGACCTTCCACCTCCAATCAAAAGCTTGGGGGTTCGAGCAACTGGGCAACCAATTGCGGTGCAGGTATCACCATATCAAATAAAAGGTAAATATGTGACACCAAAAAGACGAGCAAATGGACAGTGACATTATCATAAAAAAATGTTAAGTCTTACATCCAATTGATTCATTATAGATTGGGAAATTGAAATTATCACTTGAACTAAGCTATTAATTACTCAATGTAACTGTTGTATTTTGTTTCCGCATATTTACTTTAAAATCATATATAACATAGACAGCGAAAGTCATGCTAAAAGAAGAGAAGACCTGCAATCTTTTACCAGAAAAGTGACTTGAAAGCATGTTCCAGTGCTACAGTGGTCCGAGGTAAGAAATCATCCTGATTGGTAATGCAATGATGTGTCAAAATGTGACCATAAATTCTAACGAAACAAGTACATCTTGGACATAGAGCACCCAACAAGACAATAAATATACATCAGATATTAGACCTTATTGATGATCACAAAAGGTATCTTCCTAAGTTGTGAACCAGACCTACCTTTTCTAGTAGGAATTGCTTCCCAAGAACAGAATATCTACCTTCCTTCATATGTTTTGTGCAAGTGTATCCCTACATCCAATCCATATATTTTGCTTCCAAATACAGTTCAGTTCCTTCAAACTAACAGCATTTGATTCACTAATTGCAGGGCGCAACTCTCTGCTAAAAAATATGAGCGTCACTTCATCCACAACAGCAAGGGATAAGACACAGTACTTACTAAGAATGTGTTTGATATGGAGGAAAACATTGGTCAAAATGTTCTGGAAAACATTTTCTCTAGAAAAACATGTTAAAAATGAGGAAAATGACTTTCTAGTAGGAGTAGTGAAAACAAGTACCATAAGTGGCCTTCCACCCTCCCCCCAAAACCCCCATTCTTTGATCATCCCACCCCCGCCACCCCAACTCCCACTTCCCACCCCATCCCACCCCCATGATGTTTTCCTAGACTACATATATATACTCTTGAGATACTCCCTCCGTCCCAAAAAGATTGACCTACTTTCCTTATTAGTTGTCCTAAAAAGATTGACTCCTTTCTATATTTAGAAATAATTTCACTTTATGAGATCATTTACAACCACACAAATATCTAAGATTTGTTTTGAACCACACATTTCAAAAGTCTTCCTTTATTTCTTAAACTTTGTGTCAAGTCAAACTAGGCCAATCTTTTTGGGACGGAGGGAGTATTATTTTTTGGCTTACGTACCGAACACTAGATAGAAAATAAGTAAGCAACTCACTTATTTTCAAGAAATATTTTCTAGGAAAACAGTTTAATTCATACCAAATACACCCTAAATGATAAACACCACCATTCCACTGCTTCTCATGTTACATCTGTCTGAAGAGAAACAGCTTATGGTGATGGTAAACTACCACATAATGACAGATTCATTCACACCATGCAATAAGCTCAAGCAAGATTAATATTGCACTTCAAAGATGACGCATTAACTCCAGAGATAAGCTACTATATTTGCCACTTAGGATAAAGTTAAGAAACGAAAAAAGAACTTCCCTTATGGAATGTTCTTTAGTAGAAGGATCACACGGTCTCGTATCAAAAAACGAAAAACATCATCAACCTCGCATATCTGGTTGACTAAGATAAGTCGAATATTAATAGCAAACTGAAGCAGAGAAGGGTATCAAACAAGAAAGAGAACCTACATGCTTACCTGAAGTACAATAGAATTTATGATATCCGCATATCTCACCGCCAAATTCAGTGAGACACACCTTGCAGGAGCAATTGCAAAGCATCTTATCCTTTTTCTGTCTAAGAACCCCAACTTTTCTCTGTTCTTCACAGTCAACATTGTCAATATTGTTACCACGCCTGCCCCTAAAGAATGCCCAGCAAATGTCAAGGTATAATCTGGATACCTCTCCACTAATTCCCTTAAAATTTGTGATTCAGCTTCCCAAACCCATTCAGCTGCCTTCAGTAGACCATTATGAACATACCCCCCATCAAATTCTGCTTGCCCAAGTTTATCGTCAAGTAGGACTAAAAAATCACTTTCCTTAGCCAAATTAAGACCCCTAATTGCTACAACTATATCAGCATTCTGATGATCAACATAGATCAAATAAGGAGACACAATCCCTTGGGTATCTTCATGACTTTTCTTTAATATAACCCAATCTGGATCAATACCATATCCTCCAGGTGGAGTCCATATGGGGTTTCTAATATCATCCTCATATACCGCTATAATATATCGACAAAACCTTGGCACGGGCTCAAACTCACTAGCAGTTGCAAGCCCCCAATTTTCGCTTTCTCGACCAGCAGTATAAAGGAACTTCTTCCACACCCAACGTACACAAGCTAAACAGTATACACATTCAACAACTGGAACACAACAGGCAAATGACATTGGTCCTACCAAACAGTCATCTTCAAACAATTCAAGAATCGCAATTATTTTTCAAGAAAAAGAATGACACACTGTTTCAAGGTTTTGTTAAGTAGTTGAGCTTACACAGTAATCAAGATTGAATCTTTATTAAACTCAAAGAATCAAGATTGAATCTTTATTAAACTCAAAGAATCAAGATTGAATCTTTATTCATAAAATAAGAGGATAGGGGCATTAAATTACCACTAGAACAACTGGGATGTGGACCAACTGGGCAAATAACAGTTGTAATCATCAATACAAACTTCAAAAGAGGCACATACCATATGGTTTATTATTTGAATAAATGGAGAAAAGGGGTTGCTTTTGAAGCTTGAAAATAGAGAAATCACTGAAAAATAAAGGGAAAAAATGAAGAAAAAGCCATATCACACCTGCAACTACTTGTCAAACACACCATTTTTGTGGGGTCCTGTAGTGAAAGAATATTTTGGGATTATGCCTAGATCCTTCTCTAAATAATTAATACTTTTTTGTGGTTTGCAAAATGATGATGATGATGGCCTATGCTTAGTTGTGATTTGTGTGGAAAAACAGTTGCAGTTTCTATAATTTTCGTATATATACTAAGGTTGCCTGTGTGTGCTGAAAAAAAAGGAAAAGGTTAGGAAAGAAAGTAGTTTCTAATTTTGTATCCTAACAAATGTTTCTATGGAAATTTAATTTTCATAGAAATAGAGTTGTTCTTTCCTTTCTTTTTGGTACTTCCTCCCTGTCCAAATTTGCTTATCATAATTACTAAATATAGCTGGTTTAACATAATTGTTTTAAGAAATTAAGATAAAATTAATTAGTTTTTATTTTTATTCTTACTTTAATAAAAAAAAAAATAGATCAGATCAAAAAATAAATAAAGTAATTTAGTCAAACTATTTTCTTAGTTAATATTTTATTAAAAAATGTGCAAAAATAATTATGATATTAAAATGGACCGGAGAGAGTATAATAGAATAAATCATAAAATAGTTGTGATAACTTATATATTCTTATAATAATGTTAGCAAAACTATTAAGTTTGTTAGATTTTTAATTTTTATTAGGATAAGAAATGACTTTAAATGTAGATTGATTATTCATGTGGCTACTGAAATCATTGGGTTACATTCTCTTATCTAATATCTTTCTTCACGCATATGCTTGTTCATCTTCCACAACTATTTTGTGATAATGTTAGCTAACAATGTTTGTTTCGTTCACAACCATGTTCAACATACTCACACTAAGCATACTAGATTCAGTGGCGGAGATATCTTAAGCAATTTTGAAAAATTTCGATCAAAACGACGTCGTTTTGAATGAAACGGTGCGTTTTAATTTTCTTCCATAAAAAAAAATTGACTGCACAAAAATATCTCTGCACCACTAAAATTTGTTTGTTGGCTCCGCCACTGACTAGATTGATGTTTTGTATGTGAAAATGTTACATCATGTACTCTTTAAGCTCAATAGGTACATATTAAGATCAACTCGTTATTTGCTAATCAAAACACTCATTTCCAGCTATTATTATTTTACCTATACTAAATTTAATGTCTTTCAAATTATACACATCTTAAAATTTCTAACATAGATACACCAGCACACAAATTTCTAGAACTTTATCAAAATGGCAAACACAACTACTCATGTAAAATATTTTAGTAAAAGAGAAATAAAGATAGTTTTGGATAGTATGATCAGAATATTTAACTATTAATGCTAAATTCGAATATCCATATTAAGTTACTTAAAAGTAAAATTATAAGTTATAAATTGCGATTTTGATGAACAAATGGTAATCTGATAGCTATAAAGTTTATAGAAAAATATTTATTTGAACCCATAGTAATATCAATATATATAATAAAGCTAAGCATAATCGATCTTATGTGTCACCTCTCTGTCACCTTCATTGACATTTATCTTTTTTCTCAATTTTTTGACATTTTTCTTTTCATTTCTCTATTTTACTAAATAAAATATTAAAGATTTCATCCCTCCAATCATAATAAAGACTCAGTCACCATTTAATAGCATTACATTTGCCATCACTTCCCCTATAATTATTGTGATTACTATATATATGTTGAGAAGCTTGAATTGAAAGCTTAGAAGTCTGAATTGGTGCACACTGATGTGTGGGGACCTGCTACTGTCCCCTCACTCGGATGATCACATTACTACGTGACCTTCATTGATGATTCAACCAGGAAGCTATGGGTCTATTTTATGAAAAATAAATTCGACGTATTCACTGTCTTCAAAAGGTGAAAAGTCATGGTCGAGAATAAGACAACCCTCAAGTTGAGGAGCCTGAGGTCCGACAACGGTGGAGAATACATTGATGGTGACTTCAAACGGTATTGTGCTGATAATGAGATCAAGATGGTGAAGACTATTCATGACACTCCAACAAAATGGAATAGCGGAAAGGATGAATCGAACATTGAACGAGCGTACACGGAGTATGAGAATACACGCTGGACTGCCCAAGACATTCTTGGCAGATGCAATCAATACCGCAACTTTCTTGATTGAAAGAGGACCGTCGGTTCCTTTAGGTTTCAGAATTCCAAAAGAGGCTTGGAGTGAAAAAAAAAGTAAATCTTTCTTTTCTGAAAGGGTTTGGTTGCTTATCCTATGTTCATATTGATGCTACTGCTAGGTATTTCTTATGTACACGATGGTATGTACGAGGCCAGACATTGCATATGCAGTTGGAGTTGTTAGCAGGTTTATGAGCAATTCGAAAAAGCAACGCTGGGAGGCTCTGAAGTGGATTTTCAGGTATCTGAAGGGCAGCTCAAGTTCAGCTTTGTGTTTCCGAAAGTCGGAGATAGGATTGCAGGGATATGTTGATGCTGACAATGGTGGTGATGTTGGTAGCAGAAAGAGCACATCCGAGTATGTTTACACTTTCGGAGGTACTGCGATTTGTTGGGTTTCAAAATTGCAGAAGATAGTAGCTTTCTCTAGTTGTGAGGCTGAGTAAGTTGTCGTGACGGAGGCCACGAAAGAGATGATGTGGCTACAATCTTTTCTGCGGGAATTGGATCAGGACCACGAGGGGAGTGTGTTATACTGTGATAGTCAGAGTGTCATTAATTTGGCAAAGAACCTGGTCTAACATGCTCACACGAAGCACATACAACTCCGGTACCATTTCATCATATCAGCTTTGGAAGATGGAATATTAGTGCTGGAGAAGATCACATGGAGTCAGAATCCAGCAGACATGCTGACGAAGGTCGTGCCAAATGATAAACTGAAGTTGTATACAACTTCAGTTGGACTCCTTGGATGAGGATCAGAGTCACTGTTACAGATGGAGACATATGATTGAAATTAGTCTCCAAGTGGGAGATTGTTGAGTTGTGGAGCCTAATTCACCGACCTTACGCAGAGTGTGGAACGTTGATCGACCTGAGCGGACAAGTCAACGCGAGGGTATTTTAGGAATTTTAGGCTTATATTATGTTCGTCCTAATTTTCGCTATATATAGACTAGAGCGCCGCTTTTCTTTCTTAGAGGTCAAGCAAGAGAGAGAATTGTAAACTCAAACTCCCTATTGGATTATAGTAAAATCTGCAGCGGCAAAATGAACGTAGCTCTCGCATTGAAGGTGAACCACTATAAATCTGTGTATGTTATTTCTTGTTCGCTTATTTACTGTTTTCTGATTAAATAGGATTTGGGGCTCAAATCCTAACAACCTGCACATCGTTAAGATTTATTGTATGCCCAGCTCAACATAACCAAAATTATTTTGATATCAACTGATTGTTTCCAAGCAAAAGATATGCAACACAAGCAGATCGTTCAGAAGGAACAAGAGCTTTTACCTTTTGTGGCACATCAGAACCATAAGGCGCTATGGCCTGGCAACAAAATCAATAATTGCGTTAGAGAGAAAAAGAGAGGCGATAGTAGGATCGGATTAACTGGACGCTTAAGCTCTTTTCTGTTCCAAGTTACCAACTCTATGCAAACAATTGTTAACAGGTTTACAGTTCTTTCTTGTTTTCTTTTCCGCTTTAATATATTGAAACATATGGTCAAATCACAATAGCGAATGCCATATAAATCCAAAATAGATCTTCCCATATTTCTTAAGGACAGGTGAAGTTCAGCTTTGGCAAGCACAGATCCCTAATTTCTCCCATACCCGAGCTACAAAACCTGTGATCTTTTCCACAAAATAATCGACGAACTCATCTACTCACCCACACTATAAAATTCCTTTTTCCCCTCGAGAAATCTTAACCAGTGAACCTTTCCAGTGCTATGCCTTAAAACAAATTATTTCCACTTCGATTGGAACACCATCCACCTCTTCCCTCACCGAAAAATGACATCAGATAGGTCCGTCGTTTGTCAATGCATGCTGCTTCCCTTTCTTGTGCTAAAGGTTTGTCTTTAGAAAGTTTTGTGATGAGCAAACTCTTTCTAATTTTGCCATAAAATTTCAACTGAAATTAAGAAATAACTCAGTACTTGGCCTCGGCAGTTATTTTTGCCATTTAGAGAAAGAAGAAATAAAAGACACGAGCTGCATATGCCAACACCATCTATCACAGCTGAGGTCCTCATTCAGTCATTGAACAGTCGCAGTTTTAATATTTAAAAGAAATGGAGAGAAAGACACGGATATTGTTAAGTACATCAGTTTGAAATCTCCTATCTCGCAAAGTTACAGAACTCTAGCAAAAAGCAACAAACATTGGATGCATACAGCATGAAGATCGATGACCTGACCAGCTCAACATAATTGAAATCGCCTTAGCCCCGTGAATCTTGTAACAGCATTCACGCATGCAGGAGAAGATATGACAAGTTGACCTTTACAGTTAGCCTACACTGCTCACAGAGAAAACAATACAAATAAGTTATCATTCAAGCTGGACCAGGATCACAGCCAGGGAATAAGAGGTAAGGAGAGAACAATTCTTCGGGAGAATTTGATTAAACGACTGGAGGACCCTTAGAAAATTAATTTTCTAGTAATGCCAGAAAAGGATTCACACGTTAGTTATCATGGTAGGGTAGTAAATCCATCATATATTTGGTGGCTAATCCTTTCCATGTCAAAGTAGTACAAATTCTTTTCTGAGCTATGAACACAAAGAGGGAAAAAATGGAAAAGGAAACAAAATAAAGAGAATCTACAGTGATGCCCCATAAATTACTCAATATTAACTTGGTCATGCTCGAAGATCATCAGCGCAATAGGAACCAGTAAGCAACCTAATGGATGAAGAAAGATGAAAATGCAGGAAAGAACACACAATAGTTCGACATTTCAGCTTCTCACAAAACTATACAAGTTACTACCAAATGCAACCAGGACTAAGAAGCCCATCAGACGACATTTAGTAAAAAGTTTTTTGAAAAAATTGATTGGTAGAATCGTTTATGGAAGTTGATGTGTTTGGTGATAGTAGTAGTTTTTTATTATTATTTATTCCTGAGAGTTGTTTTGCGAATGGAAGAAGTGATTATGGGTGAAAACAACTCCTTGACACTTCTTCACCTTCAAAATAAACTTTCAACTTTTTTACAAGAAATAAAATAAAATTTGAAACACATCCTTTTTCCAAAAATATAACTTCCCTTTCGCAAAAAGGTTACATAAACAAATGGGAACCTAAATTATTTAACATCAAAGGTTTACACAAACAAATGCCTACCTAGATTATTTAATATCAAAGGTTTACACAAACAAATGCTAACCTAGATTATTTAATACCAAAGGTCAACTATGGCATCGACCGAGGGAGGTTTGTTCTGTAATAAACAAATAACTTCAAACAAGAACCTCAGGGCATCCAAAAAAAGGTGAACCTAACAAGTACAGATGATATAGGACAAATCTTATTGCAGACCACCACACAATTGAAAACAAGAGGAGAAACTATATAAACCTAACTGCAACAAGCAAATGATAAGAAAGTGTATTTCTAAAAAGATAATCATTAGCAGTTGAATAGTAGTCCAGCGTATGTCCTAAAATCATACATCCAAAAAGAAACTGTCCTCAAATAACTTTATAGTGTATTTCCTTCTTAATTTGATAACAAATAAGTTCAATCTAAAACCTTTGAAAGAATCATGGACATGAGAGCTAGTTAAACCAATTCTGTAGATTATCCTTTTCTAGACCAATCTATAAGATGAGAAGGTTGTTACAAATATAATATTGGCAATGAAAATTTATTAGAGCCTCTAATCAAATAACACCTGATGCTTGAGTTAACTGCGCACTATCAATATAAAAGTAGTAAAGAACAAATACTAAAAGAGCCTCCACTCCAACATGTTTTTCTCATGCTTGAGCTAAAATTAGCCTTAAGACGATCGTATTCCCTTTTGAAGTTAAACAGAAATAAAAATACTCTAGGCATATAATTCTTCTCCATAACTAAAATCAAACTTTGATGTTAGACATCAACAAATAGGAAATGAACCTATATATTCAGTAAGTCATCTTTCAATCACCTAAAGGACAATATTTTAGCAGGAGTTTGTAAATTCCTACTCCAAGGATCAGCACACAGATTCACAGAACTACATTTGAAGTTAGACAGCAGTAGATGAAAGTCATCCGACTTGAACATGTCCACTATCATATTATACTCCGTCTACTTGAAAGCATTAGTTCATCAAAAAAAATTATTCTCCCTCCCCTGCAATTTTACATGACACTACCTTAAGGTTGACACTATTCCAATATTAATAACATTAAATGCGATATCTTTATAATTTCCACGAATTCCGATCCATCAGGCTTTTTAACTTAAAAGTTTAATCTAGTTCCATATCAACTAAATTTTCAAATTTTATGCCATACCACCAATACAATAACACATCAAACTCGAAACAATGAATCAGTACGCACCGGTTCTACTACTGCTGTGGAGGTGCATTAGGTGGTGGAGGCATACCCGGACGAGGCGGTCCATAAACAGGAACCTGACCACCAGGTGGCGGTGGTGGCATACCAGGGCGAGGCGGTGGACCACCATGCATTCCAGGTGGAGGTGGACCTCTCATCATGGGAGGTGGAGGCCTTTGACCAAACTGAGGTGGAAACTGTGGTGGTGGGCCACCACCAGGCCCAGGCCTGAACTGTGGTGGTGGTGGGCCACCAGGTCGCATTTGCATTTGCATTTGCATTTGCATTGGTGGCCTCATAACTGGTGGTGGGTAATTAATAGGTGGAGCAGAAACTTGAGGCATTGGAGGCCTAGATAATTGAGGTTGCATCATACCAGGAGCAGGCCCACCAACTCCTCTAACAGGTCCAGCAAGTCCAGGCTGAGCATGTATTAAAGGCCCAGTAGGAACACCACGACCAGCGGCCCGACCTATACCCGGGCCGGATAATGCAGACCCGGCAGAAGTAGACTTGATCCGAGATTCATCAGGAGGAGGTGGGCCCTCAACAGTCATGGAAATAACTTCTTCACCACGGAGAAGTAGGAGACCAAGTGTACGGCGATCTTCACGTTCTTCTTTGGAACCTTTTGTTGGTGGAAGTTTACGGAACTCTTCGCAGTCTCCGAGTACGAGGTTCATGTGTCGGTCGAAAGCCATGAATTTTCCGATAAGTTGACGACCGTCTTGGATTGTAACGCGCATCCGGTAATTGATGTGTTGAAGCATTTTTGAACTCTTTGACATCGACATTTTCACTCAATTTTAGGACCACGCCGTTCAAAGGGTTTAAACGATTAGGGTTTATACTCATGCGGGCCTTGAATAATGTACCAATTTTGGTCCTTTGATTGCGTCACAATAGTATTCAACGTTCAATTTTCTGTAAATTAAGTAAAAACAATTAATATAAAATCATGTGAATACTCTTCATGTTAGACAAAATTAAGTAATATCGGTATTCTCGCTTCTTATTTTACGGAAAATTTTGTTAATTTTGTGAAAATTAAAGTATGCTAATAAGTGATATTTTTACCTTATGCATATACTTAAGAAATTGCTCGTCCCTAGAAAATTATTAATGTTTTTACTAATTTATCTTTAATTAATGCTAGAAAAGAAAAACTATTTAATGATTCTTGATTATGTAAATAAGGGTAATTTTGGAAGAATAAAGTCAATTTTTTTAAAAATTCTAAAGCACCACTTACTTTGAAATAAAATAAAAAGTTTAAAACACCACTTATTATGAAACGAATAGAGTAAGAGATTTCCCCTGCATAAACCTTCTTGGTTGAGCCTGTCACACATGGCTTGCCAAGTGTGGTTAATCGGCTGACGTGGTTTGCAGGCTATTGCGTCGTGGGGTTTCTGCGGCGCACTGAAAAGAGTAGCGAGTTCGCCTTCAAAAAAAAAAAAAAAATAAATAAATAGAGTAAGAGATTATATAAATAACACTTGTTTTATAAGTGGGTGTAAATATTTTTTCTTTTGTATCGTTGGATTATGTGGTTGTGACATAAAAATAATAATTGCATAATAAAATAGAAAATTATTTTATCTCAATTGAATCGATTTTTTATTTCAGAATTAGTAATCTCAAAAAAAAAATAGTATAATTATGATATTTTATCACATCACAACTAACATGGGATAATAATTTTGGGTTAAAATTAGAATGACAAATATGTCTTTCTCCAAACTCTTCTCATTTTAAAAAAGACAATTTAAGTTTGAAATTGTTAAACAGTCCCCACGGACTGTATAGACAGTGGAGCCCATGGCAGTCCCTTTGTATATTTGTAATTATTCTTTTATCATAATTAATATTATAGTGTTACCATAATTGTAGAGTTAGTCTCCTTATAAAATATGAATTTAGATGTAGAAAGGAAAAAAGATTTTCCCATTGTAACTTGTATATATATGTGTTTCATTAATAAGAATAATCAAGGGGATTATTTCTTACATTCTTTCATGGTATCAAGAGTCTAGGTTATCTTTACCTCGTTTCCGCTCTTCAAACCTCTTCTCTAGTTTTTGAATTTTTGGCACTAAAGTTCTCGATTTTTTTATGCTTCCCTTTTAACAAAAATCGAGTATCTTCCCCTCCAATTTCCTCTCTCTCAAATTCCCTTCTCCGAATCTTGTTGTTCTATTCTCTATGGCTGATAAGAACAATTTTCATCCAGCCCTCTCAGTTTCTAACATCAAGAGCGTCATCCCTATTGTTCTTGATCTTGATAACGTTCAATATGGGACGTGGACGGAGTTATTCAAGATTCATGTTAAAGCACATAAAGTTCTTCACCATATCATTCTTCCAACTCATTCAAAGGAGAGTGATAAGGCGTCTACATCTATTGTGTTCACTAAAGAAGCAGACCCAGAATTATGGGACATGCTTGATTCCAAGGTTCTTCAGTGAATTTATGTCACTATTTCCTTGGACCTTTTGCAGACGATTATGGAACCCAACTCCACAGCTATGTCAGTGTGGGATCGATTGCGAGATATATTTCAAGATAACAGTCATTCTCGGATTGTTATCCTTGAGCAGGAATTTTCACAGGTGGCTATGGTGAATTTTCAAAACGTTTCTTCTTATTGCAAACGTCTCGAGACTTGCGGACCAACTCGGGCGTGAGTTCTCCTATTTCTAATAGTCGTCTAGTTCTTCAGATTGTTGCAGGCCTGTCAGAGGCCTATAGCGGTGTTGCTTCAGTTATTCATCAGAGTAACCCCCTGCAAGGATTTTATCAAGCCCGTTCTATGCTCACTTTGGAAGAAGTCGATTTGGCTAAGAAAGTAGCAATTGGGGTCAGTCCTGTCGGCATGATGACTGCTTCCAATTTTTCTCCTTTCAATCCAGCCAATGTGACCCAAAATCACAACAACGGGGTGGTAAGAAAAACCAGAATCGGAAGAATAATGGCAAGAATCGTGGCGGCAACAACGGGGGCAACCGTCAGCAGCAACAACAACAATCCTGGAACCCACAGGGGCCCCATGGTCGATGGCGATGGGTCAAAGCACTATGATGTCGCGCGCTACAAAGCGCGGTGCCTCGATTACCGGCCGTATACGCCGCGCCCGGCTCTCCCGATTCGGACTCCATGGTTCAGACCAGCGTATGGGCAGTCCCAGCAGTCTAGTATACTTGGGCCTCGCCCCCATCAGGCCCACTGATCGGTGTATTTTATATACACTTTTTGAGTCATTTTTAATTAGTATTTTACTCATTTTATTTATGTTTAGTATAGTATTAGGGTCGTTTTCCTTTCTTTTGTGTCACGTGATGCATAAATGGAGAAATGGCGAAAAGAAGATGAAATGAGCATAAATGAGATGGAATTGCACACTGAGGGCGAAATAAAGTCTAAGTTTGGGAATTATAGAGAGTTGGGCGAAGTCGGACGAAAAAAGAACAGCGGGGCGGAATACGCGAGCGTCCGGAGCGCGGCGCTAGCAGCGGCCTTGCGGCGCAAATCTTGAAAGTCCCAAGAGTTGCTGATTTTCGGTAGCCATGGCCTGATCTGCGGCATGCGACGCGGGATTTATGAAGTTTGGGCCGAATTTGACATGTTTTCAGAATCCTAAAGGGATTATTTTTCCTACCTAAAGGGATAACTTTTCCTACCTTAAAACTCTTACCTAAAAGGATTCTAATAACTTTTCCTACTTACAAATCATTAACCCTTCACCTAAAGGATTATTTGGCTATAAATACTCTACATCATTAGAATAATTATTCATTCTCCATTCCACCATTCACCATTCTACATCCATTCATCGATCACTCCATCTTGTAAATATTCCACAACACAACTCTTCGATGCTAGAAGGCTTGGAGACTCATACTTAGTAATTTTCTTTTCTTTTCTTTCTTTTATTTCAGTTTTTGTATGATGAACTTTGAATTAGTTCTTGTCATGTCAATGACTAGGAACTAATTCTCTTATAGGGCTTTCCATGTTAATTCTCTAGAAACTTATGTTATGAATTAATGCATGTCTATGGTTATTATTCTTCTTTGAGAGATTTATCCAATAATTGCTTTGAATGCTTGGTAATTAATTGACAACTAATTATCACTATATGATTTCTAATTTACTTCGAAAGGAGAGATTGTGAATATGCTGTAAGTTGGGTAGACATTCTTGAATTGAGGATGAAAATACCTCAATTATTTATGTAGCGTTAATGAGAGGCTTAAAAACCCTAATTTTGCGCATGGTGCGTGACAGTTAACTAAGTTTTTGTTCTTAATCCTCCTATAGAGTTATCATTATCACCGAAAGGTAGGTAAGGTGCAATACTGGGGTTGAGTGTTTATATATCCTTAACGGGAATATAAAATGATTTCGTAAACCTGCTTTCTCCGAGAGAAGAATTCCATAATTCATTGCATTAATAAATAACATAAGCGGATAGTTGAAGAGACATGGAAGCCCTATTCTCATCACAACTGAAGTAAACTCATTAGTTAAGTTAGTCTTTATAATTCTTAGTTATAAACAACAAATCCAAATATCAATTGCCAAATAGATACCAAAAGATAGATAGTTGGTACTTGAACCTTAATCCTTGTGGACGACATTCGGTCTTATCAAGACTATATTACTTGTCACGATAACGTGCACTTGCGTTAAAGTGTGTGCATCTTTTCGCGCATCACCCACCACGCAGTGGGACACACTCAGACTGACATTGAAGCAGCGATGCACACACTTGGCTTAACTCAATCGGACCCTAATTGGTACATGGACACCGGCGCCACTACCCACATGACATCCGATCAAGGTACTCTCTCGTCTTATTCCAATTTGAGCACTAATCGTGGTATAACTGTTGGTAATGACAATTATATTCCAATTAAGGGTTATGGCCATAAAAACTTGTCTCCTCCTCATCCACCACTTGTCCTGAAAAATATCATTCATGCCCCAAAATTAATTAAAAATTTGGTATCTATCAGAAAATTCACAACTAATAACTGGGTTTCTATTAATTTTGATCCATTTGGATTTTCTGTGAAGGATTTCAAGACGGGGAGTCATCTCATGAGGTGTAACAGTGGGGGGCCTCTATCCAATCACACTAAGTCCCAGCGTCTCGCGTCAAACTATGGCATCCACCTTTGCAGCTCTTGCTCCTTCCTTGTGGCATGCTCGTCTTGGTCATCCGGAATCGTCTATTTTATTTTCGTTAGATAGCCATAAGTTTATTTCTTGTAAGGGTACGCGTAGTACTCCAATTTGTCAATTCTGTGCTTTGGGAAAGATTATTAAATTACCATTTGTAGCTTCAAATTCGAATACTCATATACCATTTGAAATTATTCATAGTGATTTATGGACATATTCGGTTCTCAGTTCTATAAGTCATCGTTATTATGTTCTATTCTTAGATGACTATACTAAATATTTATGGACGTTTCCAATTGCGAAAAAATCTCAAGTTTTTTCCATCATAAAATTTAGAGTCTTCATAAGAACACAATTCGAACGGAAAGTTAAAAACATTCAATGTGATAATGGCAAAGAGTATGATAATGAGGAATTTAGGGAGTTTTGTGCTCAAAATGAGATAAATTTTCGTTTTTTCTGTCCCCATACGTCTTCACAAAATGAGAAAGCTGAGCGAAAAATTCGTACCATTAATAATATTGTCCGCACTTTATTAGTTCATTCTTTCGTTCCTTCATTATTTTGGCATCATGCACTACAAATGACTATCGATCTCCTAAATATTCTTCCCTCTAAAGGTTTGACATATTCATCCCCTCTAAAAGTGTTTGTCGCGCCCATTTTCGACCGCGACATTTTCTAAATAAATAGCGAGCCCTGTTTGAATAAAAAGTGTTAGAAAAAATGTTAGAAAAAAGGGTTAAATGTTAAAAGAATACTAAAATTTAAAAGGGTTGCTAAAAAGGGGTTAAGAAGTGCTAAAGTTTAAAAAATGCTAAGGGTGCTAAAATGCTAAAGGGTTCGCGAGTTATACCTAATTAGATTGGGTGAATTAGGACACCTAAATGTTTAACTAGTTTAAAGTAAAAACATTAACTCCATTTTAATGGTCTGCTAAACTTGGTGAGGTTCCGGGTAAGGGTTCTTTATTAATCTAGAGGGAAGGGGTTAGGCACCCTCTAAGATCCGCTAACTTGCGGTTGTCCTGCCAAACCTAGGGTAATTACTATATTAAGACGCAATACCTACCTTTGAAATCTATTTAAGTAAAAATATAGGAAGTTTCCATAAAACGTGAGAAAAATATATAAAGCTAGTTCTAATTAACATATATTATTATAGGGGGCTTTTATGTGAATGTTAATGAGGGTCTATAACAAAAGGGGTTGGAAATCTGGTAATAAAACGCTAGCGGCGAACAATTACGAGGATAAATGAAATTTAATAGTTTAGTATGATTTAAGCAATATATAGTGAATTTAGAATAATTAACCTAAAGAGAATTGCTTTCTAATCTAGAGGTTCAGGGTTTAGATACTCTAATTATCTTATTAATTAATGTAGCGTTAGACAAATAATATTCCAGCTTATTATGCAAGTGTAGATTATTAAGTGGTTTATCATAACTATTAAACAAGGCAAGGCAAGCCTAAAGTAATTAACTGAAGGTAGGTAAGTCAAACTAATTTCTAGCTATTGATTCAAGGTTTAACTATTCTAAGTGCTAATTAATTAGTGTAGCGTTAAATAATTAATTTACAACAGACAGATGAAGCAGAATAAAGAAAAGATGACTCGAAGAAGAGGCGATGTCTTTTCGCCGGCGATTTGGAATTTTCAGGGCGGAGATGAAGATGCACATAGATGTAGGTTCTCATTTGTTGTAACTCATGAGGAGTCTCGCAATGAGACTCTTCGTTTAGCTCCAATGCGTGTCATGTAACAAAAAAAGAAGATAAGGATTAGTATATGCCCAAATTTGTTTAACAAACAAGCACTTGACATATAATTTATATTTTAAGCAAACGCACATATCAAGACCAACGGAGGACATAATCAGATGGGGATAGGCAGCTAGCAGGTGGTAAAAAAGAAATAAGAATGAGCATGCATGTAGACTGCATAAACCAGCTGCTAGTATTATACACAACACCAACAATTCCAAGTAAAGACAAGTAAACAATAGGCTTAAGTGATTCCCATTCTTGAGGCCATTCCATCAGGCAAGCCGAAACCGATGTAAATAGCGACAAACAGAGGGGAGAAGGAGAGAATTGACAAGCCCAGAGGTTAAGCTTTCGACACAGACATAATGTAAAAGAAAGGCAAGCCCCAAAAATAAAAATAAAAATCACACATGTGCAAAGAATCAGAAGAGATCCGAAAGTGTAGATTGATATACAGTGAATCAGATGCCAGGAAGTTTAGAAAAAAATGCCCATTGTGGATAATAAGACTAAACTAAAACATTTACATGCTCATCTACTCTAAGGGAGGAAAGGAGAATACGCTAGCATATTTTAACACCTCGAGGTGAAGCCCTAAGAATAGCATACGATGGCGGCTTAGGCAAGTAAGGTGATATTACAAAAAATAAACTTTGTGGTGTTCATTACGAGCGGATTTACCTAATCGCACCTGCGGGGATACAAATTCCATTGTTACTCAAATTCAAGCTCAAGCGTACAAATGTCAATTCGAAAGAGATCAAAGCGACTTAATCTATCATTCGGTATCAGTGAAAACAAATTACGAGAGACAACCCGCTATTTCTAGAAATCCTATTCTCAAAGATTTTAGCCTGATAAGGGGTGTGAACACAACTTGGTCACACGAACATAAAAGCGACACATTCACAACATCATATTATACGAGATACTTGGCGGCGGATATGACACATGGGACAATTAAGTAGTACTACCGGTTTCACAATAGGTTTGAACAAGTATCATGCTGATTTTTATATCACCTAATGCTAGTTGGGGTTTCGATGAGCGTACTTAAGATATTTGTCTGATTTGAACAATTCGCAATCCGACCCATAATGAAATAACATGTTGACCACCCAAACTTATATTACACAACCAGTTGCAAATCTTGATTTAAGGAGGACATTAATAATTTCTAATCAGTTGACTAATCGCGCCTTGACACGACTCCATGAGCGAACACACTTAACTCAGGCTTAACAAACAAGGAAGTATATAATATAAATTCCATAAACCGGTGTACTAATCTGAAAGATTCAAATAACACATCATAGTCACCAACAGATATTAAATGACTTAACATGTATAAATTAAATCAATCCAGCATATTTAACCAACATATATAATCATCATACATAAATCGAAACAGGAGAACGTGAAAGGAGACGAGTTTACCTTCTCCGGGCAGCGAATCGGGGCAGCTTACCAAGTCGTCGATCCACTCGATGTTTGGTTGTGATGCGATTTGAAGCAGGAAGCAGAACTTAGACAATTTTTGCTAGGCTGTGCGAAAGTAAAGAGTTTGGTCTTGTTCTTGTTCTTTTTCTCTGTTTTTGACCTCTCTCTCCATTGCATGTATGGACTAGCCCCTTTTATAGCCCTCATTTAGGTTTTGATTTATGAAAAGCCTTTATGACGATTTTGGACTGATTTTCTTTCTGGGTTCTTATTTGGTAGCCTGCGATTTGGATGGTAAATGGTAAGATTTGATTCCGAAATTTCGGTTATGGCAAGTTATCGTTTTAGATACAATTTTCTCGTGATTCTTACCAAAACTTAGAGGATTTTATGGTACGAACTGGGTTGAGGTTTTTGGTTATGGTAAGTTGTACAATTACTGCGATCTTGGTACTGATTTTGTTAAGTGTAACGGAGAAGGGGCGGGAGAAGGTAAGGGAGCCGGATTTTCAGCCGAAAATCCGGCGAAAATATCGGGTTTTTGAGGAAGGCGGCAGTTGAAGAGGTCTTTAGGTTTTCGCTTAAGTTTTCTTTTTGTGCTGCTGTTAGGGACGATGGGGGAAGGGCTGAAGTATAAGGGTGTGGGCTGCGGGTTGGGCCAAGGAGCTCTGGGCTTGGGCGACGGGTAAGGGGAACTGGGCCAGGGAATTTGTTGGGCTGCGGGTTATTGATTGAAATTTGGGTAGAATAGGTTATTTTAATAGAGTTTTAAGTAGGCTTTTAATTAGGGGTTAATTAATTTAGGTGGCTATTAGTGTTAGGTTAGTTAATTAATTAATTAAGGCCTTTAGGTATTTAATTAGTTAAGTTATTTAATTAGTATTAGTTAGTGATAGATTAATTAGTTTTAGGCTTAGTTAATTAGCTAATTAATTCTAGGCAAGTGTATTAATAATGTGATTAAACTAATTAGGTGCTTCATTAATCTAATTGTTATAATAAATAAATGCGGGCGTGCTATTTAATTAATGCTCAATACTTTAGAATGCGACGCTATTATTTAAAAATCTTATTGTTGCATTATTGCGAAGTAAAATTAAAATTAAAATTGAGTCTAGATTAAATTACTTAAATGCTAAATGCGAGTATGATATTTAAGAATCGTTTAAAGCTTTATAAATGCGGTCTTTATTAAATCGTATATCGGTTTAAAATTGATTTTTAAATTACAAATGATTATGAAATTCTCTTGCGTATTACTAAGCGACTATGCTACTTGATACGTCATTGCTAAATTATTTATTTTATGTATTTATTACTCACTTAAAATTACGTGAGCTTGAAATCAACTAACGCGGACGGGACTCTAAGTGCTTGAAACTCTCGTAAGACGCGATGCCATTATTAAATTATTTATTTATGCATGTATTTATGTTTTATTATTTGCATTTTATTATAAAAATCATAAAAATTATTTTACAAAATTAGTGTAATTTTATAGTTAATGGTGGGCGGGAGGGTCAAAATTGGGTGTCAGCAATTGTCCTCTTTGTATGGAGATGATGGAAGAATCTTGGACAAAGCGTTGACTCATGTAATTTTGTCTCGATCTTGAGTTGCAAAAATGTTGGGCAAGTAAACAGTGTATGAAAAATCAAAATCATCCCGATGTCGAGTTATGGCGACCTTTGGAGTTACCATGGTCGAAACACGGGGCGGGCTAATGCGGACTCAAGGCGTCGGTGTCGAGTTATGGCGACAGGGTTACCGTAGTCAAAACACCAAGCGGGCTAATGCGGACTTAAAAAACATCGATGTCGAGTTATGATGACCTTTGGGCTATGGTGTAAAAAGTAAAAGAATATAAGCGGCTTGAACACAGGGTGTCTTCTGTGGCTTGTGGTCTTTGGGTTCTACGGTGATGTGGGCGAGTGGGCCGGCGCTGAGGCGCTACGCGTCGTTGGGAAGGTTGGCCCGGCAGATTGCCGGTTGTAAGAGAAAATCCACGTTGTGCTCCTACTGCGTACTAAGACTTGAACAAGCGGTTAGTGCATGCGTTAAGGCAAAATGATGATCGTAATTTTAAAGTAATGCAGTTGTGAGTAGAAAAGGTTATCTGCAAAATATGATGCTGCTTTGTGTTGATGCGATCTTGCGAATCTTTGTGCTTTCGCCACTTGCCGGGCGTGTTGCGATTGTGAATGCGGATCGTTGTCGCTTCTTGCGCAATTGCCCCGTAGACTAAAGCTCGAAAAGAGTTAGTGCATGCGCTAAGACGAATAAAGCATGAATGAGGAAATGCGATTTTTGAGAACAGAGAAAAATCGTCCCTGTGCAGATGTGATATGCTGATGATGGCGTCGTTTGGACTTCTTTGTCTTGATAACGTCGTTACTGGGCGTCTTCTTCTTTGGCGTCGTTGCGTAAAGCTTGCGATGGTGTCATTGCACGGACGCAATCGCGATGATGTCGTTGCACTGGACATAATGTTCTTTGGCGTCGTTGTGTAGGCCAATCGCGATGGCGTCGTTACTGGGCGATGTTCTTCTTTGGCGTCGTTGCGTAGACGCAATGCGGATGATGTCGTTGCCTTGACATAATGCGGATGGCGTCGTTGCCCGGACGTGTTGCTGCTGTCGTCGTTGCGTAGACGCTCTGCTGAGGCTGTCGTTACTGACACGCAATCGCGTCGCGTCATTGCACGGGCGTGTTCTTCTTTGGCGTCGTTGCGTAAGCGTCGCGATGGTGTCGTTGCACGGACCGCGATCTTTGAATCGTCGTTACTGGGCGTATTGTTGGGGCGTCGTTGCGTAGGCAATCTTGATGGTGTCATTGCACAGACACGTCGATGATGTCGTTACTGGACATAATGTTCTTTGGCGTCGTTGTGTAGGCAATCGCGATGGCGTCGTTACTGGGCGTGTTCTTTCTTGGCGTCGTTGCGTAGGCAATCGCGATGATGTCGTTGCCTTGACATAATCGATGGCGTCGTTACTGGGCGATGTTCTTCTTGGCGTCGTTGCGTGAACGCAATCTTGAGGGTGTCGTTACTGGACATAATCGCGATAACGTCGTTGCACGGGCGTGTTCTTCTTTGGCGTCGTTGCGTGAACGCAATCTTGATGGTGTCGTTGCTGGACACGATCTTTGAATACGTCGTTACTGGGCGTATTCTTTGAGGCGTCGTTGCGTGAAGCAATCTTGATGGCGTCGTTACTGGGCGATGTTCTTTCTTGGCGTCGTTGCGTGGGCGCAATCTTTGAGGTGTCGTTGCTGGACCGCAATCACGAATAACGTCGTTGCTGGGCGATGTTCTTTGCTCGCGTAGAATAAATGCTCCTGGTGAGCTTGAGAAAGCGTTAGTGCGTACGTTTAAAAAGATGATAAGCGTATAGGATAGGTGCATTTTATGGATAGAGATGTCGTCACGATATGCGGCGAATCTTGGGATGTTGCCACTTGCTGCTGGCGAATTGTTATGATGCCTTTGTTGTGTGCGATCTGCTGGTTGCAAGTTTGACTTTATGCAGGGATTGTGGCCTAGGTTTTGTTGCGGAACTACGAACTTTGATTGCCGATTGTTGATGCCGGCTTTCTGCTGCTTTGCTCTTGCTGCGGACTTTGGATTGTTGTCATCCTCTGCGCTTTCTTGCTTTTCACCTGCGAAGAGACGCTTTCGTCGTATTTTACGCCTTGGTGTTGCACTTTCTTACATTAATATTAAAGACTGCGCTCGAAAATTTTGTGAGTTTTGGGGGTCGATTCATGTTGACCTCATTGCCTTGTTCCTTGATATCTGCGTGCACAGCTTGTTTGGGACTTGACCCTGTCGACCTCTTTGAGATGTTTAGTAGTGCCCAAAAGCATTTTCCAAAAATGAAATGTTTTCATGAAGTATGCACAAAACATCTTTAGAAATAAACATTTATATGACATGCGTAAAAAATGTAAAAGCCTCGTCTAATTTGCGAATATGACATGTATTTTGACAGCGAACATCCTTTGGAATCCTTGTTATTGCCTTCCTCACGGTCGCAAAAGCGTCTCAATTTCAATGTGTGTCGGCGTGGCGGAACTTAACCGTGATGAATTGCTCATATCGTTTTGGAATAACCCAAACCCGCTTTGTTGCTGTAGACAAATGGGAAGATTCCTAACGGTGTGGCCAAAGCCGATTTAGGCGCTACGTATCCCCACGAGAATCAGTCACGGCGTAGTTCATTACTGGCGAATTGGGTAAAATTCTAAAAAAGTGGGACCGGCCGATATGGCGCCTACGTATCCGCCAAGGAAATCAGTCGTGGCGTAGTTGATTACAAGTAAAGGGCTTTTGATTTGCGTGGCGAGACCTATATGGGTTCTATGCGTATCCCAGGGGATGCGGCTTTTACAATATAAAGGGGATTACACGGAAGACAAATACTCTAGGCGTAATATCTCTTCCGCTGCGTCTGCGTTGATAGCCTTGGGCATACCTCGCCGTCCATCTCGGCCAAGATTAGGGCCCTCCACTTAATACTCGATGGACCGTAAGGCCGCGCGATTGGGTGCGAACTTTCCTTTAGCTTGATTTGATTCGGAAATATCGTTTCAAAACCAATTGTCGGTTTGAATAACCTTGGCCTTACTCTCTTGTTAAAAGCTCTAGCCGTTCTGCTTTGATATAGCGCCCATGACGATTGCATTCAACCTTTTTCGTCGATCAGCGTCAATTGCTCATGCGATCCTGTATTCACTGCCGCTCAACTCGGCTTCTTGGATGATTCTCAGCGATGGTATTTCCACCTGCTTTGGTAGCACGGCTTCTCCATACACCAAAAGATCTGGCGTTGCCGGTAGAAGTTCGGATTGTGGTGCGATAACCCAGCGCAAAGGCAAATTCTCGTGCCAATGTTTGTAGTTCTTTGATCATCTTGCGCAATATCCTCTTGATGTTCTTGTTGGTCGCTTCTGCGCTCCATTCATCCGAGGTCGATGCGAGTGGAATTACGGTGAGTGATCTTGAAATTTCCACATATCTCACGCGTCAAATTATGTTGAGATTGGTTCCGTTATCGGTTACAATTGATTCGGGAACCCCAAATCGGCAAATGATGTTGTTGCGACGAAGTCGACCACCACCACCTTTTTCGTCATCGATACGTGTGATGGCGCTTACCCGTTTAGTGAAATAGTCAATTGCTACGAGGATGAATCTGCCCGTTTGAAGCAGCGGGTTCGATGGGGCGATGACATCCATGCCCCAGCTGCGAATGGCGAGAGAACTTGTCACATTAAGCTCACTGGAGGCACTCGAATCAAATCTCCGTGAATCGGCATTGCCGACATTTACGCACAAGCGGATACAATCTGTTTCCATCGTCATCCAAAAATAACTTTCGCCGCAGAATCTTTTTCGCCAAAGTGAAGCCGTTCGTATGAGGTCCACACGTCCTCCGTGTATCTCTTCTACTAACGCTTGCCTCTTGGCGTCGACACATCTCAATAAGCCCAAATCGAGTCCTTGACCACAATTTCCCGTTCAAAAGAAATGATTTGCTAGTCTTCGAAGTGTCTTCTTCTGGATGTTGGTTATGCCTTCTGGATATTCTCCTGTTTTGAGGTACCTTTTGATGTCATGGTACCATGGTTTGCCGTCTGTTTCCTCGTCTATATGGGAGCGATAAGCCGGTTGCTCCAAGACGCTCAGCTGTGATTGGATCGATGTAATTCTTGTCAGGATCTTTGAATCATGGAGGATAAGGTTGCCAATGCGTCGGTAATTAGTTCTGGATCCTCGGAACATGCCTAAATTCTATGTGGTGAACCTCTTACGTAATTCCTTCACGCAAAATAGGTAGGAAGTATCTTCATATTCTTGGTTGCCCGTTCGCCGTATGCACGATGGATCGATGAAGTGCGAATCACTATGACCCGGCTCTTGTATGTCCATATCTACGGCCGTTCGAGCCCCGATATGCAAGCCATATTGTTGGTGCATGGAAATCGAGCTTGCGGAAATCGGATAATCTTGACACATTTACGAAACCAAAAGCGCTCCAATCGACTCTTTGAAATTTGCGCTCATCGTGAAAAACATCCTCCAACGGGTAATCCTCGAGATATCTTCTCCGACAAACAATACCTCTTCATCGTGAAAATAGGTTCGAAGGGCTCGTACTCATCGTCGGGTTCTCGGCAAGATGATCGGCTAATGCACGCACTTTTACGACTGCGTGGCGTGAAGCGATGTCAAACTCGCTCGACATAATTTGCCATTTCGCTAGTTTCCGGTGGGCATGGGCTTCGAAGGATATACTTAGCGGATCGACCTCGAAATAAGATAAGTAGTGTATCTTGGATAGATAGTGCACGAACTTACGACCCGAGTTAATGCGCAACAAATGCGTTCGGAGTATAACGAGCCGTATGCGTGAACTTCTTACTCAAATAGTATATGGCTTCCTTTTTCCTGTTTCATCGTGTTGCCCCAACACGCGTCAAGCATTTTCTAACACAAATAGAGTAGTAAAGGTCTCGGTTACGAGGTACTAGAATCGGCGGATTAGAAAGGTATTCTTTGATTACGTCAAAAGCTTTGTTGGCAATCATTTGTCCACAGTAGCTGCATCCTTTTTCAATAATTTGAATATCGGCTCGCATATCACGGTGGCGGGCTATGAACTGCTGATGTAGTTGAGGCGACCAAGGAAACTCATCACGTCCTTTTTACTTTTCGGAGGTAACTCTTGGATGGCTTTTATTTTCGAGGTCTAGCTCAATCCTCTCACCTTACTATAAAACCAGCGACTTCCTGCGGGAGGCGTAAATCGCACTTTGCGATTCAACTTCAAGTTATCTTGTCTTAGTCGTTGGAAAAATTTCTTGAAGTTTGCCGAATGGTCCTCCGCTTTCGCGATTTGATGATGGCGTCGTCGCATGGACCTCGATTTCTTTATGAATCATGTCATGGAAGATGGTGGTCATGGCTCTCATGTAGGTGGCGCTGCGTTCTTGAGACCGAATGGCATAACTTCGATAATAGTACACGCGGGGTAGTGAATCTTTGTCTTTTCGCGTCTCTTTTGCCGTAAGGATCGATGATAGCGGCAAGCGATCGAGCGATTGTAGTTCATGCCGCACAATTATCGATGAGTATATGGATGTTTGGAAGAGGAAAGTCATCCTTGAGTGGCTCTGTTGAGGTCTCTGTAATCCACGCAGACTTGGACCTTTCCATCTTTCTTCTTTACCGGCACGATATTTGCTAACCAAGTAGGATACTTTGCAACTCGAATCACCTTTGCCTCAAACTGTTTAGACACCTCTTCTTTGACCTTCAAACTCATGTCTGGTTTGATCTTTCTCGGCCTTTGTTTTACGGGAAAATAAGATGGTTCAATAGGTAGCTTTGTGTGGCGATGTATGCGTACTCGAACTGGCGTGTCCTCGTATGACCAGCAAACACATCGATTGTCTTGTTTGAGCTCAATTAATTCTTCATACGTGTGACGTTTAGGTGGCGCGACTCTAGTCTCTTTCACGGTTCCTCATCGCCTAAGTTTATTAACTCTGTTTCTTCCAAATTTGGTTTAGGCCTATTCTCAAAGTTTTCCACTCTTGGCTAAGTTACATTGCGGACATTCCTCTTGTTCGCCGAGGTTATGCTCGTCATTTGAACTTTGTTCGTTGGTCTCATTACATGTCATATTAGCGTTATCAACGGGTTTATTAATATGATCATTGAAGAAAAATGCTTAAAGAATTTAATTTTAACACAAACAAAATCTTTTAAAAGTGCAAAAATGTCTGGAATTTATGATGAAAGTAAAATTGCGAGATTAAAAACATATTAAGAATCATAAATGCATGTCTGTTTCTTTCTAGATAAAAGGTCACTGCTAGAACTAATCATAAATTCTACCAAGCTTCCGGACGGTCGGGACGAGTGCAAGTCGATTATTCGTGTATCCATGCTCTGCATCCCAAATGGTGAGCTCTTCCTTGTGATCTCCTGCGATCATGCAACAATCGCCTCATCATCACTCTGAGCAGTTACGGAACCTACGCGAGATCATGCAGGTCGTCTTCTCTCGGCATCTGGATGGTGTAGGCTTTGACGAATAGTGACTCGAGGCGGAATGGGCGCGAGCGAGGAATGTATCCGCTTCCGGAGGTTCGTGGTCACCAAATCCTTGAAGTGGTGGTACCCCAAACCAAAGTGTCTCTCTTCCCGAACCATGGATAGGTTACGTGATCCCGCCATCACGACTCAAGACCTCTGCGGGCTCGTATCCGTTTCTTAACATTTCGCCAGCCACCATTTTGAAGAACGTGGCGGTGCGATGGCGGACCTACTTGCTCTCTTGATCTCATTAATATGAAAAACCGAACCATCCATTGTTTCCGTCTTCTATGGCGAGGATTGCATGTCGGTGTTGATGCTTCCCTTTTATCTCCAAATACTACCACTTTGTGATTCCATATAAACTTTGAAACGCGATGCAAGGTGGGCGGATGCACGGCCTCGTGGATCCACGGCCTTCCTATCAGCGAGTTGTAACGTAGCAATATCCGATATTTGAAATTCCTGACAACGAATTGCGAGTCCGATCCGCGGTGTGAGGTCCATTACGCGCCGACCCTACATGGACTCGTCGAAACCTTTGACTCGATATGACTTTCACGAATTTTCTTACTGATGCCCCGATTTCAACGATGTCGTCGTGGGACAAATGTTGTGGTGAGCCTCCATCAATCAACCTTGTTGAAACAATCTTGTCTGCGACTTGGATGGTGATATTGGTGCAGGTTGTGTCGGCGCCTCGGTGGGTAACTTCATCATCGTGAAAGGTGATTCTGCGGGCCTCTAGTACTGTCAGGCCAAAGGCGCCAAGTTCGTCTGTTGTACCCTCGGGCGTATGCGTCCTCAACACCTCCATCAATGCGATCTGTGTGAGCGGAATGCATTAACAATGATGAAAGTAGAAATATGCGTTGAGGTCTTCTTTAAGCGCTCTGACGGAATACTCTTTAGTGGGCATCTTCCTCCAAAACTCCTCGACTTGACCTCTGTCACGGGCTTCTTTGCGGTGCCTCCTTGGCTGCCTCTATAGGTGTGTAATACCTCACGACACAGTTATACCCGCGGTGACTTCATGACCGCTTCCCACTTTCTCTGCGATCCGTCTTGATCGGTGGCCCTTCGGCGCTGAACAAGCGTGATTGAACCTTTATGTCTCGGCGGTGCCGCTTTCCAACTCAAATCTGCTTTCTTTCGAGGATTGGTGGCGGCGGCAGCGAAGGTTCGACTCTTCCTCACTTGAAGCGATCGGATGGTTCCTCCAAATTGTATTCCTCATCTAGGGTTATCAAGTGCATTGGCGTTGCCGTGGTTTGGCAAGGGATTATCATGCACGTTTGGGGCGAGATCCTTGGTGAATTACTCTTCTTTGATCAACTCTTGATTTTGTCCACGAGGTGTAACTTCCGGTGTCATGCCAGGCTATCAGTGATACGCAACGCTTATTCTCGTCATACCATCTTGGGATAGGGCTAGAATCCTCCGCAGGTGGTTGGATCAAACTGCGGCTCGCGATCTTTCGTATATCCGGTATGGGTTCGGCCCGATGGAGTGCGAGTTACGGATGGTCTTCCTTCAAAATTACGTATTTGATGCAGGCGCGTTGGGTGTTCATGTTGTTGGCGGGCTTGATGGGCGGGTTGATGCGGGCGGATAAGCGGGTGCTTGGGAGCGTTATATATGGGGTGTGTGTGGTAGGCGGGGTTTGGGGTAGGTGTATAGTGAGGTGTGAAGTTTTGGTCTTTGGTGTGGTAGTATGGGGTTTGATAGGGTGGGTTACGGTATGTTATGAATGCTTGGGTTTGCGTTCTTGTACAAACATGGAAGAAGCGTCTCGCCTTCTTGAAGTACCGATCGTCACTGGTGAATCGCCTTATTGGTTGCACTGCAATGCCGCGGTCGTAATCTGCCGGTTTAATACCTTAACCTGCGAAGTCACCCATTCGACGACCTCTGCAAAATTTCGCGATGGCGCTTATCATCCGCTCATAATAGGTTGCATCCTTCTTGAGATTGTACAAATAGTGTGGTCATATCACTCTCGCGTGGGTGGTTGTACCTTTCTTTGCCTCTGAGCGCCACTCATGGCGTACTCGCGAAAGTCTCTGTAGATTTCTTTTCCAACTTCATTAAATAGAACACATCGCGGTTTACGTGTTAAATCCGAACCGCTCCACAAAGTCTTGGGCGATGCATTCCAAGTATGCCATTTACGCGGATCTGGCTGGTGTACCAATCTATTGCCTCGCCGGTTAAGCTTGAATGAACAACTTCATGATGGCCATTGGGTTCTTCCCTACCCGATTAACTTGTCGATATGATCTCAAGTGTGCACGAGGATTTCCGCTTCCGTCAAATAAATCGAACTTGGCACCTTATATCCCAGCGGTTCCACGTCTGGATGCGTGCAAAGATCTTCATAATCTAGTCGCCCGTGACCTTTATCCGTCGCGTACCACGAGCGCTTCTTTGTTTGTGAATCTCTCGGGCTCGTCATCGTCCATTTGGCTCGGACTTCCCTTTCCATTTCTTCGTAATGATCCACTTCTTGGTGAAGCGGGGGCGGTAAAGGTTGGGTTTACATTGTGTAAGTTAGGTATGCAGGTGGTTTCTTTGAAATTTGGTAGTGGGTATGGTGCGTGGGCATTGGTTGGCTTGGTGATTAGGGTGATTATGGTGAAGTGAGTAGGCGGAGGCGGAGTGCGTAGGCGATGGGAGGATCATTTTGAAGGTGAGGTTGATGATTGGGTGGGCGAGGCGATTGGGTCGATGGCGCGGCCTTTGTGGGAGTTTTGGGGATATGTGGTGGTGGAGTCGATGCGGGGTGGTTTGCGAGATAGTGGCCTGCGCTCGGCATAGGGGTATTCAAGCGATGGATAGGTTGGTCGATTCGTAGCCTCTCCATCTCAACTGCATATCGACAATCATTGCGGCGGTGAGCAATACATTCTTCTGATGGTGATATTCCTCATACGAAGTTTACTGTTTATTGTGAGAATAATTCCCAAACCGTTCGGCTCGGGCGCCACAGGCGATCATATCGTCATTTCTTGCCTTGGATGCGGTGAAGTGTGGATGCTCAGACATTGTTGAGTCAAATCTGAACCGACCTTTGAGGAAGATGATAAATCTTTCTAAACAAATGCAACAAGCGATGTTAGCATAAAGCACATAATTGGCGGTATGTATCGGACATATTGCACATGCACATTCAAAGCGTTTCCTAACATGTATAGGGGGCCTCTTTGTGCGGTAGGCCTAAGCGTCATATATGCGATAATGATGGATTGGTCGAAGCCATCGGAAAAATGCTTTTATTGGGACTAAAAATAATTAAATTGCAACAATGAAATGTTAAAACTAAAGATCTATTCCTAATGCTACATTATCTTTGTTGGTGAATGTGGCGGTGGTGTTCTTAGGCCTGCTCTGCATCTTTCAAATATTGCATGATGTTTTGAAGTTGGTCCCACCTCTCGGGGAGCGGTGTTGTTCCTGTCTGCATACTGTTACCCAATTGGTCATGTAGATATCCTCGAAACCAGGCTTGCCTTTGGGGCTTGGACTGCTGCAATCTTCCTTGAAACATGCACAGTATTCAGGCGTACCTCCTGCTTGCTCGGATTTGACATCTATTTTCTCAGCGTTGTTCCATTCTTCAGGATTTGCTTCTTTGCGGGAAAGTGCAATTTGCCCCTAACGCGACCTCTGAATCCTTCCGTATGCGATTGGGCGGGATTACTGTTCTTGACCAAGCGGCGGAGTACGCAGCGGAGCATATGGTGAGTCCTTAATCAGATGAGCTCGATGTAATAACGGTCCTGCTCCTTACATAGGCTTTGTTGATACGGGATAGCGATGGGTACCTCCATTGCACTTGGTTCTTTGGTGCGGGATGCGAGAAATTCATACCGATCCACAAATGCGAGCGGGCGAAAACGAACCGCTTCATCTGTCGTAAAACTTACAATCCTATAATCATTGCTAAAACAAATATGCCGTCATATTCGATCGATAAAATGTTCCATGGCCCACATGTAAGATGAGATTGCATCCTCGAAGAAATTGGTTTCCCGCTTGCATTTTCTAGGGCTCGAAATATCTCGGCTAGAATCATGGGAACCAAAGTAAGTTGCGTGCCATTAATGCCTTCAAAACCATCAAGGTCACATAACATATGCAATCTTGATCCGTCCGTGTTCGAGGAAACACTAGAGTGCCTAATAGAGCAACGGTGAATGCGGTATGTCGTCTAGTTTTCCATTGTCCCTGCATCTGAAAACTCCTTTCGAATGACCGATAGCTATCTTGGCGACCATATCTCTCGTCTGAGATAATCTAGGAAACCCGATTGTTCTCGAAGCAACGGAGTTCCTTTGTGTTTTTAGGCCCGTGTAATGCAAGAATCTCTTTCCAGATTGATTATAAGGGATGATTTGCCCTCTGTCTTGGTAAGCTAGGCTCGTGAAGTAGTTGATCTCCTCCAACGTGGGGGTGAGTTCGAAGTCTCGAAATCTGAACACTGCCTTATCCGGATCCCAGAACTGAATTAAGGCCCTAACTATGTGTTGATCGGGCGATGTCAAACAAAGCGTGAGACAACCTAATTTGCTTGATAATCATTTCTTCTGCTGATCGAAATTCTCCCACCAAACCTTTAGCTTTGTCGGAACACCGCTTACCATTCTGACCTCCGGGATTATTGGAATACTGCTCATCCTATACATAAACAGAAGTAAAAATGCAAAATTTCCCAATGTTAGCATGTCACGTTGGGCTCGGATTAGATCCATTAATATCACGTAGCACATAATATGTTGTTGGTCGTTGGGTCGTGAGAAACCCGCCCGACAATTGGGCGAACCTCCTAATTGTGGTGTCGATACCAGAGGCCAGCCTAAGGTAAATCGTGCATGACTTAGTATGAAGGGTGGTATAGCTCTATCCTAAGTTGCTAAGATTTGGCTTTTCTAGGCCTTGAGTTCAGGCGGACAACTCGAGTGAGAAGGCTCTGCGACCGGTTAGGCAGGGCACTCCACGTATATTACCAACTCTCCTAAATTTGGATTTTGAAGAAAGAATTTTGCTGATGCACCCAGCGCACCTCGCATGTAGTGTGTGTTTGTGTGAATTTTCCAGAGTGGAAGAAATATGAGCGGAATGCCAGTTTAAGGAAAGCTGTAAAGCATGTAGCAATTAAACAGTTAAACATACAAAATTAAGCGAGCAATTTTAAGGCATTTAAAACAAACAAATAAAGCTAAGCAATAATAAACCTAGGTTTGTTATGGTCAAGAACCTAAATTCCCCAGTGGAGTCGCCATTTCTGTCGCGCCCATTTTCGACCGCGACATTTTCTAAATAAATAGCGAGCCCTGTTTGAATAAAAAGTGTTAGAAAAAATGTTAGAAAAAGGGTTAAATGTTAAAAGAATACTAAAATTTAAAAGGGTTGCTAAAAAGGGGTTAAGAAGTGCTAAAGTTTAAAAAATGCTAAGGGTGCTAAAATGCTAAAGGGTTCGCGGAGTCGCCACCTAATTAGATTGGGTGAATTAGGACACCTAAATGTTTAACTAGTTTAAAGTAAAAACATTAACTCCATTTTAATGGTCTGCTAAACTTGGTGAGGTTCCGGGTAAGGGTTCTTTATTAATCTAGAGGGAAGGGGTTAGGCACCCTCTAAGATCCGCTAACTTGCGGTTGTCCTGCCAAACCTAGGGTAATTATTATATTAAGACGCAATACATACCTTTGAAATCTATTTAAGTAAAAATATAGGAAGTTTCCATAAAACGTGAGAAAAATATATAAAGCTAGTTCTAATTAACATATATTATTATAGGGGGGCTTTTATGTGAATGTTAATGAGGGTCTATAACAAAAGGGGTTGGAAATCTGGTAATAAAACGCTAGCGGCGAACAATTACGAGGATAAATGAAATTTAATAGTTTAGTATGATTTAAGCAATATATAGTGAATTTAGAATAATTAACCTAAAGAGAATTGCTTTCTAATCTAGAGGTTCAGGGTTTAGATACTCTAATTATCTTATTAATTAATGTAGCGTTAGACAAATAATATTCCAGCTTATTATGCAAGTGTAGATTATTAAGTGGTTTATCATAACTATTAAACAAGGCAAGGCAAGCCTAAAGTAATTAACTGAAGGTAGGTAAGTCAAACTAATTTCTAGCTATTGATTCAAGGTTTAACTATTCTAAGTGCTAATTAATTAGTGTAGCGTTAAATAATTAATTTACAACAGACAGATGAAGCAGAATAAAGAAAAGATGACTCGAAGAAGAGGCGATGTCTTTTAATGGCGATTTGGAATTTTAGCGGAGATGAAGATGCGCATAGATGTAGGTTCTCATTTGTTGTAACTCATGAGAGTCGCAATGAGACTCTTCGTTTAAGCTCAATCGTGCCATGTAACAAAAAAAAAAAAGATAAGGATTAGTATATGCCCAAATTTGTTTAACAAACAAGCACTTGACATATAATTTATATTTTAAGCAAACGCACATATCAAGACCAACGGAGGACATAATCAGATGGGGATAGACAGCTAGCAGGTGGTAAAAAAGAAATAAGAATGAGCATGCATGTAGACTGCATAAACCAGCTGCCAGTATTATCTGACACCAACAATTCCAAGTAAAGACAAGTAAACAATAGGCTTAAGTGATTCCCGTTCTTGAGGCCATTCCGTGAACAAGCGGGAAACGGTAAATAGCGACAAGCGGAGGAGAAGGAGAGAATTGACAAGCCCAGAGGTTAAGCTTTCGACACAGACAGAATGTAAAAGAAAGGCAAGCCCCCAAAAATAAAAATAAAAATCACACATGTGCAAAGAATCAGAAGAGATCCGAAAGTGTAGATTGATATACAGTGAATCAGATGCCAGGAAGTTTAGAAAAAAATGCCCATTGTGGATAATAAGACTAAACTAAAACATTTACATGCTCATCTACTCTAAGGGAGGAAAGGAGAATACGCTAGCATATTTTAACACCTCGCCGTGAAGCCATCAGAATAGCATACGATAGGTAGCTTAGGCAAGTAAGGTGATATTACAAAAAAATAAACCTGTGGTGTTCATTACGGAGCGGATTTACCTAATCGCACCAAGCAGGGGATACAAATTCCCATTGTTACTCAAATTCAAGCTCAAGCATACAAACTGTCAATTCGAAAGAGATCAAATCGACTACAATCTATCATTCGGTATCAATGAAAACAAATTACGAGACAACCCGCTATTTCTAGAAATCCTATTCTCAAAGATTTTAGCCATGATAAGGGGCGTGAACAACTTGGTCACCACGAACATAAAAGCGACACATTCACAACATCATATTATACGAGATACTTGGCCGGCGGATATGACACACGTGGGACAATTAAGTAGTACTACGGTTTCACAATAGGTTTGAACAAGTATCATGCTGATTTTTATATCACTAATGCTAGTTGGGGTTTCGATGAGCGTCTTAAGATATTTGTCTGATTTGAACAATCGATCCGGCCCATAATGAAATAACATGTTGACCACCCAAACTTATATTACAACACAGTTGCAAATCTTGATTTAAGGAGGACATTAATAATTTCTAATCAGTTGACTAATCGCGCCTTGCGACTCGCTTACATGACGAACACACTTAACTCAGGCTTAACAAACAAGGAAGCATATAATATAAATTCCATAAACCGGTGTACTAATCTGAAAGATTCAAATAACACATCATAGTCACCAACAGATATTAAATGACTTAACATGTATAAATTAAATCAATCCGGCATATTTAACCAACATATATAATCATCATACATAAATCGAAACAGGAGAACGTGAAAGGAGACGAGTTTACCTTCTAGGCGTGAATCGGGGCGGCTGCAGTCGTCGATCCTCGATGTTTGGTTGTGATGCGATTTGAAGCGAGCGAGAAATTAGACAATTTTTGCTAGGCTGTGCGAAAGTAAAGAGTTTGGTCTTGTTCTTGTTCGTTTTCTCTGTTTTTGACCTCTCTCTCCATTGCATGTATGGACTAGCCCCTTTTATAGCCCTCATTTAGGTTTTGATTTATGAAAAGCCTTTATGACGATTTTGGACTGATTTTCTTTCTGGGTTCTTATTTGGTAGCCTGCGATTTGGATGGTAAATGGTAAGATTTGATTCCGAAATTTCGGTTATGGCAAGTTATCGTTTTAGATACAATTTTCTCGTGATTGTTACCAAAACTTAGAGGATTTTATAGTGCAGTGGGTTGAGGTTTTTGGTTATGGTAAGTTGTACAATTCTGCGATCTTGGTATGCGATTTTGTTAAGTGTAGCGGAGAAGGCGGGAGAAGGTAAGGAGGCGGATTTTATTGAAAATCGTGAAAATATCTCGAGTTTTGAGGAAGCGGCGATTGAAGAGGTCTTTAGGTTTTCGCTTAAGTTTTCTTTTTGTGCTGCTGTTAGGGACGATGGGGGAAGGGCTGAAGTATAAGGGTGTGGGCTGCGGGTTGGGCCAAGGAGCTCTGGGCTTGGGCGACGGGTAAGGGGAACTGGGCCAGGGAATTTGTTGGGCTGCGGGTTATTCAATTGGGGCTGGGTAGAATAGGTTATTTTAATAGAGTTTTAAGTAGGCTTTTAATTAGGGGTTAATTAATTTAGGTGGCTATTAGTGTTAGGTTAGTTAATTAATTAATTAAGGCCTTTAGGTATTTAATTAGTTAAGTTATTTAATTAGTATTAGTTAGTGATAGATTAATTAGTTTTAGGCTTAGTTAATTAGCTAATTAATTCTAGGCAAGTGTATTAATAATGTGATTAAACTAATTAGGTGCTTCATTAATCTAATTGTTATAATAAATAAATGCGGGCGTGCTATTTAATTAATGCTCAATACTTTAGAATGCGACGCTATTATTTAAAAATCTTATTGTTGCATTATTGCGAAGTAAAATTAAAATTAAAATTGAGTCTAGATTAAATTACTTAAATGCTAAATGCGAGTATGATATTTAAGAATCGTTTAAAGCTTTATAAATGCGGTGCTATTAAATGCATATATCAGTTTAAAATTGATTTTTAAATTACAAATGATTATGAAATTCTCTTGCGTATTACTAAACGCGACTATGCTACTTGATACGACGTCATTGCTAAATTATTTATTTTATGTATTTATTACTCACTTAAGAATTACGACAGAGCTTGAAATCAACTAACGCGGACGCGGGACTCTAAGTGCTTGAAACTCTCCGTAAGACGCGATGCCATTATTAAATTATTTATTTATGCATGTATTTATGTTTTATTCGCTGCATTTTATTATAAAAATCATAAAAAATTATTTTACAAAATTAGTGTAATTTTATAGTTAATGGCTGGACGGGAGGGTCAAAATTGGGTGTCAACAGTGTTATACAATAAGACTCTGTCATACACTCATCTTAGGGTCTTCGGATGCTTATGTTATCCACTGTTTCCATCCACTACAATCAACAAATTTCAGGCACGTTCTACTCCTTGTGTATTTTTAGATTTTCCGTCAAATCAGTGTGGTTATAAATGTTTTGATTTGTCCTCTAAACGAATCATCATTAGTCGTCATGTTCTCTTTGATGAATCCTAATTTTCCTTTTCTAAAGTAGAAAAATATGTGTCTAGTTCTTATGATTTTTTAGATGATGTTATCTCCCCCTATGTTCTCCATCATTTTTCAGGTTTGTCAGAAAATACGTTGAACCTAGAAAATACGTTGAACCCAGAAAATACGTTAAACCCGTCATCAGCGTCGCGACGCCTAATATCCAGCGAGTCTTGCATCTCTTCTGGCGCCGCGACCCCTGCCCCTAGTGCCGCGACGCCTTCAACGGTTCCGAAAATCCCAAAAAATCCCAAAATTCACCCAATCCAGCCCAGAGTCATGGTCCAGTCACTCGTTGTCAATGTAGTATTTTTAAACCAAAGACACATTTTAATTTGAATTCTAATGTTCTTAAATCCCCCTTACCCCGTAATCATGTGTCTGCCTTAAATGACCCTAATTGGAAAATTGTCATGACCGATGAATATAATGCTCTTATTGATAATAAGACGTGGGAGTTGGTACTCCGTCCATCTGGTGTTAATATTATTCGGTCTATGTGGATTTTTGTTCATAATGAAAATTTTGATGGTTCATTTGCAATGCATAAGGCTAGACTTGTAGGTGATGGTAAGACTCAGCAGGTTGGTGTGGATTGCGGTGAGACATTTAGCCCGGTGGTCAAGCCGACTATCATTCGCACTGTGTTCAGCTTGACTCTTTTGAAATCATGGCTCATTCATCAGCTAGATGTGAAGAATGTTTTCTTACATGGTGATCTTCAGGAGACAGTGTATATGCATCAGCCCTTGGGGTTCCGGGATACTAGATATTATAATCATGTATGTCTAAAAAGTCCTTGTATGGGCTTAAGCAGTCTCCACGGGCTTGGTATAAGAGGTTTGCTGATTTTGTTTCGACTATGGGTTTTTCGCATAGCAGATCTGATAATTCATTATTCATATATCGTCGAGGGTCTTCCATGACTTATATATTGTTGTATGTTGATGATATTATCTTTACTACCTCTTCTGATGCTTTGCGAAAGTCGATTATGACAATGCTCAGTTCTGAGTTTGTCATGAAGGACTTGGGCCCATTGAGTTATTTTTTAGGGATTGCAGTCACTCGTCATGCGGGCGGATTGTTCTTGTCACAGAGGAAGTATGCAACAGAGATCATTGAGAGGGTTGGGATGTCATCCTGCAAGTTCACTTCCACTCCAGTTGATACTAAACCCAAGTTAGGTCTTTGCGGTGGCTCTCCGTATGAGGATCAGGCCACTATCGCGATCTTGCGAGCGCCGCCGGTATTTGACGTTCACGCGACCTGATATTACATATGTCGTACAACAGGTGTGTTTTGTTTATGCATGATCCCATAGTTAAACATATGAATGCGCTAAAACGCATTCTAAGGTACATTCAGGGAACATTTGAGTATGGTTACTATTTGTATCCCTCGTCGACGTCTACATTTGTCTCTTACACAGATGCTGATTGGGGTGGTTGTCCTGACACCAGACGGTCTACGTCTGACTATTGCATGTTTTTAGGTAATAACTTGGTCTCATGGTCTGCCAAGCGTCAATCAACGCTTTCACGTTCAAGTGCAGAGGTCGAGTATAGAGGGGTAGCTAATGTGGTTTCTAAGTCATGTTGGTTACGAAATCTACTGTTAGAGCTTCATTGTCCTATTGAGTGTATTGTGATAATATAAGTGACATCTACCTTTCTGGTAATCCAGTTCAGCACCAGCGTACTAAACACATAGAGATGAATATTCACTTTGTTCGAGAGAAGGTAGCAAAAGGACAAGTACGCGTCTGTCATGTTCCTTCAAGATACCAAATTGCAGAAATCTTTATAAATGGTCTTCCATCGGTCCTTTTTGAAGATTTTAGAGACAATCTCAGTGTACGAAGACCTCCCGCTGTCACTGCGGGGGTGTGTTAAACAGTCCACACGGATTGTATGGACAGTGGGGCCCACATCAGCCCATTTGTATATTTGTAATTATTCTTTTACCATAATTGGTATTGTAGTGTTACATAATTGTTGAGTTAGTCTCCTTGTAAAATAGAGATTTAGATGTAGAAAGGGGAAAAAAATTCATTATAACTTGTATATATATGTCTTTCATTAATAAGAATAATCAAGGAGATTATTTCTTACATTTTTTCATACATTCTTCAGAAATAAAAACTTGTTGTAATTTATCTAATGTACAATTAAATATATGTTTTATATTATATATCGTATGTATCTTTTTTAGCCCATTGAACTAAACATCTACTAATAAAATATTTCTGTTAATGTCATAATATATTTATATATATATATATATCATAATGATGTGGATGCCCGTAACTTGTAGGAGTTATTCCACCATTATGTGGAGTTATAGGTGTGTTTGGTGCGAATGCTTTTCATTAATGTTTTCATACAAAATGTTTTGTTGAAAAATACGTGGATTTCTTACTTATTTTTTGTTTGATATATGAATAAAAAATATTATATTAAAAGTATTTATATGTAATCTACCAAAATACTATAGGAGTGAGATGGTCAAAGGGGTGGGGATTGGGAGTCTTGGGTGGATGATGAGTAGACAATAAACTTGAAATGTCACTTATTGATTTGTTTTCCCTGCTTTCATTAGATAAATCATTTTTCTTATAAATAAGGAACTTATTTTTCTAAAGAAATGTTTTCAATACATTTTAATCTACAAAATATGTGAAAAATGAAAAATATTTTCCGTCGTACCAAACACACCCATAGTCACACATCCACCATTCTCTCATTCTAATTCCACCATTATGTGGAATTATAGTCACACCTCCACTACTCTCTTATTCATCTCCTATCATCTCTATGTAGTAGTATAAATAAAAGTATGATATGTGATGTACTACACACACGAAAGAAAGAAATTAGAAAATTATTGTATATTGTTTCTATCGTATGTAAGCTTGATTTTACAACACGTTATTAGCACAAGTTTTTAATCAATTGAGATAATTGCTTAACCGAGTATTATTTTCTTCCTAAAAAGATAGAGATAATTTCCCCTTTCAAAAATATTTCTCTGTGAATTATAGCGGAGGAATATTCATAATCTTTCAAATTAAATTAATTACGATTAAGTATATATTCAGTCCACCACCTCAAATACCATAATTATATTATACTTTTTGATAAGAGAAGGAGACGTGGAATAGTTGAAAGTACGTACTTCTTCTGTTTTTCGTATGGCAAACCAGAAGGTGGGTTTTAATGGTAAGCACAAATGACCATTAAACATATATTACATACTTGGTAGTAGTATTGTCATGTCCTGAATTATGGTCCGGGCAAAACACGACACTTGATGCCTGATTTTACGTGACTGAGCGAATCACATGGCTTGTTGATTATCATGGACATCAAAACATGCTAAAGTATTGCTTGTAAAATATGTAAAATGTATGCTGAAAACATAGTCTGAAATATAATATCGAAAATATCTGAATATAACATGATAATTCTGAAAATAATAATAGTGACATGCTAAATTAATCTAGTCTATGAAACCTCTAACTCAAGAGTCTGCAAAACTGTTTACCAGGACAAGACCCTGACATACCTCTACTAATAATCATGACATGTAAAATAATAGGCTGAAACCCCGAATAAAATGGTGAGCAGATCCGTCTCCCTGAAACTCAGCACCGTGAAGTGCAAACCCCATGCAAAGGGATGCTGTACATTTGAATTGTAATGTATGTAAAGCAACTGAAAAAATAAACATGCACGTGAAATAATAGGAACATGAACTGAAATTAAAGCATGAACATGATCTGTCATGAATATAATAACATGTGTAAAATCTGTAAAATTATATATATGTATATTCGTATATCTGTATATCTGTGGGAGAGCAGTAACAAAATCGACATGAACCACCACACGTGAACGTGGAGTCTGATCGCTGCCCCCATCAACTAAGTCATCTCGTAACTTTCCGGAGTACGAGACATTAATATGAATATGATGAATCCAATAATCCCACCAGGTGTAATAAGAAGGTATTGTCCTCTAGCGGAGCGATCCTTATTCTACGTTGGCATAGGTAGTTTCAGATTGTCTGAGCCTTCTCGGTAATCTGTGCAACTTTCAAAATATGTACTTGATAATTGTTGGCTTGAAAGCCCATGAATTTCATGAAATACTTGTAAATATAACCTGTAAGTTTATAATTTAGCACGTGAAAAATACATAATATAACTTGTATAAATCATGAATAGCACGTATAACTTCATGAAACTGAGTGATAATGATCATAACTTGTATTTAAGAACTCATGAGAATCAAGGCATGAGTTCATGGATTACGGATAGGTTCACGACAATCACAATGACATATCATGAAAAAAAATAGACGACAACATGATATATACATATATATATATATATATATATATATATATATATATATATATATATGAACATGTATAAGGTTATTATTAACTTGAGCAAAACCTTAGGTTTGAATAATTATTGTTCATGAATTACATGTGACGTGGGAAGAACAATGATGTCCCCGCATGGATAGAAGCTCTACATGCTTTGTTCGCACCAAGACTTGAAATAAAAAGTTCGAACTTTGAAAAAGAACTCTAAATATGAACTTTGAAATCTTGAATTGGGTTTAACTTGAAAACCCTAGGTTAAGAACAATGAATTTCTACTTAGAATTCATGTATGTATGTTAGAATTCACTTGAAATACTTATAATATGCTTACCTTAGTGTAGGAAGGTGATGGGAGAAGAGAACCTTCATGCTAGGGCTTAGAAAAGTGAAAACTCATTTTTTCAAGAGTAAGTTGTGTATTTATACTTTTTGTTGTCAGAAGGATTTGACGGTCGATATTGACAGATCAAATCCTTCTGACAGCAAAAAGTATAAATACACAACTTACTCTTGAAAAAATGAGTTTTCACTTTTCTAAGACAATATTTTTACAGTCTCAATCTGGACCGTCAATAATTTGTATGATCTTTAAAATCAGACTGTCGAGTTATTTATTACTTTTTTAGTGACTTCAAAACTTGAGAGGCTTCAAACGGTAAAAAAGGACGGATCGTCAAATATTGTACGATCCGTAAAAAGCTATTGGATTCTGTCAATTTTAAAATGAAATCGATAGTACAATTCAACTGACGGTAAAAAAATTTATGTCCGTATAATCCAGACGTCAAATTTAATCTGCAGAACTGAAACTGGTTTTCAACTTTAAACTCCCCGTTGTTGGTTTCCTAAATCCCTGAATCACAAATATGACTTAGTTTAGAGGTACTAGGTATTAAAATATCTCCCCCTTGAGATCATTTGTCCTCGAATGATAGGTCATGGTTAAGAACAAAACTAGATATAGCATGAGTACAAGAACGTGAAGAAACATGACTTGAAACGTGGGACTGAACTGACATGATTACATAAAAACATGAACATGGAGACATGGAACATGAGTATTTAATACATGAACGTGAAACATGAGACATAAATACGCAAGAGACATGACATGAATATTGAAGGCATTTACCTTGATCATTTTCTGCTTGCTCTTCAAATAAGTACGGATATCTGGACTTCATGTCGCATTCGGTCCCATGTAGCCTTCTCAATATTTTGACTTATTTACAACACTTTCACTGAGGCAACTTCCTTAGTTCTCAACTTCTGAACCTAACAATCCAAAGTAGCCATGGGGATCTCCTCATAGGTAAAACTATCCTTAACTGTAATGGAATCGGTAGGGACAACCAACGACGGGTCTCCCACAAACTTTCTCAATATGGATACATGAAATACTGGATGCACAACAACTAAGTCTTGTGGCAATTCAAGTTCATAAGCCACTTGACCAAGTCTCTTCAAAATCCTGTATGGTCTGATATACTCGGATTGAGTTTCCCTTTCTTTCCAAACCTCATGACATCTTTCATAGGTGAAACTTTCAGAAAAACCTAATCATCAACTTGAACTCCAAGTCTCTACGCCTCATATCCGAATAGAACTTTTGGCGACTCTGAGGTATTTTCAAACGCTCTTGAATCAACATAACTTTCTCCATATATTGATGGACCAAGTCTGGTCCTAATAATTTTGCTTTACCAACTTCAAACCAACCAATTGGTGATCTACGTCTTCGCCCATACAAAGCTTCGAAATATGCCATATAGATACTATCATGATAACTGTTATTATAAGCAAACTCAATGAGAGGCATATGATCATCCCAATTACCTTTAAAATCGAGAACATATGCCCTCAATATATCATCCAGAGTCTGAATAGTACGATATGCCTAGTCATCTGTCTGAAGATGAAAAGTTGTACTGAGATTTACCTTAGTACTCAATCCTTTCTGAAAAGGATATACCCCCAAAGATAGGGGGCACAATTCTATCCAAAAATTTGCACAGTTCTCTCCAAATTTCAACAAACTTACTTCATTCGATTCGTTTAGCCCCAGGCTCTTACGAAACATACTTAACACTCATACAAATTTTTGTTAACCTTGTGAAGGGTTCTCAACCTTACTAAGCTTATGTTAGTTAATCCACGATGAAGACAACATACAAAGTATGAGGTGTTACACTAAGATTCAACTCCCGCTGTTTGAAAATATGATGAAGACTCTTGTGATTTGTGAAAATGTCGTGAACTCCATATATATATATATATATATATAATGACTCCATATTTTGAGTGCAAAAATCATGGCTGTCAATTCTAAGTCATGAGTCGAATAATTCTTTTCATGATGTTTAAACTGTCTGAATGCATAAGTTATCATATTACCATGCTGCATTAAAACATATTCGAGATCAATGCATCACAATATACTACGAACCCCTTGGTTCCCACTGGCAATGTTAACAATGGAGCTGAAGTCAATCTCGTTTTCAATTATTCGAAACTACGCTTACAGACATCTGACCACTGGAATTTGACTTTCTTCTGAGTCAGTCTGATCAACAGAACTAAGATGAAAGAGAAACCTTCTACGAAAAGCCTATAATAGCCTGCCAGATCCAAGAAATTTCGTATATCTGAAGTAGAAGTGGGCCTGGTACAATTCTTAATAACGTCTATTTTATGAAAATCAACCTGGACGCCTTCACCTTAAATCACATGGCCTAAGAATTCCACTAACTTAAGCCAAAATTAACACTTAGAAAACATAGCATAAAGCTCGCGGGCCTGAAGTGTCCACAATACAATTATGAGATGGTCTACATAATCAACCTCACTACAAGAATAGACTGGAAACATTATTTAGTACTCACACACTTTTTTACTCTTCGATCTATATTACCATCTGTTGAACATTTGCGTTGTATCTTATTACTTTACTGCTATATTTTTGTATTTGTTTTGAATTACTTCTATGTTACTTTTCTTTTCTTTTCTCTTCTTTTATTCTCTTTTTCTATCTTTGAGCCGAAGGTCTTTCGGAAATAACATTTCTGCCCTACAAAGGCAGGGATAAGACTTGCGTACATCTTACGCTCCCCAGACCCCACTTAAAGTAAAAAATGGTTGTACTTATATATGTTTGAACTTAAAATTTTAAAAAAAATGAACTTCAACCATTTGTGGATGAAGTACAATAAAACAGAAATGAACTTCAGTTGTCAGTAATTTCAGATAAAGATGCTTAAACTCTATTTGATATTCAGACATAAATCAGGCCCAAAACGTCTACAGAATTATTAATTCACTAAACCAGAGAGGACACAAAATCCAAATAAACTATAAACAGAAACATTTTTATTATTGTCCAATTTGACACGTTTAAAATTGGTAGTAATTAAGAAAACGTGTGGCAAATTAAACTTTATTACAATACCTTTTCATATGGCAAGATATGTAGGCCCTTCCTACTATTCTCTCTGAATTTTGTTTATAATATGTAACATCAATACTCATACGCCGCCAACCCAATATTAAAACCACTCATCTGTTGATACAAACATGGACACTGAATCAGGTAAATCTTTGTCTTCTTTCGGTTAAGTTTCCAGAATTGGAATGAATTCTTGGTGATCTAATTGTTTGTCTTAAGTTAATTTCTTGTATTATTGTTTTTGTTTATTTTCTGATGGAATTGGGTTTTGTGTAGTGATTGAGTTCTTGGGTGATGTGCCATTGTTGCAAAGGCTGCCCAGTTCTTCACTCAGAAAAATTGCCCAACTCGTCAAGGTTAAACATTATGGTAAGTTGCATTCTTATTTTTAACTGCTACTATTTCTTTTCTTTATTCTGTTCTATACAACTATACAAGTATGACTTTCACAAGTTATCAGGAACTCAATATTATGTTTGTTGTATTAACATGACAATAAAGATTCATCATTAGATTAATCAGTTTTAAAGAAATTTGCCTGATCCTTCTCTTTAGCTAGGAGTACCATTTTTGACCCTTCACCAAGCTCGGTATGACTTACTCGATAAAAGGTATCGGTAGTCTCATCAGTCATTCCCTTATCATCTCGACTAGTAGCTTAGTTGGTTGACTAGCTGAACGTTCACCTTGTCGGTTAGGGTTCAAATCCCCACATTGTAATCCCCTCACCATTTCCCCTTCCCCTACCCCCTATGTAATAATTTTTTTTTGTTAGTCCTAGGGAATAGCATAGTGATGAATTATTTAAAATCATAAGGAGTCCAACCGGGAAGAAATCAATAGGAAATACTGTTTGCCATGTAAGAATAAGAACTCACTTTTATGAAATGAAAAAGTTTCGCATGTATTGTCTTGGTAATAAAGGTTAAGAAGAACCGTGTATCAATTTGCTATAACGGAAGTTATTGCATTGTATTCTACAGTGATGGCCTTTATTATCTCATTCCTATGCCAAGTGAAGAAAGAATATTGCAGTTTTATGTAATCTTTGCATCTTCTAGATACCTTTTAAATATTATCAACTTCATAGAAGAAAAAATATTTCAGCTTTATTCTTCCAGCTAACTCTTTGAAGCAGATAGTTCACATTTTTATTCTAGAGATACTGGAAAAGCCAGCTCAACTTTCCCTTATCTTATAGGTTTTATCACTCTTTTCGTTCATTGCTTTTGACCTTGTCCATTTCTATTTAATTTATGTTATTTTGCATGAGGTTCCTAGGTATAATAGTATTCAGAAGGGAAACTTTTTAGAGGCTTGTATTTCAAATAAAGATGGCATTCAAAAGCTCGTTTATTTTGGCGGATGGGAGGTGTCACTACTGATTTGTCAAAGAAATGGGAGACTAGCTCCACAAGAGCCACATAGACTTTTGTCTGCAGTATTCTCTGTGGGCAAAGGTGCTAAGGTGGGCTTAAAAGTCTTATTGCCTAAATGTTATCTTAAAACAATATTTCCACCCCACCTATTTTTGTCTCAAATATGGCGCAAATTGTGGTTGATAGACTGGATTTACTTCGATTCTTCAAGCGCTTTGGGCTCTTTACAAGAGAGCATTATGTCGTAACACCGGAAAATTGTCCCCGTTATATGTGTTTATTAGAAATTATATAATTTATTTTATGGTTAGTGATAAGATAGTAGAGGAAAGATGAGATGCTGCTCATTGTTCTTGTTATATCAATTAGGAAGTTACTTTTCATGACTCTTATGTACTTCATGGTGCAGTAAGGTACTGAACCCTGTTGTTCTTGTAATATCAATTCACAAGTTACTTTTGGTAGCTTTTCCTACTTTGATGGTTCAGTAAGGTGAGTGACTCACATCCCACCAAACTCACCAACCCCAAGAAGAAACGGAAAATAATTAAAGGAAAAGGGGGTAATGACAAGACTTGGGGCATTTGCTTCTGGTCATGCGGTGTATACCAGTTTGAAAATTTGTTTTCTCTGGTTGTCTTCTGGTCATATTGCTTGGATTGAACAAGAAATATCCTGTCTATTTCAATTCAATAAGTCTAATAAAAGATATAAGATCATGGCTGACTACTTTGATAATGATGTTATTTTTCAAAAATTGCGACCATGATTGTCTGCTCTCGTTTTTTCAATTTATTTTGTGTTATCGTTGCAGATCGTGGAGATTATGTTATCCGCGAAAGGGAAGCTGGGGATGGAATTTACTTCATATGGGATGGAGAGGTAATTCTGAGTGTTATTTTTGCTTTAGTTGTACTGAATGTATGTGAACATAAATCATGAGATGTGAATGTATGTGAACATAAATCATGAGATGTGAATGTATATGAACATGAATCATGAGATTGAACTTTTCTATTGTTATGGTTATCTTATTTCCAGGCCGAAGTCTGCGGTTTCAGCCAAGCTGATGATGAAAATCGTCCTGAGTTCCAGCTGAAACAATTTGATTATTTTGGTCACGGTGAGATGCTCCTTGTCATCTTCGTATAATTTTTGCCTTTCGGGTTTCTCTTGATGCAAACTTCCAAAAGTTAAGGAATTTTTTGAATTGACTACCTTGTCCTGTTATGGCCTCTACTAAGTGTTTTAATTTTTTTCTGTATAGATTTTTATGTATAACTTCAGGCTTTAGATTCAGATATTACCTCTCTGTAGGTCTCTTTTTGGCCTCTGATAGTAGCACAGTCCTGATTTTGTGCTTTAGACTTTCAATTTTAAGTGTTGGGTGATTACAAGGTTCAAAATGTTATGGCAGGTCTGGCAACACCTACACAGCATGCTGAAGTGATCGCACTGTCTAAGGTACTGCCTCTTTCCAACCATGGAACAGTTTTCTTTTCCGTATTTATTTCATGATGTCCAGGGGATTCTGCATCTAATTTTGTAGTTATGTTCTAACTTTCTCTAATGACAGCTGACCTGCTTAGTGCTGCCTCATGAGCATAATAATCTGCTCCAGCCCAAATCAATTTGGAACGCAGACAAAGAAAGAGATACATGCCCACTTGTGGAGCACATATTGCACTTGGACCCTATTGAGGTATGCTATTTCTGCCTTCTGTAACCTAATCATTGACCTCCCATTTCTTTTACTTCATTTGTTGGCCGTAAAGTTTCTGTTCTTTCCTTCTTTATATTTATTACACTCAGTCATCTATGCCAGTTTATGTACCAATACTTGGGTATGTTGCCACCTATGACATGCTATGGCCTTTAACAAAATTTGGGAGTTTAATCTCCATTATTTCTGGATTTGAAACCCGTAGCACTGATACTCAACACTTAAGCATTCTCTCTCCTTTCCTCTTCCCCATTTAGAGATATGGGTTGCTCCTGATACTGATGGTGTTAACTAGGGGTGGCAAAATGGGTAGAATTATGGTTATCCGCCCGACCCAACCCATTTAAAATGGTTTGGATACCCAATCCATTTAAAATGAGTCCAATATGAGTCGACCCATATTATCCACTTAAAATATGGGTAGCCCATGTGTTATCCACCAACTACACTCCCCTGAAGCTAATTGTATATTAGTACATCATAGAAAGTTTCTGGGAGTCTAGATTTTTTTTAATTTTAATTTTAATTTTTTAATTCTTTTTTTAGTTTTCTATTTTCTATTTTTTAAACATATGTTTTTAGAATCTAAGCTTATTTTGATTTTTAGCTTGAGTTCTCACCTTACTATTCTTGAAGCATATTAGCTGTGGTTTAACCCATTTTTATCCGTGTTAAATATGGGTGGGTCGAGTATTTTATCCGTTCTTGTTTAACCCGTTTTCGACCCACCCATATCCGACTCGACCGCCCGTTTGCTACTCCTAGTGTTAGCTAGTGAGTAGTTCGCTTTGTAAGGCAAATGGGTTTCGATTCATGTTAGAGAGTAGAGACTTAATTGACTTACATTGGGAATATACTTCTAATAAGTGGTGTTGACATGCTTAACTACTTAGGCTAAGAAATGATCCTTTTTCTAACTACTAGAAAAAACTACTAGTGAGTTTCTTTTGATTTTTTTTTTTGCCAAGAAATGATTTTATTCAATAGACTGCAGCACCGAGGAGGTAATGAGTGTATACAGAAAAACTCGCAGGACTTACTCCTCTATGTGGCCAAGGAGTCAATGAAGTCCAATGCAAGAAATATGTTTGATTTCCCCTCAAAGCATCGGTAATTTCTGCCTAACCTATTGTCGGAAGTATGCAAAAGAGGAACTTCTTGGTGCATAGCTGGTGATAATATTTCATTCTTTAGCGTTGCACATTGAACTCCGAGTCACTTGTCTTTCTTTCATGAGATCATGGTTCCATTTATTTCATATGCTTTCTTTAGCAAGCTCTGTTAGATCTTTTAATGGTTCGATTTGCTTAAGAAATCAGATACTTGGATTTGTTCAAGATAATTTGGTAGATCAGGATAATTGAGATTGTCTGTCTTTGGAACATTTCTTTTCTGAAGGATTGATGTTTTATTGTGTTCCCAGTTCAATGTCGCCTTATAAAAGAGGAATATTTCGGAGTTCTAACATAACTGTTCTGTTGAAGGTGAACATTTTCCAAGGTTTAACATTGCCAGATGCCCCTAAATTTGGGAAAGTGTTTGGAGGTCAGTTTCTTGGGCAGGTAAAATTGAAATGTCCTCTTTCTCCACCATGCCGTGGACCACTCACTTTTATTGGAGTTTAACTTCAGATGACTTGGGACCTCTTTGTGAATAATTACGTCATTCTCTATGCTCTAATATGCAGGCATTGGCTGCAGCATCAAAAACTGTCGATTTTCTCAAAATTGTTCACAGTTTGCATGCCTACTTCCTTCTTGTTGGGGATTTTGACAGTAAGTAGCTTTCTTTATTATTTGTTGCTTTAAGCACCTTTTAAAAAAAAAAGCCTTTCTAGCTTTTAAAGATATGCATAGCTGCCAATTTAAGCTAATGCTCATATCTTTGAATTCTTTGGAATCCTATGCCAGAGCACACAGCTTTATAATTTGATGAAACTAGTTTGTATGTCGGTATGTCTGTTTAAGATAATTCTCACATGCAGTCTTTTCATTGTGGGGGTGTGGATGCAACAGTAATATTAAGCTTTTCAATTTTCCACTGTTTAACAACAACAACAACAACAACATACCCAGTGACATCCCACAAAGTGGGGTCTGGGGAGGGTAGAGTGTACGCAGACCTTACCTCTACCTTGGGAGGTAACGGGGTTGTTTCCGAAGACCCTCGGCATAAGGACAAGCAATTCAAATGAGGATTAATGAACAAATGAGGATTCATATAGCCGATCCCAACTTGTTTGGGATTGAGGCATAGTTGTTTAAGAGATCAATTCTATGACTTTTAAATTTAAGCATTCATCCTAAAATTGAGGATTTCTCCTTCCTATTAAGTTAGAGAAATTTAAACTAACCATTTATGTAGTGTTGTTTTGGAGAATCAGATATTGTTCCCTATTTATGAGCGGAAGTGCGTGAAAGAATTTATGCCTGCTTGTGTTCAGTTTCCAAGAGGTACAATGTGTGTGCAATTACGGGTTTGCATAATGCTGAACTGAAACAGAGATTTTCTATGTTAATAACCTTAACCTTAACCCTCTTTTAATAAGTAAATATAACATATTATGACTTTCAGTTTGTCTCAAAATTTGAACACCCTAAACATTTGGAACAGAGGTCGAATCAAGGCTACTGATGAAAAGAATCAACTTGCAATGTAAAGCTCTTTAGTGCACTCAACAACTGCATAAAATTTCTTATCCAGTTGAATCTTTTAGCCGGGTTTTGGTTTCCTTCTCTACTTATAATATGTGCTAAGGTGGAGGCTAGAACCTAGATGATTTCCTTACACCCAACCCCCAAAGAGAAAAGACACAGAAAGAGGATGAGAGGTCCAGTGTGTGCTTTGTGTTACTGTAGGCATGTTGCCTCGGTGTTGTATCGGACAAATTGGCTTTTAATTGAAGGTGAATCAGACAGGTAATTGAGCCAGTGCACTGCCTTTGCCAGTCATTAACCCCCATAGCTAACTGATCCCGGGATGCTCGTAAGATCTATAACAAGTTGGCTAGGGGTGACAAACTTTTGTAGGACTCTTTCCCACCTACACAACCACCAATTCTTGACCTCTTTGCTACACCATATGAGAGCCCTTCTTCTATATGCAGAAAGTGGCTTGATGGGATTGAGGCCTAATTTTTCAACAAAAGCAAAAGGTGGGGTATACTGGAGCTTCTCTAGATTCAAACAGCCCTATTCCCATTCTTGAAGTCTGGATTTCTACCACACTCTTCACCCTCAGTTCTCTCTCCACCTTATTCTGCAGGGCACTTATAATTATTACTCCCTCCGGATAAAAAAGAGTGTCCACTTAGCCATTTGCACACCCCTTAAGAAAATACTAACCTCTGAGCAAAAATAGGTAATTTGACTAAAATGTCCCTAATTAAATAGGTATTGAGATTTGGTCACCTAAAACTTATTAAGGGCAAATATGGAAAAGTAAGATTAATTCTTTCTTGATTTGGTAAGTGGACATTCTTTTTGATTAAAAAAGTAAAGGCTAAGTGGACACTCTTTTTGATCCGGAGGGAGTATCAATTATCTTCTTACGGATATAGGTTAATATTATGGAATACTTTGTCATAGTTAGGAATTCTGGTAATTAGGGAAGTTTCCTTGATTTAAACTTTTTTTATTTCATGTAATCTAAACTGACCTTATTTCTATTAGCCTAAACTTCATATAAGGAGCTCTAAAGAGCAAATATCTTCTTTCTTTTACTTTATCAAAGAAAAAAACTAATATCTTTATTTTCACGTGGTATAAGACCTATTACAATGTTGGTAAATATTTTAGTTCTTGGGCCTGCCTGAAGGGGGCGTTGTTGGGACAAAGTTTTTCCTTCTTCTCATACGGTTTCTATTTTTGTCTCTTTTAAGTGGCGGCTATAGCGACGTCACTCTTATATCTTGTTATTGTTCCAGCGGCACTGCCTTCTTTCGGTGGCACATACCTGTTTTCTGACTACTATACATGGTATCTCTTTCAAGCCAAACAATCCCAAAACTTCTTTTCTCTTCCTTTTATTTAAGTTATCAGTTTTCAGGTGTCAAGTCCCTCATCTGAACATTAATTTTCACTCATTGTCCTGAAAAAATCTGTTTTTTTCATTCAAAATATCAGAGTTTAGGTATTGACTCCCTCCCTTGAACAGTGAGTTTCAGCTTTCAGGTCACTTTTCTAGAACATTCTTCTTCCCTTCTTTTCTTCATGGGACTAAAGTCTATCCTCTAAACCGTGTATCAATGGTCATGTATCCGACAATTTTTTTGGTTGCTCTATAGTTGTCAATTGAAGTTACACTGATGATGTCCTGAAGATTTGCTACACTATACTTCTTTCTGGTAATTGAGAATAGATTTTTTTACTTGGGCGGTGTGTAAAAAGCTTTCTTTGTGCAGTTACTAGTGATTCTTTGGAGGAAATAATTCTAATACCACTTCTCTTTTTGAAGATTGTTCACTATTCAGGCAACAGTATTTCGACGAGATTATTTAAATGATTGTTCCTGCAATAGTAACTTTCTCTAACATACTTCCTCATAAAAATAAAAACAAACCTTTCTCTGACATACATGGCTTGACCTTCCAATTTTTATTTGCAAACTCAAGTTGCTATTACAATAAGTCTGATGGAGCATGTTAAAAGTCCCGAGAATTGATGTTGTTATATGTTAGAAAATATCAAGGTTGATATTGTAGAATATTGTATCATAGATAATAATTTCACTAATTAGTGGAGTTTCTTTTATTTGATGCAGTCTAGAATTTTCTTATGTCATGTGGTCTAATTTTGCCTTATTGCTAGAAGCCTAAACTCCTATATAAGGGGCCCTATTGGATACTGCCTACAACCAATTCAAGACAAGTTCTCTTTCTTCTATCCTCAACTTTCACTTTGTATATTTCTATATAAGTATATGTATGTATGTATGTTTATTCAATAAACTAAAAAGAAAACATACTTGGTAGTAGTGCTGCTAACTTAGCATAGAACCTTAATGGAGCTTAATTCATTGTTTAATGCTTACAATTACAGCCAAAAGTTGTCCACCCTGATTACGCCTGTCACAAAAATATCAGTGCCGAAGATGAAAAACATCCAATCTGTGTAGGCATTAGGCATTTTTGAGTAGCTCCAAGTTCTGCTTATTCATCGGATTGCCACGTGCTTTAAATGAAGGCATCAACCGCCTTGCTGCTGTCAGTTAAGGAAGTCTAAAGCCCTCAGAATAATTTGTTTTTTAAGCTATAACCAGTGTTATTGAAGTAATACAAATCTACAGGAAATCGAGAAAGTATTAGTAGTATTTTTGTGGTTCGAACATCTAAGAAAGGCACCAGTGTGTTCATATTTTGGGGTCTGCTAGTTCTAGTGTGTATCAGCTTGCTGAGATTTGCTGACTATTTGAGTTTCTAACTTTGCTTCTCTTTTCGGGCTCTTTTGTTTGTTGCCAAAATATAAGAATCTTCTTCACAGTCTGTCCTTGAATGTTAAATTCTATATGGTTTTCATGTTGCCATTGCTCCTCAAATTACTAAATAATTGGCTAATATTTACTGGACTGAAGCTTTGGGTTGTAGGATTTAAAACTTTCAACAATTTATGACATACATTTTGCTTATTGGCTTACTAAATGATTGTCGTTAGATTGAGGACAGTTTGCTAATATGGCTTAGTTATCCTGGTACTTTCTCATGTTTTCCAGAGTGAGGAGTTAGTTCACTGTGGTAAACCTCTTTTTCGTGTACCAATGTAAATCTGGTTGACCAAAAACTTGTATCTTAATTCTTACCCAGTCTCACACTTATGATTGTAGTTCCAATTATATATCAAGTTTATCGTGTACGTGATGGAAAGAGCTTTGCTACGCGGAGGGTGGACGCAATTCAGAAAGGGAATGTCATATTCACATTGCTAGCTTCATTTCAGGTGATTATCAAACTTTCATCAAGTTGGTCACATCTTAGGATACCCTTTATTATGGCTCACTTTTGTCTGAATAAATATGTTTCCTAAATTAATATAATTGTATATAGCAAGTTGATTAGATTTGCATGCTACATAATGAGGGTTTGTGGTATAAATATGGACTCTGAAGAAATGCATTCAGGAGGAAGTATCAGCATATAAAGCGTAGTTGTGAATGAATTCGACATAACTTGGGTTTCTATTAAATTGTTGTTCTTATTTCTCATCTGTGGATATCATGTTGGCGTCGCATGTTGATATTGATTTTTAACCTTCTAATCTCACATAATGGGAGGTTGTGGAGGACACGGATTAGGTAGAAGGTTAGTAGGTAGTAGAGCGTTGTCTCGCGTATCCTTCCATACTAGTAGTCGTAGTATTTCTTCGGTAGTTCTTGTCCTTCGATTTTTTTATTATCTGATATTCCTCGTCCTTTTTCGAAATGTTTTGTCTTGCTTTCTATAGTATCTTGCCATGATTTTTTTCACTTCCGTTATTTCCTTTTTTGTTGACCTGCTTTGATATGCTTTCTCTTGAGCCGAGGGTCTATCGGAAATAGCCTCTCTACCTCCCAAGGTAGGCGTAAGGTGTACACTCTACCCTCCCCAGACCCCACTTGTGGGACTACACTGGGTATGTTGTTGTTAATCTCACATAATAACGAAGAAAGTTGAAAGCTGGCAAGCTTCACTAGGGAAGATAATTGGATCGTCTCATCAACTTTCAGTCATTTCTGAAATGCTTTGTTCTGCTCGTTTTGAAATCCTACCATAGAATACCCTATTCTGATATTTTCTTGATTCAACTGCTGCCCCCACAAAAAAGCCTAGACTTACAATGAGTGAATGGGTTTTTGATGGATCACTTGTTTTTGCCTGGAATATTGCAGTAACTTTCTGGTCAGATGCAACTTTATGTGATGCACTTTTATGTTTTTCATTACACCATTATTTTATTTACTGGTTGTTATGTTTGTAATATATTGTTTGAAACTGCATCTATTATTGGGAAACATACACATATGTACCTTCGGCCAAACTTAATTACCGGCAGTAGCCCAAATATATAAAACCTATGCACTGAGATGTATATTATATATATAGTATACGTATACATTTGCTGGCTATTTTGTAAACTAGATCACCCAAAGGTATTGGGCTGTAATTTTCCCTTTATTATTGGTATACAACGTGACAGAAATATGAAGATGGATTTGATCACAAGGAAGCCATAATGCCTAATGTGCCTGATCCCGAAACGGTAACCTACATACAATTCCATAACTCTGCTATATCTGCAACTCTGCTCCGAGCCTCTTCTTACACCTTTGTTGAAACTCGATTACAGCTTTTATCAATGGAAGATTTGAGAGAAATGCGCAAGACTGATCCTCGGCTTCCCAGGTCAGACTCTGCCTGCTGTTATGTGATCATACTATAGTGTTTTAAAAATTTGTTTAGCATTTTCATGGCCAAACACTGATTTTCAAATAAAGTGAACAGTTATTCCGGAAAAGTGAATAATTTTTATGGTCACGGGTCTTTAGTTTTTTTTTTGTTTTGTTTTGATCTTCTGTCAAAAAGAAAACACAACAAGTCGGAAGTTGACCTTTTTTTTATTTGAATTCAAAGCATTCGTTAGCTGCCATCTTCTGAAAGGCACCTGGGGGAAGTAACAAAAAAGCATTCATTAGCTGCCTTTCTTTAGCACGGTTTAATTGGGAATAAACAAGTCATACTTGATCTTACACACTAACTAAAGCTTCAAATGATCTTTTACAACTCTAGATTTAATCAACGCGAGGGATAACAACATTATCAGGATTAAGTGATTGCATGTTTTTCTACTATGTCCTGAGATATGAAAATTCGAAGCTGCATAAAGCTTTTTTATTATGTTTGTGGTTACTTATTTTTTGGATCCCTGGTTAGGTGATACTAACTTTTTGCTTTATCCTGAGCCGTAGGGTCTATCGGAAACAACCTCTCTACCAGACCCCACTTATGGGATTATACTGGGTATGTTGTTGTTGTTGTTGTTGGTTAGGTGATACTAACAGTGAGTTTTGACAGGACATATCGAAATAAGGTTGCTACTGCAAATTTTGTACCCTGGCCAATAGAAATAAGGTTTTGTGAACCTAGTAATTTTACTAATCAGTCCAAGTCTCCTCCAAGGTTAGTCATGCTTTCAGCTATTAATTTCCCTTCTGAGGGAGCAAATGTAATTAACTAAACTGATACTTCATGTTATCTTGTATATTATCCTCATCATGTTTGCATCATCTCTTTTCTATGTAACACAGTTTGAGATATTGGTTCAGAGCAAAAGGAAAACTTTCAGATGACCAGGCTTTACATAGGTAAGCTATCAGTTCTATCATCTAATTAGCTGAGCTCGTAATTAAAAGGAGCAAAGCAGGTTGTTTAGCAGCCTCATCTTATCTCAACGGGAGACTCTCATGAGTAGATTTGTTATTGAGCTAGAGAAAGAGTTCTAAAGGACTTTGGGGTACACAAATGAACACAAGTTTGTTATCTGCACTTCTTTGGGTATACTACCACTGGGATCGTGTATAACTACTACTAATTAATATCAGTACTTCAAAATTGTATATTTGTTTTTCAAAATCATGTTTCTTCCTTGTAGGTGCATATTTACCATCAAAAGGGAACATAAAACAACTTAAATCAGGAACATGTACTCCTAATTTCTTAGCACACAGAAGTTTTTACATTTATGCAGAATGAAGCCATATTGCAGTCTGCATCTTTTAATGCAATATTTATGCTGGTTGCAGATGTGTTGCAGCATATACATCAGATCTAATCTTTCTTGGTGTCAGTCTGAATCCTCATCGAAAGAAGGATTTGAAGACAACTTCTGTTAGTCTGGATCATTCGTGAGTTCCAACAACTTTTTGACCATTTTGCTTTTTCATTGATGTACCAGCTTTATATTTTTGGGGAATATGTCAATGTTTGCCTGAACAGCTTATATGGATGCACTGATACATGCTGTTCCAGGATAGTTTAATGAAGTTCTTCGGAAATAGTTCCCAACTCTTAAACATCAGGCTTTCATACTTTCTTTTGGCCCTTCAAATGTCAGTCCAATAGCACTCCCCCCGAGGCGGGGGATGGGGGAGGGGGTGGGGCATGTCTAACTACATAGAGAGATAATCGTGGTACATCTTATCTCTCTGTTTTTTTCCTTTTCTCCTTCTTTGGGCACATTGGTTCAAATTAAGAAGCTGATTCTTATTTCTTATGTGAGAAATATATAGTGTATTAGTTAAAAGGGTGATAACCAGTCACATTTAATCAGAAAAGAGCACCATGCATCCCTATTACATCATCCTACACACAAATGCACAAGTTTTAAGAATAAGAGAGCACAAAAAATCATATGAGTATGCAACAATAATAAGTATGCCTCGGTCCCAAGATAGTTGAGGTCGGCTATGTGAACCCTAACTAACTATGCTCTATCTAGACCCGTATCAATCCAATATTTAAACATTCAGGTACACATATCAATGTGAGTATAAAGAAATAAAAAGGTTGAGCCTTGAGTAAACAAAACTAAGTGGTCAAAGAAATTAAACAGAAAAAAGAAATTGCCAATAACCACTTATTAAGGAATTTTGGCTAAATTGTGTTATAACAAGGTGCATGTCAAGAAAGAGGTGGAGGAAATGAAAACACTGGCTTCTTCACTTTTTACCAGAGCTTAATTGATCTAGAGATGTTCGAAGTTGGTGGCCTGTGATACTTACCAGTAATCCCCGCCCACAACTCCAAATGAACCAGGTGATGTTTGGTGGAATTAAAGTTGTAATGGCTGTGATTGTTGAATTGTATGAACTACCTCATAAAAAATTTAAAATTGTTGGAGAGGAGGGCATTGGTCGCATAAAAAATAGCAGCACCAGTTGCCAGAGATATAAATGGTGCTTGAACTTTTGGATAGAGAGATTGGCGCCTAACTGTCATCAAGGGAGTAGGGACGCCAATTGCAGGAGAGAGGAGAAAACAAGAAAATATTGGCCTGGTGGGCCCGCACTTGGCCGGTCTGGCCTCCGGCAGCGGAAGCTATTGAGTCTCTATTAAGATCAGACTCTTTATACCATGTGGAAATAGAAAAAAACTTTTAATTGAAATGATTAATAATGTATAAGATTTGCTTCTGATATACTCACTCCGTCCCAATTTATGTGAAGGTGATTGACTTGGAAGAAAGAAAGGAAGACTTTTGAAACTTGTAGTCTAAAATGAGCTATAGATATTTGTGTGACTGTAAATCATTTTATTAAGGGTAAAATAGATATTTTAAAGTTAAGTTATTATTAAATATAGAAAGATATCATTCTTTTTGGCACTGACTAAAAAGGAAATAGTGTCATATAAATTGGGACGGAGGGAGTATAAGTTTTAGGCTATGTAGAATATGTTACGTATTCAATCCTATGCTATTAAGTAATGGTCGATAATTTAATATAGAATATCCTAAGGTATCCTAAAGAATACATTATAAGATTTTTCTTTCAAGTATAATGAATCTAGACCCATATTCACTTGATATTCCTTTTTTGCCAAGTAAGGTGAAATTTTATAAATTTATCAGCATAAAGGGTATGCTGGTATGAACAATTGAGCAGCACAAAAATAGTTCTCACAGATTATGCAAAGAACTGATAAAGTTGACTAAGGCCTCCACATTGTAACAATTATGTATCCCTCCCTGCCTTTGGTTGGGAAAATAAATAGAAAGGTTTGACAACATAAGGTGGTAGTAGATGAGTTATGTTGGTAATGGAAGTCCAAACTTAGCTTTTACTTTTACTGATGGGGTAGTTGCTGGAGGGCATTGGGGACATTGAAGTGGAGGAGTCATTCAGAATGTGCTAATTCCAGATGGTCTCAGTTGGACCTCTTTTTGCTAATTACAACTTACTGTAACAATAGTTTCTTATAGGATGGAAAATTAATGTCTCCAAATTAGTGATTTGTTGTGTTATTGACACGAAAGATCTGCAAATCAGAACTTGTCAGATTCTGATAGGTCTTTGATGGGATTCCCCCATAACCTGCAGGTCAAACACCAATAGTTGAAAAGAGGGGCATGAAGTTACACGTGGAATTTAAAGTTCAAAATATAGTTCAGGGTTGATATTCTACTTGAATCGTGAGTGTCATTTGACATGCAACTGTACTTATATTTTCACTTTTGTTTCCTTTTCCCAGGATGTGGTTCCACAGACCTTTGAGAGCTGATGATTGGATATTGTTTGTGGTAAGGAAAAGTTAAAGTACTTCTGATATTTTTTAAGAATGGTCATCCTTTTACTAGTGGTTTCCATTACTTGTAGCCTTAGTTCCAACTGTTTATCATTTTATAGATCCACAGTCCGGCTGCTTATAATGCACGTGGCTTTGTGTCTGGCCAAATGTTTAATAGGAAGGGAGAGGTAAAGTACTAGATCTGAGAGCTGCCAAAGTGTTTTATGTTAGTTATTTTTTCTTGCTTTGTTGATGTGCTTTCTTTAAATGCTTGTTAATCTCCAGCTCGTAGTATCATTGACTCAAGAGGGCTTATTGAGGCCAGCCAGAAAACCACATGCATTGCGACCAAAGCTCTAATTCATGCCAGGTTGAATAAAAAAGAGGACTATTTACTATATGTTCATTAACAGTAAAATTGCAGAACAGCTCAAATGAGTCCTATAGAGGTCGCGGATGAGAATAAAGATAGCTGCTTAACTTGTGGATGAGTCCAGATATAATTATATCTATATTTTATTCTACAGAACCACCTGCCATTGTCTCTGTACCTCTCACTTCACCTTTATATATTAGTTACCCGCCAAAAGAGGCGTTGATATTGTTACATTGATCGACCTACTATTGTTAAAGTTAAGTTATTTTTGTTAACAAGTTTCGTCATCTGCATTCACTGTTAAAGAGTAAAAATGTCGCAAACAATGCTTTGACTAAATTTCTAGTTTCACTCGTTTTTGGACACTCGCTCTTTGTTTCAGAAAAGTTCTTCACTGTAATTTCGTGCATGATATTCTCACAAGATTAGTTTCTGGGCTATTTAGAATTGAACTCTCTTTTTGAGCCCTCACCTGTTTGCCTTGTTTTAACTACAACAACAACATATCCAGTGAAATCTCACACCGTGGGGTCCGAGGAGGGTAGAATGTACTAAGGGCGGAGTATACCGACCCGACCCGACCACATACCAACCCTGCCCCGACCCCCATGCACTGTACCGGTATCGATATACCGATGTTCGATATCGGTACCGGTACGGGGCCGAGAAAAACATCCGACCCCGACTCACCCCGCCCCAGCCCCGACCCTTCCCCACCCCATCCGACCCCTACTAGCCGTTGCACAACGGCTTTGTACCAATTTGGCCGTTGTGCAACGACCAAATACCCCTCCCCCAACCCCCCTACCCCATAATATTTATTTTTAACCCTTAAGTTATTATATTTATATTTTAATCCAATTTTTTCAACTATAAATACTTCATTTTCTCTTCATTCTTTCTCACAAATCTTCCTACAATTACAATCGCTCTAATAATCTCTCAATCTATCTCTCATTCTCTTTACATTGTCTTCTAAGTATTCAATTTAATTTATTCATTTGGAAATTGGGAGTGAAGTTGACAACTAGCTTGAGGATCATCTGTTGAGCAAAGTTTTAATTTTCAACATCTCTCGATTACACGTCGATGTTACGTCGACGTTTGGTACATTCGTTCCTTTATTAAATTATTATTATTTCTTTATTTTAATTAGCGCACTTAATTTCATTATCTTTAACTATTTAAGTATTTATTAGCATAAATTAAAATGAAAGGATTAAGAGGTATGTTGGTTATGTCTGGTTCTAGTAGGGTGACAAGGGCAAGGGTCCTTCTAGTCATCCTATTCCTCCTAGACATGATGATTTTATTGATACTGAACATTTTCCTGAAGTACCATTAGATTTAGACGATGAGTTATTTTCTGAAAATCAACAAGAGTTTAATTTAGAAGAACATCTAGATAACACACCAACTAATCTAGATGACACACCCACTAATGCACCTCAAACTGGAACACCTCCTATTCCCCCTAGTATGAGACGAGGCCCAGCAGAACGAAAATTAACATCACATGTATGCGCTTTTTTTTATAGAGACTTACAAAATGAAGTAGCTATATGCAAAATTTGTAAAATTGTTTATAAATTTAAAATGGGAAAATGTCAGAGCGGGACGGGAGGTTTAACTACGCATTTGAATACCAAACACAAAATTAGGTGGGATGAATATAAGGCTAAAATCAAGGGTGAGTCAATGCCTTCTCAGTCGAGACAAACTTCACATACTGTCCTGCACCATGTACAGGGTCAAATTGACCCTATGACGGGGGCAGTTGTAGGCCATAAATACGATAAAATGAAAGATAGGGAAGAATTATCAAAATTAGTTGCAGTGGAGGGTTGCCTTTTTCATTTCCTGATTCTCCTGATTTTATTCATTATATAAGATCAATGTACAATCCTGCTTATAACGGTTTTCCTAGATCAACTGTTAGGAGACATGTTTTTAAATTTGCACACGAATATCAACAATATTTACGTTATTATTTATATCATTACCCTGGAAAAGTATCTGTCACATCTAATATAGGCCGTAGTACTAACGGTCATGATTATTTAACTGTAACATGTCATTGGATAGACTATAAATGGTCTATGTAAAAACGTATTTTAGCATACAGATATATAGATAGTAGGCACACTGGTATTTTTATTCAAGAAAATATTTCTTTTGTTTGCGATTATTACGACATAACTGATAAAGTCATGACTATTACATTAGATAACGCTTCTAATATTTCTGCTGTTAGATTATTAAAAACTCTATTAACTCCATCTTTTACAAATCATTTTCATATAAAATGTACATGTCATATTTATAACTTAGTTGTAAAGGATGGTATATCACTTTTTGAAGAAATTCTTGGAAAAAATCAATTTGCTATAAACTACATTTTTAAAAATAATAGAATACAACGACTAAAAGAATATAAAAAAACTTGTCACGATTGTGGTCTACCTTACAGAAAAGTTTCCGAAGAAGTATGCACTAGGTGTAATTCTTTATACAACCAACTACGTGTGAGTATAGACAACCTATAACCCAATTTTTTAACGCCCGTAATGAAAATTCTAGTGATATGCTTATAGATTTCGATTGGGATACAATTTTAGAACTTAATACATTTTTAGAGAAATTTTATCTAGCTACTAAAAAAAAATTCGATATTTATTATCCTGCTATTTCATCAATGTTATTTTATATTACTTAGTGAATATATGACAAAACCAGCTTATAAGGCACCTATTAAAAAATGTTTATAAAAATAAATAAAAAATTTATTCCTATTCCCCCAATATTTTTTATTAGTGCTGTATTAAATCCGTCTATTAAAATAGACGGTTGTAAAAATCTTGTTGAAACTATTTACGATTGCATAGATACACTTCCACCTCCAACTCCTAAAAATCCAAATGACCCACCACCTGTTGAAAAAAGACGAGAAGAAGTGTTGTCTAGCATTCAAGATGAATGTAAAAAATTATATACGCATTACCAACAAGAAAATGCTAGCAACCAACCGGCTTTCATGTCATCTTCTTTTTCTTCAACACAACCTCAAAAACGAAATGTTGTTTCTGCGGCTAGTATTCAAAGCCTCAAACAGAGAATGTTTAGTGGTACCGTTTCTAACCAAATTAACGAGTTTGATGTTTTTGTTTTGCAGAGTGTTGTACCGTACGAAGCAATTGAAAATGAAGAGGGACATGAAGACTTGCTAAAATATTGGAGGGAGAATGAGAAGAATTTTCCAACACTAGCAACGATGGCCCGAGATGTGTTGAACATTCAAGCGTCATCAACAGCGTCTGAAAGCGCGTTTTCTGCGAGAAGATTTCAAATAGGGGAGCACAGACATTCATTGGCGGGAGACTCATTAGAGATTGCAGTTCTATTCAGAGAGTGGATTTGTGCGGAGCGTAGGAGGTGCGTCCGGCCGGAGATCAACGAAGAAGAAGACTACAACTACAATGAAATCTTATCCGACGGATGTGCAAGCGACGTCGACCAATTTGACCAACAAATACCAATTCCAACCGAAGAACCACATGAAATTATAAAGAAACTAGAAAATGTGTTTCTTAAAATGTAATTCTTTTAATTGTAATTTTACTATGTTATTTATTTGCAACTTTCAATATCACGAAGTTGCAATTTTAAAATTGTATTACCAAAAAAAATCATACTTCTAGTCGAATAGTATAAGAGACACAAAAACAACCTTGGATGTTTTTATTAAACTATCTTATTGTGTGTGTGTGTGTTATTTATTTATTTAATTTAAAGACAAATAAAAAAATGACCCCACCCGACCCCACCCCGATCCCAACACCGACTTCTCGGATCGGCAGATGACCCCATCGCCTCCACCTCCGATCCCGCTGCATTCTCCACCCCGCGCACTCGACCCCGCCAACCCCGACCCGTCCTCGCCCCACCTCGACCCATTGGACAACCCTAGAATGTACACATACCTTACCTCCACCTTGGTAGGTAGATCGGTTGTTTCCGGGAAATAATTAACTACTACTCAAAGACAAATTAATTTATCAAACTCATATTAGATGTATTTGTTTACCATTTCAAAACCATAAAACGAGCTCATTGCACTGGCACCTAATTAGTTTGGGATTGAGGTGATGTTGATTGAATGTTTGAATTAGCCCGAAAACAGCAGTGGATTGGGATTTTTTTCATTCACTTCATCAAATAAACGAAAAGGAATTTATAGTGAACAAAAATTAAAAGCAAATTCATAGTTCCTTTTACATTAAGCAATATATGGAGTTGCTATTGACATAATAGTAAAAATAATACATATAAGTGTATTAAGTTCCCTTATTTTGCAATTCATAATCCATAGGTTGCAATTGTAGTTTTCTCGAAACTACGAAATTTATTTTTCAAAAACATTTTGTAAGAAGTCATTTAATTCTCACCAAAATCAAATCTAAAGGGCAAAAGGCTCTAAAGATATCCCGCCAATAAAAGCCCTCTCAGCCCAATCAACACACACAACTCCTACTATTTTATAGTTTCAACTTTCTAAGGAACTTTTAATTATAGGTGATAAATAGGTTTTAAAATTGAGTTAGAGTAACTCTAGTTTTTTTAATTGAGTAGGGGTGATAAACTTTGGATTAGTGATTAGAGAATTTTGACTCACCCCAAAGTTATATTTTTAACACTTTGACCCCAAGCTTTATTTTTTACACTTTGACCCCAAGCTTTATTTTTTACACTTTGCCCCCTAACTTTTATTTTTAACACTTTGACCCAACTCATCTAAACCCTACAGAGCCAAAAAAAAATGCGACAAATTTTTTGTTTGCCTGCGTCGTTTTCACCATTTTTTGCTCTTCTTTTTTGCTTCGTTTCTTCTTCTTATTCTGGTGCTCGTTTCTTCTTCTTCTTGACTGGATTTTGCTCAAGAAAGAAAAAAACAAGACCACCTGATTTTGCAACTTTTTGACTGGATTTCATTCGTGTAGCACTGATAATTACTTCATTTACGCATTCCATTGTTCTGCTTTCTTTTTCTTCTTCTTCGTCCGCCATTGTTGCTCAAGAAAGAAAAAAAGGTGACCACCCGATTTTGCAATTTTTTGACTGGATTTTGTTGGTGTAGCACTGACAATTATTTCATAAGTGTTTTCCGCTCATTTGGTAAGTACAACAATGATGTTTTATATCAATTTTTCACCTGAGTAAAAATCTACTGATTTTCCAACAACTTACAGTAGCTGTTGTAGTTGTTGCAACATAATGTGGTTGTTGCAACTTCTACAACAGATTATGAAGTTGTTGTAATTGTTAAATAAATAACATGCAACAATTGAGTGAGTTGTTGCAACAGGTATTCCACTTGTTGCAACAACTCAACGATCTGTTGGAGTCAGCTTCAGTTTTTGTCTGAAACCGAACCCAAAAAACTGAAGCCACTTCTAACAGATTATTGACTTGCTGCAACAAGTTATATAGTTGTTGCAACAGGTGTTCCAGTTGTTGCAACATGTGTTCTACTTGTTGCAACAACTCAACTATCTGTTGGAGTCGGCTTCAATTTTTGTCTGAAACGTAACCCAAAAAACTAAAGCTGCTTTCAACAGATTATTGACTTGCTGCAACAAGTTGTATAGTTGTTGCAACAGGTGTTCCACTTGTTTCAACAACTAAACTATCTGTTGGAGTCGACTTCGCTTTTATCCAAAGCGTAACCCAAAATCAAGTCGCTTAACAGATTATTGACTTGCTGCAACAAGTGTACTACTTGTTGCAACAACTCGATAATCTATTGGACATCTTCAACAGTCTGAAATATTACCCCAGAAAAACTGAAGCTGACTCCAACAGATTAGTGACTTGTTGCAACAATTTTATTACCTGTTGCAGCAAGTAGTCCACTTGTTCCAACAAATCAATAATCTGTTGGAACAATTGCTGCAGCTGTTTCATTTTGTTATAGATTGGTATGTACTCTCATGACCAATTTTTGTTAAACAAAATATCTTCAGGTACCTCGAACACCACTAATGGGGGACTCAATAACAATAGGGGTTGATTGTCATGGTGAATGGATCGAGAAGAACAATCAATATATTTGGCGATGGAAGGGTAGTGACACGTTAGAGACGATAGCGATGACTGTCCAAAGAGATGTTATGTTCGAGAATTTTGTGAAACCTAATCATCACCTATTGCGAATTAACTTGTGAACCAAAAGATCTTGCCATCACTTACATGCACAACTTTTTTGAAAATCAGAGGGTCTTGCAATTTAAGATAACTGATCAGGTTCGTTTGCGTGCTTATTTGAATGATGTAGCTAGGCCCATTTTAAGGGTATACGTTGTTGGAAGCCCGGTAGAGAACCACAATTTATCTCAAGACCAACAAGATGTGTTAAATGATGAATTAGATGAGATGGATGTGTATATTCCAGATAATGGAAGTGGGGCTGACCCGATTTCTATACCCGAAGTTGCGAGCAATACATTGGGAACTACACAATCAATACAGTCTAGCCATGTTCAAGATGATGAAACATGTTTTTATAAAGGAATGTCATCCAAGAATAAGGAAGAACTAGCCACTTGGTTGAAACTTGCTTGCTTGAAAAAAGATTTTAGAATCAAGAAGGTGATTAATTCGCGTACTGTGTATTGCTTCAGATGTGTACATCCGGAGTGCAAGTGGTGGCTGAGGGTTGTAAAGCTTTTAAGTTCTGACATATTTTGTATTAGAACCTACATAAAGCATCACACATGTGGTTCTGAGCACATTACGAGTCATAATCCACACGCTACTGCGAAAGTCATTGGTGAATACTTCAAAGATAAGTTTCATTACGGTAAAGGCACATCTACAAAAGATATGAGTCAATCAATCCGTACAGATTTGGGTTGTAAGGTAAGTTATTGGAAGGTCTGGAAGGGCATGAAGATGGTAAAGGCTTTGACAAGGGGGACACATGAGCACGGGTATGCGGTGCTTGATGCGTACCGTTATATGCTTCGTTCTGCAAATCCAGGAAGTAAGACGACATTGAAGGTTGATGAATATGAGAAGTTCAAGTATTTTTTTGTAGCCTATAAGGCTTGGATGCTTGGTTTGCGCAAATGAAAAAAGTCATAGCTGTCGATGAGACATTCTTGAGGATCAAGTACGAATGAGTGTTGATGTCAGCAGTTGCACAAGATGCGGAGAATCATATTTTTCCAGTGGCATTTTGTGTAGTGGACAAGGAGTGTGATACTTCGTACAAATATTTTTCTGAACAAATGAGAAGCTATATAGAGGATGCCCCTGAGTTGTGCATAATTTATGATAGACATCTAAGTATCAAAAATGCGGTTTCAATTGTCTTCCCTACATGTCATTATGGTTTTTGCATGAGGCATCTAGGAGAAAATCTGAGAACCACCTTTCACAATGGGGCGGTCGTATCTCAATTTTATAAAGCAGCAAAAGCGTACAATATTGATGTCTTCAATGACCATTTCAATCAAATCAGAGATTTTCTTCCTGGGGCCGCCGAATATATTGAACGTGCTGGATTCCACAGATGGAGCAGGACATTCTGCCCCGGAAATAGGTATTTTCACATTTATATTTCCAACAAGTAACGTATCTGCTGCAACTAATAGGTAACTTGTTGCGACAGATATTGTACTTGTTGTGATTTCTGACACAGCTGAGCCTCAACCACATGTTCCAACACTAATATGTTTGTTTTGTCAGGTATGATTTTATGACGGCAAACGCTACTGAGTCGGTGAACTCAATGTTCAATGTTGAAAGAGAATTTCCCATTACTGCTCTATTTGATTCCATAAACAGGAGGTTTACTGAGAAATTTTATGAGAGACGTATGGATTTCATCGACTCACCAACTATCTTTGTTCCCTTAATGGAAAAAAATATATCAAAATTTGTCAACTTGGGTAATAAGTTATTGGCCCATTGTCAAGCCCTTTTTTCGACCGTGACATTCTTTTAGCGGATCCTGCTTAAGAAAAGGTTAAAAAATAAAATAAATGCTAAAAGATGCTAAAGGTGCTAAAATGCTAAAAAGATGCTAAAAGTGTTAAGTAGATGCTAAAGTACTAAAAGGGTGCTGAAAGTGCAAAATAATACTAGAAGGTAAAAGGTGCTAAAGGGTTCGCGGAGTCGCCACCTAATTAGTTTTGGTGAATTAGGATACCTAAATGTCAGCTAGGTTAAAGTCAACATTAACTCCGTTTTAATGGTCTGCAAAACTAGTGTGAGATTCTGGGTAAGTGTTCTTTATTAATCTAGAGGGAATGAATTAATCATCCTCTAAGATCCGCTAACTTGCGGTTGTCCTGCCAAACTTAGGTTGATTATTATGCTAGAGAAAGTGCGTGTTTAAAGGGACGTTGCAAGCGTTTTATAAAAGAGTGCATTTTTTATAAAAGATTTATAAGACTAATGCTATAAAAATATACGTAAAGTTTAAAAGTATGCCTTTATAAAATGATGCAAAATTGATGTATTTACTAAAGATATGCATTACAAAACCGATTTTGATTAACATATGCAAGGTATGATATAAAAGATGCTATTTTTTACAATTAATAATAAGAAGATAATTTTATCATGAAATGAATTATAATGTCATTCAGTAATTTATGGGAAAATCAATTTCTTTTGTTATGCATTAACTTCATGATTAGATATGCAATTTTATTTGTTAGGCAAGAGATTAGACATGCATGACAAGCCTAAGATAAATAACTAGGAGTGCATTTTTAATTACCTTCCCACCTTATATATTCAAAGTCTAATTGCTCCGGCTCTCCTATTAATTGCAAAGTTAGATAATAAAATTACAAGAAACAAATAAAGACATAAAAATGAGACAAGGAGGTTAAGAGAGTAAAGGGATTGAAATAGATGACTCCGTCCTATTTTGTTTTTCTAGGAATTGTTGATGAGGGACGATGGATGCTCATAGATGTGGTCGTCATTTGAAGTAGTTCATGACGAGTCTTGCCATGAGACTCTTGGTTGCTCCGGTGCATTTCATGTGAAAAATAAGAAAAAAAAGATTAGTATCAACCCAAATAATACTAACAATACAAATAAGAGAGTGACATAGTTATACAAGCTTCACCCACACCCACAGAGGTATGCCCAAATAGGATTTCGCAGGAGGCATAGTTACGTATCATTATCCTAACTGTTCTGGATGCAAAAGTAAACAAGCAAAATATTTTGGATTTTACAAATACACATAAGCCTAGTAGGGCCTCATGAATAAATTCCTTAAGTTTGTATACAGAAGTCGGCTTAAATTAATCACCTAAATTGTCGGTAACACACATCGGCCAACACTATAGTTCAGAATTTCATTCTTTAACTAGATAGACATTTAGACTAGATGATTGAACTTACAGTGGTATTACTTAATAATGAATAAACAGTTAGCAAATCAAATGGGCTTATTCCAGATATGTTCATGGACCAGACAGTGCGGGAGTGAAAACAGCGACTTACAGGCCTAATGATTAGGCAAAATTTTCAAACAAAGAAGAAGGCAAACGAGCTGATAGGGGCCTGGGATTTTATCCAATAGTTTTATTATAACTGATCCACAAGTATTCCAACAAGAGAAAACACAAATAAAAAAATCATAGCATGATCCAGCTGATTGTAGCAGGCATAATTAACATTTTCGGGTTCCTTATGCAGTGAACTTAAATAAGAATTGAAGGCAATCTTAGATATTTCCGGGATAGCCGACAACATACCAGGACATGAACAAACATACTTCAGACTTCTAACATTGACTATGTTCAATAAGCCAATTTGAATTTAAGTCTCCGGTATGCAACATATATGAGAATCTCGAATGCAAAAAAAATAGAACCGACACCTACAGATTTCAGATTAAGTATGTACAAAATCCAGAAACAGTGTGCTTCGAGAGCTATCCCATTTTGACATTTTTATGCTTGGTTTTCCTAATTCAGTTCAAGTTCAATATTTTCTTACTAAGACAACTAATAAACAAGGCGACCAAACCAGTTGGGAATGAATCAAATAATCAAGTTTGGACTATACTTTTCAGATTCATTTAAACATTACTCTAGTTCTACATGAAAAAATAATCTCGACCATAAGGACTAACAACACATCTATACTAATTTGTTTACACATTTGTAGCTGACACAACCACCCAACTAACCAGAATAGCCATTCCAAGCAATGTTTCGACCCAAACGCACTTAAGGCATAGTTATGAAGTTTAACAACAAAAATAAAAAAATGCGATCAGCGATTCACTTAACGCGTATGAACAGTCATCGACACCCACCAGACTTAGACAAAATCAGTCATATAATACACATTTCACACACCCTAATACTAAAGGAAATCAAAGGAAAAGGGGTGATAAATTACCTTCTCCGGCAATGACCGAGATAACAGATCAAGTCGTCGATCCGATCCACCGAGATTTGTGCTTATGCGATAAAGAAGGACGAGGCTTCGATGCTGAAAGTGGATGTCGAAGTTGAAGGTTGTACGAAACTAGTGCTCGAGAATGTTCGTGTGGAGCAATTAACTGATGCTAAAAGGTATTAAGACTGATTTTCGATGCCTACTGATTGCTCTGTTTTTTTGGATGTTGGTCGATGCCTATTCCTAATGAATTGATTCTGTATTTATACAGCCCTCGCTAGGGTTTGAAAAGATGGTAAGAAATCCCCAAGATTCGATCTTTGATTCTAAAACTTTGGAGACGATTTGGGCGTAATTAGTGCGATTTGGATATGGTCAAAAATCTGATTTTTTTTTCCAGGATTTCGTGGTTTAGGAGGTGATTTTATACTAGTTTCGGATGGTAAGTAATGGTTTTCCTAAGATTTGTTCTAATTTTGGGATTTATTTCACTCGATTTGTGTGTGCTGATTTTGGTACGATCTGAAGAATATAAGGGATGATTTTGGTATGATTATGGTAAGGATATATTATGGTTATGGTAGGGGAAGATGCGATTCTGGTTAAGGAAGGCGGAGGCGTCGGCTAATGGCGATTAGGGTTGTTGAGGGAGAAAGGAAAAGGTTTTGTTTTTTTAGGTTGAGGGTTATTTGGGCAGGCTTTGGGCGGAAAGGCTGAAGAGGAGGATAAAAGATGTGGGCTGCGGGTTGGGCCATGGGAATTAGATGTGGGCTGGTGAGTTATTAATAAAAATGGTGTTGGGCTTGGACGATTTTGGACTAGCTTTGGGTGTTAGATTGAAGTATTAGTGTTTATTAAATTTGAGTAGAGTTTTATGTGTTAAATCAAAATTAGTGGGAAATAAAGATGGGGTTTAAATTATTTAAATGCTAAATGCGGATATGATATTTAAGGATTGCTTAATGCTTTTATAAATGTGATGCCGTTATTAAAATCTTATTTATTATGCGTATTTTGCGATGTCAAATTGAAATTCAATGGAGTTTAAATTGTTTATGAAATTGCTTTGGGTATTAATAAATATAGCTTTAATTTTGAGGAATGTTTGATGCAATGCCATTGTTAAATAATTTATTTTATGTATTTATTTATTTATCATTAAGAATTGTTTGAGTTTTAATTAATGAGAAATAGGGCTTAAATTATGAATAATATTCATGAAATTGCTTGTTATTAAAATGACGAATGCGGACGTGAAACTCAAGGTGTGCTTAATACTCTACGTAAAATGCGGCGTCATTATTAAATCGTTTATTTATGCATGTATTAATGTTTTATTGTTGCATTTTACTATTATAAAATTATTAAAAATTATTTTGAAAACTAGTGTAATTTTATAGTTAATGGTTGGACGAGAGGGTCAAAATTGGGTGTCAACACCCATCAAATTGCCAACTACAAGTTCAGCGTCATCGGCCACGGTTCAGTCGCAACAGTCGATCTGCAAAGAAAATCTTGTACTTGTAGAGTTTTTAACCTGGACAAAATACCTTGCCCAGATGCTATGGCAGCGCTTCGAGTCCAGAGTCCAAAATGGTGAAGACTTTGGAAGGCGAATTTATGACTACTCATCTCCATATTACAGGGTGGAGAATTACATAATAGCATACTGTGAGGAAATGAATCCCGTGCCTTCTGAAGAATCTTGGAAAGTTCCTATGGAGATTTTAGATAGAGAAATACCTCCTCCACATGTTGATCCGAGCAAACCGGGAAGAAGACGGACAAAGAGGAGACGTGGAATCGGGGAATCACTTGCAACGAGGAAAAACAAATGCTCCATATGCAAAACATGTGGCCATAAAAAAACTACATGCCCAAACCGAATTATTCCCTAGTTGTTAAATTTGTAATGTCTTGTAATAATAATTACTATTGTTTGTGTTTGTGAAATTGGATTTTATGACATTTTTATGTTGTTTCTGTTAGTAAAATTGGTTTAAATGATATGTTGATCTTGCTCAAATCACCAATGTATGTTCTGTGATTTTGCAATTTCTGAACAGTTTTCACCAACTAAAAATTTTGTTGCAACAGCTGTGTAACTTGTTGGGATTTTGCCAACCAGTAATCAAACTTGTTGCAGCAACTAACTTAACTTGGTTTTCCAACAGATGGTTCAGTTATTGCAATATATGGGTTAGTTATTGCGATAAATCTAACTGTTGTTTTAGAAATTGCAACAAGTTGATAATCTGTTGCAACAAGTTTGTGATTTGTTGCAACAGATGAGTCAGTTGTTGCAACAATATGTAAATTTGTTGCAACAGATGGTTCAGTTGTTGCAACATATGGGTTAGTTGTTGTGATAAATCTAACAATTGTTGAAGAAGTTGCAACAACTGAACCATTTGTTGCAACAGATCACAAACTTGTTGCAACAAGTTAATAATATATTGCAACAAGTGTATTATCTATTGTAACGAATGAGTAACCTGTTTAATAGCTTCACATTTAGTAAACAATAAGGATCATTGATTTTCGTTGTTTAAACCTTGTCATACTTTAGTGGTCTAACGAAAATGAAGATTGTGCTAAATATGGGTGAATCAAGTAGTTCTCATCAAATTACACCAACGATCACTCGATTTGGGAAGTATACGCTTAGTTGATCATATGTCCTGACTCAGAATATCATCAAATTGGTTAGAAATATTTAGTAAATAATAAGTATCATTGGTTTCGTTGTTTACACCTAAATATGGGTGAATCAAGTAGTTTTCATCATTACATCAACGATCGCTCGATTTGGAAAGTATACGTTTAGTTGATCATATGTCCTTACTCAGAATACCATCAAATTGGTTAGGAACATTTAGTAAACAATAAATATCATTGGTTTTCATTGTTTACACCTAAATATGGGTGAATCAAGTAGTTCTCATCAAATTACACCAACGATCGCTCGATTTGAGAAGTATACACTTAGAATTTTTCCATCAAAGCAATGAAATTACCGTCTAATCCATTAAGGATGTTAGTAGATAAATATATTGATCACTAAATATCATTGAATCTCTTTGTTTAACACTAAATATCATTGATTTCCTCTGTTAATAACTAAACATGTGTGACTTATATCCTAGTTGTTGCAGCAATTTCATGATCTGTTGCAGTAATTACATTATCTGTTGCAGCAATTGCATAATCTGTTGCAGCAGTTGCATAACCTGTTGCAACAAGTACATAATATGTTGCAGCAATTACATAATTTGTTGTAGCAGTTGGATAACCTGTTGCAACAAGTACATAATCTGTTGCAACAAGTAACATAGTTGTTGAACAAGTCATATCACTTGTTGGATGAAACAAATAATGCACTTATTGCAACATATTATTAACTTGTTGCAACAACGAACTCATTTGTTGTAACATATTACAAACTTGTTGCAACAGATGGGTAAGTTGTTGCAATTTCTTCAACAATTGAAAGATTTGTTGCAACAACTGACTCATCTGTTGCAATATATCACAAATTTGTTGCAACAGATGGGTAAGTTATTGCAATTTTTTCAACAATTGAAAGATTTGTTACAATAACTGACTCATCTGTTACAACAGATCACAAACTTGTTGCAACAGATTATCAACTTATTGCAACTTCTAAAATAACAGTTAGATTTATCGCAAGAACTTGTAATTTGTTGCAACAACTAAACCATATGTTGCAATAAGTTTGTAATATGTTGCAGCAGATGAGTCAGTTATTGCAATAAGTTTGTGATATATTGCAACAGATGGTTCAGTTGTTGCAACTTCTTCAACAACTGTTAAATTTTGTGACTTGTTTAAAACTACTAAAACCATTTAACATAATGTATTGAACACAACTTAAATAATGAACAGATAATATATACTTAACAAAATGTCTTAGAAAAGTACTGAACACCTAATATATACTTAAATTACATAATGTCATAAAACCTCCTAATATATACTTAAATTGTTCATCAGGCCACATTTTGACTCCAAAAAATGCAAAATTAATGAATTGTTTATCAACTCATCTTAGGGCTCCAACACCTTTTCAATGACACCTAATGTCCATCTCCATTGCATCCTCCCTACAGAGTTGTTGCTGATTAGACTTTCGGGTTTTGTCACAGTTGTGTCGGTAAGCAAAGCCTCCATAAAAGCAATTGACCACGAAACATATGCCCTACTAGTGACATTGCGGTGGAGATTCTGTAGCCTATTGATTTCCCACGATTCATTGAGTAACTTTGCATGCAAGTGTGCGAACATTCCACTATGTTGCAATAACTTGGGCCACAATTCCATTACCGGCTCCATGAAACAAAAGAAATCAGATTCTTCGTAGACAGGAGTGTTGCACTCATACACATTTACCACTCCCTCTTCAATCATGAACTCGAGAGTGACAAACTGTGTGACATTAATATTCATCATTGTTAAAACCCTCTTTCCATCAGAGGCACGACATTTGGAATTGTACTTTCTTTTGTCAATTCTGCGTACCTCTTGGACATGTTGTTGTAAAAGTTGAGGTCCACAATTATGTCAGTGGAATCATAGTACTCAGGGAAATTGATTTGCCTCATACGCATTAGAAGCATGACTTCATCTACATACTAAAGTAAAATAAGTAAAACAGTTAGTAACTTGGTGCAACAGATTCAACAGATTATCTACCTGTTGCAACAACTAGTTAACTTGTTGCAACAACATACTGAATTAGATAGATATATACAAGTGTTGAAACTTAACCAATCCTTCCACCAAACGTCCATGCTTGTCAGAGCATTGAAGTCTGTTTCTCCAAATTCATGCATTGAGTACAAGGTTCTCCCACTCTTTTTGGACTTGATTGCAGTCTCAACCTTATTCTTTCTTTGGCATATACAGGCTTGAAAATATCCACATTCTTTAGCACTTTTGGCCCAACATCAAGAAGAGGAGTCTCAATTGACTTACTGGGAGTAGCAACAGATCTTCTTGATCTAACTGATGCAAGTGCCTTGGCAATTGTTTTTCCCCTTCTGCGAGCATGAACAAGAGTATAAGGTAAGGAAAGATTCTTTGATGGTTTGATACCTCTCTTGGATATCAACCTCTGTATAGAAGTGTTTGTGGCTTCTTGGGCCTGCGCCAATTCTTCAACCTTTCTAATCAAATTATCCATTTTGTCCTTGCAAGTGGTGCACTCACAATAACATGAGGGCACCTTAGAAGTACCGGCACCAACATCAACAAATCTTCTACCACTCAATCCACCACCACTAAAATTATCACCAAACCCGGAAAAATCCCTCAATCTAGGAACTGGAGTAAATCCACCAATATTAGCATCATCATCTCTTAATTTTTCCCCAGCAATACTTACTGGGACATCATCACCAACACCACCACCACCAACAATAACATCAACATGCTGAACACCACCACCAACAGCATCAACACCAACACCAACAGCAACATGACCACCACCACCAGCTACAACATCATCAACTCTAGTGATGACTGTCACTCCAGCCAATTCCCCTTTGAACCCATCAATCAATCTGTCAGACACAGATTCTATGGGGACAAAGGTGACAAGGCATGTCATCTCCATCTCTCTTATTGTTGGGACAAGCCATGGGTTCACAACCTACAACAAAAAAGTAGATATATCATAATGGTACTAAATCATAAAAAGCAAAACCTATTTAAAATAAGTTATCAGGTTGTTGCAAAAGGTTACACATCTGTTGGGCAATGTCCAACAGATAGGTAACTTGTTGCAGCTGGTATCTCGTCTGTTGGAAAATTTCCAACAGATGGGTAATTTGTTGCAATAGGTTGCTCATCTGTTGGATATTGTAAAACAAATTAGTAATTTATTACAACAGATTATTGTACTTGTTGTAAAAACTTACAGTAACAGATTCAGAAGTTATCAAATTAACAAATAAAGTGATATGTTGCAATAGTTGTGGTACTTGTCAGAAATTGTCCAATAGATTGTCAACTTGTTACAGCAGATTTATCATCTGTTGGACAACTTATTGTAGAGGGTATATCATCTGTTGGATATTGTACAACAAATTAGTAATTTATTGCAACAGATTATTGTACTTGTTGTAAAAACTTACTGTAACAGATTCAGAAATTATCAAATTAGCAAATAAAGTGATATGTTGCAACAACTGTGGTACTTGTTGGAAATTGTCCAACAGATTGTCAACTTGTTACAGCAGGTTTATCATCTGTTGGACATTTTCCAACAGATGGGTAACTTGTTGCAGCAGGTTACTCATCTGTTGTAAAAAACTTGTTGCATGTTATAACAGATTCATCTGTTGGGTAACTTGTTGCAACAGGTTAATAATATCCAACAGATGCATAACTTGTTGCAACAGATGCATGTGTTGTTGCAGCAGATTATAAAAGTTGTTGCAACATCTAGTCATCTGTTGTGTTCTAATGCTTACAACTTCCTTAGGGGGGTTGAAAAGGTCAACACTCAATTTTGTGTTGTTTCTGGCAGTGAGCCATCTAAGAATTCTTAGATAGGTAACTTATTTGGAGTAATCCTTGACTTGATGCATGAGGTGAGGAATGACTTCAAATGTCCAAGCCTAGAAAAAAAGATACCATAAAAAATCAAAATAGTGATTGAAATAAAAAAAGGGTAAAACATTAAAGAAAATTTACCATGAAAGCCCAAGGGAAGCCATATAGGTTTTGTGTCTTCCCCGTTGGCTTCAAATCCTTCATCAAATATTCAACAGTCAAGCTAAAGATTTGAAAACCCCAGGCATAGTTGTTGAAGGCATCATAGTCCTCAGCAAGTTTAATCAATCCAAGCGGTATGTTGTTGTTTACGTCCCTTGTCCAGAGAACACTGTGCACAAACCAAATTAAGCATAGTGCCTCCTTGTGCTTTTTTGAGAAAGTTTTGGACTCCAAGTCTTCCAACAATTTCTTTTTAACGTAGTTTTTTCCCACTAAGTTTACCAAAGAGACATCATTCTTAGCTTTGGAACCCTTTGCTTTCGCCGCCAAGGCCCGGTGACTTGGTTAATACAACAGTAGGAAGAGGCTCACAAGGAAAACATCTCAATCCGGTAACTATGGCAAACTCCTTCATGCCAAAGCAAACCGGCATGCCACATTGATCCAAATCTCATCATTTCTATTACAAATAATCTTACGCTTCAAAAGCTCCAAAACCATTGTCATTTGAAATCGGGCACCGGTATCTTCGGCAAATCTAAATAGAACCCAAAGCAGCTAGCCCTAAAGAAATTCTCCAACCCCTGTTGCCGGAGAATGCCCATAAATGTGTCAAAGCCATTTCCCATGGTTGATCTAACCACAAAATCACTGGACAAATCCTTATTTTCATTCAATGCATCGCCACGCCGCATTTTCAATCTTGAACTTGATGACCTCCTCAATCGAAGGTCTATTGGGATCATGACACTACTAGAAGACTCAACAAGATTGACATCTACTGTTATACCCCGTGGTTCGGGCCTGGACCGCGGTCAAGGGTCTCAGCCGCGGAGAGGCGGCGCCAAGCGCGCAGTGATTGTAGGCCGCGGCGCGGAAGTCGTGGTCGCGAAATCGAGGAGTCGCTGAAGTTTCAGCGCCGCGGCGCCGGGAAGCAGGGTCGCGGCGCCGGAAGATCCGAGGGTTCGCAGGAGTTGCGGCGCCACGGGAAGGCCAGCGCGCCGGCGCGAAATCAGCGAAAAACTTAGGAAAAGTCGATTTTTATTTTGAAAGGGCCTGAGTGGGGGACAAGTGTCCCCCCCATCTGATTTTTACATGCATATATTGACCAAGTCTTAAAGACTTGGTCATTTGTCATCTCTCTCTTTGAAAAACCTCTTCCTTCTCTCTAAATATTTCAAGCTCCTCCTCTCTCTAAAAATCCAAGAGGATTCTAGCCTTAAGAAAAATCAAAAATTAAAAGAAGGAAGGCTTGTGGCTAGCTTGTGAAGGTGGTGGTGGTGGTATTCTTGGTAGAAAGGCTAGCAAATTGTTGGATAAAATTTGGCTAAAGCTCTAAGGTAATGATTCTTCCTCTATTATTAGTTTATAGAGTTGCATGTTAAGAAGAAAATACTTATGGTGGTAAATAATGCTCTTAGAGTCATTGCATGCTAGAAATGTGGGTTGAATATGAAGGATTTGGTTAAAAAAATATTATGAGCATGTTGTAGCCTAAAAAACCACCTTAGAATTGTTAAGTGTACTATTATAACTTATGGGGCAAAATTTTACACACCCAAGATTAGGTGTGTAATCCCCTTTGTGTTGGTTTGGTTGTTGGGCCTTAATAAGGCGTTTGAATGTTGAAAATCGGCCTTTGAAAAGGTGGCAAAGTGAGTAGAAACAAAGGAAATGCTGCCCAATTTTCCTTAGGAATTGATAACTTGAATTTGGAATTTCTACATTGAAATTAGAGGTTAATAAACACACTATGGTTATTATAGGTTGACATATTACTTGCGGTAGTTGGACTTAGCAAGCGGATTGACCAAGGAGGTATGTGGAACTTTCCTATCTCTTGAGCATGAGTAGTTGTATCTATGTAGTACGGTAGACGTACAAGATTCGATATCTTTCACTTGTTTTAAAGTATATTGGTACTTGTTTCATTTTAAAAGTATAAGTCCCTTGGATTTAGGGAAAATGTAATTGACAAAGGAATAACGCTAATATAATGACTTTATGGGAAGTTGGTTATATTAGTTTTTGAGAGGTTCACAAAGAAAGGTTTACTCTAATTAAAACAAGTACGGGTAAAGGATTTGAAACTAAGAAAGGTGAATTGATTTTTAGGCATTGGTTGCCTAAGGTTTTAAAGGAAATGAAGTCACTTGATTTAGAAGCCTATTATATTTCTAAAAGGAAATGTGACTTGTCTTGAAAGAAATCGTAACTTGATACTATGGTGATTAGTATCTTGGAATTTTGTATAAAAAGAGTTATTTCTTAAAAAGTTAGAAGTACATGGTACTTGGGTTGAATTCCCGGATTTTCTATTAAAAGACATGTTAGTGCCTTGGGATACTAAAATGAGAGGATATATTGATAATGTTAATAAGAAGTTAGGGATTTCTTAACTTGCTTATGTTATGATAAGCGGTAGTGCTTATGTTATGATAAGCGGTAGTGCTTATGTTATGATAAGCGGTAGTGCTTATGTTGTGATATGATAGGCCGGTAGTGCTTATGTATGATATGATAGGCCGGTAGTGCTTATGTTATGTATGATAGCCGGATGAGCTATGTTATATATTTATATTATTACGGGGTAAACCCCGGGTTATTATTTATGCCATGGATTTGCTACCCATGATGCGAGTGCGGCGTTTGCACTCATGCGGATCCGGACCACAGGATCCATGCGGGTGAAATAGTCACATGCGAGTACGGCGATGGTACTCATGCGGGTCCACAGGATCCATGCGGGTGAAATAGTCTCATGACGAGGCGGATGACCTCATGCGGGTCCACATGACTCATGCGGGTGAAATAGTACCAGGAGTAAGATTGCTTAATGATACTACGGGCGAGGTACCCTGTTTTGATCGTGAGCCTCCTATTTTTATGTTATAAGTTTTATACTTGTTACTCTCATTGTTGGTAAGGCACAGGGCAAGGAAATTGATTTTTATCTATGACTCCAGCTTATTTTTGACTTATGATATTACTACGATTTTCGGTTTACATACTTGGTACGTTGTGTCGACCCTTCGCCGAAATTTGCGTTAAATGCTGCGGTAAGGAAGCGGTGGTAGATCCTCATTCCTAGGATCTCTTACTCAGGTGTCAGGAGCTCAATTTCTTCGGAAGCTCGACTTTTGGTATGGTTCTCCCCGGTGTTGTGATATTTTGTACATTCAGGACGGCGGGGCCCCTGTCCGTCATAGTGTTACTTATTCTTAGGCTTGTAGTCTTGGCATAACTTGGGTTGTTTAAGGATATAGTATTCGTTTTGATGTACTTTTGGGTAGCCATTTTGGGCTGTGATTTATACTATTATGGTTGTTTTACCTTGAGTTTATTTCACGGTTTTCTCGATGTTGTGTCACGAGGTGCGGGTCAGGCACGGCCACGGACCCGGGTCGGTCGTGACAAAAGTGGTATCGAGCGATTAATCCTCGGAAGGGTCTGAGCCGTATCTAGTAAGTCTTGATTATCGGTGTGTTGTGCACCACATCTATAATCGTGAGGCTACGGATATTTAGGATTGGTTTCCATTTCTTTCACTCTAAGATCGTGCAATGTAGTATGTTATAGGTTGAATTTCCTCCGACGTAAACTTTGTGTATCGCTTATGCCTCCACGCAGCGCCGCGGCGTAAGGCAAGCGATGGAGGAACTACTAGTAGGCAACCGAGGTTACCGAGCACGAGCCCGATCCTACGGATGTGGTGTTTGGACGGCGAGTTCTACCACGCCGCCACCCAAGAGAAATGCGAGCGGCCATCGAGACGCGGTACGAGCCTCCATCCAGCCGAGGCGAGGATATGGACTACTGAGAGATGGCCCGATTACTAGCGAGATTGTGGCGCATACGAGATAAGTGAAGCAGCGATTCCATTGCATTCGTAGTTCAAAGACCGAAGCTTGAGGCGAGGACTTTGAGTTGCAGCCACCGAGTTTTATGGGTCGAGGCACGAGATGATCCTCGGGAGTTCATCCGACGATTCTGGCGATCAGAGGTGATCGGGCCGGAGACCGAGTCGGTGGTACTAGGTTCGCATCGGCTACGGACACCGCAGCTGATTGGCGGTATGATTCATGGTAATCGCCCCGGGAGCATGCGCTTCACTGTTTGGGACGAGTTCTCGAGGCGTTACTGGCCATTTCTTGCCTCCGCGGATGGCGAGGGCTCGCCGATAGATTTTTGACGCCGAGACAGAATGGGCGGACGGTCCGAATACATCGGAGTTTGATTCATTGGCTAGGTATGTGCCCGCTTTGGTAGCGCATGTAGGGCGAGTGCACCGCTATGTCACAGACTCGATGATCACTTGGCCGAGAGTTGCACGGGGTGGCTCTTGTGGGCATGGACATTGCCCGCACGCAGCACGCACTGCGGCAGGTGTGAGGGCAGCGACGGATCGAGAGGTATCAGCAGAAGAGGGCCAGGACAGCAGGGTCCTCTGGTAGTTTTAGCGTTCTGTTTTGCGGAGTGTGATGACTTGTAGTGGCTCAAGTGGTTAACCTGGTACCCCCGGGAACCACAATCCAAGGGAACGCGGCCTATTCCCTTTGGCTATATAATCGTGCGGTTTCTGGGAATTTAAAACCCGATTTCCTCCATAAATTCTCCGATCCAAATGGCAGAGAAGTTTCTATATTTATACCTTTTCTTGTTGGAGGGGCGACCGTACGTTAAACTACCAAAGAAACTAGGGTAAAACGCCACGTATCATCCACTCGGCTCAAGCCGAGGAGAGATAAAGAAAAATCAAAGATATAGTGATCGTGCCGTAAGACCTTGTTCCTTTCTTAGTTTTAGGGGTATACAACCCCAGCAGCAGACCATATTTGCACCACAGCCGGTCCAGAGCGCTCCTCCACCATCTTCGGGACGTACAGAGTATTTAGGAGCAGGACAGGGTTCCGTGGCCGGGTTTCAGAGGACGAGTTCGGTCGAGATGAGGCCCCCTATGCCTCGGTGTGGTCGATGTGGTGATTGCCATTATGGGAGTGTCGTATTCTCCGAGAGCTTGTTACTCTTGTGGCGAGGCCATTTGAAGAGAGATTGTCCGTCGAGGCGGCGGAGTGCCATGGCTCGGTAAGCGAGTTTAGTTCTTTGGTCTCATCTTGATGGTTGGCGCCCGGGGCGAGGATGTTCACGGGCCAACAGGCCGCGGCAGGGGTCGTGGCAGGGGTTCCAGTTCCAGCGGTCCTCAGAACCGCATTTATGCTATGTCCAGCCGCCAGGACCAGGAGGCGTCACCTGATGTCGTCACATGTACATTGTTGGTCTCTTGATGTGATGTTTATGCTTTGATAGATCAAGGTTCTACCTTGTCCTATATCTCCTCATATTCTTTGGTATAATAGGGATAGAGCCCGAGTCCATAGAATCCTTTGAGGTGGCTACGCCGGTAGGTGCTTCGGTGGTAGCTGAGCGGGTATATAAGGCTTGCCCAGTGACTATAGATGGTCGTCAGACTCTAGCTGACTTGATAGAGTTGGATATGGCACTTGATGTGATTATGGGTATGGATTGGCTAGCGTCTTGCTACGCCAATGTGGACCGCAGAGAGGTTAGTTCGGTTCCGGTTTCTGGTGAGCGGTTATCGAGTGGAAGGGAATCTTGCATCGCCGGGGTAGGTTTATTTCTTACCTCGAGGCTAGGAAGATGGTGCGGAAGGGTATATCTACCATTTGGTTGGGTATTCGATACTAAGTGAGATAGGACCTTGATCGATTCAGGTTGTTAGATAGTTTCGACGTATTCCCGCACGAGCTTAGGGTATCCTCCCGAGAGGAGATTGAGTTTTGCATCGATTTGGCACCGTGACACTCGGCCGATATCTATTCCGCCATACGAGGATGGCACCGCCGAGTTGAAGGAATTGAAGGATCACCTGAAAGATTTCTTTGGAGAAAGGCTTTATTAGGCAGTGTTTCTCCCCGGGAGCGCCGGTGTTATTTGTAAGAAAGAAGGATGGGGACGCTGCGTATGTGTATTGATTACTGACGGTTGAACAAGGTTACTATCAAGAACAGTATCCTCCCGAGATTGACGATTTGTTTGACGATTGCAGGTGCAAAGTGTTTTCAAGATAGACTGCGATGCAGTTATCATCAGTGTGAGTTAGAGAGATAGGCGTCCCAAAGATCGCATTCGGGACCGGTATGGGCACTATGAGTTCAGGTGATGTCTTTCGGGTTGACCAACGCCCAAAGCAGTATTCATGGATTTGATGAATAGGTGTTCGAGCCATTCTTGGATATGTTCGTTATAGTGTTTATTGATGATATCTTGGTGTATTCGCGCAGGCGAGAGCATACGAATCATTTGAGGCGGTATTGGGAGTCCTCCGAGGCCGCAATTGTATGCCAAGTTCTCGAAACGCGAGTTCAGTTAGCCGATGCTTTCTTAGGGCATGTTATCGGGGCCGATGGTATTCGGGTTGTCTGACTAAGATTAAGATCGATCAGACTTGGCCCAGCTACACACCGGAGTGCAGCACTTTTGGGCCTTGCGAGCTATTATCGGAGGTTTGTGGAAAAGTTTGCTTCTATTTCAAAGACTTTGACTAAGTCGACTCGAGGCGGTATGTTCGGTGGACGGATACTTGTGAGGAAAGTTTCCATTGCTAAAGGAGAGGTTGGCGACCGCGATTCTTACTCTTCCGGAGGGTTTAGATGGATATGTGGTTTATTGTGACGCGTCGGTGTCGGGCTTGGAGTGCGTCTTTGATGCGACGGCAAGGTTATAGCTTATGCATCTCGGCGGCTTAGGAAGCATGAGAAGAACTATCCCACACATGACTTGAGTTGGCGGTGATTCATGCCTTAAAGATCTTGAGGCATTATTTATATGGAGTTCATGTGGACATTTACACACCACAAGAGTCTCGACATCTTCACCGGAGGAGGCGAACTTGCGGCGAGACGGTGGTTGGAGCTACTTAAGGATTACGATGTTGATATTCTATACCACCCAGGAAGGCGATGTAGTTGCAGATGCCGCCAGTCGCAGATCGATGGGTAGTGCATGCATTGTTCACCAGAGAAAAGGGATATGGTCCGAGAGTTACATCGCCTAGCGAGCTTGGGGTTCGTTTGGTTGATTCTGTTAGTGACGGAATTCGGTTCGAGAGGTTGAGGTTGCCGAGTCTTCCATCGTCGAGGAGGTGAAGAGGCGGCGATGAGGATCCGATTTTGCACGCATGCAGAGATGCCGTTGTTCGAAAGAGAGAGTGCTTTTGGTAGCGCTGATGAGGTGCTAAGATTCGAGGGCCAGGTTGTGTTTCCGATGCGACAGACTTCGCCGAGATTCGAGGAGGCACACGATCTCGTTATTCTATTCATCCGATCGACTAAAATGTATCGTGACCTCGACGCGTGTATTGGTGGGATGGCCTAAAGAGGCGTTGCGGAGTTCGTGGCACGCGTGCGAATTGTCGGCGAGTTAAGATTGAGCACGAAGCGGTGGTCATTGCAGGATATTAATATTCGACTTGGAAGTGGGAGGTGATAAATATGGATTTTATTACGGGACTACCTACCACTCGGAAGCGTGATTCCATTTGGGTGATTGTCGACGGTGGCGAAATCAGCCCATTTTCTTCCGTCGAACGACGTTTCACCGAGGACTATGCGGATTATATATTAGAGAGATTGTGAGACCGCACGAGTCCCGGTGTCGATTATATCGAGATAGAGAGCCCGGTTCGGCTAACTCGGAGGTCCTTCGAAGGATTAGGGACACAGGTGAGTCTCAAGACGGCGTTTCATCCTCGTGACCGACGGACGGTAGCGCACTATCCGCACAACGAGGATATGCGTGGCTTGTGTTATTGATTTCGTGGTAGCCGGAGGATCATTTGCCTCTTGTGGAGTTTGCTTACAACAACAGCTACCATTCCGGGATTCAGATGGCGCCTTATGAGGCCTTATACGGGAGGAAATGCAGGTCACCTATAGGCTGGTTCGAGGTGGGAGAAGTTCAGTTGGTCGGGCCAGACTTAGTTCAGCAGGCAGTGGATAAAGTGAAGCTTATCCAGGAGCGGTTGTTGGCAGCTCAGAGTCGGCAGAAGTCGTATGCAGATCATCGGCGTCGACACTTGGAATTTGAGTTAGGTGATTGAGTTTTTCTAAAGGTATCGCCCATGAAGGGCGTGATGAGATTTGGAAAGAAGGGGAAACTTAGCCCAAGGTACATTGGGCCGTATCGGATTGTCCGCAGGGTAGGCAGGGTTGCCTATGAATTAGAGTTGCCGTCCGATTTGGAGGCGGTACATCCAGTTTTCCATGTGTCCATGTTGCGGAAATGTATTGGAGATCCATCTAGAGTGCACCCGATTCAGAATGTCCAAGTGACAGAGGAGTTATCGTATGAGGAGAGTCCCATAGCGATACTCGATCGTCAGGTTAGACGACTTCGGACGAAAAGACGTGGCTTCCGTCGAGTCCTATGGCGGAATGTGAGCAGGAGGAGAAATGGCGTGGGAAGCGGAGGATGACATGAAGAAGAAATATCCTCACTTATTCCCTATACCTCCGGGTAACCCACGTTCTAAAATTGTTGGTCTTTAAATTTAGTATTTATGCTTGAGTTTTATTGTGGTAGTGTGAGCGTCTTTATTTGAGTCTACGCCGATATTGTAATTTGAGTAAGCCTAGAGGAACATTCGGGACGAATGTTTCTAAGTGGGAGAATGTTATACCCGTGGTTCGGGCCCGACCATGATCGGGTCTCAGTGTGGCCGAGGCGGCCAGCGCTGGCGCGGTGATTGTAGGCGCGCCGGTCGGGCCGCGCCGAAAGATCGAGGGTCGCTGAAGTTTCAGCGCGCGCGGAAGTGGTCGCGGAAGATCCGAGGTTCGCAGATGCAGCGGCCGGCGCCGGAAGTGAAGCCGCGGCCGAGGCGGAAATCGCGGAAAAACTTAGGAAAAGTCGATTTTTATTTTGAAAGGGCTGAGTGGGGACAAGTGTCCCCTCCCCATCTAATTTTTACATCGATATATTGACCAAGTCTTAAAGACTTGGTCATTTGTCATCTCTCTCTGAAAAACCTCTTCCTTCTCTCTAAATATTTCAAGCTCCTCCTTCTCTCTAAAAATCCAAGAGGATTCTAGCATTAAGAAAAATCAAAAATTAAAGACAAGAAGGAAGCTTGTGGCTAGCTTGTGAAGGTGGTGGTGGTGGTATTCTTGGTAGAAAGGCTAGCAAATTGTTGCATAAAATTTGGCTAAAGTTCTAAGGTAATGATTCTTCCTCTATTATTAGTTTATAGAGTTGCATGTTAAGAAGAAAATACTTATGGTGGTAAATAATGCTCTTAGAGTCATCAGACGCTAGAAATGTGGGTTGAATATGAAGGATTTGGCTAAAGAAATATTATGAGCATGTTGTAGCCTAAAAACCACCTTAGAATTGTTAAGTGTACTATTATAACTTATGGGGCAGAATTTTACACACCCAAGATTAGATGTGTAATCCCCTTTGTGTTGGTTTGGTTGTTGGGCCTTAATAAGGCGTTTGAATGTTGAAAAATCGGCCTTTGAAAAGGTGGCAAAGTGAGTAGAAACAAAGGAAATGCTGCCCAATTTTCCTTAGGAATTGATAACTTGAATTTGGAATTTCTACATTGAAATTAGAGGTTAATAAACACACTATGGTTATTATAGGTTGACATATTACTTGCGGTAGTTGGACTTAGCAAGCGGATTGACCAAGGAGGTATGTGGAACTTTCCTATCTCTTGAGCATGAGTAGTTGTATCTATGTAGTACGGTAGACGTACAAGATTCGATATCTTTCACTTGTTTTAAAGTATATTGGTACTTGTTTCATTTTAAAAGTATAAGTCCCTTGGATTTAGGGAAAATGTATTTGACAAAGGAATAACGCTAATATAATGACTTTATGGGAAGTTGGTTATATTAGTTTTTGAGAGGTTCACAAAGAAAGATTTACTCTAATTAAAACAAGTACGGGTAAAGGATTTGAAACTAAGAAAGGTGAATTGATTTTTAGGCATTGGTTGCCTAAGGTTTTAAAGGAAATGAAGTCACTTGATTTAGAAGCCTATTATATTTCTAAAAGGAAATGTGACTTGTCTTGAAAGAAATCGTAACTTGATACTATGGTGATTAATATCTTGGAATTTTGTATAAAAAGAGTTATTTCTTAAAAAGTTAGAAGTACATGGTACTTGGGTTGAATTCCCGGATTTTCTATTAAAAGACATGTTAGTGCCTTGGGATACTAAAATGAGAGGATATATTGATAATGTTAATAAGAAGTTAGGGGATTTCTTAACTTGCTTATGTTATGATAAGCCGGTAGTGCTTATGTTATGATAAGCCGGTAGTGCTTATGTTATGATAGGCCGGTAGTGCTTATGTTGTGATATGATAGGCCGGTAGTGCTTATGTATGATATGATAGGCCGGTAGTGTTTATGTTATGTATGATAGCCGGATGAGCTATGTTATATATTTATATTATTACGGGGTAAACCCCGGGTTATTATTTATGTCATGGATTTGCTACCCATGATGCGAGTGTGGCGCTTGCACTCATGCGGATCCCACCACGTGATCCATGCGGGTGAAATAGTCCCATGCGAGTACGGCGATGGTACTCATGCGGGTCCACATGATCCATGCGGGTGAAATAGTCTCATGCGGGTGAAATAGTCCCATGACGAGGCGGATGACCTCATGCGGGTCCACAAGACTCATGCGGGTGAAATAGTCCAGGAGTAGGATTGCTTAATGATACTACGGGCGAGGTACCCTGTTTTGATCGTGAGCCTCCTATTTTTATGTTATAAGTTTTATACTTGTTACTCTCATTGTTAGTAAGGCACAGGGCAAGGAAATTGATTTTTATCTATGACTCCAGCTTATTTTTGACTTATGATATTACTACGGATTTTCCGATTTACATACTTGGTACGTTGTGTCTCGACCCTTCTGGCCGCGTTCACGCTGCAGGTGGAAAGCGGTGGTAGATCCTCATTCCTAGGATCTCTTACTCAGTGTCGTGAGCTCCATTTCTTCTAAGCTCGACTTTTGGTATGGTTCTCCGGTGTTGTGATATTTTGTACATTCAGGGCATGACGGCCCCGTCCACATAGTGTTACTTATTCTTAGAGGCTTGTAGTCTTGGCATAACTTGGGTTGTTTAAGGATATAGCTGTTCGTTTTGATGTACTTTTGGGTAGCCATTTTGGGCTAGACTGTTTATACTATTATGGTTGTTTTACCTTGAGTTTATTTCCGCTGGTTTTCTCTGATGTTGTGTCACGAGGGTGCCCGGGTCAAGGCACCGGTCACGGACCCGGGGTCGGGTCGTGACATCTACATTATGTTTCTTTTTTCTTCTTAACTCGACCAAGGTCTGATCTGTTGATTCTTCTTCTTCTTCTTCATTACCATTTTCAGTTTCTGCATCTTCTTCACCTCCTTCATCCCCTTCAGCTTCTTCATCTCATTCTTCTTCATCTCCTTCAGCATTTTCTTCATTTCCTTCAGCAGATTTTTCATCATTTTTTTCACTTTCTTCTCTAGTTTCTTCACTTTGTTCATTTTTATCACTTTCTTCTTCATGCCCAACAGAGGTGTCGTCGGTTTCCTCTCTTTCTGAAGCCCCAGTTTCACTATCTCTTTCCTCGTCTGTTAATTGACAAATAGCAGTCACAAGTTCATCTAATGGTGTTTGCACCTTAGCACTTTTACTACTTTCTCCCTCAGTTGGTTTCTCTCCTTTTCTTTTAACTGGAGTCATTTTATCTACACACAGGATATAGAAAAACAGTTTTAATTGGTTGGTGCAACATTCAAAGTAAAAACGAAAAAGGAATATATTGCAACAAGTAATCTGTTGCAACAACCGACATTGCGGATAATCTTAATCATTGAAGTAGAAAAACAACAAAGAACAACTTAGCAATTGTTTTGATTTTTACAACACTTGTTAATATGCTACAACAAGCGCCGAATCAGAAAAACCTCAACAATTGTTTTGATTTTATCCAGCATCTGTTGGATAAAATCAAAAAAATTCATAAACCATAGCATGACAACAACAACAACAGCAAAAATATCTAAATTTAACTACAAAACATTTATATTTCACTACAAACACACAACCATCACAAATCCAACTCACAACTTAAACAAAATACACCAAATCATACAACCTCAGCAGATGTTTGCAACTGTCAAACAAGTGTTGAATTTGCTGCAACAGGTAACCTCAGTTGTTGAAAAACATCAACAAAATTGCAAGCATTTTTTTCGAAACAACAAGGAGAAGAACAAAAATAGCACCAAAAACCATAATTTCACAACCACAGCTACTATTTACAAACTCACAAACCCCAACAAGTGCAACAAATACACGAAACTACAACAAAACAAACAACATTAAAAAAAACCATGCTCTTCTTCATCTTCTCTAATCAAAACCATCATTTTCACACTCTGATTTTAAAACTCTAACTTTTGAAATCAAGTGGAAAAAAAAAAGTTTATCTGAAAATGAATAGAGAACAACAGCAATGGAGAGAGAGAAATGAGCACGCAACAACAATAGAGGGAGGAACAAGCACCAATAATGGTGGTCGCCGATTTTTTTGCAACAACAACGGAGAAGAGAGACAGAGACGACGAGGGAACTGCTTTTTTTTTTTTGAAATAAAATGAATTTTTGTATAATGTGTATGGGTTGGAAGAAATTTTTGTATAATGTGTATGGGCTTTTGTGTATTTTGTAAAAGATTATAAGTTTTAAAAATTATAATTCAGTCCCAATTTTAGTTAATCACATTTTTAAGCTTGTCACCATTTCTAATTACGTTACTTTTTTGTCACCGTAAGTTAAATCTTCCAACTTTTCAACCCCAGAAGAATTACAAATTACATACCTTTCTCCTTAAGAAATTGTAAATTGTTCCTTTCGACCACTCATCATTCCGTATTTCGTCTGAGATCGTCAAATGCAGTCCTGCAAAACCGGTCCCAGTAATCCAAAGGTCACTTCTTTCTATTCATTTTGAATTACTTAAGAGGTGAATTTGTGCATAGAATAAAAATGTAAATAAAATTTCATGTGATCTGTTGGTTTTTATACAATTGCTCAAAAAGGTCTTAGAATTTGATAATTGTTTATTAAATGGGGTTTCTTTTGTATAGTTGTGAATCTCTTAATTTGAGGGATCTGAAATTTTGAACCTTTTCTTGAATCCATTACAAGTAATTTACTGTTGATTATAAACTTATATTGAACATTGTGATACAAAATCAGGTTATTTTTGTTTTGTTAAGTTTTTTATTTGATTGTTTTGTGAATGTAAGCTAAATTGTTACTCCCTCCGTTTCAACATATTTTCCCTTTTTAGCTCGTTTAAAAAAGAATGCATCTTTACTTTTTTCGCACTCTTTTAAATCAAATTTTACACATGACATGTTTAAAATCACAATATTAAAGGTCAATTTGGTACATATCTTTAGTTAACAACCACAAAATTCAAAGTCTTCTTTACTTTCTTAAACTCCGTGACAAGTCAGACAAATATTTTAAAACGGAGGGAGTAATAAAGATTTTAAAATATCTTAAAAATCTCGTGTACCTCACCATATTTTGGGGCTGTTAGTGTAAAGATAAGTGAGACATGTAGACAATTTGTAGTTTAAGAGTGCCTAGTCTTAGAGGTCCTAAATTATTGAGTATTGGAGTGAAATGAGCCCGAATAGATCTGACTCAATATTAAGGATTCATATAGCCAATCCAATCCAGACCCACTTTGTAGGATTACATTGGGTATGTTGTTGTTGCATATAGCCAATCCAACTAGTTCGGGATTGGAGATTAGTTGATTGATTGGTATGCTGTATGCTTCTGGTATTTGTAGTTAATATTTTCCGAGTTCTTGATCTTCAGAAGAAAAAGAATTATATTTCTTTAGTCTTAACATACTCCCTAATGTTATTTTGGATCTAATAATATGATTGGTTTTGGCTTGTGTACAAGATAGAGCAACTTTACTGATAAGCTTGTGGATCTCTTATTTATAGGGCACAAGAACAAACATGGAACCAATTTATTCCGAATTGGAGAACTCTGTTGAGACAGAAAGTACTTTGGATAATGACCAGTCTGTGGAGGTTGAGGACACTGGGTCGGGGGGAGATACTGAGATGGATCCAGAGGTGTCACCATTAATTCCTGGGCTTCCTGATGACATTGCACTTTTCTGCTTGGCAAGGGTTCCTCGAAGGTATCATGTGCTTCTGAAGTATGTGTCAAGAAAATGGAGAGACTTGGTTTGCGGCGATGAGTGGTACTCCTACAGAAAGAAACATCATCTCCAGGAGAGTTGGATTTATGCCTTAGGTAGAGACAAGTCTGAACAGCTGTGTTGTTATGTTTTAGACCCAACTCGATTAAAAGGGGGATGGAAGCCCATTCTAGGACTTCCACATCGTTGCATAAGGAGAAAAGGTGTAGGGTTTGAAGTATTGGGGAAGAAACTGTTCCTTTTCGGTGGATGTGGCTGGATTGAAGATGCTACTAACGAAGTCTATTGCTATGATGCTGCCATGAATAAGTGGAATCAAGCTGCTTCCTTGGTGGTTCCGAGGTATTTTTCCTTGTTTTCTTGGGAGCATTTTGAGTTCTTGAATCAACCTATAATATTCACTTGCCTATTTAATCTTTTATGACTTCAATTTCTAAATGCTTGTATGGTCTTTTTCTTGAGAACATTGCTATTGTCATGTATCCTCTCCTTTTTTTTTATCGGTAAAGGGTATTGTATTGCTAAGCAAACTGTTGGCAAGAATTTACAGAGGAAAGCCTCATTACAAGTTGTGTAATGAACTCAAAAAGTCAACCATGGCTTCTGCATCATTCGCTATTGCCATGTTGCACCAAAAAAACAGTAAAGAAATGCATCTGTGCTTCAAACTAATTACAGATTCCTTTTTGCTATATAAGATTCTCGAATTTCTTCCCTTCCAAATACACCACCAGATGGCAGCAGGCAGTGAGTTCCAAGTTCTTAGTTTGTCTTTTCCCAGTCCTTTCACATGTCAGCATTGTAGAAGCTCGACTGTAGTCTTAGGCATCACCCAACTGACCCCCACAATATTTAAAGAGAAGATACCACATTTGTGAGGTGTAGGGGCAATGTAAGAAAAGGTGATTGACACTCTCCCCTTTTTTTTCACTCAATGAACATCTGCTGCATATTGTCATGTATCCTCTATCTGCCACCATTTTTGTATTTCCTTCTAGGATCATTAATCTTTATAGAAATCAGACCTGTTATGGAACTTATAGGTTAGGCCTCAAAAGACCTTTAGAGCAGGTATGAGTTGATTGCTTAGTGCCATGAGAAACCCTTTGGCTCCTTTGCTAATTGGGGTTTTATTCACTGATTATTCTGTTTCCTCCAAGGCAGGTGTCTTTCCCTTTTGGTGCATTTATATTGGTCTATAAGTTTTTTTCATGGTTACTACCAAACAGACCCACCCTTATCCTACTGATGAGAATAAGAATCTTACCATTTACATATTATTATAGTCATTCAAGTTAGCCTTCTTAAACTTCTCATCTTTTGGTTGGGAATACACCAGAGCTTATCTGAATATGTTTTCTTCCAGGTGCTACTGTGTATCTGAAGTGTTAGATGAAAAAATCTATGCAATCGGGGGCATAGGGCCAAATTCCAGTAATTTACCTTCCTGGGAGACTTACAACACGGGAACAAGAAGTTGGACTTTGCATGAAAAGCCTAACATTTTCCCTGATATTGAAGATTCTATAGTCTTGGATGGGAAAATTCACATTCGCGGTGGTTCTTCACCTCCATCTTCTTTAGTGTCTGCATTTGTCTATGAACCATCCAGCAGCACATGGCAGCCTGCAGCTTCTGAGCTAGTGTCAGGTTGGCATGGTCCAGCAGTTGTTGTAGATGGGACGCTTTATGTGTTAGATCAGTCTTCAGGTACCAGGTTGATGATGTGGCAAAAGGATATTAGTGAATGGGTGGCAGTGGGGAGATTGTCACCCCTATTGACAAAGCCTCCCTGCCGGCTTGTGGCTGTTGGGAATAATATCTTCATTATTGGGAAGGGCCTTAGCACCGTCATCTTTAATGTTGAAAACGCAAGGAACATGGATGGTGTGTTAGTGAGCACTTCCATTCCAAAGTCAATATCTGATGATGATGTAATAAGTTGTAAATCAATCACAATCTAAGTGTAGGAATATCGAGTGTAACAGCTTGCTGTGACTTGTTAATGTTCTTTACTACCATCAGTGACACATCTGCTTCGCGTGTGATTCAAATTTATCAAAGGATTCATAATCAACTGGCCTCATGGGCGGGACTTTCTCTGTAGTTATACGAGCAAAATCTGTTATATCTGTACTGGATGGATTTCATACCTTGTACACATACTGTTGGATTTCCATTGAGAGCATTCAGATTTGGTGGAGAATTATCTTCATTTGTATCATACTTGCTTCTCAAAAATGCTTTAGCTATTGACTGAAAGAATGCCGGACATGTTAACTTAGTAGCATTTGGCAGGGCTATAGATAGATTGTGAGCTTCATGAGTATCATATCAATTAATCAATATATTGCAATCTCTCTTATTCTGACTTTGCTTCATGAGACTCACATAGGCAGACTTACTTTCATGAACCCATGAAATTCAACTGTCCGTGTGACCTTAATTACTGTCATTGGCATCAATGTGTTGGACCATTTGCAAATTCATCAGCAAACCAGCCTGACAACCACCATCGACTGAAGAAAAAGCTGGAAAATGCATCTCTTTTCCGAGGATATAAAAGCAGAGGGTCTAAATAGCATGGCAAAAATCATAATCTATAATAAAAAAAAAAAATTCATTACATCTTTCATTCCCTAGCCCTACTAACATCATCATGAAAGGATTATGATACAAAACAAAAATCATGATTTTGGCATGTCAGTAAGTTACTTTCCGTGGAAAATGTTCTCTAATGTTGAAGGGTGATTTGATAAAAAACAATAGCCATAAAGATTGATAATAATGTCCTAAGTGTTAGTTGGAGCAAGTAAAATGAAGGTTAAGAAAAATAAGTCTGCCCATTTTCTCCATTTTGGTGGAAAATGTTTTCCTTGGAAATGACTTCCTACATATATACCAAACACCAGAAAATGACTTCTGTAATCTAAAATTCTAAATACACCTTTAGTTACAATAGAATGTGTCCCTTAAGTGCGGCTGCTCTTGGTTAGAACTCCATTTCTTGAGAATAATTCTCATGAATTTTGCAGTGGTCTGCTCTATTTAGCATAACCTAAAGCTACATCTACAATACCATACCAAGCAGTTTGTCAGGGCTCATCAGCTAGTCCTTTTCCTTTTAAAGGCAGGATGGATGACTCCCGTTGCATGATTGTAGTTTATCGATCCTTCTCATACATTCCTTCATCCTATTCAATGCAACAGGTATGGCAGAGACATTCTTCGCAATCTTCTGTGTAAGGCGCTGTACTTTCTCAGTTTCTTTTTGCTCCTCTCCAGCTTAAAGGGCAATACTACCAGATTCAATTGGTCCTCCTACATCTGCAAGGAGACCAAGATTTCAATGACAAACCAAACAAAGAGTTCTCGAAATAAGTGAACTATTAACATAAGGTAGACGATCTTTTGACAATCACATTAAAACTTTGTACAGCATGGTTTGATGATCCTAGTAATGTCAAAACCTAATGAGAAGATTTTGATTAGAGTGCATTTAGCACTCATTGCACCGTATAAATAATTCTAGCCTTGCACTCTCAAACATATGCTGGAGAACTTGCTATGTGGAACAGTGGAAGTAGTGAGCAACCTAGGAGCGACCATTCATTATTCCTAAAGGTACAGCGGGCAGGGCATTGGTTCACCATATATGGGTTAAGGACACGTCACGAGTTCAAACCCTGCAACGGACAAAAGCCTAAGTGGAGAAGGGCAGAGGGCTGAGCCATTCACTATGGAGTTTTGAACCATGCAAGTAGCTCGCCCTTGGGGATTCCTTAGTTATCCAAAGAGAAAGTGCAAGGGATAACCACAGTACCATCTGCAATGATTCAACAAGTTGGAGAAAACACAGACGAAAGTACAAAAACAGCCAGGAATGTAATGTTGATATATCCTGTATAGATCTTTTTGTTCCATTAGGCCTTATTTTTTGCTAAGTATTCATGGATTCCAAGAGATTGTAGGTCTTTAGACACATGATTTTAAGTCTACCGCTTTTAACACCTTCACACACCATACCTCCACTAATATTACATTTCACCATATTTATATCCAATCAAACACAACAAAATGACTTGAAATTAAAAAAATTGGTGTTCTTTGTTTTTGTCAAAATATTTTACATAATACCAAACTGTAACTTCATCAAACAACTATGCCATAATCCCAAACCAGGTCCATTCCACTGTTTTAGGCTTAAAAAATCAACCAAATTGGGCCTCTATTCACTTTTTTTCTCTCCCTACACTAACATTGTTCTAGAAACAGAAAAATGAGCTTAGTAATTACAACCGTAAAGAACGGATCGTGGGCCTAACTCAACCTCAAAAGTTAGCTTATAGGGTGAGTCTATGTTCTCATTTCATATCCGACGTGGACTCTTAACCACAACAACTAATTAAACACATATTCAATAGTTTCACATCCAGATAAATTTTACAGCACAACGTACAAAAGACACCATATTTTACGTTCCAGAGCAAATATATAAAATTAAAACATTATGCATCTGATAAATTAAACCCAAGAAATGTATGGGAGCCACACTTCTACTCCATTTCCACTAACCAAAAGATTCGTTTTTTAATTACGAACACTAATAAATTATGGGTTCCCTCGTGCGACCAAAAGTGTGAGCAGTTCACTGTTTTCCCCCCTAATTTTATATGTGACTTTAGATAGAAACTGTATTTGACTATTATTTCCTAAACTCATATTTATCATGAAATCTTGTTTTGTTTAAATAAGAGTTGAAGATATCGTATATATGAACAAATAAAAATAAGTGAGAGTAAAAGTATTTTTTTATCGATTTAATCAAAAATCGAAACGGTTAAAAATCTTTTGAAAATCGATAATTAGTACGATTTTCGATTTAGTATGTTTACAGATTGATAATTGATAAATTAAATAATAGTATACAAAATCAGACAGAACCGACCGATAAGCATACAATTCAAATTCCAATATTGTTTCATGGAGTTTGAATTGTATAAAGTCCACAACTTTAAAAACAAAGTCCAATTCAGTTGCTATAATTTGTATTAAAGAATTGTATATGTCTCAAAGTTTACTTTTTCAATCATTTTAAAATTGGGAATATATGTAAATGATATATTTTTTATTGAAATTTAAATCTTAATCCTAATTCGACACTGATATTATTGATTACGATGTCACACCCTTCTATGCACGTTTTTTTTTTTTTTTTTGTGAACAAATTTGATATTTAAATGAAAAAGAAAAAAAACACTCAACTAAAAAAAGAAGGATATTATCGCCTTTCTTTGAAGAGCATCAGAAGATTATTACAATTCTTCTCAGCAGCGATAACACAAGTCTGGGTGGTGTAGTCGGTTATCACGCTAGTTTCACACACTAGAGGTCCCCGGTTCGAACCCGGGCTCAGACATTTTTTTGCATTCTCCTCTACCAGTCGTCCTATACGACATCGTTCTAGGTTTCTCATCTAATTCCCTATAAAGCCAACATTTTCAGTTCTCGTCTTAAGCATAACTGTCGAATTTGTGGCAGCAGAGTGTTGATTGTGAAAATGTACTGCTGCCTACTCTCACCTTCAAAAACTCATTTTCTTTCTCCACAAACTTGTATAAATCAACCAAAAGATTTTATTTTTGCTTCAAGAACAAATCAAGGGTTTTGCAATGCAAGCAAAAGGGTATCCATTTCTCCAATTAGTTTGGGAAATGATCCAAAAGATCTGATTTTTGCTTCAAGAACACATTATGGGTTTTGTAATGCAAGCAAAAGGGTGTCCATTTCTCTAATTAGTTTGGGAAATGAACCAAAAGATTCGATTTTTACTTCAAGATTAAATTATGGGTTTCACAGTGTAGCTAAAAGGGTGTCTATTTCACTAACTAGTTTTCGAAATGGTGATGGTTTGGTTAATGTGAGGTGTGGAGGTTCACCTGATGATGGGTTTTATATAAGAAAGTGTGTGGAGATTGCTAGGAAAGCAGTTGGGCATACCAGTCCTAATCCTATGGTTGGATGCGTAATTGTTAAGGATGGGGAGATTGTAGGTGAAGGTTTTCACCCTAAAGCAGGCCAGCCACATGCTGAGGTGAGATATTCTCTGTCTGTATCTATATTTAGCTTGCTTGCTTAGGATGTTTATTTTATGTTTTTAATGAATGTTTCTATTTTTTTTTGTATTTTGGATATTGTTTGATTTCATTCTTGAATTGAGATTGTGAGATTGTGAGATTTTGAGTTTTTGACATTCTGTAATTGAGAGAAGTAAGATGATGTTGGTTTGTAGTTTTTAAGCTAAATCGCTTGGTTTGGAGCATAATTCAAATGGTTAAACTACTCTTAGATTGCACGTTGGCTCAATATTTTGGCCTTTCTCCATTTTTCTGTAAATTTGCTAATAAGGAATAAGGGAAAAAACAGAAAAGATTGGACTAGGCATTTGAGGAAACTGATGTGTTTAACCTGAATATTAGAGTATTAAAATAATTAAGTATATGTGACAAGACATGTCTTCTATTCCATGAAGTGGGTAGGGAACTTTAGACTTTGTCTGTGCTCAGTTTTCTACGAATTGAACCACCTTTATATGTAACTTCGGTTTGATGAGGAGGTGTAGATAGTGCGCAATATTTTTGTTGCATAATATTTAAACATCAAGTGTAAATGTAGGTTTTTGCACTTCGAGATGCTGGTGATTTAGCAGAAAATGCAACAGCCTTTGTGAGCTTGGAGCCATGTAATCATTATGGAAGAACTCCACCATGCACTGAGGCATTAATCAAGGCGAAAGTGAAAAAGGTGGTTGTTGGGATGGTGGATCCAAATCCTATTGTAGCTTCAACTGGTCTCAGTAAATTAAGAGATGCAGGAATTAAAGTGATCACAGGCGTTGAGGAAGAACTTTGCAGGAAACTTAATGAAGCTTATATACATCAAATGTTGACTGGAAATCCATTTGTCACACTCAGGTATAAATTTGATAGTCCCACAATTATTACAACTTGCTGCGCCATGATTCAGGACCACATCATTCAGCATGCTTATCGGTTTCTCAATTACCGGATAATTAATCCAAAACAACAGGTACTCTCTCTCGATTGATGGTGGTTTCACGGATCAGCTGGGTGCAGAAGTCATGGAGTCTGGTGGATACTACTCAAAGTTATTACAAGAATATGATGCAGTTGTTGTTTCTTCCTTCTTGCTGTCAGCAAAGTATTCTGTTCTTTCATCTAAAGAACCAGGAGCAAAGCAACCTCTTCAGATTGTATTAGCAAAGAGTTCAGGTTCACTTCAACTCCCTGCTGTGACAACTGACACATCATCTAAAACTATAATCTTCAGTGATAAAGAGATTGCAGTGGAGTTTGAAGAAAGTCAAAGAGGGATAGAGACAGTAGTTTTGGATAGGATGAATTTAACAGCTATCCTTGAACATTGTAAGCGTCAAGGACTCTGCAGTGTGATGCTAGACTTGAGGGGAAACTCTGCAGATTTTGTGGAAATCCTGCAAGAGGGTTTCGAACAAAATTTATTTCAGAAGGTTATTGTGGAAGTTTTGCCAATTTTGGGTGGAAATAGTAAAGAGGCTTTCAAGTATATGCAGCAAAATCGAAGGCTGAAGAACTTAACATCGAGGACCTTAGGCGAAAGTATTCTGCTGGAAGGATATTTATAAGTAGGTGAGCATTTTACTGAAATTAAAATCTGCTATTAGGTTGTATAATTATGATGATCATACAAAAGAATCTTCCGGTTATAAGAGAGCAGCACAGGCAGCTGCAACAAGTCTACAAGCATATCAACATTACATTCCTGCCTCAAAAAGAGGGAACTCGATCTCTGGACCAGTCACTACTTTATTCATGTCTCTTCAAACTATACTGAAAGGTCTACGGTGAGATCGAAGCTTCTCTTGTCAACGCCGTACAACTGGCTGTGTTTTGTACTAGAGTCTTGGTCCATTCAAGTTTTTGCTAGAAAATGTACAATATTAAGACATGCATGTAATGTTGCTTTCTATCCTTGCATCTTCAATTGCCAATAAAGATGTCTGTGTTTTGTTCTTCACTTCCATTTGATCATGTGATGAGATTGTTAATAGCTTATCCAGTATTTTAACTAAGGTGTCACAAATAGTGGATCCAAGCACCAATTTTCATGAGTTCATCAAGTTTCAAATCGGGCATTTGAAAGCACCAACAGAAGTGCATTCCTCTCTAATTCTTACTGAAAAATCATGCCTCCTGAGATGAGGGAATTTTTCTTTTAAAAGCAAACACCACTGAGAAAGATCAAAGTACTTTGTTTTATGGTTGCAATGACAAGTCCTTCCTTGGCTCTAATATTTGGGGAAAGATTGGACAATATTTGAGTCGAAGTTGAAAACATCATTGAAGTTGAAGTTGAAGTTGAGAAGATGTTTGTGTTTTTCATTTAGCGCAACTAATTTATACTTTAGTTTCCAAGTTCCAGTGTTCTTGAGGCTGCAAGTTCAGAAAATCCATAGAAGAGTCATGCCACATCCACAACTCGGAATGTTCCTCTTCTTCCTTCTCCCCAAAATCTTAGCTTCCTCTTCTAAGGTACTGCTTCTTTCCAACCTTGGAACAGTTTTCTTTTCCGTATTGATTTCATGATGTCTGGGGGATTCTGCATCTAATTTTGTAGTTATGTTCTAACTTTCTCTAATGGCAGCTGACCTGCTTAGTGCTGCCTCACGAGCATAATAATCTGCTCCAGCCCAAATCAATTTGGAACGCAGACAAAGAAAGAGATATGTGCCCACTTGTGGAGCACATGTTGCACTTGGAGCCTATTGAAGTATGCTATGTATGCCTTTTGTAACCTAATCATTGACCTCCCATTCTCTTTACTTCATTATGTTGGCCGTAAATTTTCTGTTGTTTCCTTCTTTCTATTTATTAGACCCAGTCATCTATGCCAGTTTACGTAACAATACTTGGGTACATTTCCCCCTATGACATGCTATGGCTATTAACAAAAATTGGGAGTTTAACCTCCATTATATTTCTGGCTTTCAACCCGTACGACTGAGCGTTAACACTCAAGCTTTCTCTCGCCTTCCCTACTCCCCATTTAGAGATATATGTTGCACCTGATAGCTGATGGTGTTAACTAGTGAGTAGTTCAGTTTGTAAGGCAATTGGGCTTCCCTGCATGTTAGAGAGTAGAGACTTAATTGACTTGTATCTGGAAGATACTGCTAATAAGTGGTGTTGACATTCTTAACTATCCTTTTTCCAACTACTAGTGAGTTTCTTTTTATATATATTTTTTTTTGCCAAAAAATAATTCTATTCAATAAAAACTGCAGCACCAAGGAGGTAACGAGTGTATACAGAAAAACTCATAGGACATGACTCCTCTATGTGGCCAAGGAGTTAATGAAGAAATATGTTTGATTTCCCTTAATAGCTTTGGTAATTTCTAGTGTTTATTTAATGCTGCATAACTGTGACGCCAATTTAAGCTAGCGCTCATATCTTGAACGCACAGCTGTATGATCTGATGCAACTAGTCCATATATCTGTTCAAGATAATTCTCACATGCAGTCTTTTCATTGTGGGGTGTGGATGCAACAGTAATATTAAGTTTTCTTGTGTTGAGGTTCCAAGAGGTACAATGTGTGTGTGCATAATGTGGAACATAATAGAGAGACTTGTCTACGTTAATAACCTTAACCTTTTTGTAATAAGTAAATATGACTTTCAGTTTGTTAGTATTCTCAAAATTTGGAACAGAGGTCGGTCGAATCAACTTGCAATGGTAAAGCTCTTTAGTGCATAAAATTGCTTATACTATTATACGCAACGCCTTCATAATAGCAGAAGACTGTTGCATTCAACAATTTATGTTGCTCATTTAATTTTGCCTTGTATATAAAATTTTACATCTCTTCCTTCTCCCTTTTTCTCCTTCTTCCCAACATATTGCTTATTTGTGGTTATTTTGGATTAATTTGATATAAGTTTTATCAAGTAAAACTTATATCAAACTTGACTTTAAAAAGATCTGAACTTGGAAAGGGGAATTGAAGACACAGAAATTTTAAAAAAAAATGAATCAAATTAAGATGTGCCAAGAGCTGAATTTGCATTCATCCCTGGAAAAGAAAAGGAGTTATTACTTAAATGGTCATTACTGAAATGACATACAAGTACCACTACTATAACAACATATATAGTGTAATTTCACAAAGTGGAGTCTGAGAGAGGAATGTATGCAGACCTTACCCCTATTTTGAAAGAATGGAAGGTAAGAAGATTGTTTCTGATAGACCCTCGGTTCAGGGAGAAAATAATTCAAAGCAGTTTGAAAAATAAAGAAGATAAAGCAATATCAAAGTGGGTAAAAAAGAAAGGGAACAATAACTACAAAATAATATGCTAAGTGAAGAACAAAAAGCAATAAATAGTAACATAAATCGATGGACAAGGAACTAACTGTGTCATGTCTTGTCTAATCACCTCTTCCCAATACTTCTTCAGTCTACCTCTATCACTACTGAAGTCATCCATAGCCAACTTCTCGCATCTCCGCACTGGAACATCGCACTACAGAGATGAATTCATGATTTCACGAGGATGGGTGCATCATTTCATTTAAAGGTTACTTTAGAATATTCTTTTTTTTAAAACACAAAAAATGCAACAAGTTGGGTTTGATCCCTTGACCTTGAAGAATTAAACCTAGTCATTAACCAGTGCTCCACTCATTCTCATTTGACTGTGGGTTCCTGCAGTTAATATTAGACATATTTTAAGAATTATATATATAATATACCGAATTTAGTCGAGTGACCATGAATTCACGTGACCCATTTTTATACATGAATTCTCCCATGATCGCATATCTCCTCTTCACTTGCCGAACCATATCTCAGTCTCGCTCCCCGCATCTTGTCCTCCATCGAAGTCACTCCCACCTTGTTCCGGATATCTTTATTTCTAATCTTATCTCTCCTAGTATGCTCATACATCCACTACAACATCCTCATTTTCGCGACTTTCATTTTCTGCACGTGAAAGTTCTTGACAGGTCAACACTCCACGACCACCCCATACAATATAGTTGATCTTACCACTATTCTTTAGAACTTGCCTTTGATAATAGACCCAAGAAATGTCATACAAAAGTGGTTTTTAAAATTTTTTTGTAACAATAAAAATCATTTAACTTAACTCAACCTTAACAAAAAGTCATTTTAGCAACAAAATCAACTCTCTGAACAGTTTTATTAGCTTCATGTGTTTTGTTTTTTTTTTTATGAATAATTTCAATTTAGTTTTCTCGTCAAAGGAGAGATCTAAAGCTACACACACATATGTGGATGTGTTCAGAGATTTCTAATGCAATATTTCCGGGTGCCCTGGTGTGGCTTTCACGGTTAGTGCGAGGGGCATACTTGGATTTTTTTTAATTGTTCAGGTGTAGGTGTGTACTTGAAACAGATGAGCCGATAGGTTAACAAAAGACAAATCACCAATATTAAAGGTATTTTTGACTCTTTTCCATTTAATATAAGTTACATCGATTTGCATACGTTTAATATTTTCACTCTCCACTCACATATGTACTGTTTGAGAAAAGGCAGAGGTATGGAAGTTAATACTCTTTATTTTTCGAATAAAACAGTAACCATTTTCTTAGGATATTCTTTTCAAGTGGGAAGCTAAAGTATGTTACCAACTTCTGCTTATCCATAGGAATAAACATTAAAACTAAAAGCAAATCCCGAAATGGTTAGAACAACTTTCTCACGAAAAACATTTCTTACAAAAGTGACTAGTCTCTACTCACCGTTAAGATCAGCACATAATGGTGAATACAAAGAGGCAAACGAATCAACACCAACTACTCTGAATATGGTGCTTTTCTCGGGTCAGTCGTGCTCTGAAAGACCCACAGAAAAAGTGTGATTCCTATGTGTTACAAAGGGTTTTTACTAAAACGCTTTCTGAACTGAGATTGTAACTAGAAACGCCTAATGTCTTTTGGAGGCTTAAAGTGAAGAGGATGAGTTTCTGGCGTTGCATTTTCATCTTCTTTCCACATCTTGATGGTTTTATCAGCTTCACAACTGATCAGCCTTGAGCCAGTTACATCATATGTGAGAGCGTAGATTCCAGCCTCACTATCCAATGACCCTGAAACATGGTAAGACCAAAATAAACCTTTTGCTATTTTTGAGCAAACAATAAGAGTAGACATCAAATTATCAACACGCATACCAGGTTGAACAATAGTTTGAGCTTGCTGGAAATTATGACCGCTTTTCCAATCCCAAAACCACATGCTTCCATTGTCACCTTCACAAGGAAATGCATACTACATCATTGACCTCCAGCTTAAGAACCAGAATGAAGAACGCGGGGATTGGAGGGGCGGAACAAAAATAAGGGGAATGGGTATATGGTTTGGTATCATTAACTACTACTTACCTCCTGTGACCATTACACCATCGTCATTAACTGCCATCGCATTGACTATGGTTTTCTGTTGGGAACTGGAAAAAAATGTTGACATGATTTTAGATTGTAATTTACTAAGAAATAAGGATACTGAATTATGATGCAAGATACATTGAGATTGAGATGTAGATGTAAAGTTCATATGGCATGTCACTAAACTTACAGCATATTGTGCATAAATTCTCCTTTTGGAAGGCTGAATTTTTTTATGTTGTCTGCTGATGCGGAAGCAAAACAATCCCTACAGCAGAATGAAAATCATAATTAGTGTACTCCGAGGAGAAGGTACGGAATCAGAAAAATGCAGCATCTGTCGTATAAACATACTCCGAAGGATGCTGAGCCATAGCTCGAACAGATTTCTTGTGATGTGTGAGGGTGGCCATTGTCTTACCTGCCAGACAAGGACAATTAATAATCGTAGGAATTCAGAAACTGAAACCGTTATAAAAATAAACAGAGCATAAAATCCAAGTTACCATATCTAAGGTCCCAGAACTTAATGGTACTGTCATGAGAGCCAGTTATAACCTGTGGATCCTGAAACAAAATGTCCCATCATGAAATCTGATTGATAAATGTAGGCCATAATGCAACTATGAAAGAGTCATTAACACATATGATTATGACATCATCGAAATGAGACACCTTGCGTAATTTTTTTAGTAGAGCCAGCTTCCGGGGGGTTCTTTGCTTCTTAAAGTATCAGAATTTCCAGCAAAATTACCCTAATTGTGCTAATTATACAGAGACGACTTCTAAAAAGAACAGGATATGTGGACACATTAGTAGTTGCTAAACTTTAACTGTCTCATGAAGGTGTATCCATTTGCATGGGCAGTCTGTACCATCTATCCTTATCAAGAAACATCAACCATCACATTAGGGGTTAAACCAGAAAGTATCCAAAAAAGGCCATTTGAATCTTGTACTCATATAGATTTTAGCATAAAATCACAATATTTTTATATGAAACACTTCGCAGATTCCGTATGATTACCAGCTAGACCACCACCACCACCGCAGTTGAGCATTTTCGTTTTCAAACTAAAAATTTTGGTTCAGAAAATCAATTTGTTTTATTATTTAACTAACACCAAAAACAACTAATAAAACAAATAGCAACCCAAGACATGTTTTATGTTTCCTCAAAAGGTCAGCCCCGGTGATTTTAACTTCTATAAATTTCCCTTCAATTTTTTAAATTGCACCCCTACCCTCTTTATTCCCCATTTTTAGCCAATACAGATTTAATCTCTTTATATTTTTTCTTCAACAAAAAGTTAACGACAAATACAGTTCTTTTTAAAAAATAATTGGGTAGTGGTGTAGACAACTTAGACTGTTAATGAGAAATACATTTGGTAGCATCAAAAATGTAAAGTCAGATCATCCAAGACATCCATGCCAAAGGAGAAAAGAAGAGAAGACTTGCAAAAGTGCTCCAGGATTTAAATTTTTATCCACTGAATTAACTGGTAGGAAGTTGTATTGATTGAGATTACAGAAGTTATGTAGGCCTGTTGCACCAGAAGTTGGGGCTGTTCAACTCTAGAGGGTTCAGTCTTGAATTGTGTAAATATTTTTTCCCTGGTAATACAATCGTTATTTACCAAAAAAAAATGTGAAGTCGGTCTTTAATGTATTAGTTTTACCCATTTGAGAAACTTTAAAAAATTAGATCAGCTTGAGGTGTCTGGATGAGAAACCATGAAGTGGAGGAGTCAAGAATAGAAATGTGTGCAAGTACGAGTTTCTACTTGGGAATTAAGCCTAGTTTATATATTTAAATTCTTGAAAGTTGTGAAAGCTGTATGGAAATATAATGGTGTCAAACATTTTTGAATGTTCCAAAATTGGAAAGAGTGAAAATATTTGAAACGGATAGAGTAACAAATACAGTAGTACATATTATGTGAAGTATAAAGTGTACTTTATAGAAAGAAACCTACATTTCTAGAATCAAAACTAAATCTAACTACCTATTAAAAAAACAAAATCTAAATTAAGTTTGCTCCTAACAGGCAGTAATTTCGACGTAGATTACGATTAGCTTCAATAAATAAAAGAAGAATCTGTTTATAATCACAGGGTAAATAAAATTGAACCTAATTTCAGACAAAGAAGATGAAAGAAAAAATCTGATAGCTAGGAAAGTTACGATTCTATGTAAATTAAAAAAATAGAAGTTAATTGGGTTGTGGAAATAGGTAGAGGAAGTCATAGGAGGCAAATACAATTTCATGATATAAGGTTTTATATATATTCATTTGCACTGCTGGGCGGAGCAGTAAACCCCAAAAATCCAGAATCAAGCTCTTATTTGAGTATGATTGGGTCCGCAGTGGTAGAGCCTTGAGTTCTATTTTCCAACGTTGTATGGAGTTTACTCTTCTTGTAATTTTTGCTACTTTCTTTAGTTATTGGTATTGTCTCAGTCTAGTCAGTTAACTGATCCACTTGTGAGTGTGTATAGTCCAATTTCTTTTCTTTTTGATCGGTAAGTCTGGTTGTTCAATCTAGATTGAGACTCCAGAAATTTAGGATTCCGGCTAACCAAACTAGGGTTTCAAAATCAGGATCAAATTGCTCCTACATCCAGATTTTTGAAGCTTCCTATCGTGACTTAATCTCCATACTATTGTAAAGTCCTAGGCTGTGTTATTGCCTCATGCTTAAAATAATAAAGACATAGATTTAACATCAGACCCAACTATAAAGGAATGCTTACCATCGGCCTGGTAAAAACAGAACATACAGTGTTATCATGTCCAGATAGAGCATGAATTTGCATTTTGCTACGAATATCCCAAACCTGAAATCAGGATAAAATTCAAATAGAGGTCAGAACTAGCAGTGCTAACATAGAAAGTACAAAAGTAGAAAACTACTAAAAGATTCAGTACTAGGATTAGCTATGTAATGATACCCGGCAGACAGAATCACGACCCCCAGTGAACAAGATGTCAATGGTTGGATGAAGAGCCAAGCAATAAACACCACTGAGGTGGCCATGATAGGAGCGGATCACCTTGAAAAAAAAACATATAAGCCAACATGCACCCATAAAAAAACATTGACCCTGAGTTGTGAATGGCTATCAGCACTGTCATAATTACCTTATTTTGTTCCAGGTCCCAGCATTTAACTAGCTTATCATCACCAGCTGAGAACATGTATGTGTGTTTGTTGCTAACAGCAAGGCCTGCGAGGAAACTCCTTTCGTCACTGGTCTATATCTTAGGGTAGCACTCAATATCCTCAAACATGTCATAATATTTGATCGAATTTCTGAACAACTAAAATTTCTAGAGACAAACCTCGCACTTGTTCAATGTGCCCTGTTAAAGTGAGCTTCAATCTTCCACTTGCTAAATCCCATATCTTGTACCATGAAAGAAAAAGAAGATATACTTAGTGCGTGATGGACAACCAATTACAAATGCCTAATGTATGTGTAGCCATCACTATATGAAAATGAAAACTGGTAATAAATTCCCACCACTCTAACAAAAACAGAAGGCAAAAAGGTGTTCTCACCAATTGCCATTATATAGTACATGCACGCCTTCGATAACTTAGGAATGTAGTAATGTAACTTGGTCTCGAGTACCAATTCTACAGCCTTATATCAAGTCACACAGATGTTCCAACTAACCTCCAAGATATTCAAGAGTCATGATCAGAAGTGATACTTATAGGTAGTCAGGTAGATTGTGTATAATCTCAACTAAATCATCTTCATTGCTGGTCATGATACCATAAATCTTTTTTATGCAAAGTAAGAATCCAGGCCACATTCAAATAAAAACTGCATAAATGTACATTAATTTTCACCTGAACTTGGAGAAAACAACCAGTACAGTTATCACGCTCTCAAAAAAAAAATCTGGTACCAGCAATACTATTTCAATTTTCTTTTTTAAATTGGTGTCATTTAAAGTAGAGGTGTGAGAGGCTGGCTATGAATGGCTTCAAGAGAAGTACAGGTAGGCCGATGAAGTATAAGGGAGAGGTGATTAGACAGGACATGACCGAGGACATAACCGTAGATAGGAGGTTGTGGAGGACACGGATTAGGATAGAAGGTTAGTAGGTAGTAGAGCAGTGTCTCGCTTATCTTCCTTACCACTCTACCCCTCCCCGAACCCCACCTATGGGATTTCACTGGGTATGTTGTTGTAAATTGGTGCCATTTCAATTTTTTGTTCCAGGGTGATATGTATGTATTTTAGTAGATCTTTCAGAAGACTTTTTTATGATTGACCAACACTATACTGGCTGTTGAGGAATGATGTGACGACCGCTTATCTGGCAGTTTGGAGCTGGTAGAACTGGTGTAAGGTGCGGTGCACAAGCTGAAAGGGTGTGGCTACATTCCAGAGCGATTACACCTTATATCCAATATTACAGCAGCTTTTAAATTAAAAATTATGGTCCACATGATAATTGTTTCATCTCTACTGACCCCAAAAAAAAGAGAAACGTTTCATCTCTGCAAAAACTGGATTCTTGACCACTTCCATCTCCCCATGAAAAGGACATTTCCAAAGCCACGCTAACAGGTTTATTCCCAATATGGGAAATTTCCTGATACAATTGGTTTACCTTGATAGTGCGATCTGCTGATCCTGTACAAAACCAAGTATTACTAGGATCCACCGCGACGGACCGCACCCATCCCAAATGGCCACTGATAACCTATACAATTAAACGATGTCATGCATTAGAACTTAGATCTATAATATGGCATGCCACATTGAAGACTGAACAGCATAAATAGTGCAGGTGTGGTGTAAAGTATATGATAATGTATATGGATTATTGACAGTCTTTGAATGAACTAGACCCATTTATAGAGTTATTTACAGGACTAGTACATAACAGGAGGTCTCACGATTCAAATTGACATATGTTTAAATTGTTACGAGGCCATCCATTATCTTGCTATTTTGACCAGACTGCACAAAATAGGAGCTTGGAAGTCAAATCTTCTTAGAGATCAACTTTTCATAAGTTGACAATTTAATCCGGTAAAGTGGCTCTACAGTTTTAAACATTTCATAATTTACTACAAAGTAGAAAATTTTGAACTTCTTACGGATGATTTTTTGGTAATCTAAAAGCAGGCCATAAGTACAAACCTGATGGAGGAAAAACTTAAGATATTGAGTGTAGGTTCCTCCTACCCTCCACTAGATAATTGATATAGTTACAAACAAATTGAAGGACTACAACAACAACCAAATGACAATAGTAAGAAGGTGAAATTGATTCACACACTGCCCTTCTCAAGCGGGGAGGTTATTTAGCTGGAGTCAGGTGCTAAAGAATAATTGAAACCACTACATGAAAACTTGGAACAATAAGAAATTTATTAAAAATAAAAACATAGAAATACAGCCAGACTTTAATCAGTGTATAATAATGCCAAGCCACTACAACAACAGAACTATCTTACCCTGTAATTTTTCCAGGGAGCACGCCATATTGGGCGAGGCCATCTGCTAGGTATTCTTTCCATGATTGCAGCAGTTGACAGATTTCTGAAGGGAATAAAAGTAAAGAATTCATCACATGAGTACAAGATATGATGGCTTAAAGAAGAAATTCTTTTGCAGCTTTGTCTTGGATGATAGGTCAGAGAAGCAACTTTGTTACGAAGAAAGAACACATACACAGATGCATCCAAGGGTGTGGCCTGATGTTCAATTCAGAGGGTGTAAACCTTGAAAACCAGGGTTCAAATCCCAACAAAAACAAAAAGCACTAGATAATTTCTTCCAATTTGATCAGGCTTCGTGGGCAAAGTTATCCGATACTTGTTCAGGTAAGAGGTAACATATACCTGGGGAATAGTCGAGGTACGCACAAGTTGGCCCGACACCGCCATTATAAAAAATAAAAAGAAAAAAAACATGTACATAGACGTCATTGTGGCTCTGTTAAAATGGCAACATCCAGATTTTAACTCAAGCATCTAAACTGTTGCACTCAAGATGAACTCTTGATATGCTAAATGCCAAGACTAGGTATGAACATGAACTTTTGGAAAAAGATTTATGTCAAGGTACTGCATTAGTCATACAAACAAGAGTAATACATATTTGTAAAGTTACCCGTCACGTTCTGTGTCATTTCATTGAACTCCCATTAGAAGGGAATACAACAAAAAAGGATATTCTAACAATTTTGAATTATCTGTTAAGAAACATGAAATCTGAAACACACACTTGACAAAGCCCTCCGTCTAGTTTTGCATAGTTCCCTTCCTCTAGTATTTGAAAAAACATGAAATACTATAAGCACAGCATCAGATAGTTACTACTTGAGTGTCTATAACAAGATCTCATAACATGAGCACTGACTATCCATGATGATATACAGACATCGCACGAAATCTACCCGCAAAGCTTATTGATAAACACTATCAAGCTGCTTAAAACTTTGAAGCCTTTTTTTTGGTGGGTCCCGTGCTTAAAATGTGAAGCCTTGTAAGCATCCAAGCCAGAGGTTTATTCACTTCAGAGAAAATTCAAAATTCTCTAAAATGCACCATATTCGAATGAGTTGGTAAAGAGTGCTACTTTATTGAAAGAGAAAAGGTCAACAGAGTAAATAACAATGGAACTCCTATCATGTTTACTACATCCACTCATCTCGGTACTCTTATTTTAGCATGGGAAACAGCAAACAACTAGTTGAGTGGTCTTCTAAACACTTTCCGACTGCTAGTTACAGAGCCCTGCTAACCAGGTCCAAGTTTATTGCCCAAATTTGAAAATTACCCTAGTCCTATGTAGGGAGATGAGGCGAAAAAAGGCTTAGTAGACAAAGTCACTCAACCAAAAAAATAGCTTGATACAATTTCAAAAAATTACCCATATCTCATTAATATAGTGAAATATAATAGGAAAGAAAGGCATGCATAACAACCTTTCAGATGAACCGTGAGAAGGAACAACAGCATTGCTTTTCCCATCACTCCTGCAAAATTATTTCACAATATTGTAAGCATAGATTTGAGTATGGAAGGCCAATCAGTCCCTGCCAACATCCTATCCCCTAAATAAAAAAACCACCAAGATTTATGTGGGTATCCGTGTGGGTTGCATGCGGGTGTTTAAAGAAGGACAGAAAGTACTTACGGGCCCTTCGCTGGTATGGATGGACCAAGAGCCAGTTCATTTCCGGTTCCCTTGTCTCTTGTATTTTCAGGACCTGCCATGAAAGCCAAATGTATATCATAAATGAGAGAATAAATTTAACCAAAAAATGAGTAATATAATTAACTACGGCAGGTTCCAAATTCCAGCGAAAATTGTCCATTAGAAAACTAACACAATATTGTCAATTTGCATTGACCCTGGAAGTGTATTTGGGAAAACAAAGCTCCAATGAAAGTGGAAAATTTTTGCATGGTTAGTGGCGAAAGGAGCTTGTCTCACACACGAAAATCTTCAGAAAAGGGGAATTAATCGATTCAGAGAACCTGCCAAGCAGGTTTATAAGGAAGAATTTCAGAAATCCACTCACAATATGGAAGGTGAAAAGAGGATTCTAGTTCACTATGAAAAATCTTGATAAGTGGGTCACTTTAAAAATATAATGAACAAATCTGAGGGCTTTATAGACTGAATGATTCATCCATCAAATAGCTAGTACTTTGGGTTAGGCTCTCCTATTCAACTTTTAACAAGAAAGTATAATGTAAGGTTCTAAGTTGACGAGAAAATCGAATACCTGGAAGAGCAAGGGCATTGGAAGGTGCAGAAGCTTGATTCTGCACAGCCGCTTTGGCATTAGAAGACGGTTGGGCTGTGCTGCCTTTTATCCCTCCATACTCAACATTTAGCTGTTACATGTAAAACCCATATCAGTTTGAATCCCCAAATACATAACATAGACACGGGCGATTTTAGGTGCTAAAATTGAAGCACGTGAAGACATGGTCTCTCCGTAAAACTAGGTATTTTATGTATATATTTCCTAAAAGTAGTATAATACTATCTGTTTCATGCTGCAAAAAGGCTAAATGGTGCAATTGGTCTAAGGTTGACTTATTTACCTAGAGGACTAGTTCCCACTTAATACACTTTTTCCTTCTTTTTTTAATGGTGAACCCGTGTTCCATAAATTTTAGATTCGACTCTGCATAGACACCTAAGAATAACACAATTTCCCAAAACTTGTAAAGCATGCCCACTAAAGAACTTCTTTCTTTCTCATCTACTTAACAGGTAAGCTATAATATATCAAAGAATCAGCATGACTACTGACCTTATAGCTCGTTCGAATTTTCTTGCTGCACAAAGGGATTAAAAAAAAGGGTAAGCAATCATATTCAAGAAAACGAAAATTAGGGCAAGAAAAAGGAAACCCTTTTATAATGAACCCATAGTTGAAAATTTTGCCTGCGCTATTGTTAATCAGATATAGTTGATTGATTGACATTGTAAATTCGATTGTATTTGAGTTAAAGGGGTTACCTTTGAGGATCAGGAGGAGGGAAGTGGCCATGGAGAGGGGAAAAGAGGTCAAGAGAACGTTTAAGGGATTTGAAGCTTAGCTTCTTGAGGGATTGTGGCTCCACTGGCACTTCCGATTCCATTGTTGGCCCAGGCATGCCGCGCGTAAGAGGAGAGTTACTTCTTCTGCCAACGCCGCCGGAGGAGATGGCCGGATATAGGGATTCTCGAATTCAGTACAGTTGGTTTCACACTACTAACTCCAGCAAATTACTACTTTGCATCTAACAAAGAAATATACTACTACTATGACTAAGGGTCGTGTGGGAGTGCAACACCCGTTTGGTCGTTATTGCGTTTTTAACCCATTTACCTTGTTGGCCTTTTTTTGAGTTCCTTAGTATGATTTTGACCCGTGTGAATGAGTGACATGGTTCCCGAGTTCAACAGATGAGAATTTGTGGATTCTAGAATCTTAAAGCTTCTAGAATCTTAAAGTGAATAATCTTTGATCAATAATTGACTTTTGGATAAATATATATGTAATTGAATTCCGATAGTTTTTCTGGGTCCGGAATGTGATTTATGACTTAGTGGTGTGATTTGAGTCACCGGTGGAGAACTAGTTAAGTTAAAAGGTTAGAGTTGACCACGATAAACATCGGGCCAAGATGACCCCGTGTTGATATTTTGAAAGTTCCAACAAGTTTGTATGATGATTTTGGACTTGTCCGCAAGTTTTGGTAACATTCCGAAGAGTTTCGGATTGATTTGGGTTGTGTCGCGCTCATATTCGATATTTCCGTCGTAGTTTATTTTGCCATAAACGGTATCATATTGATCAAACATACTTTTTTGTGTTTCGATTTAACCATTACATTTGTATCGTAATTACGAAGCTATAGCAAAAAGAATAGTCGTATTTCGCCTTCGTATGAGAAAGTTATGGTCATTTTAGCGCGTACAACTATTGTTCCTGGTGTGTCCGCTGGGGCGAAAATTTTGTGTATAAAAAAATTAAATTGCGTTTAATTCTTATTTTGATCATATTTTGAGTTCTAGATCTTCGTTGGGTAAAGTATAGTAATATGGGTATCGTTAGACTCGTTTAAACTCGTAGGGTACTATTATGACTATATTGAACTCGGTTTTTTAATAAAATTATAGGTTTGCCCCTGTGGCTAAGGTTTGGTTATTTTGCGTCCATTTTTGGGTTTTTGGTAAAACTTTGACGATATGGGTATTCTTAGATTCGTATTCTAACGTAGAATTCATATTTGATAGACTTAATTGTTACGAGGCTCTCTAAAAGAAAATACAAGGCTAAGATTTGATGGCTCGTGGCTCCAGTTCGAGATTCATGTAGGTTACGGCTTGCCTTCTGGTTAGATTTCAAGTAGTAAAGCATAAGTAGAGTTAGTGATTGTCGAAGAAAGTATGTTACACTTTTGGGTATGAAGTTGGTGTTACACCTCGTAGGTTTAAGACTATAATTAAGAACGTCATTAAGGAAATTAATATACTTAAGGATGTGATTCCGAATTTTTTTGTTACAACGAGCGTGACAAGGGAATTGAAAATGATTGTTGTATATTTCCGTTATGGGTTAGTAACATATTATAAGAATTATGACATGGAAAATACGAGACCTTATGAAATTCTCGGTGATTAAAGAAAACGGGGGTTAAGATTAAAAGAAGTGGGATTAAGATTTTGGGATCAAATTTTCCAAGTTTTGGACAAGTTTTTGGGAAGATGAATGTGTAGGAATGATGGATTAACATTGTAGAACACATGCATGTCGATTTGGAGTTGTAGAAGTGACAAAATTGGACAAGAATTTGATGAAAGTTGGGACAAAATCGGGATTTTGGGCAGAATTTTAGTCAACTTTGGAGGGATATATCTCCTCGTAAATTAGGAGTTTTTTTGTGTTTTAAAAGCCTAAAATGAAGTTCGTCAAGTCTAGTTTCCAACGCAACAAATCGCCCGTCGATAGGACACCGAAGTAGAGAGTTATGGACGTTACAAGTTCAGCTGACGAAATCGTGGCTAAAAATCGAGACTGTTTTTGGGATTAAATTAAGGTATGAAAATTCTTCTTTCTATGCTATAATTGAAGTTGCATATTGTTGTAGTTGAAGTAATGGACTTGTATTAGGAATAAATCTTGAATTTAGACATTGCATGTGAATAATTTGAATGTTGTAGCCGATATTACGACTAATGTTACTAATCTTGGAATTGTCGTATTCGATTATCGTGTTGTTATTTTGTTACTAATTGCATGTTAAGATTGAAAGAAATCCTGAGATTTAAGTTGTGATTTATTAAAGGAAAGTGTTGGAATATAAAAGAAGAAATTTGATATTAAGAAATTAAGAGAAGAATTGGAATTCTTATTGTTGTTGGCCTAAATTCCATGGAAATTATTGAACATGTTATGTTGTAATCTTAAGGGACCGTTTTGGTAGAATTATGACGATGAAAATATAAGTTATGAACATGCATAAATGTTATGGTAATTACCACTACATGTCTAAAAGGAAGTAAGGTATAGAAAGGTGAATTTGCATTCTTGAACTCTCGGATTTGCTAGAAGGTTGGATTATTTGAGGGAACATGATAAATAGGTGTATTATTCACCTTGATTGCTACTTTGAATACATTCCATAAGTGTAAAGAGAAAGGATGGATAATTGGGGTATATATGTCGAGTAGATGGAACTGTTTTAATATACGCTGGAGTTATGACTTGTTGTTGGTATGATTGGCTTGTTGGTTAATTGTGGAAGTGCATATAAACAGAGAAAATACTACCCAAATTTTTATAGAAATATGAAGTCATCATTCGATATAAAGTACGCCAGTAATACTAAGAATTGATGAATGTGTTACCATTATTATAGGTTGAATTACTAGACGAGACATATACTAAATAGTGAGTTGGCTAGTTCGACAAAGAGGTATGTGAGACTATCATTTCCTTCTTTGGCATGATTTTGTGAAAATCTTTCTTCTTTCTTTTGGCATGGTTTTAATGAAAGTACGGCGGACGTACATGATTCCTTCAAAGTCTAGTTTTAATAAAATAAAGATTCATGATATGATCGTGCCTTGATTTTCTAAAGGATAGTTTAGTTTGATTATTCCATTGGGTCTTATATGATGATTTAAAATGCATAAAAATATTTCACGGCGTCTCAGATGATGGTTTGTATTGCATATGGTTTCTCGTGATATTCTATTTGTGTAAGTTGTGATTGTATGTTATATGGATAGTGTTATGAGGACCGAGTCCCAGAATGGGTCGGGTAGTTATATATACAGAGTATGAGAACCGAGTCTCAGAATGGGCCGGGTAGTTATATGTACGGAGTATGAGAACCGAGTCCCAGAATGGGCCGGATAGTTATATGTACGGAAGGTGTCCTTGATTATGATGATTTTTAGACATGCATAACTTATTTTTCTTATGGTACAGTTGCATTGGTATCTCTGTTTTTGTTTCATACATGTCTCATGTTATCTTACGGCGATTCGATCCTCCTTACGATTTCACGTTTACATACTCGACATTATTTCGTCGACCCACTTTCTCTCGGCTGCGTTCATGTCGGCAGGTACAAGTGCTCAGTTTGGTGATCCTCCAGTCTAGGATTCATGTTATTGGAGAGCTCCTTTGATTCAGAGCTTTGTCATTTTGGTACAGAACCCTATTATTTTGACTCATGTATATTTAGGGGCACGACGGGGTCCTGTCCCGTCATATGTCGTTATCTTCTCATGAAGTGCATGAAGCGATTGTGGGTTGTATGTGTTGGGTTGGTTTATGAGAGTTATAATCATGTTTTGTTCAGTTGAACGTTTGTATTCCTTTTATTTGGATGTTACCTTATTTGGTGGCAACCTTATCAACTAGCTTGTTATGACATGTTGGTTAGTTGTGTAAGGCAGCCTTGTCGGCTCGCCTACTTTGGGCATATGTTATAGATGCAGCGTTGTGCTGCCGAATTTTCTCACCCTTAGTGTCAGTTGATTATGTGACAGTCGATTATGTCGATAATGGCGTCATTAGAAATCGCGGCTGGTCGGTCGTGACAGTTGGAATTAATTACTTAGGTTTGGTATTGTTGATTGATTTATGCGCTTGTTTCCTGTTGTGATTTATTCGCTTGCTAGCTAGTGTTTGATATTGAATTTGCACTTAGTTGTCATATCGTGATTGTGATATAGTTTTCTCCCACTTATCTTGGTATTATCATAGATAGATGGAAGGACTTGACTTGATATTGATATTGATATTGTGATATGTGTCCATGAATGACACGATTGAGTTTGATTATAATTTACACTTGAGATTGATACATGAACATCATTCATACATGATATATTGTTATGAACTATGATTTGATATGAATAATGATAAGAGTGAATGTGAAACATCTGAGGCTTACTATTATGATGTTTGCTACATGCATATTTCATATGACATCTCTTGCGTATACAATTGGTGTTACCTATGTGGTCCGAAAGAAAAATTATTCTGGATGTGGTATTGTACAAATTTGGGAATAAGTTCATATTGGTAGTTGATTTACGAATGTTGTTGTGTTTACTCATCTCATGATTATTGTTGAATTTGACATTTATACATGCATTCGTCCTCATTTCCATGATACAATGATATTACATGTGATTAGCGTGATGGTGATTTCATGATACATTGATATTACCTATGATTGGCGTAGTGGTAATAAGTAATGAGGAAACATTTGTGATTCCCATAACATATTTGATAGTGTAGCCATCTTTGAGTTATGTGCGGAATAGATGGTATAGTCATCTCCAGGCTGTGTGTGCGGAGTGTTTGGTACATGGACTTCGTGACTCCCATATGGGTCATTGTGAAATTCGGAAAAAAAAAATATATAGTTGTGGTTGAGTCAATAAAAAAAAATATATATATATATATATATATATATATATATATATATATATATATATATATATATATATATGTATATATATATATATATATATATATATGTATATATATATATAAGAAAACAAAGAAAAAATAGCATGGAATAGAATTAGTGCTAAAATTGGATAAATAGATAAATAAAAATGAAATAAGAAAACAAAAGAAAACAAAACAAAAGAAAAACAAAAACAAAAACAAAAAAAAACATGCAGAAAGTGGACGTGCATTCCTTACCTTTACCCCTTCCCTTCCCCCTTTTCAATTCCCCTCCACCCTTGGTCTTCTATCTCCCATAAGTTATACAACCATCTCCACTTATACATTATACTTATACACAAACAAAGTGCATACCACAAAGATTAGAAAATCAGGAAAATAATCAAGTGAACAAGAAGGAAAAAAATCAAGGGAGGAAGGAGAACAAAAAAATTAGGGAACACTAAGGAGCAAGGACCACTTATAGCAACCGATAATCTTTTTTTCACACTTACAAGGTGAGTTTTCTCACTCAGAAATTCCTGGTAATATCCTTTATTTTAAGTTCAATACATGTTAGAATAAGAATTGAGTGTTGAAAAGAAATATTGAACTTTTGATTGTTTAGACAACTAGTTGCGTCATGAACTTTACGAACTGTTCTCACTGAGTTATAATTGTTAGAATTTGATGCAATTCGAAATAATTGTACACCTCTCTAATATGATCATATAGAACCAAAAATGAGGTAAAATGGACGTACGGTTTGAAAGTTATCATAGTTCAAAGTTCCTGCCTTAGATTTGGTCGAAATTCGGAAAGGCATAATTATGGACTGTTTTTTTTGAGTTTTACTTATTAGAATTATATGAAAATTTACATGGTTGTAAATCTCTCTGTTACGGACAGATATAGATAAAGAGTTATTAAAACGGACTTACGAGTTGAGAGTTATTGTAGTTTGAAGTTGCTGCCTCGGATTCGTCGGAATCCAAAAGGGCAGGACGTTGAAACGTAAAATTGTACTAATCTGTGGGGAATATGAAAATTTTTGCTAAATGAAAGTTCTATATCTCTTTGTTGTGGACATTTGGAGACCTTACGGGGGTCTATCCGACTTACGGATTGAGAGTTATCGCGGTTTAAAGTTTCTGCCTCGGATCTATCGAGATCCAGGAAGGGCAGCGAATAAAAGTGTAAAACTGTAACAAATGGTACAGAATATGAAAGAATGGTTCACATGGAGACGTGTATCTCTCTGTTCTCATCGTTTTGAGATTTTATGGGGCTTGAACGGGTTTACAGATTAGGAGTTATGATTATTCTAAGGTTGGGTGTTGTTTAATAAAAATTCTGCCGAAACAAATTTCATGTGGCTGTTTTGAGGATAAATTTGTGTTAGTTACCCAAAGTAGTTTTAAATGAAATTTGGTACAGTGAAAGATCCCCGTCTTACCTTAATTTCCGCTTGAGAAACACCTTAGTTGGATCTATGATTAAAAAGTTATAATCGTTACAAGTATGAATGACAGAATGTTAGAAAAAAGAATAGTATTTATTTGATCTTCTGAAAAATATGAAAAAGTGAATACGTGTTCACATAAATATATAAATATATAATGGATCGGGTTGCACGCCGCAACAAAACGTAAAGTGAATACGCGTTCACAAATACGTAAACATAATGGATCGGGTTGCGCGCAACAAAACGTAAAGTGAATATATGTTCACAAATACGTAAATATAATGGATCGGGTTGCGCCGCAACAAAAGCGTAAAGTGAATACGCGTTCACAAATACGTAAACATAATGGATCGGGTTGCACGCCGCAACAAAACGTAAAGTGAATATATGTTCACAAATACGTAAATATAATGGATCGGGTTGCACGCCGCAACAAAACGTAAAATGAATACACGTTCACAAATACGTAAACATAATGGATCGGGTTGCACGCCGCAACAAAACGTAAAGTGAATACGTGTTCACAAATACGTAAATATAATGGATCGGGTTGCACGCCGCAACAAATATGAAAGATGAATACATGTTCACCTATATATAAATATGAAAAGTGAATACGCGTTCACAAATATATAAATGTAATAAACATGCGGAAATGCAGGGGAATGCCTTAAACGTATAATTCGAGATAAAATGAAGTGTTAGTTAAACCGAGAATTTTCCTATGAGGAGTTGTTGCATATTTAAAGATGTTGTAACCTGATATGTTTTTGCAATATGCTTATTACGTTATAATGTGATTGCACTTGGAATATTGTGGTGTTACTTTGAATTGCAGGGTAAGGTTCTCACTCAAATTTGGATGGTAGGGCTGACTCTTTATTTAACATGTTTCAGTAAAGCGTGATAGAGGAAAGACTTCACGCCAAGGCTAGCGATCGTCCCGCAGCCTCTTGTCATACCAAGTCCATTGCTTCGGGCTTGGTACTCGTCAGGTTCAGAATGTCAGTCCCAGTGTCTCGGGAAATGCCCGTGTGGAATGGGCTCCCTTCCAAGAATAATATTTGTCAGTATGTCTATGTAGAAACAATATTTGCACGAGTATGGGCTCGCGTTATATTTTCAATAAAGTCATAAACAAATTTCTTTATTGTTATTTTTATTAATAGCTCCGTATTTGAATATAAGTTTAAATTTCTAAATAAAGAGAATTAAATTGTACTCCTGGTGGAAAATAATTGTCCAGGTGCCATCACGCCCTAAGTAAAGACTTAGGAAAATTTGGGGCGTGACAGTCATGACTGCAGGGACGTAGATATATTCAATATGGAGCATGTGTGTACAATTTGATATTGTTGGTCAATATATTGCATTACATCGCTCATACAATCATATTACACCCACTCATATCTCTCTTATTAGTCGTTGTATTGCATGATGCGTTTCAATCTTGATTCCTTAGTTATTAATTTATTTTAGATGTTGTGTGTTTGTTAATCTCTTACCTGGACATATAATGGATTTGATGATTGGAGATTTCGCATAGGCTATGATTGTAGATCACTGTGATTTAGTGTGGTTCACATTACTGTAAGTCTTATGTGAATGTGCTTATGATTACTTCATTCTCGTACTTCATGAATTTCGACGTGATATTTCTATACTTGAGTTGTTGTTCTTGGACTATGTGGTGTTTGTACTTGATTGCGAGTATGTCTATTCTTCAGTCTCTTACTTTATATATGTTAGCTAATTAGTGTCGACATACGATACTTATCAATACATAGTGTTTGTACTGATACTACTCTTACTACACCCTTTCGGGGGTGTAGAGTTGTTGCATATACATGAGCGAAGTTTGATTAGCCTTCAAGGATCTCATGGAGTTCTTCTAGACTTTTCTGCTAAATTTCTCATTCTAAACAAAAGTTGTATTCAGATTGTGGTTATAACTTTTATTTCAGTTGTATAATTATAAGTTTTTGTACTATTCATACCAGATTATTTAGGTAGTTGTTGTATTATGCATTATCATATATTTATATTTTAGACTTCTATTACTCTTATTATTTATTTATGTTGTTGGATGAATCTGTAAGGGACAGGTTCACCTACCAGGTGGGAAAAGGGCAGGTGCCCGCGCGATTAGTGATTTGAGTCGTGACAAGTTGGTATCAGAGCCCTAGGTTACCCGGTCTATAAGTACAAGAACATGTCTAGTAGAGTCTTGTGGGTCGGTACGATGAGCTCTGTACCTATCTGCGAGAGGCTATAGGACAGTTAGGAAACTTTCAATTCTTTCATTCATTCGTGCTACATAATTTCAATTGGTATCTAGTCGATTCCAATTGGTATCTAGTCGATTCCAATTGGTATCTAAATATCCTTGTCTTATTCTCCCACGAATGGTTGAAACTTGTTCTTAAATTCTTATGTGATCGGTTGTTTTAAAAGTGTTGTGGTATGGTACGAGATGTGTCATCCTGATTCCGACGCATGACCAAGTTTAGTTTCTAACTATGGCTTGAGGATCCAGTTGTGTGGGTCGCGGTTATACTCATTTATTGTGGGGGTTTATTGAGAAATTAGAGAGACGGTACAGAGGGATACATGATCTCATTGTTTTCAGCGTTGGTTTGCTCGAAAGTCGAAAAGTGCATTTATGGCTTAACAAGAATAATTTTTTTGAGGTCAACGATTCATCAGGGACATGGTATTATATGTGGATATGCGGGGATGAATATAAGTTCGGTAAGGATCATTGACTTTGACAAAAGTGTAGTGATCGCGTGTAATAAAGAAGAGAATTTGAGAATAAGGACATGAAAGATGATTTTGTGGGAAACGTGTAGCGAAGTAAGATTTCTTAGGGTATTTTGGTAATAGTGTTTTTTGTGTTAATGGGGTGGAGGGTAAGGAAGAGGATTGGGAAAATTGGTATCTGATATGTTTGACAGGATAAGATTGCTATTGGTGCGAGAGTGGATTTCATCTTCGATCGTAGAAATTTAAGTTGGACTTCGACTATATGGTAGTGATTGTGGGTTCTTTCAGGAAAGTGATTATCAGTTCTAGATCGGAAAGCAATGTTACTTGTGACGAGTGGAGACTTAAGATGTTGGGCAGTTGTGGTCTTAATCCTTCAGTAAAGAGTATGTCCACCAGATCTTCATATTTAGAGAAATGATAAGAATATCATAAGATCAAGAACTAGTTGAATTGAGAGTTATTATTACGGTCATACATGGTAGAATATACATAAGGGTTCAGTGTTGAGTCAGTTGTTTGGTTATGTCGTGGGTCAATGGGAGTCAGTGGTTGACTATTAAAAATGACTCTGGTGTTTGACAAGTGTGATGTTTTAGTACTCGAGGGGCTATCGGATGTTGCATCTAATATCATATTAGTGTTGGGAGCCTTGTACCTACTGTGTAAATTTTGGCTAGTTCTTGCTACTACTGGTGTACTACTCAGTTGAGTTGATCATATGAAGTGAATAATCACGTGAATGGTTAGAGGTGTTCTGATTCGATAATTAGGACATTCAAAGTGGTAAATCAACGATGAGGTTTGAATTGAGTTAAGAGAATTTGAGTTAGGACACCTTGGTTGAGATACATTAGTAGGATTGTATATGTGATATACTGTATTTAGAAAGTATTCAATTTCAGAATTGTGGGTTCGAGAAATGGTTAGACGGTGATGATGATTGTGATTTGATTGGAATTGAAGAATTGAATAGTAAAAAAAAGTATAGTTGATCAAGAATCGGTAAAAACAAGGTACATATTCGGGACTACTTTGGTCATTATGGGTTGTGGTGTTGTTGTCTTGCTTATTTCAGACAATGTGTGATTGTTGAGTATGCTTAAAGAAGGGAGTCCACATAAATGGACTAAGTGATATGATGAAGTTCAGTGGAGTTTCGTGATGAGCGACTAGTGAGAAGCAAATTTCAAGTAACTGACATATTAAGGCTTATGGAAGTGGTTTGTGTGATGCACTATTGGGAAGTTTTGTAACATTCTTTAGTGGGTGAGTTAGTGTGGTTTAAGGAAAAGAAATTATGAAAATCCCTATTATGTGGAGGCTAGAGTTATATTTTTGAGATGAGACCGTATTCGTGGTAGTACATTATGTTGCAACTATTATTGTCTGGACAACTTGGGTGAGCACATTAGGATATTAAGGACTTGAGAGTAGTTGCGTGAGATTTAGAGTTGTAGTTGTAAGATTTGATACTTTTGGATTTGTTATGGGTATATCGAGGTGTTACAATGTGAGATACGATGGTTAAAAAGGTATTATACGGAGCTACAAGTTTTGCGTTGAAAAGTTCTGAATTGTATCAAGTTTGTGTATCAGGTAGAAGTTGAGAAACATGAAGATTGCAATCATAAGGTGTTATACCCCGTGGTTCGGGCCGTGCGTGTGGGGCCGTGCGAGAAATTAGAGAAACACGCTCGTGGTTCGAGAGCCGCGCACGAGGTGGCGCGCGCGCGCGCGCGGCGCGCGAGGCGCTGAAGTTCCAGTACGCGGGCGCCGGAAACGTGCCGCGCGAAAGATCCGGCGGTCCGCAGGAGCTGCGCCAGCGCGCCGGAAGCGCGCCGAGGCGGGAAATTTGGGCGGAAAAACTTAGAAAGTCTGATTTTTATTTTAAAATAGGCCATGGGAGGGTGACAAGTGTCCCCATCCGATTTCTCACATGCATTATATTGACCAAGACTTGGTCATTTCTTTCAACTTTTCATCTTTACACTCCATCTCTCTAAGTTAAAAAAACTCATCATTCTCTCTAAATTCCCAAGAGGAATTCTAGCCTAAGGGAAAAATCAAAAGTGTAATAGGAAGGACAGGTTGTTACAAGCTTGTGAAGACGATTGTGGTGGTGTTCTTGGAGAAAAAGGCTAGCAAGGTTTTGGAACAAGTTTGGCTAAAACTTAAGGTAACATTTCTTCTCTTGTAGTTGGTATTGGGTGTTGCGTGTTTAATAGGAAGAACTTGTAGTTGGAAAAATGCACTTAGAGTAGTTGCATGTAAAAATGGGGTGTGATTATGAAAGAATTGGTTAGGGGGATATTATGAGCATGTTGTTGCCTAAATACTACATTAGACTTGTTGGGTTAGTTGTTGTAACTTGGTTGAATTTTACACACCAAAGTTTAGGTGTGTAATCCTCTTGGTGTTGGTTGGTTGTTGAGCCTTAAACATGACATTTGAGCGTTAAAAATCGACCTTGGAAAAGGTGGCAATGTATGTAGAAACAAAGGAAACGCTGCCCAATTTTCCGTAGGAAATTGGTGACTTTAACTTGGAAAAATTCTGCATTGTAATTAGAGCTTGATAAACGTATTGTGGTCATTTTAGGTTGACATACTACGTGCGTAAATTGGACTTAGCTTGTGGATTGACCAAGAGGTATGTGGAGCTTTCCTATCTCGAGCATGATTAGTTGTACCTATGTAGTACGGTGAGACGTCAAGATTTGGAAATCTTCGTTTGTTATAAGTATTTGATACTTGCTTCGCTTTAAAAGAAAAGTATAAGAATCCTCGACTTAAGGGAATGTGTTTTACTATTGTTTAACTCTAATATAACGGCTTTATGGGGAGTTGGTTATATTAGTTTGTGAAAGTTTAATGGAGAAAGGTTTTGATGATTTGAACTTGTGGAAGGAAAATGGTTTTAAGGCATGAATTGCCTAAGGTTTTACAAGAAATGAAGTCAATTAATTTAGAAGCTTGAGATAGTTTTAAAAGAAAATGTGACTTGTTTTGAAAAGAAATCGTAACTTGATACTATGGTGATTAGTATCTTGGAATTTTCGTATAAAAAGAGTTATTTCTTAAAAGGTTAGAGGTACATGATACTTGGGTTAAATTCCCGGATTTTTATTAAAAGACATGATCGTGCCTTAGGTATACTAAAATGAGAGGATGTATTAGTACTATTAATAAGAAGTTAGGTGATTCTTAACTTGCTTAAGTTATGATAGGCCGGTAGTGCTTATGTTGTGATGTGATAGCCTAGTGCTTATGTTATGATTAATAGCCTGATGAGCTATGATATATATATATTTATATTGTTACTGTAAACCCGGGTTATTATTTATGCCATGGATTTGCTACCCGTGATGCGAGCGCGCTTGTACTCACGCGGATCCGACCATAGGATCCACGCGGTGAAATAGTCCCACGCGAGTACGCGATGGTACTCATGCGGATCCACGGGATCCATGCGCGGTGAAATAGTCCCACGCGGGTGAAATAGTCCTATGACGAGGCGGATGACCTCATGCGGGTCCACGGGACCTATGCGAGTGAAATAGTCCCGAGTAGGATCGCTTGTAATGATACTACGGCGAGGTACCTGTTTTGATCATGAGCCTCCTATTTTTAAGCTAAAAAATGTATACTTGTTACTCTCGGTATTAGAAAGGCACATGGCAACATAATTTGGTTTTCACTATAACTTCAGTGTATGTTGGATTTATGATATTACTACGATTTTCCGCTTTACATACTTGGTACGTTGTGTCTCGACCCTTCCTGGGCCGCGTTCACGCCGCAGTAAGTGAAAGCGGTGGTAGATCCTCATTCCTGTGATCTTGTACTCACCGCCGTGAGCTCCATTTCTTCTGAGGCTCGACTTTTGGTATGGTTCTCCCTGAGTCGTTGATATTTTGTACATTCAGGGCATGACGGCCCCGCCCGTCATAGTGTTATTCATTCTAGAGGCCTGTAGTCTTGTCGAACTTGTTCTAAGGATGTAACTGTCGGTTTATGTACTTTTGGGTTAGCCATTTTGGGATATACTATTCTATGTCTTAATGGTTGTTTATGTTGATTTTATATTCCGCTGGTGTTCTCTGATTTTGTGTCACGAGGGTGCCCTGGTTAAGGCACCGTCACGGTCCGGTTCGGTCGTGACAAAAGTGGTATCGAGCGATTAATCCTGAAAGAGTCTACAGCCGTATCTAATGTAGTCTGATTATCGCTGTTGTGCACCACATCTATAATCGTGAGGTCGCAGGATATTTAGGATCGTTCCCATTCTTTCACTCTAAGATCGTGAAATGAGCCGTGTTATAGGTTGAATTTCCTCCGACGTATTTTTCCTGTAGACGCTATGTCTCCGCTAGTGCAACCGCACTCGTGGCGGCAAGGCAAGCAGAGGAACTACCGCAGGGCACCGAGGTCACCAGGCACGTGCCCTGGCCCTACCGACGAGGTGTTTCTGACGGCGAAGTTCACGACGCCGCCAACCCCAAAGAGAGCCGGAGGCAGCGACAATGATCACGAGACCGCAGACTGAGCCTCCATCCAGCAGCCTGTGGCAGGATATGGGCTACGCGAGATAGCCCGCCATCGCCGTGATCGTGGCGACAAGAGGATAGGTTGAGATGCAGCCCGGCCGCATTCGAGTTCACCTCGTAGCCGCTAGCTCGAGATCGAGAGACTTTTGAGTCAGCCACCGTAGTTTTATGGGTCGAGGCCCGAGGATGATCTCGCAGGAGTTTATCAAACGATTCTGCAGCGATCACGGCGTGGATCGGCTTCGCAGATCGAAGCCAAGGCGCTGAGTTCGTGACGGCCGCGGATACGGTAGTTGATCGTATGATTCATGGATCGCCCCGAGGGAGTACGCGCTCACCGCTTGGGACGAGTTCTCGAGGCATTCCTTAGCCATTTCTTGCCACCGCAGATGGCGAGGGCTCGCCGATAGATTTTTGACGCCGAGACGTAATGGGCGGACGGTCCGAATACAACGTGGAGTTTGATTCATCAAGGTATGTGCCCGCATGGTAGCGAACATGGAGGACGAGTGCACCGCTATGTCACACGACTCGATGATCACTTGGCCGAGTTTCTGGTGGCTCTTCACCGCACGACATTGCCCGCACGCAGCACGCACTGGTGCGGAGAATCGCGGCCGACGGATCGGCAGTATCGCCAGAAGAGGCCGTGACAAAGCAGGTCCTCTGGTAGTTTTAGGGTAGACAACCCCAAAGAACAAACCAGATTTGCACCACGCCGGCCCGCAGCGCCCTCCACCATCTTCGGACGTCTGAGTATTCGAGGAGCGGGACAGTGGTTCCGTGGCTTCGGGTTTCCGCAGGACGAGTTCCGGGCCGATGAGGCCACCTATGCCTCGGTGGTCGATGTGGTGATTGCCATTACGGGTGTCGTGTTCCTCCGTGAGCTTGTTATTCTCGCGGCAGCAGGCCATTTGAGAGAGAGATTGTCCGCCCGCAGTGGCGGAATATGATGGCTCACCGACAGGTCGCGGGTCGGATCTTCATCGCCGCGATGCGCCCGAGGCGTGGTATTCACTTGACGACAGCCGCGCAGGGTCGTGGTAGAGGTTCTGGCCCAGCCGTCCTCGAACCGCATTTATGCTATGTCCACCGCCAGACTGCGAGGCGCCACCGATGTCGCCACAGTACATTGTTGGTTTCTTCGTGATGTTTATGCTTTGATAGATCCGTGTTCTACCTTGTCCTATATATCCTCATATCTTTGGTAGAATAGGGATAGAGCCCGAGTCCATAGAATCCTTCGGTGGCTACGCCGGCCTGCTTCGTTAGCCGAAGCGTATATAAGGCTTGCCCGGTGACTATAGGTGGTCGCCGACTCTAGCCGACTTGATAGAGTTGGACATGACAGCCGATGTGATTATGGGTATGGATTGGCTAGCGTCTTGCTATGCCAATGTGGACCGCAGAGAGGTTAGTTCGGTTCCGCTTCTGGCGAGCCTGCATCGAGTGGAAGGAATCGCATCGCCGGCGGTAGGTTTATTTCTTACCTCAAGGCTAGGAAGATGGTACGGAAAGGGTATATTTACCATTCGTTCGTATTCGACATCGAGGTGAGATACCGACCTTCATCGGCCCGGTGGTTAGAGAGTTTCCAGACGCTTTCCCAGACGAAGCTTCCGTATCCTCTCGAGAGGAGATTGAGTTTGCATCGATTTGGCACCGGACACTCGACCGATATCTATCCCGCCATACAGACGGCACCCGCCGAGTTGAAGGAATGAAGGACCGGTGAAAGATTTGCCGGAAAAGGCTTTATCAAAGCGTGTTTCTCCCGGGAGCACCTGTTATTTGTAAAGAAGAAAGATGGGACGTTGCGTATGTGTATTGATTACAAAAATGAATAAGGTAACCATCAAGAATAGATATCCTCCCGAGATTGATGATTTGTTTGACGGTTGCAGGTGCGAGATGTTTTTCCAAGATCGACCGCGATCCGTTATCATCAGTGCGAGTTAGAGAGGCGGATATCCCAAGATCGCATTCAGACCCGGTATGGGCACTATGAGTTCGTGGTAATGTCTTTGGTTGACCAACGCCCAATGGTATTCATGGATTTGATGAATAGGTGTTCAGCCATTCTTGGATATGTTCGTTATAGTGTTCATTGATGATATCTTGGTGTATTCACGCACGCAGCGAGCATACTGATCATTCGGCGACGGTGTTGGGAGTCCTCGTGGACCGCAGATTGTATGCCAAGTTCTCAAACGCGAGTTTTGGCCGGGCTTCAGGCTTTCTTAGGACATGTTATCGAGCCGATGGTATTCGGGTTGATACAAAGAAAGATTGAGGCGCCAAGACTTGCCTGGACCCACTACACCGGCTGCAGTGCGCAACTTGGGCCTTGCGTGTTATTAATGAGGTTTGTGGAGAAGTTTGCTTCTATTTCAAAGATTTTGACTAAGTCGACTCGAAAGCGGTATGTTCCGTGGACGGATACTTGTGAGGAGAGTTTTCAGTTGCTAAAGGAGAAGTTGACGACCGCCCCTGTTCTTACTCTTCCAGAAGGTTTAGATGGATACGTGGTTTATTGTGACGCCACAGCGTGTCGGGCTTGAGTGCGTCGACGCAAAGACGGCAAGGTTATAGCTTATGATCCCGCAGCCTTAGGAAACATGAGAAAAACTATCCCACACATGACTGAGTGGCGCAGTGATTCATGCCTCAAGATCCGAGACATTATTTATATGGAGTTCATGGACATTTACACGCACCACAAGAGTCTCCAAGACATCTTCACCGTAGGAGCCGAACTTGCGCAGAGACGGTGGTGGAGCTACTTAAGGATTACGATGTTGATATTCGTACCACCCGGGAAGGCCAATGTAGTTGCGTACGCCCTTAGTCGCAGATCGATGGGTAGTCTATCCGATGTTCGCAGAGAAAAGGGATATGGTCCGAGAGTTACACCGCCAGCAAGCCTTGGGTTCGCTTGGTTGATTCCGTTAGTAATGCATTCGGTTCGAGAGGTCGCCAGTCTTCCATCATCGGCGAGGTGAAGAGGCGGCGATGAGGATCCGATTTTGGTACGGCATCGACGCAGCTCTCCGGAAGAGAAGAGTCTATTCGAGGTAGCACCGGATGGGGTGCTAAGATTCGAGGGCCGGCCAGGTGTTCCCGATGCGACAGACTTCGCCGCCAGATTCGTGAGGCACACGGCTCGTTATTCGATTCATCCGGTCGACTAAGATGTACCATGACCTCAGTGTGTATTGGTGGGATGGTTTGAAGAGGACGTGGCCGGTTTTGTTGCCCGATGTCCTAACCGCCGCCAGTTAAGGTTGAGCACCGAAGCTGGGCTATTACAGCTATTGATATTCCGCTGGAAGTGGGAGGTGGTCAACATGGACTTTATTACAGGTTACCTCGCACCTGCAGGAGACATGATTCCATTTGGGTTATTGTTGTCGATTTAAATCAGCCCATTTTCTTCCATCGGGCGACGTTTCAATGAGGACTATGCCGATTATATATTAGAGAGATTGTGAGATCGCACGAGTCCCTGTCGATTATATCGATAGAGAGCCAGTTCACGGCTAACTTCTCGAGGTCCTTCCGAAGGGATTAGGGACACAGTGAGTCTCAAGACGGCATTTCATCCTCGACGGACGGACAGCCGAGCGACTATCCGACACTCGAGGATATGTCGCGTTGTGTTATTGATTTCGGGTAGCCGAGGATCATTTACCTCTTGTGGAGTTCGCTATAACAACAAACTACCATTCTAGTGTTCGATGGCGCCTTATGAGGCCTTATACGAGGAAATGCAGTCACCGATAGGTTGGTTTGAAGTGGGAGAAGTGCGCGATCGGGCCGATTTGGTTCAAGCAGTGGATAAGTGAAGCTTATCCGAGAGCGGTTATCGCAGCCAGTCGACATAAATCATACGCAGATCATCGGCGTCGACACTTAGAGTTTGAGGTTAATGATTGGGTCTTTCAAAGTCACCCATGGCGGTGTGATGAGATTTGGGAGGAAAGGGAAACTCACCAAGCGTACATCGGGCCGATCGATTGTCCAAGAGTGGGCAAGGTTGCCTATGAGTTGGATCTGCCGTCCGATCTTGGCGGTACATCCAGCTTTTTCACGTGTCTATGTTACGGAAATGCGTTGGAGATCCGCTCAGAGTGCACCCGATTCAGATATTCAGTGACAGAGAGTTGTCGTATGAGGAGAGTCCCATAGCGATACTCGATCATCGGGTTAGACGATTTGGACGAAGGGCGTGGCTTCCGCGCGTCTTATGGCGAACGAGAACAGGAGGAAATGACGTGGGGCGAGAGGATGACATGAAGAAGTATCCTCACTTGTTCCTACACCTCCGTGTAACCCACTTTCCCGTGTTAGTTTTGATTTAGCAATGTGCTTAAGTATTGTTGTGGCTCGAGCATTCTTATTTGCAAAGGAATAGTTAAGAAGATATGTTTATATTGTGTTTTGTGTAAGGCTAGAAGGAACATTCGGACGAATGTTTCTAAGAGAGAATGTTATACCTCGTGGTTGGGCCGTGCGTGTGGGCCGCGAGAAATTAGAAACACATTCGTGGCACGAGCCGCGGCGCCGGAGGTAGGGCGCGCGCAAGGCGGTGAAGTCTGGTGGCGCTGAAGTTCCAGCCATGGCGCCGGAAAGCAGACATGGCCGAAAGATCCGAGGTCCAGGAGATTGCGCCAGCGCCGGGAAGCGAGGCGGAAAATTTGGGCGGAAAAACTTAGAAAGTCCGATTTTGTTTTAAAAGAGGCCATGGGAGGGTGACAAGTGTCCCCCCCCCCCCATCTGATTACTGCTACATGGATTTTATTGACCAAGAGGTGGTAATTGGTTTCAACTTTGCAGCTTTACACTCCATCTCTCTCTAAGTTAAAAAAGCTCATCCTTCTCTCTAAATTCCCAAGAGGAATTCTAGCCTAAGGAAAAATCAAAAGTGTAATAGGAAGGAAAGGTTGTTACAAGCTTGTGAAGACTATTGTGGTGGTGTTCTTGGAGAAAAAGGCTAGCAAGGTTTTGGAACAAGTTTGGCTAAAACTTAAGGTAACATTTCTTCTCTTGTAGTTGGTATTGGGTGTTGCATGTTTAATAGGAAGAACTTGTAGTTGGAAAAATGCACTTAGAGTAGTTGCATGTAAAAATGGGGTGTGATTATGAAAGAATTGGTTAGGGGGATATTATGAGCATGTTGTTGCCTAAATACTACATTAGACTTGTTGGGTTAGTTGTTGTAACTTGTGTTGAATTTTACACACCAAAGTTTAGGTGTGTAATCCTCTTGGTGTTGGTTGGTTGTTGAGCCTTAAACATGACATTTGAGCGTTAAAAATCGACCTTGGAAAAGGTGGCAATGTATGTAGAAACAAAGGAAACGCTGCCCAATTTTCCGTAGGAAATTGGTGACTTTAACTTGGAAAAATTCTGCATTGTAATTAGAGCTTGATAAACGTATTGTGGTCATTTTAGGTTGACATACTACGTGCGGTAAATTGGACTTAGCTTGTGGATTGACCGAAGAGGTATGTGGAGCTTTCCTATCTCTTGAGCATGATTAGTTGTACCTATGTAGTACGGTAGACGTACAAGATTTGGAAATCTTCGTTTGTTATAAGTATTTGATACTTGCTTCGTTTTAAAAGAAAAGTATAAGAATCCCTTGGACTTAAGGGAATGTGTTTTACTATTGTTTAACTCTAATATAACGGCTTTATGGGGAGTTGGTTATATTAGTTTGTGAAAGTTTAATGGAGAAAAGTTTTGATGATTTGAACTTGTGGAAGGAAAATTGTTTTAAGGCATGAATTGCCTAAGGTTTTACAAGAAATGAAGTCAATTAATTTAGTTACTTGAGATAGTTTTAAAAGGAAATGTGACTTGTTTTGAAAAGAAATCGTAACTTGATACTATGGTGATTAGTATCTTGGAATTTTTGTATAAAAAGAGTTATTTCTTAAAAGGTTAGAGGTACATGATACTTGGGTTAAATTCCCGGATTTTTATTAAAAGACATGATCGTGCCTTAGGTATACTAAAATGAGAGGATGTATTAGTACTATTAATAAGAAGTTAGGTGATTCTTAACTTGGTTAAGTTATGATAGGCCGGTAGTGCTTATGTTGTGATGTGATAGGCCGGTAGTGCTTATGTTATGTTTAATAGCCGGATGAGCTATGATATATATATATATTTATATTGTTACGGGTAAACCCCGGGTTATTATTTATGCCATGGATTTGCTACCCATGATGCGAGTGCGGCGCTTGTACTCATGCGGATCTGGACCATAGGATCCATGCGGGTGAAATAGTCCCATGCGAGTACGCGATGGTACTCATGCGGATCCATGCGGGTGAAATAGTCCCATGCGGGTGAAATAGTCCTATGACGAGGCGGATGACCTCATGCGGGTCCACAGGACCTATGCGGGTGAAATAGTCCCAGGAGTAGGATTGCTTAATGATACTACGGGCGAGGTACCCTGTTTTGATCATGAGCCTCCTATTTTTATGCTATAAAATGTATACTTGTTACTCTCGTTATTAGTAAGGCACAGTGCAACATAATTTGGTTTTATCTATAACTTCAGTGTATTTTGGACTTATGATATTACTACAGTATTTTCCAGTTTTACATACTTGGTACGTTGTGTCTCGACCCTTCTCGGGCCGCGTTCATGCCGCAGGTAAGGGAAAGCAGGTGGTAGATCCTCATTCCTAGGATCTTGTACTCAGGTGTCAGGAGCTCCATTTCTTCGGAGGCTCGACTTTTGGTATGGTTCTCCCTGGAGTCGTTGATATTTTGTACATTCAGGGGCATGACGGGGCCCTGTCCCGTCATAGTGTTATTCATTCTTAGAGGCCTGTAGTCTTGTCAGAACTTGGTTCGTTAAGGATGTAACTGTTCGGTTTATGTACTTTTGGGTTAGCCATTTTGGGCTAGACTATTCTATATCTTAATGGTTGTTTATCTTGAGTTTATATTCCGCTGGTTTTCTCTGATGTTGTGTCACTAGGGTGCCCGGGTTAAGGCACCGGTCACGGGTCCGGGTTCGGGTCGTGACATAAGGTATAGTTCTTCGATATTATGTTGACAATTTGGATAGGACTCATTTTTTGGAGTCGAGGTGACTGACACAATTGATCACGTATGTGGAAGAGATTGAAATTGGCCACCACAGGTGTGTGGTAGGACCGTGATTGATTTTTCGAGGTTGGAGTCAGTTCGAGTGACTATTGATAGTATTTAAGGGTTGTGCATTCATTTTGAGTCATAATTGTTCGATTAGAGCTTGATGGACTATGTTTATATTTCCAGGAGGACTTATGGGTTTCCAGTAAATCACCTTCACATATTCGATGAGTTCCCGTTCAAATTTGAGGTATGATACGTTTACTGAGCTTTATAGGGTTGCGAGCGGACTGATGATATTTTACCGAGAGTAGTTACTCGAACAGATGTAATGAGTTACGTCGATATTTGATAATTATTGAAGGAGGTATTATGGTTGCGATAGGTCTTTAGAATGTTCAGATGATGTCCTGCATACTGTTTTTCCTTACAAGGTTTTGTCCCACAGGGTTTTTCTTGCAAGTTTTTTAAATATGGTAGCCAAAATGCGTATTATAAGAAACGTGTACTATTTTTTCTTCACTAGAATTTTTTCTAATAAGGTTTTAACGAGACACATTATGTACAAAATAGACATTTAAGGGAGAGTGTTATAAAAAATATTTATTATTGTGAATGTCTATATCTACAAGGAAAGTTATGATTAGTAACTTTGAGACCAAGTCGATTTTCTATTATAAATAGAGACGTTCCCTTCATTGATTGTACTGACAGAACTCTTCTTTCTTCTCCACAATATTCTTGTTCTAATTTTATTATTTTATAATACTTACTAAAAAAATGTGTAATAACATATTAATCCACGTATGATATTTAAAATTCAAAAAATTAAAAATTAACAAATATTAAGCATTGTGAATAAAAAATAGGATTTTTTTTTTGTGCATGAAGTATTTTTAAAAATTTAGCAAAGAGGAAACCCGAAGTATCAAATGATAGTTTCAGGAACATTATATGTGAATATTTATATGCGGCTGAAACTTTAAAAGTTTACAGTCATCTAAGCCCCTGTTTGGAGGATTGTTTCCGTGATTTATCATTCTATTGTTTTTATGAAACTACTTTTATTTTTTTCTTAACATTATATTGTATGATGTTGTAAATCCGTTATAATTTCATGATTAAATAACTATGAAAAAGCTTAATTTTTATAACCACAATTTTGATGATTATGTATTTCATTTTCCCATTATACCCCACCCACCCACCTCTATCCCACACCCACACCCACACCCACACAACTGCACACCCTCCTCCATCACACCCAAACCACCAACTCCTACCCTCACCACACACCCCTCATACTTATTTTTTAATCCCACCACCACCTCACCCATCACTACCCATGACCCCGCACCACCATTTACCCCACCCACCACATACTTATTTTTTAATGTTTCCATTTTATCCTCTATCACACCAAAATCCACCCCACCACCAAACCTACCACACACGCCTACCAACCCGCCCACGACCCCAAACAACTCCTCCCTTAGGGATGACAATTGGGCGGGGCGGGTGCGGGTACTCCTCCCCCGCACCCGTCAGAAAAATTTATACCCGTCACCTACCCGCCTACCCGTGGCGGGTACACTTTTAACATTCATACCCGTCTAGGCGAGTATATTCTTAAATTCACACCCGCTCCATCACCCAAGTGGATATCCGTCAGCCGTCAATATCCGCATGTACCCGCCATCATATCAATGACATTAACACAATAAAAACTATTTCTCCGAAAACTCGAAAAAAGCACAAAGCTTGACCTATTTTGGCTATTCACTTCCATTCAGGTTTTAAAATAACTGAAAGAACAAGAAAATAAAACTCAAAACAGAGAATAACTCAAAAATTCAAGAACAAAACAAACCCACAATCTAGTTCCTGGCTAGTAATTTGCAGGTTTCATAAGCTCACAACCTAAAAAATCAAGAAAATTCAGAACCCTATTTCCAAAATTGACAACACAAGCACATGAAAATCTAAAATATATCATTAAGGTATCTCACTAGTTTATCATGCTTCGACAGTGAACAAAACATAAGGAAAAAAGTTTATTTTTTTTCGATAGACGGACCTTTTGGGTGCAACGAACTGAGGCGGAGGTCCTCTAGATACATCGGACTATGATTGACAAAGCTTGTCTAGAAGAGAAAATGGCGAGCTGTTGTTGTTGTTTTTTTTTTTTTTTTTTAGGAAAGGGTTGAGACTTGAGAGAGCATATTGGTTTTATGTTTAGGGATTGATTTGGGTTTTGGGGGAAATAAGGGCTGGTCGATGGGTTTGAGTTTTGGGGAAAATAATATTACTGGGCTTATGAGGCGTATAGGTGAGTGGATAGGCGGGGTGGGGGAGGCAGGTATAACTTTAAATCCACCACCTACCCGCCTACCCGTGGCGGATACATTTTTAATACCCATATCCGTCCCAACTGAAACAAGTGCGGTGCGAAATCCGCAAAATTATACGCACATGCCATCTCCTCCCCCCTCTATCATACCCAAACTCACCAACCCCCACCCTCTACCACCCATTCTCACACTATCACTCACCACCCCACCCCCACCACCATCCACACACACCACCATCACCACCATCACCACCCAAGACTACTCACCATCAACTACTTATTTTTTTAAGTTTCCATTTTATTATTTATCTTAATTTTATTAATATTTAAAAATTAATTTATAATTAAGGGTTAAAAATGTTTTAGTAAATTTACACATTATTATTCATTATCGTTAAACCACAATAAATGATATAACCTGTTCAAATATTATATGCATTAATACTATAATACAATATAACAACATACTATACCATTATATATTTATGAACTAGGGGAAACAACCATCCAAACAGAGAGTAAACCAAACGAACCCTAGGTTTCAACGTATAGATAGAAGAAGCAAGAGCGGCCACCGTCGCCAAGATGTCGAAGAAAAACGATTTGGGTCGCCGGAAAAGACAGCACGAATACGACCTTCGAAGTACAATTCTTTCCCCATTTTTTACTTTTTATTATTCACTCTGAAGTTCTTAATTTGTTTACAATTTTTATAATATTGGCTAGTTCTTAAATAGTAGTGTGTGACGAGGTTTTATCGGAAACAGTTTCTCTATCTCCCAAGATAGAGTTAGCATACACTCTACCTCACTGGACCCCATTTTATGTGATTTCACTGGGTAGGTTGTTGTTGTTATTGGCATGGTACTAATTTTTTGATTCATGGTGAAAATATAGGGGAAAAGGCAGAGAAAGAGAAGTTAGAGAAGAAGCTACAAGCAAAAAAGAACAAGATGAAGGTCTGTAATATATGTATAGTTTCCCTATTTGATTGCTAATTATGTGATTATTTATCTGATGTATGCATTAATTTAATAAGGAAAGTTATCATTTTTACTGGGTAATCTTTGATTTTCGATAGTAAAGAGCATTTGGACGCTGATGATAAACAATTGGGAAATTTTCAAAAATATACCGCTTTTGAAAATTATTACCCATGTAGCCGAATACAACAATAACAACAACATACCCAATGTATTGGGGTGATGTACGCAGACCTTACCCCTACCTTTGTGGGCTAGAGAGGCTTTTTCCGATAAACCGTCGGCTCAAAAGAAACGTAATCGATGCAGGCTTGTAAGGAAAGTAAGACAACAAACTATCAAGATACAAAACAGATATAGCAACATATAATAATACACATTGAAGAGTAAGGAACGATGCGATACCTAGATAATACTACTAAAAAAGGAGAAGACGTGGCTAGCCCCCTACATCTCCTACCCAAAATGCGACACTACTCAACTACATACTAACCTTTTATACAACATTATACTTTGGGGGGAAATATTATACATAATGTATCAACCTTGTATAAAGTGTATAAAAGGTGTTTATACACAAATATGAGCTAAGTATGACTATGTGGTCTAAATGTTTTTAAAAATAGACAAAGCTAATTTTCCCTAAAAATTGTACTTTATCAAAAAAGAAAAGAAGCCCTTTTCAATGATGATAGATGTTTACTCTAGCAAATAAATGAAAGAGGAACTAATTTGGATGATGTTGTGATTTAGGTGGATGGTAAAGACAAGAAGAAGAAAGGTGGAAGTGGATTTCAAGTGGGGAAGAAAAAATTGAAGACAAAGATGACTCCATTGGCCAAAGCTAAAGCTGCACAAGCAATGGAGATTGAAAAGTGAGATTATGCTGTAATTTGTTCAGGTGTATGTATGTCGATTATTAATCAGAAATTTTGATTGATTCTAGGTAACTATATTAGTCCTCATCATCTTCTTTCTCACAATTTGCTATGTGAAATTGAAGCTGTTTACGTCTTTCCCTCTGCAATTAGTTGATAAAGATTTGATATTTGTTCATGTTCCATCTTGCTATTCTATATTCTTTCTCGAGCTTTTACGCTTTTAATCTTTTACTCTTTTTATGTTTTGTAATGTTTTGGGTCTTGGTATTTACCATATTTAACTGAGTTTGAGTTGTTCAGTGTGGAGACAACACGAAGATTTGGAGTTCAGATCCTGAGAAAGCGTGACAGTAGGTTCTGGAGTTGCTATTCTGAAAATGAGTGACGGGTATAAATATTGTTGAATAGCTTATACTCTGTTTACAATGTCAATGTATATGACATTTGAAAGCATTACTGCCCCTTGAGTTAGAGTTTATAAAGATCTTGTCGTTTTCGAAAGCGAGTAAGCTGTATTCATTACTGGAAGCACCGCGAAGGCGCTGTATCACAATATTTTCAGTTAGAAAGATTTTTCAGCAGTAGGCTAGAAAAAATATTCATCACATCTTAATCAAGTCTAGTTAAGTGTAAGTTTTGGAGAGCTAGTAGTAAGGTCTTAGCAATGGGTATTACTGAAGAAGTGCATTGCTTATGAACTACATCAAGAAGAGAACAACAACAGCAGTTGTATTTGCAGTTTATTGCCCACTAAAGAGGTAGAATGTGGTCTATTACTTTGACCGCAGCTGGAAATGGGTGGATTCTAATTAATCATCCTCCATTCCTGCAAAAAAGGGGGTGTAATATAGAGCAGCAGAGAAAAATGAGGTTTGTGCATGGTGTTGTGAGCTTCTCTAGATTTAGCAATTTATCTATGTTGTGGAAATTTATTGAATCTCTGGAACAAATAATTCTAGTAGCGAGCGTTTACACTGAATAAAATATCTTATAAGTTGAAGTGGTTATGTCAAAGAAATATTCTGTTAGTGTTAGTTATGACTTAAGCTAATATTGTTGTGTTGGAGCTGCGAAGACCCCTATATGTTGAACCTAGGAAAAGGAGACTTAGGCTGTACTTTGTTGTGGATGTTTTCTGGGAATAGCTACATGCATATGTATGGTTTAGTTCTGATGTAATCTAGAGCATTATGCTATAAAGTTTCTTTGCTTGTCCTCAGTATTGCGATACCCCTCTAAACTATATTACCTTATCAAAAAGGAAAAGGGGTGTCCCTCTTAACTCTAGAGTAGATATTTCCATGCTTGTGACACTTGAGGAAAAAGATCAATAGTAGCCTGGTGGAAGGAAAAGATTTAAGACAAATATAAAACCGGGGGTACACAATTGTGACCTCTGCATGATGTTGCAGAGACCTTCATGGACCATCATCTATCCTTAGGGATGCCAATGTCAAGTGTAAGAAATGCTGGATTTGCCAGATCTTTTTCATTATGAGATTTCCTATGCGCAAATCCCCCCTCCCCCCTCCACACCCACCACCAAACCCAATTTGGCATTTTATTGGCTTGTAACTTGTTATAGCCTCTCACTAGATATTTCTTAATGTTAAAGATTTTGTCATATATAAAACATTGAAGTCAAAAGGAACTGAAAGGAAAAGGAGTGCCACTTCTTGAATCTTTCCCCAAAAGGAAAGGAAGCCTCGACTGCATTCGTGGATCTTTTTCTACCTCTAGGGATGTACCCTAACTCGTTAAAATTTCAACCCACCTTGGCCTGCTAAGTTTTACTATTTGTCCATTATTTGCTCTGCCTTGTGTATGTTTTTTTTTCACTGTGTGGTATTCTGTTCAATTTATTTTTACACTGTCAAACTTGACAATCCTTTACCTGTTACGTAGTACTTTTGAAAGTGTATTTCAGTCTTTTACTATCCATCTGCTTGAGCTCCATGAATTTCTGGAAGCCCCTGATCAATTCATCCATTTGGCTTATCTTGTGTGTGCTTGATTGCTTAATAATCATTTGCTGTAATACACATTGATTATACACAGTGAAGAAGAAAGACAAATAATGCATTACTATTCTTTGAAAGTTTGTTGCATGAGGCCGTTCACCCGCTCTGTCCCATTGCCATTCAACGTACCTCATCCATAAACTCAAGAAAACCCAATAAGGAAAGAAAATCATGAGTAGCTTAAAATGAACAAATGGGATCAACAGAGATGAATCTGAATCGATCGTGTTAGTAAGCTTACCTTAAACATTGTGATATCTTACTAGTGCATATTTAAAATGTCAGCAACTGATTTTATTTGCTGACTGAATAGAGGTTGTACTCCCAAGGCATTTACTCCTGATTCTTATTTTTCTAATAATTTAGGGGATTAGACAAAGAAGGAAGGAGGAATAGGACACACAGTATTGAACTGCACATATGTTGTATTGTATTACTAAACTGAACGTTGTGTTATATACTTCAGATTCATATTTTCTTTAGTCATGAGTCTCTCTTTTAGTGTTCACTTGTATGCTTTCTTTCCAACTCAAGTTTTCGTTCAATAATTTCAACAGTGCAACCCTTCTCTAGGATAGTAGATCGGTCTGGAGAACTCAACTGTCTCACGATTTCAATTAGGTTTGAAAAACTTATTCTGGGTAATTGATGTATCACTTGAGTGTAGTAGTACAAAATCTTAAGAAAAGACGATCTAATAGTTATAAAAAGGATGAGCCATTGAAGAGTTTATGTTGTTTTGATAGGGAATAGTCCAATCTTTTCCCGCACCGGTGCAATCTAAAAGTTTTTTCAAATTTCCAAAACACTCTGCCGAACAAGTGAAAATAATACTACATATGATGTAATACTAGCACCCAAGCGTGATCTAGTGAAAATAATACTACATCCGTCCCAATTTATATGATGTAATTTGATTGAACACGAAATTTAAGAAATAAAAGAAGACTTTTGAATTGTGCGTTTTAAAATAATCTAAATATATTTGTGTGTTTTACCTCTCGTTAAGCGTAAAAGGTAAAATCTAAAATTAAATTATTGTTAAATTGTGTCATTTTTTTTTAGAATAACATGTAATTGAGATAGAGGGAGTAGGTGATTTCCTATCTATTCATATTTTGATGTACAAAGTTGTTCGATATTTGTATGGATGAGAAGTAATATATATTCCATAAAATTAATTGGGATCCGTATAATCTGACTGCAACATTATAATTGTAAAAAAAAGAGTTAGTAGGACAAAAATATACAAGTGTTTGTGGAAAATAGGGGGAAGCGCATGCGCAGTGGATGAATGTCAGATCCATATGGGGGCTTTAGCGAAAACGACCACTTGTTTCGAGGTCCAAACCTGGTTTCGTCAACCCTTCGGCCCTACCTTTGCGCCCGACTTTTGGAGACCCCGCATTTGGCCCTTACTACTTCCGATGAATTGCTTCCAGATTAAATAATTTAATTATATAAGTCATAAAATAAAGTGCATAATGTACTAATTATGCAATAAATTTACATTGATGAATAATGCCAGTGTTTTGTGTGATTGATAGTAATGCAAATCATAATGTTTACCCACTTGTTAAACTTATTTGGTGTTAATCCATATATCTGGTTAGCAAATTTTGTTTAAAAGAAAACAAAAATAAGTTGACACAAGTTTGGTTCCCACAAGTAAGGAGGACCTACGCGTAGCAGGTTAGAGGTCAAGCCACTAAAGCGAGGGCTTTAGGTCTCAAAAGTTCAGAGGCCCGATTATTTTTTATTCAGTGTTTGATATTTGTTTTGAATTTTTCAATTAATTTAATTTCGAGACATGCAAGATCGATTAAAGAGGAAAGCTTCCTAGCACGATTTTTTTTTATTCTAAGGCTCGAACTAGAGGTGCTTATCAGGTGGTTCGATTCGGTTTTGAATGTTATCAGTTCAACTCATTGGTTATCGATTTATAGATATGTTAAACTATTACAATACAATTTTTTCAAATAAAAATACATTTGATTATTTTTATAAATAAAATAAGACCTCCCGTTAAAGTTTGACTTTAGACCACCGTTAAAGCTAGCATAATCCGAGGGTTATACTCCTATCTATTTTCACCTCAATTTGGCCACAAATTATCCCCCACCACACCTCCGTCTAAAAAATAATGATGAATTATTAGAGTAGAAAGGTCAAAATCTAAATTTCGGTTCAATCGGAATATAAAGTTTACCCTTTTAAAAAAAATGTGAAAATTTTAAAGTAGAAATGCCAAGTCTAAACTCTAAAGTTGAGCTCAATTTGAATACAAGGTTTTAACTTTTTTGAAATATATTTTATATATTTAAAATTACATAAGAATGCTATAGTCAATTTTTATAATTGATAATTTTATGTTTAAACATCATAATTAATAAAAACTATTTCACTCCTAAAATAGTATTTCGAATAATTTGAATTTTAAATGGGATAAGACCAAATACAGTTTCTTAGATTTCTGATTTCTGAGATTTGACAACCATTAGAACACATAATCTAAGTAGATAAAGTACTAGTAAAACTTAAGGTGTGAAACAACGTGATATAACAAATAAGGATATGTGTATTACTCCCACGACAACCTTTCCGAATCGAAAAGGATGATAAGGTCATTAATTTTGAAGCATTTTCAAAATTATTTGAAAACCAAATTTTACAAATTACTACTAAACATGTCAATATTATGCTAAAACATAATGATCATACAAATGTTTATATGAATATATTAGGTGAACAAATTGTTCTATTACATGATAGAGTAGAAAATTTGATTTCTGAAATCAGAAAATCACATCCTTCTTCTAGTTTCCATACAATTGTCGCTACTCCTAGTGTGCATCCAAGCTTTCTGGTAAGCCTCTTAATGTAAGTGACTTAAATACAACATGTACTAACCCAATATGCATGAATCTATGAGTTTCCCTATAAGGGGTAATATCACCGTCATTTAATAATTTAAAGGTAGCGTGATCACTATCTACAATGATTGTCTCTTCAGTAGTTTTAACTACTTGCTTAAATCCTAATTTTTTAAAAGTACCCATTTGATATGTTAACATGGGTTAGATCTTTGGAATAGTCCACTTATTAAGTAGATCTAACTGTTGAGGTATATCATACTCTTCTTTTTATTGTTTTTAACTGTATTTTTGTTCCTGATGATATTCATCTTGAAAAGTGTGTTGAACATATATCACATATTACTACGTGTGTACCATGACTCTTAATTAATATTTTATGCAATATAAAATAATATATAAAGTTGCTCATGTCTTAATGCCATGGGCGGAGCCATCTTAGGCGAACGGTGGTCATGTGCACACCTTTCACCGAAAAATTACGCGGTGTACATAGATTAAATGTTAGTTATTATGAGTATATATATTTAATTTTGCATATCCTTAACACAAGTGAGAAAATATTTTGCACACCCTTCGCTAAATTTTTGGCTCATCCATTGCTTAATACATAGATTATTTAATACTGGAATAATAATGTTGCAACAATAAAAACAACAACATACCAAATGTATTTTTGCATGCAAGTTTGAGAAGAGTAGAGTGCACACAAATTTTAACTCGATCTTAAATCGAGAGATTGTTTCCGAGTACCACATAACAAAATAATTTGGAAAAGACAGTATAGAAGTAAAAAGACATGGCATGGAACAATAACGTCGCATAGTAAAAAAAGTGTTGTTTTTTTCATACAACCAACCAAACGCTACAGAGATTAGTTTCGTAATACTTCTAATCAAACGACCCCTAAGAAACTTGGGTGTCAAAAATGAACATTATGAGGACAATTATAATATGGGTGATGTGTGCCAATGGTAATGGAGAGGCTAGAGAAGTCGTTATTATCCATCCAGCGCCCTTTTTCAGGTTTGAGAGAGTGTTCAATCTTCTGAATAATCTCTTTGCTCAAACAAATTGGCATCACTCAACACACATATATCTATTACACCTTCTGAAACAACACAAACAGAAACAACACCTCTCTCTCTACCCCACATTTTTATTTCCATTTTCATTTCAGATAAGGACTTGTCACAGGTTATAGTCTCTAACCAAAAAACTTTCTTTTTTCCCCACAAGGGTCACCTCCTTTTTGCATTTTAATCAATTTGGTGTCAGTTTCTTGGTTAAAAATATTATAAAGTTTCGATTTTTATTGAATTTGCAAATCAAGAATTGATTTTTATTAACTGTTCATGACTGGGGTTCTTGTTCTTTATGCAATGTCATTGATTTTTTTGTTGGGTTTTGGCTCTTTCTGTTGAAATGTTTGTGGAATTTTGACCATGATGAAGCATAAATTTAGTGTATAAGGGTTGTTGGTGAATGGTAAGGTGAGAATGGACCAGACCAAGATATTAGTTCACTGTGTTTGTTTTGCATTTGTCTTCAATGTGAAGCCCTTTAATAGGCTTGTCAAGCTGTTAAAAGTTCTTGTGTACTTGCTTTGCTTTAACCTTAGCCCTTTTGCTTTGAACTTGCATTTTCTTCCTATGCACACCTCTTAGCCACATGTGTTGCTTCTCTGTTGAAGTTTTGAACTCAGGACACTTTTCCTTTCCTTCTCCCACTTTAGTGTGTATTTTACCTATATCTATTTTGCTGAGTTTGTTACTACTCCCTATGTTCCATAATATGTTGTGTTTTTAGCTTATGCACACCCCTTAAAAAAATGCTCACTCCTAGAAAATTATGAGTATTTTTACCTATCCCTAATTAATGCCTAGAAAAGAGAGGCAACCTCAATGACATAATCGTTTATAGTCACTCACTGGAGGTTTGGAACCCTGAGTACAATGTTCCGGGTGTAGCAGGGTGGTTCGTAAGTCTTTCTTAGTTTAGACTTCTTGATTATGTAAATAAGGGTAATTTTGGAAGAATAAGGTCAATTTTTTCTTGAAATCCTAAAACACCACTTATTATGAAATAAAATGAAAAGCCTAAAACACCATAATACACCACTTATTATGGAACGGAGGGAGTATTTCTTAACTTACTTTGAGTCATTCACTGTCTTTACTTTTAAAATCTTTTCAGATTTTTGCATTTACTGGGAGGCTTTGTTCTTGAACGAGCTTCCGTTGTTATTCTCGTGCTAGTGGGGAGGTGAAATTGAAGTCACAGCTAAATATGTTCTGCGATTTAAGGAGATCTTGAATTTGAATAATTAGTTCCCTTCAGCTTTTAAAGAAGTTCAGTATTTTTTATCCATTTTCTTATCCAAGGCTTCAACTTTTACTGGTTTTGATGTTGCAAAGACTGATCAATGCTTAGGATAAAGAGTTGAGACTCTGATTCCCTTTACTTTGAGATTTAAATCACTGTTTGAAGGATTGTTTACAGAGTTCTGAAAAAAGAAATAAATGTATGGATCGAAGGGACGCTATGATGTTACCTGGATCCGCTCCTTCCTATATGCAGAGAGGGATGAGTGGGAGTGGGAATGCCCCTGGTTTACAGGGATCACCAAGCATTAATCCTTCATTACCAACTGCCAATATTCCTTTTCAATATAGTAGTAGTGGCGCTTCAATTCCACAAACACTAGTAATGGATCCTTCATCAACAATATCACCTAGAGGTAGTATTGGTGCATCATCATCAGCACTGCCACAAGGTGAGCCAGTGCGCAGAAAGAGGGGTAGGCCTCGGAATTATGGAGCTCAAGGGGCAATGTCGTTGGCATTGAGTCCACCTCCATCTACTCAGGCAATGACATTAAACCCAACTCAGAAGAGGGGTAGAGGAAGGCCGCCAGGGTCTGGACGAAAGCAGCAACTTGCTTCTTTTGGTAATTTCTCCCTTTAGTTTACATTTCAAAAGATCCTGGGAAATTCTAGTAGTTTAATGGTAGTTACCTGATATGTTTGTTTAGTACTCTTGGTAGTTGTTCATTAAGTTGATTATTTAATCAAGGACTTAATCCAATTGAGGAAGTTTTACTAACTTGCTTCTGTGCACTCCTCTTAGGCCACAGCATGTTCCTTTCTTGCAGTAGGCTATCTCCATCATTATGATTTTGTTTATTATTGTGTGTCATCCTCAATGGTGAACGGAATATTTTTGCAAGAAATCTACCAATATAAGATAGATAAATTTGTAGAAAGGATGATAAAGCATATTATTCTGATAACTGATAAGTTCACTAAAGCATATTAAAGTCACATGAGGGTTGGAAGACTGAACCACCAGATTTAATAGTTGTCCTAAAGAACATACTAGGAAGTAAAATATGCTACTATCTCACGTAAGCAAAAGAAGATTTGAAGCATTTTAATAATGTATACCACATGTTAAAGTGGTTTATAAAACCTCAAAACTATATATTCGCGGATTCATAGTGCTGCTATTTAGGCAACCAATGTTTTTATATGGGGATTAGGATTAATGTATGCCCCTTGAATATCGGATTTGATCATTGATGCTAAGGCAATATAGGACTCATCTTAATGACAACCGAAACTTTTTTTTAAGAGATGGAACCATATTGTTTATTTTTGGGTCAGTTAAACTTAGTGGACCTCCGCTGTGGTTTGATGTCATTGTTATTCATCAATGTAAGTATCCTTTTCTATCCATTGAGCATTTTGTGAATTTCCTGCACTGGGTTGCTTCTTTGACATGCTTTTGGTTGCTGACTTGCTGTTGTTGAGCCTTTCTATTTTATTGTCGTATAATTGGTTGATTCTCTTGCTAGGTGGATGGTTGTCCAATACAGCTGGAATTGGTTTTACCCCGCATGTCATCACGATTGTTGTAGGAGAAGTACGTAATTCACAAATTTTGAGTGTGTAATATTGTATAGCATCACATAGATAGTATGATTGAAACTACTGTTGTATCTTTTTTTCCTCACTTCTACCTTGCTGGCGCATTACAGCTTTATGGGTCACTATATACATGGAAACTATTAGAGCAAGGGAATTAACTTTTCCTCCCCCTGTTTATTTTCTAAGGTTAGGTTTTCAAGGAACTTGAGCAAGAAGTAACATAATGAACTCAATGGCAAAGAAAGGAAAAGAATAATCATTTAATTTTGGTCTAGATATCTTCATGAACCTTAGACTGATCAGTACATGAGTGTATGCAGTGAGATGGATCTTTTCTGGTTGCTAAAGGCTTCTCTCTATCGGATTGGGGTGAGTTTGCTTGTGGAAAGGGGAGGGTAGAGCAAAATGTTGACACGTCTTGTATGCTTAGCTATTGCACTTGAACTTACTTATCATTAACTAGAAACAACTAAAGATCCTTCTTCACAGGTTTGCAATCTTAATATAAAGTATCTCTCAGAATATCTCCTACTAACATTCTGCTGTTTATGGGTGCCTTCTCAGCTGTAGTTGGCTTAATGAATTATGTGCAATTAGTTATCCTTAGGAGGTTCCTTTCACTAGTTGAAACTTCAAAGACAAATCAATTTATGTCTGAATTAACAAATAAAAGGTAATTCTACACTTGATCTAGTAGCAGTTTTGACCTTTTAAATTCCCATGAGCACAATATAATATTATTATAACCTCAATTGGGAAAAACTGCTTGTGGCTTACCTTAATTAGTATTCTTTCACCCATTCAGTTACTTTTTTATTTTAACTTTAATTCTGGTGCTAACAATATTAATGGAATGGTTCATTTGCATTTCCCGCAGGACATCACAACAAAAATAATGTCATTTTCACAACAAGGGCCTAGATCAATATGTATTTTATCAGCAAATGGTGTCATCTCTACTGTAACTCTTCGTCAGCCATCAACTTCTGGTGGCACTGTTACATATGAGGTCTAAAGACTAACATTAAATTCCAAAATATAATTTTTCAGGCTGATAACAGTAAGTTGCTAACTTCAAAATGGAGAGCATAAATGTCTAGTTTAGACAAATCTGTAGGAAGTTGTTATCTTTTCTTGAGATGCAACGATGAAATTGAGTTGTCTGCTAATGGTTAGAAAAATAAAATTGTTATCGTTTTCAATATTTGTTTGGTCTAATAACTTTACATGGATCTGTTAGTAACCCTGAAATAACTTTGAGATTTATTTTAACACAGGTAAGAAGTTTTGAGGTCTAGACTTTAAGGTTGTTTTCTTGATTCTTATGTATAACTGTTTAATCACTAGAGTCACTTTTTGTTGGTTTGACATTCAAATTGCACTGGAATTTATGTGCCTGTATCTTTTACAAACTCGTTGACCAATCTTTTCTCAGTTGTCTTCTACACTGTAATATGCCAAATGATGAATCAGTTTTTTGGTATAGTTCTCGGGGTGCTGGGTGGTCTGGGTGGGTGGGGAACCACTTATTAAAGTGGATACAGTTTTCTCTGTATTAGGAGCTTGTAATCTAGTTAAGTACTGATTTACGTATATTATTGAATATTACATAATTTACCTCCTCATTCTCCATCCTTTTTCTGCAAAAATGAACTTCCGAGCATTTGTTCTTATCCCATACAGGGACGGTTTGAGATATTATGTCTATCAGGCTCTTTCTTGGTCAGCGATAGTGGTGGATCTCGGGGTAGGATTGGTAGCCTAAGTGTTTCTCTTGCTAGTCCAGATGGTCGCGTGATAGGTGGTGGAGTTGGAGGTGTTCTAATTGCAGCAAGTCCAATTCAGGTATCCTTTTCAATCCTCCCATCTTATTGAAATCTCCATTTGATGTCTTCAAATGGAAACCATTTGTTATTTGTCTATCTTCATCATATGAATACTATGATGAACTCATTTGGAAAAGAGTATGAAACTATATACGGTTGCTTCCATTTTAATCTACATGCACCTTTGAATCTCAAAAAGGTTTGGCTGGTTTTAGATTGTATATAGTTGTGCTATCATCGCTAAATCATGCCAAAATAGGTCTTCCTAAAAAAACTTCTTGCACACGTGATGACATAGAGGCTAAGCCTTCTTACCTTGTGGCAAATTCAGACCCTTGGCTTTTCACTTACTTTAGTCAAAGCGTGAAATTGAAAGTGAATGACTTCAGGTAATAGTGGGAAGCTTCTTATGCTCAAGTTCAAAGGCAAATAAAAGAGCTGCAGAAAGTGTACAGAGTGCAGGAACTTCAGATCTTCAGACCACTGACAATTCTGTAAATCCAGTTGAAGCTCTTTCGAACCAGAATCTTACACCATCCTCTTCAATGGGAGTATGGCCTAGTTCAAGGCAGATGGATCTACAAACTGGCCATATTGACATTGATTTGATGCGAGGATGACTACTTCAAATGTAGGTAAACGAGTGAGCACTGTATATATTGTGTTCTGATTTTTCTAGTCCTACCATCTTGACATGTGACATGTTCTTATAACCATCAGCAGCCACCTTAGATTCTAGTGATATAGGAGTTTTTTGCAGTTTAACATGAATCTGCTTTTCTACTCAGTAGTAGTTCAATGCATGCTGGGAGGCTTTAGTCAGCGCGTGTGTAACATATTGTGGGTTGTCTTCTAGATACAGACTGTTCCATCAATTTGGCAATTTTTTTTCTTGAACTTGTGGTGGAAGACAAACTTCTATTATTTCTTGGTTCAATTGGACTGATATCTCTGCCTGACTTTGAAATCTGATCCTCTGTAATTATTACTATATGCTTTGAGTACTCGCCTTGGATGTGTAACATGCAAATAGGTATTGTTTGCTATCTCATTTCACAAGTAATTACAGAACTTCAATAGATTTATATGCAGATATTAAAGATAATTAAGATATTCACATTATCATACATGTAGTGTGATCTATTATTCACTAGGCATCAGACCAAGTAATGTCGTACTCGCCCCAGTCACCCTCAGGTATGCCTAATGCTTTCCACACTGCTTTTGAGGCATCCACAATGTTATGTGGGCACGGAGGCTGATAATCATGGACTTCATCACATCCTGCAGTAGAGTCACATTCATCAACGACCATAGCTTGAACGCTTCTGCCATTTGCATTAATAGTGATATAGTTGTGGCATCTATCCCCTCTACTATACCATCCAGTTGAAAGAGCCACAACTGGTTTCTCATCGGAGTGGTAGTGTTTATCACATTCCGATGGTCCACCGCCATCTCCACCTTTTTCGAAGCTATTTAGGGTCAAAACTGCTTTGGTGTTGCCAGTCACCGGGGGTGAGCATTGGTAAGTGGTGTACATCTTGCCCTGTTTGCAACAATCTGAGTCATTCTCCGTGTTGCATTGTCCTGGAGGTGGTTTTATGCCTCTGATTTTGCCACTCGGCTGGCAAACCTGTAACCTTGCATATAAGCAGTGAGTAAGAGTGGCAATGATGAGCAACACCAGAAGAGATGCCCTCAAGCTAGAATTCTTCATTGTATGCTCACTCTTCTCTTCTTTGGTATTGTTTTCAAATGTTGGTTATGAGTGAAAATATGATGATATAATTTGTTTATATAGAACATTGATCAAATAAATGCCAAAACTTTGCTCAATGCGTGAAAGTTCTTTTGTAATTACGCATAAAGTTAGGCAAGTTGATTAGTCACAGTCCACAGCAGGATTTTGTATAGCTAACATTAGCATCAGTTGGGATATCTTAAAACAACTATTCTGCATTCCTTGGCAGTCACGGCCCTCTATTTTGGAATTATAGGTATCCGAGAATTCCGAGAAAAAGCCTAAGGGTATGTTTAGTATGATGAAAGTCATTTCTCTGGAAAATGTTTTCTTGAAAGTGAGTTATTATTATTTTTTTTTTAAATCTGGATTTTTTCTAAAGATTGATAACAATATTAGCAAACCGGATTGAGTATTAATAACTGATACTAATAATGTGCAAGTGTTGGTTAATGTTGATATGAAGTGAAGAGTAGAAATAAAGGTGAAAAGAAGTGATTTTCACCCAAAATGGAGAAAATGACTAATTCCTTTGAAAATATTTTCGTCTAGACCATTTTCATGGGTAACTGGTGCAGATAATCTCTGATAAAGTTGCTGTCATGTGACCTGGAGACTCGGAGGTCACGGGTTCAAGCCGTTGAAACAGTCTCAGAGGCAGAAATGTAATGTAAGGTTGCGTACAATAGACCATTTTGATCCGGCCCTTCCCCGAATCCCGCGCATAACAGGAGCTTAGTGCAACAGACTGCCCTTTTAATGTTATTAAGAATCTAATTTGCCTTCACAAAGACACCCCTCGTCTTATTTGGTAATCTAAACGAACTACCGTTGTGTTTTGGAAGCAACTCTTCTCATTTTATTTTTCTTTTCTATTCTTTTTCATCAGTGTGAAAATGTTTTTTTCCTACAAAGTATGAAAATGTTTTTAAACAATGGGATACAGCCAAAAGATGGCATAAACTCATACTTCAGACCTCAGTCACAAAATTCTGAAGGCAAGTTGTCCTCAGATCCAAAGTCTTGACCATCTTCTGACTGCAAGATCGACTTATGAGTAAATTCAACGGATCAATTTTAAACTATTGATGTCTCGCTAATCACAATGCCCCTTCGAATTTAGACGAAAGGGGGTATTTAAGTGGAGAAGGATAGAGGAGCGGACTCATTAATAACGGAGTCTGGTGCTGTGTGCCAATGGTCATCAAGAACTCCACGGTTATTAGAAAAAGAAAAAGGATGTGATTCTATTAGTTTAGAAACTAAAGAAAAGGTCTTTAGTAGCTAGGTCAGAAAGGCAATAGCTAAAAATGTTCCTAGCCAGGATTTGAACTTATGAGCAAAAAAGACTTTTTGAGGGATGATACACATCAAAGACAACTCTCAGGTTTTTTAAAAAAGTTTCAATATATTTCCTTCATTGAAAGGATTTTCAGCCCCCCTTGACCCAAGTTCTACTATAGAAATAACTTCAATTCTTTTTGAGTTATTCCAATGGTTCAGCTTTCAGGTTCTTCATATCTTTCTGGTACACACTTACTTTTTGAGTTTAATGACAAGTAAATTTTTGGTTTCCATCAGTTCCATTAGAATATATCAGATTGTTTACCAAAGAAGATGATAAATTAACACAAGTAAAGAGAGAGGCAGGGGACCCTGAGAGCGGCAGGGGACCCTGAGAGCGGCAGGGGACCCTGAGAGCGGCAGTGGAGCTAAATGAAACTGCAGTCATCGAAGTGCTGCGTTACAAAATATTAGTATGTTCAACGGAAGCAGCACTTACTTTTGCTTTCCTTTCTAGGAAGTGACTCACTTCAAGTGAGCATCACTTTAAGATTTACAACAACTTATATTGCGTGTGCGAATAGAGTCCCAATTGGTAGCTGAAAAGAAAATGGAAGTTAAATATAAGGTGTAGGGATACTCTAAATGGTGCGGGGCCTTTTGAAGTAAATTGTGCGGTATTGATCCAAAGCGGATAATATCACACATGTGGACTAAGTTTAGCCCAACAATTGGTATTAGAGTCAATGATTTGACGTGACGAGTATGAAAATAGTAGAGTAATAGAGTGGGGTCAAACAGTAGTTGGTCCATATTAGCTTCTGAGACAAGTCCTGTTTGAAATTTCACTATCCATGTTTGTGTAAACATGCTAGCATTCCTAGGAATAAAATTTCATTTTACCATCACTTCAAAAGTAGATATGAGCAGAAATTAATTTCACTGTCATTTCACCACAACAGATATGAGAATACAGTAGTATTGTGCTATAAACTACACATACGCGGAGTATGACACAATCATAATATTCAAACCATACCTAAGTGCTAACAAACAAGTAATGTATGCGTTAAGGCACATATACTTCTAGTAAAAACTTAATCAATTTCGCGTACTATTATGATGCACTAAGCATCAGACCATGTGATGTCATACTCGCCCCAGTTACCTTCAGGTATACCCAAGGCTTCCCACACTGCTTTAGAGGCATCAACAATGTTATTCGGGCATGGAGGCTGATAATCATGTTCGTCATCACATCCCATGGTAGAGTCACACTCATCTACAACTTTAGCTTTCACACTTCTGCCATTAGCAGTTACTGTGATATAGTTAAGGCACCTATCTCCTCCACTATACCATCCAGTTGAAAGGGCAACAACTGGAGTATCATCAGAATGGTATTGGTTATCACATTCCGATGGTCCACCACCGTCTCCACCCTTCTGGAAGCTATTTAGGGTTAAAACAGCCTTTGTGTTACCGGTCACTGGAGGTGAACATTTGTAAGTGGTGTACATTTTTCCTTGTTTGCAGCAATCTGAGTCATTTTCAGGGTTGCATTGCCCTGGCGGCGGCTTTATGCCTCTGATTTTGCCACTCGGCTGGCAAGCCTGTAATCTAGCATCTAAGCAGTAAGTAAGAGTGACAAAAACCAGCAAAACCAGAGGAGATGTTCCCACGCTGGAGTTCTTCATGGTTCTTGTTCTTGTCTTGTTTTGTTTTCACCTGTTGGTTGTATGGAGACTAGGATGCTCAAACTGGTTTATATAGTGTTTTGGTTTAGACAAAATGCCAATATTCTGTTCAATGCATGAAAAGTTTCTTATAATTAAGTATAGAGTTGGGAAGTTTAGCAGTCAAATGGTCTAGTGGAGTACTTGTCTTTATGGTTCCTTTTAGTTATTTGGCTTTCTTTACTTTCCTTGATGGTCATGGCATCTGCTTTCTACAAGTGGATATCTTTATTACAGTTTTATGTGTCTTCAACTTTTCATCCACGGCTTAAACCTAACAACCTAATATGGCAAGAACTTAATGGGTTATCTTATTGTCTAGGATTCTGAAGTTGCTGAAAACAATTTTGTATATTTCTGCTTAGTAATAGAAGAAAAGATTGTTTAAGCTTGTTTCTAAACATGAAAACCTGTATTCTAGCATTGTATATCTTTTATGTGTATCATAACATACAACCAACTAGAGTCTTTATTTTGTTACATAACAATCATCTTTCCCATGAGATCAATTATGTTAGAGGATGTATATACTAAGGTAAAAATGGTAATGATGATATCACTTAATGTTTCTCCATGCATACTGCTCCATTTGAATATTGGAAAAGAATATAGTGCAGTATAATAGAAGATAAGTCTTCAATTCGTCAAATTTTGATACTTCTGCTATTAGAATTTTTTGCCAGATGATTCTTTGGAGGATTTCCAACCTGAATACTTATGTCAATGCTTTCACAAATCGATCAGTGAATTAGTGGGAATTGTTGGTTGAAGAGGTTTATGGTAATTGGATAGGGGGTTAAGGTTTTTAAAGGTGCTATTTATCATACAAATACCTAAAGATACAGCAATCAAAGAGCTTATTTTCATTGTTGATATCAAAATCAATGAATACAAACAACTTTAGCCAATAAACATTACATACACATACAACAGAATGCTTTTGTAAATGCAATGGAACTACAAAATTACAAAAGTAAGTTCTAGGAATGGCCTCCTTCTCCTTATTGATTTTGAGTTCATCCTGTGTCGTTTATGCCAATTCCATATTGGAAAAGGACTCGCACAACAAAAAAGCTTCTGACTGTGTAGTTTACTTAACTGGCAAACACGGTTTATGTCTGGGGTAATATCCTTTGGATGTGACCTGGTTTGCTGTCTTGACTATATGTATGGGCATCAGTGCAAGATATCAATTTGTTTCCCATAGCGGAAGATAAGCTGAACAACTAAAGTGAGAAGCAGAGGACCCTACAACAAACTGTGGAGCTAAATGAAGTTCTGCAGTTCTGAATTCTGCATTATTGAGTTTAAATCAGCAAATGTTTTTTTTTTCAGGAAGCGGGCATACTATAAAAGTTAAAAATCTCAAGTTTTAATCATTTGAGGCCAATTCACAACTCTGCATATATGTACAACAGTACAAACTACAAAGTATAGTTGGTTCCACGATCCGATAAAAAAGGAGTTACTGTAAAATAGTCTAGCTGGTGCAGTCTTTACTAATTTGAGACTGATGCCTAGTTGACTGATTGATCTTGGTTAAACTGTAGTAGATTTAGATTAGCCATTGAACCAAGTTTTTTGTTTCAGTTTTCTTTAATTGTTTCTCTTTCATAGGCATGGAATTTCACATTACTCATTTCAAAAGTCTATATGAACAGAATTTCATTAACTGTAATTTCACAACAACATACATGCAAATTTACTAGCATTGACGCCACATATTACACATATTCTGCGTATGCACACCATCATATTCGAATAATACCATAATACTATAGTGAGGCACTAAACATCGGACCATGTGATGTCGTAATCGCCCCAGTCACCTTCAGGTATACCCAAGGCTTCCCACACTGCTTTAGAGGCATCAACAATGTTATTTGGGCATGGAAGCTGATAATCATGTTCGTCATCACATCCCATGGTAGAGACACTCGTCTACAACTTTAGCCTTCACACTTCTGCCATTAGCACTTATCTCCTCCACTATACCATCCAGTTAAAAGGGCAACAACTGGAGTGTCATCAGACTGGTATTGATTGTCACATTCTGATGGTCCACCGCCGTCTCCACCCGCTTGGAAGCTATTAAGGGTTAAAACAGCTTTTGTGTTAGTCACCGGAGGTGAACATCTGTAAGTGGTGTACATCTTGCCTTGTTTGCAGCAATCTGAGTCATTTTCCGGGTTACATTGTCCTGGTGGCGGCTTTATGCCTCTGATTTTGCCACTCGGCTGGCAAGCTTGTAATCTTGCATCTAAGCAGTAAGTCATAGGTTCAAGCCGTGGAAACAACCTCTTGCAGAAATGCAAGGTAAGACTGCGTACAATAGACCCTTGTGGTCCGGCCCTTCCCCGGACCCCGCGCATAGCGGGAACTTAGTGCACCGGACTGCCCTATTTTAAGGGCAGTAAGTAAGAGTGGCTAAAATCAGCAACACCAAAAGTGATGTTCCTACAGTAGAGTTCTTCATGGTTCTTGTTCCTGTTTTCTTGTATGGTTTGTTTTCAAATGTTGGTTGTGTCGAGACTAGGATAATATAACTGTTTTGGTCACACAAAATGCCAATATTCTGCTCAAGGCATGAAAAGTTTCTTATAATTAAGTATACAGTTATTAAGATTAGCAGTCAAATCGTCTATTGGAGTGATTCTTCATCCTTTTAATTACGTATTTTGCTATAGTAAATTTGGACATACTTGATTATAGCTTCTTTACTTTTCTTGAAGGTCATGGTCTTTGTTTTCTATCACTGGATATGTAATTTAGAAGTTTTTGCTTCCTATTGTAGAAAGGCATTCTACCACAACCTAATACGGCAAGAACTTGATTGGGTATTTTATTATCTTGGATTCTTTAGTTGCTGAAAACAATTTTGTATTGTTGTAGTACTGTAGTAGCACTAATATTCGTTTTATCTAAAACAACCAGATGGTGACTTAGGGTCTGTTTGGCCAAGCTTCTGAAAATGTGTTTCTATTTCTCAGGATTAGTTTTGCAGAAACTGTTTCTGTAGAATCAATTAGGGTGTTTGATTTATAATTATATAAGTGCTTCTAAAACACAGAAACAGTTTTATGTTTGGCCAACGTTTATGCAAATTTACTAGAATATTCTTTTTAATAGATTTAAAACTATTTAAAATATTCGTTTCTATCATATGTTTCTAAAAATTAGTATATCTTTACAATTTAATAATTTTTTTTAAAATTATTTAATTGCAACATTTAATAAAAAATAATATTATATTGTACATAAGAAATGTAACGATAGTCAATGACTCAAATATGTCTAAACCTACCCCGCCCTATCCCCACCCCATCCTTAAATTTCTATGTCATATTTTTTTTACTTTTATAAAAAATATGAATTTTTTTCTTCCCCCTACCCCCAATCTCACCCCATTGCCCCTACCCCATCCTCAAATTTTTATTTCATATTTTTTGTTACTTTTATAAAAAAATGATTGAAAATATGAATTTTTTTTACCGCCTATCCTCACTTCTCACTCATTTTCATTGCCTACCTCATCCTCAAATTTCTATTTCATATTTTTGTTACTTTTATAAAAAAATTATTAAAAATATGAATTTTTCTTACCTCACTCCCACCCTTATTTCACTATTAATTTATTTTCATTTATTTCATATTTTTGTTACTTTTATAAAAAATATATATTAAAAACTATGATTTTTTTCTTACCCCGCACTACCCCTACTCCCCACCCCACCCCATTGCCCTACCCATCCTCAAATTTTTATTTTATATTTTGTTACTTTTATAAAGAAAATATGAATTTTTTTTACCCCTGCCCTACCCCTACCCCTACCCCTACTCTACCTCTATTCCCAAATTTCTATTTCATATGTAGATATTATATGAGATTAAAACGAATTTTGTGAAAAGAAAATGGTAAATGGATCCGATTTTTTTTAATGAATGAGCAAAAAGGGCTTCTCCAGAAGCACCAAATTGGTGTTTCTGTTTCTCTTCTCATCTAGAAACACTTTTTGGCTTATGAAAAAAATGTTTCTACTTGTGGAAAGAGAGTGTTTGGCCAAAGAAGGGTTTCTGTTCTCAGAAACACTTCTTTGGCCAAACACCACTTTTCCAGAAATAGAAACACTTTTTCAAGAAGCCAAAAAATGTTTCAAGATGGGAAGAGAAACAGAAACATCAATTTTTTGTTTCTCGAGAAATCCTTTTTGCTCATTAAATATTTTTTTTTGGATTCATTTACCCTTTTCTTTTAACAAAATTCCTTTTAATCTCATATAATATACCCATATAAAATAGAAATTTGGGAATGGGGTAGGGCGGGGGTAAGATTTTTTAATTTTATTTTTATTTTATAAAAGTAACAAAAAATATGAAATAAAAATTTGAGAATGGGTAGGGCAATGGGGTGGGGGTAAGAAAAAAATTAATATTTTTTAATATATATATATATTTTTTTATAAAAGTAACAAAAAATATGAAATAAAAATTTGAGAATGGGTAGGCAATGAAGGGTAAGAAAAATTCATATTTTTTAATAATTTTTTTATAAAAGTAAAAAAATATGAAATAGAAATTGATAATGGAGCAATGGAGTGGAGTGGTAGGCGGTAAGAAAAATTCATATTTTTAATAATTTTTTTATAAAAGTAACAAAAATATGAAATAGAAATTGACGGGTAGGCAATAGAGTGGGGGTAGGCGAGGTAAGAAAAATTCATTTTTTTTTATAAAAATAATAAAAATAGAAATTTGAGGATGGGTAGTGCAATGGGGTGGGGTGGGATAGGGGTAGTATGGTGTAAGAAAAATTCACATTTTTATAAATTGTTTATAAAAGTAAAAAAATATAAAATAGAAATTTGAGAATGTGGTAGGTGGACTGGGGGAGGAGGTACGGAAAAATTTCATATTTTCAATTTTTTTTTTTATAAAAGTAACAAAAAATATGAAATAGAAATTTGAGGATGGGTAGGGGTGGTGTGGTGGGCGGTAGGGTGGGGGTAGCTTTAGACATATTTGGGTCATTGACTATCATATTGTTGTTACATTTCTTATGTACGATATAATATTATTTTTTGATTAAATATTGCAATTAAATAATTTTAAAAAAAATATTAAATTGTAAAGATATACTAATTTTTAGAAACATATGATAATATTTTTAATACTTTAAATCTATTAAAAAGAATATTCTAGTAAATTTGCATAAATTTGAGCGTTATATAAGTACTTCTGAGAAACAGAAACATAAACACTTTTTCAGAAGTTTGGCCAAACAGACCCTTAATTTATTTAATGAGTGAAAATATATAATAAAAAAAATTAAGACAGGAATGCCATGTCACACCTCCACCTTGGAGTGTGGCCGACACCCAACACCCTAAAGCCCGAACGTACCAACTGTCTGAACCACATGACACGAAACCTGAACCTACAAGGCCTCTAAATGAGGATAATAAGATAGAAGCAACAATAACCTTCAAGCTGAAAAAGCTCAACATAACATATATGTATAACAACCTCTAGTCTGCAAACCTCTATGAGTAGTATCATGATTCATGTGTCATCAAGTCGGGACAGAACCCCGACATACCCAAAATAACCATATATATAAACATACCTCAAAACTCAATCAACAACTCCGAAAAAGAGGAGTGCACCAACTCAAGCTGTGAATCTATTGAGGAGGCTCATTAAATCGTCTATCTGCATATGCAGGCATAAATATAGTTTCCCCTCGACAAAAGAGACATCAATACGAAAGATGTACTGAATATGTAAGACAGATAAACATGTACATAAGAATATAATATAAGTGAATAATACGAATGTCAACACAAACTGAGGGCGCACAACTGACATAATTATGATCATATGCATGCAAGTAAAATCAAGCCTCTCTATGAGACCATATAATATAGTACCAAATCTCTCTGTAGGGTAAGTTTATCATAAACTGCCCGACTATATAGGATGCGGTAATACAAAAAATATCATAAGATGTGAATGGAAGTTCCGCCAAAGAACATACTAGAATCATAAGTAATGACGATATGGAAACACAAGACCATCCAACTATTAAGAATAGAATTCGATCAATAATATTTTGTTCTATTTTTGCTTTAATCAAGATCATGCCAAAAGAAAGAATAAGCTTTACATACCTCGATTTGAACTCTGAATAACCAAACGAATCAATCCTTCAAATATTCATCCAACTTTAAATAAGAAGAGAACTAAAATAATTTTCCCAAACTTATAGAAGCCGACCAAGTACTTGAAGTCACCTTGAAGTATAGACGAGTTTAGGGAGAAAAAGGGGTTGATCTCATTCCACAAAGATGAACAATGAACTAAAACAAATAGTGGGATTTTTGCTGCTAACGTTGTTTCCTCAAAATGAATGTTTATCCCTTGTTGCTCGAACATTCAACGAATTTTAAAGGAGGAAGACACATGCTACTACTATTTAGTAAACTTGAAATGACACTGACTGCTACTATAAATGGTGGAAGATTTGGATAAATATGATCCAATACACTAACATTTGATAAGTCACAACACATATTATAATATTTTATTAATAAAAGTTAGGCAACAATTTTTGTACATTTCCAACTAAAGTGATATACATATAAATCATTTTCTAGTGGTGTTGTGGGGTCCACTATTTCATTACCCTACTCCAAAAGGTGCCACCAATTACACAATTACAGAGTTGTATTTTGCTTGCCTCCATGATTACCACGTGACAGATGGTTGCCACCAAATTATCCAATAAATGATTATGTAATTCTTTAATCCCAGCTATAATTCAACATTTAATCAATTAATTCATTTAAATAATAATCATTTTAACACACTTCATATACTCATTGACATGATCATGTGATATAACAGTAATTCATAGTCTCTTTTGATATACACAAAATATTATCTTCGATCCCCATCGTCACACTTTTAAGTCGTAAATCATTTTGGGACATCGTCCTTTTATACACCGAGCTCTTGATCTGCATAGTTGAATATGTGAGTTACTATGGATGGATGTACGAGAATAGTAAACAACTATTACTATAACTAGTGCTTCGAAAGGATAAACTATAATGAGTACAACAGTTAACAATTTTGTAGTCAATAAGAGTTGTGGCTACATTAAACTTGCGAGTTCTTGAACTTCTTGAATGGTTCTTGAGTCTATCTTGAGTCTTCATTCCAATTGCAGCAAGCTCCTTGATCTTGATAGCCTGAAATCAAGAAACACTAAATCTGATAGCGTTACTATTGCGCTGCTGAGTCGAGTATATTCACTATGTCTTGACATTATTGCCCCGTATATATCTTTTTACGGTATTGGAAAATAAAACATCAACTAACAAATGAGCAAAGAAAACTCAAGTGTTTCTCAAGAAGAACCTTGAGTGTTTGAAATAATGCTTAGAGAGGAAGAAGATTTTCAGAAAATCTGATTGTGTGTGTTGAACAATTGAGCCAAAGGCCTCAATTTATAGTAGTGTAAGAATGCCTCTTCAAGTGCCCATGTAATGACCAATTAAGTGTCATGTAATGACCACTTAATTCACCAAGTAATGCAGCCCATAATGGCTGATTTATGGAGGAGAAACTGACATCTTAATGCCCAAAACGTCCCCATAATCAGTCAAACTTTTGGACTTTCGTTCGCACAGACACTGTCTCGTTAGCGCCGCGGCTCCAGTAGCCAAAATAGTACCATTTAGCGCCGCGGCCCTGGCGGTGGTGGCGCCCCGGCTCCGCAGTGGCGTCGCGGCCCTTTTTTCGACCCGTTTCAATCTTACACTTTTTCCTTCATTTACCAACGTGGAACACATGTCATTTAACCAACGACCGCCCATCATTTTATGTCTCAAACGTTTACTCACGTACCAATATCTCTTTCACTAATGAAATTTACGATACTTGACATTACGAGTGCACGTGTGTGAAAACGACGTTTTCGACGTGCGAGGCCTCAATTGTTCGAGTCATAAACAATGAGTTAAACTTAATTCCACATCAGTAAATTTCCCATAGAATATGATCAAAATTTTCCGAGGCTCGAATCTACTTACCTACGTTGAGTGATTCAAAAATAGCCTACACGTACGGGTGTAACATGCCAACATAACCTCATCAAAATGTAGGGGGAAAATACACTAATTCTTCATTTGTAATTTATTTCTCCTTCCTGTTGCACTAGTTACTAGTAAATGATAAAATCCCAATAGGGTTCATCAACTGATAAACAATGAATTATATTTGGCCCATAAAATGTTCCCAACAACCAAAGGGTTTGCAAAGTAGGAGACTGGCAATAAATCAAATAAAAATGTTTGAAAAAGAAAACTTGAAGTGTTAGTAAAGCTGGTTAAAAATAGCAAATGAGCTGGATAGCTAATAATGAAATTTAAGGTTTGAAAAATAAGCAATAGTGCATGAGGGGATACATCATACATACATTCCCATCAACACGACTATCACTTGCTTATTTTGATCATCCCATAACTCCACTAGCTAGCATAGAAGATTTGGTTGCTTGAATGTCTATTGAGACCACAAAGCAAAAGAAAAGAAAAAAATTATATCTAGTAAACTCCTGTGTTTCTCTTGAGCTAGAATCCCTCTTTTTTCGATCAAGTTCCTCTGCCAATGCGAATCCAGTTAGATTCATGCATGCTACTCTTTTAGTTATTGGGAGAACCCAAGTAGTCTCTTTCGGATTCAAGAAACAACTCTCAAAGATTTCATCGTTAATATCACTAAAAAAATCTAGATTCTTATGATTTAGTAGTAGGAGTCAAACCTTATGCTAAAGAAGAAAAAAACAGAATTTCCTTCTCATTATTGCTTTAGACTTCATCCTTAAACGTTTATACCAATTCCATCAAGTACTACAAACACTACAGCAGCTTGCAATTGGCTTCTGCTGTCTTGCTTGTTCCTTATGACAGATTCTGCAGCTTCAAGAACCTGCTCATTACCTTCTCTCACATAAGCGTCAAGCCGCTCTGTAGTGTCATTAAGGCCAAAATTAACTGGAAAAAGAGGTTGTATATGATGTACGCTCCGTAGGATGCTACCTGAGATATTGTCTTTTGAGTATTTGTGAATTTGTTGTAGCTCAAACACATTCACATTCAGTATATGATTCATCTTTTGCTGCTCTATAGTGATGCTTGTTTATCTACTATATTTGCAATATTGCGGTAGTAAACATCATCTACCAAAGCTTCTAATCCCTGTAGGTGTATATACCTGACCTCAACTAATTTGAGATCGAGGCCTAGTTGATTGGTATATAGATCTTGGACAAAGTGTAGTAGATCTAGATTAGCTACTGAACCAAGTCCCGTTTTTATATTTCACTAATCTTGTCTCTTTCATTGGCATGAATTTGATATTACTATATTTCAAAAGTCGATATGAACATAATTTCATTATATTGTAATTTCATAACAACAAACATGAGAATTTAATACTTAGTATTTACGCCACATGTTACACATGATGTGCATAATGCACACAATCATCATAGTGGAACGATACAATAAGTACTATAATGATGCACTAAGCATCAGACCATGTAATGTCATAATCGCCCCAGTCACCTTCAGGAATACCCAAGGCTTCCCACACTGCTTTAGAGGCATCAACAATGTTATTCGGGCATGGAGGCTGATAATCATGTTCGTCATCACATCCCATGGTAGAGTCACACTCATCTACAACTTTAGCTTTCACACTTCTGCCATTAGCAGCTACTGTGATATAGTTAAGGCACCTATCTCCTCCACTATACCATCCAGTTGAAAGGGCAACAACTGGAGTGACATCAGAGTGGTATTGGTTATCACATTCCGATGGTCCACCACCATCTCCACCCTTCTGGAAGCTATTTAGGGTTAAAACAGCCTTTGTGTTGCCAGTGACAGGAGGCGAGCATTTGTAAGTGGTGTACATCTTGCCTTGTTTGCAACAATCTGAGTCGTTTTCGGGGTTACATTGTCCTGGAGGTGGCTTTATGCCACGGATTTTGCCACTCGGCTGGCAAGCCTGTAATCTGGCATCTAAGCAGTGAGTAAGAGTGGCAAAAATCAGCAACACCACAAGTGATTTTCCCAAGCTAGAGTTCTTCATGGGTTTTCTTCCTGTTCCCTTGTCTAGTTCTGTTTTTGAAGTGTTGGTTGTGTGGAGACTGGGATGATATAACTAGTTTATATAGTGTTCTGGTCAGACAAAATGCCAATATTCTGCTCAATGCAGGAAAGTTTTCTTATAATTAAGCATACTATACATAGAGTTTAGCAGTCAAATGGTCTGTACTAGAGTGGGACATATTTTATTATGATTTCTCTACTTTCCTTGACGGTCACGCCCTTTTCTATCATTAGTACTTACCTAAAACAAGTTTGTATCTTTCTGTATAGTAATAGAACAGCAGATTGCTTCATCTGATCGCTAAACATGAAAATCTGTATTCTAGCAATCATCTTTTCAATTGTACTGCCACGGAAGTTAACGTTTCTCCATGAATACTCCCCATTTTGACTGCTGGAAAAGAAACAGAAAATAAGCCTTCAATTCTTGTGCTGTTTTAGTTAGGAATCCATTTTGCCAGTTGATGTCTTAGGTCTTTTCACCTTAATACCTTTCTCACTGCTGGTGTAAATGGTTTTAAGAGTGCTCAGGAAATTAAATAGAGCGTTAAGGTTGTAAAAGTGCTATTTTCTATATCAATAAATAAGTATTAATATAGTGTTCAAAGAGCTCATTTCATTGTTGATATGAAAATTTTATGATTACATAGAACTGATACCAATAAAATATATATACACAGCAGAAATACTTTTGTGATCGAAATAGATGGGACTATAAAATTACAAAAGCACATTCTTGACCAAGTTACAATAACTTGCAGAATTCAATTGCAGGAACTCCCAAGGAAACAGACAGCTTTTGAGGCAGCAACCATATTATTTGGTCATTAAGGCCAATCGCAAACCAGGGTCCTGCACTACACCCCACAGTTGTCACTCCCATTGAGTACTCCTCTATTACACCATCCATTTGAAATAGTCGCCACTAGTATGGATTGAATAGGAAAGACCTCATTCTCCTTGTTGATTTCAAATTCATCTTGAACTGTTTATGAAAATTCCAAATTGGACGACTCAAACAGTCAGCAGCTTGCATTTGGCTGCTCTGTCTTGCCTGTCCCCTGTGACAGATTCTACAACCTTAAGAACCTGCTTATTTACCTTCAGTAAATCATCCTCAAGCCTGCTCTGTAGTGTCATGAAAGGCAAACTTAACTAGAAAAAAAAGGCCGTATCCAAAGTACTACCTGGCTTGACTATTGACATGGGCAGGAGTGCTACAAGATATCAAATTTTTCCCTGCAGACAAATATAAGTTATCACAACTAAAGTGAGCAGAGAAACCTGAGAGCAACCACAATCATGTTCAGGAATGATTTTTTTGTATTCTTAATATACAGTAGTAATGTGGTAGACAAATTTTAGAACTACTAGAGGATTACTTTCTTTATTAAACAAAAAATTAGGCAGGGAGCCCTAACCTCGTTAAATGTAGGAGAACAGGGAAAATGGACTTTCCTTAAGCATTTATAATTCCACCCTGGGCTCCAATATTGACTTTCTCGCTATTCTCCTTGTCACGGAGGGAGTCCTTGCCATGATCTGGGCCATCACTACCATGGTCATCATTAGCGTTAAAACCACCGGAATCACCATTGCCATGTCTGTCATGGAGGCCATCTCTTCCATCAATCTGTCGAATAATGGAAAAAAAAAACAGCATAAATTACAATAATATGCCAAGGCAGAAACATCACAAAATATTAGTGCACTCCAATAAAAGCAAAAAGGGAATCAATTCTACGTGCGATACTTCTGAATTATCCTTTTCCGATTGTTTCTTCGAGAACGAGTCGATTGCTTTGAAGACATCTGCAAATGACACCATCATTTGTTCCTTAAGTAACTTGGTTGCTTTAAAGACCTAACAAAACCAAAAATAAAATAAAATGAAACAGCTGTTTGTGTTTAGATAAACTGAAATGTTAAACTAAAAATATACACAGAACTCCAACTGCCCATACCTCTCGAATATCACTCTTCAACTCCGACTGTTCATCAGAAAGTCGTCTGAGCTCGGCACTCCTCTCCAAATTGTTCATTGGGGGATCCGATTGGGTTTTGGGCTGATTTTTGCGTTTTTTAGGAGTGCTTAAGTCATCATCACTAGGATGAACTTCAAGAAGATCTCTGGATGCCACCTCCTTATCATTTGGATTTCCAGATGATTCAGGCAAATCCAAGTGAAATTGCTCAAACTCCGTCGGAAAAACATTCTTGAACTTCAACTACATAAAAAAAAAAGTACAGATGAAAGATGAAAAATAGCCCCATAATATTTAAGATTTTTACAGTATACATCTATGTTACATGCTGCATACACTGCATGATATTATCTATACTTCATATTACAGATTATGTATATTGACTTGCAATTCACCTTGTCCCTGCTGATCTTGAAGAACCCACCAGATAACTCATTCAAGGACGGTTGCTTCTTAATTTTCCAATTAAGAATAAGAGGCACTTTGTTGTCAACCCGGTGAGCCAACTTGCCATCAACATTAGTGCAGCACTCGTAGAACCAGCACTGAAGAGCTAAAGGTAAACCTCCAAGCCTATACATCTTTAGACCCTCCCACAGCCTATTGTTCATGGACTCCATCATGGCTCTAAATACAAGTATACCCCAAGGGAATGTCTCATAATCCCCGCTCTCAACAATATCAAAATCAGCCTTTGTGATGAACTGTTTCTTAGGCGTATTTGAGAACAAGAATGTGTGTATGAAATACAACACAGCAATCTTGACTGCATCCTCATCCGACCTCCATCTCTTTTGGAGGAAGCAGTCAACCAATGATTGCTTGGGTACCCTTTCAAGTCCAGAAAAGTACAAATCCATCAACCTATTGGTACCACTAGATTCATAACCCTTATCAGCATCACCATAACATCTCAAACCAGTAATAATCCCCAATTCCGCCAGTCCAAAACGCAACTTGGTTCCGTTCACTTTAAACCACAGTTCGTCCTCTCTTTCTGGGACCACCTGCCTGAGCAATAGGGAATGTATAAGCTGGTTCTGTACAACTACATGAGGCAAATTTAGAAAGTACCCGAATGGGGTTCCCCTGAAGATCTGGAGCTGTCTATCATCCAATTTGCTCTTCAACAATTTAACAACTTCACAATTTGTGTGCGAACTTACACGCGTGTGGAAATGTTTGTTTGGTGGAATGTAGAAATCCCAAGTCTGCATCCAAAAAATATTGATGTTAGCGAACAACTAAAAAATTCATCAAGTACTACCTATATACTTATTATTGTGGATAATATACACTGTATTTACAATCAGACCTCTCGACACCCTTTATAAGGGTATTTCACTGTAACATGCAAGTTTTCTTTAGAACTGATTTTTTATGTTATATTTTAACTCTTTATAACATCCAACATTATAATGGAACACTCTTTGTAAAATTGCCTCTTTATAACAAACTTTACTTAATTATCTATATATTAGTATTTTATAACTAAAAAACAATCTATACTCTCTACCTTCACAAGTTAGGGGTAAGGTCTGCGCGCACACTACCCTCCCCAAACCCCCCTTGTGGGATTACACTGGGTTAGTTGTTGTTGTTTAAAAAGCAATCTATTAATTATTTCCTGTTGGAGACATAATCTTTTAAAAATTTGTAAGTTCCAGCAAGTAATCTGGAATGTCAAGATCTCTCAAAAAGATGAAGTTGGGGACTTTTTGTATTCTGCCGTTTTCCCACTCCTTCCACCTCATAAATGTTTTATTAGCCTTGTCAAATTTTTAACAAATGAGATGTGAATATCACTTGAGATTTTAAGTTAAATAATAAAAATTATCTTTTATAACACAAACATATCGAAAAAGATGAGTTTTTGGGTCTTTTTGATATATAACCGCCAAAATAAGATCCAAATGATAAACAATATTATAGGTGTATAACAGTTGATCACTACAAAAGGATAGAAAAGGTCCGGACAAACGAGGTGTTATAGAGAAGTTTAATTATACATTGAATAACACTGTAATAGTTGCGTATGCACCTGCAGTACATACAATACACACACACACACACTCTTCACATATAGTATATAATGATTATATACACTGTAACTGCTTTGATTACTCTTCTTTTGAGCCGAGGATTGCCTCTCTACCTCACAAAGGTAAGGGTAAGGTCTGAGTACATCCTAGCCTCCCTAGACCTGTGGGATTACACTGAGTATGTTATTGTTGTTGTTGTTGTATACATTATACATAATATATTAATATAAGCTGTATATAGTTTCTATGTGTTGCTTTATTTGTTTTTATTGTTATCTTGCTGTCATTTTCCTTGAATTTCTGCATTGACGTACGTTCTTGTAAGCCGAGGGTCTATCGGAAACAACCTCTCTACCCCACAAAGACGTAGCCTCCCCAGACCCCCACTGTGGACCCCAGACCCCACTGTGGATATGTTGTTGTATATAGTTAACATATACATTAAGCATACATGATATACACATTAAACATAAGATATTGAAAAGAATAAAAAATGTACCTTCAAATTGGAGGAGGTTGAAAGACACAGTTCCTTTTGTCTAGCATCCACCTTTCTCTTTTTCGATACAATAACCTCATCCGCCAGTACTAATTTACCCTTATTTTTCCCAGCATCCTTTTGGCGCTTCCTTTTTCCAGCTAATTTACCTCTTACAGAACCTTTAGCCCTAGGTAACTTTAGTGATTTCTCAGCTGCTCGACCTTCTTCCCCAACAGATTTAGGGTTTGAATCAGTAAAATCATAAACAGACACTACTTTGCTGCTTGCTATTCTCTTCGACTTTTCCATCATTCTCAACAAACAAACAAGAGGATTTGAAGGTTTTAACAGAGGAAGGGTTTGTGATATGGGATGTGTTGGTTTCCAGGGTTACGGTACAAGAGTGAAAACAAGATTTGTTATTAGTTATTACCGTATAAGTGGGAACATTTAACTTACGGTAACAAAAAAGTATGCTAATTAGAAATGGTGACAAGTTTGATAAATTAAAATCAAATTTGTTTTTAAAATGTGATTAATTAAAATAGGGATTGAATTATAATTTTTAAAACTTATAATCTTTTACAAAATACACAAAAGCCCATACACATTATAAAATGAACTACTTGTTCATTTTATTTCAAAAAAAAAAGAGCGGGTCTTTTTCCTTTACTGCTCGTCGACCACTATTGTTGCTGCACCACCATTGTTGCTGCTCGTTCCTCTCTCTCCATTGTTGTTGCTGCTCGTTCCTCTCTCTCCATTGTTGTTGCTGCTCGTTCCTCTCTCTCCATTGTTGTTGCTGCTGCTCATTTCTCTCTCTCCATTGTTGTTGCTTCTCTATTCATTCTCAGACAAAAGTCAGGGTTTTGAAATTTTCACTTGGTTCAAAAGTTAAGGTTTTGAAATTAGAGAGTGAAAATGATGATTTTGGTTAGAGAAGACGAAGAAGAGTATGAATTTTTCTTGAATGTTGTTTGTTTTGTTGTAGTTTCGTGTATTAAGTTAGGGTTTTGAAATTTTCACTTGGTTCAAAAGTTAGAGTTTTGAAATTAGAGTGTGAAAATGATGATTTTGGTTAGAGAAGATGAAGAAGAGCATGGGTTTTTCTTGAATGTTGTTTATTTTGTTGTAGTTTCTTGTATTAAGTTATGGTTTTGAAATTTTCACTTGGTTCAAAAGTTAGGGTTTTGAAATTAGAGTGTGAAAATGATGATTTTGGTTAGAGAAGATGAAGAAGAGCATGAGTTTTTCTTGAATGTTGTTTGTTTTGTTGTAATTTCGTGTATTTGTTGCACTTGTTGGAGTTTGTGAGTTTGTAAATAGTGGTTGTGATTGTGAAATTATGATTTTTGGTGCTGTTTTTGTTCTTCTTCTCCATGTTGGAACAAATTTTTAATATGTTGCAACAGATGGTTCAGTTGTTGAAGAAATTGCAACAACTAACCTATCTGTTGCAATAAGTTTGTAATCTGTTGCAACACATGAGTCAGTTGTTGCAACAGATGGTTCAGTTGTTGCATGAGTTAGTTGTTGCAATTTTTCAATTGTTGAAGAAATTGCAACAACTGAACAATCTGTTGCAACAGATGAGTCAGTTGTTGCAACAACTGAACCATCTGTTGCGACAAATTGGTTCAGTTGTTGCAACAAATGGTTCAGTTGTTGCAACAAATGGTTCAGTTGTTGCAACAAGTTAACCAATTTGTTGCAACAGATGGTTCAGTTGTTGCAACAAGTTAACCAATTTGTTGCAACAAGTTAACCAATTTGTTGCAACAGATGGTTCAGTTGTTGCAACAACTGAACCAATTTGTTGCAACAGATGGTTCAGTTGTTGCAACAACTGACTCATCTGTTGTAACATATTACAAACTTGTTACAACAGATGGGTTAGTTGTTGCAATTTCTTCAACAACTAACCTATCTGTGTAAAAAATAAAGTTTGAGGTCAAAGTGTTAAAAATAAAACTTGGGGGCAAAGTGTAAAAAATAAATTTTGGGATCAAAGTGTTAAAAATATAACTGTGGGGTGAGTCAAAACTCTCTAATCACTAATCCAAAGTTTATCACCCTACTCAATTAAAAAAACTAGAGTTACCCCAACTTAATTTTAAAACTTATTTGTCATCTATAATTAAAAGGCCCGTATAAGTGCCCCTTTGGATTGGCGAAAAAAAGGGTTTTCATATATTTTTATATTGGACGATACTATATTATAATAGACTGGACTATATTAATATATAATGGACGGTATTAGAGTATTAATATATAATGAATTTTTTTTTTATTTTTTTAGTACAGTCCACGGGAGACCCCCATATACTAGACGAGTCTAAAAAATGACAGTTGAAATGTATTATTTTTAAAAATAGTACAGTCCAGTCAGGCTGAAAACGCCCACCAAACGCTGTAAACAAGTTGATTACTATAAGATTTTTAACTCTAAATTTAATTCAAATTAAAATTAATTTATATTTTAAATCAGTGACCCACGGTGTGTGATTGCACCAAGTATATTGTTGTTTCCAATATAAACTGTTTATTTAAATTAATTTTATAAATATATGTTACTTATAATTTTTAAAATGTATAATTTGGAGGATAAAATTAATCAAAACGATAGATGAACTTTTCGACATTATTGACAGGTTGTTAAATAGCAAATCTCATCCATTTCGACAAAAAAAAAAACACATTCATAAGAGAATATTACTGCATGTAATATCTAGCAATTCCATAAGATGGTCTTAGCCCTACAATAATAATAGCAATATCCCAAAGCCTTCATGTTTTATACAAAAGGATAATACAATTTATATTTCAAAGATGGAGAATTTGACACAAAATAAAAGTGCTAATACGACCGGAAGCACTACACTATAAATACAAGAAGTGGAAAATATTCATATAATACAAGCATCAAGGATTATAAATTTCACTAGCAATCATATCACGAAACCCCATCCAATAGACATCACTTTGTTCTCCTACGTCTTCGACGTCTACATTGTAGCTCTTGAAGTTGTGCCACTATTAGAATCAATATAGCTCTCATTCTCAACTGTTTGGAATGTGAGTTACAATTGTGGTTACAAGGAAACGAGAAAGTAAGCAACAACTTTGGTTACAAATATGAAAATAAGAACAAATAAAATGGTTTGCTGAGTCGATTGATATTCAGTCTGTCCTTAAGATAATATTGCCCGTATGAATCCTTTAACGGCTATTGGCAACTTGTCTTCCAAGATAAAACAACAACAAACAATTGAACAAAGGATAACTCAAGTGTTTACTAAAAAAGAAGAGCTTTTGAGTGTATGAAAGAAAGCAAGAGATGAAGAAGTATTCAGATTTCAAATGTGTTCTTCAAATGAGATTTTTATAGGGTGTAGAAGATGACTTCCCAACTAGTCAAGTAATGACCTTCAATAGCCATGTAAATGCACTAATTGAAGGGGTGTAATTCAGCCAAATAATGGCTGCCAAATCGTGGAGAAGTAATGCTTCAAGACCAGCCCAAACGTCAGAAATCCGTCGAGGCATTCTGCCATCGAAGCGCCGCTGCCTGAGAGGCGCCGCGACGCCTGACAACCAGTAGCCAACGGCTAGACACTGCCATCAAGTCACCGCGGCTCTGGCGGGAGGCGCCGCAGCTCCGACGGTGGTTGCGCCGCGGCCCTTCACGGCTCCGCGATAATTTCCGACTCATTTCATCTTGTTACACATCGTACACTTCTTCCTTCTTTTACCAACGTGAAACACTTGTTATTTGGCCAATAACAGTCTATCATTTCATGTCTCAAACATTTCGTATACGTACCAATATCTCACCAAATATACAATTATCGTGAGCTGCTCCTTCCCACCCAGCCCATGCAAATGTAAAACACATATTAAAATCAACAACGGCGAGAATGTTCTGAGTCGGATAACCTTTACGTCCAATATATGGTATCTCTTGACCTTGCGGTAATCTAGCTTTAACATGTGTGCCATCAATTGCTCCAAACTCCAATACAATCCTATACATGTATAAAATTAACTTTACTAAGTAATAGTGAGAGAATTAGTATACATCTGAGAAGATATTTAACTTGCACAACACATTTAGTGGAGTCAATGAAACAACATCAGTTAGTGGTAATACAGAATCATTTCATGTTGATAAGAGTACATCTCTTCCAGTGAACAAGATGTTTTGGAGCAGATAAAGGCAAATAGTTACCGAGCATCAAATTAATATCATCAGACATTTCTGTTAGTATCCAATATACCTTCTTATACACAAAAAAGTCTCATGTGAATGACTCTTAGCAACTGTTTCCCTTACCACTTAAGATTTCCTTGATTAAGACACAAGAAGTGAAGATATTAAACTCAGTTGAGAAAGCCATATAAATGTTATTCTGAGTTAAACAATACGCAACATATGCTAAAGGTAGCACTAATAAAAGTCACATAAATACATCAGGGAAAAGAATCACTGTAGGAGTAGGACAATAGCAAAAATAAATGAATGCAAAACCCAACTTTAGAAGTTGAAACTAGAAACCCAACCTTCTTTGTGCTTAATGTTGTGTTGTCTTAACATATTTATTGCAACAACAAAAAACAGTAGAAAATTATATGGCAAACTTCATATGGAAAGAAAGTGATGTGATGAGGATATGGAGCTCCCCTCTACTTTCTGAAACTCCCCTCTAAGTTTTATAGTAGTATATACTATCATTTTTATAGAAAACTTGTCAATCCTCATGACATTACTTTCTTGCCATTCAACATCTTCATATGAAAAATTCTTTTCCCCACTTTTCCACAAACCAAACAGCCATGTAATAAACGAAACAAACACTCGTCTAATGGGAGATTTATAGCAGACATAATACAACAACAACATACCCAAAAAATCCAAATTCTTTCAGTTTCCCCAATTTCAATAATCTCCCTATTTCGAACTCTTCTAATAAGAACGATTTTCCAATTTGTTTTCTTTATAAGTACTTGAGTTGAAAATTGCCTACAGAAGACGAACAACTTTAAAGATTCCATTTTTTTTCAGTTTCCCCACTTCCAGAAACAGAAATGCGTTAAATATTGAAAAGGTTGTGAGTAATATATATGCCACTGAGAAATTGATAGAGAATAACTAACCACCAGCTCGATAGAGTGAAATCTCTGAGAAAAAACTCCAAGAATGGATGCAAAGATAAAGGAACAGCTGCGCGGTGAAGACTGAAGAAATGAGAAAAGAGAGGGATTTTTGGTAGTGAGGGTAATAGTGGAATTAGAACAGGGGAGAATGTTTCTTAATAGTCTATACCTTCTTTTTGACTATAGCCCTTAGCTACAAGTCTGGCTTTAAATCTTTCTATCTCCCCCATTAACTTTGTATTTAATTTAGATCCATTTACATACTATAGGATTTTTCCCTTGAGGTAGTGTTACTGTGTCTCATGTATGGTTACTTTACAAGACATCTATTTCTGTCTTCATTGTATCCATCCACTTAAGATCTTTAACTGCTTCATTGTAATTTGTTGGTTCTGTGGTACTAGATGAAGAAGCAATGTAGGCTTGATATGTAGGTGAAATGTGATCATAGGTTAGAAATTTGGATAAGGCATATGGTTGATCATGATGAATGTTCAAAGAGACAAAGTCTTTCATCCAAGTTGGTGGTTTTCTTCCTCTAGTTGACAGGAGTATTTCTGGTTTGTTGAATTTGAATTTGTGAATGTTTTGACAAATTTTGATGAGCTTGTTGAATTGGCAAGGTTTCTGTAGAAGGAGGAATTGTAATAGTAGGAATAATTTCTGTAGTTTCTGCAGAAGATGGAATTTCATTTGGTTCACTTGGTGAAGTAGTTTCTGTAGTTGTAATAGTAATTGGACTGCTCATGAGATCATCTGTAGACTCGTGTAAGATAAGATCATTATTTATAGTTGGAAACAAGGTGGAAGGACACGAATCTTGTGTGTGGAAGGGAAATGTATTCTATCTGAATTCCATATCTCTGCTTACAAACAAGGTCTGAGAAGCTAACTCATATAGTATGTACCCTTTTGTGTGGATGAATATCGCATATGAACTGCTATTCTTGATCTGGATTTAAGTTTGTCCTGCTCTTGTAAGTTCTTTGCATAGCACATGCATCCCATCATTCTCAAATGTGAGATGTTTGTCTTTTTGAGATACAGCTTCTCATAAGCTGACTTGTTACCCAGTAATGCACTAGGCATTCTATTTATCAAATACACATCAGAATCCCCAGAACTTTATAGGTATATGACCTTGGAACCTAATAGCCCTTGTCACTTCTAATATATGCCTATGCTTTCTCTCAACAACTCCATTTTGTTGAGGGGTATAAGCACAACTTGTTTGATGAATGATTCCCATAGAACTAAACAGACTTGCACACACAGTTAACAAACCACATTCTTGTCAAATTGAGTTTTAACATACTCCCTCAGTACCAATTTATATGACATACTTTCCTTTTTAATCAGTCCCAAAAAGAATAACACATTTTCTTATTTAGCAAAAATTTAACTTTAAACTTTACCGTTTACACTTAATGAGATGATCTATAACCACACAAATATTTTTGGCTTATTTTAGACCACAAAATTTAGAAGTTATCCTTTATTTTTTAAATTTCATGTCCAGTCAAACTACATCATATAAATTGGGACAGAGGGAGTAGTTGAGAAATGATTTCAACACCACACAAACATCTGATTTCAATTTAAGAAGAAAAATTCAAGTCATTCTAGTAAAATCATCAACCACAGTAAGAAAATGTCTATTTCCATCAAAAGTAGCAGACTTGTATAGACCCCATATGTCCATATGCACTAAGTCAAAAACACCACAGGTTTTAATAGATCTAATTGGAAATGACTGTCTAGTTTGTTTTGCACAAGGACACTCAGTGCACTGCTTTATAGACCCCATATGTCCATATGCACTAAGTCAAAAACACCACAGGTTTTAATAGATCTAATTGGAAATGACTGTCTAGTTTGCTTTGCACAAGGACACTCAGTGCACTGCTTTATTTTTTAGCAATATCATCAGTACAAGAAAAAAAACTTATGAAGTGTTGTAGTAGACATATGACCTAGCCTTTTGTGCCACAATTGCACATCTATCTGGGCTGCTGTTCCATCAGCTATCAAAGCAACTCTTCTATTGTTGTAAGTCTGGCTCAGTATGTATAGACCATTTACCAGTTTACCAATCTCCTTCATCTTCCCACTGCATAGATCCTGAAACACACACAAATTAGGGGGAAAATTCAGAATAATTCAGCTCTTTGGTTAATCTTGGACACATACATAAGGTTGAACTGGAACTGTGGAATATGAAATTGATAAGGTACTTGACCCTATGTGCTCCACTAGTGATATGTCTGTTCATTAGATAGAAAAATCTGCTTAGAAACTATAGTCTCAGTTATAGAATGTTTATCCAATAATTCCTTATCTGCTACCATATAATTAGTAGTACCTGTATCAATTATCCAATCTTGCTTACTCTTGGGCAATAGTAAAGCTGTAGCTGCATAGAAGGTTGTATGTAGATGCATTATTCTTCAGCAATCCAATGATCTCTTCATACTATTGTTTCAAATGAGGATATCCCATCTGTATATCTTAATGATTATTAGAATCTATGGCCATAGGTTGTCTGCCACTAGAGTTTCCATGAGAGAATTGCCCCTGCATATTACCATTTCCTGAACCAACTTGAGAGTTATCATCCACACCTCACATTATAAGCAGGACTCCCAGCTTGATTAAAATGTTTATGCCTGTTATTATTCTCATTCGTTGCATTATAAGGCCTTTTCTTTGACCTGTTCTCATGTGGCTTAGACTTTGAGGATAACCATTTAGTTTCTAACAATCATCTCTAACATGGTTCCTCATTTTGCAGAAGTCACAATACAACCCTGTGTTAGAAATTATAATTATTACCATAGTTGTTATTGAAGTTCTTCTTGAATTTCTGAGGAGGTCCACTATTTATTGAGTACATAGCAACATCAACGCTACCCATAGATGTAGGATTGGTCCCTAACAGCCCAGAATTAGCAGCAATTGCCTTTTGTCCTTCATCACTTAGAATCATAGCATATGTTTGATTTATACAAGGCATAAGACTCATCAACAACAATTGGCTTCTAGCTTGATTATATGACTCGCTTAACTCCATCAAAAACTGAAACAGTCTTAATTTTTATAGATGTATCACAAATTCCTTAGACTTCTCACAATTACACTTTGAAGTTGAAATTAATGCCTCAAATTCTTTCCACAGGTCTTTGAGTCTAGAAAAGTAAGATGACACAGATGCAGTACCTTGTGTAAGAGTTGCTATTAAATGTTCTTGATCCATTAATTTTGTTGAACCTTTCAACAAGCTCTTCCCATATTTCTTGAGCACTGGATGCAATACATTATTCTTCATATAAGGCCTTTTACTACTGAACTCATGATCCATGAGAGTACGATGGCATTTACTCTCTCCTATCGACCCAATAGTGATTCAGAGAACTTGTCTTTACCATCCACCAGCCCTAATTTGTTTCTTCCCAATAATGCTATACACATTGTGTAACAGATGAAGTATCCGTTACTGTAATCGACAGGGAAGGAAAGGGGAAGAGAAGAGAGAGAATAGAGAATTTAGGTTTTTAATTGAATACCCAATATAATGTCATTACAGATCCTTATAATAGGCAAGGACCAATTTGCAATTACTACAAAGTAAATAACTAAACTTTAGGGACTAAAACTAAATTACTAAATAAGTGGTCACAATACTTATTTGTGACATTCCATCCTCCTTGAAATTGTGCTTGATCATCTTCATTTGCATTTGACTTCAGAACTCTCAGAACTCAGCAGTCCCCGGAAACTGAGATTTTATAAAATTATAATCCTCCCACATTGCTTCTTCAGGCATCAAATTTGCCCATTGTACTAGAATTTGAGTAATGGGTCTGCCCTTTTAACCAAACCTCCGTCCAAGATAGCCACGAGTTCTACTAACGGTCGCCGCTTCAAAGAATAGCAGAGGTGGATCAATTGAGGGTATGTTGTGTTCCCCAATCTTCTTCTTAAGCTGAGAGATATGAAAGACAGGATGAATTCTGGATGTGTCAGGTAGAGCTAACTTATATGCCACATTTCCTACCTACCTTCTGAATGATCTGATAGGGCCCATAATATCTGGAGGACAATTTAATACTTCTCCTTATAGCAATAGAAGTTTGCCTATAAGGTTGTAGCTTAAGGAACACCCAATCTCCCACTGCAAACTCCTTCGCCCTCTTAGCATGCATTAGTTTTCATTCTGCTTTGTGCCCTGTCAAATTTTCTTTCGATTTTTGACAACGCTTTTCCTGCAACATCTGGTCGACAGTGTCCACCTTGGCTTGAGCTATGAGCTCAAAAGTTAGTTGGGGTGGGTCATAGCCATATAGCACCTTAAAAGGGGTCATCTTCAGGGAGGTATGGTAGTTACTATTATACCCAAACTCTGCTTGTGCTAACCATTTATGCCACTGCTGTGGTTTGTGGCTTGTCATACATCTTAGATAGTCCTCTAAACATCTATTTAGCCTCTCAGTCTGGCCATCTGTTTGTGGATGATAGGATGAACTGAAACAGAGTTGGACTTTCAGCAGCCTAAAGGTTTCTCTCCAAAAACTGCTTACAAAAATCTTGTCTCTATCAGACACTATGCTTTTAGGCAACCCATGTAACTTGTAAACATTATCCATGAATGTTCTTGCTACCATCCAGTGAAGGGTGAGAGAGCCAAAAATGAGCATACTTCTTATAATTGCCTACTATAACTATTTTTGTATCCTTTTTTTCTGATTTGGGTAGACCTTCAATGAAGTCCATGGAAATGTGTTTCCAGGCTCCTGAAGGTATGGGTAATGGCTGCAGCAAATCCAGGTAGGCTACTGCTCTACTTTACACCTTTGACAGACTTCACAAGCCTTAACCACTTCCTTAATTTGTTCTATCATTCCAGGCCAATAGAACACTATTTTTAGCCTTTGATAAGTAGCCCAAGCTCCTGAGTGTCCCCCTAAACCTGAGCAGTGTACCTTTTTTATCAACTGTTCTCTGAGATCTCCATATTGTCCTACCCATGCTCTGCCCTTATACCTTAGCACTCCTTGTTGTAGTGATAAGGTCTCATCAATTTCAGAATTGCTCCCTATCATGGTGAAGGCTTGCAATACACTTGGATCCCCCTTATAGCTTTCTACAATCTCCTCAATCCATTTAGGCTGTATCTGGGTAATAATGGTGCAATGTGCAGTGTACAGTCTTCTGGAAAGTGCATCAGCCACTACATTTTCCACACCCTTCTTGTACTGTATCTCATAGCTTAGACCCATAAGTTTGGTGAGACCTTTGTGTTGTAGGGAAGTAGTAATTTTCTGGTCTTGTAGAAATTTCAGGCTAAAATGGTCTGTTTTGATGAAAAAATGATGAGGGTGCAGATAGTGCCTCCATTTATCTACAGCATGTAGTAGGGCTATCAACTCTTTCTCATATGTTGATAGTCCTTGGTGTCTCAAACTCAGAACTTGACTCAAATAGGCCAGTGGTCTTTTCTCCTGCATTAGCACAGCTCCAATTCTGTGGTTAGAGGCATCCACTTCCACAATAAAGGGCTTGGAAAAATCTGGCAGAGCCAACACTGGGGTGCTGGACATAGCTTCCTTAAGCTGTATAAAAGACACTTCAGCTTCCTTATTCCACATAAACTCACCCTTCTTAAGCAGGTTTGTCAAGGGTTTGCTCATGTGTGCATAATCCTTGACAAACTTTCTGTAATACCCTGTCAATCCCAAGAATCCCCTCAGTTCCTTCACTGTCTTAGGGGTTGGCCACTCTACCATAGCCACTACCTTATTAGGGTCAGTGCTTACCCCTCTGCTAGAGATTATGTGCCCCAAATATTCCACTTGAGATTTCCCAAAGTCACATTTACTCATTTTTGCATATAACTGGTTCTCTTGTAGTACTCTGAATACCATATCCAGATGTATCACATGTTCTGTCATGGTTTTGCTGTAGATCAGGATGTCATCAAAGAAGACTAGGATAAATTTCCTTAGTTGTTCCCTGAAGACATGATTCATAAGTGATTGGAAGGTAGCTGGAGCATTGGTTAACCCAAAGGGCATGACTCTAAATTCCCATAATCCATGATGTGTTCTGAAGGCTGTCTTGTGTTCCTCCCCTTCTTTCATCCTCACTTGGTGGTAGCCAGCTCTCAAATCAATCTTTGAAAATACCTTTGCTCCAAAGAGTTCATCTAACAGGTCATCAATCATAGGTATGGGGTACTTATTCTTTATAGTGAGACTGTTCAGTTTCCTATAATCCACACACAACCTCCAAGTTGAATCTTTTTTTTTGACTAACAGGGCAGGGGAAGCATAAGGGGATTGGCTGGGTATGATGATGGCGACCTTCAAAGATTTCATTCTGATGGAGTCTATGGTGTTCTTTTGGTCATAGGAGTATCTATAGGGTCTTATATTGAAAGGCTGGGCTCCAGGGATCAAGGTTATCATGTGGTCACAGTTTCTCTTGGGTGGTAATTTAGTGGGTTCTTGGAAAATGGGGTGATATTTCTGTAGTAACTGTTTGATATTTGGGTGTACTGTGGGTGGTTCTTTTTGCTTCCTTCTACTTGTATTATATTTAGTTCAGCTATTATTTCACGAGTTCCACATCCAAAGATCCTCCTCAACCCTTCGCACTTATGATGTCTAACTTAGAGTTATTTCTTTCTCCTTGTAATGTAATCATCCTCCCCTTGATCATAAAGCTGATACTAGGGGGTCTTGTGTGTAATATCACTGGAGCAACCTGATCAATCCAGTCCATCCCCAGAATCATGTCACAGCCCCCCACCTTCATTAGTCTCATTCTAAAAGTAAATTGTTCTCCTTGCATTTTCCATTCAAAGGCAGGGGTTTCTTTGTAGCATATCATCATTTGATTATTAGCTACCCTGGCCTTCATAGGTTTACTCAATAATTGAATGGTCTTCTTCATTTTTTTAACAATGAATGGATCCATGAAAGAATGAGTGGATCCATCACAATCAAGATATCATAGGCACTTTTCCTGCATACCCCTTGATTTTGATAGTAGAGGCTTGGTTTTTAGATGAACTCAAACCCAGCACTGCATTCAGGGACACCTCAGCCTGTTCTTCATTACTTTCCTCCAATGTCTCTGCCACATCTACAAAGACCTCAGTGTGGTCTTCCTCCCCTTCTACTTCCTATCCTTCCATGACATGGATACATCTTATTCTGCGTTGATGTCCCGGGTATATTTCTTTACACTTATAACACAGTCCTTGCTCCTTTAGAGTTTCCAAGTGTGGTGGTAGGGTGTTAGGTTTGTATGGATTTCTGGGTAATAATTTCTGATTGGGATAGGTAAGTTTATGAGGTGTAGGGAGGATATACTGTGGTGGCAGTTTGTTGGTGGTGTTTGGTTGGTTCTTTTGATAGATAGTGGATATAGGTTTTTGATTTTGATAGGTGTATTTTGGGGTAATGAATGGGGTAAGAGCTTTAAAGGATTCTTCATATAGTTTGGCTATCTCATAGGCATCTAGTATTGTTGAGGGATTTGCCAGTTTAACCAAAGGCTTAATTTCAGGTTTGAGACCACCAATAAAGCTAGCCACATAATGAGCCATTGAGTAAAGGGTTTATGATAGCCATGTGGCTTAGCAATTCATCAAAACTATTCTGATATTGTTCTACAGTACTATGCTGTGTGAGTTTGTTAAATTCCTCCACCACATCATGAGCCCTTAGATTTCCAAATCTTCTACATACTTCCACACAAAATCTTTCCCAAGTCATTTCACTTTTTTGATGCATCATATACCCATCTAACCAGATGTCAACCCTGTCCCCAATGTGTACAGCAGCATAGTTCAATTTCTCACGGTTTGGTATGTTGTATACTTCGAAAAACTTTTCACATTTCCTCAACCAACTCCTCGGGTTACTACCATCAAACTCAGGGAAATTAATTTTTGGTTTTAGGGTTCGTGTGTTGTTTGGGGTCTCAGGGGTATGTGTTATTTCACTGGTTAGGGTAGGTGGTACATTTGTATAGTTAGGGTTTCTTCTAAAAATTGGGGGACTCTCTAACAGTGGTGCTGGCGGGAAGGTAAACCCTCTACCCACACTATGACTCGATGAGGCATACTGATTAGCATAATATATAGGATTTTTGCTACCTGAAGGCTGTTCCATTTCGGTTGTTGGAGGAACAAGTTGCAAGTTTGTTGGAACTGATCCAATCGTGATGTTTGCATGCGTTGTAGCAGGGTTTGCTGCTGGGGTCGCCGGTGCTGACCCTCCCGACTGACGGATGTTCAAGCTAGCCATAATGAGCTCGAACTTTCGGTCTGTTTCACGTTCTATGCTTTCCAGTCTTTTGCATGTAGTCGATTCGAAGGTTTCAAACCTCTTACTGTTATCTTCCGCTATCACCGAGAGTTGCGTCTTGAGCATTCTGAGTTCATCGCGGATGGTTTGCATTTCCGGCGAGATCTCGCCTCCCGTCGTCGGCAAGGCTTCTGATACCATTTGTAACAGATGAAGTATCTGTTACTGTAATCGACAGGGAAGGAAAGGGGAAGAGAAGAGAGAGAATAGAGAATTTAGGTTTTTAATTGAATACCCAATATAATGTCATTACAGATCCTTATAATAGGCAAGGACCAATTTGCAATTACTACAAAGTAAATAACTAAACTTTAGGGACTAAAACTAAATTACTAAATAAGTGGTCACAATACTTATTTGTGACACATTGATCGCGGAATTGATTGATCGTGATTGTAGACTAGATTGACTAGCCCAAAGACACTAATACCATGTAGATTATTGAAAGAAAAAAGAACCCTAATTCAGGGTTGTAGAAGATTCATTAACTAACTAATCAACTCATTAACTGACTAATTGAAACTTAACTAACTATAACTAATCCGGTAATATGGTTATTCTGTGAAATGACTAGACTGCCCTTTATATTTCTTATTCCTGCGGATATATAAGTTCCTGACATATTTGAATTTTTCCCCTAATTAGTATTCCTCGAGTCTCATTTGATGTGATACTCTTTTTTTGTTAGTCATATACCTTTAATCATTTATAACCACACAAGTATTCAGATTTATTTTAAACCATAAATTCTAAAATTTTATCATATTTATTAAATTTTGTGTCAAATCGAACATCCTCTTATAAAATAGTAAGCAATTTCAAATCAATGTCGATTACCAAGTAGTTGCTATATTAAAGGGATTACTAGTTTTTAAAAGTTGAGCTACTGGTTGTTACTGTTAATTTTTTTTTGGAATAATTACACCATATGCTAATTAGGGTGCTAATGCTATCAAAATTAACCACCTTTTTAAATTTTACAGAAATAATCCACTCCCTCTTCCTCCTCCTCCCCTCTCTCTTTTTTCTTCGCCGCCACCGCCGGTCGGCACCATCGAAAAGGTCAAAGAGAGAGTTTGTATGTCTTCTCTCTCCTCCTCATCTCTCTCGCGCTCTCTCTTTACCATGCCTCTTCTTTCTGTCACACTTCCCTCTCTTTCTCTGACGACGTCGACTTTTTCCGGTGGCTCAAATCTGATCAGAAATTATCTAGATCTAAAACTATCCTAGATCTAGATCTATCGGAAAACTCATCGAGATGGTGGTAGGGGCATAGGTGGCGGCGATGAAATTACTCGTGGTGGGGGTCACCGAAGGTGGTTGAGGTTAGCGATGGAGAAATCGGGAGGGGCATGGGTAGTGGGTGTATAATAGTGCATAATATTGTATATGAGTGTATATATATATATATATATATATATATATATATATATATATATATATATATATATATATATATATATATATGGGTGTATATGAGTGTTTATGTATATAAGTGTAAATATGTATACACCTTCAAACACCTATATACATAATGTATTTTGTATATAAGTGTATAATGTTGTATAAAAGTATTTTTGGATCAAAACTTTGCAATATAAATTTTAGGCTATTTTTTTCTGAGTGAGCAAATTGTATATTTTTAAAATTTCCACTTCTCTTTTTCACTTGAAAGTTGAAACTCTGCTAAGAGGAGTTATTAAACATTACTACAACAAACGTGCAATTGTAGATAATGGAAGAAATTTTTAAAGTTTTTCTAGCGTAGCACATAAATGGGGAAAAAAATAAGAAAAGATAAATAGGATGATAAACTGACTAAGGATGATGATGTCCAGTGGGATGCTTGGAGCTTGTTATGGTAGAGAAAATCATAGCAAGAAAAATCAAGAGAAACTAAGGTGGAAGTCGGGCCTAAGTAGTCATATTCCGTCCCCCTTTCCTGAAAAATTGACTTGGTCGTCGTTAGTTAGTTGTTTGGGCCGGGATAATATTCTTTTCTTTGGACGTTTATATAACTGACCTCAACTAATTTGAGATTGAGGCCTAGTTGATTTATTGATTGATCATGGTAAAACTGTAGTAGGTTTAGATTAGTTACTGAACCATGTCCTGTTTTCCAAATTTCACTAATCATGTCTCTTTCATGGGCATGAAAATTTTATATTACTATCATTTCAAAAGTCTATATAAACAGAATTTCATTATACTATAATTTCACAACAACAAACATGAGAATTTAGTAGTATCAACATGTTACACATAATCTGAGTGTGCACACAATCATCATATCCGAATGATAAAGGGTAAAATACTATAATGATGCACTAAGCATCAGACCATGTAATGTCATAATCGCCACAGTCACCTTCAGGTATACCTAAGGCCTTCCACACTGCTTTAGAGGCATCAACAATATTATTCGGGCATGGAGGCTGATAATTATGTTCGTCATCACATCCCATGGTAGAGTCGCACTCATCTACAACTTTAGCCTTCACACTTCTTCCATTAGCACTTACGGTGATATAGTTAAGGCACCTTAGGCATATTTTATATACCCTTTTTGAGTCATTTTTAGTTAGTATTTTACTCATTTCGTCTGTGTTTAGTATAGTATTATGATCGTTTTTCTTTCTTTTGAGTTACAACGGTCATAAATGGAGAAATGACAAAAAGAAAATGAAATGAGCTTAATTGAGAGGGAATTGCACACTAAAAAGGGTCAAGAAATGAAGCCTAAGAAGTCCCGAGAAGTATAGAAGAAATCAGACGAAGTCCGGACGAGAAAAGGACAAAATCAGAAAATTCGGGAAAGAGAAGCCACCGGCGCCAGCCAGCAGGGCCGCAGCGCCCCAACTGTTGTGAGCCAAATTTTCATCAGGACGCGGCGCCGAGGTGAGTTTTTTTTCCCGATTCTGGGTCGAATTTGACACGTTTTCAGGGTTCACAATGCAATATTTTCTCAAGTATAAAACCCTAAAACCCTACTCATTATTGGGCATCTTGTACATATTCTCTATTCTACTTTGGGGAGGCTAAGGAGGAGGCTACAACACAAGATTGGAGACAACCTTGTTCAAGTTCTTGTTCTTTCCTTTTATTTATTTCATTTTATGTTGGTTTGTATTAGTTCTTGAAATGACAATGTTTAGGAGTTAATTACTTAATTAGGGCTTTCCTATTGAATCGCTTGAAACTCTATTTCATGAATTAATGTATTAGTTTGATTTCTTCTTCGCTTGATTAAGATTTATTCAATATTTGGTATGAATGTTTGATAGTTAACTGATCATTAATTATCATAATCTATATGATTTCGAATCAAGAACCGAGAGGAGAGATTTGGATATGCTGTAATTGAATAGACATAAGTTAAAATCGCGGACGAAAGTACCCCGATACTTGTGTAGCATTATAGGTTATTGTTCTTAATCCTCCTATGTGGTAAATCCTATCATAGAAATATAGAAGAGTTACTCAGAGGTTGGCGATTATATATCCTAACCGGAATATAAGACAGTCTAGTTAACCGCTATCTTCACGTAAAAGAAGAAGTCATTCTAGTTGCATTAAAGATTGAAAAGAGTGGATAGTTGAGGATATTGGAAGCCCTAATTCCTTCATAACTGATTTAAACCAAAGTATTATCATAATTAGTTTATTTTCTGCAATTACTTAGCCTTAGTTATTAGATAAAAATACAAACAAATTAACGTTCACCAAATAGAAACTAAAGCTTAGATAATCGGTACTTGATAACCAGTCTCTGAGGACGATATTCGGTCTTACCGACTATATTACTTGTAACGATACGTACACTTGCGTTAGCATTTGTAAAATCGCCTAACAAATTTTTGGCGCCGTTGCCGGGGACTGACGTACTTTCAATATCGAATTATCTATTCTTATTTCTAATTTGATTTGTATATATATGGTCATGTTATTTTATTTCTAATTTGGTTGCTCCAGGAACAAGTTTCTAACTTGTTCTGCGAGCATCTTTTTATCACTTTTTGTGTTTTTCTTATTTTGTAGGTAAAAATAATAATAATAAAAAAAAAACAAAAAAAACATGGATTATTACTACTATCAGGGGCAGTGGAATCATCAACAACAGCCTAACCCACAGGTTCCACAGGAAGATCAAAATGAGTTGCAGAAAGCCATGTTCAGGCTCACCAAGTGCCAGAATCAGTTTATGGCTGATACAAGGGTGTCTGTCAAAAATTTGGAGACACAAATAGGGCAGCTAATGAATATGGTGAGCAATGTACCGCAAGAAAATCTGCCTAGCGACATGGTTGTGGGGAGATAAGCAGAGTGATAAGCAGAGTGAGGAACCTGAATCACAACAAGCTGTTGAGAATGATAATGAATTGAGAGAGATAGTTGGTGTAGAGAAAGAAGAAGTTACTAAGATCCAACTTTTTAACTTTTTGGATTCCTTAGAATTTCTTTTTCCTATACCTGTTGCAGAAGAGACACCACCAACTACCATTGCTGAGTCTCAACCAGAAAGTCCATACCCTCAAGGACACCCCCAAAAGTTGAGAGATGTAGGGAGTTTCACTGATCCCTACATTATATAGAGTCTTGAAGACAAGCATGCCTTGTGTAATTGGGGGATAATATTAGATATGAGGCCCTTGTTTGAAAAAAGTATTGTAGGAAAAGTGAGACCTGCAACAATAACTGTGGAGATTGCAAGCAGTTCACAGAAGGATCCACTAGGCACTAGTAAAGGTTAACTGTGTCCGACTAAATGACGTTAAAGACAACGCTTGTTGGGAGACAACACAATATTTATTAATTATGTTATTTTGATTTTTGTTTTAGTTTGTTTTATTTTGTCTTGAACAGTCTCACGGTATTGGCTTCTTGTCTTATGTTTTTGATGTCAGGTGGAATGGGAACTAAAGTGTCAAGATGCTGAAATTTTGAACTTCAGAGAGCACAAAAGCTTGTGCAAACTCAAGAATCTCTTCCCATACCTCCTTTATGACCGTTGTGTTGTGTCAGTAAGTTGTCCCTACTTTTAGTCTTCACACATGGGGTGTCTTATTTATTTTGTATTTGGTTTTGAGTCTTTTTTTTATTGTTTTCTTTTTGTTTGTGTTATGTGTTTTTTGAGTCATAATTCTTATTTTTATGGATCATGTATGTTGTAGTTGCTAAAGATATTGAGTGGATAAAGTGAGATAGTGTAATAGAATTAAAAGCGACAATTTGTGTGCTTAAGTTAGATATGCCAAAAATTCATGACATCTAATTCTTTGGGATATTTGTGTTTAGCCTATGTGTGTCAGTTATGGAAAGAAAGGTGGAAAAAAATCTAGAAAACCTGTTTGCTTGTTATTTGAGGCGAAATAGTTAACATGTACATGTTTAGGGAAATGATTCAGACATTTCTTTGATAGCCCTTCTGACCATTCATTACCTACCCTGACATAAATTGTATCCTTAGTCAACCCCTTTGAGCCTAAAATACTATCTTTGTTTGACACCCTATGATTTCATTGTTGTGTCATAAGTGATAATTGAAAATAGTGGGATGAAAAGTGTTGAAAAAGAAACAAAAAGAGAATTGAAAAAGTTGATGCACCCAATGAAGAATATGCAAAAGCCTAAGTTTGGGGGTGCCTATTATTTATAATGTATATCATTCTCTCAAAATAAAAGAGGGAAAAAATAGGTATGAGATTAAAAAGGAAATCAAAAAGAAGGAAAATGAGTTGAATGAAAAATGCTTATGGTATGTAATTTGAGCCTAAAGCCTACTTTTACCAACCCGTGTCTAAGCCTACATTACAACCCTTGAAAGTCCCGATGATCTTTAATGTGTATGTCTATGATTAGTGGAGAATAACAAGTAAACATGTCTATAACATTTTGGGAAAGATGGATTGAAATTGACATGCATAAGTTAGGTGTTTGTGTTCCATTGATTGTGATCTAAGTGAATTTGCGAAATATCTAACTTGAAATTCTAGATTGTTGATTATTCATGCTATATATGTTCTAACATATTATCTCATCTGTCATCCATAATTTTGAAGAAGCATTGCTATAACTACTTGATCCATTTCATAGAGTCTTCGTTTGTTTTGTTTTTGTTTTTATTCTTCTTTACTCGAGGGCGAATAAAGTTTAAGTTTGGGGTTTGTTAGACATATTTTATATACCCTTTTTGAGTAATTGTTAGTTAGTATTTTACTCATTTCGTCTGTGTTTAGTATAATATTATGGTCATTTTTCTTTCTTTTGAGTCACAGCGGTCATAGATGGAGAAATGACAAAAAGAAGATGAAATGAGCTTAATTGAGAGAGAATTGCACACTAAAAGGGCCAAGAAATTAAGCCTAAGAAGTCCCGGGAAGTATAGAAGAAATCAAACGAAGTCCGGACGAGAAAATGACAAAAATTAGAAAATCCGGAAAAGAAGCCACCAGCGCGCGGCTGGCTATTGTGAGCCAAATTTTCCTCAGGACTTGAGCGCCACCTGCGAGAACTCGGCAGGCGGTTTTTTTTCTCGATTCTCGACCGAATTTGACACGTTTTCGGGGTTCACAATGCAATATTTTCTCAGGTATAAAACACTAAAACCCTACTCATTATTGGGCATCTTGTACATATTCTCTATTCTACTTTGGGGAGGCTAAGGAGGAGGCTACAACACAAGATTAGAGACAACCTCAGTTCAAGTTCTCGTTCTTTCATTTTATTTATTTCAGTTTATGTTGGTTTGTATTAGTTCTTGACATGACAATGTTTAGGAGCTAATTACTTAATTAGGGCTTTTCTTTTGAATCGCTTGAAACTAGTTTTCATGAATTACTGCAGTAGTTTGATTTATTCTTCACTTGATTAAGATTTATTCAATATTGGTGTGAATGCTTGATAGTTAACTGGCCATTAATTATCATATGATTTCGAATCAAGAACCGAGAAGAGAGATTTGGATATGTTATAATTAAATAGACATAGGTTAAAATCGCGGACGAAAGTACCCCGATACTTGTGTATCATTATAAGTTATTGTTCTTAATCCTCCTATGTAGTAAATCTTATCATAGAAATATAGAAGAGTTCTGCACTGGGGTTGAGCGATTATATGTTCTAACCGGAATATAAGACATTCTAGTTAACCGCTATCTTAACGTAGAAGAGGAAACCATTGTTGTTGCATTAAGGATTGAAAAAGAATGGATAGTTGAGGATATTGAAAGCCCTATTTCCTTCATAACTGATTTAAACCAAAGTATTATCATAATTAGTTTATTTTCTGCAATTACTTAGTCTTAGTTATTAGATAAAAATACAAAAACAAATTAACGTTCACCAAATAGAAACTAAAACTTAGATAATCGGTACTTGATAACCAGTCTCTAAGGATGATATTCGGTCTTACCAGACTATATTACTTGTGAACGATACGTGCACTTGTGTCGAGCATACGGAAATATCCTAACAAGTTTTTGCAAAAACTTGTTAGCCGATTTCCAATTGCTCGCGCAAGTGTACGTATCGTTACAAGTAATATAGTGCGTAAACCGAATATATCTCGACTGGTTATCAAGTCCGATTATATAAGCTTTAGTTTCTATTTGATGACGTTAATTTGTTTTTGTATTTTTATCTAATAACTAAGACTAAGTATTGCGAAAATAAACTTTATGATAATACTTTGGTTTAAATCGATTATGAAGAAATAGGCTTTCAATATCCTCAACTATCCATTCTTTTCAATCCTTAATGCAACAATGGTTTCTGCGTTAAGATAACGATTAACTAGAATGTCTTATATTCCTGATTACATATAATCGCTCAACCCCAGTAACTCTCTATATTTCTATGATAAGATTTACTACATGAAGGATTAAGAACAATAACTTATAATGATACACAAGTATCGTCCGCGATTTTAACTATGTCTATTTAATTATAACATATCCAAATCTCTCTCGCTTCGATTCAAATCATATGATAATTAATGGCCAGTTAACTATCAAGCATTCACACCAATATTGAATAAATCTTAATCAAGTGAAGAATAAATCAAACTACTGCAGTAATTCATGAAACTAGTTTCAAGCGATTCAAAGAAAACTGGTAAGTAATTAGCTCTAAACATCATGTCAAGAACTAATACAAACCAATATAAGCGAAATAAATAAAAGGAAAACGAAACGAACCAAGTTGTCTCCATCTTGTGTTGTAGCCTCTTAGCCTCCCAAAGTAGAATAGAATATGTACAAGATAATGAGGTGGTTTTAATTTTATACTTGAGAAAATATTGCATTAACCCCGAAACGTGTCAAACTTCCAGTCTGGAAAAAACCCTCGCGCTGAAGTCCTGAGGAAAATTTGGCTCAGAGTAGTTGAAGCGCGCGCCTCTTGGCAGCTTTGGCGGTTGCTTCTCTTTCCTGCATTTTCTGATTTTTGTCATTTTTTCGTCCGGACTTTGTCTGATTTCTTCTAAACTTCTCCGGACTTCTTAGGCTTCATTTCTTGGCCCTCTTAGTGTGCAATTCCCTCACAATTAAGCTCATTTCCTCTTCTTTTTGTCATTTCTCCATTTATGACCGCTGTGACTCAAAAGAAAGAAAACGACCATAATACTATACTAAACACAGACGAAATGAGTAAAATAGTAACTAAAAATGACTCAAAAAGGGTATATAAAATATGCCTAACAAACCTCCAAACTTAAACTTTACTCGCCCTCGAGTAAAGAAGAAACAAAACAAAACAAACGAAGACTCTATGAAATGCATCAAGTAGCTATAGCAATACTTCTTCAAAATCATGGATGAAAGATGAAATAATATGTTAGAACATATATATCATGAATAATCAACAATCTAGAATTTCAAGTTAGATATTTCGCAAATTCACTTAGATCACAATCAATGGAACACAAACACCTAACCTATGCATGTCAATTTCAATCCATCTTTCCCAAAATGCTATAGACCTGTTTATTTACTATTCTCCACTAATCATAGACATACACATTAAAGATTATCAGGACTTTCAAGGGTTGTAATGTAGGCTTAGGCAGTAGTAGGTAAAAGTAGGCATTTAGGCTCAAATTACATACCATAAGCTATTTTCATTCAACTCATTTTTCCTTCTTTTTGATATTCTTTTTAGTCTCATACCTATTTCCTCTTTTTTTCTTTTGAGAGAATGAGACACATTTATAAATAACAAGCACCACCAAACTTAGGTTTTTGCATATTCTTCATTGGGGTGCATCAATTATTCAATTCTCTTTTCGTATTTTTTTTCAACACTTTTCATCACAATAACTTTCAATTATCACTTATGACACAAACAAGGAATCATAGGGTATCAAAGAAAGATTTTATTTTAGGCTCAAAGGAGCTGACTAGTGATACAATTAATGCCAGGGTAGGTAGTGAATGGTCAGAAGGGCTATCAAAGAAATGTCTTAATCATCTCCCTAAACATGTACATCTTAACTATTTCGCCTCAAATAACAAGCAAACATATTTCCTAGACATTTTTTTAACCTTTCTTTCCATAATTGACACACATAGGCTAAGCACAAATATCCCAAAGAATTAGATGTCATGAATTTTTGGCATATCTAACTTAAGCACACAGATTGTCGTTTTTAATTCCATTACATTATCCCACTTTATCCACTCAATATCTTTAGCAACTACAACATACATGATCCATAAAAAAAAATTATGACTCAAAAACACACAAAGATAAATCAAAAGACTCAAACACAAAACAATAAAACAAAATAAGACACACAAAATAAGACTCCCCCCAAACTTAATCGACACATCGTCCCAAATGTGTGAAGACTAAAAGTATGGACAACTTACTGACACAACACAGCGGTCATAAAGGAGGCATGAGATGAGATTCTTGGGTTTGCACAAGCTTCTGGGCTCTCTGAACTTCTGAATTTCAGCATTTTGACACTTAGTTTCCATTCCACCTGACATCAAAACATAAGACAAAACCCAAGACCGTGAGACTGTTCAAGATAAAATAAAACAAACTAAAACAAAAATTAAACTAACATAATTAAAAATATTGGTTGCCTCTCAACAAACACTGTCTTTAACGTCTTTTAGCCGGACGCATTTAACCTTTACTAGTGCCCAGTGGATCCTTCTGCGAACGGCTTGCAACCCGAACAATTATTTTTGCCGGCCTCACTTCACCAACACCATTTCTATAGAACACAGAAAAGGGTATTACTTTTATGATTGTCCCCAAATCGCCCAATATTTGTTTGCATTCAAAATTTCATAAAGTGCAAGGAATAATGAAACTCTATGGATCTCTAGACTTTTGGGGGTTCCCTTGGGGGTATGGACCTTCTGGTTGAGGGTCAGCAAAGACATCTGGTGGTGTTTCTTCTGCAATGCGTTCAGCAAAAAGGAACTCCAAGGAATAAAAAAAAGTGAAAAAATGGATTCCAGTAACCCATTCTTTCTCTACAACAACCACCTTTCTCAATTTCTCAACAACTTGGTGTGGTTCAGGTTCCTCATTCTGCTTATCACCCCCCACAACTGTGTTGCTAGGCAGATTTTCTTGCGGTACATTGATCACCATATCCATCAACTGCCCTATTTGTGCCTCCAAATTTTTGATGGACACACTTATCTCAGCCATAAACTGAGTCTGACACTTGGTGAGCCTGAGTATGGTTGCCTGCAACTCATTTTGATCTTCATGTGGAACCTGTGGGTTAGCTATTGTTGATGATTCCACTGCCCCTGATAGTAGTAGTGTCCATGCCCTTTTTTTTTCCCTTCAACTTTACCTACAAAATAAGAAAAACAACAAAAAGTGATAAAAAGATGCTCGCATAACAAGTTAGAAACTTGTTCCTGGAGTAACCAAATTAGAAATAAAATAACATAATCAAATATATACAAACCAAATTAGAAATAAGATTAGATAATTCGATATGAAAGTACGCCAGTCCCCGGCAACGGCGCCAAAAACTTGTTAGGATATTTCCGTATGCTCGACGCAAGTGCACGTATCGTTCACAAGTAATATAGTCTGGTAAGACCGAATATCGTAATCAGAGACTGGTTATCAAGTACTGATTATCTAAGCTTTAGTTTCTATTTGATGAACGTTAATTTATTTGTATTTTTATCTAATAACTAAGACTAAGTAATTGCAGAAAATAAACTAATTATGATAATACTTTGGTTTAAATCAGTTATGAAGGAAATAGGGCTTCCAATATCCTCAACTATCCATTCTTTTTCAATCCTTAATGCAACAAAAATGGTTTTCTCTTCTACGTTAAGATAACGGTTAACTAGATTGTCTTATATTCCGGTTAGAACATAGAATCGCTCAACCCCAGTGCAGAACCCTTTTATATTTCTATGATAAGATTTACTACATAGGAGGATTAAGAACAATAACTTATAATGCTACACAAGTATCGGAGTACTTTCGTCCGCGATTTTAACCTATGTCTATTCAATTACAGTATATCCAAATCTCTCTTCTCGGTTCTTGATTCGAAATCATATGATAATTAATGACCAGTTAACTATCAAGCATTCACACCAATATTGAATAAATCTTAATCAAGTGAAGAAGAAATCAAACTACTGCATTAATTAATGAAAACGAGTTTCAAGCGATTCAAAAGGAAAGCCCTAATTAAGTAATTAGCTCCTAAACATTGTCATGTCAAGAACTAATACAAACCAACATAAACTGAAATAAATAAAAGGAAAGAACAAGAACTTGAACCGAGGTTGTCTCTAATCTTGTGTTGTAGCCTCCTCCTTAGCCTCCCCAAAGTAGAATAGAGAATATGTACAAGATGCCCAATAATGAGTAGAGTTTTAGGGTTTTATACTTGAGAAAATATTGCATTGCGAACCCCGTAAACGTGTCAAATTCGGCCCAGAATCGGAAAAAAAACCCGCCTCGGCGCCTGAAGTCTTGAGGAAAATTTGGCTCACAACAGTTGGAGCGCCGCGACGCCGGTTGCTTCTCTTTCTCAGATTTTCAGATTTTTGTCCTTTTCTCGTCCGGTTCGTCTGATTTCCTCTATACTTCCCGAGACTTCTTAGGCTTCATTTCTTGGCCCTTTTAGTGTGCAATTCTCTCTCAATTAAGCTCATTTCATCTTCTTTTTGTCATTTCTCCATTTATGATCGCTGTGACTCAAAAAAAAGAAAAATGATCATAATACTATACTAAACACAGACGAAATGAGTAAAATACTAACTAAAAATGACTCAAAAAGGGTATATAAAATATGCCTAACACACCTATCTCCTCCACTATACCATCCGGTTGAAAGGGCAACAACCGGAGTATCATCAGAGTGGTATTGGTTATCACATTCCGATGGTCCACCACCATCTCCTCCCGCTTGGAAGCTATTTAGGGTTAAAACAGCTTTGGTATTACCGGTCACTGGAGGTGAACATTTGTAAGTGGTGTACATCTTGCCTTGTTTGCAACAATCTGAGTCATTTTCTGGGTTACATTGTCCAGGTGGTGGCTTTATGCCTCTGATTTTGCCACTCGGCTGACAAGCCTGTAATCTTGCATCTAAGCAGTAAGTAAGAGTGTCAAAAACCAGCAAAACCAGAAGATGTGCTCCAAAGCTGGAATTCTTCATTGCTATTTTTCCTTTCTTTTATCTGGTTTTTGTTTCCAATTGTTGGTTTTGTGGAGACTGGAATGATCTAAGTGGTTTATATAGTTTTTTGGTCAGACAAAGTGCCAATATTCTGCTCAAGGCATGAAAAGTTTCTTATAATTTCGTATGCAGTTATTGAGAGTTTAGCAGTCAAATGGTCTAGTCGAGCACTCTTTTATCCTTTCAGTTATTTGGCTCTAGTAGGTTTGGACATATTTGATTGTAATTTATTTTACTTGATGGTCACAACCTTTGTTCTTGATATCTAAGTTGGAGTCTTTCTGTTTCAGACAACTTTACACCTACGGCTTAAACCTAATCATGCTCTCTTATTGCAGGAAGGCATCCCATCAACACCTAATATGAAAAGAAAATGACGGGGTATTTTCTTGTCATGGGTTATATAGTTGCTGAAAATGCTGTACAACAGGAGCACCAGTACAACAGGAGTATTATAATGCTGGTTAAAAATGGCAAATGAGCCATATATTGGCTAAAACAATGAACTTCAGGTATGAAGTGATCAAAAGTCATGAGGGGATATAATCTCATAACAAAGACTACCGCTTGCATAATTTGAGTATTTGACCATCCAATAACTCCACTTAGATTAAAGATTATGGTTCTTTGGAACTCTATTGACAGGACAACACAATCCTCAGTAGAGTTTTAGCCAGTCCTTCATGACACTGGAGCGTGATACAATTCATTTACAATTATCTCATCAACTTCTTTCTTAGTATCATCGTCATGATGAGTATCCTCGCAATTCGCAAATATTACCTACCACAGTTAAGTTTAATGGTCAATCATCTCATCTCCTTCTTGCTCACAAACAAAATAGCTCATTCTGTGGTATGGTATAACCTCCTCTTGCAACATAAAAAGTAGGAGCAAGATTTTCATAGTAAACAGAAATGAAAAAAAAAGGTGTAAAAGGCTCTCAAAGTGTTGAACTTTAATGCTTTGACTAGGAATATGCTTGTCCTCCTTGGAATCGTTGTTACAGAGTAAATATATGTTCCATATGACAAAATTAATATGATCTTTTTTCATATTCATTTCCTGATTTGGTGTAATATTAAATAGGTAACACTTCCTACTCTTTATTGATTTTCAATTCCTCACAATTTATTTCAATTCTAATTTAGAGAAATGACTAAAACTCTACGGAAGCTTACGATTGGCAGCTATTGTCTTGCTTGTCCCTTCTTTCAGATAATCATCAAGCTTACTTTGTGGTATTGTTAAGTAGGGATGGCAACAGGGCAAGTTAGGGCAAGTTAGAACGGGGCAAGTCTTCACCTGCTAATTGTTGGTATAATAATCTGTACTTGGCTAAATAATGATTCAAAACAATATGTTAATCACTTAGTGAAACATATAACATAAATGAAACAATAAACGAAAACAGAATCTGTTTTGGAAAAATAATTTCAGAATGTAATCGAGCCCACTTAGTTCAAAGTGTGTCCTTAAGGAAATTATTCCTCACAAGACTCGAGGTTAACTAATATCGCCTCCCGGGACGAGCGATTATCTTACCGAATAGTAGTACTCCAAATTCCGGTAGCAACGAACCACTCAACGGCAGTATATCACACAGAATGAAATTTTCGAGTTGAAGAGCAACTTCAGAATTTCAGAATTGATTAGAATGAATTAGTTGATAAATTCTTGAAATGATCAAGAATTTATAGGGTTAGAGGTACTGATTCTGAATGGTTGCAACCATTCAGAATAGTCACCTCATTTGGAGAAATTCGAAAAGAGAGGAGAGTCGATGGGTCGGATCGGGTCGCGGGTCGATCCGTTTGGATTTGTTTTTTTTTAATTAAATAATTAATTAATTAAAGAAACGTTTGTCCAAAAAGATTATCAATCAATCTTTTGACAAATCCAAATCCGAATCCGAATCCGAAGCCGGCCGGCCGGCCGGCCGGCCGGCCGAAGCGGCGGCGACGGCGCGCGAGGGGTCTTTGCCCTCTCAACCCTTTTAGCAGCTCGAGAAGGTGTAATGTAATATATACACCTCTCTTTCCTTCCATTTTTTCGATGTGGGATAAAAGAGTCTTTTACCCTCTTTAATTTTTATCCATCATTTCCTATTCACCAATATCAAAACCCAACACTAATGATTTAACCCGCTCTGTCCTGCCCCATTTAGCAATTTTCAGAAAATATGTCCTATCCTGTCTGTCCCGCTAAGTCTTGCCCTGCCCCGCCCCGTTTATGTCATTTTTCATTTCTCCTCTTTGTTTTTTACTTTAATGTATAAAAGAGTTTGATTATTCATCTTTCTAATTGTTTTTGTTGTTGTTCATCTTTCTAAAGTATTTTTTGTTGTTGATAATTGTAAAAATGTCATATTTTTTGTTGTTGTTCATCTTTCTTTTAAATTGTCGTGAAGTTTCTGAGTTAGGTCCCGAACTGTGCATGAAAGTGATTACTTAATTGCTGAACGAAGTTGAATGAAACATTTAAAAAAAAATCTGATTTCTGAGTAACATGGGTTGTATTTTCTGGCTAATTAGCTTATAACTAGAGACTGAATAGGAAGTAAGTAGTATTTTATTTAGCAAAAATAATTACCAGTGGAGCAGGTAGTCCCTAAATGAGAAGACATCCAATCAAGTATTGGGTTGACAAAGAAGAGCCCCTGCTACTGCAAAACTTGTAACCATAGCTACATTTTGCACTTTGATCTTGTAGGGATTTAAAAGAGGAAGACCATTTTTCAATATATATATAAGTACTAAGAATTTAGTAATTATATTGAGTATTCTTAAAGATTTAATTAAATCTTGACTTGGTTTAAGGGCAAAATGGTAAATTGATTTTAAAGATAGGAACTTCACATATCTTAATTTGGCCTGTCCTGCGCCATAAAAGTTTTTCAAAAATTTGCCCTATCCTATTTAAATCTTCCCCTATACTGTTCTATCAAGAGTTTGACCTGCCCTAATTGTCATCCTTATAATGTTAAGGCAGACTTTAACCGGCAAAGGAGATAGTACTTGAGGTACTCTCCGTTGGACGGGGACCGGTGTTATTTATTGTCTTGAATACTTATATGGGCATCAGTTCTACTAGATATCAAGTTGTTTCAAATCGATAAAGATTAATTGTCACACCCTAACCTTGAAAAAAACAAGGGCAACAACCGGATCCACTATACCATCCGGTTGAAAGGGCAACAACGGGAGTATCATCAGAGTGGTATTAGTTATCACATTCCGATGGTCCACCACCATCTCCTCCAGCTTGGAAGCTATTTAGGGTTAAAACAGCCTTGGTATTACCAGTCACTGGAGGTGAACATTTGTAAGTGGTGTACATCTTGCCTTGTTTGCAACAATCTGAGTCATTTTTCGGATTACATTGTCCTGGAGGTGGCTTTTTCCCTCTGATTTTGCCACTCGGCTGGCAAACCTGTAACCTTGCATCTAAGCAGCAAGTAAGAGTTGCAAAATCCAACAACACCACAATTGATGTTGCCACACTAGAGTTCATGGTGTTTGTTCTCTGGCTTTTGTTTTCAAATGTTGGTTGTGTGGAATTTGGGATGATCTACTTGTTAAAGCTAGTTAATGATTGACGCTAGCTAAGTTGGTTTGAATGAGAAATGAAGAGAAGACAATGGAAGGAAAATGAAGTTCAAAGCAAAGTTCCTTTGAAAAGGAGCTTTGTACCACCGGTAGAAAGAGAAAGTTATGTGCTTATATTAGAAAGCACTTCCTCTAGCTCTTAAAGGGTTGAGAAGAGGGACTCCTTTCGCGCCGTCGTCGTCGCTCGACTCGGCTTCAAATTTGGTCAAATGATTTGATTGATAATCTTTTTGGACTAAATTTATTTAACTTAAATCTTCATTTTCTGAAATTATTTTGTTTATTTCCGCCGGAAAATATTAATTGGTAATTAATTAAATTTCGCTTAATAAATTAAAACTCCCAACATTCTTATTTTTTTCTGAAAAGACAAAGGTCTTTCCGAACAGTCACCAACCTTTCCGAACAGGCACCTTCGCCTTTCCGAACAGACACCTTCGAGGCTATATAAACTGAGGCAATGCCTCATTTTTAAACACTGAAAATCATTTTCCTACATTGCAAATTATGCATTTTTTTCGCAAATAAAACTATCGAGTCTTACTGTGTTTCGTTGTCAACTTTGAGTTCGTCGAAGTCGTTGGCATTTGACGACCGCTACTCCTGCGACATGTATATCCGTTTTATCCTGGGAGGAAGTAATCCATAACCTCGGGTACAGTGAGAGGATTAAATTCCTTAAGGACACACAGTAAATTATGTGGTCTCGGATATTTCCAGTTTCTGGTTTTTTCCGTTTTCAGTGTTGGTTTCCGTTTTCTGATTTTGAACGCAGGCATACTAACAAGCTTAAGGAATTTATTAATTATTTATGTGTTCATTTGTTCTTGTTTAACCATTACAACGAACTTGTATGTTATTTGGAGACTAAAATCTTCGAATTTTCTACTCCGATTGAGATTAAAGTTTTCATGACTTTCTACTCATTTGAGTACTTGATTTGAAGATATAAAAATTTCATCAAGTATACAACATACAATTTACTGCATTCCGTTTCAAGTATTTTTTTTAATCTGTTGGTGTAACCTTGATTCGGTTTGAAGAAATAAAATCTTCACCGTTATGTATTATATTTGTTGCTATCAAAACTGATTCGGTTCGAAGTCTTCACCGGTTATTAAATTGTTCTGTTGTTTCCTGCGATAGAATCATAGAAATGAGAGACAACACTCCAAATTTAAATGCTACTGCTACTGCTACTGCCACACCAGCACACCAGCCCCAGTGGTTGGTTCTACGAGCAATGCTGCGTCCTCCAGTCGTACTGCACCAACACCGACTCCGGCAGAGAAGCCTGAAAAATTCACCGGAATTGATTTCAAAAGATGGCAACAAAAGATGTTCTTCTATTTAACTACTTTAAGTCTCCAAAAGTTTATTAAGGAGGTCGTTCCAGTTTTGCCGGAATCAACACCTGAGAATGAACGTTTTGTTGTAACTGAGGCGTGGAAGCACTCAAATTTTTTGTGCAAGAATTATATTCTTAGCGGACTGGAGGATGATCTTTACAACGTCTATAGTAATGTGGGAACATCAAAAGAACTATGAGATGCGTTGGAAAAGAAATATAAAACAGAAGATGCCGGATTAAAGAAGTTTATCGCTGCCAAGTTTCTGGACTACAAAATAGTAGATGGCAAGTCTGTTGTTACTCAAGTTCAAGAGTAATAGGTTATCATCCACGATCTCCTCGCTGAAGGTTTGGTGATTAGTGGGGCATTTCAAGTTGCGACAGTGATAGAAAAGTTGCCTCCTTCATGGAAGGATTTCAAAATTACTTGAAACACAAGCGAAAGGAGATGACACTGGAAGATCTCATCGTCCGGTTGAGAATCGAGGAAGATAACAAGGCAGCTGAGAAGAAGGCAAATGGGAGATCAACCATAGGGGAAACACATATTGTTGAAACTGCCCCAACTAATCTGACAAAGAGGAAAAAAGCATCGGGACCAAGGAACTATCCCAACAATAAGAAGTTCAAGGGAAACTGCCACAATTGTGGAAAAAATCGGACACAAAGTTGCAGACTGTCGTGCTCCGAAAAAGAAAAAGAAGAAGGGTCAGGCTAATATGGTTGAAACAAACAAGGAGGTTGATGACTTGTGCGCTATGTTGTCTGAGTGCAACCTAGTGGGAAATTCGAAAGAGTGGTGGATTGACTCTGACGCCACTCGCCACATTTGTGCTGTTAGAGAAGCCTTTGTTTCATATGCTCCCGCCGGGTCCGGCAAGACCATATATATGGAAAATTCTGCAACGACCAAAATTGAAGGTTATGAAAAGATACTGCTGAGGATGACCTCTGGTAAGGTGGTGACTCTCAACAACGTCTGTCATGTTTCTGAAATTAGGAAAAATCTAGTATCTACCGGACTTCTAGTGAAGAACGGTTTTAAGTGTGTTTTTGTTTCTGACAAGGTTGTAATAAGTAAGAACGAGATGTACATAGGAAAAAGTTACATCACAGAGGGTCTTTTCAAACTGAATGTAATGGTCGTTGCTAATAATAATAAAGTTTCTGCTTCGTCTTACTTGATTGAGTCAAATGATTTATGGCATTCACGTTTAGGACATGTCAATTATAGAACCTTGCGGAAAATGATCGGTTTCGAGGTATTGCCTAAGTTTGAATGCAATCAATCAAAATGTCAAATATGTGTTGAATCTAAGTATGTTAAACATCCTTATAAGTCAGTTGAAAAGAATTCAAGTTCTTTAGACTTAATCCATACAGATATTTGTGACATGAAGTCAATCCCATCTCGCGGTGGAAAGAAGTACTTCATAACTTTTATTGAAGATAGTATGCGGTATTGCTACGTTTATTTACTTAATAGTAAAGATGAAGCAATTGAAGCAATTGAAGCATTAATTAAATTTCGCGGAATATATTAAAACTCCCAACATTCTTATTTTTTTCTGAAAAGGCAAAGGTCTTTCCGAACAATCACCAACCTTTCCGAACAGACACCTTCGCCTTTCCGAACAGGCACCTTCGATGCTATATAAACTGAGGCAATGCCTCATTTTTAAACACTGAAAATCATTTTCCTGCATTGCAAATTCTGCATTCTTTTTCGCAAATAAAACTATCGAATCTTACTGTGTTTTGTTGCCAACTTTGAGTTCGTCGAAGTCGTTGGCGTTTGACGTACCGCTGCTCCTGCGACAGGTATATCTGTTTTATCCTGGGAGGAAGTAATCCATAACCTCGGGTACAGTGATGAGATTAAATTTCTTAAGGACACACAGTGAATTCTGTGGTCTCGGATATTTTCTTACTTTCTGCATTATTATTTTTTCTTTTTAGTTTCTGATTTTTTCCGTTTTCCGTGTTGGTTTCCGTTTTCTGATTTTGAACTCACTCATACTAACACTACTTGATTTATATAGTGTTTTGATCAGACAAAATGCCAATATTCTGCTCAAGGCATTAAAATTTTCTTATAATTAAGCAGACAGTTATTGAGTTTTAGCAGCCAAATGGTCTAGTGGAGTAGTTTATTATAATTTATTCTTAGTTAAACTTATGATTTGGACTATAGCAACTTCAGATATATGTGGTTATAATTGCTTCTCTCTCCTTGACAGTCACGGCCTTTGTTTTTTAAACATAGATATCTAAATTGGAGTTTTCACTTTGTGCAACTTTACCTTCACGGCTACAGCAAAGGCATTCTACCACTACCTAATGTGACAAGAATGGGTTAAATTATTGTCTTAGAATTCTTCAGTTGCTGAAAACAATTTTGTATTTTTCTGCACAGTAATACAACATATTGTTTCATCTGGTCGCTAAATATGAAAACTTGTATTATATTATCTGTATTTATTGTAAAGAATAGATTTTGGGACTAACTCAACCCCAAAAGCTATCTTATCAGGGGAGGATTGTCCAAGTCCATATAAGGGTCCAAATTCTCATTTCATCTCCGATGTGGGATTCTTAACACTCCCCGCACGCAACGCTATTCAACATTCACGACAGCTTCAAACAATTCATGACAACACCATATTATGCAATACACGACACATTACTGTATCACATATTACTCTAAGATTAACACGAACAAAGCTAGATTGATACACGTTTAATAGACTGCGATATAAAATGAATCGAGGGGACTTTGGGTTTACTAAATCGATTAACACGACGCAATACTTGAAACACCAGCATCAGGACAATAGCATGAAAATCTCAACTAAGAACGATTAACCAACACAGAATACCGCAGGCCATAAAACATGGAAATAAACTAGAATCGAGAGGAATTTTGAGTTTATCTTCTCCGGGCAGCGAATCGAGGCAGCCCCGTTAACTGAAGCGTGGATGACATAATTTGGGGACCCAACATCGGTAAACATAGACTTGGAATGAGTCTGACCTTGATACGATGTAAAAAATGTATCTTGGGCCTAACTCAATCCAAAAAACTAGGGATGATTGTCCAAGTCCATATAAAGAGTCTAAATTCTCATTCCATATTCGATGTGTGACGAGTGACTCTGATACCATATAAAGAATGAATCTTGACCCTAACTCAACCTCAAAAGCTAGCTTATGAGAAAAAAATTGTCCAAGTCCATATAAGAAATCCAAATTCTCATTCCATTTTCTAGGTGGGATTATAACATTTCTTTTATTAATAAGGTAACAGGTAACAAGTAACAACTAAACCAGAGTCTTGATTTTAGTACAACCTTCTAATCCCGCGATATATATTGTGCTGCTGCTGAAGTTAAGTTCTCTCCGTGCATACTCCCCAATTGGACTGTTGGAGAAGAAAATATAGTGCAGTGAATAGAAAATTAGCCTTCCAACTCATTGAATTTTTATACTTCTTGAGCTGTTTTTGTTAGAAATATTTTGCTGGTTGGAACCATTGTAGGAAATACCATTCAAAGAACATACCAGAGTTGGTTCAGTGATGTGATCATTCAGTATCAATTGTTTGAATTTCTCCTTGGCTACCAGTACTTTACTATTTTTTTTTAAGCTGTGGAAACAACCTCTTGCAGAAATATGACGTAAGACTGCGTAAAATAGACCTTGTGGTCCGGCTCTTCTCCGGACTCCACGCATAGCGAGAGCTTAGTGCACCAGACTGTTTTTTTTGTTACCAAATTCTTCCTGTCTTTTTTGTTCCGGTGAACTCTATAACCAAATAAAGGGCATACAAAAGAGCCATTTTCTTGTTCAGAAATTGAAATATCTTAAAAAATTAGGGTCTGTTTGGTCAAGCTTCTGGAAAAGTGTTTCTGTTTCTTAGAAGTAGTTCTGCAGAAATTATTTCTAGAGAATCTGTAGGGTGTTTGGCCTATAATTATAGAAGTACTTCTGAGAAACAAAAACAGTTTCCTGTTTGGCCCACATTTATGCAAATTTACTAGAATATTCTTTTTGATAGATTTAAAACTATTTAAAATATTTTTTTATATCCTATGTTCTAAAAATTAGTATATTTTTACAATTTAATATTTTTTTTTAAATTATTTAATTGCAGCATTTAATAAAAAAAATAGTATTATATAGTACATAAGAAATGTAACGACAATATGATAGTCAATGACTCAAATATGTCCAAACCTACCCCCACCTCATCCTCAAATTTCTATGTTATATTTTTTTACTTTTATAAGAAATATGAATTATTTTCTTCCCACTAACCCCCCCCCCCCGGTCCATCTACCAAATTCTCAAATTTTTATTTTATATTTTTTTTACTTTTATAAATAATTTATAAAAAAATATGAATTTATTTCTTACCTCCTCCCGCCCTACCCCCCCCTCCCCCCCGGTCCACCTACCACATTCTCAAATTTCTATTTTATATATTTTTTACTTTTATAAACAATTTATAAAAAATATGATTTTTCTTACCCTCCCGCCTACCCCCACCCATCCTCAAATTTTTATTTCATGTTTTTTGTTACTTTTATAAAAAATGATTGAAATATATGAAATTTTTTCTTACCTCCCCTACCCCCTTCCCCCCTCGTCCACCTACCATATTCTTAAATTTCTATTTTATATTTTTTTTACTTTATAAACAATTTATAAAATATATGAGTTTTTTTCTTACCCTCCCGCCCTACCCCGACCCCACCTCATTGCCCTACCCCATACTCAAATTTCGATTTCATATTTTTTGTTACTTTTATAAAAAAACATTATTAAAAAATATGATTTTTTTTCTTCCCATCTACCTCATTTTTAAATTTCTATTTTATACGGGGATATTATATGAGATTAAAAGGAATTTGTTAAAAGAATGTTGGAAATATTTATTAAACGTGAAATAAAGTAAATCCTATTAAATTATGAATCGAACAATTGGGGCCCCGCACGTAGGAAACCTTGTTTCCACACACGTGCACACGTAGTGCCAAGGATCAAAATTTCCTTAATGGAAGAGATATTGGTACGTATACGAATTGTTTGAGACGTAAGGCAATACGCTATCGCCAAATGACGAATGATTTCACGTTGGTAAATGAAGGTTAAGAGTATAATGTGTAAAGATGAAATGAATCGTAAATCATCACGAAGAAGCGGCCGCGACTTCTCCAAGTAAGTCGCGGCTGAAGCGCGGCCTCGCTCCTCCGGCGGTCGCGACTATTGACGTTTCAATTCGAGAACTCATGGAATTGAAGCGGTCGCGCCTCCACGGCGGTCGCGACTACTGACGTTCGATTCGGTGAGTTATCGAATCGGGCGGTCGCGACTCTCTCCGCGGCCGCGACTGATCGCTTCAACTGGTTGAAGTGAATTAAAAACTGATTCTTAGGGTGACTTTGGAGTATTTACTCTCCATTATTTTGCTCATGAATTCAGCCATTATTTGGCTGAATTGTAACTCCAAATTCAAGGCATTCATGGTCATTACTTAGCCATTTGGAGTATCATCTACACACTATATAATGAGACACAAGACTCATTTGGAAAGAATACACTTGACATCACTAAACAATTATGGTTCTTCTCTTACAATCACAAACACTCAGAGATCTTTCTTCCAAAGCAAACACTTGAGTTCCCTTTGCTCATTTGTTTTGATTGTTGTTTTATCTTGGGAGATAAGTTGTCATTACAACCGTTGAAAGGATATACGGGGTAATATTATCTTAAGGATTGATCAAGAATTTGGTCGACTCAACAAGCCCTCATATTTGATCATTTCCAGATTTTTTACTCACTTATTGTTGTTGTTGCATTCTCATTTCCTTGTCTCTACACATATTTCCCACATAGAAAGGGGTAAATGGGTCAAAAAAACATTTAATGGGCAAAAAGGGCTTCTCGAAAAGCACCAAATTGGTGTTTCTGCTTCTCTTCCTATCTAAAAACAATTTTTGACTTTTTTAAAAAGTGTTTCTACTCAGAAACACTTGAGAAGCTTAGCCAAACAAATACTTATTCTTATTGAAGTAAATTGTGCTACTGATATAGGATTCTACTAAATTTCTTTATTAACGGGAATTGAAGCATCCTCGTGTGTATCACGAATAGTTGTTCGAGACAATATAAGATACAGGTCGCATGTTATAGAAAAAAGTTCTCAAGCTAATCATGAGACAAGAAATAATTGGAATCCCAGATCCAGCCCCTGATGGCAGCCTCTGCTTTGAGCTTGATGTATAAGTCACAGGGCAATGTGGAATAAAAAAAATCCAACTGAAACTTGAGTGATAAGAATGTATATAATCAAACACGGATTTCACTTCAGATATTATCAAGATCCAAGTATGGAGAAGATATACAACATTAACTGGATTGTATGCACTTGATAGAAAATAAACAGTACATATCTGATATACAAACAGATGCAGTTCTCAGTATCTTTGCCTAATTAGTTGTAAATTCCAAGAGCCTTGGCAAAGCTTCGAAATGTGCTGAGAATGCAACTAACTTGCTGCACAACATACAGAAACAGATCAAACTTTTGAACATTTCTTTGGTTTCCCGGTTTTATTTTTCAGGTCCCTGAGCTTTGCTCAACTCCTTGGCAATATGACAAAATTTTCCTTGAAGGCAATGATTAAATCCGATTTCAGAAAATATCAGAGAAGTTTCAATGTAACACCAGCAACCTATAGCATACTATCAGTCTTAGCTGGAAGCCGGCGAAAGAAATTCAGAGGTGCTGGTGGCAATTTGTGGCGGAACCTGGGATGCCTCATCGCATAAAAGCCAGACAGGACAGCAAACACCTGAAAAGGTGTAGCATACAGCACAATGGCAGCAAACAGGCAGAATAAAATGAATAGTACAGTGGCACGCGGGTCTCGCCAACTAAGCAGTGCCTGGATTCGCTCACCTTGTGTGGCCACATCTCCTACTACTGTCTGAATTCGACCAGCCAGACTTCTCAGACGATCATATCTCATCCTAACAAGTTCTGAACTCCGTGATGTAGGAAATGTGTCAAATTCCTCATCAAGCTCATCAGGGTGTGTTGAATCAGCATGTGATATTCTTGTGTTCATATGAGGAGGGTACCTCGGACGATACTGATAGTTCCAAAGCCCTATTAGGCACATGTACAGCAACACCGTCGGGAGGATTAATTCTGGGAACCAGACAAGCATAAGGAAGAGAACATGTACTAATGATGTCGTGATAGGATTCTTCCACATGCATACATCTCCGAACCATTTACCAACAGAGAATAATCCACTAAAGACGGACATCAGCCTGAAAAAGTTTGCTTTGCTGCGCCTCATGCTCCAGAGGTGTGCATCTGCATCACTCATGTATTCAACCACTTCTTTTCTGAGAGGAGGTTCTGCACGGCTTAGCCGTGCAGCCACAATATTTACAGCTTGATGTCGCAGCATATCTTGCTGCGCTACAGACAATGGCTTCACATAATGCATTTTTGGTAAAAGCGGTCTTGAGTATTGAAACATCATGTTGACCATTGATGTACATGAAAATCGTATGGCAAGATGCAATTCTCCCATCTTCTTCACCCCCGACGGGTGAAGGACAAGCAATGGATAGGTATGTGTGTATACTCGACCAGTTTCAATTGTTGATACCCGAATACGAACCTTCCCAATTTTCATGTCTCTTTTAGCATTTGAACCTTTTTCTTCAAGCTGTCCATTGTCAAACACCCCAACTGTCAGAACAGTAGCTGGATCATAGACTTCCCAAGTGTATTGCTCATTAAACTTCGGATTTAAGCTGTCTACAACTGTCCTGGTCCGCACCCACTTGTGACCATACTTCGCCACACAATATGTATCTGTTGTACCCCTTCCATCTCTTGTTTTTGATGGGTGTAGTCCATCAACATTCAGGATACCTAATTCCAAGATACCAATTGATGGCTTCCACAGCTGTTTTGCTGTCGGTCGAAGATCACTACTATAATGAGTTGACTCATCAAGTACATGGTATCCTCCATCCAGTGATACACGAAGATGGATCCTACTGGAAAACTTATCTTTCGTCTTTGGCTCTTCAATCTCAACTGAACCCGGCTCTTGGAGGTTGTACCACCTTGATCGAACAAATCGATCATCTGCACGCCTTTCAACAGTGTTTAATGGTATAATGACCACTCCCAGGGCCTCATCTTTGTTGGAAGCAACATGATCCTCAACTGAAAGTATCAGATGTTCTTCAAATGGTTCAGCAGCAACAAACATCATTTCCTCATTCCACAGAGCATTCATTGTTTGAGATCTAATTGGCTTAGTCTTCAGCACCTGGTTACCAATCCGAGCCTTCACACAGACATCAGGAAAACGACTTCTTTCTGCCACAACTAAGTCTTGTGCTTCAATTACATTGACACGAACATACCACAGTCTAGGAGAATGGTAGACTTTTCCACGGATTTGTGTGGAGGGCACTGACATATCTATTGAACTAGCTACATCTGTATGGAAAGCATCAGGAAATGCTTCATCAGCTTGTGTACCAATCCACACTGCAAGCATCAGTTCCCCCTTCTTTTTCTCCCCTTTCTTGTTTTCCAGGCGATACCACTCTGGGGCCAGTGGACTATCTGGAGCAACTCGGATTGGAACTTCATGCAGATCAACTCGAACAATCCCAACAAAGTCATCTTTCAACATATCCTTATCCTTAACCACAACGTCCAAAACAGAAGACTGCATTATTTCTTTAGAAAAAGCAAACACTGTATTCCAGTCTGGACTTTGATTTTTCTCGATGTGCTGTGTGACTCCTTTGTAGTTCCCAACTCGTACTTCAACATAAGGGTCAAGACTTCCTGTGATATCTTTAGAAGGCAAGTCTTGTGCTTTCACGACCCTTACAAAGAGGAATTGCATAGGCTCAACAAGGTCATATGTGCTAGATGTTCTGCCACCTCGAATAACTCGACCCCCCACTATACGCCCTCCTCCAAGGACAGGGCTCGTCTCTTTCAGTGAATATTCAACTGGTTGTGAAGATGAACCTGAGTACATCCGCACTACTTTCGGCCCCTGAGCGGTAGATTTCATCTGATCAGCCCCAAATCTTGTCGGTTGATCGGAATCTGCAAAGGAAGAATAAGGCTCTTGTTGCTGGTGCTTTGAGTTTGGCAGGTGGTGGAATGTGCGTCTAGCCCCTTTTTTACCATTAGCGACTGGTTCTGAGAGAAAATCCGGAACTTGTTGTGTAAGTTCATCACTTAGGCTTGAAAGGGAACTGATATGGGATGAAGAATCCGTTGCAGGATACGAGTTTGATACCCTAACCGATGGATCATCAGTTATAAAGACTTTCAGGCCAAGCTCTCCCCTAGCACGCGAGAAAACACCTGCCTTCTCCAAAGGGTAATGCAAAACAACAGCATCAGAGTATGGAACAAAGGATGATCCATTGATCTTGACCTTTCCAAGAGATGATTTAGAATGACTTGATTTGATGTTGTTGTAAACAAGAGCTTCAAGTGTGAGGCTGGACAAGTCACTAGAATCAGAAATGTTGAAATAGAAAGTCTCATTCCAAGCAGGGTTCAGATCTTTTTCTTTGATTGTGGTGCGAAATTTTTGGCCATCAAAGTGAAGCTCTACAAAGGGACTAGATGAGCCTTGGCCATCTTTAGACAAAAGATTGTGGGCACCAACAACTTCAACCCCAAGCTTGAGGTTACTCATGGAGTATGATCAGGATAGTTCTGAATCAATTCAGGAGGGCAGATTGAGCAAATCCAGTCAAGCAGGTGAAAACTGCAAGACAACATAAATATCATCGTAAGGTTATATTCTCATTTCTCAAAGTGGAACACCAAAAAGCCAACTTGAAAAATCTACTACACAGATACTGCAATTCAGTAGCAAAATGAAGAAGCAAATGGAGCAGAGCGCAAATAAGTAATGAATCTTCTTGAAGAAAAGACCTGACATTACTTTTAAGTCATCTAAGAGAAAAAACCGAGTCAAGTCCACAACAGTTTAAAAGCTTCCATTTCACCAAGTAACAAAATACAAAGATAAACTCAGTGTATGACATAATATTCTTGAGGACATTAGACCAATCAGAAAAAACTGAAAGATAGATAGATAGAGAGAGAGAGAAAGGGAGATAAAGCACTCTTTATCGTCAATCAATTCAAGATTCCACCTACCAGAGAGGTATCAGGGCAGGGCACACTACTTGAGAGACATTATACACAACTCAAAAAGAAAAGTATTTATACAGTATATAAGGAAGGAGACCCCTTCCAGAGGAAGTGTTTGTATAGTAACTAAAGCAGGCAGTTATCAAAAGGGAGAATTTTTTATATTAAGTTATAGAGAAACAACAAATACTTGTAAGAAAACCAGTAATAGTATAAGTGTTCGTTGAAAGGAGAGATGGTTGGCATCTTCCCCGATAGAGACGGTAACAGCCTTCAAGCTTTACCTATTATCAGACACATCCAATCACTATTTGTTTTTAATCTTCTTTTTAACGTTCAAAAGTAATAGAAGAAAAGGAGTTAAGATTCAAAACAAGAAAAGCAACCATCTTGAAGGAGAAAAGGGGACAGATGAATCTTTGAGGATATATATAACTTAACCGTAACAAAACACACCTTTTCTGAAAATGTCACAGAATATCCTTAAAGTTCTCTTATCAATAGCCAACCCAAGATAGAGAAACAAGAAGAATCTGAATCAACCTAGAGGGACTTTCTGCAGAATCTTTGACAACTTTTCCTATTCTTTCAAAAATCATTTTTAGGACTTGGATTAGTTTAATTTTTTAATTAATGTGACCCCACTTCAAACTAAGGACCAAAAACTTATGATTTTCAGAAACAGTTATACTTGCAAATCATGGAGGCCATCAAAGTTGACCTAAACAAGAAAGAGATAGAAGTTGCTAAGCAGATTCCAATCTCCCCACAAAACTACTGATTTCTGAAGGGGAAAAAACACCTACAAGCATAATAACTCAATTTACATAAAAAGTAGACAGCTTAGCTGACACCCTTTTAGACACCTAACTTTTTCACCTGAAAATCTTACGAGAAAAAATTACCGTCTAAAATTTTTGTGAAGTATTACAAGCGTTAGATGACATCTAATATTTTGTGAGTAAGGTTGAGAAATACATGAGTGTTAGACCTACACTAATTAAAAAGCAAGAAATAAACTCACAAAAAGTTGAACTCAAAACCCAAAAAGCAACAAGACCATAATTCACTGATTTCAACAATTATCAACAAAATAATCTAACCAAGAACAGCAAAATACAGTAGTATGACAATTATATCAGTAGTACAAACTGGTCAAAGCCTATAAAAATGAATTATACACAGCAAAACAGAGAAAGCTAAATCAAACATTAGATATCACAAGATCCTAACAGAATAATAACAGGAAAACAAAAAGAAGAATATAAAAAGAGAATAAAAATTGCACCTTTTTCCTTGTCAGCTGAATCTTGTCTTGAATAATCTATATGAGTTCTCAATTTCTTTGATTCTCAGCTTCAAAAAACACACCTTTATTTGTATCATGAAAAAAAGAAGAGAAGAAAATGAAGGGAATGGTTGAAGATGGTGCAAGGAAATAGAGAAAGAAGAGACAAAGATATAGTCAGAGTCGTGGAAAACGAGATAATATTAGGAGAAAATTAAATATTTGTGTACCTGCCACTACTTACATGATACATGTACACCATGGAATAATAGAAGTTAGTAGTACAAAAGACCTTATGCAGTGTAACATAACAAGATAAGTAGAAGATGACGAAGCACATGAATGGTCCACCACTTCTCTATTGGTCCATATGATACCACTTACTTTCGTTAAGGTGCGTTTGATTTGCGCACATAAACGAAATGAAATCCAATAAGAAAATGGAAAGAAAAGGAATTATCCTGATTATTTCTATATTGTTGAGTCTGTTTCAGAAACGGAATGGAAATAGGGTACGGGGTTTGGATAATAAATTGGAAAAGAGAATAAAAATACCTAGAGGCGGGGAATCAAAAATCAGAGGGAATAGGAAAAAAAAGGTAAAGAAAATGAAAAAATAAGTTAAACAAATAATTTTAAAAGACGCTGATTCTATTAACAGAACTAAACTCACCTTAGTACTTTTTGTTCCTTTTTTTATTTGGATTTTTCTGTTTTAGTTCTTGTTTGGAACTAAGTTCACATCAACGCGGTTAGAACGAAAAAGGACATGTTTTTAAGTCCAACACAGACAACTATGAAAAAATACTTAACTATATTGAGTTTCTAGTTAAATCATATTAACTTGTTATAATTCAATAATAAATTGAGATATACAATGGAGCAATATCCATATCTGCCTTTTATTATCTTTATCTCTTCAGTTTACATGTTTGATTATTATAAAAAAGATGATGTTTTTCCTGGTCCCATGACTCCCATCCCATCTTATGTATTACTAATTTTCTATTTAAATTGCATACTTTATTTATATTACATTATTCGTCATTACAGTTGTTTCAAACGATTCTACCGTCACCTTTTTTTTTATGATATTTATGATAATACTTTTATGTTGTTTCCCAATGTAAATTTTATTTTAGAAGAAAATAATATAGTAATTGTTGGAATATATTGGTAATAATAAGGAACGGAAAAGTCACAACAACAACCAATGTGAATAAGGAAACTTGTCTCGCTGAGTCGATTGATGATCAATCTTTCTTTAAGATAATATTGCCCCGTATATTCCTTTCAACTGAGTAATGACAACTTATCTCCCAAGATAAAACATCAACCAAACTAATGAGCAAAGGAGACTCAAGAGTTGGCTATAGGAAGAAAGATCTTAGAGTGTTTGATTGCTAAAGAGGAAGAACAATTTCAGGAAATTGTCTAGAGAATGTGTTAAGTGTGTTTTGCAAATGAGCCAAAGGCCTCGTTTTATAATGTTGAGAAGATGACTTTCCAATTTCTCATGTAATGGTCTTGAATGACCATGTAATGACCTTGATTATGGAGTGTTAATTCAGCCAAATAATAGTTGAATTCATTTGGGATGTAATGGAGGTTTAATGCCTCAAAATCAGCCCATGAGTCATGTCTTTTCGTCTCCCGTCGCAGCCTCTGGACTACCAGCGTCGCGACCGTGCAGGGAGGCACCGCGGCGCCACAACTTCAGAGAGTTGGAGCCGCGGCCCTGCAGTTTGGCGCCGCGGCCCGATTCATGACTCGTTTCATCTTTAAACACATTGTACACTTCTTCCTTCATTTACCAATGTGAAATCAACGTCATTTGACCAATAACCGTCTATTACCTTACGTCTCAAACAATTCATATTTGTACTAATATCTCTTCTATTGAGGAAATATGATCTTTGACATTATGTGTGCTCGTGTGTGGAAACAAGGTTTCCCACGTGCGGGGCCCCAATTGTTCGAGTCATAATTACATAGGATTAACTTTATTTTACGTTTAATAAATATTTCCAACAATCCCCTCTTGGAAGAGATTTTGGTGCACGCAACTGGTGTCTTTCTAGCAATCAACTGGCGGATTGATGTTGCATCTGGAGAGGTAGCCGTAGCTTTGAACCTTCCATAGTAGAATACCATCAGACATATTTACTGCGCGGTGAACGTGATGTCTTGAACCGTCAGTGTTTAGTATATGTCAAGACAATGGTATCAACACAACACCTTTCCTACTCTATTTTTCTTTGTATGTTTTGTCCGTCGTGGGCCGTGGACACATTTGGATTCTTAAGTACGTTCATTTGACGCGGCCTTTCCTCGTACTTAAATAGGTGGTCTCCAACTAGGTATCATGTAATATCCCATTGCGCAAGCCTTAGGAACCATTAAAAGTTTCCCCAATCTAACCTCAAAATATTGAGGATCATTAAAGATTTGGAAACTTATCATCTACCCCTCTACATGTAGCACTTTTTGTCTATCACGGAAATGACTTTGGATTATATTTTCTAAGAAGAAATCATTATCCGAAGTGCTCTTGCTTTCACCGAAGCGCTCAACTGAACCTTTACAGTTTAGTTTTTCCATTGAACCTTATCCCTGGGATCTCCAGTCCGTAAGGTTGGGTGTCCACTATACAGATTCTTATTGATTGGGTTTTAAGCTAATTCCCCTAGACAGGCAGTACATTTGATCTCTGGTCATTCCCTTCGTCAAGGGATCGACGATATTTTTCTTTGATTTCACGTAATCAATGGAAATAATTCCCGAGGTGATCAACTGCCTAACAGACTCGTGTCTCCATCGAATATGACGAGCCTTGCCGTTATACATAGAACTCCGTGCTATTCCTAGAGCTGACTGACTATCACATTGGATCATTATAGAAGATACGGGTTTTTCCCAACATGGGACATCCTCTAGAAAACCACGAAGCCATTCTTCCTCTCCCGCTTTGTCTAAAATGATGAATTCTGACTTCATCGTGGATCGGGCAATCATCGTTTGTCTAGAGGACTTCCAAGACACAGCTCCACCACCGATTGTAAAAATATATCCGTTGGTGGACTTGATGTCGTCACTATCAGATATCCAGTTTGCGTCAATGTACCCCTCTAGTACCGCTGGATATCTCGAATAGTGTAACCCAAACTTTAGTGTGAACTTCAGAAACCGTAGTACCCTATTCAACGCTTTCCAGTGATCTTCACTTGAATTACGGGTGTACCTAGCCAATTTATTGACTGCATAAGCGAAATCTGGTCGAGTGCAGTTTGTGACATACATCAAACTCCCAATCACTTGTGTGTATCGCTCCTGGCGTATGGGTATACCAAGATGCTTGTCAATCTTTTGACTTCTGTCCAATGGTGTCGTTACCGATGAACTGTCGAACATCTCAAATTTATCAGCACATCTTCGATGTAGTGAGATTGGAACAAGACCAGTCCATTAGATGTCTTAGAGATCTTGATCCCTAATATGACATCTACGACACCCATATCTTTCATGTCAAAATATTGTTTTAACATGTTCTTAGTCTCTAGGATTATCCTAGGACTGCTACCGGTGATCAACAAGTCGTCTACATAGAGGCATATCATGACGAATGAATCGGCATTTCCTTTCATGTAAACACATTTGTCACATTTATTAATGGCGAACTCTTTTGATAGTAGAGTACTATCAAATTTCTCGTGCCATTGTTTAGGGGCTTGTTTCAGCCCATACAAATATTTGACAAGCCGACACAGTTTTGTCTCTTGTCCTGGAACCACATACCCATCGGGTTGGTCCATATATATTTCTTCTTCTAAATTGTCATTTAGAAAGGCTGTCTTGACATCCATTTGATGTATTTCAAGATCCCGCAAGGTGGCGATAGCTATGAACATACATATGGATGTCATTCTGGATACCGGAGCGTAGGTGTCGAAGTAATCAAGACCCTCTTTCTGACGATAGCCCTTGACCACCAACCTAGCCTTGTATTTGTCGATAGAGCCATTTGCCTTTAACTTTCGTTTGAGGATCCACTTACAATCCAAATGTTTGTGTCCTGGAGGAAGATCTGCTAACTCCCAAGTGTGGTTTTGCAGGATGGATTCTATCTCGCTTTCTATAGCTTCCTTCCAGAGCGATGCTTCTGAAATTGACAACGCTTCGACGATTATCTGTGGTTCGTCCTAAACCAAATAAGCTACAAAGTCTGGACCGAAGGACTTGTCCTTCCGTGCCCTTTTGCTTTGTCTTGGTTCCATCTCTGAATCTTCTAAGTCTTGAGAATCTGGAATACTAAATTCCGGATCGTCAGCTACTTCAGAATTTACTAGATCTGAACCGTTTTGATTTAGGTAGTCAGTGACTCCTAGTTCATCAGAAGTTTGCTCATAAATTCGTATGCGATAGGTTATGTTGTTTTCCTTATATGGAAATGTGTCTTCAAAGAACCACACGTTCCTTGATTCCAGGATCATATCTTCATATATGTTTGGTACATCCGACTTATGCACTATGAAGCGATAATCACTACTGTTATCAGCATATCCGATGAATATACAATCCACAGTCTTAGGTCCAATCTTGACCTACTTTGGCATAGGTACTTTTACCTTTTTCTAGACAACCCCATACCTTCAAATATTTGTAGGTAGCTTTCTTTCCTTCCCATAGTTTGTATGGGGTCTTGTCCTTACCTTTTTTGTGGAACTCTATTAAGAATCTTATTTGCGGTAAGGACAACTTCTCCCCACATGTGTTGGGGAAGGCCATATTTGATGAGTAAGACATTCATCATTTCCTTTAGTATTCGGTTCTTGCGTTCAGCAACACCGTTCGATTGAGGTGAGTAATGAGTCGTCGTTTGATGAACTATACCCGATTGAGTACAAAATTCTTCTAAAGGCGCTACATATTCTCCCTCTATATCACTACAGATCATCTTAATTCGTCCTCTTAGTTGGTTCTCAACTTCTGCTTTGTAGCGTTTGAAGGCTTCAAAAGATTCATCTTTACTTTTAAGTAAGTAAAGGTAGCAAAACCTTATGCTATCATCTATGAACGTCACAAAATACTTGTTTCCCCCTCTAGTTTGTGCGAACCTCAAGTCACATATGTCTGTATGTATGAGTTCTAGAGGGGCGGTTTCCCTTTCGACGAATCTAAAGGGACTCTTGGAAAGTTTTGTCTCTACGCACACCTCACACTTATGTTGAGGGTTTATGTCGATAGCCGACAGAAATTCCAAATTTACCAATCTTTGAATATATTGATAGTTAACATGTCCTAATATATGATGTCATAAGTTAGATGACTCAATCAAGTAAGTAGAAGGTTCTATTTTATTGATTGATGAGGTAGAAGACACTACATGTGTACCATTAACCTTAAAGAGGCCTTCACATGAGAAACCCCTTCCTACAAACGTTCTGTTATTAGTGATTACAAATTTATTAGCCTCTAATACTAGCCTGAAACCAGCATTTACTAATATAGTTCCAGAAATTAAATTTCTTCGAATTTCTGGGACATGCATCACTTCCTTGAGAATCAGCTCCTTCCCGGACGTCATCTTGAGGATTACCTTTCCTACCCCAGCACATTTGAAGAAGAGTTGTTGCCCATGAACAACTTCTTATTTGTAACTGGTGTATATGTGGAGAAGATGTTTTTATTGGAACAAATATGACGGGTAGCACCCGTGTCCAACCACCATTGTGTCGAATTCTCAACAAGGTTGGATTCTATCACCATTGCTGAGAATTCTTCAACCATATCTTCTAGGAGCGTGTCTTCGACGATGTTTGACTCATTAGCCAATTTCATATCATCAGTGACATGGATACCTCGGTCCCATCCCGCCATATCATTTGTGAGAGGTTCGTCTTTGACTTGTGGAGGTGCTTGGTCGAAAGCATGACATTCTCATAACTGTCAGGAAAGCCAGCATATTTTGCTGCCATCGCTTGAAGTGTGCACCCATGAACTTCTCTGGACGTTCATGGTGATAATCAACAGGAGTTGGATCATTTGCGCTTACTTGAGAAGGAGCAAGGACGTTTGGAACGCCTTGCGCAGTTCGGTTTATCTTACCTTGAGCAGCAACGTTGATGTCCATAGCTTTGACTTGATCTTCAGCAGACATGTTGTTGTTGAAACAACGAATATTTTCTTAAACTTGTTGGAATATATTAGTAATAACAAGGAACATGAAATTCACAACAACAACCAATGTGAACAAGGAAACTTGTCTTGCTGAGTCGATTGATGATCAATCTTTCTTTAAGATAATATTGCCCCGTATATTCCTTTCAACGGAGTAATGACAACTTATCTGCCAAGATAAAACAACAACCAAACTAATGAGCAAAGGAGACTCGAGAGTTCGCTATAGGAAGAAAGATCTTAGAGTGTTTGATTGCTAAAGAGGAAGAACAATTTCAGGAAATTGTCTAGAGAACGTGTGTTTTGCAAATGAGCCAAAGACCTCATTTTATAGTGTTGAGAAGATGACTTTCCAATTGCCCATGTAATGCCTTGATTGACCATGTAATGGCCTTGATTATGGAGTGTTAATTCAGCCAAATAATGGTTGAATTCATTTGGGATGTAATGGAGGTTTAATGCCTCAAAACCAGCCCAAGAGTCATGTCTTTTCGTCTCCCGTCGCAGCCTCTGGACTACCAGCGCCGCGACCCTGCAGAGAGGCGTCACGGCGCCACAACTTCAGAGAGTTGGCGTCGCGGCCCGATTCATGACTCGTTTAATCTTTAAACACATTGTACACTTCTTCCTTCATTTACCAACGTGAAATCAACGTCATTTGACCAATAACCATCTATTACCTTACGTCTCAAATAATTCATATTTGTACCAATATCTCTTCCATTGAGAAAATATGATCCTTGGCATTACGTGTGCACGTGTGTGGAAACAAGGTTTTCCACGTGCGGGGCCCCAATTGTTCGAGTCATAATTAAATAGAATTAACTTTATTTCATCGTTTAATGAATATTTTCAACAGTAATATTCAAATTTACGCGATTTAAGTGTGTTTATTTTGCACACTGATGTGAGCTGAACAGATAGAATCATGTCGGGCCACCATTTAATTTTCAACCTTATTTAAATAAGTTTTGCAAAAAAAAAAATGGAAATCAATATATGATATCTCCAAAAGATTTATCTTGTCACAATTTAAGGCGAATCATTAACAATTTAGTACAAAATGCCATCACTAGGAATTTCTAATGAATAAGCTTGCCATAAGTTCTGACTAATCACCGATACAAATTGTACTTAACTTTAGAACAAAAATTCACAAATTATTCCGAATCACCAAAAGCTTATAAAATGTGCATAATGAATTCGTTATTACGGATAGTTTCTACAAAGGGTCGGACTAATAACGTATACCATACTTGAATTCTCGATGTAGATACTACATAATTGGTTCTCATCATTTTTAAAAATTAATCTTCACTTGGTTCTACTATTAAAAAGAAATTGTACTCAGAATTTAAATCTGAAACCTCTTATTTAGAAAGAAGTAGTCTTATCCACTTCAACCTACGTTATAAAGTCACTAAGATAGTAAGATTGGACTTGTGATATTACTCGAATTGTAATCTTTTGACAACTAATCACACTGGTGAAATTTAAAGAGAAAAATAGTATTAGATGATCACACCTTCTTGATAGAGGCATAGCTACTTTTGGTTCAATTGAATTTTCTTAGCTTTAAATAATTATGTAATGCAAAACGAGTAAAAATAAAATATTTTGTACATATAAATATATATATTGTTTAAAACATTGATTCACATTGTAAATATAACAATTCTTTTTACATTTCCTTAATCCCCTTAAAATTACTAGTTTTGATCAGCCACTTGTATATTTTGTTACAATCCAACATTATAGGATAAATGTACAGTAGACAACGAACACTTGTGTTGTAGTCCAAAAACAGGCCCTAGAAGAGCTCTCAGCCCTTTGAACATTTCTACAACACACACACATTTGCAAGCACAGTGCAATGACACAAATCAAAGATCTATCTCCACACACATCTCTCTCTTTTTATCTTGCTTTTCCAAAGTTTGCTTCCTTTTTTCATTTGTTTCTGAAGCTTCATTGTTCGCCAGTTATCCAAAATGGTATGTTTTGCTTCTTTTTCAATTTTCTGTTCTTTCTTTTGATCTATCATCATGCATGGACAGTTTAAGTCTCATTTTTTGAACATAGATAGAACGGGAAATATATTCAAATTACGTCAATGCTCAAGGATGAGGTGGAGAAGTGGACGAATAGGGAATTATATAATATGGCGAGGAAGAGGCAAAGCTAGCGGTTACGGCGGCTTTTGAACGTCTGTATGTGAAATTAGAGGAAGAAGGCGGAGATATGAAATTGTACAGACAAGCCAAGATGAGAGAGAGGATGACCCGTGACTTGGATCACGTGAGGTGCATCAAGGAAGAGGACGACAAAGTATGGGTGGAAGACGCGCTTATTAGACGGAGGTGACAATCTTACTTCCATAAACCCTTGAATGAATAAGGAGATAAATACATTATGCTGGGAGATCTGGAGCAATTCAGAAGGTACCAAGATTTTGGATATTGTAAGAGTATTAAGGTTGAAGAGGTTAAGGGTGATGTTCGGGGACGAGCGACGGGCCTGATGAGATCCCAATTGAATTTTGGAAGAGAGCAGGACAGATTTGGAGTGACTGACTGAGTTGTTTAATGTCATTTTTAAGACGACGAGAATGCCCGAAGAATGGAGGTGGAGTACAATGATTCATTTGTATAAGAACAAATGTGACATCCAGAATTGCAATAACTATAGGGTATCAAGCTGCTAAGCCACACTATGAAAGTTTGGGAAAGGGTATGAGGGTGAGAAGAGACATGTCTATTTCCTAGAACCATTTTGGATTCATGCTGAGGCGTTCGACTAATTAAGTCATTCATCTTATTAAGAGGTTGGTGGAACAGTATAGGGAGAGGAAGAGGGACTTACATATGTTTTTCATCGACCTCGAGAAGGTATACAACAAAGTCCATAGGGAGATTCTATGGATATGTTTGGAGGTTATAGGTGTACCTGTGGCGTATATTAGGGCGATCAAGGATATGTATGATGGAGCCAAGATAAGGGCACGGACAGTAGGACGAGACTCGGAGCACTTTCCAGTGATTATGGGGTTTCACCAGGGATCATCTCTTAGTCCATTGTTATTTGTCTGGTGCTGGATGGACTGACGCACCAAATTTATGGGAAGGTGCCATGGTGTATGTATTCGCATATGACATAGTCCTGATTGATGAGACTCGCAGCGGAGTGAACGCTAAGTTGGAGGTTTGGAGACGCACTGCAGTCTCGAGGTTCAGGTGAGTAGGACGAGCGAGAATACTTGGAGTGCAAGTTCAGTAACAGGAGCGACCATGAGACATGCATGGAGGTGAGGCTTGATACTCAGGTCATTCCAAAAAAAAAGAAGTTTCAAGTATCTTGGGTCTATTATCCAAGGGAATAGAGAGATTGATGACGATGTCACACATCGTATTAGTGTAGGGTGGATGAAATGAAGGTTCGCATATGGAGTCTTATGTGATAAAAAGGTGCCACCAAAACTTAAAGACAAGTTCTATAGGGTGGTGGGTAGACCGACTATGTTGCATGAGGCAGAGTGTTGGTCAGTCAAAACTTCGCACATCCAAAAGATGAAAGTTGCGAAGATGAGGATGCTGATATGGATGTGTGGGCATACAAGAAAGGATAAGATTAGAAATGATGATATCCGGGACAGAGTGAGAGTGACCTCGGTGAAGGATAAGATGAGGGAAGCGAGGTTGAAATGGTTCGGGCATGTGCAGAGGAGAGGCACAGATGCTCCAGTGTGGAGGTGTGAGGTTGGCTATGGACGGGTTCATGAGGGGTAGAGATAGGCCGAAGAAGTATTGGGGAGAAGTGATTAGACGGATATGGCATATGTGCAACTTACTGAGGACATGACCTTAGATAGAGGGTTGTGGATGACACAAGTTAGGGTAGAAGGGTAGTAGTTAGTTGAGTGTAGTCATACTTATGCTTACATAGCGGTAGTTGTAGGTGTTATTATTGTAGTCCTGCTTAACATATCATACTAGTAGGCGCAATATTATTTTATAGTTCCATGTCCTCTGATTTCTGTTGTAGGTTCTTTCGTATACTCTGTCTATCTTATTTACATGCGTTAGTTACTGTTTCTTTTTTCAGAATGCTTTATCATGGCTTATTCGCTTTTGTTACTCTCATTTTCATACTGCTTTAAATTTCTTGTTCCGGTCTGACCGTTTCTCTTGCATTTGCTTTTGCTTGTACTTGTGCTTTTTCTTTAGCCGAGTGTCTTTTGGAAACTGTCTCTCTACTTAATGTAAGGTTTGCATACACTCTACCCTCTCCAGACCCCACGTTGTGGAATTTCACTGGGTATGTTGTTGTTGTTGTATGATATGATCAGTATTCTCATTTTTACTTAGATAGATCAGAAAAGAAGGAGGAGGTTAGGTGATAAGTGTCATGTTATATTAATTAGCGTGTAAAAATGCTTTGCAACATTTAAGCTACAATCTATTCAAAAAAGTTTATGCCTAATATTTGTCTCAAAATTCTCAAACCAATTCTCTCGAAATTTAAAGTATATATGGTTAGATTAATCAAGCTTTAATTTTTCCGTTATCTTTTTGTTGCATGTGTGTGCATGTAACGGTGCATAGGCGAATTCGGCATCAGGGATAGCAGTGAGTGATGAGTGCAAGTTGAAATTCATGGAGTTGAAAGCAAAAAGGAACCACAGATACATAGTGTTCAAGATTGATGGTCAGCAAGTTGTTGTTGAGAAGGTTGGTGGACATGCAGAGACTCATGATGATTTAGCTAACAGCTTGCCTCCTAATGAATGCCGCTATGCTGTTTTTGACTATGATTTCACTACTGATGAAAATGTCCAGAAGAGCAAGATCTTCTTCATTGCTTGGTATGCTCGCGCGCCTTCCTACTATTATTCTTTCTTAACTAATATGTATCATGATGAATCAACATCTTTCCAAAAACTTATGTTCAAATTGATGCTTGTAATTTCACATGGTAGATTGTTGCATATGCATGTACTTTCTCATAAAATGCTATATTCCACGGATCTTTTTGCTGTCTGTATTTATGGTACGTGACCTGTTACATTTCCAAAAGGTGAAAAGTTATCGCTTTTAGTTATCAAATTATGAAAGGTGTATCATTTTGAGCCACATTTCATGTGATTTGACAAAATTATTGGGGATGTAGGTCACCAGAAACAGCAAGGGTAAGAAGTAAGATGCTGTATGCAAGCTCCAAAGACAGGTTCAGGAGGGAATTTGATGGTGTCCAGGTCGAGTTGCAGGCTACTGATCCAAGTGAAATGAGCTTGGATACCTTCATTGGCAGAGCTCTCTGAATTGTGTCTACACTGTTGGGGCCTTTTATTCAGTAACTAGTAAAAGCATATATTATAGGCCCTTTTCTCAATGGGGTTTTGAGGAATATTTGTTCATTTACGTTTTCTTGTCTAAAATGTTCAGTTTATCTGTCTTTTAAGATTTTTGTTTGTACACTAGAGATATGATCATGTGTGACAATGTGATGGAATCCTAATTTCTAGTTATATTAAAGTTCAATTCTTGTTCATGTTGTTGTCTTTCCTTTTCCCTCTTCATTTTTCTGTGTGTAGACTCTGGGAACTCTCAAATATTTCGTATTCTGTAAATGGGATTAGGAGAGCAAATTTATACAATACTTATGAATGCTGGTGCACTAAGGCATGTTTCTTTTCCAATGACAGCACATTGGTTTGCAATTTCTTATAGAAATAGGGGATACTTCACAGCAGGATTAGTATAGTTCCAGATACTTCATTATGGAAATGTGATCAAAGTTTTAGTTTAATCTTTCAAGTCAATGACAGTTGATGAAAGTTAATTGCACAATATCTATAAAACAAATGAGCATTTCTCTATATAGATTGACATAGGAGTAATAAAGAACAATAATTTTCTGCCATATATATCTTGAGGAGAACTGATTTACAGTGCTTCGGAAGTGTCTTCTTTTCTCACTTGTGAATTTAGGCAAAATCTTCAACATTCATAGAAAGATAGCTGTCCCTGATGTGGAAAGTTTCAAATACTTTTGAGTTTCTTCCCACAGTTCAACTTGCTTTGTGACATTCTCTTTTCTCTCGATAAAATCTTGAAGATCCACAGGGCTCCAGGGAGGGGGCATGGTGCATGACTCTGATTTTAAGAATGAAGTAGACTAGTTAATATAATGAACACGTACTTTTGAACATGATAGTTTTTGGCATTTATTCGAAGTAGGCCCATATTTAGTTTTTATTTATACTAAAGGAAACCATGGATACTTAGTTATTTCACCGCATTAAATTATTTGATGTACAAAAATCAAGAAAAGGCAACACGACAGCCACATGAATAAACAAATTAAATGATGAACAGGAAATTTATAGGACCAAACATGAAAACTCTCGTATGAGATTTGTTCAAAGTTAGTAATCAACAATACAGATATTTTGTATCTAAACAAACAAAAATGTATATTATCTCTAGCTAACGTAATGGGAAACTTTGTCGACAAAAAGAGGTTCCATCATCAAGCATGGACAAATTACTTTTGGTGATCTTGAATATAATGATTATGTTTTTTATTTAAAAAAAATCAAAAGGTTATATATTCTATACTACTTACTACTCCTTCCGGAAAGGAAGAATTATCTTGTCCTAGAGATAAAGAAGTGTTAGAAAATTTATTAATGTGAAATAAAGTAATCTTATTATTTATGATTTAAATAATTGGGGTTTCGCACGTCGGAAATTTCGTTTCCACACACGTTATATCAAGGATCGCAAATTTCCTCAGTGAAAGAGATATTGGTACATATACGATATGTTTGAGACATGAAATGACGGAAGGTTATTGGCCAAATGACAATGGTTTCACGTTGGTAAATGAAGGAAGAAGTGTACTACGACGTGTAAAAGGATGAAACAAGCCGGAAAGCGCCGCGGAGCCTCGGAGCCGGAGCGCCACGGCCCTGACAGGGATCGTAAACTCTCTGAAGTTTTAGCGCCGCGGAGCCTCGGAGCCGGAGCGCCATGGCCCTGACAGGGATCGTAGAATCTTGATAAAATAGAGGATATTAGTTTAACAGAATAATTTGAGTCCAGACTCATATTTAAGTTTAAATAATGTTTTGCATTCGTTTTCTTGTAATTTGAACTATGTTTGACCTGATTCCCTTGGCGAGGTACGTAGGCGGCCATATCGGCTTCCGTTATACTTTTAGAAAGAAAAAAAATCACAATCCCTTTTGCTAATTTGAACTACGTCTGGCCTGATTTCTCGACAGGATACGTAGACGGCCTAAATCGGCTTCGGTCACACCAATAGGAAATTTTCCCTTTGTTTTGGAAATAACAAAATACACACTTTTGGTAGGATAGACAAAACAATCCCCCAAGAGACTCGTTTTAAACCAAGCACCCTTGCATGTTTTAAAGTTAATACTGGGACAATTTTGATAAGATGTCCATTTAGAAAACTTTTATCAAAATACTCACTTTGTCACAAACAATAAAAACCTTAATTAATAATTAGCCAAGGCAGGAAACCGGACAGGGGTGGCAGAATCAAACAAGTCAGGCGTGTAAATATCAAAGGATCGAAGCTGCAGAGTCAATACGAATCGACCCCAAACTCACAATTTTTCTTTGAGCGTTGGTTCTTCATATTCACAGCAGTAGAAAAAGACAAACACGAGCAAATGTTCTTCATATTAATGTAAGCGAAAAGAACAATCAAAGTTGGGCCAGAGGGCGCAGCAAGTCCATGTTGTTCACAAACGCACAACGTCCGGACAACGACGTCATTTCAACCCAGGCGGGGTCCCAAAACTCATAAGTTTTCTTTGAGCGCATGTTCTTCATATTAGCAGAAGCAGAAAGACATCAAACAATCAAATTTCAAGCCGAAAGTACAACAACAAGTTCATATCGTTCATAAGCGCACAACGTTCCTCAGAGACAGAAAATACAACAACAATCAAAGTTCAAATTCCACAATAAGGTCCAACCACGTATTTCGGTCGCAGAATCACACTCGGCCATGCGGATCACGAGCCTTGCAACGCATAAACAAAGACGACATCTCAATCCATGCGGTTCACAAACGCATTAAGTCAGTGAAATGACAGCATCTCAGCAGTTGCGGCATTTAGCATGTCTGTGCGAGGACAACATCTCAGCATTCACAATATTCTACAGGGGCGACATCTCTACTCTCAGAATTGCATTTTTCATATATTCATCATTTTGTTTTAACAGTTATGCACTAATTATTTCTTAAGCTTAGCTTGCAGGAGCATTAATTCACATGAGTAGGAGCATCAACACAATTACGCCTTCATCAGCATTGTCAAAGACGTCTTCATCAACATCGCATCCAAAAATGACCTCATCAACAGTACGCCTGAAACGACGCCATGTCCGAAAATGATGCCACTTTGTTCAAATTTCGCAATAAGGTTAAGCACATCAGTTCGATCACGTAGTCACACTTCAGCCATGCGGGCCACAAATGCAAACGCATAAGAAACGACATCATTTCAACCCAGACGAAATCTGCAAAGAAACTACATTCGTTTGTAAACGAACTACGTTATGACCTGATTCCCTTACTAGGATACGTAGGCGGCCTATATCGTCTTCGGTCACACTATTAAAATTGTCACATCTTTGACCTCAGAGAACAGACACCCTTAGAGACATTTTACCTCAGGGAACAAACACCCTTAGCGGCATTTCGTCTCAAGGAACAAACACCCTTAGAGACATTTCAGTCTCAGGGAATAAACACCCTTAGAGGAATTTCAGTCTCAGGGAACAAACATCCTTAGAGGCAAGTCTCAGGGAACAAACACCCTTAGAGGCAAGTCTCAGGGAACAAACACCCTTAGAGGCATTCCAGTCTCAGGGAACAAAACCCTTAGAGGCATTTGAGTCTCGGGGAATAAACACCCTTAGGGGCAAGTCTCGGGGAACAAACACCCTTAGAGGCACCTCAGTCTCAGGGAACAAACACCCTTAGAGACATTTTCTACCTCAAAGAACAAACACCTTTGGAGGCACCTCAGGGAACAAACACCCTTAGAGGCGTTTTCGACCTCAAGGAACAAACACCTTTGGAGGCACCTTAAGGAACAAACACCTTTGGAGGAACCTCAGGGAACAAACACCCTGAGAGGCATTTAAACACATTTGTCACCAAACACCATTGAGAAACTATGCTCTTTGTTTTGGCATACACTCATTTGTTCACCTTGATAAGACATGTTTTCATATTAGCAGCAACCGAAATAACATTAGCAGTCGTGCGACTCGCAAATACAACACGTCGATACAACAACATCATCATCAACAACGTCCCCACAAGACATCATTAGCATTTCGTCCATACAAGACGACAACGTCCATACAAAATGACCACATCCATACAAGACGTCATTTGCATTTCATCCATACAAGACGATGTACCATCATTACATCGCATACACGATTGACTACAATCGTAACACAAAATTCACATTCTTACGTAATCTTTTTTATATCATTTTGTTTTAACAGTTATACACTAATTCTTCTTGAGCTTTAGCGTGCAGATACCGTAATTTGTAGGAGCGTAGCACAACGTGGACCTACCTCTTACACATCGAATTGAGGCAAATTTTGTTGGGGGGTCAAGCTACCCAACAAAAGGCAAAGGCGATCTCGGACGTCGATCCACTATCTTCAGCATCCCACAACCTAATAACCCAGTGTCATCATTTGACACTAGGACAATTTTGAATCCACATCAGTGTTGCCTTTAAGAGTGTCACCACAGTAACTCAGTGTCATCATAATTCGATACTGGGATAAATTTTAAATCTGCGTCAGCCCCACCTTTAGTTTTCAGACACCAACAACCCAGTGTTAGTTTCTATCACCACGACTCAATGTCATCATAATTCGACACTAGGACAAATTTTTGAATCGGCATTTGTCCTTACTTTTCTTAATCTTTGTGCTAATTCCGATGATCGAGACAAAATTGGCTATAAGTCAACGTCTTTGTCTGAAGACTCTTTCATCTTCTCCATACAAAGAGGGACAATTGTTGACACCCAATTTTGTCCCTCCCTTTCGATTAATAATCAATAAATTGAACTAATTTTTTAACACCACAAAATAATTTTAATAATAACAATACACGCATATACACACATAAATAAATAATTTAATAATGGTGTCACATTAAGCATTTCTTAAATATCATATACGAATTTATTAATACTCAAAACAATTTCATAAATATTATTTATCATATTATAATTTAAACCCCACTTCCATTTTTACTAAACTAAAATCTAACACCTAAAACTAGATCCCTTAAACTCTACCCAACAAAATAAAATGCCCTAGCCCAAAATAAAATCTGAAATTGCAAAGCCCATATTTCCCAAAACCCACAGCCAATATCCAACTAGTCCAACTCCTTGTCTTCCTCACATTCTCCATACAAAACAAAAGTTAACCTAAAGAATAAAATTCACCGCACCTCACAAACTTACCAAAACAAAGTCAGTGAAAATCATCCAAAGTCTGTACCAAATCGCACCAAATTCCATACCAAAATCGTATCCAAATTCGACACCAAGAACTTACCATAAAATCTATCTCCCATCTTGGTAAGAATCGTCCTAAAATCAGTCACAAATCATATGGAAATTGCAACAAATCAAATCCCTAATCTGTACATAATAACAATTTACCATAACCGAAATTATGACCAGAAAATCTTTACCATAATCGCCCACAAACTCGCACCAAAGCTGTAACCAAATCCTCCCAAAATTAACACCAATAAATCGTACCAAATCAGTCCAAAATGGTCTCAATCTTATCAAGTTCAAAAGTCGGATTGAGGCTATATAAATAGATCGAAAACCAGACATCTTTTTTCATCCGGGGAGAGAGGAGTGACGAGGGAAAAACGAAAAGGAACCCCAAACTTTACTCTCTGGCAAATCAAATTTTAGAGCACAAAGCTTGGGTTTTATTTTTAGAAAATCACCCAAACGGTTCATCCCTTTCGAATTGCATAAAGCACAAACTCTTCTAGTGTCGTCGACGTTCGAAACGCTGCCTCAGTTCGCTACCCAAAAAATGTGACTTTGTCGCCTTCCAAACTTTCAGTCGATTTACATTATATGATCTGAATAGTGTTTGTTACTTGTCGAATATGTTTGATATAGTGTAATTTGTCATTTAAGTATGTTAACTAATTTGAGATGTGTTTAAAGATCGTTATTTGACATCTGTACATGTATCTCGTGCCTGTCCCCTGTCTATACACTATTTTGATCCATAATTTTTCATATAACTGATAGCCTAATTTCATCGATATCGTTCTGGTTTTTTGGGAAATTTGAGCAGTGGCTTATGTGCATTATTCTTGATTAGTTATGTTGAATTTAAGACTTCTACGGTGAACATCTTGAATCCTAAAGTGTGTATGTTAGTTCCATCCGTTCCAAGGCCCCTGAGTCATAGTTTAAATTTATGAAGCCATCTATGCATTGCATCAAATTATTTATGTGTGCACTTGTATAGTTCATATCATTCACTGCTATGTCATGTACCCTTTTATAGGTATTACGCCCGATTAAGTGCTTTGTCGGCCATTTAGTCCAAGTTAATACGCATAAATAACCCCTTAATCCTATATGATTTCATAGCCCCTCAATATTCTAGGTTTGTAGTTTTGTTAGCATAAGTGTCCTCCCCTACATTCTAACTGAAGTTTTATTATCTAGTCTCAAGTTTTAAATTATATACTTAGGGGGGTATAATAGCTAACAGTCCTGCGTGATCTTTAAGTTTGGAGCCTGTTTGAATGGTCTATTTGTGTTTTAACCTAATGAGCCTAGTAACAAAGATATTATTTGTGCTAGTATGCCAAGCGATTAATAATATTCTTACTACATAATCATGTAGAATCCACGAGGGTTAGATCACCCAGTTAAATATTTGATAAAGAATGGATATCTATTTGGCCGCTTTCCAGTTATCTGCTAAATAAATTCAGCACCTAATCACATTATATTGGGTTAATTCTAGCCTGATAGGATGGATGTATCGCAGCTTGATATTTGTTGCCCTTTTTTTGTGTCAAAATAAATAGTGAACGACATGCTGGTAGTTTGGATCTGGCCCCTGCTTGTTGTCTTCTGCCTCGTGTCTTATCTTGGGGCATGCCCATTTATTTGGCCGTTTTAATGGAATTGATCACATATATGTTTGAGTTGCTTTCATTTATATGTTGTTCGATGGGCACTTACTAATCCTTATCTTTTCTTATTTTACATGAAATGCAATGCATGAGAGAAAATGAAGAGTTTCATCGCGAGACTCATCATGAGCCACTCCAAATGAAGACCCGCATCCATGTTCATCCGCATTCTCGCTTCAAGAATTCCAAAATAAAATAGGACAAAATGACGTCGTCATCCATTCCAATTCCTTTTTACTCTCTTAATCTCCCTCCCTCATTTCGTGTCTTTTATTTTATTATTTGTAATCTAACTTTGTAATTAATAGGAGACATAGAATAATTAGTCTTTGTATAATTGAATTAGGCGGGTGGTTTTAAATTCAGAAATGCACTTCTAATTACTTATTTTAGGGCTTGTCATGCATGTCTAAACTCTTTGCCAAATAATTTAATTTGCATATCTAATCATGAAATTAATGCATCGTAAAAGAATTAATTTTCTCCAAAACTCTTATTTAACATTATATAGAAATTTTATTGTGCATAATAAGAATTATCTTAAGCATTTTTGTATATCATGTTACACGTATGTTAAGCAGGATTAATTTAGCAAGTGCATATATTTAGTCCATAAATTAACTTTTCATCATTTATTTTATAAATATTATAAATGCATACTTTCAAACTTTTATAGTATTAGCCTTATAAATCTTTTATCAAGATGCATCCTTTTATAAAACGCTTGCATCATTTTTCTCTTCAAAACATGCATTGCACTCTTAGCATAATAATAACATAGGTTTGAACGGACAACCGCAAGTTAGCGGATCTTAGAGGATGCCTAACCCCTTCCCTCTAGATTAATAAAGAACTCTTGCCCAGAATCTCATTAAGTTTAGCAGACCATTTAAATGGAGTTAATGTTAACTTTACTTAGTTAACACTTAGGTGTCCTAATTCACTCAAACTAATTAGGTGGCGACTCCGCGAACCCTTTAACACTTTAGCATCCATGTTAGCATTTTAGCACCCCTTTAACAACTTTTTACATTTTGTATTTCTAACATTTTAAAGCAGGAATGTCGCGGTCGAAAAAGGGCGTGACAGGTGCTACCCGCCACATTTTTTCCAATAAAGATGCCTTCTCCACGTATACACCAGTCACAGACAAGAAGTTGTTCATGGGTAACAACGCTTCTTCAGAAGTGCTGGGGGTAGGAAAGGTGGTCCTGAAGATGACGTCCGGGAAGGAGCTGACTCTGAAGGAAGTGATGCATGTCCCAGAAGTTTCTGGACCACTGTTAGTGAATGCTGGTTTTCAGCTAGTGTTTGAGTCTAACAAGTTTGTAATCACTAAAAATGGAATATTTGTAGGAAGAGGCTTCGTCTGTAAAATCCTCTTTAAGATTAATGTTTCATCTCTAATGGCTACACCTATTATTAATAAAATTGAGTCTTCTACTTATTTGCTTGAGTCTTTTAATTTATGGCATCATAGATTATGACATGTAAACTATCAATCTATCAAAAGGTTGGTAAATATGGAGTTGTTGCCTTCTATCGACGTAAACCCTCAACGTAAGTGTCAGGTGTGCGTAGAGACAAAACTTTCAAAGAGTTCCTTTAGATCCGTCGAAAGGGAAACCGCTCCTCTAGAACTCATACACACGGATATATGTGATTTGAAGTTTGCACAAATTAGAGGGGGGAGCAAGTACTTTGTGACCTTCATAGATGATAGCACAAAGTATTGCTACCTTTACTTACTAAAAAGTAAAGATGAAGTCTTTGAAGCATTCAAACGTTACAAAGCAGAAGTTGAAAACCAACTAAGCGGACGGATTAAATCAATATGTAGCGATAGAGGGGGAGAATATGTAGCGCCTTTTGAAGAACTCTGTGCTCAATCGGGCATTTTCCATCAAACGACGACTCCTTACTCACATCAATCAAACGGGGTTGTTGAACGCAAGAACCGTACGTTAAAGGAAATAATGAACGCATTACTCATCAATTCAGGCTTTCCCCAAGAAATGTGAGGAGAAGTTGTCCTTACCGCTTGCAAGATTCTTAATAGAGTTCCTCATAAGGGCAAGGACAAAACTCCATACGAGTTATGGAAAGGAATAAAACCCAACTACAAATACTTTAAAGTTTGGAGTTGTCTGGCAAAGGTTAAAGTACCTACGCCAAAGCAGGTCAAAATTGGACCTAAGACTGTAGATTTCATATTCATTGGATATGCAAGTAACAATAGTGCTTATCGCTTCATATTGCATAAGTCAGATGTACCCGACATTCATGTGGATATAATTATGGAATCAAAGAATGCTAGATTCTTTGAGGACTCGTTTCCTAGAAAGGAAAGAGACATAACTTCTCTCAAACGAAGTTATGATCAAACCTCACAAGATTCAGGAGTCATTGACTGTCCGGATCTAAACGGTTCAGATCCAGCGAACTCCGAAGTAGCTGATTATCCGGAATCCAGTATTCCAGATTCTCAGGACTTGGAGGGTCCAGAGATGGAACCAAGACGAAGCAAAAGGTTCAGGCAAGATAAGTCCTTCGGTCCAGATTTTGTAGCTTATATGGTTTATGACGAACCACGGACAATCGCTGAAACATTGTCAACTTCAGAAACACCGCTCTGGAAAGAAGCTATAGAAAGTGAGATAGAATCCATCTTGCACAACCACACTTGGGAGTTGGTTGATATTCCTCCGGAAAACAAGCTGTTGGGTTGTAAATGGATACTCAAATGGATGTTAAGAGCAGATGGTTCTATAGACAAATACAAGTCCAGGTTGGTAGTCAAAGGCTATCGACAAAAGGTGGATATTGATTATTTTGACACATATTCTCCGATGTCTAGGATGACATCCATATGTATATTCATTGCTATCACCGCCTTGCATGATCTAGAAATACACCAAATGGATGTCAAGATTGTCTTCTTAAATGATGATTTGGAAGAAAAAATATATATGGACCAACCCGAGGGGTATGTGGCTCCTGGACAAGAGACGAAAGTTTGTCGGCTTGTCAAATCAATGTACGGGCTAAAACAGGCCCCAAAGCAATGACACGAGAAATTTGATAATACTCTATTATCGAAGGGATTCACCATTAATGAGTGTGACTAATGTGTCTACACGAAAGGAGATCCGACTCGTTTGTAATGATCTGCCTTTACGTAGATGACATGTTGATCATAGGTAGCAGTCATAGGATAATCCTAGAGACTAAGAACATGCTGAAACATTGTTTTGACATGAAAGATATGAGTATCGCATATGTCATCTTAGGGATCAAGATCTCTAAGACGTCTAACGGACTGGTCTTATCGCAATCTCATTACATCCAGGATGTGCTGAAGAAATTTGAGGTTTTCGACAGTTCGCCAATAATGACACCACTGGATGTGAATCAAATGATTGATAAACATTTTAGTGCACCCATACGTCTGGAGCGATACGCGCATGTGATTGGTAGTCTGATGTATATCACAAACTGCACTCGAACTGATATCGCTTACGCAGTCAACAAGTTGGTGAGGTTCACCCGCAATCCGAGTGATGATCACTAGAAAGCGTTAAATCGGGTACTAAGATACATGAAACACACACAAACTTACGTGTTACATTATTCGAGATATCCAGTTGTACTAGAGAGGTACAGTGATGCAAACTGAATATCTGGTATAGAGAACACCAAGTCCACCAGTGAGTATATATTTATAATTGGTGGTGGGGCTGTGTCTTGGAAATCCTCTAAGCAAACTTGCATCGTCCGATCCACGATGGAGTCGGAGTTTATCACTTTAGACAAAGCATGAGAAGACGTTGAGTGACTTCATGACTTCTTAGAGGATATCCCATGTTGGGATAAACCCGTACCTTCTGTAATGATCCACTGCGACAGCCAGTCGGCTCTAGGAAGGGCATAGAGTTCTATGTACAACGTCAAATCTCATCACATCAGACGGAGACATAAGACCGTTCGGCAGCTGATCACCACTAATATTATTTCTATTGATTACATTAAATCAAAGGAAAACATAGCAAATCCCTTGATGAAGGGAATGTCGTGCCCGTTTTGACCGGAGGTCTGAACGGTGCTGCAACGTTGCTCTTTGACGCGGTTTCCTGGATTGAGCAAAATGCTAATATTGAGGAGTCACCACCTAATTATTTAAGTGAATTAGGACACTAAAAATGATCTCCATATAATGGTCTGTGAAATTAATGATATTCTAGATCAGAGTTCTTTATTATCCTAAAGGGAAGGAGTTATGCATCCTTTAAGATCCGCTAACTTGCGATTATCCGATCAAACCTAGGTTAATTATTTATCAACTTTAAAAAAAATTAATGAAAAAGAATGTTTGAAATTATTGCGGACCTAAAAATAAATAAACTAGCGGTTTCTGATTTTAATCTATTTTTTTAATTATTGATTCTACATCTACCTATTCTAAACATTTTCAATAATTACAATTAAAATAAAATGCAATACGGAATAGAAATAAAACTAAAATACAACAACAAAATTAAAACGCCTAGAGCATCTTCTTTTCTTCTTTAGCCCTTTTTAGGGCATTCCGCACGAGATGTATCTTCGTGTACCTGTATAAACACTTAGTAAAAGTATTAGTAATGAAATAAATAATTATCAAACAATGAAAAGAATTAATAAGTAAATCAAAAGTAAAACACGTCTTTTGTACAGGGGAGGCTTTGGAAATCAGACGTAGATTTCTTCATCGGCCAATCAAATGTAGTATCTGATCAAATCAGTAGGATTTTATCAGGTGTAGCAATCCGTTCATTTTAAAAATGCAGCTAGTAGAATTAGTAGTCACTTATTCGGAGGAATAGTTTTCAGACCGGTATCAAGTACCCATATACTTTCAAGTATTGAATGAATCAGATGCCACCAAGTCTACTATAGTAGAGTTGGAACAGATTGCACCAAGACCACCCAGATAATTTATGAGCAATGCTTTTCTTTTTAGTTCCTCCAAAAAAGAATGATAAATTTATATATTTAAAAATAATTTATTAAAATTTTAATGAAATGATTTACAGTCACACAAATATATATGACTTGTTTTAGATCACAAATTTCAAAAGTTTTTTTTCTTAAATTTCGTGTCTAATCAAACTATATCACATAAATTGAGACGGAAAAAATAACAAAAAAATACTTATCTTTAAATTATAAAAATATTGGATATTAATCCATCCAACAACAACAACATATTCATCGAAATCTCACAAAACGGGAAAAACATTTTAAAAGTTCCAATAAGGGTATCTCTTAAGGAAGCTCCAATAATACAAACTCAATTTATTATACTTGAATACATTTGGCTCATTTGAAAAGTTGACAAAAATTTACCAAATTTACAAGAATATTAATGGTATGCATCGTAATAAAGAGATAACAGAGGGGTATAAATGTTTGTCATAAATACGGGGCCATCTTAATATTAAATAAAGAAAATGGTTTTTTTGTCCAACCAGAAATAGTACACCCGCAGTTACATGGAAGTACAACTTCTCTAAAGTAGATACAGTTTGAAATTCCTTATATACCCTCGGCTAGAAGCAGGCATGTCGACGAAGAGCAGCTCTTATATATAGTAGTAATTAAAGACATAACTCATGAACAAATAAAAGAAAAGGAATGGACATTGGTGTATTTAAGACAATTGAAATGTGAATTCTAACTTTTTTAATATTACAAATAAACAGAAAAATATGAAAAGAATGGTAAAAAAAAGAGAAAAAAAGAAATACTTTCTTGGTGAAAAAAGAGGTGCCATATCACCTAATATATGTCCAGCTTTAATATATATATAGAGAATATATATATATATATATATATATATATATATATAGAAGAATATATGAAGAATTTGATTGATCAATTTAGTAAAGATGAAAAAACAAAGGCTCCTTTTTCTTCAAAATTTGATGAAATTCTTTCAGAGTTCTAGAGTTCTTCCTCACTTAGGATACTAAGGGAAAGTAGGCATATTCTGATTCCTTTGCTTTTGGTGTGATTGAAGCTAGACATGATTTTTTGACAGGTTTATGACCTATGTTCTGGTACCTGAAAGATTCAATCAATTTGAACCGCTCACATCATAATAATAATAGCGTAAAGATCGTAAGTCGGGGGCGGTCATAACATAAGGCTATTACTTTCACATCTCTCTTTATAGATAGAGAGAGATCCGCTGCATGAGCAATCCGACTGTGTCTTACATGTGCTTTATATTCTGCACACAATACCTCAACTTATCTATGTCTAACTTTATATTATATATAAATATAGATATATAAATATCGATATAAATATAGATGATTAGTATACATAAAATTGACAACTTTACTAGTACTCCAATTATTAAAGAACAAATTGAGTTTCGTCATCGAAAATAGTTATTATTTTTTTCTCAAAAAGATTGACACTTTTCATTTTCGAGAGTTAAATTTTGACCGTATGTTAGAACATAAATTTTTTAAAATAAAATTTATATATTTAAAAACTACATAAAAATACTATAAGTATCATAATTAATAATTTAAAAGATATTAAAAAAATTTAACTATCGAAAAGTATCACGTAAAAGGGAGTGTGCCGACAGTCTCACATGCCGACACGTTCACAACATTGTCTCCACGTTTGTATCAACACCAAATTATCCAATTTCTTCACTTCTTTTTCTTCTTCATTCTTCCTCTCTTTCTTTCTTTTTAGCCTTATCCAAATAAAGTTGTACTACTAGTATTTATACAGCCAAGGGAGAGAATCTCCAGATATTGTACAACTAGTTTGCCATTTGCTTTTTCTTGATTCCTTCTTCTATCCCTATATATATTAAGAATGGCAGAAGCTCAACCTCAAGCAGAACCAACTGTTACTTCGAATTCTCCTGCCATGGCTGCCCCTACCAAACCTGATGATTCTAAAGCTCTTGCTACTGTTTCTCCACCAAGTAAATCACTCAATTCTCTCTTCTCCTAATGTCGAAATTTGTGATTTTTAACTCATTCTCATCGAACCAGCTCAGCTCAGGAAAAACAAATGTTGGAAAACAGGTCTATAATAGACCACGCTGGAAAACTTTTTTCTGCGTGAAAACAAAAACTATTTAGTTTTTTAGCGAATGAACATTTGTTTGTGGGAAAATAGAGATTTGTGATTGTTCGAATTGTTACTGTTTGTTCCTGTAAAATTATGACTTTTTCTGTACTATCCCTATAAATCTTTTGATGTATCTTATCTATTTCATTCTTTGATTGTTAAATATTTGGTCTCAACCACTATATTCTCCGTATGTTGCTATTCATTTCATTCTTTGATTGTGTTACATATTTTGGCTAAACAACTATATTCTCCCAATTGTTTTTATTTTGCTTGTAGAAGTTTGATAATAAGCACAAGTTTGAAGTTTTTGTTGGACATGAATATCTGAAGACCACAAAGTATCCAAAGATAAACTTGTTTACTCCCCGTTATTCCTAATTCTGTTTTAGGTCATTTTTTAAGCTAACAGCCTCCGTCCTGTCCTGTGTTTACACCAAACTACATGGTTAATTAATCACGACTAATATATTGAGGTAAAAATATATATTGATTAGTCATGGTTTGATGATAGAGCTGTAGGTAAATTAAAGAAAGTTATGTTATGATTTATTCATTGATTTGGTGTAAATACCGTGTTCCGGTAAGTTTTTTCTAACCAGGTCCACCAGCTATCCAATAAAAGAATGGGAAGAAATTATTGATTTGTTTTAACTTGGATTACTGCTTAGGCCTCCTGATTGGGGTTGTGGTATCTAATTCTATTATTGTTCCTATCTTGCTGGACTCAACTAACCTTGTTGCCTTTATACTGCCAGCAACTTTTGAATCATTAGGTACAACATTTCTCCCTTACTTTTGACTAATAAATAAATAAATACATCTGTATGATTAGATGCCCAGCTTAATTAGTGGATGACCACTCTGGTTTAACTTTCATCAAGATAATTAGTGGACAGGCCCTATGGAAATCATTGGTAGATAACGACTGTAGTAAAGGCGGGTAGCAGGTACATACAGTAGAGTTGCTCAGTACCCGCACTAGTAGGAGATAGCAGTAGCAGGTACGAGGTGGAATAGTAGAGGCGCACACAAAAGGACTCAGAAAACTACCTTCATTTAAAAAAAAGAAGTCGACTAATAGTATGACAAAGTCTTGTAATGCTGAAAATTGTGAGACATTTCAAACAGCGTTTTCGTGTGGACAACATAGCACAAACAGATTATTGGTGTTAACTTGGCTGATCACCTACTTGAGTTCTGTGATTTTTGTAAATAATTTCTGATTGCAACAAGAGAAAGCACAATTTTGAGTTGCTTGTATCTTGAGGGAAATATTCTCTGTCTTATGATATGTTCTCATTGCTGATTTTGGCAGAGCCTGATCCTTCAACAAAGAAAAGTTCAAAGGGATCCCTAGACAGAGGTATGCACCAATATAAGTTCTTTAAACTTTTCAAAGTGTAAGGAATGTGCTTATGTTGCATATTGCAATATTGTCAAGAAAAGTTTATGTTCTCAATGAAACAACTTTTCTGTTTTAACATTCATTAGCTTGGCTTAGGCAACTTCGGTTGGAGTTTTCCTGTTATGTGACAAAATACAGCGAAAGAGTCTATCAGAGTCTGTCACATCTCAGTAGTTTAACAAGTTCTTTATTTCTTATTTTTTTCTCCAGATGTTGCTCTGGCAAACCTTGAAACAGAGAAAAGGAATTCTTATATCAAGGCATGGGAAGAAAGTGAAAAAAGCAAGGTGGACAACAAGTAAGATTTCTAACTTTCTCTATTATTCAGGCATCATCATAGGGTTGATCTTCTTTCTTTCTTTTATTTGAGCACAAGAAAATTGTACAGTCCAAGACTTCATTGCCTATATGGAGATCTCATCACTTCTTAATTGAGTTCTTTTTAATTTTTTTTTTTTAAATGTAGATAAAAGATCTTCACGTGCAACATTCTTTTGTGGTAACTTAATGCATATTTATCATTTTATTGTTATCTTAAACATGTTAACCTCGTGTTCTTGTCCATCTGTTTTGTGTCAAAGCGTCAACATTTCTATCAATATTAATTACTAGTGTAAAAAAGGGCAGCCCGGTGCACTAAGCTCCCGCTATGCGCGGGATCCGGGGAAGGGCTGGACCACAAGGGTCTATTGTACGCAGCCTTATCTCAATATTAATTACTAATGTAAAGAACCTATAAAATGTTCTAAATCGTATGTCTGACATTGATATACAATTCATCTACACTTAAAAAGTTATTTGCCAATTCAATTACCTAAATCATCTTCATCTTGCCTTATGATTGGATAGGGCCCAAAAGAAGCTCTCTGCAGTTCTAACATGGGAGAACACCAAGAAAGCAAATATTGAAGCTAAACTGAAGAAGCTTGAGGTAACCAGGCTCAAAATGTAGCATACATGCTTCTTCAATAATCGTGAACTTGAGGACAATCTCTCAAATACACATGTTGATGTTGTTGACCCGTTTTTCTTTTCTTTGCTGATTCCTCTCAATGAAATTTTCCATGTTGCACTAAGTTACTTACGGATGTATGCATGCGGTCCGGGAACACTTTGGGGTGAACACCCATCCGAACAAGTAGGGTCGGGAAGATTCAGCTTACCTGCCATTACTGTATGGAATTCGCTGGCGACGATGTAAACCTTATTCGCTTATTCCAATGAAGCCTTTCCGGGGCAGCATTAGACTGGCTTACCAACCTTCCGGCCGAATCAATTTCAACATTCGCTGAGTTGGCCGACAAGTTTATCTTTGCAACATTGTTTCATGAAATACTCCGCATTCTGGCTGCGAGCTATGTTGTCATCCAAAGACTTTTATTTCCTTAAGCATATCGAGAAACCTTAGTGGCAGCACAGCTAAACTGGTTTTTGTCGCCCATTTTGACCAAAAAATGGGTAAAAGGATGCGACGGTCCATGTGGTTGAGTTGTTTAAATATCATTGAGGATTCAAGGCACGAAAGTGCTTTCTTCCATATAAATATTTTATGATGTTGATAACCTTGTGCAAATTTTGCAGGAACAACTAGAGCAAAAGAAAGCAGAATATGCAGAGAAGATTAAAAATAGAGTAGCCGCAGTTCACAAGGAGGCAGACGAAAAGAGAGCTATGGTTGAAGCTATACGGGGAGAAGAACTTCTTAAAGCAGAGGAGATGGCCGCCAAGTATCGTGCTACGGGACAAGCTCCTAAGAAGTTGATTGGTTGCCTTGGATGTTGAAGCTATGAAATGTTTCACTCCTTGGTGAAGTTTCGCGTGTGTTGCTCTTTTATTGGGTGTTCCAAATCTGTCGAGCTTTCCTAGTTTAAGAAAAGCAGTCATGAAGGTTTTAAGTGTCATTATAATGATAAATTCTACTTCAGAAGTTCTTCTAGTACTTCATACTGAATGTGAGACAGTGTATAAAAAGTTTGGAAGCTCCAATGAGTTGAAATGTTGTCAAGAACACTTGGTGTTCCTAATTGTCTGGCACTAATAAACTTCAGAAGTTTCTACTAATACTTCTCCTGTTTGCTTTGCTATTCAGGTTGGAACCAAAAAAATAAACTGTAATATGTAAGCACGACTTATAGAAACAAAACATAGACCTGAATTTCTAGACATTTCAGCTAAAAATGTCATGCATGATAGCACTATTGCTTTTGACACTAATATATAGAGGTGAACTACAGTCTTTTCCCCTGATGGAGCTGAGATACTCCTATTGCTATGCCATTAATATATAGTAGAGTTATAATATGTGTTCTTCACACAGCTGGAACTACTAAAACAACCAGCAGCAAAAAAAATCAGAATCCACTAATCACAGAAAGCACCCTGCATATTCTGCTTTAGGGCAGATCAATGAGCTTTCACTCAAAAAGGGATACAAGCTATAGGAATCATCGTGTCCTAGAAAGCTCATGTCATTGTTACTGGGGAAATCCAAAAGAAGTTGCAATGCTGATTCAGATGAATCCTCCATGGCATCGGAGCTAGAAGTGTCTGATCCTTGCAAGAAATCTTCAGGATATAGTTGGCCAATCTTCCACTCCGTATATTCATTTTGGTTGCTCCCTGTAACACTGAGCTCAACCTTAGTCGTAATGCCTGAAGCTGATCCATACTTTGAACACGAAGATGCTTGAGAGGCTGGACTTTGACAAGCAGTTTTTTCTCCTTTCTTGAAATTCCTAAATGTCTCTCCTATCTCTGAGTTCCATATGCGCAAAAAATAGTCAGTCTCAGACCTCCCGACTGATGCTGGAACCAAGAATTGGGACTCTCTGGAAAAACGAGCCTCAGCTTCGAGCCTAGCACTTTCCCATTGTGCCAAGTGATGGGCTGAAGGTGATGTAGCTGGTCTTCTCATCAGTCCATGTTCATGAGTTTGAGGATCAATGCCCATGGAAAGCAGGCGCTTTTTCAGGTGAGTATTCCAGAGATTTTTTATCTCATTGTCTGTCCTTCCAGGTAGTTGTGAAGCAATTGCGGCCCATCTAGATGAACTTAGTAATTATTATTTATAGTTATTGAAGTATAAATGCTGCTTACAGGTTTTTTCAATTAGGTAAAGGAATGAGAAATACTGGAAATTGAGCATGCAGCTACAAAAGACAAAACAACATCATGCAAAAGAAAGGTAACCTGTTTCCAAGAATGCCATGTAACTGTATGACAAGCTTCTGTTCTTCGGGGCTGAAAGGACCCCGTTTGATGTCTGGCCTTAGATAATTCGTCCATCTAAGACGACAACTTTTCCCACAGCGGAGAAGACCTGTCAGTGAAAAATTGCAAAATGGATCTTCATAAACAAGTCATTGTAACACAAGTCTTTACATTCAATGCCTGTGAGTTCAGTAAGAGAATTCTAACTTACCTACCAAAAGAGGAAAACAGTAAACAAAAATCAGGCAAAACGAAATAGATTATCTATGAGATTATGATACCATAGAGACCGATGTTGCCATTGTATTCTAAGAACTATGGTGTTAGGCAGACAACTGTAATTTTGTAACTAGGCTGGACAGTGAACCAGCACGCTGACGAGGGTAGTTCACTCAGATAACATGTGGCACCAACATAGACCATTGACTCATTTTTACACCAAAAGGATATGTGGTAAGCTAAATATTTAGTCATGTCTTTCAGTAAATCATCGATGAGCCCAACATTATTAGTGCACACATGGAGAAGAGAAACAAAAGAAAAACAGAAATTCGTACTTCATAGGCACAACTTATGAGCTGGAGACCTTCAAATGAGAACTGTGACAAAAGAATAGCGGAGGCCCTAAACAAGGGACAATTCCCAATAGTTTTACTTCTTTACTGACATTCCAAGTAGACATGAAGTAAAGAGAAAAAGAGAGGATCTCCGGAAACAAAATTTTAACTATTTTGCTGATTAGATATAAAAGTAGAGCAGCACTAAAGTTTGAAGCCAATGGAATGAAAGGGGTAATTTATGTCATATTGTAAAACAGAAAAATAAGCTCAAGAGTTAAAAGAAATTCTTTAAGAAAAAAAAAGAAGAATCACCTTTCCATAATAGTATCACATGAAAGTTGGAAGAACATTAATGCTCATGAAGGGTAAAATCTAATACAGTAGTAACTAGTTTCACTCTCCCCTCTTGTTCCATTCCCAACCAAAAGAAGGAAAGAATCCTGCTCCTTCTGCTCATCTCAAACACAGATAGTATCCCCTTTCCATTTCCCTTCTTTTTTACATTACATAAATGAAATTTATGTCATTGTAGAGTTCACCAGGCCAATGAAACTAAAAAAATTCAGTCAAAGATATACAACTAGATGACTGGTAAATGAAAATTGTTGTGATTATACTGCATGAAAAAAAGCACATGGCTGCAATCCAAACTAATCCCCTTTTACTCATGAGGTGGGGGGGCAAGTGGTTAAATGCTATATTGCTCGAACTCTTCAAAAAATGACAACTGGTGCAATCCTCCAAAAGTAGTACATTCTAGAGGACCCGACATGGGGGTGTAATATTTTGGAGAGTTCGAGCAAGATAGGCTAAAAGAACATGGAACTTGAGTCTTCAATGTGAGCTAAAAAATAGAAAACAGAAAGAGAAGAGTGGTGAAACCTGCAAGTTTTGGGAGAGAACGCCAGCTACCATGACCATTCTTCTTGATAAATTCAACAAGCTTCTCATCTTCTTCAGTTGTCCATGGTCCTTTCTTCAGACCATTCTTATCACAACATGGTGTTCTCCCCATTCCCTCTCCCAAACACATGCACACACACTCACACACTAACTCCCTCAATGATCAAGAAAAGTCAAGTCTTTAACTTTAAGCAAACAAAGATAGAGTCTTCCTAGGAGAGTGAATAGTAGTAAACAGAAGAAAATTGACCTATCAAATGTAGCACAGTACAGACTTGTAGAGTGTAAATATCAGCGAGTCCATAGCCAGCTACACATTAAATGCCATGATATGATGTGTGCTTAGACAAATACTACTACTGTTCCTAGCATTGCATAAATGTGTCCATAAAAAAAAAATAGGAGGAAAAATTGAATGACTGACGTAATACACCAAGAAAGTTGCATTAAATGCATGCCTCTTCCTACCCCTTTTCAAATTCTTGAGGTTTTGGCTATTCAATTTGATCATATAATATAACTCCTATATGGTACTACTATTAGGCAGAGTAAGTTTCCGGGGTCAAAGGCAGTGAGGAGAGAAAACCACAGTGAAAGAGAGGATCCCATCTTATAATAATGCAATGTGAGCAATAGCCAAAGGTCCTAGTTTAAGTGACAAAAGTTGTCTTGGGACTTAGATGATAGGTTCGAGTCCTATGCCATGCAAATTAAGTCTAATATTTAAGTGGATAAGAATTTTGAAGAATATGATTAGTTATAAAGATTGATTCCAGATAAATTTCTCGATCATCAAAAAAATATAAAAAGATAATGCAATGAGAAATCAAAGTTAAGCAATTGGGCAACACTAGTACTAACTGTCTGAATAGATAAATTTTATGATTTTTTTTCTTTTGATAACGTAATAATTTTATTAAAAAGGAAAATTAACACAAAAGAAGCACATATATACAAAAAAAACATGCCAAGAAGTAAAAAAACTATAAGAAGTATGAGTTTTTAAATGACTAGTGACTTTCAATTCAACCGACCGAGCCCGGCCTCTCACCTTTCGGTTCATTGCAAGGAAAGAGTCAAAAGAAAAAAAGAACCTCACGAGCACACAAAAAAAAGAAACTCTTCAATTATACAACATTCATCTCAAACATTTTCAAAAACTCTCTTATTTCTTTCTTTCAAAATCAACCCACATAAAAGTTGAAGGAGTTACATTCCATGCCGTATGTCTTCTCTTCCACAGTTCACAACTCCTACTAAAAATTAACTCTTTCATAATCTCTGGCATACGTCAAGGTATTCCAAACCAACACAATAACCTCAAGACTACCCGCTACCCCCACAGGCAAAGAGAAGGTGATCAATATCTTCACCCAAGCCCTTACACATAAAACACCAACTAACGCAATTCCCCTCTTCCTCAAATTCTCAACGGACGATATTACCCCTCTTGTTGCTAATCAAGTTAAAAAACATATCTTTGTCGATATCATAGGAATCCAAGTTTCACTTGTGCGTGTGATATAATAAAAGTAAGGAAACAAGGAAATTAACAAGAAAAGGAAAAGGATAACTACATTAACACAAGATCTAACACAATTTGGCGACTAAAGCTCTAATTAGTTAAAATCTCCAAATTAGTATTAAAATCTGAAAGAATTAATCTCTTGATTATTCTTATTGATTGAAGACATGTATATGCAAGTTATAATAAGAGAATCATATTCCTACTTTACATCTAAAATTTTATTCTATAAGGAGACTAACTATACAATTATAGTAATATTACAATAGTAATTAAGATACAAAACTAATTCAAATATATACCAAATATACAAATCCGAACAATCGCTCACGGACAAGAGCGCATGTGTCCTAGGCCATGCACGAAGGGTATTTTCGGACATCTTAACACACCCCGCACATAGCGGGCGGTCTTAGACTAAATCTGTCTAAAATCTTCAAAAGGATGAGGAAGACCGCTGTAAAGATGTTTTATGATATCTGGAAGGGACATTGCAGACACGTACTTGTCCTTTAGCTACCTTCTCTCGAACAAAGTGAATATCCATCTCTATGTGTTTAGTACGGTGCCGAATCAGATTATCGTAAAGGTAGATGACACTTATATTATCACAATACACCGGTAGCCTTTTCAATAGACAACGAGCTCTACAAGAGATTATGTAACCAACACGACTCGAAACCACATTGGCTATCCTCTATACTCTCGCGTGACTTGAACGTGAAAGCGTGGATTGACGCCGATGCACTGAGACCAAATTGTTACCTAAAAACATGCGATAGCGGTGACGTGGAAGCTGCGTGTCGTGACAACCACCCCAACTCAGGAGACTAGTGTAGACGCGTCGGCGAAGGATACAAATGCAAGTCATACTCGTGTTCCTGAATGTACATAAGAATGCGTTTGAGCGCATTCATATGTTCAACTCTGGATCATGCGTAAACAAACACACCGCCAGACGCGTATGTAATATCGGTCGCGCGTGAGCGTCGGCGGCGCCTGCAAGACTACGATAACGGGTCAGATCCTCATAGGGAGAGCCAGCTGCATCACCCAACTTGGGTTTAGTATCATCTGGAGTAGAAGTGGACTTACAGGATGACATCTCAGCCCTCTCAATGATCTCTGATGCATACTTCCTCTGTGATAAGAACAATCCACCTGCATGACGAGTTACAGCAATCCCCAAAAAGTAACTCAATGGGCCCAAGTCCTTTATGACAAACTCAGAACTGAGCATTGCCATAATAGACTTTCGCAAAGCATATCAGTCAAGATAATATCATCAACATATAATAGAATATAAGCCATGGAAGATCCCTGACGGTATATGAATAATGAGTTATCAGACCTGCTGTGAGATAAATCCATAGTCGAAACATAGTCAGCAAACCTCTTATACCATGCCCGTGGAGATTGCTTAAGGCCATACAAGCACTTTCTCAATAAACAGACATGATTAGGATATCTAGTATCCCTAAACCCCAAGGATGATGCATATACACTGTCTCATGAAGATCATCATGTAGGAAAACATTCTTCACATCTAGCTGATGAATGGGCCATGATTTCGAAAGAGTCAAGCTGAGAACAGTACGAATAGTAGTCGACTTGATCACCGGGCTAAATGTCTCACCACAATCCACATCAACCTGCTGAGTCTTACCATCACCTATAAGACGAGTCTTATGCCTTGCAAACGAACCATCAGAATTCTCTTTATGAGCAAAAATCTACATAGACCGAATAATATTAACACTAGATGGACGGGGCACCAACTCCCACATCTTATTATCAATAAAGTATTATATTCAATGAAAAATTTCAAATTAGGGTCATTTAGGGCATACACAGTATTACGGGGTAAGAGTGATTTAAGAACATTAAAATTCAAATTAAAATGTCTTTTTGGTTTAAAAATACCCCGTTGACTGCGAGTGATTGGACCTTGACTCTGGGCTGGAGTGGGTGAATTTTGGGAATTTTGTGAAGTGTCAGAAATTTCCATCTGAGGCGCCGCGACGCAGGGAGCAAGGGCCGTAGCGCTTGAAGAGCTGAAGAGCTCTCTGAAGTTTTGGCGCCGCAACGCTTGCCCTAAGGGTCGCGGCGCTAATAACGGGTTTATAACTGATTGTTCACTGAATGGCAGACGCTTCCCCTAATGGATGCGGCGCTGATGACATATTTTCTGAAAACTGATGGAGAACATACGGGGAGACATCATCATCCAAAAAATCATATGAACTAGGCACGGGTTTTTCTACTCTAAAAATGGAAATTGGGATTCATCAAAAAGAACATGACGACTAATGATGATTCGTTTAGAGGACAAATCAAAGCATTTATAACCACGGTGATTTGATAGATAGCCCAAAAACACACACGGGGTAGAACATGTCTGAAGTTTGTTGATTGTGGTGGATGGAAACAGTGGATAACATAAGCATCCAAAGACCCCAAGATGAGAATACGTAGGAGTCTTATTGTATAAAACTTGAAGATGAGAGGAATATGTCAAACCTTTATAGGGAATAATATTAAGTAGATCGATAGTCATTTGTAGCGCATGTGTTATACCCCGTACTTCCAGAGTAGGTATGCGAGGACGTACGTACGATTATTCAAGCCCTAATTAGGTTATGAATGAACTTGTGAACTTTCGACGGAAAAGATTCCGAACCTTGTGAAGGAAATTCTACGTTTTTAATATTTTAACCGATTACGGATTTTTCCGAGAGACGAAATATTTGGACCAATAGGAGGGAGACATGTGTCACCCTTGGTTGGCATGAGTTGGACGAAAATGTGGCCAAGTGGGCAAGGTCAATTGGTCAAGTCTTGCAAGATATTTTTGGGTAGTGGGGGTAGGTAAGGTTGGACGGTTTTCTTGAGTTAGTGGAGGCCACATGGCTCATTGTTGTGGGGGACATATGTTCCAATGTTGTGGTGGACATATGTCCCAACATTGTGGTGGACACTTGGTTGGAAGATCTCATCTTTCACATGGATCCTAATCCCCACCCTCCATTTGTTTTAATCTTGACCCTAGGGTGTTCTATAAATACCCCGGAGTTGAAGACTTCTTCATCCACTCCACATTTTCTAAGTCTCAAAATCCTTCCTCTTTGAGTAGAAGTCTCGTCCAAGTCCCCTCTTCGGAAGAGCTAGCCAAACACCCCTTTCCCCCTTCCTAGTTGTCTCGTCAAAAGCCTCCCCCCCCTTGGTAGAAAATATTCTCCTAGTAGTGTTACTATCCCAAAATACCCTAGCCATATACCTTGTAGTATTCCAAAGTCACCTCTATACGAAAAGCCCAGAAATACTATCTTATATCCATTAGTCACTAAACGAAACCCGGAGAAAATCTTCATTGTTGGTTGAAGTATTTAGGTAGAAGTTGTGTAGAACTTCTAAGGGTTTCTTGGAGCTATCGGAGCGTGCAAATTAGGAGCTAAACCTTGCTCAGGATCGACATTTAAACTTGGATAATTTTGGGCTTATCAAGGTAAATACTCTTGTCCTTCTATTGTAATTGGAGATTACATATAAGAGTAGTTTAGATTTTAGTATAAGTTATAGAAGGATATTAAAAAAGAATTGAATCAATTCACATCGAAGAATATTAAAGAAGATTGATCAGACTTACATGACCGTAATTACAGTAGACTTGTGTAGTTTAACCGTAGGAAGTCTTTGCTGATTTTCCGTAGAATAGAGAACCATCTGCTTAGATTATTCTACAGAGTAGTCTAGACGTTGATAGACGTATTTGACTATTATAGGTTGATACTCTGCGCGCGACATATTCGACTTGGCAGGTGGATTTCGCCGAGGAGGTATGTGATTCTTCCTATCCTCTTGAGCATGATATTTTAAAATATATATATAGTACGATGAGCGTCGTGTGTTAACGAACATGGTTTCTACCGACGTCTGTTGACTTGAGTCTAAATAATAAGAACCTTGAAGTATTTCAAAAGAATTATGAATCATTTTTGAAAGAAGAGTAATACTTGATTTTTAAACAGAAAGCTTAAGAGTTATACTAGCTTTATGGGAAGTTAGGTATAACGACTTAAGAAAGATAAAAGGAACGGTTTTACTTATTTGTTTATGAAAATCTTGTATTGATTTCTGAAAAGTGTAGTAAGATGGCTTGATAAGTAAACATGTTATGATGCTACGCGTGTTAGTGTCTTGTGATGTTGTGTAAGGGGGTTATTCTTGTTGTGCTTACGTTGTTAAACGTTAAGCCCGTTGTACTGTTCTTATATCACATACCCCCTTGACTTGTTATACCGAGGGCTTGTCACCCTTGATGCGGGTCTATACGGCATATGCGGTCTGTGTGACCATGCGGAGCTGCGGGAGTTCCAGGATTGATCATTCCGGGTGTATTATCCCGATGGGAGGAGTGCCTTATGCGGTCTGTGTGACTATGCGGTCTATGTGACTATGCGGACTGCGGGAGTCCAGGAGGATACCGCGGGCTAGCTACCCCCGATGCGAGGAATACCTCATGCAGTGCATGTGTGACTATGCGGTGCGGGAGTCCGGGATTAGGCTCGCATAATGATACTATGGGGGAGTGGGCTTGCTTCGATCATTAGCGGCCTAGAAAAGACCGGTTATGTTATATCTATTTTGCTTTTGGTTATCTTTGTGCACTATGTGCGATTACATTCGTTGTTTCGTACATATTTGTAAAATTGCTTTTAAATGGTATGATTTCATTTAAAGTACTTTCTGATTTCACATACTTGATACTGTTATCTTGACCTCCTTGTGCGTTCGTCATGCCGCAGTAAAGGAAGCGGTAGCGGATCCTCGCTTAGGATCTTTTCTTTGGTGTCGTGAGCTCCATCTTCTCCGAGGCTCGACTTTTAGGTATGATCTCCTTGTTGTAGATAGTTTTGTACATTCGGTATGGCGGGGCCTGTCCCGCCATAGTTGTTTACTTCCAGAGGTCAGTAGTCCTATTATGCAGTTGGGATGTAACTGCCAGACTTGGTTTATATATATATGCCGAAAGACGACTTTTTCTCAAATAAACTGTGTCTCATTTTACACTTGTTTCATGTCTTGTTTTTGTATTCCGCTGATTACTCTGATGAATGCCTACTTGGGTGCCCGGGTAAGGCACGATCCACGCCCGGATCGGTCGTGACAAAAGTGGTATCGAAGCGATTAATCCTCGGAAAGTGTCTGACCGTATCTAGTAAGTCTTGATTATCGGTGTTGTGCACCACACCAATAATCAGGAGGCTATATGATATTTAGGATTGGTTTCCATTCTTCTCACTCTGAGATCGTGCCTTAGAGCTGTGTTATAAGTTGGACCCCTCTAACGTATTTCATTTCTTTAACAGTTATGCCTCCACGTAAAGCGGCAACCCGCCCGAATGACAAGCGATCGAGGAGTCGCTAGTAGGACACGAGGGCCACGAGGCCTGTGCCCGATCTATACCCGAGGCGATACCTCGACGGCGAGTTCCACGACGCCGCCCGGCCAAAGCAGGTTTAGAGCCGCAGCATGGTGATGAGACCACGATACTGCGCCTCGATCCCGGCTGGAAGCGAGAGAGATGGGTTACTGAGAGATGGCCCGATTCGCCGGGATCGTGGCGAACGTGAGATAGCCGGGCGCAGCGATTCGATGGCACCGTGGTACATCCTAGATCGGACGGCTTGAGACTACGGGATTTTACGAGTTGTAGCCCGCCCGAGTTCTACGGTCGAGGCCCGAGGATGATCCCGGGAGTTCATCCGTCGATTCTGAAGGATCGCGAGTGATCAAGGCTTCGAGACCGAGTCCGTGATCTTCGGTTCGCGTCGGCGCGTGATACCGCATTCGATCGTTTGATTCGTGCGAGCTATCCCGGGAGAGCACGCGCCTCAGCCTATTTGGGGACGAGTTCTCGGAGGCTTTTCTCACTCACTTCGCCTCCGCATGATGAGAGGCACGGCCGACAAGTTTTGATCTTTGAGACAGAGGCGCACTGTTAGGAGTACAACGCTGAGTTCGATTCGTTGGCTCGATATGTCCCTGCGCTAATGCGAGATATGGAGGACCGAGTGCACCGCCACGCCACCGTTAGATGATTATCCGCGAGTCTTCGTCAGTGTGGCTCTTCACCGCATGGACATTGCCGCGCAGCTCATGCGCTTGATCACGAGGCGTAGGGCCGACGGGTCGGCGGATCGCCAGCAGGAAGAAAGGCGGCGAGATCTTTTGGTAGCTCGGGGTGGACGGCCTCGGAAGCCTAGATTTGCACCACGGCCGGCCCGAGCACTCCTACACCGTCTTCGATGCCGAGGTATTCGGGCGGTCGGGGCCCGTGACTTGGACTTCGAGTAGCAAGAGTGCTAACCGATCGAGGTCCTCGGTGTATCCGATGTGGTAGATTCCATTCAGGAGTTGTGGTACTACTTCGAGTTTGCTATACTTGTGGCAGAGTCACTACGCGAGAGATCAGAGCCGAGCGTGGCGATGGGAGGGGTCACCTACAGTGCGTTGTCGGGTCTTCATCCCCTACAGTTACTCGCCCCGGAGGGCAGGGTACTCATGGACCAGCAGGTCGCGAGAGGTCGTGGTGCGGGTCGATTCTAGCGGTCCTCGAATCGCATTTATGCCTGTCCGGTAGCGGGACGGGAGGCCTCACTGATGTCGTCGCATGTACTTTATCGGGCCATGTTGTGGCGTGTATGCCTGATAGATCCGGTTCTACTGTCATATATCTCCCTTATTGCTAGTAGGATAGGGATGAGCACGAGTCCATAGACCACTTTCGAGGTAGCTACGCCAGTGGGTGATTCGGTGGTAGCTCGGCGGGTATATAGAGCTTGCACAGTGACTTTATGCAGTCGTCAGACCCTAGCCGACTTGATAGAATTGGACATGACTGATTTTGATGTGATCATGGGTATGGATTGGCTAGCTTCCTGCTACGACAATGTAGACTGCAGGGAGAGAGTGGTACGGTTCCGATTTCTGAGGCCGGTTATTGAGTGGGAGGAACAGTATCGCCAGAAGGTAGGTTTATTTCCTACCTCGAGGCTAGGAAGATGGTGCGAAGGGTATATCTACCATCTCATTCGGGTGTTTGATCACGAGGCTGCGGTACCAGATTTTCATCGATTCGATCGAGAGAGTTCCCGGATGTGTTTCAGCACGACCTCCGGGTATCCTCCCGAGAGGAGATAGAGTTTTGTATCGATGTCTTTGCGGACACTCGGCTTATTTCCATTCCGCCATACGAATGGCACCGCCGAGTTGAGAGAGTTGAAGGACCGGTGAGAGATTTCTTTGGAGAAGCGGCTTCATCGGACTGAGTGTTTCTCCTCGGGAGCACCAGATTGTTCGTGAAGAAGAAGGGCGGGGCTGCGCGTGTGTTGATTCTGACGGTGAACAAGGTGACTATTAAGAACAGATACCCTTCCGTGATTGATGATTTGTTCGACCGGTGCGAGTGCGAGATGTTTCTCCAAGATTGATCTGCGATCGGGCTATCATCAGTGCGAGTTAGAGGCGGATGTCCCTAGATCGCATTCCGGACGATGCGCACTATGAGTTCGTGGTTATGTCTTTCGGTTTGACAATGCTCGTGGTATTTATGGATTTGATGACCGAGTGTTCAAGCCATTTTGGATACGTTTGTGATAGTATTCATCGATGACATCTTGGTTTATTCTCGCTCTGGCGGGAGCATGCGAGTATTTGAGCGATCTTTGAGAGTTCTCGGGACCAGTGATTATACGCCAAGTTTTCCAAATGTGAATTTTGGTTGGCTTCGTGGCATTTCTTGGGCATATTGTAGGGCTGATGGTATTCGGGTGGATACGCCAAGATCGGCGATCGAGGACTTGGCCTGCACTCTACTCCGGCAGGTGCGCGACTTCTCGGGCCTCGCAGTTATTATCGGCGGTTCGTGGAGAAGTTTGCTTCTATCTGCACCATTGACTAGGGTGACTCGAGCGGCTAAGTTTGATGGATGATGCTTGTGGCGGGGTTTCCGATTCTTGAAGGAGAGATCGACCGCCGCGTTCTTACTCTTCCGGAGGTCCGACGGCTATGTGGTGTATTGTGATCGTCGAGCATCGGGCTTGGATGTGTGTTGATGCAGCAGGCAAGGTTATAGCGTCAGCGTCAAGCGGCTTAAGAAGCATGAGGAACTACCCACCCATGATTTGGAGTTAGCGGTGATTCACGCCAAGATCCTGAGGCACTATTTGTATGGGATTCATGTGGATATTTATACGCACCACAAGAGCCTCCAGATATCTTCACCAGAGGAGTGAACTTACGGCAGAGGCGGTGGTTAGAGTTACTCAAGGATTATGATGTCGATATCTGTACCACCCGGGAAGGCCAATGTTGTGGCGTATGCTCTTAGTCGTAGGTTGATGGAGTCTATCGGATGTGCGGAGAGGAGGGGCATGGTTCGCGAGTTGCATCGGCTAGCGAGCCTTGGAGTCCGATTGATTGATTACGATAGCGATGGGGTTCGAGTTCGAGAGGTTGTCGAGTCTTCCATCGTCGAGGTGAAGAGCGGCAATTCGAGGATCCGGTTTTGACACGTTATCGTGATACAACTCTTCGTGAGAGAAGGGTCCTTGAGGTAGCACCGATGGGGTGCTAAGGTTTGAGGGCGGTTGTGTGTTCCGGATATTGCGGGACTTGGCAAAGAGTTCTAGGGAAGCACACACGCGCGTTACTATCCATCCGGTCGACCAAGATGTACCACGACCTCGGTCTGTGTATTGGTGAGATGGCTTGAAGGGGCGTTGCGAGTTTGTGGCTCGGTGCGTGTTGTCGGCGGTGAAGGTAGAGCACCGGAGGCACGGTGGTTTATTGCGACGATAGAGATCCCGACACGGAAGTGGGAGGTGATCAACATGGACTTTATCACGGGATTACCTCGCACTCGGAGAGCATGATTCTATCGGGTTATCGTCGACAGTGGTGAAAATCAGCCCACTTTCTTCCGTCGGGACGACTTTTTGGTGAGGATTATGCGGACTTTACATCCGAGAGGTCGTGAGATCGCATGGGTCCCTATTTCTATCATATCGACAGGAGCCCGGTTTACGGCTAACTTGGAGGTCTTTCCGGAAAGGGTTTAGGGACGCAGTGAGCTCGAGTCGCATTCCATCCTCGAGCAGACGGACAGGCAGAGCACACTATCCAGACTCTTGAGGATATGCTGCGAGCCTGTGTTATTGACTTCAGGGGTAGCTGGGAGGATCATTTGCCTCTAGTTGAGTTTGCATATAATAATAGCTACCACTCCAGTATTCAGATGACGCCTTATGAGGCTTTGTATGGGAGGAAATGCAGATCGCCGATAGGCTGGTTTGATAATGGCGAGTGCGATTAGTGGGACCGGACACAGTTCGTGAGCGATGGATAAGGTGAAGCTTATCCAGGAGCGACTATTGACAGCTCAGAGTCGACAGAAGTCGTATGCAGATCATCATCGTCGGCATCTGGAGTTTGAGGTTGATGATTGGGTTTTCCTGAAGGTGTCACCCATGAAGGGTGTGATGAGATTTGGCAGGAAAGGGAAGCTCAGCCCAAGGTACATTGGGCCTTATCAGATTGTCCGCAGGGTAGGCAAGGTTGCCTATGAGTTGGATCTGCCGTCCGATCTTGAGGCGGTGCATTCGGTTTCATGTTTCTATCTTTGAGGAGATGTATCGAGGATCCATCTAGAGTACACCCGATTGATGTCCGGTGTGACCAGGGGTTATCGTATGATGAGAGTCCCATAGCGATACTCGATCGTCGGGTTAGGCGTCTGCGGACGAAGGATGTGACAGTCGAGTCTTATGGCGGGCGAGCAGCGGGAGGAGATGACGTGGGAAGCAGAGGAGGACATGAGGCAGAGGTATCCTCACTTATTCCCCACACCTCCAGGTAACTTACTTTCCTACTTGTTGACTTCAATTACCATATATGCTTAAGTGTTGTATTGTGGCCATGTGTGGCATTTGCAAACTGTTTACGTTATGAGGAACTTTATCGTTATCTGTCTTAAGAAGGAACATTCAGGACGAATGTTTCTAAGGAGGGGAGAATGTTATACCCCGTACTTCCAGAGTAGGTATGCGAGGACGTACGTATGATTATTCAAGCCCTAATTAGGTTATGAATGAACTTGTGAACTTTCGACGGAAAAGATTCTGAACCTTGTGAAGGAAATTCTACGTTTTTAATATTTTAACCCATTACGGATTTTTCCGAGAGACGAAATATTTGGACCAATAGGAGGGAGACATGTGTCACCCTTGGTTGGCATGAGTTGGACGAAAATGTGGCCAAGTGGGCAAGGTCAATTGGTCAAGTCTTGCAAGATATTTTTGGGTAGTGGGGGTAGGTAAGGTTGGACGGTTTTCTTGAGTTAGTGGAGGCCACATGGCTCATTGTTGTGGGGGACATATGTTCCAATGTTGTGGTGGACATATGTCCCAACATTGTGGTGGAAACTTGGTTGGAAGATCTCATCTTTCACATGGATCCTAATCCCCACCCTCCATTTGTTTTAATCTTGACCCTAGGGTGTTCTATAAATACCCCCTTGAGTTGAAGACTTCTTCATCCACTCCACATTTTCTAAGTCTCAAAATCCTTCCCCCTTTGAGTAGAAGTCTCGTCCAAGTCCCCCCCCCCCCCTCTTGAGAAGAGCTAGCCGAAACACCCCTTTTCCCCATTCCTAGTTGTCTCGTCAAAGCCTCCCTTGGTAGAAAATATTCTCCTAGTAGTGTTACTATCCCAAAATACCCTAGCCATATACCTTGTAGTATTCCAAAGTCACCTCTATACGAAAAGCCCAGAAATACTATCTTATATCCATTAGTCACTAAACGAAACCCGGGGAAAATCTTCATTGTTGGTTGAAGTATTTAGGTAGAAGTTGTGTAGAACTTCTAAGGGTTTCTTGGAGCTATCGGAGCGTGCAAATTAGGAGCTAAACCTTGCTCAGGATCGACATTTAAACTTGGATAATTTTGGGCTTATCAAGGTAAATACTCTTGTCCTTATTGTATTTGGAGATTAAATATAAGAGTAGTTTTGATTTTTGTATAAGTATTAGAAGGATATTAAAAATAGAGAATTGAACTGAATTCACATCAGAAGAATATTAAAGAAGATTGAATCAGACTTACATGACCGTAATTACTGAGACTTGTGTAGTTTAACGGGTGGGAAGTCTTTGATTTTCCGTAGAATAGAGAACCTCTCGCTTAGATTATTCTACGAGTAGTCTAGACGCGTTGATAGGCGTATTTGACTATTATAGGTTGATACTCTGCGCGACATATTCGACTTGGCGGTGGATTTCGCGGGAGGTATGTGATTATTCCTATCCTCTTGAGCATGATATTTAAAAATATATATAGTACGGTAGACGTACGTGTGTTAACTGAACATGGTTTTACTGGACGTCTGTTGACTTGAGTCTAAATAATAAGAACCTTGAAGTATTTCAAAAGAATTATGAATCATTTTTGAAAGAAGAGTAACACTTGATTTTTAAACAGAAAGCTTAAGAGTTATACTAGCTTTATGGGAAGTTAGGTATAACGACTTAAGAAAGATAAAAGGAACGGTTTTACTTATTTGTTTATGAAAATCTTGTATTGATTTCTGAAAAGTGTAGTAAGATGGCTTGATAAGTAAACATGTTATGATGCTACGCGTGTTAGTGTCTTGTGATGTTGTGTAAGGGGGTTATTCTTGTTGTGCTTACGTTGTTAAACGTTAAGCCCGTTGTACTGTTCTTATATCACATACCCCTTTGACTTGTTATACCGAGGGCTTGCCACCCTTGATGCGGGTCTATACGGCCTATGCGGTCTGTGTGACCATGCGGAGCTGCGGGAGTTCCAGGATTGATCATTCCGGGTGTATTATCCCGATGCGAGGAGTGCCTTATGCGGTCTGTGTGACTATGCGGTCTATGTGACTATGCGGACTGCGGGAGTCCAGGAGGATACCGCGGGCTAGCTACCCCCGATGCGAGGAATACCTCATGCGGGTGATGCGCGTAATATGCACACACTTTAAACGCAAGTGCACGTTATCGTATCAAGTAGTATAGTCTTAGATAAGACCGAATATCGTCCTCTGGGATTAGGGTTCAAGTACCAATTGTCTATTTTCTAGTATCTATTTGGTGAATTAATGAGTGATTGGTTGTTTATGACTAAGAATTATAAAAGCTAATTAATTATAAAGATTTAATTCAGATGTGATGAGAATAGGGCTTCTATGTATCCTTACTATCCGCTTATGTTACTTACTAATGCATTACTTATGGTGTTCTTCTTTTGGAGAAAGCAGTTACTGAAATCGTTTTATACTCCGTTAGGGTTATATAAACACTCAACCCCAGATTGTTCCTTACCTAACTTTCACGATAAGGGTAACTCTATAGGAGGATTAAGCACAAAACCTAGTTGGCCGTCACGCATAACGCAAAATTAGGGTTGTTAAGCCTCTCATCAACGCTTACAAATCTAATTGAGGTATTTTCATCCCCAATTCAAGACCGTCACCCAACTTACAAGATATTCACAATCCTCCTTTTCGTAACTGATTAGAAATCATATAGTGATAACTAGGTGTCAATTAGCTACCAAGAATTCAACTCAATTATTGGATAGATCTCTCAATAAGAATAATAACCATAAGCATGCATTACTTTATAACATAAGGTTCAAGAATTCAACATAGAAAGCCTTATAAGAGAATTAGTTCCTAGCCATGAATATGACAAGAACTAATTCAAAGTTCATCATGCAAAACCGAATTAAAGAAAAGAAAAGAAAAGAAATTACTAATGTTTGGGTCTCCAATCTCCTAGGCAAGAAAACCTTGTGTTTGGCAAGAAAGGAACTCTTGAAAACCGCCAGGTTCTCCTTTATAGGTTTAAAACGTCTCCTTCTTTTCCTTCCGGGCTGGCCCAAAAATCCGTCAAAAGACCTAATTTTTCCGCGTCGGCGCGCGCTGCTGTCGGCGCGCGCCTAAAGTTCTACTGTGCCGGGTGTTTTGGCGCGCGCCCGATATCTGCATGCGAGAGCGGCCGCCTGCAACTCTGTGGCTTCTCGGATGTTTAGCGCCGCGGCTATTTCTCGTCTCACGAGGCGCGTGCTGGATCTTCTGCAGCTTCTGAATAATAGCGCCGCGACCTGCTTCGATCGCAGGAGGCCGCGTGGGTCCGGATTTCACTCGTTTGCCACTTTCTCCGTTTTCACTCTAGTACTCTCTTTTCCCCCTTTTCGCTCCTTTTCCGCCATTTGGCCACTTTAGCCACTTTGACTCAAAAGAAAGAAAATCTATCCTAATACGACACTTTGTATGTACAAAACGGGACAAAAGACTAACTAGACTGACTCAAAAGGTGTATATAAAATACACCGATCAAATACCCCAACTTAACCTTTGCTCGCCTCGAGCAAAGATAGAAAGAAATACAATAAAATGAAAGACTAAATAAATAAGAAAATTAAAAAAGAAAAATAAACAGACTCCCTGCCATTGATCACTTTTGCTGCATGAATGTTAACTAGAAAAACATGAAGGTTAGCGTAATAATACGCAGAACATATAGCATGGAATTTCAACACATTGAGCTAGATATTTCGCAAACTCATACTTATCATGCTTAAATGGAAGTCAGTGTACTCAAGTATGCATATAAATTCAAAAATTCCTATGGCATGCTTACTTGCTATTCTCCACTAATTCTGGATATACATAGAAGAGATCTTGTGACTTTGGGGTTGTAATGTAGGCTTAGGTAGGGGTTGGTAAAGATAGGCATTTAGGCTCATTTTTACTGCAGCTCTTTGGCTTTTCAATTTTTCCCTTTTCTTTTGATTCTTTCCTTCACTTCAATTCTATCATTCCTCTTTTGTTTTGGGAGAGTGAAGTGTATTATACAAATAGGCACCCCAAACTTAGGCTTTGCCTCTTTCTTATTACTTTTCCATTAGGGTGCCTCAAACTTGTTCACTCTTTTTGTTTCTTCTTTTTAACACAATGTACTCCACTATTTCATATTTTCACTTATGGCACAATTTTGTGGGAATATGGGGTGTCAATGAAGAAGTTTCAAATTTAGGCAAATTTAGGCTCAATGGGGCTAACTAGTGATATTTTTAAAGTACGGATAGAAAAGAATGGTAAGAATTGGCTATCAAAGAAATGCCTGAGTCATCTCCCTAACATGCATATCCTAACTATTTACTCAAATAGCAAGCAACATAACACATAAGCATTTATCATTTAGCATACATAACTCAAGCAAGAGACTCCAAATAGACAGATTCTCATGAGTTTTGGCATCTCTAACCTAAGTGTTTAGATAGCTGCTTCCATTCCTTTACATTATTCCACCTTCCTTCACTAGGTGTTTCTAGCAACTACAGCATACATGATCTTTGACAGGCAATTATGACTCAAAAAGAAAGAAAAAAAAAAATTGTGACTCAAAAATAAACACAAAACAAAATAAAAAAAAACTTAACTGAAACATAACAAGACACAAATAAAACACCCCCAAACTTAAATCACACATTGTCCCCAATGTGCAAGACTCAAAGAAAATAAAAGAAAATGACAACTTATCGACACAACACAAGTCATAACTGAGGTCTAGGATGAAAAATTCTGGAATTTGCACTAAATATGGCTCTCTGAAGTTCCGCATGCTTCGAGATTCAGCGCGCCACTGCTAGTATCGTGACCCTGAGTTCCGCGGCCATGCCCTCGATTCCAGCCACGGCACGACGATCGCTTTTCCTTTTTTCGTTTGTTGCTCCTTTTTCCTGCTTTCACTTTTCACCCACTGTCATCCAACAACACAAAACAAGAACCCAAGACCGTGAGACTGTTCAAGACAAAATAAAATAAAATAAAGACAGAAATTAAAATAACATAATTAAAAACAACTTTGGGTTGCTTCCCAACAATGTATCTTTAACGCTTTTTTGGACGCAAGTTCCTTAGACTTACTAGCCCAGGGTGGATTAAGTCCCCAACCAATCCATTTCCGACACATTTGGCGTTTCCTTTTTCTCCTTTTCTTTTTAGCATTATCGGTAGTAGGGAGTTCCGGAAAAATTACCTCATTTAGTGTCATCTCAAAGAAACCATGCTTGCTTTCGGGCTCATCATTCTTTGGTTGCATTGCAATGGCTCGCGTGGGGGTTTGGTGGTGTTGATTGCAAAACACCCACTTACGCTTCTTGGCTCAATGACGTGTTTAAAGACTTTAAACACCATCTCTTCGCTTCTCACTCTTAGCGTTAGCTCTCCTCTTCAACGCCAATCAAGGCTCTACCCGCTGCTAGGAATGGCCTCCCAATATGATCGGGATTTCGCATCTTCTTCCATATCCGAATGAGGAAGTCTGCAGAAAGAAAAATTTTCCTACCTTCACAATCACATCCTCGATCTTCCTCGTGGATGAACCACCGTCCGCTTGGCTAGTCAGACTCACAGCCGGTGGGTTTCGCTTCTCCTAACTCCAATCTTTTGAAAACCGATAGGGCATCAAATTTATACTCGCCTCAGATCACACAAGGCTCTGTGCAAGTCACCCCGCCCATCGTACGGTAGTGTAAAGCTTCCAGGTCCTTTAGCTTTGGTGGCAATTTCTTTTGTAAGATAGCACTACACTCTTACGTTAGTGCTACTATCTCATATTCGCCGCTTTCTCTTTTCCCAAGATTTCTTTCATGAACTCAAGTAAGATGGCATCTGCTCCAAAGCCTCTATAAACGGTATGTTGATGTGCAACTTCCCGAATACCTCCAAGAATTTGGAAAATTGTTTATCGACCGCCTTCCTTTGTAATCTCCGGGGAAAGGAATCTTTTCAGATACTCCTTCTCCTGAGTTTTCTATCACCGGGCTAGGTTCACCACCTTATCTTTTCTAACTCGCTTCCTCTCAACTATCGGGCCGGCGCTGTTGCTCCAATTGTTTTCCACTTCTCAACCGCATCGCTTACATTGCTCCCCTGATTTACCTCGCATTGCTTGGCAATGTCCCCTCGTGGCTCGATGTTTGCCTCGCTGCTACCGCCCTACCTGGTTTCCAAGTTTCAACGAGGATCTAGATTCTCGTTATAAACCGCGCCCGGGCGCTGGTGCGTCTTGTCATGGCCGCTAAGCTCATCCGTTTTTCTTGACGACCGTGCATTGAGCCGCTGAGGCCGGGGCTTGAGTGAAGCGGTCGCTGATTCTGCATCGCTGGTTCGCATCGCCCCTATACCGATTCTCGCTGCCTCGATATTGGTTTTCTGCCCCGTATCGATTTTGCTGCCCCGATCTCCTCTCCACGAAGTTTGGGTGATTCTCCACCCCGGATTATAAGTGTTTGAGTAGGGTTGTTCTGTTGCCGCTCTCGTAGTTACCCACCGCTGACACTCGCCGCTTCCATCGGGATGTTGTTGGTATCCGCCAAGGACACCTATCAAATGTATGTGGGCCGCCACATATCTCACGCTTTTTCGGTTGCACAAAGATTCATCGACACAAGATGTTCACGCAATTGTTTCGCTAGAGAGCCACTCATGCGCTCAAAGCAAGAATAAGATCTACTTCACGGACCCCACGCTTCTTCTCCCACCGGTTGCCCTCTCTTCGATACATGGTTGTTAGTGGCCATATCTTCTAATAACTCGCGCCGCGGCTGTTTTCCTCACGAATGCCCCACCGCGTCGCATCTATGATGGTTCCGGTCAGATCGCCACCCGTTGTAGAAAATATGAACCAAGTTCCACAACTCAATGCAATGGTGTGGACACTTCCTCTGTAGATCCTTGAATCTCTCCCATGCTTCATATAAGGACTTCCATCACGATAGAAGTTGTTCAACTCCCTCTTAATTTTGCCGCTTACAGGTGGAAAGAACTTGGCTAGGAATTTCGCGCCACCGTGCCATGTAAATATCGAATCACCGCAGGAATTCAACCATATATTTGCTCTCTCCCAGAGTGAGAAGGGAAAGAGCCTCAACTGACGCATCATCGCGAACGCCGTTATATTCGAAAGTGGCACATAGCTCCAAGAAATTTGCTATGTGCGTATACGTGATCCTCCACGGCGCCTCCGAATCGCATCACTGGTCGCACCATGCTCGTAATCGCCGTTTTATCTCAAATTGTTGGCTTATTGTAGTGAGCCTAATGCAAGTCTGTTCTCCATTCACTCTTGGTAGAAAATAATCTCCTGCATTTCTTTCTCGCCGATTCGAACCCCGCCCTCCATATCTATCGCACTTGCCGAGGATCTCCGGTTAAGTTGATTTTCACCTAACCCTTCTCTCATCCTCGTTATTGTTGAGCACCGCCCATTTCTATCAACGTTGCACTACCGATTCTTTCGCTCGCTTGCGTGCTTTCTCAATTTCCGGATCAAGGGAACAAGAGTGTCAGCTCCTCTTCTCCTTCGCATAAACTGATATCCTGAGAAAGATCAAAAACAAACAAAGAATCACGGCACCCTGATTTTCGTAGAAACTAAAAATAAATAATAAAAAAATGAAAATTAAATCCAAATTAGAAATTAAAAATAGATAATTTGATATTGAACTATTGCCTAATCCCCGGCAACGGCGCCAAAAACTTGATGCGCGTAATATGCACACACTTTAAACGCAAGTGCACGTTATCGTATCAAGTAGTATAGTCTTAGATAAGACCGAATATCGCCCTCTCGGGATTAGGTTCAAGTACCAATTGTCTATTTTCTAGTATCTATTTGGTGAATTAATGAGTGATTGGTTGTTTATGACTAAGAATTATAAAAGCTAATTAATTATAAAGATTTAATTCAGATGTGATGAGAATAGGGCTTCTATGTATCCTTACTATCCGCTTATGTTACTTACTAATGCATTACTTATGGTGTTCTTCTTTTGGAGAAAGCAGGTTTACGAAATCGCTTTATACTCCCGTAGGTTATATAAACACTCAACCCCAGATTGTTCCTTACCTAACTTTCACGATAAGGGTAACTCTATGGGAGGATTAAGCACAAAACCTAGTTGATCGTCACGCACAATGCGCAAAATTAGGGTTGTTAAGCCTCTCATCAACGCTACAAATCTAATTGAGGTATTTTCATCCCCAATTCAAGACCGTCTACCCAACTTACAGCATATTCACAATCCCTCCTTTTCGTAACTGATTAGAAATCATATAGTGATAACTAGTTGTCAATTAGCTACCAAGAATTCAACTCAATTATTGGATAGATCTCTCAATAAGAATAATAACCATAAGCATGCATTACTTTATAACATAAGGTTCAAGAATTCAACATAGAAAGTCTTATAAGAGAATTAGTTCCTAGCCATGAATATGACAAGAACTAATTCAAAGTTCATCATGCAAAACCGAATTAAAGAAAAGAAAAGAAAAGAAATTACTAATGTTTGGGTCTCCAATCTCCTAGGCAAGAAAACCTTGTGTTTGGCAAGAAAGGGAACTCTTGAAAACCGCCAGGTTCTCCTTTTATAGGTTTAAAACGTCTCCTTCTTTTCCTTCCGTGCCCGCCCAAAAATCCAAAAGACCTAATTTTTCCGCTGCGCGCCATGTCGGCGCGCGCGCCTAAAGTTCTCGCAATACGGTGTTTTGGCGCCGCGGCCCGATATCTGGCAGCGCGCGGCCACTGCAACTCCCGTGGCTTCTGATGTTTAGCGCCGCGCCTATTTCTCGTCTTCGAGGCGCGCTGAATCTTCGCAGCTTCTGAATAATAGCGCGCGCCGCTTCGATCGCAGGAGGCCGCGGCGCTGGTCCGATTTCACTGCTTGCCACTTTCTCCGCTTTTACTCTCCTCTTTTTCCCCTTTTCGCTCCTTTTCCGCCATTTGGCCACTTTAGCCACTTTGACTCAAAAGAAAGAAAATCTATCCTAATACGACACTTTGTATGTACAAAACGGACAAAAGACTAACTAGATCGACTCAAAAGGTGTATATAAAATACACCGATCACGTGTGTGACTCCATGCGATCGCGGAGTTCCAGGATTAGGCTCGCATAATGATACTATGAGCGATTGGCCTTGCTTCGATCATTAGCGCCTAGAAAAGACCAGCTTATGTTATATCTATTTTGCTTTTGGTTACGCTGTGGCACTATGTGCGATACATTCGTTGTTTCGCACATATTTGTAAAATTGCTTTTAAAATGGTATGATTTCATTTAAAGTACTTTACGCTTCACATACTTGGTAATTGTCTCGACTCCTTCTGGGCTGCGTTCATGCCGCAGGTAAAGGGAAGCAGGTAGCGGATCCTCAGTTTTAGGATCTTTTCTTTGGTGTCCGGAGCTCCATCTTCTCCGGAGGCTCGACTTTTGGGTATGATCTCCCGTTGTCAGAGATAGTTTTGTACATTCAGGTATGGCGGCCCCGTCCCGCCATAGTTGTTTACTTCCCAGAGGTCTGTAGTCCTATTGTACTGGGATGTAATCGCGGACTTGGTTTATATATATACGCCGAAAGGCGACTTTTCTCAAATAAAGCGTGTCTCATTTTACACTTGTTTCATGTCTTGTTTTTATATTCACGATTACTGATGAATGCCTACTGGGTGCGGGTAAGGCACGACCACGCCCGGATCGGTCGTATCGCATGATGCAAAAACAATGGAGGGACGGAAGAATGAACTAATAAAGTCCGAATAATGTTATTAATGGTACGGATTTTTCGTTCAGCTTTTCCATTTTGTGAAGACGTATGAGGACAAGAAAAATGAAAATTTATCCCATTTTGAGCACAAAACTCCCTAAACTCCCCATTGTCATACTCTTTACCATTATCACATTGGATGTTCTTTATTTCCCGTTCGAATTGAGTTCTTATGAAAGCTCTAAATTTTACGAAGATGGAAAAAACTTGTGATTTTTTTCGCAATTGGAAACGTCCATAAAAATTTATAGTAATCGTCCAAGAATAAAACATAATAGCGATGACCATAGAACTGAGAACCGGAGATGTCCATAAATCGCTATAAATAATGTCAAATGACGTTGAAGTATTAGAATTAGAGGCTACAAATAGTAACTTAATAATGTTTCCTAAAGAACAAGATTGACAATTTGGAGTACTACTCGTACCCTTACAAGAAATAAACTTATTTTTATCTAAAACAGATAAAATTGACGACCCTGGATGACCTAGACGAGCATGCCACAAGGAAGGAGCAAGAGCTGCAAAAGTGGATGACATAGCTTGACGCGAGATGTTAAGACTCGATGTGATTTGATAAAGATCCCCCCTACTGTCACACCTCATGAGAGGACTCCACGTCTTGAAATCCTTCACAGAAAACCCAAAAGGATCAAAATCAATAGAGACCCAATTATCAGTGGTGAATTTATGGACAAACACCAAATTTTTAATCAATTTTAGGGCATGAAGGGTATATTTCAGGACAAGTGGTGGATGAGGAGGGGACAAAGTTTTATTACCATAACCCATTATTGGAATAGAACTGTCATTACCAACAATTATACCATGATTACTGCTCAAATAATAATAAGACGAGAGATTACCTTGGTCGGATGTCATGTGGGTAGTTGCACCTGTGTCCATGTACCAATTAGGGTCCGGTTGAGTCAAGTCAAGAGTGTGCATCGCTGCTTCAATGTCGGTCTGAGTGGGGGCCATTCCGCGTGGGCTCGGCGAGGCGAGGCCCAGTATACCGGATCGCTGGCCGCCATACGCCGTCCGAACCCCGAGTCCGACCGGAAGAGCCGGTCAGCGCGCCAGACCGGCCGATATCGAGGCGCCGCGACATCGTAAGGTTGAGGCGCCGACCCATCGCCATCGCCCACGGGCCCTCGCGCCCCGGCGTTGCCATCACGACGGTTTCCCCGTTGTTGCCGCCGCGATTCTTGCCATTATTCTTTCGATTTTGGCCCTTCTTACCACCCCCGTTGTTGTGATTTTGGGTCACGTTGGTTGGATTGGAAGGGGGAAAATTGGAAGTAGTCATCATGGCGACGAGATTTGCTCTGATCGATGCCTTTTTAGCAACCCGCTTCTTCCAAAGTGAGCATAGCGGGCTTGAGAACTCCGGCAGGGGGTTACTTTGACGAATAACCGAAGCAACCCCTGTATAGACCTCAGATAGACCGACAACCATCTGAATAACTAGACGACTATTAGAAACAGGAGAACCCACGTTGCGAAGTTGGTCTGCCAAGTCCTTGAGGCGTTTGCAATAAGAAGAAACGTTTGAAAAATTCGCCATAGAAACTTGAGAAAATTCCTGCGCAAGGATAACAATGCGAGAATGACTGTTATCTTGGAAGATGTCAGTCAATCGATTTCACGCCGCCATAGCTGTGGAGTTAGGTTCCATAATCGTTTGTAAAAGATTCAAGGAGATAGTGGCATAAATCCACTGGAGAACCTTGACATCAAGCATACCCCATAAGTCGGGATCTGCTGCTTTAGTGGGCACAACCGTTGTAGACGTAGACATCGTATCACCCCACGTAGGAATAGTGAGAAGGATGATGTGGTGAAGAACTTTATGTGTCATAGCATGAATCTTGAATAATTTTGCCCACGTCCCATATTGGACGTTCTCTAGATCAAGAACGATAGGAAGAACGCTCTTGATGTTGGAAACTGTTAGGGCAGGATGAAACGTGTTTTTATCAGTCATGGTGAATAAAACACGAAGATTCGGAGAAAGGAACTTGGGAGAGAGGATTTTTGGAAGTAAAGAGATGCAGCGCTGGTTGAACAACCGAGAGGAAGGGTCGCGGCTGAAGCAGAATAATCTGAGAAAAGAGAGAGGGATTTTTGAGGAGCGGAAGCAAGGTAAAGAGAACCTAGACTATTTATACCATGTAATAATTAATCCATTGATTATTCTTATTGATTGAAGACATATATATACAAGTTACAATAGGAGAATTTTATTCCTACTTTACATCTAAAACCATATTCTATAAGGAGACTAACTATACAATTATGGTAATATTACAATAGTAATTAAGATACAAGATTAATTCTAATATATACCAAATATACAAATCCGGAACACTGTTCACGGACAAGAGTCGCGGCGCTGTGTCCTAAGAGTCGCGACGCTGAAGGGTATTTTCGGACACTGATTAACAAAATCAAGCACCAAATTCTAAGGATGACCTCAAGTGAATCTAATTCCCAAGCAATCAACCTGTCAACAATTCACATAATCACAAGCTTACACAAGCTCTCAAACTCTCAAGAGTATCTCAAGTTTAATATTCAAACTTCAAAGTAGTCTAAAAAGCCAAAAGAAATAATAAACTACTACTTATACTAAGATATGAAGGAAGACTAATCTAATTATTACAATTATATCCTTAATGAAGTAATGACCTTGTTTGGTCTTCCTTTTGGAGATGAAACTTGCAATTCTAAGAATTAACCACTTTTGTTTGCATGGCCATCTTCTTCACTCAAATGGTCATCTTCCTTCCTCTCATGCAAATCATGAATATTTAATCCCCGGGCCGGCTCAAGAGTACACTCAAGTACATCTCTTTTCATGAATAATTCTTGTAGAACTTGAAGCTCACGAGCTCGACTCCTTGTAAAAGTTCTTAATGCACCTTGAATTGTATCGGTGTGTATGCAACCACTTAGTTCTTTCTAACCAGTAGCTTCTCATAGAAGGACTTAACATAAAATATTCCATTATCCCCTCTCACCTCCAAACATCGTGGTTATCTTATATTGCTCCTTCTTTATGACACAATTCAACTAAATCTTGGAACATTGTCACTTAAGTTACAAGTTTAACATGTTAAAACCCTAAAGAACACTTTTTGCTTACTAATCATGTCGACAACTGGAACACGAGTCTGTGACTCTGATATCAATATAGATCGAAAGTACTAGTTAGGAGATTTACGAGTTTCTTGTTAGCATAAGTAGATCTGCATCAACCACGCCTCATGTCACCGACGCAACCGTTGGGGGAGCCACTCCACTGGACCTCCAAAGTCTGGAGGAGCTACGGCTTACAATGGACACAATCCTCAAGGAATCCGTATTGGAAACATTTCCCATATAAAGGAAAAGTTCCCAAAGTCAACTTTATTGTAAAGCTCGATGCGAAAAAGTGTTTTAAGGCGCATTAATCAGGCTTTTTCGGATTAAGGAATAAGCCTAGAAGGCAGAACTCTGAACCTTTTTTCCACCACAAACAGATTTGCCGCATGGATTGGATAGAGTCCCCTGATCTCGACATTAAAGCACGAATCCCTTGAGCGCTTCGGCGGCGGATAGCAGCATGGGCAAAGCACTCGGAAACCAACGAAGTGGATAAATTTTCTTTGTCCACAATCTAGATCTCACAGGAGTGCAAAGTGTATTCTCTTTTATATAACTAGCCCTAGCCGTCATATTATGATTGAACAACAATTGTCCTTCCAACACCCATAATAGTGTACTTATACACTATAGACAATGAATTTAGGAGCAGACTACTTCCAAATAATATCAATAAATAAAATGTGATTTGACACTTTTTGAAACACCATACATACCATGTGCTTAGATAATGAGTTTTCTTTACTCACAAGATGTGGCGGATGAATAAAATCTTTTTTTATTTTCAATCAAATATCTCAGAGCGAAATCCTGAAAATAGAGAAATTTCTCATAAGAACCACTTTCCTCTTAAATGAATCTTATGAGATAATCAGAATAGTTCATATATTACTATATTAGTATGAAACCGAATCGCCTTATTATCTTGTTTATGGATAATTTTTTCTAGTGTTGTATGGATCTTTCATCTAACTTGATATACAACATGTTTGAAGGATAAGTTCTAACTCCCAGTGCACTAAATCAAGTAATTGAATCTTAGCACTTAAAAATTAAAATGAGAATACGTTCATTTAATTATGATTAAGGGGTCCCTTTAAACATGTTTTTTGAAGGATTTTAGGGGTTTCTTTTTTTCATTTTTTATTAAGTAGTATTAGCCAAAATTTATTGTAAATGTTCATAGTTTGCAGGTCTTAGCCCAATCAAATAGGGGTTGATTAACTTAAAATTGTATTGAGTTGTTATTTACAATTTAAAATAATTTCTAATTATTGAAATCGTATATTTACTTATATTAATGGTCCATTTTTACGAATTAGAACATGACTCTCAAAATGTTTGAGACGGCCCTGCATATAGATATGAGAGAGACAATTGTCAATTGAACTTTAATCAACTAAGCCAATATTAATACCCTATTGCGACTTTAGTAAAAGTTATCTTACTCATCAGATACTGGTAAATAAGTACTATATTTTGCAAGGCAAGTTCAGCTGCTCAAAACCACAAGTTTACTAAATCGCACACTTATTACTACACTAACAACTTAAAATATTGCAACCAATTCTTCGAGTCTTATTAGAAATTTCAATTCTCTGTTCTCTAAAATGCAGAAGAAAAGACATTCGACTCTGTATTTTTAATAAGCCTTAGGTAATCAAATCTCAATATTTATTTAATTAGAATCATTTTAGTCAAATTACCTATTTTTATCTGGGTGTTAGTATTTTCTTAAGAGGTGTTTAAATAGCTAAGTAAACACTCTTTTTTATTTGAATGAAGTATATATTAGGGCTGTCCAACGGGGCGGGTTATACAGACCCCGACCCCACCCCGATCCCGCTTGACATCAGACAAGATCTGATACCTGCATTTCAGATCAGATCTGCATCGGTCGCTACAAAATTCCGACCCCGACCCTTCCCCACCCCATCCGACCCCTACTAGCTGTTGCACAACAACTTTGTCCAATTTGGCCGTTGTGCAACAGCCAAATACCCCTCCCCCCTCTCCCAACCCCCTACCCCCTAATATTTATTTTTAACCCTTAAGTTATTATATTTACACTTTAACCCAAATTTTTCAACTATAAATAATTCATTTTTCTTCATTATTTCTCACAAATCTTCCTACAATTACAATCTCTCTAATAATCTCTCAATCTATCTCTCATTCTCTTTACATTGTGTTCTAAATATTCAATTTAATTTATTCATTTGAGAATTGACAACTAGCTTGAGGATCATCCGTTGAACAAAGTTTCAATTTTCAACATCTCTCGATTACACGGTGACGTTACGTCGGCGTTTGGTACATTCGTTCCTTTATTAAATTATTATTGTTTCTTTATTTTAATTAGCGCACTTAATTTCATTATCTTTAACTATTTAAATATTTATTAGCATAAATTAAAATGAAAGGATTAAGAGGTATATTGGTATGTCTGGTTCTAGTAGGGGTGACAAGGGCAAATGTCCTTCTTCTAGTCATCCTATTCCTCATAGACAGGATGCTTTTATTGATACTGAAAATTTTCCTGAAGTACCATTAGATTTAGACGAGCTATTTTCTGGAAATCAACAAGAGTTTAATTTAGAAGAACATCTAGATGATACACCAACTAATCTAGATGACACGCCAACTAATGCACCTCAAACTGGAACGCCTCCTATTCCCCCTAGTATGAGACGAGACCCACCAGAACAAAAATTAACATCACATGTATGAGCTTTTTTTTATAGAGACGTACAAAATCTAGTTGTTACATGCAAAAATTGTAAAAATGTTTATAAATTTAAAATGGGAAAAGGTCAGAGCGGGACGGGAGGTTTAACTACGTATTTGAATAACAAACACAAAGTTAAGTGGGATGAATATAAGGCTCAAGTGAAGGGTGAGTCAACAATGGTCTCTCAGTCGGGACAAACTTCACATACTTGTCCTCAAGACTGCATGGTCAAATTGACCCTATGACGGGGGCAGTTGTAGGCCCTAAATACGATAAAATGAAAGATAGGGAAGAATTATCAAAATTAGTTGCAGTTGAGGGTTTGTCTTTTTCATTTCCTGATTCTCCGGGTTTTATTCAATATATAAGATCAATGTACAATCCTGCTTATAACGATTTTTCTAGATCAACTGTTAGGAGAGATGTTTTTAAATTTGCACACGAATATCAACAATATTTATGTTATTATTTATATCATTACCCTGAAAAAGTATCTATCACATGATATAGGCCGTAGTACTAACGGTCATGATTATTTAACTGTAACATGTCATTGGATAGACTATAAATGGTCTATGCAAAAACATATTTTAGCATATAGATATATAGATAGTAGGCACACTGATATTTTTATTCAAAAAAATATTTCTTCTGTTTGCGATTATTATGGCATATCTGATAAAGTCATGACTTTGCATTAGATAACACTTCTTCTAATATTTCTGTTGTTAGATTATTAAAAACTGTCTTAACTCCATTTTTTTCAGATCATTTTCATATAAAATGTGCATGTCATATTTATAACTTAGTTGTAAAGGATGGTATAAAACTTTTTGAAGACATTCTTGCAAAAATTCAATTTGCTATAAATTATATTTTAAAAAATAATAGAATACAATGACTAAAAGAATATAAAAAAACTTGTCACGATTGTGGTCTAGCTTACAGAAAAGTTTCCGAAGAAGTATGCACTAGATGAAATTATTTATACAACCAACTACGTGTTGCTTATGAGTATAAACAACCTATAACCCAAATTTTTAACGCCCGTAATCGAAATCCTAGTGATATGCTTATAGATTCCGATTGGGATACAATTTTAGAACTTAATATATTTTTAGAGAAATTTTATCTAGCTACTAAAAAAAATTCGGGATTTATTATCCTACTATTTCATCAATGTTATTTTATATAGCTCTAATATTTATATTACTTAGTGAGTATATGACAAAAACAGCTTATAAGGAACATATTGAAAAAATATTTTAAAAAATAAAATAAAAATTATTTCTATTCCCCCAATATTTTTTATTAGTGATGTATTAAATCCGTCCATTAAAATAGACGGTTGTAAAAATCTTGTTGAAACTATTTACGATTGCATAGATACACTTTCACCTCCAACTCCTAAAAATCTAAATGACCCACCACCTGTTGAAATAAGTAGAGAAGAAGTGTTGTCTAGCATTCAAGATGAATGTAAAAAAGTATATATGCATTACCAACAAGAAAGTGCTAGCAACCAACCGGCTTCCATGCCATCTTCTTCTTCTTCAACACAACCTAAAAAATAACATGTTGTTTCTGCGGTTAGTATTCAAAGTCTCAAACAGAGAATGTTTAGTTGTACCATTTCTAACTAAATTAGCCTGTTTGATGTTTTTATTTTGTAGGGTGTTGTACCATACGAAACAATTGAAAATGAAGAGGGACGTGAAGACTTGCTAAAATACTGGAGGGGGAATGAGATGAATTTTTCAACACTAGAAAAGATGACCCGAGGTGTGTTGAACATTCAAGTGTCATCAACAGCGTTCAAAAGCGCATTTTCTGCGGGAATATTTCAAATAGGGAGCACGCATATTCATCGCGAGAGACTCATTAGAGATCGCGGTCTATTCGCATAATTGGATTCATGCGGAGCGTAGGAGATGCGGCCAACCGGAGATCGACGAAGAAGAAGACTACAACTACAACGAAATCTTATCCGACGGATGTGCAAGCGACGTCGTCCAATTGACCAAGATATACCAATTCCAACCGAAGAACCACAATACATTATAAAGAAACTAGAAAATGTGTTTCTTAAACTGTAATTCTTTTAATTGTAATTTCACTATGTTATTTATTTGTAACTTTCAATATCACGAAGTTGCAATTTTGAAATTGTATTGTAAACGTGTGACTAGTGTATATAGTCAAAGTAACAATATTCCCTACCCATAATTAAAATATTTCCATATATTGTGAAAATATAATTATGGTAAGACTAAAATTCCTCTTTTGTATATGCTTAGGATTTCTATTGTATAATGGTGAATATTGTACTCACCCAATGGAAACTCGTGCCAAGCATGAAATCTTCAAACCCAAAGTCCAATTTAACTTGTCTGCCCAAACCATTTCTCCAATTACCAAGAACCCTATATTGTCCAAACAAGACCCTAATTGGAATGCGGCTATGACTAAGGAATTCAATGCTTTAACTAAACAGCACACATGAGATCTAGTACCTAGACCTGAGAGGGTGAATGTGATTCGTTGTCTGTGGCTATTTCATCACAAATTCAGAAACAATGGAGATCTTGAGAGGTATAAGGCACGACTTGTGGCTAATGTCACAAATCAACAGGAGGGTATTGATTGTGGTGAGACTTTCAGTCCGGTTGTCAAACCGGCTACCATCCGCACAGTTTTGAGCATTGCCATGGGCAAACACTGGTCGATACATCAGTTTGATGTGAAGAATGCATTCTTACATGGGGATCTGAGAGAGACAATCTACATGCATCAGCCACCAGAGTTCACCCATCCATCAATTCCTCACTATGTATGTCGTCTCCGTAAGACACTATATGGCCTGAAACAGGCCCCCCGTGCGTGGTATGATCGCTTTGCCAGGTATATCTTGAAGATTGAATTTGTATGCAGCAAGAGTGATACATCACTCTTCAGTTTTCATCGAGGTAGTAGTAATGCTTACTTATTACTTTACGTGGATGATATTGTTCTTACTGTCTCCTCCCACGGATTAAAAAATGAGATTATTGTCTTGCTTAAGTACGAGTTTGCAATGACTGATTTGGGGAAGCTGAATTACATTTTGGGGATATCAGTGACCAGGTCTGCCAACCACATGTTCTTGTGTCAGCGTAAGTATGCAGAGGAGATCGTGTACAGGGCTAAGATGGCGAATTGTAATGTTTCACCTACTCCAGTTGATTCGAAATCTAAGCTCAGTGCTATGGATAGTGCTCTTGTCTCCGATCCTACTCTGTATAGGAGCCTTGCAGTTGCACTTCAATACCTCACATTCACAAGGTCAGACATTCTTTATGCGGTTCAGCAGGTATGCATTTTCATGCATGCACTCAGGGAGTCTCATTTCACTGCTCTTAAGCGTATCATTTAATACATTAAGGGCACACTTGATTATGTTTTGCACCTATACCCCTATGCACCAAACAGGTTGCTCTCTTATACGGATGCAGATTGGGCAGGGTGTCCGGACACGCGACGCTCCACCTCCGGCTTTTGTGTATTTTTAGGGAATAATCTGATTTCTTGGTCCGCTGACAAAGCTACCCTATCTCATTCCAGTGCCGAGGCTGAGTATAGAGGCGTTGTAAATGTGGTAGCTGAGATTTGTTGGCTCAGAAATTTACTGTTGAAACTTCAGTGTCCTTTGCGTCAGACATCTATTGTGTACTGTAATAACATCTCTGCCATCTATCTGTCTCATAATCCGGTTCAACATCAGGGAACCAAGCACATTGAGATAGACCTACACTTTGTTCGTGAGAAAGTTGCGCTGGGCCATGTCAGAGTGTTACATGTTCCATCATCCTATCAGTATGCAGACATATTTACCAAAGGACTTCCCAGACATTTATTTCTTGACTTCAGATCCAGTCGTACCGTCCGGCCTCCTCCCGCTCCGACTGAGAAGGTGTGTAAACGTGTGACTAGTGTATATAGTCAAAGTAACAATATTTTCTACCCATAATTAGAATATTTCCATATATTGTGTAAATATAATTATGGTAAGACTAGAATTCCTCTTTTGTATAGGCTTATGATTCCTATTGTATAAGGGATGAATATTGTACTCTATATATACTGTGATATTAATGAGAAGACTCTCTAAGGGAGATTAATATCATTCTACATGTATTACCAAAAAAAATCATACTTCTAATCGAATAATATAAGAGTCACAAAAACATCCTTGGGATGTTTTTATTAAACTATCTTGTTGTGTATGTGTGTTATTTATTTATTAATTTAAAGGCAAATAAAAAAATGACCCCACCCCGACTCCAACTCCGACCCACTCTGGATCGGGATGGGGCGGCGGCACACCCCGCCAGCCCCCGACCCCGCCCTACCCCCAGCCCCGCCAGACCCCGACAACTCCGACCCTGCCCCACCCCACCCCGCCCTGCCCAGTTGGACAGCCCTAGTATATAATAAGGTAAGAAAAGAGTACATGTGTATGTATGAATATGAGCATATAAAACAAGAATGAGATGCAGAGAAAATGAAAAAGGGAGTTAATGAAACTTCACAGTCGCAGTAATTCATAAATACAAGTAAACGGGAAACCCCCACGTATAGTACATGGAAACTAAATGGAAAGCATTATTAATACTTATGTTAGTGTACGGGGGGAACATATAGACTATAGAGAAGCAATAAAGAAGGAAGCATCTCTTTCTCGTGATAGGTCAGAATATGACTCCTCCGTTTTCTGGACCCCTACAATAATTACATAAATTTTAGTTTATCAATTACTACTAACATGTACGTATTTTTCTTTATTATATAAGTTTTAAGTTTAAATTATTTAATTTGGCATAAAATATCTAAGTACTAAAAAGTTTTCTGGCAAACAAGCAACTCCACAGGTATTAGTGTCCCAGTAGCACGATGGCTCTCTTGTTATTAATGCATGTAAGTTTACTCAAACTAATTTTCCTATGATTGTTTCTTGATATTTGCATGTAATTTTAGTAGAATATTCGATGAAGTTGAAATGAAAAATATTTGATGTCAAAATTGAAGAAAGGATATTTACAAGTAAAAAGAGAGTGGGACTATACCGACCTAATATATTTGACCGATTGATGGAAGTTAACCACAAAAATCAATTCGTTGGGAGAACAAAGCGTAGAAATAAAGGAAATGATAATATAACAACAACTAGTATGTTAGAAATCTGGAAATGATCAAATAAGAGAGCTTGCTGAGTCGATCAAATTCTTGATCTATCCTTAAAATAATATTGTCACGTATATTCTTTCAACGGTTGTAATGACAACTTATCTCCCAAGATAAAACAACAATCAAACAAATGAGCAAAGGGAACTCAAGTGTTTGCTTGGAAAGAAAGATCTTTGAGTGTTTTGTGATTGCAAGAGAGGAAGACAATTTTAGAGAATTGCTTAGTGAATGTGTGTTTTGAAATTATGCCAAAAGGCATCAATTTATAGGTAGATGAATTTGTCTTCTCAATTAACCAAATGAATGGCCATCAATGTCACGCAATGACCATTGATATTGAGGTTAATTCAGCCTAGTAATGGCTGAAATCAATAGCCAAATAATGAAGATTAATTGCACCAAAATCAACTCAAGAATCAACCTTAATTCGCCTCCAACGTTACTGAAAAACGTCGAAGCACCGCGGTCCCTTGGGAGGGCACCGCGGTGCCTAAATTCCAGTAATTCACTGGAACCAAAAACTGAGTTTGCACCGCGGTCCCAGGTGGAGGAACCGCGGTGCCTCCAGGCACCACGGTCCCTGTCCTTGTGGCACCGCAGTGCCTCTTCGTGTTGGCGATTTCTGATTCGTTTCATCTCTTACTGTTGCGATATTTTTGTGCGCTAACGCAAGTGTACGTATCGCTCAAGTAATATAGTCTGTTAGACCGAGTTATCGTCCACATAAACTGATTATCAAGTACAGATTATCTAAGTTTTAGTTTCTATTTGGTGACCGTTCTTTTGTTTGAAGCTTAAACTAAAATTTATAACTAAGTGCGGGAATTAAACTAAGATTGACAATACTTTGAGTTTTAAACAGTTATGAAGGGAATAGGGTTTTCAATCTCCTCAACCATCCACTCTTTCACTTGTTAATGCAACGCTAATGACTCTTCTTCTTCTTATTAAGATAACAGGTTAACTAACGTTGTTCTATATTCTGATTAGAACATATAAAAACTCAACCTTATGCAGAAACCTTTTATATTTCTATGATAGATTTTACCACACATGAGGATTAAGAACAATAACCTTAAATACTACACAAGTATCGGGGTACTTTCGTCCACGATTTTAACTTAAGTCTAAACAACTATAGCATATTCAAATCTCCCATTTCAGATCCTGATTTGAAATCATATAAGTTATGACAATTAGTGATCAGTTAATTACCATACAATCATAATAAGTTGAATAGATCTTAACAATTGAAGAAGAGATTAATCACTATGCAATTAACTATATGAAAGAGTTTCAAGAAGATTCGACGGAAAACCCTACTAAAATAATTAGCTCCTAAACATTGTCATGTCAAGAACTAAATTACAATCCAACATAAACTGAATAAAAATAAAAGAGAAGAAAAAACACTTGAACAAGTCGTCTCCAATCTTGTGTTTGCTCCAATTCTTGCCTCATCCAAAGTATGATTTGTGATACGGTATAAGGTATGACATAATGAGCAGGGTTTTAGGATTTTATACTTGAGAAAACTTGCGCTTCGGACCCTTTTCACCCTCTGAAATTCGGCCCAAAAATCAAATTTTCCGCCTCGACGCCGAAACTCCTGCGCCAAAATCAGACCTTGCAGGATATTTAGCGCCGCGGCGCCGGCGGTGTCACTTCCCGTGTTTTTGCGTTTTTTCATCATTTTCTCGTCCGAACTTCGTCTGATTTCTTCTATGCTTCTCGGGACTTCTTAGGCTTCATTTCTTGGCCTTTTTAGTGTGCAATTCCATCTCAATTAAGCTCATTTCATCCTCGATTATGTACTTCCTCCTTTATGATCGCTGTGACTCAAAAGAAAGAAAAACAAACCTAACACTATACTAAACGCAAAATAAAAGAGTAAAATACTAACTAAAAAGGACTCAAAGTGTATACAAAATACACTTAACAAACACCCCCAAACTTACACTTTACTCGCCCTCGAGTAAAGCACTAAACAATAAACAAGAAAAAAAAATATTCTATGAAATGGATCAAGTAGTTATATCATTGCTTCTTCAACATTATGGATGAAAGTTGGGATAATATGTTAGAACATATATATCATAAATGTTTCAGCAATCAAGAATTTCAAGTTAGATATTTCGCAAATTCACTTAGATCACAATTACTGGGAATACAAACACCTAACCTATGCATATCAATTCCAATCCATCTTTCTCAAAATGCTATAGACTTGTTTACTTGTTATTCTCCACTAATCATAGACATACACATTAAAGATCATCAGGACTTTCAATGGTTGTAATGTAGGCTTAGGCAGGGGTAGGTAAACATATTATTTAGGCTCAATTACGTACCATAAGCATTTTTCATTCAACTCCTCATCTTTTTTACTTTCTTTTTAGTCCCATACCTATTTTCTCCCCTCTTTTCTTTTGAGAGAATGAGACACATTATAACTAACAAGCACCCCCAAACTTAGGCTTTTGCATATTTTTCATTGGGGTGCATCAAATTTTCACTATCTTCTTATTTCTTTTTCAACACTTTTCATCCCAACATTTTCAATTATTACTTATGGCACAAAATGAGAATTATAGGGTGTCAAAGAAAGATCTTATTTTAGGCTCGACGGGGCTGACTAGTGATACAATTTATGTCAGGATAGGTAATGAATGGTCAGAAGGACTATCAAAGAAATGCCTGAATCATCTCCCTAAACATGTATATCTTAACTATTTCGCCTAAAATAACAAGCAAACAGATTTTCTAGACATTTTTCAACCTTTCTTTCCATAACTGACACACATAGGCTAAACACAAATATCCCAAATAATTAGATGTCGTGAATTTTTGGCATATCTAACTTAAGCACACAGATTTTTGCTTTCAATTTCATTACATTATCCCACTTTATCCACTCAATATCGTTAGCAACTACAACATATATGATCCATAAAAAAATTATGACTCAAAAACACACAAAGTCAAATAAAAAAGTCTCAAAAACAATAAGACAAAATAAGTCACCTCCCAAACTTAATCGACACATTGTCCCCAATGTGTGAAGACTAAAAATAAAGGGACAACTTACTGACACAACACAACGGTCATAAAGGAGGTCTGGGAGGAAATTTTGGAAATTGCACAGCATCTGGGCTCTCTGAAGTTTCAGCGTCGTGGCCCTGCATTTTGGCGCCACGGCGCTGTGCTCAATTTTTCCTTTTCTAGCGGTTTTGATCTCTTTTTCCACTTGGGGTCAGTCCCTAATCCACCTGTCATCAAAACATAAGACAAAAACTAAGACCGTGAGACTGTTCAAGATAAAATAAAACAACTAAAATAGAATTAAAATAACATAATTAAAAAACCATTGGGTTGCCTCCCAAGTAGCGTTGTCTTTAACGTCTTTTAGCCGGACGCATGTTACTTACTAAATCAAGAGGGTAGAGTTTCCCCTCCGCATATCCATTTTAGCACCATTCTCTTCCTCATTCTCCTCTTCTTTTTCACAGAGTTCATTTCAGGAGGGTTCATTATCTTTTCAACATTCGTCGTTTCCTTGGCTAGTGATACAATTTGTGTCAGGATAAGTAATGCATGGTCAGAAGGGCTATCAAAGAAATGTCTGAATCATCTCCCTAAATATGTATATCTTAACTATTTCGCCTCAAATAACAAGCAAACAGATTTTCTAGACATTTTTCAACCTTTATTTCCATAACTGACACACATAGGCTAAGCACAAATATCCCAAATAATTAGATGTCATGAATTTTTGGCATATCTAACTTAAGCACACAAATTTTTGCTTTCAATTCCATTATATTATCCACTTTATCCGCTCAATATCGTTAGCAACTACAACATATATGATCCATAAAAAAAAATATGACTCAAAAACACACAAAGTCAAATAAAAAAGACTCAAAAATAATAAGACAAAATAAGACACCCCCCCCCAAACTTAATCGACACATTGTCCCATGTGTGAAGACTAAAAATAAAGGGACAACTTACTAACACAACACAACGGTCATAAAGGGGGTCTGGGAGGGAATTTTGGAAATTGCACAAAGATCTAGCTCTCTCAAGTTTCAAATGGCCTCAGCATTTTGCGCCACTGCCACAGTGCTCAATTTTTCCTTTTCTAGCGGTTTTGATCTCTTTTTCCACTTGGGGCAGTCCCTAATCCACCTGCCATCAAAACATAAGACAAAAACTAAGACCGTGAGACTGTTCAAGACAAAATAAAATAACTAAAATAGAATTGAAATAACATAATTAAAAACCATTGGGTTGCCTCCCAAGTAGCGCTGTCTTTAACGTCTTTTAGCCGGACGCATGTTACTTACTAAATCAAGGGGTAGAGTGTCCCCTCCGCATATCCATTTTAGCACCATTCTCTTCCTCATTCTCCTCTTCTTTTTCACAGAGTTCATTTCAGGAGGGTTCATTCTCTTTTCAACATTCATCGTTTCATTGGCCTTACTCTCAGGTTCCACATTTTTCTTTAATGGTACCCCACAAACATCTGTACTAGTGAGGTTGTTCTGCAACCCGACCTTGTCAACTACCCCAATAGCATAACATCTATCAATGACTTGAGGTTCAGGGGATAGCTTGAACACTTTGAAGGTCATCTCTTCATCTTGCACTCTGAGCTTCAACTCTCCCTTCTCAACATTAATAAGTGCCCTCGGTGTGGCTAGAAATGGTCTTCCAAGGATGATGGGCATATCTTTAGCTTCTTCCATGTCTAGGATGATGAAGTCAGCAGGAAAGATGAATTTATCCACTTTAACTAGCACATCTTCAATTATACCATGTGGATGCTTTACTGAACGATCTGCTAGCTGCAAGATTATTGTTGTAGGCTTAGCTTCACCTACTCTAAGCCTTCTAAACACAGAGAGAGGTATTAGGTTGACACTTTCCCCCAAATCACACAGGGTTGCTTGCATGCCACATTCCCTATGGTGCAAGGTAGGGTGAAACTCCCTGGATATTTCAACTTAGGGGGAAGTCTCTTCTGCAAGATAGCACTGCATTCCTCTGTCAGCGCTATTGCCTCATAGTCTGTCAGCTTCCTCTTCTTAAACAAGATGTCTTTCATGAATTTCACATAAGCTGACATCTGCTCCAAAGCTTCAATGAATGGGAGATTGATATGAAGCTTTTTGAAGACCTCTAAAAATTTGAAAAATTGCTTGTCTAAGGACTTCTTCTGCAGCCTTTGAGGGAATGGAATTATGTCTATATATTCCCTCATGACTGTCGGTGGAGCTTTCTCTACAATATGGCGGTCCTCAGTAACCCCCTCTTTCTCTACCTCAACTGCTTTTTCCAATTCATTCTCTTTTTCTTCCACTGGCTGAGGTGCAACCTTCTCTAACTGCTTCCCACTTCTCAAGCTGATTGCCTGACACTGCTCCCTTGGTTCATCACGGTATTACTAGGGAGAGCCCCCTAAGGTCTGACATTCAACTTTCCTGCCAACTGCCCCACTTGTGTCTCTAAATTCTTGATCGATGACCTAGTTTTTGTCATGAACTGGGCCTAAAAATCAGCCATTTATTTTTGGGAGTTGGACAAGGTTGACAGTGATGACCCGGTCTCTTTCATGAATTGTGTCAGTACTGTCTTTATTTCTCTTATTTCATCTGACTTTTCTTGTGGGGCTGGTGGGCTGAACTGATGTGAGGCCGATGCTGGATTCAAGGATTGTTGTGGACTGCTATGTTGATACTGCCCCTGAAACTGAGATTGCTGCCCTTGATCATTTCTCCATGAAAAGTTTGGGTGATTTCTCCACCCCTGATTATAAGTGTTTGAGTATGCATTGTTGTAGGGCCTCTGAAAATTCTCCACTACTTGGACCTGCTCCATAGGCACATTGTTTGGATCCACTGATGTGCACCTATCAAACGGATGGGGACCCCCACAGATTTCACAAATTACTGGTGTCTGAACTGCATTAATGGGCATAGTAACCTGCTGCAACTGCTTTGTCAAAGTGGAAACCTGGGCAGTCAATGCAGTGAGAGCATCTAGCTCATGAATTCCAACCACTTTTCTGCTGTTCATTGCTCTCTCATCGGCCCCCTGATGGTTGTTTGTGGCCATATCCTCTAGAAAATCATGTGCCTCATTGGCACTCTTTCTCATGAATGGTCCTCCTGCTATAGCATCAATAATGGTACAAGTTGTACCACAGCCCATTATAGAATATGTGGACTAACATCCACTTCTCAATCCCATGATGCGGTCACTTTCTCTGCAAATCTTTAAACCGCTCCCATGCATCATATAATGGTTCTCCTTCCAGCTGATAAAAGTTATTAAGCTCACCTCTAAGTCTTGCTGCTTTGGCTGGAGGGAAGAATTTGGCAAGAAACTTTTGAGCCAAGTCTTGCCATGTGGTAATGGAGTTCGCCTGTAATGAATTCAACCAACTCTTTGCTCTATCCCTTAGTGAGAATGGGAAGAGTTTCAACCGAATGACATCATCAGTAACACCATTGTACTTAAACGTTGCACACAGCTCCGGAAAATTTGCTAGATGCAAATGGGGATCTTTAGGCTGTAATCCCCCAAACTGAACTGAACCTTGTACCATGTGCAAGATTGCTGGTTTGATCTCAAAATTATTGGCTTCAACAGCTGGAAGCTTGATGCAAGTCTGCACCCCTGTAATAGTTGGCATCACAAAGTCCCCCAAGCTCCTTTCTGTAGAGACTTTTCTTAAGACAAGCGGTAACTCATCATTCACCAAGTTGTTGTTTCGCAGATCTCCCATTGCTAACAAATCAGCTGCTCTTTTCTCTTTTTTATTCTGTCTGCACAATCTTTCAATCTCAGGGTTCAGAGGAATAAGAGTGTCTGCTCCTCTCCTACTTCGCATAAACTAAGTTCCTAAGACTAATCAAAAACAGTAAACAGATCACGGCAAACAACAATAAAGCAAAATAAAAATAAAAATGAGTGAAAATAAAAACCAAATTAGAAATAAGAATAGATAAATCGATATTAACAGTACGCCAGTCCCCGGCAACGGCGCCAAAAACTTGTTGCGATGTTTCTGTGCGCTAACGCAAGTGTATGTATCGCTCAAGTAATATAGTCTGTAAGACCGAGTTATCGTTCACAGAGACTGGTTATCAAGTACCTATTATCTAAGCTTTAGTTTCTATTTGGTGACCGTTCTTTTGTTTGAAGCTTAAACTAAGATTTATAACTAAGTGCATGAATTAAACTAAGATTGACAATACTTTAGGTTTTAAACAGTTATTGTTATACCCCGTAGTTCAGGACATGCGTATGAGAGCGTACGAAAGGGAGTAAGACTTAAAATTTTAGAAGGACAGGTTGATGGATTGTTTCGGACAGGTTTTAGTCAACTTTAAGGCGGGTTATGACCTGTTACATTGAGGGTTCCTAGGTGTTTCAAAGGCCTAGTGTGTAGTTCGTTGAGTCTAGTTTCCAACGCAACCAACCGTTCGTCGATAGGACATCGGTGTAGAAAGTTATGGGAGTTACAAGTTCGGTCTGTGACAGACGAGAAAGGTGTTTGAGCGAGAGCCACGGGGCGCGCCGGCTGCAGGGCATGGCGCGGAAAGATCTGAGGGTTTGCTGAAGTTGCAGCGCGCCTTGTGGGAATCGGCCGCGCGGAAGCCAGGCGCGCCGGGAAGTTCTGTGAGGTGGCGGAAGTTTGTCAGCGGCCGCAGCCATGCGGCCCGAGGCGGGATTTCTGGCGGAAAATTTGAGGAAAATCAGATTTCTTCTTTTAAAAAGGCCATGGGAGGGTGACAAGTGCCCCCCCCCCCCCATCTGATTTTGCATGTCCTTTATATTGACCAAGTCTTGAAAACTTGGTCATCTTTCAAAGTCTTTCTCTCTCTCTAAAGCTAGAGCTCTCACTTCTCTCTAGAATTCCAAGAGAAATTCAAAGCTTGAGGAAAATCTGAAAAAGTGTAGCAAGAAGGAAGCTTGTGGCTAGCTTGTAGGAGTTATTGTGGTGGTGTTCTTGGAAAGAAGGCTAGCAAAGTTGTTGGAATAATTTTGGCTAAAGCTCTAAGGTAACAATTCTTCTCTTGTAGCTAGTTACTTGTGTTGCATGTGAAGAAGGAGGAATTTGTAGTAGTAAATAATGCTCTTAGATTCATTGCATGTAAGAAATGTGGTTTGGATACGAAAGGATTGGTTAAGAAGGTTATGTGAGCATGTTGTAGCCTAAAAACTACCTTAAACTTGTTAAGTAAATTGTTGTACCTTATGGGGCAGAATTTTACACACCCAAGTTTAGGTGTGTAATCCCCTTTGAAATGTTTGGATTGTTGGGCCTAAGATGTGGCGTTTGGATGTTGAATTCGGCCTTGAAAAAGGTCGCAAAGTATGTAGAAACAAAGGAAATGCTGCCCAATTTTCCATAGAAATTAGTAACTTTGAACTTGGATTATTCTACATTGAACTAGAGGTTAATAAGCGTATTATGGTCATTATAGGTTGACATACTACGTGCGGTATTTTGGAATTAGCAAGCGGATTGACCGAAGAGGTATGTGGAGCTTTCCTATCTCTTGAGCATGAGTAGTTGTACCCATATAGTACGGTAGACGTACAAGATTTGATATCCTTACTTGTTTTAAGTATATAATACATTGCTTCGTTTTAAAAAGTATAAGTCCCTTGGTTATGGGAAAAGTATAATTTTACTAAAGTATAGGGTTAATATAACAACTTTATGGAAAGTTGGTTTATTAGCTTTATGAAAGGATAATAAGGAGAGATTTACTCTAAGTAAGATAAGTAAGGACAAATGACTTGATTTATGAAAGGCAAATTGATTTTTAGGCATCAATTGCCCAAAGGTTTTATATGAAAAGGAGTCATTTTCAAAAGAATAGATGTATGTAGTACTTTGGTTTAAATTCCCGGATTTCTTTTATTAAGATATGTTAGTGCCTTAAGTAAACTAAAATGAGAGGGTATATGAACAAGTCTAATAAGAAGTTAGGAGCTTTCTTAACTTATTTATGTTATGTATGATGACCGATTGAGCTAGGGTAAGAGTATAAATGAGGGGTAAGCCCCAAGACGTTATACCACATTCTCCAGGGTAAGAGTATGAATGAGGGGCAAGCCCCAAGACGTCATACCACCCTCTCCAGGGTAAGAGTATGAATGAGGGGAAAACCCCAAGACGTCATACCACCTGCTTCAGGGTAAGAGTATAAATGAGGGGTAAACCCCCAAGACGTTATACCACCTATTCCGTGGATTTGCTACCCATGATGCGAGGAATACCTCATGCGAGTCCTTATGGGCTCATGCGGGTGAAATAGTCCCATGCGGGCGGTCTGACTATCACGAGGAATACCTCGTGCGGGTCGCGGGACCCATGCGGGTGAAATAGTCCCAGGAGTAGGATTGCTTATTGATACTACGGGCGAGGGACCCTGTTTTGATCATGAGCCTCCTATTTTTTATGCAGTATTATATATATATACTTGTTACTCTCATTGTTAGTAAGGCACAGTACAAGGTAATTTGAGTTTTCATCCATGACTCCAGCTTATTTTTAGACTTATGTTATTATTACAGTATTTTCCAGTTTTACATACTTGGTACATATTGTGTACTGACCCCCTTCCTCGGGGGCTGCGTTAAATCTGCGCGGTATGGGTAGCGGTGGTGGATCCTCATTCTTAGGATCACCGTTAGGTGTGAAGCTCATTCCTCGGAGGCTTGTTTTGTTGTGCGGTTCTTCCACGATGCTATAGGTGTTATATACATTCGGGGTATGGCGGGCCCCGCCATGATGGTTATTCTTAAGTGCGTAGTCACGTTTGTGTTTTGGGTGTAGAACAAGTGTACTAAGTGATTAAGTGTATTTTATGAAGGCGGCCTTATCGAACGCGATGATGTTTACTTATACAGGTTATGTGTTATGTATGTCCCGCTGCTATTCTCTGATGTATACCTGACGGGGTGCCCCGGTAGGGCACCAGTCGCGGCCCCAGGGTCGGGTCGTGACAGTTATGAAGGGAATAAGGTTTCCAATCTCCTCAACCATCTACTCTTTCACTTGTTAATGCAACGCTAATGACTCTTTTTCTTCTTATTAAGATAGCAGGTTAACTAACATGTTCTATATTCCTATTAGAACATATAAAAACTCAACTTTATGCAGAAACCTTCTATATTTCTATGACATATTTTACCACACAGGAGGATTAAGAACAATAACCTTAAATACTACACAAGTATTGGGGTACTTTCGTCCACGATTTTAACCTATGTCTAAACAACTATAGCATATTCAAATCTCCCTTTTCAGATCCTGATTTGAAATCATATAAGTTATGACAATTAGTGATCAGTTAATTATCATACAATCATAATAAGTTGAATAGATCTTAACAATTGAAGAAGAGATTAATCACTATGCATTAACTTTATGAAAGAGTTTCAAGAAGATTCAATGGAAAACCCTACTAAAATAATTAGCTCCTAAACATTGTCATGTCAAGAAATAAATTACAATGCAACATAAACTGAATAAAAATAAAAGAGAAGAAAAAGCACTTAAACAAGTCGTCTTCAATCTTGTGTTTGCTCCAATTCTTGCCTCCTCCAAAGTATGATTTGTGATATGGTATAAGGTATGACATAATGAGCAGAGTTTTATACTTGAGAAAACTTGCGTTTCAGACCCTTTTCACCCTCTGAAATTCGACCCAAAAATCAGATTTTCCGCCTCGACGCCGTGGCCCTGCAGGCTGGCTCCACGGCGCCGAAACTCCTGCGCCAAAATCAGACCTTGTAGGATATTTAGCGCTGCTGGTTGGCGCCGCGGAGTGGGAGGTGTCACTTCCCGTGTTTTTGCGTTTTTTTGTCATTTTCTCGTCCGGACTTCGTCTGATTTCTTCTATGCTTTCTGGGACTTCTTAGGCTTTATTTCTTGGCCTTTTTAGTGTGCAATTCCTTCTCAATTAAGCTCATTTCATCCTCGATTATGTACTTCCTCCTTTATGATCGTTGTGACTCAAAAGAAAGAAAAACAAACCTAACAGTATACTAAACGCAAAATAAAAGAGTAAAATACTAACTAAAAAGGACTCAAAAGTGTATACAAAATACACTTAACACTTACACATTTCTTCCTTTCATTTACCAACATGAAACCATTTGTCATTTGGCCAATAACTATCTATTCTTTTATGTCTCAAACAATTCGTATACATACCAATATCTCTTCTATTTAAGGAAATAACGATCCTTGGTACTTTATGTGCACGTGTGTGGAAACCATGTTTCCGACGTGCGGGGCCCCAATTGTTCAATTCATAATTAATAGGATTTACTTTATTTCACGTTTAATAATTATTTCCAACAATCCCCTCTTGGAAGAGATTTTAGTGCAGGCGTATAGTGCCTTTCAAGCAATTACTCGGCGGATCGACGTTACATCTGGAGAGGTAGCCATATCCTTGAACCTTCCATAGTAGAATACCATCGGACATATTTACTGCGTGGTGAATGTGATATCTTGAACCGTCAGTGTTTAGTATATGCCAAGACAATGATACCAACACAATACTTTTTCTACTCAATCTTTCTAGTGTTTTGCTCGTCGTGGGTCGTGGACACCCTTGAATTCTTAAGTGCGTTCATTTGAGGCGGCCTGTCCTCGAACTTAAATAGGTGGTCTCCTACAAGATATCCTGCAATACCCCGTTGCACGAGCGTTAGGAACCATTAAAAATTTCCCAACCTAACCTCAATTATTGAGGATTATTAAAGGTTTGAAAACTTATCATTTACCCCTTTACAGGTAGCACTTTTTTTTTCTATCACGAGAATGGCCTTGAATTATATTTCTTAAGAAGAAATCATTATCCAAAGTGTTCTTGCTTCCACCGAAGCGCTCAACTGAACCTTTACAGTTTAGTTTTTCCATTGTACCTTATCCCTGGGATCTCCAGTCCGTAAGGTTGGGTGTCCACTATATTGATTCTTATTGATTGGGTTTTAAGCCCGTTTCCACAAACGAGCGAGACATCGATCTCTGGTCATTCCCTTCGTCAAGGGATCTGTAATATTTTCCTTAGATTTTACAAATCAATGGAAATAGCATCCGAGGTGATCAGCTGCCTAACGGACTCATGTCACCTGTCAAATATGACGAGACTTGCCGTTGTAAATAGAACTCCATGCCCTTCCTAGAACCGACTGACTATCGCAGTGGATCATTACAGAAGTTACAGGTTTATCCCAATATGGAACATCTTCTAAAAGCCACTTCAGTGCATTCCAGTGATCTTCACTTGGATTACGGGTGAATCTAGCCAAATATTAATTGTATGAGCGATATCAGGTCGAGTGCAGTTTGTTATATACATTAGACTGCTAATCACCTACGCATACCGCTTCTGGCGTATAGGCTTACCAAGATGCTTGTCAATCTTTTGACTTATATCCAATGGTATTGTTACCGGTGAACTGTCGAACATTCCAATTTTTTTAGTACATCCTTGATGTAGTGAGATTGAGACAAGATCAGTCCACTAGATGTCTTAGAGATCTTGTTCCCTAAGATGACATCTGTTATACCCGTATCTTTCATGTCAAAACACTGTTTTAACATGTTTCTCAGTCTCTAGGATTATCCCAGGACTGCTTCCAATTATTAACAAGTCGTCTACAGAAGTCATATTCTGATGAAAGATTCAACATTTTCTTTCATGTAAACACATTTGTCTCATCCATTAATGGCGAACTCTTTTGATAGTAGAGTACTAACAGATTTCTCGTGCCATTGTTTAGTGCTTGTTTTCAACCTATACCACAATTTGACAAGCCTACAAACCTTTGTATCTTGTCTTGGAACCACATACCCCTCTGGTTGGTCTATATTTTCTTCCAAATCACCATTTTAGGAAGACTATCTTGATATCCATTTTGATGTATTTCATGATCCCGCGAGGCGGCGATAGTTATGAATTTACATATGGATGTTTAGCTATAGACCCATTGATATAAATGGTTTTCAACTTTTGCTTTGTGATGCTTAGATGTTTTAGAAGCCTCGTCTTTACTTTTAAGTAAGTAAAAGCGACGCATTCTTGTGCCATCATCTATGAAACTCACAAATTGCTCATTCCCCCCCTCTATTTGAGCGAACTTCAAATCACATATGATGTGTTGTGTGAGTTCTAGAGGAGCGGTTTTCCCTTTCGACGGATCTATGGGAGCTTTTTTGGAGATTATTTGCCTCTATACCTACCTCACACTTACGTTGAGGGTTTATGTTGATAGACGACAATGATTCCAATTTTACCAATTTAAATATAAATTGATAATTAACACATCTAATCTATGGTGCAATAAATTAGAATATTCAAATACGTAAGGAAAACTCAGTTTTATTGATAGTTAGAAGAAAGGTATTGCAAGTGCATTATTTGCCTAGAGGAGTTCTTCACAGGCGAATCCTCTCTCTAAGTAGAAGGCATTACAGGTTCACCATTAACTTTAAAGAGGCCTTCACAAATGAAGCCCCTACCTACAAAAGTTCCATTTTTCGTGATTACAAACTTGTTAGCCTCGAATACTAGCCTAAAACCAACATTGACCAACACAGGTCCGGTTATTAAATTTCTTCGAATTTCCGGGACATGCATCACTTCCTTTAGAGTCAGCTCTTTTCCGGACGTCATCTTGAGAACTACCTTTCCTACCCCCAGCACCTCGAAAGAAGAATTGTTGCCCATGAACAACTTCTTATCTGTGACTGGTGTATACGTGGAGAAGACATCTTTGTTGGAACAGATGTGGCGGATAGCACCCGTGTCCAGCAACCATTGCGTTGGATTCTCAACGAGGTTGGCCTCTAGCACAATGGTTGAGAATTCTTCAATCATATCGTCTAAGAGCGTGTATTCGACGACGTTTACCTTATCCTTTCCTTTGGCCTTATCATATTTTTGCTTGCGACAGTCTTTGGCTATTTGACCAACTTTACCACAATAGTTGCATGTTCCCTTAAACTTTTCAGTTGTGTGGGACTGACCATCCTTCTGGAACTTCCGCTTTTTGCTTGGGTTCCCTTTAACTTCCGTCAGATTTGCATTAGCCTCAGCGGGTTGTTTCCCCTTTGACATGACCTTCTTATTGTCTTCCTGAATTTGAAGTTTGACAATAAGTTCGTCTAATGTCATCTCCTTCATCTTGAGTTTCAAGTAATTCATAAACTCAGTCCACGAGGGAGACAACTTCTCGATTAATGCCACAACCAAGAATTGCTCGTTGGGTTTCAAACTTTCCAAGTCTAGGTAATGTATTATCATTTGAAATTCCTGGACTTGGGATTACACACTTTTGTTGTCCATCATTTGAAATTTCAGAAATTTCCCAATGACAAACTTTTTAGCACTCGCATCTTGGGTGTTGTATTTCCTTTGCAATTTGTCCCACAATTCCCTGGCTATCCCAACGGTGTAAAATATCGCGTACAAAGGATCGGACAAACTATTCAGAATATAGTTCTTGCACAAGAAGAACAACATCTTTTGCTGCCATCGTTTAAAGTGAGTACCTATGAACTCTTCAGGACGTTCATGGTGAAAACCAGCTGGTGTTGTGACAGTGGCGCCTCCTTGAGCAGTTTGGAAGGAATTTGGAGTGCCTTGAGCAGCAGTGGGGTTGACACTAGTTGTGTTGAAAATAGTGGAGTTGAGGGCATTAGGATTGCCTTAAGGAGTAGTGGTGCGAGCAGTGGGATTGCCTTGAGCATCGATGGAGTTTTCAGCGTTCAATTGATCTTGTCCAGTCATGTTGTCGTTGCACAACGAATATTATCTTAAGCCTGTGAGAACAAAGTGTAGAAATAAAGAAAATGAGAATATAACAACAACAACTAATATGTTAGAAATCTGGAAATGATCAAATAAGAGGGTTTGCTGAGTCGACTAAATTCTTGATCTATCCTTAAGATAATATTGTCCCGTATATCCTTTCAACGGTTGTAATGACAACTTATATTTCAAGATAAAACAGTAATCAAACAAATGAGCAAAGGGAACTCAAATGTTTGCTTGGGAAGAAAGATATTTGAGTGTTTTGTGATTGCAAGAGATGAAGACAATTTTAGAGAATTGCTTAGTGAATGTGTGTTTTGAAATTGTGCCAAACGCATCAATTTATAGGTAGATGAATTTGTCTTCTCAATTAACCAAATGAATGGCCATCAGTGTCAAGTAATGACCATTGATATTGAGGTTAATTAAGCCTAGTAATGACTGAAATCAATAGCCAAATAATGGAGATTAATTGCACCAAGTCAGCTCAAGAATCAGCCTTAATTCGCCTCCAACGTTACTGAAAAACGTCGAAGCACCGCGGTGCCTAAATTCCAGTAAGTCACTGGAATCGAAAATTGAATTTGCACCGCGGTCCCAGGTGGAGGAACCGCGGTGCCTCTTCATGTTGGCGATTTCGACCGCGGTGCCTCTTCCTGTTGGCGATTTCTGATTCGTTTCATCACTTACACATTTCTTTCTTTCATTTACCAACGTGAAACCATTTGTCATTTGGTCAATAACCGTCTATTCTTTTATGTCTCAAACAATTCGTATGCATACCAATATCTCTTCCATTTAAGGAAATAACTATCTTCGGTACTTTATGTGCACATGTGTGGAAACCATGTTTCCGACGTGCAGGGCCTCATTCATAATTAATAGGATTTACTTTATTTCACGTTTAATAAATATTTCCAACATTCTTTTCCCTCATACAGTCCTCTCCTTCGTTAAAAATTATATTAAGTAGTACTCCTTCCGTCACAATTTATATTTATAATTTGATTAGGCACGAAATTTAAAAAATAAAGATTTTTTTTTAAATTTTATGGTCTAAAACAAAATAAAGATATTTGTGTGGTTATAGATCATTTCGCTAAACGTAAAAGATAAAGTTTAAAATAAAATTAGTACCAAATAAAAAAATGTGTCATTCTTTTTGGGTTGACTAAAAAGAAAAGTGTGTCGTATAAATTTAGAGAGATAGTACTATTTAATTGGATAATATTTTTTAATTATAGTTAGAGCTCGCGTGTGAATTCTATCTGGTAAAATCAATGATTAGAGGCCTCAGGGGCGGTTCAATATTGTTGGGGGCCTAAAGTAAAACCTCAATGAGTGCCTTATTTTTTTTATCAAGAAATGAGAAAAGAAAAAAATATAAATATATTTTTCATTTGAAATCTATTTTGTGAGGATCTATGTTAGATACCTCACTAACTTCAGCTCTTTTTTGATATTGTATCAAAAATTGAATTTCTCGTTATCCTTTTGAGTTTTTAACAACCGGAAACATATTTTCTAGTTGACATATTTTATTTTCTAAAAAAATAGTTAACAAGATAATATATATTACGTAGTAAAATATCAAAACAAGTAAGTTTGAGAAATACTAAAAATTGAAATATTAGAACTTGATTAAAAAATTGATAACTTGATTCGAAAATATTTGGTGTAAGTAGCAAAATCATACAAGTAAATATTGAGCGTAAAAGTGTAAACATATACTAAAGTTTTAGATAGAACAGTCACAAGTAGATGAGTATTGTAGAGAAATCAATCAGAGTATTTTCTGTCAATATACTAAAAATAGATTTGAGTATTTATACTATACTTTACTTTCTGATTTAGGGCCTTCTTTATAGTCAATTAGTTAACTATTTTTATAATGACAAAAAGTAGTTAATAATTTTCAAGAAAAAAATAATAATGTAACCTATATTAATGAAAAGTGAGACCCTAAAAATAAGAGGCCTAAAGCTTGAAATTTAGTGGCTTTACCCAAAAGCCGCCTCTGAACGCTCTCGGCCTATTCTCAAACTCTAAATAGGTGGGACAGATCAACTGTTTTGTTGTCTTTCGGAAACAGACTCTTTACCTTTCAAGATAAAGGTAATGTCTGTGTATACTATACTTTCTCCAAACTCCACCATATCAAATTACACTTAGTGCCTATTTGGATTGACTTCTCGGTACCCAGAAGTGTTTCTGGGTACCCACTGTCGTGAAAATGACAAAATTGACATGTTTGGTTTAGCTTTTCAGACTTCTGGCAGAAGCTAAAATTTGTAGCTTCTGCCAGAAGAACTTCTACTATTTATTTCAATTTGAATTTTATCATTTCCTTTATACCTCACGACATAAGATTGAAAGATCCAAACCTTCTTCACCCTCTTTAATTTTCATCAACAACTCTATCCACCTTCATTACCCTATTTAAATATCTAGAAATAATTACTAAAAAAAATCAAATATACAACTTTCATTACCCTCTTTAAATATCTAGAAATAATTACTAAACAAAAAATCCAAATATACAACTTTCATTACCCTCTTTAAATATCTAGAAATAATTACTAAAAAAAATTAAATATACTACTCATGTTCTGTTTTAATTAAAAAAAATCAAATATACTACTAAAGTTGACATTTGTTCATGTGTAATTGCAGATTGAACTTTAAACTCCTCAAACATCCTAACGTTGTCTGATTATACGAGGATTATCCTTCTTTTTCTATTGTCTTCTTTCAAATACTCTGAATATTACTACTATAATACATTATATACTGCTTCTAACGGGTATGCAAATCATAATGAAGTATTCAATTATTACCACTCAAGTTTAAGGTCCACAATAGAAAGAACTTTTGGGGTATGTAAGAACATATTTGCAATTTTACGTCGCATTCTCAGGTTCAATTTTGAAACACAGGTTCAAATAGTCATTGCAACAATGACTATACACAACTTTATCAGAAGGAATGCAGAAATTGATATTGATTTTGATCTTTATGAAGATGAAAGCACAATCATTCACAATGATGATTATCATACATCATCTAACTTGGATCAATCACATATTTTTAATGTAGCTTCTTCATCAGAGATGGATCACGTTCGAGACTTAGTCCACAATCAAATTATAGAGTACGTGCAAAATTAGTATTGTAATAATATTTAAATACTATTTGCACTTTAAATTAGTATTGTAATAATATTCTACTAATATTTAAGTATTATATTGCACTTTAAATTCTATTATGTATTTGTAATTTTTATTTACATACTTTCATTTATTAGTAATTTTTATTTATATGTATTGACTAAATGTTCATTTTGATAATTCTACATTCAAAAGCAATTTTGATCAAAACTATCCAACATAATTTATTGATAACAATAATTTTTACATTGTTGCATCCAAACATAAATCACTTTAACCAGAATCACTTCTGTCAGAAGCACTTCTGCCCACCGCCAATCCAAACAGACCCTTAGTATGTTATTGTTAATTATATATAAATTATAAATTCTATAAATGTAAGAATGCTAGAAATGTAGCAAAGAAGATTCAATGTTACAAGCTCTAGTCAACCAAATTGGTTGGGGAAGAGAGCGGGGGGGGGGGGGGGGGACCTGCTTTGAGGAAGAGAAGGTGTCATCGTAGTCGGTGAAATGAATGCGTTCAAATCCTGCGTCTTAGTTTGATTTTTCATTTACTCTACGCCGTCCTATTTCTATATTCCATATTTGACTGGACACCTTCATTTAGGGGTGTGCAAAATAAACCAACAAACGTCATCAAATCGATAATTCCAGTCAAATCAAAAAAAAAAAAATTGATTAGTGAGGTTTAATTTGATTTGGTATTAGAAAAAAATCCGATCATAATTGATTAATTTTGTTTTAACTAAAAAAAGTCAAATCAAACCAACCGAAAATTATATGTATACAATTTTTAAAATATTTTATACATAAAAATATTTATTATAATATAATTTATAAGCATTCCTTAAGTTTTTTTTTTTATAGTTTTATCTTTTAACATATTATTTCAAGCTTGAACTTGAAATTTTTAATGGTCCAATAAGTTTTATAGTGCTCATTGATGTTAATAACTTAAATAAAGTAAAATTAATACTAATGCTAACAAAAGAAATTCATTCTAACACTAGAAATAACAATAATGTTGGATATCCATTACTACGTACTATTAATTTTACATTGGTTTAGACAGTTAAGAAAAATAACTTAATTTAATTTTTCTTTAATACATAGTCATATAGTTTAATAATTAGTCGTATTTTTTTTAGTAATTTAGATTATGATCATTATCATTATGGCTTACCGATTTCATTATATTTTTTGTTGAATATTTTAGTACAATGTCACCACTCATCTCACATTTTGTGTCATTTTTTTAGAAACACCTTATAATTAGATACTTGTATCTTACTAGGACTAAAAAAATATTTGAAGCACAAATTATATATTTAGTTGAAGACTATCGAAAAAACTCGAACAACCCGAGAAAACCAAAAAGACGAGAAAAAAACCCGAAGTTGAACCCTTATTTTTCTTGATTTGGTTTGGTTTATAGATTTAAAACCCGACACGGTTGATTTAATTTAGTATTTGAGAAACACGAACCAATCCGGTCCATCTACACTCCTACCTTCATTAATAATGGCCTTTAAATTTTTATTTATTTTTCCGGTTAAAATCATTTTTCATTATTTAATAAACCGTCTTACTTGAAGAAAAAATATTTTTAACAGCTTTTGCAAGAATTTTAACCTATAAAATGTATCATGTGGCATGTGCAACAATTTTTATAGCCGAATAAAATATTAAAGTCACGACAAAAAGTTAATTAAATTGAACATTAACGACATCAACGTTTTCACTATTCGACCGGTGATAAAAATGTTTTCCAAAAAAAATATACAACATTAGTAACAATATTAGCAAATCGAAGAGCATCTTGATAAAAAAATTTGAGTGCGGACACTAAATAATATATTTAAGTCAATTTAAGTGTTACTCGAACGAGCCACCAAGGATGTGGTGCGTCGGATGAGACTGCTTCTCCCTTAACCAAATGTCTCGGGTTCGAGTCCTAGGTATGAAAAAATCCTTGATAGGGAGCGCTTTCCCCGAATAGGGCCCTATGCGGCGCGAATCCGAATATAATCGGACTCTAATGCGGGTACCGAACACCAGGTGGAAAACCAAAAAACAAATTATTACTCCAACCAAGAAATATGAAGTTTAAAGTCAAAACAATTCCCACCTGTAAGTGAGGAAAGTCGTATTTTCCATTCCTGTGGAAAAGGTACCCTTTGGAACACACACTAGAAGCCAAGCAACAAAAGATAACTTCCTCATAAACCAAACACTTCCTGGTAGTACCTTTATGTTTACAGAGATAAGATGCATGAAAAGTTACATCCAGAAAAGTAAAATCAGATCTAAGATAACACCTACTGTAGTATAAGATGTCACTATGTTAAAATGTAATGTAGTAACATCTCATCCTGCACAAAAAGTATTACCATCACGTCCGAGCATTTTAATATAGTAGCATCATAAGATGCTATTTGATGTTTAAGATTTGAAGGCTATGGAATTCCAACTGGCGATAACTGGTTATTGCGATAGGAATGACTGAACTTTGCAGCCATCTTTAACGCTGCAAAAAACGAACTTCTTTTCCAACAAAACGTTTTTTTTAAGGTATCAGGAAACAGAACAGTATCCACAGGTTCCCCAGGACAAGAAACAAAGACAAAGCACTGCATAGGATCATACTTTTTCAAATCAGCCAAATTGACTACTAAACCGATGAAGAAAGCAACATCATCAATCGTTCTAAAACCTAACACAACAAGAGAAAAAGCTATAAAAGGAAAAGGAAGAAACTCTGGTAAACACCGAGTGCAGTTGGATATTTATTGGATATCTGATCCTCATCTCACAATCAATTCAGCCAAACTCCTTCCCATCATTTAAGATGTTTCAATCATATCCTTAGGCACCACTTCTACATGACAATGCCCACATATTGAACCCAGGAGCTGTACGCCATATTATGCCAAAGTTATACTAGCAACTCAATCCATGCTCAACATGAACTGGCATGCAAAGCTTAGTTCACTTGCAGCCCTACAGGCACTAGAGAGTTCACAATATAACTACTATAAAATGCCTAGATAAGAACCTCGAATCGCATTCTTGTCTTGATCAATTTTCTCTAAAGCAGGAATGCAGAAGGCAGCAGTCTTCCCAGTCCCATTTTTGGCCCTAGCCAAAATGTCACTTCCAGTTAGAGCAATTGGAATGCTCTCTTCCTGGATTGGCGATGGTCTCTCAAATCCCTTTTCATAAATTCCCATAAGCAGTTCGCGCTTAAGAAAGTAATCTTCAAACTCATTTCCCTTAGTTGCTGTCACGCCCTGGAAGAAAAGTAGCAGTCAAACACTCAATTTTTTTTGCAAGTAGCCGTGAAGTCAATCAGTAATGCAGAACAACCAGAAATAACCTCATAAACTGATGAGGATCGACTAACACATGAGAAAAGAGAAAGAACAAGAAGAAACTGAGAAGAAAAGAGAAGAAGAGAGATGGAGGAGAGGAGAGAAAGTGATCGTGAGAGAGAGAGAAGAGGGAACAGGAAATGTATATTTGTGTAAAGAATGAATTGGTATTACAGATACACATATCATACTACATATATACAAGTAGTAAACACTAATTATGTAACCAACTAACCACTTCTAACAAACTCTAACAAACTCTTAACAATCTTGTAACTAACTAAATAGTAATCATCCCATACATTGATTACCCATAGAACTATAGTGCATCTTCCAATTCTTGCACCCCCCCCCCCCCCCCTCAAGCTAGGAGAAATGAAGATGTTCTTCATTCTAGCTTGGACAATAGGTGATCATGCTGCAACCTACCCAAGGCTTTAGTGAGCAAATCAGCAATCAGTTGAGGTCAGAAATGTTGTCTTGATCAATCCTTTCTGTATGTGCTCACTGATGAAGTGACAATCTATGTCAATGTGCTTCGTTCTCTTATGAAAAACTGGATTAGCAGCAATTTGAATGGCAGATTTTCTATCAGTGTATACAACTACTGGTTTCTGGACTTCAACACCAAGTTCTTGAAATAAACCTGCAAGTCATATCACTTCAGCTATTGATGTTGCCATAGCTCCATACTCCGCCTCTACTGAGCTCCTAGACACATTTTCTTGTTTCTTAGACTTTCAAGCCACATGTGACAAACCATACATCACAAAATAGCCAGTAACATATTGTTGACACATGCCTCCCAATCTGCATCACAAAACACCTGGAGCTGAGGAGTACTGGAACAAGAGAGAAGAATTCCCAAGCTTGGAGCCTGCTTGACATATCTAACATCTTAGTCCAGCCTCCATGTGTGATGTCTTAGGGGCATGCATGAACTGACTCAAGCAATGAACTGCAAAAGCTATATCAGGCCTAGTAGTTGTTAGGTATAATAGTCTACCAATCAGTCTCCTATAACCACTTGGATCTGTTAGGAGTGGATCAGATTGTGGTGATGCAGAATCTGAGCCTGAAGTTGATGCAACACATCTGTCAAAATCAACAATAGTGAATTTCACATTTACATCCATAGGTGAAGTTGAAGGCCTGACACCTGTCAATCCCATGTCTGAGATCAATTCTAATGCATATTTTCTTTGATGCATAAGAATACCTTGGGAACTTCTTGCAAATTCTATTCCAAGGAAATACCTTAGCTCTCCTAGATCTTTTATTTTGAAGGTTGACTGTAATACTTGGTGGATTTAATAAGGATTTGATCATTTCCAGTAATTAATAGATCATCAACATACACCAACACTATCTCAACACTGTCAGCATCCTTTTTTGTAAATAATGAGTAATCTTTGTGGCTCTGTGTAAAGCCAGAGGAAACAAGAGACTCAGTCAACTTAATGTTCCATTATCTTGATGCCTGTTTCAAACCATACAATGATTTTGACAACTTACACACTTGTGTCATCACTCCTTTATCACCAAATCCTTCTGGAATTGTCATATAAACTTCCTCAAAAATATCTCCCTGTAAGAAGGCATTGTAAACATCCATCTGTTATATAATCCAGTGCTTTGCTGATGCAAGTGAGATGACTGCCCTCACAGTGCTCATTTCACTACTGGTGAGAATGTCTCATGATAATCAAATCCTTCTTTTTGACTATATCCCTTTGCTACCAGTGTTGCCTTAAATTTCTCCACCTCACCTGTTGCTTTGTATTTAATCTTATACACCCATATGCATCCAATGGTATTCTTTCCTTCTAGCAATGTAACCAGTTTCCATGTTCCATTGTCATTCAAAGCTTTAATCTCAGTCTTCATAACTTCAATTCACCTCTTATCTTTAACAACTTCTGAGTAATTTTGTGGCTCAGTATCAAGAGAAGCTTTGGATACAAAACTTTGTTACTGTGGTGACAGTCCTGTGTAATCAACACAATTAGATATAGAATATAGGCAACTAAAAGTCTCTTTGTGCCAGATGGAAGGCCTGCTAATCCTTGCAGATCTTCTAGCATCAGATGTTGAACTTTGCAGATCTTCTAGCATCAGATGTTGAACTTGTTCCAGGGCAATATGGATCATGTCTGATGTTGACGCCAAATTTTGACTCTCCCGTCTAATCATTAACTATAAAATTACATTAATTTTCCAAAAAATAATATTAGCAATTTTATAATAATAAAATGCAGCAATAGAACATTAATACATGCACAAATAAACGATTTAATAATGACATCACATTTTACGTAGAGTATTAAAAACTTTGAGTCTCACGTCCGCATTCGTTATTTGCATAAATATTATTCATAATTTAAGCCCTATTCTATTTTCATTAATTCCTAATAATTTTAATAATAATAAATACTTAAATAAATAAATAATTTAATAATGGCGTCGCATCAAGCATTCCTTAAAATTATATCCGCATTTATTAATACTCAAAGCAGTTTCATAATTATTATTTGCAATTTAAACCCCTCATTAATTCAATTTTAATTTAACATCGCAAGACATGCATAATAAATAAGATTTTAATAACAATATCGCATTATAAGACATTAAGCACTAATTAAATCTAACACCCAAAATTAAAACACCTAAAACTAATACCTAATTAAATAATTACCAGCCCAATACCCTTTGCTTTATTTTCAAGCCCACCATTTAATTCCCAAAAGCGCAGCCCAGCAGCCCACAAACCCGTCCCACCCGCAAGCCCCTTTATACTCACCCTCGTCGTCCATCTCCCAACAGCCCTTAAGAAAAAAAAACCTAAAAAAAGAAAAACCTAAAAAAATCCTAAACCAGCGAACCCTAGCCCTTAACATGTTCTTAGTCTCTAGGATTATTCCAGGACTGCTTCCAGTGATCAACAAGTCATCTACATATAGACATATCATGACGAAGGATTTGACATTTCCTTTCATGTAGACACATTTGTCACCTCCATTAATGGCATATCCTTTTGATAGTAGAGTACTATTAAATTTCTCGTGCCATTGTTTAGGGGCTTGTTTCAGCCCGTACAACAATTTAACAAGCCGACATACTTTTGTCTCTTGTCCTGGAACCACATACCCCTCAGGTTGATCCATATATATTTCTTCTTTCAAATCACCATTTAGGAAGACATTCTTAACATCCATTTGATGTATTTCAAAATCCCGCAAGGCGGCGATAGCTATGAACATACGTATGAATGTCATTCTTGACACCGGAGCGTAGGTGTCGAAGTAATCAAGGCCCTCCTTTTGGCGATAACCCTTGACTACTAACCTAGCTTTGTACTTGTCGATAGAACCATATGCCTTTAATTTCCGTTTAAGGATCCACTTACAACCCAACGGTTTGTGTCCTGGGGGAAGTTCTGCCAACTCCAAGGTGTGGTTATGCAGAATGGATTCTATCTCACTTTCTAAAGCTTCCTTCCAGAGCGGTGCTTCTGGAGTTGACAATGCTTCGGGCATTGTTTGTGGTTCATCCTGAACCAAATAAGCTACAAAGTCTGGATCGAAGGACTTGTCCTTCCGTGCCCTTTTGCTTTACCTTGGTTCCATCTCTGAATCTTCCAAGTCCTGAGAATCTGGAATACTAAATTCCGGATAATCAACTACTTCAGAATTTACTAGATCTGAACCGTTTCAATCTAGATAGTCAGTGACTCCTAGTTCATCAGAGGTTTGCTCATAATTTTGTTTGCGAGAGGTTATGTTATTTTCCTTATATGGAAATGTGTCTTCAAAGAACCATGCGTTCCTTGATTCTATGATCGTATCTTCATAAATGTCTGGATGATCCGACTTGTGCAATATGAAGCGATAAGAACTACTGTTATTGGCATATCCGATGAATATGCAATCCACAGTCTTAGGTTCAATCTTGATCTGCTTTGGCATAGGTATTTTTACCTTGGCCAGACAACCCCATACCTTCAAATACTTGTAGGAAGGTTTCTTTCTTTTCCATAGCTCGTATGGAGTCTTGTCTTTACCCTTGTGTGAGACTCTGTTAAGAATCCTGTTTGCGGTAAGGACAGTTTCTCCCTACATGGTTTTAGGGAGGCCTGAATTGATGAGTAGAGCATTCATCATTTCCTTTAGGGTTCAGTTCTTGCGTTCAGCAACCCCGTTTGATTGAGGTGAGTAATGAGTCGTTGTTTGATGAACTATACCCAATTGGGTATAAAGTTCTTCAAAAGGCGCTACATATTCTCCCCCTCTATCGCTACAGATAGTTTTAATCCGTCCGCCTAGTTGATTCTCAACTTCTACTTTGTAGCGTTTGAATGCTTCAAAGGTTTCATCTTTACTTTTTAGTAAGTAAAGGTAACAAAATCTTGTGCCATCATCTATGAAAGTCACAAAGTACTTGTTCCCCCCTCTAGTTTGAGAGAACTTCAAATCATATATATTAGTGTGTATAAGTTCTAGAGGAGCGGTTCCATTTCGACGGATCTAAAAGGACTCTTGGAAAGTTTTGCTTCTATGGACACCTCACACTTACGTTGAGGGTTTATGTCAATAGACGGCAATAATTCTAGCTTTACCAATCTTTGGATATATATTGATAGTTTACATGTCCTAATCTATGATGTCATAGATTAGATGACTCAATCAAGTAAGTAGAAGGTGCAATTTTATAGATAGTTGAAACAGAAGGCATTACATGTGCATCATTGAACTTAAAGAGGCCTTCACAGACGAAGCCCCTTCCTACAAAGGTTCCATTTTTAGTGATCACAAACTTGTTAGCCTCTAACACTAGCCTAAAACCAGCATTTACTAACAGAGGTCCAGAAATTAAATTTCTTCGAATTTCTGGGACATGCATCACTTCCTTCAGAATCAGCTCCTTTCCGGACGTCATCTTTAGGGTCACTTTTCCTACCCCCAGCACCTCTGAAGAAAAATTATTGTCCATGAACAATTTCTTATCTGTGACTGGTGTATATGTGGAGAATGCATCTTTATTGGAACAAATGTGACGGGTAGCACCCGTGTCTAGCCAACATTGCACCGGATTCTCAACGAGGTTAGCTTCAAGAACTACCGATGAGAACTCCTCAATATCGTTGACGAGCGTGTCTTCAACGATGTTAGCCTTGGCCTTGCCTTTTGTCTTATTCTCACGTTTGAGCTTGCGGCAGTATTTGGTCATGTGACCAACTATACCACAGTGGTTACATTTCCCTTGAACTTTTCAGTTGTTTGGGGCTTGCCTTCCTTCTGGAACTTCCGCTTCTTGCTTGAGTTTCCTTTGACTTCCGTCAGGTTTGCCTTAGCCTCAGCGGGTTGTTTTCCCTTTGGTATGACCTTCTTATTGTCTTCCTGAATCTGGAGTTTGACAATAAGTTCATCTAGGGTCATCTCCTTCGTTTTGAGTTTTAGATAGTTCATGAACTCAGTCCACGAGGAAGGCAATTTCTCGATTAATGCCCCCACCAATAATTGTTCGTTGGGCTTTAATCCTTCCAAATCCATGTGATGTAAAATCATTTGGAATTCCTGGACGTGGGATGTCACACTTTTGTTGTCCACCATTTGAAATTTTAGGAACTTCCCAATGATGAACTTCTTACTACCCGCATCTTGGGTGTTGTACTTTTTCTGAAGTTTGTCCCATAACTTCTTGGCCGTTTCAACGGTGCAATATATCGTGTATAGTGGATCGGACAAACTGTTTAGAATATAATTCCTACACATGAAATCACTATGTTTCCATTCTTCGCGAACCATCCTCATGTCGTCAGCGACATGGTTACCTTGGTCCCCTCCCGCCAAATTATTTGGCTGAGGGTCCACGTCTTCCCCAACTAGTGGAGGATCTTCGGTTAGGAAACGTGACATTTTCATAACCGTCAGGAAAAACAACATTTTTTGCTGCCATCTCTTAAAGTGAGCACCCATGAACTTTTCAGGACGTTCATGGTGAAAACCCGCAGGTGTTGGGCCAGTAGCGCCCCCTTGAGGAGTTGCAAGACATTGTGAATGTCTCCAACAGGAGTATAGTTGTTGTTGAAATCTTGGGTAGGAGCAAAGGCATTATAAGTGTCTGGAGCAGCAGTGGAGGCATTGGTTGTGCCAAAGGCAGTGGCGGTGGCACTTGACGTACCAAAAACAGTGGCGGTGGCACTTGACGTGCCAAAAGAAGTAGTTGTGAAGGCATTAGAAATGCCATGATCAGTGGTGACACTAGGAGTCCTAAAAACAGTGGAGTTGAAGGCAGTTTTAGTGCCTTGAGTAGTGGGATTGAAGACAATGGGATTGCATTGAGCATCAGTGGAATTTTCAGTGTTGAATTGATCTTGTCCAGTCATGTTGTTGTTGAAATAACCAATATTATCTTAAGTTTGTGAGTGGTAATGTGTAGAACGGGAAAATAACAACAACAACTATTTGTCAGAAATCTGGAAATGATCAAATATGAAGGCTTGCTGAGTCGACCAAACTCTTGATCTATCCTTAAGATAATATTGCCCCGTATATCCTTTCAACGGTTGTAATGGCAACTTATCTCCCAAGATAAAACAGCAATCAAACAAATGAGCAAAGGTAACTCAAGTGTTTGCTTTGGAAGAAAGATCTTTGAGTGTTTTATGATTGCAAGAGAGGATGAAGTGTTTCAGATTTTAAGTGTGTTTCCAAATGAGCCTTGTGTCTCATTTTATAGTGTGTAGATGATGACCCTCCAAATGGCTAAGTAATGGCCATGAATGTCATGTTAATGCCTTGAATTTGGAGTTACAATTCAGCCAAGTAATGGTTGAATTCATAAGCAAAATAATGGAGAGTAAATACTCCAAAGTCAGCCTAAGAATCAGTTTTTAATTCACCTCCAACGGATTGAAGCATCGAGCCGCAGCCTTCTGGAGAGGCGCGCCTTCGCCCAAAGAACTCACCAAATCGAACGTCAATTGAGCCACGCCTTCGAGGCGCCGCGCCGCTTCAAGTGAGTTACTGGAATTGAAACATCAATTAGAGCCGCGACCCTTCAGAGGAGGAACCGCGGCCCTTCAAGCGCCGCGACCCTTACTTGGAGGAGTCGCGACCCTTCTCAGTTTCGTGGTGATTTCTGATTCATTTCATCTTTACACATTATACACCTCTTCCTTCATTTACCAACGTGAAATCATTCGTCATTTGGCCAATAATCGTCTATTACTTTATGTCTCAAACAATTCGTATACGTACCAATATCTCTTCCATTAAGGAAATTTTGATCATTGGCACTACTTGTGCACGTGTGTGGAAACAAGGTTTTCTACATGCGGGGCCCCAATTGTTCGATTCATAATTAATATGATTTACTTTATTTCACGTTTAATAAATATTTCCAACATAATACATGATCAGATAATTGTTTTTTTTACTTGTAAGTCCATATTGTTCTTTAGTTTGTAATATTATTCCTTTCTTTTCAACAAAAAATAAATCTCGTATAATTACTAATAAATTGAAGTTTTGTCCGTCAAATACATAATCTATTTGTTATAATAGATGCTTGGTCCGCTAGATGTGATATCGATCGTCTTATTTTGTATTAACTTGTCCGAGAACATCTTCTATTATATGCTCATTAGTTTTCATAAAAATATTTGTCTCTCCTCCTTCGTGAAAATTATCATTGTGCGTGCAAACATTTTCATTCTCAAACTATTGGTTGTTACTTCAAACCACAACCGCTTTCCAAAGATTTTTCAATCAAGGAAACCTGTAAAATTGGTCTACCACCTTCACCATTTAGATCATTCAAATAAATTTGGACATCTTCATCATTCTTTATTTCAATAGGCAGTGCCTTGTCCATCGAAAAAGCACATGCATTAGTTATTAACTTTGACACAAATAGGATCATGTCCGCAATTCAGTTCACCTCTTCTAATGATAGTTTCCATGAATTTATCAAAGATAACATCACTTCTCACAAGCATTGTACTAACCGTATCATTTTGAGAATTCCATCTCCACGGTTTTTTCTCATCCACCCACTTTTCAAAATAATTAGGGGTGGTAATGGGGCAGGTTAGGGCAGGGCAAGCCTTGACCTGCTAAGATATTAACCCGCTCGATCCTGCCCCGTTTAGCATTTTTTTAAAATTTTCCCTGCCCCACCCTGTTTATGTTATTTTTCATTTTTTACTTTCAACTTGGTATTTATTTTGTTAACTTCTTTTATTTATTTTAAAAAAAATTGATGAACAATCAGTCTATTGTCATAATTTCTTAATATCAAGTAATTTATAAACTGGTTTATTTTTTAAATGTTATTCCTTTCTTTAAACCTTTCACACTTTCCACTTGTAAGGTTACAACTCTCAAACCGTAACCCCAAATAAGGTATTTTTTACGTTGAGCTAAAGGTAACACGGAGACCTAACACTATCACAAGTTTACTCTTGAAATACTTAGTGTAACTAGTACAAATTCACGCAAGAACAACCCTATAAAAACTGTCTCGCCAAAATTTTTATGAAACAAGACACAATCTTAAAACAGTCATAACTTCTTATCCGTAAGCCGGATTAATCCTCATAAAGTATCAAACTGTCGAGAACATAGAAAAATAGAACTTTTATTCAGCACAAACTTTCAGATTCTTTACCGATTTGTACAGTTTTTACGTTATACATGCTGCCCTTTCAGATTTCGGTTGATCCGAGGCAAAAACTTTAAACAGTGATAACTTTCAAACCGTAAGTTGAATTTATCCCCGCAAAGTCTCAAACTGTCGATAACGGAGTAATATAGAAATTTTATTCAACACACACTTTCAGATTCTTTACCAATTTGTACAGGTTTTACGTTATACATTCTGTCCTTCCAGATTTCGGTTGATCCGAGGCAGAAACTTTAAACAGTGGTAACTTTCAAAAACTTTCAAACCGTAAGTCGGATTAATCCCCATAAAGTCTCAATATGACCGTAAAAAAAATATGTACAACTCTGTAAAATTTTATTCAATTCTAACAAATACAACACAGCGTAACAAATTATATCTTTAAATTTACACAAAGAAAATTTTGTCTTATTAACTGCCCTGCCCTATTTAGAATTTTCTAAAAATGTGTTTTAACATATCCCGTCCTGTCCCGTTTAAGCATTCTCCTGCCCTGCCCCGTTTAACGTTTGACATGTCCTACCCCACCCTGTCCTGCCCCATTTGTCATCCCTAAAAATAATTAACAAGTAAGACAACTTCTGTCATGATTTTGTACCTATAATAAAACAATCGATGATGAATCAGTCGGACTAATTAACAACACTTTTCTCCAAATACAGCTTGTTGAAATCAACTTTACCAAAAAAAGGAGATTTTAGGACCTCAACAACTCACAATCTTATGCATAGAGGATATATTGAGAGTGCAAGAAGACTAGTAGAAGAAAGAAGAAGAATGTACGTTGAAAGAGGAAAGAAATTTTGGGAGGGTTTTATCTTTTCTTATTTTTGACAGTTAATTTTGGACCAATTTGTAACTATTAAAGATGATACATAATCTTACCACAACAATAACATACTCAACATACTTAGTAAAATTTGAGGAAAGTAAAGTGTACACCGTATTTTACCTAATCTGAAAAGTAGGTCATTTCATAAAATAAAAAAAATAAAAAATTGGGACCCTTTTAATAAGATAGAAAACTTGAATGGTCATTTAACCAAGAGTCCCCCTTTTTTGGGCGGCCAAATTAATAAAGAATACAATTGTACTTCTCTGAAACAGAGATATTGATAAAAATGATCACTATGTTTGTGGGTAGATATAAATTATAATTTTTAAAATATACTCTTGAGCATTTGTTATCCTTTAAATTTATCAAATGTGAACATTTGTGTCTATCAGATAATTAATAAATTATGGTTTCTAGTGGTCCGATCTTTTCCCGAACCTCGCGCATAGCGAAAGTTTAGTGCACCGAGTTGCCCCATTTTTTTAGATTTAACCAAACTGTAAAAATAAAATGATTTAACATGAACTCACATTTGAAGGTGTAGTATTTGTGGTTTCGGCTATTTGAAGGTTGATGATTTTGCTGTTTGATGGCACCAGTTATACTTGAATGTAAAATAGTTTTGGAACTCTTTGCAACTGATAATAATGAGTGTTAATATCATGTGGCATATTTTGGAAGAGGAGAGCTAAATCGACCACGATTTGTTGTCCCTTCGGTAACATTCTCCAAAAAGTAAAATAAAAATATTATATTTTATTCTTTCTCTATCAGTTTATGTTTCCAATGCAGCAAAAGTAGTAAAAGCAACTCTCTTTTTTGATACACAGTTAATAACTTATCTTCCCAAAACTTTGACTAGCAAATTTATTTTTCTTTCCTAATTCATATTAATTAATCTCCTTTTACTTATAGTTAGGATCTCGATTAGCCTCTTCGATTGTTGTTATTCATCTGCTATTTTTTAGGAATAAAAAAGAATACACAGATAGAGTACAAAACAAACTTCTTTTTGTTATATTTTTATTATATTTATAATTTATATTAAATTAAACAAAATTCTTATTATTAAAACTAATAAAAGAAACTCGTTGATATAGAATGAAGAAAGTGTTAAAGCATATACATCTTATTAGTAATTTTATTCAAAGAATTATAAATGTTGAAATAATGAAAGGCTAACTTAATAATATGTTATATCCTTTAATGAAAAGCATATACATCTAGATGTATTTTCTATATTTAATAATATGTTATATCCTTTAATGATATACGTTTAAACATTTTAATTTTGTAAAATTGGATAAATTCGTCTAACAATTATAGAATTAACCTTTTTTATATTTTTCTCACAATCTTTTAATTAATAATTATATTAAATTATGGGTTTTCTAAGAAAATGAAAGAAATAAGATTTGATTTACTATCTTATACTATGTCAATATTATATGTGGAGAAAATAATTTAGTGATAAACTATAACATAAGATAGCATATTTGATTACTTCTATGATTAAGTTAGTTGGGATGCTAACAATAAATCTGACTTGGTTAAGCATACACCATTAAAGGATAAATAACGGATTCAATTATATTTTGTAGTTACGATTTTAAACATTTTTTTTTAAATTAGATAAGTTCGTCTAAAATTTGTGAAATTAACTTTTTTTTTTATATTTTCTCACACATTAATTAATAATTTTTCTAAGAAATTGATGAAATAAGATTTACTCACTACCTATACTATAACTAGAGTTATATATTTGTAGCTTCGATATGTAGAAAATAATTTTATGATATAAATGTAGCACAAGACGCTATATTTGATTGCTTGTATAATTATATCGTTTTGTTAAATCTTCAACCAAAAATATTGATCCGTGTAATGCAATCATCAGACGATCAACTATAAGAATAGGGAAAAGATAAAGAACGACTAACTTTTATCATAAAATTACGGCACAAGATAATACATTTGACTCGTGATGTATATTTGAATTTTTTTGATACGTTTAAATGTAAATTTATATTTTTTTATTGAATACAATAAGTTTATTGAAATTTTATTTTATTTTGTTATTTTTATCTTTTTTTTATTTTATAATTTAATGTTTTAAAAAAACCAATATGGTTGTATAAAAAATATTACTCTCTTTTTTCTAATGTTTAAGACATTTTATTTTTTGAGAATAAAAACTTTTGAATATAAATTTTTTATATATTTTGATGAAAATTTTATATATTTAAATTTATTATAAAATATTATAAATTTGAAAAAAACTACTAATTCAGGTAATATTTTTTATATTTTAATTATTAAAATTTTGTATTTTTATCAATTTTAAAATATTTAACTAATATTTCTTTTAATAAAAAGATGAGAAATAATTAGAAGATGTAACTAAAAAGAAGATATAAAGAAACTGATGTTGACAATTAAAAAAAGAGAAAAAGAGATTGATGTGACTGCAAAATCCACGGTTTATGTGCATGGTGCGTTGGATCAAAAGCCAATCTTGATTTTACTGAACTCGAGGAATCTAACGTGTTCATGTGATTATACTTGTAATTTTGAAACTGCTTTATATTCCAAGTCCACTAACTATTCCCCAAGATGGCATGGAACTTGTTATTGATGCAGGTATACGTAAAGAATTTAAGAAGGCAAGCATTGGTGCATCATCCATGGATAAAAAAGCAAAACATTCTTATAATGATGGTGGTGCTCGAGAGTTTGTGAGCACCTCGGCTATTCAATATACTTGCTATCTCTCATTAATAAATGTATCGAGTAACTTACATCATGCGGTATGTTTTAGTTATGAAGTGAGAAACATCTTGTCACGATCCGATCCGACGGACCGCGACTAAGCATTCTAATGACGTCATTATACTAACTTGTCATGTAATCCAACCAATACCAAAATAATATACAATTCGACATCATAACGCTGCAATGACAACCCATGTCCACGTAGGCAAGCCGACAAGGATGCTTTTACACGTGGATGAACCTGTCTCCTGAAGGAGTCACAACTAGTCAATATATCAAATAGGTAAGCCGACAAGGCTGCCACTATATACGGAAACATCCCCACAAAAGAAAAGAGTATAGCGATACAACTGACCAAAATATGATACAACCCATTCACGTACAACCCACAACTGTCTACAAACCTCTATGAGAAGGATAACGACATATGACGGGACAGGGCCCCGTCGTGCCCCTAAATATATACATAAGTCAGAATAAAGTTTTGTACCAAAATGACAAGCTCCGAATCAATGGAGCTCTCCAAATAGCTGAACAAGAATCCTAGACTAGAGGATCACCAAACTGAGTACCTGTACCTGCGGGCATGAAACGAGCCCCCCGAGAAAAGAGGGGTCAGTACGAAAGAATGTACCGAATATATGAAACGTAAAGTACAAGTAGATAATCATAACTGGCCAAAACGTACATGAGACAAGTAAGAGAATCAAATACCGAATCCAACTGTGCCATATATAAAAATATAAGAGTCGACCGTACCTTATAAAAATGAGAGTCATATCAAAACCATGAATGTCTGTCCATATAATCATATATATATATATATATATATATACACACACTATCCTGGGTATCTATACCCGCATCATGGATGTCTGTCCATTGAATCATCATACATATACTATCATGGGTGTCTACACCCGCATCATGAATACATGTCCATGAAATAGTCATATATATACTATCATGGTATCTATACCCACATCATGGATACATGTCCATGGAATAATCATATATATATACTATCATGGGTATCTATACCCGCATCATGAATACATGTCCATGGAATAATCATATATATACGTATAACGTGTCCTGGCCCTCTAGTGAGGGACTCGGTGAATTCTTATAATCATATTCAGCACAAATAGAGTATCATGAGTAACTATACAATTTAAATCATCACTTTGACTCTCAATGAAATCATTATAATAATTTTTTTACTGAAAAATCATAGGCACTTCTCATGACTAACATCTTTAGAAAATAGACTGTATAGAAATCATGTACGTCCGTCGTACTTTCAATAAATCATGCCAAAAAGAAAGAAGGAAGAGTTTCACATACCTCTTAGTCGAACTAATCAACTCAATATTAAGATGTGTCTCGTCTAGTATGTCAACCTATAATAATGGTAATACGTTTGTCAATTCTATGATCACTTAACATACTTTATACCTAATGACGACTTCCTATTCTATAAAATTTCGGGCAACACTTCCCCTGTTTATATGTACATCCACAATTTACAACAAATGCCAACTAAACCAGTAACCAAGCACAATTCCAAGATATAACCAAATTAGTTCCATGTACTTCATATATGCTACCATAATACATTCTTTATCTTTTACATTTTTGCAATACGACAACTACAACGACCAAGGTGATTACTCCACCTATTTCTCATGTTAATTCCGTCCTTAATCCATATTAGAACAATCTTAAAACAATCCATCAACTCTAGCGACAACAACAATAACCAAGTAGTGCATGTCCTACAATCTTTAACCTAATACCCATTTTTACTCTTTAATTTTTTAAGACATGTATTAGTAATTGCCACAACATATATATACATGCTTATAATCAAATTTCTAACATTTAAACTTCACAAAATCAGCCCCTAACTCGACGCGACAATATCCAACAATTTCAAGCAAGTCTTCGGTCAACATTCACAAAACCAATTCTTTTCTTAATTTTTTAGAGTCCAATTCTTGTTCCAATACTTCCTTATGAACAACTATAACTTAAATGTCAATATTTTTCTCCAATTTCAACATGAAAAGCAGCGACGAACTTCACAACATAATAATCGAATACGACAATTCCAAGATTAGTAAAATTAGTCCTAATATCGGCTACAACATTCAAAACATTCACATGCAATGTCTAAATTCCAATTTTTCCTTAACACAAATTCATTTCCTTAATTCTAACAACATGCACTCCAATTATATCATAGAAAGAAGAATTTTATACTTCAAATTCGTCCAAAACAGTCCCCACGATTTGCCTACTGTTTTATCGATTTTCCTTCACAAATTCTCCACTTTTTCACTCCAAATTGACATGCATATATCCCACAATGTTAACCCATCATTTATACATGTTTTTCTTCTCAAAAACTTGTCCAAAAATCCGAAATTTCCTTGCTCAAAATCGGCCCAGCAGTAGCAGTTTTTCTTCACTGTTTTGTGTGATTTTTGTCCACTGTTTGGGGAAATTTTTGGCTTTTAATTTTGGGGAATAATGTAGTCTAAGAAGAGGAGATAAAACCTTAAATTTTTACTATGTTTTGGGGTGGGTCTCGGCTGGGATTTGGAGGAAGAGATGAGGGGATGAAGTCTTGAAAAGAGATGAAGAATGAAGAGGTGAAGAGTTTTTCTCAAGACAACAATAAAATTCTGAAAATTCTTAATTGCAATTAGGCCCACTTCTCTTACTTGTTCATTTAAATTAATCCCTTCTTATTAAAATAAATCCCACATAACTCCTCTTTCATAAAATCTGAAAATTATAAGTTCATTTTGGTTCAATTCCCACAATTTATGTCACAACTCTTATAAAACGTTACTAATTCTTAATGGGAATATATACAGCTATCATTACCTGAATATGAATATGAACTACGACAAGGAAAATAAATCCTTAGAAAGACAAACATTCGATTGTTTTTGTGTAACATATCCTTTTTTTTTCCATTTCCATTGACACGCTCGTAGTAACTAAAAAAAAATTCGGACTCACATCCTTTGAATACCAACTTCCGGATTAGCTTGTATAAATATACTTTATATCAACTATCCGAATCTTATTTCTTAATAACGTTCTTAATTATCGTCTTAATCTTACTGTAACATGTATGAAAATAGCTTGATGACACTGTCCTCAGATGGCACTTCGTCAAAACTTTCAGTCTCATAGAAGAATAAAAAGGGTGAATAGATAAGAAGGAAATGGACATACATATATTATGCTGCTAACCAACTTTACATCTGTAATCCATATGTTACAAGTATAAAATCATCCAAGATCAGATCACCAATACTCACAACAATATCTCAGGAGGGCCAAAACAAAACTCCTCTAAACCAAAATCAAGTACTACTGTCATGATGGTAAGCACTCTCCACCACCAACCCGAAGGTTGTGGGTTCGAGTCACTGATGGGCCAAAAAGGGGAAGCTCCTGGTGGGAGGGGTAACAAAAAAAGGTACTACTGTCCAAGCACAAGGAGTACCTCATGAGCTAGTTTCACCCTCTTCCATTTTCTGCACCAACTTTACTTTCCACATCATCTTTGGTAAGTGATACCAGTTTCTCTCTCAAACTCTCAACCTTTTTCTTCACTGGGGTGACATTGGGGGCAGCAGCAATACCTTCCCTGATATCAGTTTCCAGTTCTTTTACCTTTTCTGAGTTGGAGTCCTTCACAATCTCCACCTTCAGCTCTTCAATCCTCTCACTAAGACCTGATCTACTCACTGCTCTTTGAATCTCCTCCTTAATCTCCCCATTTACCTTAGCCACCTCCGCTTCCACTTCTGGAGGAGCTGCAACTTTCGTCCTTTTGCGCATGCCTACTATTTCCAGGTTGGCTGACCTTAGAACATCCTTCAGCTCTTCCTTAGCTTTTTCTACTTCCTCCACCAGATTTGTATCCAAAGAATCCCCATTTGTTAGCTTTTCTGAAGCTGTCTTTAATCGGTCTATCTTGGCTTTTACAGTTGTTGGAATTTTCTGATTAACTTCAGTTTTTAGTTTCACTTTTATTCTTCAGCTCGATGAGCCTGCTAGCCATGTTCACGGTATGAAGCTTTTGCTTTAAACCAAGATACGCCCCAGGTTGTGACAACTTCTGCTTAAATTCTTGCATAATCTTATTGGCTTTCTCCTGCAGAGACTTGTTGAGTGGTTGATCCGGAATAGGAGCTCTTTGTAACTCTAATTTAAGAGATTCAATCTTCTCCCTCAATCCCATAGCTATGAATGCTTTAGTCATCTCAGTGTCTAGATCTTCTTGGAGCTTCTCAAGAACTTGGCTAGTTACAGGATCAGATGGTCCCTTAGCTTCTAGAATCTTCTTCCGAAGATCTGCAAGCTCTGATTCCAAATCAGCAGGCCGTGTGTTAGTCTCGGATGCCTTCATGTTGCGCTTCCTTTCAGGTTAAACCTGAATGCCCTCTTGGAAACCTCCAATAGAACGAAATTTAAGCATCCGTTGGTGAAGCAATTGTTCGGAATTCATCCTTCCAAGTTCCTGTATCAAGAGGCCATAATGAAAAGTCAAAAAATAAACATGTCAAATACAGAATATACAGAAATGTTGGAATTTGGTTATATCAATCAACTACCCCTCAATCCTAACCTAGTGGAATGGCCTAAACTGTTAAAATTACTCATTGGATAGAGTTAGCAAGCACCCATTGGATCAATACATTGTAATCCTGTCCCATCTCATCCCACAGAAGTGGAATTCTAACACCTAACCCCAGTCCATCCGTGATACAATGTGGAAAGGCCTTTGGTAATTAGCTGATATTTTCGCACAAGTCAACAGTTTCTCTTTTTCTAAGCAAAGAAATAGCCTTTGGTCTGTTTCCAAAGACAGAAGGTATTACCACCATGGCCTCGAGAATAGCATGTTTAATCTGCTGAGATGCCCAGAAAGGATCAGCATGTGCACCACCGAGAGGTTCCTGCAGGAGACGACAAACAAAGTCAGCATTTATAGTAAGGACACTATTCATATATTTTAACTGGGGTTTGTAAAAAATAAACGAACTTTAACAGTTCAACTACTCCCACCCTTCACCTAGAATTCCAAATATTTTCCTCTCTAACGCAAATTTTGATAAACATATGCAACCAGCTATCTATTGTAAGAGTCAGGTGAATATACCTGCTGATACTTGGCTTCCAGAGCATTAATCTGATCAGTGAAATCTAATCCAGTGTCTTCGGCCATTCTACGTACCTGAATAAGAAAAGAGTTGAATAAAACATTAGATCTCTGATTCTGGTAACTACTGTCAATAGCATGAGATTCTACCTTTCTGGTGCTATAATCATGAAGTAGCCACATTTTACCATATACATAGTTTATTTTAGAAATACATTAATGCCATGGCATAAGATAGGTGTGGATCATTGTCATTAAGAAATGTAATTGCTAATAACCAAGCATCAATTTTAAGCAAGTCACCTCAATAAGTTGTTTCTCTAGATCAATCAATGGCTTCTCAAAGGCAAGCGTGACTGGTTTCGGTTTCTCATCAAGAGGCTTAAAGTAGGAAAGATACTTTAAGGGTGTCTTAGTGTTTGGATCAATATCACCAGCCCGCGGGTAATCATGCTTCTTCCACTTTTTTATTTCAGCACCGATGCGAAATTTCTTCCTCGTCCTCACTTTGGGACTTTCCAAATCCTTTAAATTCAGGCCATATAACCTTTTGGTAAGAAACTCACTGTCAAGAGACAAGTGTGGAACAAATTCAGAACTGAGGTCCTCTGGATTTCCGTCTTTTCCACAATTCCCAACTGCTATAGATAAGGTGGCCATCTACTCTTTGAATGTGCCAAACTGCAAAATCGCCCTAAATGCCTTACAAGCCAGATATCTGCATTTCTAACACAGAAAAACAAAATCAAGAATGAACATGCAAAAAGGAGAAATTAACATCAATTACCGGTTCTACTATGCTTGATAGTAGGAGCCAGGGGGCGGAGCTAGCTTGAAGGAAGGGGTTCCATTGAATTCCCTTAAAACTATGCAAATAGGGCTAAAACTAGTTTTTTCTTTTTGGGGTGATATATAAGTTGTTAAATTCCCTTGAAATAATAGAAAGTTTTAGTAAAGCGGCGGAGGATCAAAAACTGTTTTAAGTCACAGGTTCAAATCCTAGGTGTGATATTTTTGAATCCTCTTGTATAAATTCCTGGCATAACCGGTAAAGTTATTGACCAGGAAGTCATGAGTCTTGCAGAAATGCAGGGTAAGGCTGGTACAATAGACCCATGTGGACCGATCGTTCCCCGGACCCCGCGCATAGCGGGAGCTTAGTGCACCGGGATGTCCTTTTTTGTATAAATTCCTGGCTACACCACTGATAGGAGCAGTACTTAGGGAAGACATATACTGAGATAATAATAAGTAATTTACCATTCAGAAACAATATGTCAGTTACCAATTTTCAAACATTTCAAGAATAAGACTCAAAACTTGACTGAGACAAAGAACTCATCTTTATCGTTGGTGGGTGGACTGCCGGGAGTAGGGGGTGGGGCCGAGAAGGGACAGTGGCGTCGGGGAGAAGGGGGGCTGGTCGAGAGACAGCCGTGACGGGATGTTCCGAGTCTCCCGTTGTGGGGCTGGTGGATTGCCTGCCTCGGGATGGCGGTGGTGGGGACGACTGCCGGTGCCGGTGTTGGTGACGACTGATTTTGCAAGTGATGAATTAGAAGTGGATTTAGGCCATCATTTAGGAATTCATAGGAATTTGGGGATGGAGAATTGAGTTTGGCAAAGGGGAATTGGGACTCATCGAATATGACATGCCGAGAAATGATTATTTTTCGGCTTGACAAGTCGTAACAATTGTAACCTCGATGATTGGGGGTAGCCAAGAAAAGAAAGACGCACGGGGATGACCGAGGTTGCAGCTTGTTGATTTGTATGGAGGGATGGAGGGGGTAGCACATACATTCGAAAGTTCGTAAATGCTTATAGGAAGGATCCCGAAGATAGAGAACTTGAGTGGGAGACTTGTGTTTGAGAGACTTGTTTGGGAGAATGTTCAGGAGATATGTTTCCATTGATAGAGCGTAATGCCAAAAATAGGGGGAGGAGGATAGAGGCGTGAGCAAGGAAGGCACGAACTAAGTTGTTTATGGTTCTAATTTTTCGTTCGGCTTTGCCATTTTGTGGAGAGGTGTGGGGACAGAAAAAAAGAAAACAAGATTGTGTTTGGCACAGAAAAGTTTGAATTGATTATTATCGAATTCTCTCCCATTGAAAACATTTAATATTCTTTTCAAATTGTGACTTAATGAAAGTGTTGAATGACGAAAAAATAGAATAGACTTGGGACTTATTACCAATGGGAAACGTCCATAGAAAGTTTGAATAATCATCTAAAAACAACATATAGTATCGATGCCCGACTGTGCTTAAGATAGGAGAAGACCATAAATCACTGTGTATTATATCAAAAGGCATTAAAGTACAAGTGGATGATGAATAAAAGGGCAACTTGACATGTTCCCCAAAAACACAAGATCCGCAAACAGGAGGAAAAGGGACATGTTAGTAAACAATAAATTTATTTTTGTTAAGGGAGCGTAAAACAGAGTCTCCCGGATGTCCTAAAATATTATGTCATAAAGGAGACGAAATTGCTGCAAAGGTTGATATAGAGGAGGCTGGATGGCTGACGGGGGTGGTGATAGGATAAAAGTCCTCGGTACTATCACATCTCAGTATTCGCATCTCTGTCATAAGGTCCTTCACATAAAAACAAAAAAGATCAAATTCAAGGGAAATATTATTGTCGGTTGTGAAACGACGCACAAAGATTAAATTTTTTATAAGTTTCGGGGAATGGAGGAGATTTTTTAAGGCTAACGGGGGTGGGGTGGGGAAAGAGATGATTGCCTTGTCCACTACCAACAATAATATTACGATTTAAATTGCTCATACTGAAACAAGACGAGAGAGTACCTTGGTATGCCGTCATATGAGATGTGGCGCTAGTGTCCATGTACCAACTGTTGTCAGGACCGTTAAGAGACATCGTGTTCATAGCTGCCTCAATATCCGTCGGTGCGTAGGTTAAAGGAAAAGAAACTTGTGCATTGTATGCCTGTTGTGGACATGCGCCGAGGATGTCGGACTGGGCCTGTTGGCCAGAGGTTGGGCTCATGAGGACGTCTGGTAGGGGCAAGGTGGATCAACCCATGCCAGTGGGGTTATGCAACCTATGGCGGGTAGGCATCCTACGACGGAGGTTCGCCGCCACTCGTAGTTGCCGCCACGGGTCGCCTCCCGCCACCGCCGCCATCGCTTTCTGCGATGACGCTGTTGCTGCCATTTGTTCGAATTTTTCCTTTGAATAATGTTGTTATTCAGGGAACATGAGCCACGTGTCGGATCGTTGGCTTGCCTGTGGGATGGGGCGGGAGCCGAGCTCTCGGGTCAGCATGGTTGTCGTCGATGGCTACGAGGACAACATACTGTGCTGGCATTAGTTGCTGCTCACTTTGTTTTTCGGGTTTCTTCAAGAATGAGTTTCGAACGAGCCTCATAGGACAAAGGCAATGACGTGCTTTCTGGAGGATGGTAGCGACACCGTCATAATTTCCATTCAAACCCGCAATAAGTTGCATCACCAATCATTGATTAGTGACCGGTGCACCGATGTTGGAGAGTTGATTGACAATAGGCCGATGCATTAGGAAAATTTTCCTGCTAAATGGCCTGAAATTGATTTTCCAGATACAAGGCACGTTGTGTCTTATTGTAATGAAAAATATTTTACAAGCGCTCTCACGTTTGTTTGTCGTTCAGTAGCGTCGGTTTCAATGATTGTATGCAATAGATCGTTCGAGATCGTGTCGTAGATCCACTGTAGGACAACCGCATCTAAGCGGGACCAAAGTTCATCATAAGAATAATCAGGTCTTTCTAGGAGCTTTGATTTTGGAGGGATGATATGATCGATGACTTTGTATACACGATAATGAATCTTAAATAATTCCGCCCAAGATAAATACTGAATCTTTTCCATCTTAAGAGTTATGGGAATAAAAAATTTGATGTTGTTAACTGCAAGAGTAGGATGAAATTTAGGTTGTTCAGCCATTGAAAATTGGAGAGGAAGAGAGGAAAGTCGAAGAAAGAAGGGAGGGGCGGCGGCTTAGGAAGAAATAAAAGTTAGGGGTTGACTTCTGATACTATGTAGGAATATGTTCCTTGCTTTTCATTGATTATTGTGTACAATATATATAGTGTTACATAATTACAAACTAGATAACTAAATCTTCTTAATTACAATTTGAATATAAATTTACCTAATATAAAAGATATACAAAATATGTTAATATTCTATCAATGGTAATATAGAAGATATGGTAATATTCTATCAATCACAAATAAATAACAATGCTGAAGAACCCACATGCATTAGCACCAAAATCCAATACAGAGCTCAAGCACACCCATTTTGCAGAAGCATCAAGCCTTGGTTAAAAAGAATTCTAAGCAGGTCAAAGGAGAATATTAGCAACAGGGTAGACAAAGTATGCAGAAATGAATTACAAGATATCCAAAAAAGAATTTTGGTGTTAAGAGTCCAACCGCTTTTGGGGTTGAGTTAGGCCCAAATTATTTACATGGAGTAAGCTCATTTCAATTCTTTGTTCATCCATGTTGGGCCCCCAAATTATATTATACACGCTACAGTCAACAAAGTCTGGGCATGCGGTAGTGTTAAGCATATGAAATGGGAAAATGAACTCCTTATATGAACTTGGACAATCCTTATCCAACAAGCTAGCTTTGGGGTAGTTAAACCCAAAAAGATTCATTCTTTACATTGGGCATGTAGGACAGCTGTAATTCTAGTAATATTCTCAACTAATCATCTTAAATTTGACATAATACACACACTGAAAAGGGAAAAAAGGATACCGTGAAATATGGAGCCGAAAATTCTGGGGTTGTCCTTTTCTTTATCAGTTAGTGTGCCTTTGTTGTTCAAGAACATATACCAACGATTGAGATTGAGTATATATGTATCAGCTATCTACAAAAAAAAGTTTTTTTTTGTTCTGTAGATGACAAAGATGAACAATGTCTTGAAGTCTTAAAATTTCACAAGTGATTAACCCAAAAAAAAAAATTACAAGCGAACAATGTCTAAATTTCACGCGAGACTGACTATTTATAAAATTTTCCCCATATTTCCTGTTTGGATTGGCGGTGGCAAAAGTGATTCTGGCAGAATTTATTTATGTTTGGATGCAACAATGTAAAAGTGATTGTTATCAATAAATGATGTTTGGATAATTTTGATCAAAATTATTTTTGAATGTAGAATTACCAAAATAGACATTTAGTCAAAACATATAAATAAAAATTATTAATAAATGAAAGTATGTAAATAAAAATTCAAAATAGATAATAGAATTTAAAGTGTAATATAGTACTTAAATATTAGTAGAATATTATTACAATACTAATTTAAAGTGCAAATAGTATTTAATTATTATTACAATACTAATTTTGCATGTACTCTATAATTTGACTGCAGACTAAGTCTCGAACGTGATCTTGAAGAAGCTACATTAAAAATATGTGATTGATCCAAGTTAGATGATGTATGATAATCATCATTGTGAATGATTGTGTTTTCATCTTCATAAAGACAAAAAAAAAATCATTCCTCAATCACTTAGCAGTTATAACACCCCTCAAGTGTTCAGAATTATAGCATATTTGACCAAAGTTTCAATCTGCAATTACACACGAATAAATATCAATTTTAATAGTATATTTGATTTGTTTTTAATTAAAACAGAATATGAGTAATATATTTGATTTGTTTAATAATTATTTTTAGATATTTAAAGAGAGTAATGAAAGTTGTATATTTGGATTATTATTTTTAGTAATTATTTCTAGATATTTAAAGAGGGTAATGAAAGTTGTATATTTGAATTTTTTTAGTAATTATTTTTAGATATTTATAGAGGATAATGAAAGTGGATAGAGTTGTTCATGAAAATTAAAGAGGGTAATAAAGAAAATGGTAAAATTCAAATTGAAATAAATGATAGAACTGATTCTGAAGACTAGAAACACTTCTGAAAAGTCAAATCAAATATGTCAATTTTTTCATTTTCCCAAAAAAGACCAGAAACACTTCTGAAAAGTCAAATCAAATATATCAATTTTTTCATTTTCCCAAAAATAAATACCCAAAAATCAATCCTCTCATTTTATCCTTTTTCCTAGGAAGTTGTTTCTTTTACTCCCTCAGGTACAGTACACTTGTTAAACTGGTCCTACAAACTTTAGGATACGTATGACTATTAGACCACGTAGCAGCAGCACACAAATTCTCCGACAAACAACAACCTACCTAGTTACAACTCATGCGGTAGGAAGAGGGTAGAGTGTAGAGTTGTACGTTCCGGTGACGCGTAAGGAATTCTCCACCAACAAGAAGACAAAAGGGATCACCAAAAACTCATCCATGGAAGATAGTTCTACCAACACTGCATCTTCTTCTTCTTCAATCTCAACTGTAAATTTCAAGATCCCCTCACCTCTATTTCTATTGAATTCTTCAATATGCTATGAAAGTAATCTTTTTTATTTTCTGCTCTTTTTTGTATTATTTCTAAGTTCTTTTTTATGATAAGGGTTGTGCCCAAGTGGTTGTTTAAGGTTTATCTAGATGTTTTCCAGAAAAGAAGTGATTAAAGTTACTCTTTTTGCAACTTCTTTCTTTTAGAGTAATAGTAATTAATATGAAGTGAATAGCGATCAACGTCAATGTTAAGCAGAAGGAATTGATTGAACAATTAAAGGGTTAGTTCTCAGACTTTTAGTTGATTGAAGTTACCCATTTCATGTAGTTGTCTGTAATTGAAATGCTGAATTTTTACATTAAGAAATTTAAGTTGGAAACAGGTTGAAATTCAATGATCAGATTTGCACCACTAAGGCACACTCTTTTCTCTATCTTTTGTGCTAATTTTTTATGGTAAGACCCGTTTTGGGTTGTTCATGGTGTTGTAATTATCAGGTTCCAATGGAAGAACTAGCTGGTGACACACCTGATATTTATGACTGCGAGATCAGACTGGTTGGTTTTTTAAAAAATACTAGTACTACTCGTACAATGTTATTGAAAAGAGGGAAGAGAAAACTAACCGCATGTAGTATAATTCTTGAAATTGCAGAGGGTGAATCCTCAAAGGCGAAAGGAAAAGGCTTGCATAGGTTGTGGTGCTGGGTTTGGAGGTGATCGACCAATAGCAGCTTTAAAACTACTTCAGAGGGTGAAAGAGTTGGATTATTTAGTGCTAGAATGCCTAGCAGAGCGCACCCTCGCTGAGCGCTATCAGGCCATGAAATCTGGTGGCAAGGGCTATGATCCCCATAGTATGTTTTTCTTGTTAAATATCCACTTTGGTTTCATTACAAATAGGTATTTCAAGTTCCTTTATCCGGTTTGTCTATTGTGAGTATGCTAGAAATATGATAATTTGCTTATTTGGTGATAACTGATAAGGATCAGTGTGGTACAGTTTCAGAGTGGATGCAACTGCTCTTACCTTTGGCCGTGGAGAATGAAGTTTGCATTATCACAAACATGGGTGCGAGTATGTGATATGCCTAGATTTCCCTCCTTTGTCTTTCTTGCTCTTTTTTTTTATGTGTAGAAATTGCCTATGTTTTCTCCAAAAAATAAATATTTTTCCTTTGGCAATATGGGTTTAGATGATCCATTTGGCGCTAGGGATGAAGTTTTACGACTTGCAAGCGGACTGAGCATTTCTGTAACTGTTGGTCTGGCTCATCAAGTCGCTGTTGTCAGATCAGGTAAATTTCGAATATGACAGATGAAAATAACATGATGTTCTAACTGCCTTTGTAATGTCTTCCATTTCCTCATTCTTCCCTTGAGCTGAAAAACCATATCATACTTATAAAATTCTTTTGGGGTACATTCAGATTTGGAGGAGCACCTTAGACATGTTGATGTAAGATTTCGTAATATACAGTATTTTCAGTGGTACATGTCAGCATCATTTATTCCATCAAATACAAAAATAGTGCTGTGCAGGTCTTGTTTCTTATTTTCCTGATGCTTCTGGGTGGATTCATGTGTTTAATTTTTAATAGAATGATCATTTCATCCTCGTTCTCCAGATAAGTATTACGATTATAATAGCACCTTTTTTTTGCAGGATGTTAGTGTGTATCTAGGAGCAGCTCCTATTGTTGAATGTCTACAGAATTTCAGACCAAATGTCATTATTACTTCTCGAGTTGCTGATGCTTCCTTATTCTTAGCCCCAATGGTACGACAGTAGATTCCTTTTTTCATTTTTATTACCCCTGGCATTGACATTTATCTTTTCACTTGGTAAAGTGCTTGCTCACCCGCTTGTACCAAATATAATCCTTTCACAGCACACTTTAGAGTCACTTACTTTCTGAGAGTAACTACCGATGAAAAACCACTCACCTTTCCACATCGTAAGCAACTGAATTTTGCTATTATCTAAAGCTACTGAAATTTGTTTCAGAAAGTTAAATTCATGCACAGCAAAGTTGGTTTTCCTTTTTCATTTTCTTTTGGCTTGTCAAAGTATATCTATTATTATGATGGAAGCTTTTGACGAAAACAGACACTTAGACCTGCGATTTTCCACTGGTGTAATAGTGTTACGAGGATGGGGCATTCTTCTTTTTTATATGAAACTAGCTGCCCCCGGGGTTATAAGGTGGAAACTGCCTTCTTGTGTTACCACTTACTGGTCGAAGTGATTCAAAGCTATCTTGTAACATGCAAGTGAAAGAAGCAGAATCCCTGTGAGGTCTTTGAATTCATGTTCATAGGGGCACTTTTCAGAGTCTTTTCAGCATCTCTACATGCCTCTTCCTACAGGCCACATTTTGCATGAAAGATTATCAGAGTTGAATAAAATTTTAATCAATTTGTGAATCTTGAGGCTCCAACTAAAATTTGAGTTCATTTCACTTTTGTTTGTATGGAGGCTGGATAGGGAAGTAACAAGCTTGCTGCATCTAAATGTGGCCTTTGAGCATAATCGCCAACTGGAGTAGATTAACAATTAGGCAAAAGACTCTCCTCCGAGAGACTGCCTTGGATTATTTTGAATCTGAAGGCCACTGGATTTACTTTGTTGTTTTACTTTTGTGTCACTATTTATGGGCTACTTCCTAGAGTGGTTGCTCCAGCTCTTCAATACTATACTACAACAACAACAACATACCCAGTGATGTCCCACAACGTGGGGTCTGGAGAGTGTAGAGTGTACGCAAATCTTACCTCTACCTTGGTAAGAGGATGTTTCCGAAAGACCCTCGGCTCAAGAAAAGCATAAGCACAAGCAAAGCAAGAGAAACAGTCAGACCCAGACAAGAAATTTAAAATAGTATGAAAATGAGAGTAATAAAAGCGAATAGGCCATGATAAAACATTCTGAAAAAAGAAGCAGTAAATAAAAATAAAATAAACAAAGTACACGAAAGAACATATGGGGACTATAAAACAATAATGCGCCTACTAGTATGATAGGCTAAGCAGGGCTACAATAATAACACTACAACTACCAGTTTGTAAGCGTAAGTAGGACTACGCTCAACTACCTACTACCCTTCTACCCTAATCCGTGTCCTCCACAACCTTCTATCTAAGGTCATGTCCTCAGTAAGTTGCACATGCGCCATATCCCGTCCAATCACCTCTCTCCAATACTTTTTCAGCCTACCTCTATCCCTCCTGAACCCGTCCATAGCCAGCCTCTCACACCTCCGCACTGGGTCATTTGTGCCTCTCCTCTGCACATGCCCGAACCATCTCAAACTCGCTTCACACATCTTATCCTCCACCGATGCCACTCCCACTCTGTCCCCGATATCATCATTTCTAATCATATCCCTCCTTGTATGCCCACACATCCATCTCAGCATCATCATCTTCGCAACTTTCATCTTTTGGATGTGCGAAGTATTGACTGACCAACACTCCGCCCCATACAACATAATCGGTCTAACTACCACCCTATAGAACTTGCCTTTAAGTTTTGGTGGCACCTTTTTATCGCACAAGACTCCAATTGCGAGCGTCCATTTCATCCACTCTGTACCAATACGATGTGTGACACCGTCATCATACTCTCCATTCCTTTGGATAATAGATCTGAGATACTTGAAACTTCTTTTTTTTTTAATGACATGAGTACCAAGTCTCACCTGCACGCCTGTCTCATGGTTACTCACGTTACTGAACTTGCACTTCAAGTATTCTGTCTTGTACCTACTCAGCCTGTCTCCAAACCTCCAACTTAGCGTTCACTCCGCTGCGAGTCTCATCAATCAGGATTATGTCATCTGCGAATAATATACACCATGACACCTCCCATTGAATTTGTCGCGTCAGTCCATCCATCACCAAAATAAATAATGGGCTAAGAGTTGATCCCTGATGAAGCCCATCATCATTGGAAAGTGCTTCGAGTCTTCTCCTATTGTCTGTACCCTGGTCTTGACTCAATCATACATATCCTTGAACGCCCTAGTGTACGTCATAGGTACACCTCCAAACATCTCCATAGAACCTCCATAGGGACTTTGTCGTATGTCTTCTTGAGGTCGATGAAAACCATATGTAAGTCTCTCTTCCTCTCCCTATATTGCTCCACCAACCTCCTAATAAGATAATGACTTCTGTAGTCGAATGCCCCAACATGAATCCAAACCGGTTATCGAAAATAGACACGCCTCTTCTCACCCTCATCTCCACGACCCTTTCTCAAACTTTCATAGTGTGGTTTAGCAGCTTAATACCCCTATAGTTGTTGCAACTCTAGATGTCACCTTTGTTCTTGTACAAAGGAATCATTGTACTTCACCTCCATTCTTCGAGCATTCCTGCCGTCTTAAAAATGACATTAAACAACTCAGTCAACCACTCCAAACCTGCCCACCCTGCGCTCTTCCGAAATTCAACTAGGATCTCATCAAGCCCGGTCGCTCGTCCGATGCGCATCCTGCGAACATCACCCTTAACCTCCTCAACCTTAATACTTCTACAATATCCAAAATCCCGGTACCTTCCGGATTGCTCTAGATCTCCCAGCACAATGTCTTTATCTCCTTCTTCGTTCAAGAATTTATGAAAGTAAGACTGCCACCTTCGTCTAATAAGCGCGTCTTCCACCAGTACTTTGTCGTGCTCGTCCTTGATGCACCTCACGGGTCCTCCTCTCCCTCGCCTTGGCTAGTCTGTACAACTTCTTATCCCCGTCTTTTCCTCTAATTCCACATACAAACGTTCAAAAGTCATTGTTTTCGCCGTCGTAACCGCTAGCTTTGCCTCCTTCTCGCCATCTTATATAATTTCCTATTCGCCCACTTCTCTACCTCATCCTTGCTTTCTATCGATTTCGCATACACCATTTTTTTTTGCTTTCACCTTCTCTTGAACTTTACCATTCCACCACCAGTCCCCTCGATACCTACCACGGCTACCCCGCGAGACCTCTAGCACTTCTCTAGCTACCTCCCGAATGCAACTGGCCGTCCTGTCCCATATATCGGTCGCATCCCCACTACTCCCATAAGACCTCCTGGCCATCAACCTCTCCTCTATCTCCTTTGCACTAGCCATGGTAAAAATCCCCCATTTGATTCTTAGCATTTCATCTACATCCCTCCTCTTCTTCTCCATCTTGGTCTCCAAATCCATCACCAAAAGCTTATGTCGGGTTGTAAGATACTCACTCGAAATAATGTTGCAATCTTTACAAAGACCGTTGTCAACCTTCCTAAGGAGCAAAAAGTCTATCTGAGTTTAGCCACCGAACTACGGAAAGTCACCAAGTGCTCCTCCTTTTTCAGGAACCTCAAATTGGCTATTATCATCCCAAAAGCTTTAGTGAACTCCAAAAGTGAGACGTCTACCCCGTTCTTGTCCCCGAGGCCAAAGCCTCCCTGCACATCATCATAACCCCCCGGAAGTGACCCAATATGTCCATTGAAATCCCCTTCTACAAATAACTTCTCAGTAGGTAGTGGGTGGTATACCTCCAACCACCTCGTCCAAATCCTCCTAAAAGCGCCTCTTTTCCTCCTCGTCCAAGCCCGCCTGTGGCGCGTAAGCACTAAATAATGTTCATATGAACCCTCCAACTACCAACTTAATCGTCATCATCTTGTCATTGACCCTCCTAACCTCTATCACCTGATCCTTTAGCTTGCTGTCTACTAAAATGTCTACCTCATTCTTATACTTCGACTTATCCGAGAATCATAACTTATACCCGTCCACATCCTTTGCCTTAGGTCCTACCCATTTGGTCTCCTGGACACAGGCTATATTAATCCTCCTCTTTTTAAGAATCTTAACTAGCTCTATGGACTTCCCCGTTAAAGTCCCAATGTTCCAAGACCCAATTCTCAGCCTAGCATCTCCCTTACCCTACTTATCCCTAACTCTTGCCCCCGTCTCCGACCGAGAACATGACCTTAGTCTACCATCATTCACTAAAGCCATTAGAGCAAAAAAAAAATACTAGTCAAAGGTTAACGCTAACACACACGGGAACCAATACTAAAAAACAAGTTAGCAAGAATCTAAAGGTAAGTCAGGCTTCTACGGACCAGAATGATAAAACAAAGGACAAAAATGTAATGTCAAGATTTAGCAAGGCGTAACAGACGAATTTAACAACAAAGATGAACGACAGAAAATCAATAAGGAACCCGGAGCTACCAACTCCAGGTGAATAGAACCTTAGAACCTATTCCCTGAAGAAGACATCGTCGGAGACTACTGTTCACCGCCAGAAGTCAAAAACTATTGTTCGCCGCCGGAATCTGTCGGAAAATGTGGGTACCTGTGCAAACTTGACCGGAAACCTTCTGTAGAGGGGTTTCTGGTGGCAGAGTAGAGGAGAAAAGAAACGAAAGGAAGAGAAAGAGAAAATAAAAGAGAAGAGAGGAGGGGAGGGGGAGGAGACAGGTCTGGCTGGAAAACTTACAAATCTGGCCGGAAATAGGTCGCCGGCAAAGTGTACCTGGTCGGACGCCGGGGTGTGTCGGGCTCGTCGCCGAAAAAGATCTGGGTCGGAACTGTTACTGTTCGCAGATGCGAACACACACACACACACATGCAGAGATGGGGGAAGAAAGGGCAGGGAGTGAGCAGCGGCGGAGTGGTCACCGGCACCGGACGTCTGATTCCGGCCAGAAAGAAAGATAAAAAGGCAGAGGAAATATAGAGGGGGAGGAAAGAGAAGAGGAGGAAGAGGGCGATACCTTACCTGTGTTGTATTTCGCCGCCGGGATGGCAGTCGGCGACCAAGAATTTACAGCGGTGGTTGTGTTACCGTTAGGAGAGATAGAGAGAGAGAGCTTGATCTTTAACATTCAGCTCTTCAATACTATATTGACAAAATTATGTTGATGTAATAATATTGAAATTAGTTACAACTCTCTTTAGAAAAATATCTGAAGGTCCCTATTATGATCAGGTATATGAGCTCGGTTGGAATTGGGATGACTTGCCACTACTTGCCCAAGGTTCACTGGCTGGCCACCTGCTAGAATGTGGTTGTCAACTCACTGGAGGATACTATATGCATCCAGGTGAACCTTTCATTCGTTTTGCTATATTTCAGGGATATGCACCTTTTAGGAAGGAGTATGATGTGTGTATATTGTGGTGGAATCTTGAGGTTGGAGGGCTTGCCTTTCACTTGCTCCAATAAACATGCACTTTGTGAATTTTATTTTTCTATATGTATCTCAATGATTTACCGGTTAAGCCGTGTTCTTGAAAAAAATTCAGTTCCTCTTTATTTAGTATTTAGCTTTGGCTTCCCTTACTTTAGTTCTGAGTTTTTACTCTGACGCTGTTTCATATGTCACTTGACCTGTAACTTGTTGACTGTACTTTCTCACTGTAGGAGATAAATACCGTAACATATCTTTGCGAGATCTCCTAGATTTGTCTCTTCCTTTTGCGGAAGTCAGCTTTGATGGGCAAGTATGCGTAGCAAAGGCGGAAAGAAGCGGTGGGGTTCTGAATCCTAGCACGTGTGCCGAGCAGCTTCTCTATGAAGTGGGGAATCCTAGTAACTACATAACCCCAGATGTGGTAAATGTTTTGCAATTTTTATTTGCTATCTAGACTAATTAGGGAAAGAATGTGAAAAGCTTAAATCAGAGAATAGTTGTGCTAGGACCTTGTCTTTTCCTTGGTGTAGGTTGTAGATTTTCAAGATGTTGCATTTCAGACATTATCAAGCAGTAAAGTCCTCTGTGCTGGGGCAAAGCCATCTGCATCAGCTCCTAATAAACTGTTGTTTCTGGCCTCCAAGGTAATATCTTTGTTCATGTGTAGCATAGAGAGAAAGTGGAGGAATTTCTTCCTTTTTGTTGTCATGTTGTCCCAAAATCAACATTTGGTTAAATAACTCATGCTTTTTGTAAGCTCAACACACCATTGCACTTGCCTGCTCCCACTCGTCAAAATTTTGTTGTGATTCTGGGTTGTCATAATCTTAAGAGCCCAAAGATATAATTGTAACCAGTTTTTTATTTTTTTGCCATTAGCTGCCTTTGCCCTTAATCTCATGAACCAAAACAAGATACAACCTATTGAATCCTATACATCATCAGACAATGCCGTCACCAACACTTCCATTCATAATTAATTGGGATTTTGGTACCCTCCTAATATAAAGTTATTGTTAGCGATCCTGGAAGATATAGAAGGCTGGTAGGAAAATTGAATTATCTCACAGTAACTCGACCTGATATTACCTTTCCGGTTAGTGTTGTAAGTCAATTCTTGAATTCTCCTTGTGACAGTCATTGTAATGCATTTATTCGCATCCTTCGATATATAAAATCTGCTCCGGGGAAAGGACTACTCTATGAAGATCAAGGACATGAGAAAATTGTAGAAATTGGGATGATAAATATTCACGTGCATTATCACTTCAAAAAGTTCGAAAAGAAACACTAAATTGGTTTTTTATTTCACCAAAAAAGGTTTCTAGGGTGTCCCAAACGTCTGTGGATTAAATTTGGAGAGTCGGAGACGAACAAACTGTAGTGGAGCGGGGAGAATTGAGATAATAAAGTTCATCTAACTCACGCCCTTCGCCAATCATCCTTCTCGTACTGAGGTCCTGTAAAACAAAAAAGTCACTAAAGAATGGGATGAAATAATTTATGTCTTCTCATGGAATTCATCATCATACATCTTGCCCTTACACAACACAACAAAATTGTGTCGCAGAGAGAAAATAGGCATATTATTAAGACTGCACACACCTTTCTCATACAAGCAAATGTTCTATTGCGTTTTTGGGGATGCAGTACTCACCTCTTGTTATCTGATTAACCGTATGCCTTCGTCTGCTATTCAAAATCAGGTTCTGCACTCTATTTTGTTTTCCCAGTCAACCCTATTTTCTCTTCCATCGCGTGTCTTTGGGAGCACATGCTTTGTCCACATTCTCACTCCAGTCAAAGACAAATTGGTTCCTCATGCTCTTAAGTGTGTTTTTCTCGGCTATTCAAGGGTACAGAAGGGATATCGATGCTTCTCATCTGACCTTCAACAATACCTACGTTACTTTCTTTGAAGGTCAGCCCTACTTTACATCCTCTTTTGCTTAGACATTTCTGAAGTTCTACCAGTTCCATCTTTTGGGGATCTGTTAGGCCAATTTCCAATTGTTCACGCAAGTGTACGTATCATTACAAGTAATATAATCTGGTAAGATCGAATATCGTCCTCAGAGACTGGTTTTTAATTAACGAACATCTATTCTAGGTTATCTATTTGGCAAACGATAAGTTGATTTGGTTTTATCTAACACTAGTAGAGTAATTGCAAGAATTAAACTAAATTATTGAGGTTTAATCAGTTATGAAGGAATTAGGGCTTTCAATATCCTCAACTATCCACTTTTTTCAATCCTTAATGCAACTAGAATGACTTCTTTTTCTACGTTAAGATAGCGGTTAACTAGACTGTCTTATATTCCGGTTAGGATATATAATCGCTCAACCCCAGTGCAGAAACCTTCTATATTTCTATGATAGGTTTTACCACATAGGAGGATTAAGAACAATAACCTATAATGCTACACAAGTATCGGGGTACTTTCGTCCGCGAGTTTAACCTATGTCTATTCAATTACAGCATATTCAAATCTCTCCTCTCGGTTCTTGAGTCAAAATCATATAGATTATGATAATTAGTGATCAATTAACTATCAAACATTTATACCAATATTGAATAAATCTTAATCAAGTGAAGAAGAAAATCAAACTAATGCATTAATTCATGAATAAGAGTTTCAAGCGATTCAACAGGAAAGCCATAATAAAGTGTTTAGCTCCTAGACATAGACATGCTAAGAACTAATACAAATCCAAACATGAACTGAATTAAAATAGAGAAAAGAAAAAGAAATACTTAGAACTAATGTCTCCAATTGTTGCCTCCAAGCGTTGTGTTGTGTTTTTCCCCGGAGAAGACGATATGTGGTAGAATAATCCCTAAAATCTGTCCCAAGGGTTTATATATATTGTCAAAAACGTGTGCCTTGGACCCTTTTGCCCCTCGTCAATTCTATTTTGGACTGGAAATTCCCGCATCGGCACCGCGTTACTGCAGAATGGCACCGTGGTGCCGAAAGTACTGTGGCTTCTCAGTAATTATGGCACCGCGGTCCTGCAGTCCGGCACCGCGGTCCTTTTTTGCTTCGGGAGCTCCTTTTCTGCCCATTTTTAGCTTCTTTTTGCCATTTTTCCATTTAGAACCCATGCGACTCAAAAGAAAGAAAAACAACTCTAACACTATACTAAACACAAACGAAATGAGTAAAATACTAACTAAAAATGACTCAAAAAGTGTATACAAAATATGTCTAACAAATACCCCAAAACTTAACCTTTGCTCGCCCTCGAGCAAAGATCAAAACAAAATCAAAGAAACATAAAGAAAACTGACTCAAAAGACTCTAATCAGCGGTACAGGTTACTTAGAAAAGCATGAATGTCAGTTGGGATAATATGTTGGAACATACATAGCATGAATTTAGCAATCTAGAATTTCAAGTCAGATATTTCTCAAATTCATTTCAATCATAATCAATGGAAGCATGAACACCTACCCTACGCATGTCAATTTCGTTCCATTTTTTCCAAAGACCTATGGGTCTGTTTACTTGTTATTCTCCACTAATCATCGACATACAATTTAGAGATCTTCAGGACTTTTCAGGGTTGTAATGTAGGTTTAGGCAGGGGTAGGTAAGAGTATGCATTTCGGCTCAATTTACGTATCATAAGCGTTTTTCTCATTCAACCATTTTGTCCTTTTTGGTATTCATTTACGTTCATACCTATCATTCCCCTCTTCTCTTTTTAAGAGCATGAAACACATTCACATAGGCACCCCCAAACTTAAGCTTTTACATTTTTTCATTGGGGTACATCAATTTTTTTCACTCTCTTTTGGTATTTTTTTTCCACTCTTTTTCATCCCTGTTTTCACTTACTGCTTATGGCACACAAGGGAATCATGAGGTGTCAAAGAAACAACTTATTTTAGGCTCAAAGGGGCTGACTAGGGGAAATTTACTGCATGGTAGGTAACGAAAGGTAAGAAGGGCTAACAAAGAAATGTCTGAATCATCTCCCTAAACATGTACATCTTTAACTATTTCGTCTCAAATAACAAGCACGCTGATTTCATAGACATGTTTCAATCATTCTTTTCACAATTGACACACATAGGCTAAGCACAAAATATTTCAAATAATTAGACTTACATGAATCTTTGGCATATCTAACTTAAGCACACAGATTTTGGCTTCTCATTCCATTACATTATCCCACTTGATTCCCTAGGCGTTTTCAGTAACTACAACATGCATGACTCATAAATAAATAAAAAAATTGACTCATATATGACACAAAACAAAAATCAATCGAAAAGACTCAAAAATAGACATACTAAAAATAAAATAAGAACCCTCCAAACTTAAACGACACATTGTCCCAAATGTGTAAGACTTAAAAAATAAAAGGGACGACTTACAAACAATAGCGGTTCAAAATGGTGGTGGTGGCGGCGGATGTTGCATTGAGACGGTATCTGTGGGAAGGGATTTGGTGATTTAGGGCTTTTTATTTTTCTAAAATCATGCACCGGCGCCTTCTCTGAAAAACAGGCGTCGCGGCGCTCAAACTCCTGCAACCTCTCAAGACATTCGGCGCCGCGGCCCTGCTGCTAGGCGCCGCAGCGCTGCACCGATTTCGTGTATTCAACGTTTTCCGTGCTTCATGTCCAATTCCCTCACCTGTCATCACAACACAACTAAAAAAATACCAAAACTGAGACTGTTCTATTTAAACTAATTGCATAATTTAAACCTTGGGTTGCCTCTCAATTAGCGCTGTCTTTAACGTCTTTTAACCGGACGCAGGTCCTTTATTCAATCACTGGGGTAAATTACCCCCACAACCCATCCATTTGAAAATCATTTTTCTCTTCCTTACTCTATTCTTCTTTTTCACAGGGTCGGGTTTAGCAAGATTTACCTTTTTGTCAGCTTTCATCTCATCAACTTTTATTTCAAAGACTATACTAACTGTGGGTTCACCGCCGCAGTTGATCCCCGCGCTGGATTGTTCTTGATGAGTGATCGTCGATTAGGCTCACCGCAAAACATTTGTTCTTTGGCCCGATTGATGGTAGATTTGAAAACCTTGAACAACATCTCTCCTTGGACCCTTAGTCTCAACTCTCCCTTCTCCACATCAATGAGAGCTCTGCTCGTGGCTAGGAATGGTCTTCCCAAAATAATGGGCATGTCCTCATCTTCCTCCATGTCAAGAATGAGGAAATCTGCTGGAAAGAAGAACTTGTCACCTTGACTAGCATATTTTCCACTATACCTCGGGGGTGCACCACGGATCGGTCAGCCAGCTGAAAGGTATTCTATCTTTCTCTTTTTGTTGTTCGGCTCGATAGAATTGTTTAACAGGAGAGTGGCTAAAACTCATGCAGTTCTATTATTATTGACTTGACTTATTATTATAAGAATCTCATTTTTCTAGGGCTTTGTTCACCTTTGGACACGAACACTATTCCGTTCTCAGCGGAAACCGGTTAATCAAAGTTGTATGGCTCAAAATAAAAATAGAAATTTAAACATTTTTCAAATCAAAGAAAAATAGTTGAAGTTTGGCACATCGATCTATTCTAGATGTCTTTTTTACATCAATGGCATCAGACATCTAACTGTAGGCGCTCTTCCATTATTTCGATCCCCGCTTTTCCTATTCCTTGGGCTACTGTGGTTGGCTTGGCTTCCCCCAAACCCAATCTCTTGAACACAGATAGGGGCATAAGATTTATGCTAGCCCCTAAGTCAAAAAGTGTCCGGTTGCAGGTTACCTTTCCAATAGTGCAGGGCAGGGTGAAACTTCCTGGATCTTTCAATTTAGGAGGCAGTTTCTTTTGTAAGATGCCGCTGCACTCCTCTGTCAGCGCTATTGTCTTGTAATCCGTCAATCTTCTCTTCTTCCCAAGTATCTCCTTCTTGAATTTAAAATATGTGGGCATTTGTTCTAACGCCTCAATGAAGGGGATATTGATATGGAGTTTCTTAAATACCTCAAAGAACTTGGAGAACTGTTTGTCTAGGGCCTTCTTCTGGAGCCTTTGAGCGTAAGGGATTTTGTCAGTGTATTCCCTCAAAGGTGCTAGTGGAGCTTTCTCTACTATAGGGCGGTCCTCAGTGACCCCCTCCTTTCCTACATCAATTGTCCTCTCACACTCTTTCTCATTCACCACTGCTGGTTGGGGAGCAATCTGCTCCAACTGCTTTCCACTTCTCAATAAAACTGTCGCATCGCTTCTGATTAACCTCGTGTTGCTTGGGAGAGTACCGCGATCTGTTATTTACCATCTTTGCGGTTGCCCCACTCGCTTTTAAGTTCCCGAGAGGACCTTGTTTCGACATGAACTAGTCGCGAATTGGTGAGTGTAAGCAACGCCGCCGCCATCGTGCTTTTTCATTGGGTAGGTGGTCTAAACTTGGGAAGATGTAGCACGGTACGTGTCGCCGTTCTAGTAATTACCTTGATACGCGGTCATTGGGCTTGGTCATTCCTCCACGAAAAGTTGGGGTGATTTCTCCACTCCAGATTGTATGTGTTGGAGTTATAAGGGCGTTGAAAGTTCCCCACTGCTTGAACCTGCTCCATGGGCACATTATTAGAACTCGCCGCTGTGCATCTGTCAAAAGAGTGTTGGCCCCCGCAAATCACAAAATTCACCGGCATCTGGACTGCATTCACAGACATAGTGTTTTGTTGCAGTTGCTTTGTCAAAAGGGTCACCTGCGCATTCAATGCGGTGATAGCATCTATCTCATGTATGACCATAGTCTTCCTGCTACTCACCGACCACATCCGCCTCGTGATTATTCGCACCATGTCTTCTAGCAACTCACGTGTGCCTCATCGACACTCTTCCTCGCGAACGCCTCCGCTGCAAAGATCAATGATGGTACGAGTAGTACCACTCAACCCATTATAAAAAATGTGGACCAACATCCACTTCTCTATGCCATGATGTGTCCTTGAATCGCTCCCATGCATCATACATCGACTCTCCTTCTACCTGATAGTAATTGTTCAACTCTCCCCTTAACTTTGTTGTCTTTGAAGGAGGAAAGAACTTTGCAAGAAACTTTTGGGCTAAATCCTGCCAGGTGGTGACGGAGTTGGCATGCAATGAGTTCAACCACCTCTTGGCTCTGTCCCTAAGTGAGAATGGGAAGAGCCTCAATCTAATGGCGTCGCCGCGAACGCCATTGTACTTCGGCGTGGCACACACTCGTAAAATTGGCAATGTGCATGTGGGGGTCTTTAGACGATAATCCCTCAAACTGTACTGTGTTCTGGACCATGCTCAGGATGGCTGACTTGATCTCAAAGTTGTTTGCCCCTATTGTTGGGAGCCTGATGCGTCATGCACTCAGAATCGCGGGCGTAACGTAGTCCCCAAACTTCACTCTCTGGGACTCAGATTGCTCCTACATTCTCAGGAACCTCATTGTCCGCCCCATTCTGATTCGGTTGGTTTTCCATGATCACTGAATCAAATATCTTCTTGTTTCGCCTGTTCTGCTTGCAAGTTTTCTCAATTTCAGGATTAAAAGGAATAAGTGAATCTGCTCCTCTTCTTCCTCCTCCTCTTCTTCTTCGCATAAACTACGTCCTGAAATCGATCAAAATCAACAAACAAATCAAGGCAACAGGGTTCTAAAAAAACAAAGTAGAATTAAGAATAAATTGTTCGATATTAGAAGTACGCCAGTCCCCAGCAACGGCGCCAAAAACTTGTTAGGCCAATTTTCAATTGCTCACGCAAGTGTACGTATCGTTACAAGTAATATAGTCTGGTAAGATCGAATATCGTCCTCAGAGACTGGTTTCTAATTACCAAACATCTATTCTAGGTTATCTATTTGGCAAACGATAAATTGATTTGGTTTTTATCTAACACTAGTAGAGTAATTGCAAGAATTAAACTAAATTATTGAGGTTTAATCAGTTATGAAGGAATTAGGGCTTTCAATATCCTCAACTATCCACTCTTTTCAATCTTTAATGCAACTAGAATGACTTCTTCTTCTACGTTAAGATAGCGGTTAACTAGACTGTCTTATATTCCGGTTAGGATATATAATCGCTCAATCCCATCGGTCTGAAAACCTTCTATATTTCTATGATAGGTTTTACCACATAGGAGGATTAAGAACAATAACCTATAATGCTACACAAGTATCGGGGTACTTTCGTCCGCGAGTTTAACCTATGTCTATTCAATTACAGTATATACAAATCTCTCCTCTCGGTTCTTGATTCGAAATCATATAGATTATGATAATTAGTGATCAATTAACTATCAAACATTCATACCAATATTGAATAAATCTTATTCAAGTGAAAAAGAAAATCAAACTAATGCATTAATTCATGAATAAGAGTTTCAAGTGATTCAACAGGAAAGCCCTAATAAAGTGTTTAGCTCCTAGTCATAGACATGCTAAGAACTAATACAATCCAAACATGAACTGAATTAAAATAGGGAAAAGAAAAAGAAATACTTAGAACTAATGTCTCCAATTGTAGCCGCCAAGCGTTGTGTTGTGTTTTTCCCAGAGAAGAAGATATGTGGTAGAATAATCCCTAAAATTTGTCCCAAGGGTTTATATATATTGTCAAAAACGTGTGCCTTGGACCCTTTTGCCCCTCGCCAATTCTATTTTGGACTGGAAATTCCCGTATCGGCACCGCTGTACTGCAGAATGGCACCGTGGTGCGGAAAGTACTGCGGCTTCTCAGTAATTATGGCACCGCGGTCCTGCAATCCGACACCACGGTCCTGCAGTCTTGCGTCCTGATCTGCCAACTTTCGTCCTTTTTGCTTCGGGAGCTCCTTTTTTGCCCACTTTTAGCTTCTTTTTGTCATTTTTCCATTTAGAACCGTTGCGACTCAAAAGAAAGAAAAACAACTCTAACATTATACTAAACACAAACGAAATGAGTAAAATACTAACTAAAAATGACTCAAAAAGTGTATACAAAACATGCCTAACAGGATCCTGCCATAGACCCTTCCACATCACCTCCTACAGCTCCATCTTTCTCAGTTGCACCGCCCGTTGTACAGCCACCACTATTGACTTATTATCGTCGCCCTCGTCCGGATGATTCATGCCCGCCACCGGAATCCTTACCTGCTGAGGACTTGTCTAAATAGAGTCTCCCCATTGCCACTCGAAAACTTGTAACCCTCATCCTATCTATACTTGCTTGAGTTATCATCGTTTGTCACCAACCCATTCTGACTTTTATCATCACTATCATCTATGTCTATTCCTAAGACTACAGGTGAAGCTTTTTCTCATCCAGGCTAGCAACAAACTATGATTGACAAGATGTCTGCCTTACACTCTAGTGGTACTTGGGAGCTTGTTCCTCTACCTCCAGATAAGTCTACAGTTGGTTGTCGTTGGGTATATACAGTAAAGGTTGGCCCCGATGGACAAATTGATCGCCTGAAGGCTCGACTAGTTGCCAAGGGATATACACAAATTTTTGGACTTGACTATGGTGATACCTTCTCTTCTGTGGCTAAGATTGCTTCAGTCCACCTCTTTTTATTTATGGTTGTTGTTCGCCATTGGCCTCTCTACCAGTTGGATATAAAAGTGTCTTTCTTCATTGGATATCGAATTCATTGGATATCGAAGAGATATATATGGAGCAACCACCTGGTTTTGTTGCTCAGGGAGTATAGTAACATGGTATCAGAGCAGGCCAAAGGTCCTGGATCGAACATGACCGTCACTCATTATCAAAAAGAATTTCCACGTTTTTGGACCATGAAAAAAATCAGGCCAACACGTGAAGGGGCGTGTTGAGAATATAATCAAATATTAAAAGTGTGCTCTATCTAACAGCTTAAGCTTTTAGGTGAGATGGTCACACACTTCAACAGTTCCTTCGCGTACCATCTTTTAGACCATATGACCTTTTAATGGATGTATTTCCCTAACACAGTAGCACCACTATAATCTCATTTGGCTAGTTCACAAAAGGTCAATTTGTACTTTTAAGATCAGTATCTGCTCTCAGTATCATTTTCTTCCTTTCCCCTTGATTTGTAGGCAATGTTTTACTTTATCTAGCTGAATTGATGGATATCTGTTTGTTCTCACTTGGTGACTGCCTCATTTAGGACAAGGGGTGGAAAGGCTGGGGAGAGATATCCTATGGTGGATATCAATGTGTTAAACGTGCTAAAGCTGCTGATTTTTTGGTAAACAAGTCTTTACTCCTCCTTCCTGAACTGTTTTTATTATGGTTTTATTCTTGGCTCCTGGAATGCTAGATTAAAAAGTGTGGTGTTTCAATTTTAACTTTCTAATTGCTTTTTTTCCAGGTAAGATCATGGATGGAAGAAGTATACCCTAGCATAAGCAAACATATAGTTTCCTATATCATTGGACTGGATAGCCTGAAAGCTGTCAGCATAGATGAAGATTTTGCAAGGGACAGTCAAGATATTAGATTACGAATGGATGGTTTATTTGAGAATAAGGAACAAGCAGTCCACTTTACAAAAGAGTTCATAGCATTATATACAAATGGACCTGCGGGTGGTGGCGGTATCAGGTCTTATTCATATCATTTATTGTTGTCATGAAGTATATTGTTGAAATGGAAACTGCTATGAGTAACTTTCCTGGTGCCTCAAAATAGTTTCTGTTATATTCATTATTCAATAGTTAAATTGTTGAAAGTATTTCTTAGTATTAACAGCTAGAAAGATACCTATCATATAGATTGTTGTTATGTAGTGATTTTTCTTTTGTGGGGAAATCGATTTCGTCAGGTAAAGTGTTTTCATGGTATGGTATGTGGTCATAGTAATGAGCAATTCGATCTGCACAGTTTTCTTCAATGTGAAAGTTGTAATATCCAGTCCCATGCCATTTACTAGATCAGTTGTTCTGGCAAGCACCTCGTTTTAATACTATGCCTCGATGCAGCACCAATCTAGGTATACTGAACCACCATTAACTGCATAATGTGTGGTTGAATTTTTGCCATGTACAGAACTTTCTTTGTGTTTCTTGGTCACAATGATCAGTGGCTTGAAATATCCCTTACTTCTTGTTATATGATCACATGTTATCGCCTGATATGACTGTTTCTCAGACTCCCAGTACACCCCCCTCCCAGTTTATCTCTTGCTAGGCTTAATACCCCTTCTCGACTATGTCAAAACATATTTCCATGACATGTACCTCGTCTTCTTTTTAATGTGGATAGGTGTCTTAATCTTCCTGCTTCGGTTCATTTAATAGTTTTGTATGATAAAGACATATTTGTATGATATGTATTGATGCTCTACATCTTCTTTTATTGTACGGCAGCACTGGAGACAAAAAAGAGATCATTCTTGAGAAAGCATTGGTATATCTCTCCGTCTCTATCTCATATATATATACACAACTATCTCATACATGTATATATGTATATATATATATATATATATATATGTTTGTATATTGTGTGTGTGTGTGCGCGCACGTGCTTGCGTGTGTGCTCTCGTATGTGTTTGCATGACGCAGACATGACATTGTCTCTCTTTACTGATACTCTAATTATGATATGTATACTTAGCTAGTAGTTAGTAATTTATAAGATTTTTCTCCTATAGCAATTGACAGAAAAGAACAAAAAGTTCTCGCCTATTGTGAGGTGGTTCCTACCTTGCGGTATTGAACTTTCAATGGTTGCTTCATGCTATATTGCTAATAAATATATAGAATAAGTTTTAAAGAGGTCTATTATCTTTCAGGTAGAACGTAAAGATGTTCAGTGGCATATTACAGCAACAAGAAACAAAATGACGCAATCAGATGATCTGTCTAGCCCTAAAAACACAGTACAGGCCAGTTTTTTCCGTGAGTCAGTCTTGCAATCACTTCCAACGGAAACTACTTTGAATCACAAAGAAGGTGCACCGCAAATTCAGCTCTCCCCTGCTCCACATGACAGGAAGATTCCTCTCTATGATTTTGCACATAGCAGAGCTGGTGATAAAGGAGATGATATAAACTTTTCCCTTATCCCATATTTTCCTCCAGATATTGAAAGGCTGAAGAAACTTGTAACTCAAGAATGGGTGAAGAAAGTTGTCTCAAGTCTTCTTAATGCCTCTCCTTTTCCCACTTCTGATGATATTGAAAGAAGAGACAAATGGGTCAGTGAACATGTTGAGGTGGAGATTTATGAAGTCAGAGGAATCCATTCTTTGAATGTTGTGGTTCGTAACATCCTAGATGGAGGTGTGAATTGCTCAAGAAGAATCGATAGGCATGGAAAGACTCTATCCGATCTCATATTGTGCCAGAAAGTGTTATTGCCTCTGTGATTGAACATATGACGACTGGAAAAGTCTTGCAGACTCTGTTTTCTTTATGCTGGGAGTTGGTAGTGACAGTAGGGTGGGGAACAACCCCCTGAACCTAGGTACAACTAGATTATACAGACTCCGAAGACTTGTTTAAAGAAATAATATTTATTGTAGCATCAATACATGTTCATAAACAAGTTGTCTGAACTCTTTATTCTGAAATAAACTTCCTGTTACAGAGTTTTTTACTCCTTGTGAAAGCATGCAGTAGTCTGCTGCTGTTGTAGTAGTTTTTATCTAGGAAACAATTGTCAGTGGTACATAATCAGAATTTGTTAGTGCATGCATGGTAGGTACAAGGTTACAAAGTAGTTCTATGGTTGATCCCCAATCCAACAAAAGCATACTAATACTTTCAAATAATTGTTGAAATCAGTTACCAACGCATCAGATAATCATGTTTGCATAAACAGCTATGCAAATTAACTTGGCGCTTTCCTGAGCTTTTAAGCTATTTCTGGCAGCTTGAACTAATTTAACAGGTGGATCAGTTTTAAGCAGATGGAAGGTTTGCTTGTTCAGGTACATGAAAAGAAAAGAAGTGCTCAAGGTACACATCTTTCTCTTTATATTACTATTCCACTCTTTTGTACATGCCTTTCAGTTGCACTCAAAAACACATAACTGTGAATGATATATGCTTAGTAAAATAGGTAGATTTCAACTATTGATAGAAGTTTTTTCATAGACAAAATGATATTAAGCTGAAATCATTGCTGTAGGAGCTTTAAATCCAACAGGAAGACAAGTAATGAAGTAAACAGTGACCTTATGCTTGAGCCTTCGAAATATTAAAGCTCTTTCTCCTTTCCAATGGAAAATTGCGATAAATTTCTTCTTCGTGCAAGTTTTCTCTTTACTTCTTGGCATTACTGTTGCAGTCTCTTCTTTGTTTTCTCCATCTTCTGATTCTCCTAAGTGAAGTGGATAGCTCCTCAAGAACACTCTTCTATTATTATAGTCTTCGTTCCGAAAACTTCTTGATCTTGCACCATTTTCCTTTGAAATTGTAGCATCCATGAGCCAAGATGTTAGTGAATATTGTTCAGGCTCTGCTTCTTATAGTAGTCAAGAGGATATTAAGAATGTGCTTATGTCTATGAGAAAGAGAGAAACGACAAGATTACACATAGAAAAATGAGGCAAGGAGGAATAATATAATCACCAAGTTTGGTGTTTTTAGTTGTTCCTTGTCTTTTCATGAGTTGTTATTTGTACTATAGCTTTAAAGCTGTATCTTTTCCTTATTTTGAAAAAGATTAAATCTATTGTACACTTCACTATGGCTCCATGTTAGAGGCTTTCTATGCTATTATTTCTAACTTTTTGTTCCTGTGATAATGGCACAAAATATAGAGGAATTTATAAGGCATTTTATTTGTATTTGTAAGAATGGATCTTGGGCCTAACTCAACCTCAAGCTAGTTTGTAGGGTGAGGATTGTCCAAGTCCATATAAGGAGTCATGTTCCCATTTCATATCCGATGTAGGACTCTTAACACTTCCCGCACGCCCAGACCTTGTTAACTGGAGCGTTGATAATATAATTTGGGGGCCCAACATCGGTGAACAAAGAATATTGGAATGGGTCTGGCTCTGATAACATATAAGAATGGATATTGGGACCTGTGGGCCTAACTCAACCCAGCTTGTAGGATGAGGATTGTCCAATTCCATATAAGGAGTCCATGTTCCCATTTCATATCCGATGTGGGACTCTTAACAGTATTTATAATATAATTATATAATAAAGTATTAGACGCAGATTAGTTTAAATGGAACAATAACCAACATGGATTGTGACTCTAACTTGCTTGGAACTGAGACGAAGTAGTAGTTGATTTCTTATTGTTGTGTTCTTGCATACACTACAAAACAAATTCCTTAGGTAATGAAACTATTAGTAGGAATATGCTTCTAGTTTTTCACTACTTTGCTCCATAATCTATGACAGGAAATTTTTACCTTTGTTGTTATGTTTGAATGAATTGTTTACTTTATACGCATGCACATAAACATGTGTGCACACACAAAAACATGTGTAGAAGTGTGGAGTTTGCCAATTTTCAACTGTTCCGAGGAATTCATACAGCAGCTTTGTCCAAACAAATGTCTTTTTGACCAAAATTTCATTTTCTTTTGACCCATTTTCACCATTATTTAATGAAAAAGAAGTGCTACTGTTACAAAAAAAAACAAAATGTGACAAATAAATATAAATTGTCGAAAATGAAGCAGTTTGCCATGAACGGCAGTAGTTAATTTTTGTCAATGATGTCTTCATCAGAACTGTTAAGGCACGTTGAAAACAACAACTTAGCATTTTACTAAGACAAGACATATATATATATATATATATATCTGTCAGTTAACTGAATAATAATATAATCCCCACTAATTAATTATTAATTACAATGATTGTCTGTATTTTTAATAATTGAGATCGAATGCTGCATAATTGGTTGTTACACCAATTCTTTCTACTTTTTCTTGTTGGTCTGCAGAGGTACTGGTAGTTGTACCAATTGTTTTTCCTTTGCTTCTATATCGTTTATGAAGGGAAAATAAAAGAGATCTTTTTTTTTCACTCGATGAATTCGAAGCATTGCATTGCTGAGGTTAGAAATTTCTTAGGATTAAAATGTAAGGCTACCACGACTACTTCACGATAAATGTCAATTTTTTCTATTATGCGATATTTTCTTTTTTAATATTGATTGATATAAAGTTGATTCAAGATTCTTTCGATCTCAAACTGAATCTTTAGCCTGACAAAAAAAGCAAAAAGTTTGAGCCTTCGGGGTCGGTCAATCCTTTTCTTTTGTTGATGGTGAGACTGTCTCCCATATCATTCGATAATAAAGATCCACTACTACTTGCTTTGTCGACGCTAAACTCAGTACCTCGCTTCCTTACTAGACCCATACTCATGAAAGGAAAAAAATATTTTCAAGATTGTGAAACACGGAGAGGAATAAATGGACCATACAATTATTTTTAGTTTGGCCTTCATGCATTTGTGGGGGTAATTACGGGAAGTTGTATAAACTCATTCATAAATGTAGGTGGAATTGCATGGGCAAGAATTTCATGTACGAAGGGAGATTAAAATAAAATAAAAACAAAAGATGAAAGCAATAAGTAGTTTAAGAAATAATAGAATGTTGTGATGAGAAGGTCCATCCACCCTCCTATTATTTGGATCTCCCAATCACGTGTCATTAAATTATGGGTGTAATAGCAGATATGATGAAAAAGTAAGCCAAATTTCTCTGAGATAGAGAGGGTGCCTTTTTGTTTGTTTAATATAATCTCAATAGGTTAGATAGAATATAAGAGGGCAGCTTTCTTTTTTCTCTATTGAAGCTTTTCAGGCTTCTGTGTATATAATGGCATTCACAGGAACATTGGATAAATGCTCAGCTTGTGATAAGACTGTTTATTTTATTGATTTGTTGTCTGCGGATGGTGTTACTTATCATAAATCCTGCTTCAAATGTAGCCACTGCAAAGGCACTCTTGTGGTATGTATACATTTTCTTTTTCTATTAGATTAAAAAAGTCACTTAATGTAAAAACATTTTTGAGTTGTTTTCGCTCTTCTTGCTTCAATTTAATAGTCAATTGAAATGTATAAATTATCTATACGCATTCAAGGGAAATATTATAATCAGATGTCTATCTTTATCTAGGCTTTCATGTTTTTATTTTATGGGGAACTATTTTAGATATTAAAAGCCACATAATCTTAAATTCATGTTATGTTACTTTGTGGCCTTAAGAGAGATCAAGTTGTTAAAGAAATCAGCCAGTTAACTATTGCGAATTTATAAATCTTTATATCCTCATTGTTTTTGTGTTTCTTATTTTGGAATGTTTTTTTTTTGGCAGATGAGCAACTATTCTTCCATGGATGGAGTCCTCTACTGCAAGACACATTTCGAACAACTTTTTAAGGAATCTGGAAATTTTAGCAAGAATTTTCAGAATCGTAAGACATCCTTTTTTAATTAATTTACTACATTTTTGCTAAGACTCTTTTATCTTAATTTCTACTAATCATCTACATGGTTCTAATTTAACATTTTAGCAGCTAAGTCTGAGAGGCAGAATTCACTGGTACGTTCTATTTGTATCTGACAACTTCACATACATGCATTTCTTTTCCTTAAAAAATAAAACAGTTATATATATTTGTTTCTCAACTTTTTTTTTTTAGCTAATAACAATTAAATTTACTTTTATATTGTGTAGACAAGGGCTCCAAGCAAACTCTCTGCTATGTTCTCTGGAACCCAAGATAAATGTGCTGCTTGCAGCAAAACTGTTTACCCACTTGAAAAGGTATACAACCATAAAAAAAAAAAATAGACTATTATTTTACTAACCATTAACCTATCACAATTCACAACCCTCTTTCTTTATCCAAATTAATATACATGATATGCTTACATATGCAGAGTTTATGGTATTAATGAATGGATTTAAGTTATATACACTTGATAGTATGAGTATTTAATATCGGTACAATTTAATTAATTGATTATAGTATGTGTATTGTGGAATTAGGTATTGTTATTTATGTTAAGATAGAATGTCTATCTTGACGCGAGATGTTTTGTGAATCGGAGCTACCCTTTCTATAGCATATTATTACTATGTTTTCTAATTAGTTAATTACTATATCAAAACTGATAAGACTTACGCATGTTGTTATAAGTCAATTTAACCTAATGCTGTTAAAATTTTATATATTGTCGATGCACAAAACGTAAACTCTAACCAGCTTAAAATTAAAATAGGTGACAATGGAAGGGGAATCATTCCACAAGTCATGCTTCAAGTGCGCACATGGAGGATGTCCACTTACCCATGCAACATATGCATCCCTTGATGGAAACCTCTATTGCAAGCACCATTTTGCTCAGCTCTTCATGGAGAAAGGCAACTATCAACATGTCCTCAAAGCTGCTAATAATAAGAAGAATAGTGCTACTGTGACACCAGTAAATGATGACACTGAAGATAATGCTGTTGAAAATGCAGCAGAAGAAGAGAATAATAAGGAGCCTGAAAATGCAGAGGAACAACAAGAACAATGATAATATAAAAAGTGCCCTCTCTCCCCTAATTATAAATTTAATTTAATTTTATCCCTTGGATCAATTGATCCTTCTATCTATTTTGATCCCTATAATGTTAATAAGTTTTCCCATTTGTTTATACATATATATCCAAGGCAACCTCATATGTAATTAAGTTTTATTGTCTCTGGATTTAATATTCCTTTGTTAATATATACATACATTTTGTGCAATGTTGTTTCAAGGTATTCATATTAATTAAATACTCCTGGTTTTAAGTTTTTGTGAAATTATATTTATTTTATCCTTAGAATTGTTCCACCATTTTCTTCACTACTAATTTCATCTCTTATGATTTTGCATCGTTCTTTATCAATTAAGACGGAGAAGAAAAGAAATGACGACGCTCCAACAACTTTCAGGCTATCACACACAAAAAAAAAACATAATTCCCATGTCTTGTAATGCTCAACCTATACAGAAAAAAAAGAAGTTAAAAGCTCTATTCATATTAATAGGAAACTATATGTTTGCTTATGCTAGGGTATACTATATGCTTAGCTCTCGCATTGAGGGTGAACCACTATAAATCTATTATTTGTTATTCGCTTATTTACTGTTTTGTTTTCTTATTAGGTATGATTTGAGACTCCAATCCTAACGGATACGACAAAATCTATTGACCACTGATTTTAGCATGGTCCATATTCATCGGAAAGTGTTTCCGTCCCATGAACAAGTCCCTCCGAAAGTGAAAGCAGCCTGCGTTTTCAAGTCCCAAAATATGGAATCTTCCAAAACTTTTTTTAAAAAGAAGGATGGACGTTCAAGATATGTTTCAAACAACATTTGAAAGATCCTATAATAAGAAGTAAGGCCCAAAGTAATCTTTAAGATGACAAAAGTATCCACGGACTCATTTGTCGCTAACGTATATCCAACTGTCACAGAAAATGATCTTCATCTCAGATGTGGATGGACCAGCCAACAATGACTATGCCTTAATTCTCAGATGTTGTTTCGACTATACTTTTGTAACACAGACATGAATGATTGATAAGGGAACATTAGCAACTCAAATCAATAATACAAGTTGGGCATCAATTGATCTCAGTTACCCATTGAAGGACAGCAACAGAATACATATGATAAGAGTGTCTTTTACTGCTGAGAGTTCCTGCTTAGTACTGGGTGAAGATGACAATAAACTGCTTAGCGAATCCAGTTTATTGTCATCTTCACCCAATACGAAGCAGGAAGTCTCAGCGGCAAAAGAAACTCTCATCACATGTCCTCTGGTTGCTGTCCTTCAGTGGCTAAATGAGATCAACCGATGGCCAACTTGGATACTTCCTAGTTTGTGGTATAAGCCTATAAGGTCATTTGGACCATTTATGAGACATTTTAAAAAAAGACTGAGATATGATCTCAAATGGAAGAAATGTAAGTAGAGAATGGGTGAAAGTAAAGAAACAGAGAGTGGGGTTTTATAGTTGTTCTGAAGGGGTCATGCAAGAGTTGGAAAAATCTAAAACTATGGAATATGGGAAGCTAGAAAATAACTTACTATATCAAAATATACAATAGATTAGTCTTAAACTTTCACGACACCTTCTTAACACTCATATAAGCCATAGATATTCTTATGAAAGGTCTCAAATCATCATGGTCCATCTCGACCAACTATACACCCAAACGATTATATCCTTATGAAAAGGTCTCAAATCATCGTGGTCCATCTCGACCAACTATGCATCCAAATGAATACAAGGACGCGGGGTATTATATGTAGACCTCAACTTTTGGTTTTTAAACTTTCGCTAGCTTGTACAAGCCCTTATTCTTAACTTATGACGACGTATTTTAACGCCACCTAGAGAGTATGTACAACGGAATAATATTTCTTAATTTCAATCATCAACGCCACAAATTCCAAATGAGCTGGAATCTGCTAGTTAATATACAACACCAAATTAGTCTCATGATTGTTGATCTACACCTTAAACCCTTCATTACAACAATAAAAATTACTCCTACATTCTTGGCAGTCAAACACAAGCAATACTACGATTAGCTTCAGCCGAGGTTGTACAAACTATCTGTTGTACTTGGATTAAGGAGCACCTTATTACTAACCAAAAAGAATCGGAAAATGATGATAGAAAAGCAAATATGAAGCTCCCTAATATGAAAAGTACTCGGACTTCATTGCTAACACTTGATCAACAAATTTAATTATGTTTTGAAATAACACAACACCTTAGAAGAACAAGGAAATACTAACTTGAGAAGTATGATAGCAAGATGGGGATGCTAATTAGATATCTATCTATATATATATATATATATATATATTCATTTTTATTACACGAGAACTCATTGGATATTTCCAAAAGAAACACAAGAAAGCTAAGGAAAATAAAAAGTTTGACGAATAAGAATTGGTAGTACTGTAGTAGTACCTGAGCAAATAGGAGTACGAAGGAGATTGACTGGACTGTACACAATATAGAAGTTTATCAAATTTGTAGAATTAAAGATCACAAGGTCCAATAAACTAAAATGAACTCTGCATCGGTGATGTTAGGTATATTTATACGTCTTCCAAGCGTACTTTACCTATGTTTCATCCTTTCTCATTTAACTTTCTGCAATTATCAGCCATAAAAATTTGCAGCGTGGAGAACTTCCATTTCATCTCAAGTTTTAGGCTGCTGTTCATTCACATCCAAAATTCACAATCTTTTCTACCATGTTATTTGTATATATTGATTAGATAGCCTTACTTTTCAACTTATGGGATACACTTTGTGTTGTCTATAAAGGAAGTGAAGATCAGGAAAAGTAAATCAGTCAAAACTAGCCCTCAAAAAATGAAAATTTTTAGGGGCTCCGTTTTTTTCATTTTTTATTAAGTAGTAATTAGCCAGAATTGCTCAATCAAAGTAAAGTAAGGACTCACTTTTACGAATTAGAACAGACCCCCAAAATGTTTGAGACGACCGTGGTGACAAGAACCATGAAGCCTACATTTTAGATCGTAACAACTTACAACTTCTATCATCCTCTTCCACAAAATTACTACATGCTGTCTCAACTATAATTTTGTGACAAAGACATTGATGATTGATAGAGAGCATTAGCAATCAAGGATTACTATTTACTAGAACACTTTCATACAATAAATATTTCATAGCCTATCCATCTTCTACATATATCACAATATTAATTAACTATTTGTATTATCTATCTTTTAACTTCTATTTTTGGCAGAATACTAATCATTTATCTTCGAGAGATTTGCTCACATCTTTGAATTAATGTACCATATGAACAATTTTCTATATTATTTTTATGTGAAGTTTGTAATATTTCCAACTTCAACCAAAGAATATACTAATCGCGGAGACAAAGGAATATAACTCTATACAGAGATTAGAAAAAGAATATTAAATAATTATAAAGCTAAAGAAGATAACAAAAATATAGATTTGGATTCAGTAGGAATACACAATAGCTTTTTTGGTAACTATGAATTTCATTACCAAATGTACTATGTACAGTAAAATTTTAGCTGGTAACCAGGCAGTTCCTAGTACCAGCAAGCATCAGACTTCTCCTCAAAGTGCTAAGAAACATAAACTTCAGCACCCTAACTGCTCCTAAAACACAGAACTAATGAGGCAACACAACAAAAGTGCTAAGGATAGAAATTCATCTGCTCAATTCTTCTCTTCAGCTTTCCCTACATATGAATACACAATAGCTATTAGGTGGTGAGTTTAATTTAATAGACTCAAATTAGAGAAGGAAAATCATGAACAGATAAATGGCATAACTGATGACGCCAAAGATTGATAATTATCTATCTTTTAACTTCTATTTTTGGCAGAATACTAATCATTTATCTTCGAGAGATTTGCTCACATCTTTGAATTAATGTACCATATGAACAATTTTCTATATTATTTTTATGTGAAGTTTGTAATATTTCCAACTTCAACCAAAGAATATACTAATCGCGGAGACAAAGGAATATAACTCTATACAGAGATTAGAAAAAGAATATTAAATAATTATAAAGCTAAAGAAGATAACAAAAATATAGATTTGGATTCAGTAGGAATACACAATAGCTTTTTTGGTAACTATGAATTTCATTACCAAATGTACTATGTACAGTAAAATTTTAGCTGGTAACCAGGCAGTTCCTAGTACCAGCAAGCATCAGACTTCTCCTCAAAGTGCTAAGAAACATAAACTTCAGCACCCTAACTGCTCCTAAAACACAGAACTAATGAGGCAACACAACAAAAGTGCTAAGGATAGAAATTCATCTGCTCAATTCTTCTCTTCAGCTTTCCCTACATATGAATACACAATAGCTATTAGGTGGTGAGTTTAATTTAATAGACTCAAATTAGAGAAGGAAAATCATGAACAGATAAATGGCATAACTGATGACGCCAAAGATTGATAATTATCTATCTTTTAACTTCTATTTTTGGCAGAATACTAATCATTTATCTTCGAGAGATTTGCTCACATCTTTGAATTAATGTACCATATGAACAATTTTCTATATTATTTTTATGTGAAGTTTGTAATATTTCCAACTTCAACCAAAGAATATACTAATCATGAGACAAAGGAATATAACTCTATACAGAGATTAGAAAAAGAATATTAAATAATTATAAAGCTAAAGAAGATAACAAAAATATAGATTTGGATTCAGTAGGAATACACAATAGCTTTTTTGGTAACTATGAATTTCATTACCAAATGTACTATGTACAGTAAAATTTTAGCTGGTAACCAGGCAGGTCCTAGTACCAGCAAGCATCAGACTTCTCCTCAAAGTGCTAAGAAACATAAACTTCAGCACCCTAACTGCTCCTAAAACACAGAACTAATGAGGCAACACAACAAAAGTGCTAAGGATAGAAATTCATCTGCTCAATTCTTCTCTTCAGCTTTCCCTACATATGAATACACAATAGCTATTAGGTGGTGAGTTTAATTTAATAGACTCAAATTAGAGAAGGAAAATCATGAACAGATAAATGGCATAACTGATGACGCCAAAGATTGATAATTATCTAAATTAGGGAAAAGGTAAAAAATTACCCTTGAACTATTACCCTCCGTTATGTTTTTTTGACTAAAAAATATCCTTGCCGTTAGTTAACTAGCTCAAAATGCCCTCGAACTAGTCAAGTAGTTGAAATATACCCTTCCAACTAACGGTTACTTGTCAGACACTTATATTTGTACTTCTCTTCCTGCCTATGGCAATCTGAAGTGCAATTGCATCTACTTTGTGAATGACAACCGGGATTTGTTGTTGGCATCAGGATGGAGAAGTATGGGGGAATCACATGGGTGTGTTTAACTTGGAAGAAGATTACATTGCTGTTATGAATTTAGAAAACGATACTTCCTCGAGATATATTTGCCCAACTGGGTACTTCCTAGTTTGTGGTAGGAACTTAACCCACTATTTTAATGTATCCTTTCATGTGCTTTCAAAAAGTTCCTAACACCATCTAGGAAGTACCAAAGTTGGGCACCAATTGATCTCAGTAACCCACTGAAGGACTGCAACCAGAGGACACATGATGAGAGTTCCTTTTACTGCTGAGATTTTCTGCTTAGTACTGTGTGAAGATGACAATAAACTGAATTCGCTAATTCCTTTCCTTAATTCGCGTTAGCAAGCACAAGTTCTATCGCTTGGATTGCATTCCCCATCCTCGTCTCATCAGCAAGAATACACCCTTTGGTTGTTCATATTGGGAATGGACCTCTAATTCCCAATATGAAAAGCCAAAGGGGGCATTCTTGCAGATGAGATGTGTTAAAACTAAGAAGGAAAAAGGGTCCATGTATAATGTGTGTATACTGTGTATGTATTACATTCACTGACCTTTAATAGGTCTGACCCAAATATAAAGGCCAGCCCATTAAAGGCCAGCCCAAGTAAACAAGTGGCTATTACTTAGGGCATTGACTGTCCTCTGAGAGCAGGCAGAACATTCGAGATATTTTCTTTTCTATCTTCCTCGAGAAGCCATCTCGTCTTCCTTGATATCTTCTTCTCTGTAACCTTTTCTTCCATTAATGAAGATAAATGGTTTGGCTTGAACTGACTCTCTCTCTGTGTCTCGGTTGCTTTCTCATATGCTGTAGAGTAGCATATCTGGAATACCAGTAGAACTCAGTCTTGAGAAACAATAAAATGGAAGTCACCAACATCACCTTCTCGCACTAGTAGTTGCGTTAACTGGCGGTGTTGGTTTCCAACAAGATGGGAATGGGGAATACTATTCAAACGATAGCACTTGTTCTTGCTAAACGGGAATAAAGGAATCCAGTTTATTGTCATCTTCACCTAGTACTAAGCAGAAAATCTCAGCAGTAAAAGGAACTCTTATCATGTGTCCTCTGGTTGCAGTCCTTCAGTGGGTTACTGAGATCAATCGATGCCCAGAAAAAAAGACTGAGATATAATCTCCAAAATGGAGAAAATGTAAGTAGAGAATGCAATTGTTGGGTGAAAGTAAAGGAACAGAGAGTGGGTTTTTATAGTTGTTCTGAAGTGGTCATGCAAGAGTTGGAAAAATCTAAAACTATGGAATATGAGAATCTATAAAAATAACTTACTATATCAGCTTACAATTAGATTTCAGAAATTTTGTTCATATCTTACTATATCAGCTTACACCTAGTATTCGCCTTAAGGAAAACATAATAATTTTGTTCATAAATCTGTTATTGATCATTACTTAATGAAAAACATACTAGAATATATAGTTCGAAAGAAAAGCTCTTCATATTTAAACATTCAGTCATCAGTCGTGCCATTACAAGCTCAAAAGATACATTTGAAAAACTTTATATATTTACACATTCAATCATCTTACATTGAAGACATTATGGGACCAAGGATAGTTGATTTGTCCTTTCTCCAAATTAGTCCCATGATTGTTGATCTACACCTTAATAAACTTTCATTACAACAAAAATTACTCCTACATTCTTGACAGTCAAACACAAGCAATACTACAATTAGTAACAGAAATTATCTGCCTTGCCAGACTCTAGATACATCCTTAGATCCATTTTCCAGAAGAAAATCCAGTTTTCTTTGGAGGAGCTTTCAACCCGAGTTCTTTACATTGCTCTTCATCAGGTTGTGAGCTCAGAAATCCAGTCCCTACGAAGTGTACTAATGCTGATGCATCCTCGAATTTTTTGGTTAAGTTCAGTGATGTAGAGAGAAAAGGCTCCGAAGTAGTAGTCGTCGATTGCTTCATTGTTGGCAAAGTATCCAGCTCTGCTGCTTTCAGAAAGCGCTCGGTTGCTGCTTCCCAAGAAAGCTCATGCCTTAGTGCATCAGTCAAGGGGGCAGGCTCATCAGCCAATGCCATGTGTATAGCTTTAACAAATCCATCACCATCATCATATGTTCGACAGTTTGGGAACTGCATGAAGAATTCATTTGACGGATGGTTGGCGCATACAACTATCTTGCCCATAGCAAATGCTTCAGCTGAGGTTGTACACACTACATCTGTGGTACTTGGATTAAGGAGCACCTTATAACTAAAACCAAACAAAAAAACGAATCAGAAAATGACGAAAGAAAGCAAATATGAAGCTCCCTGCAATGAAAATTATTATTGATACATGTTCTACAAATTAATTATGCCTTGAGATAACACAATATAACCCAAAAATGAGAACAAACAAGACAGAATCTATTGACCACTGATTCTAGCATGGTTCATATTCGTCAGAAAGTTTCTGTCCCATGAAGTTTGGCTGAAAGTGAAAGCAGCCTGCCTTTCCAAGTCCCAAAATAGGTCATCTTCCAAAAATATAAAGTAAAACAAGGATGGAGGTTCTAGATAGGTTTCGAACAATATTTGAAAGATCCTACAGTAAAAGGTAAGGCCCAAATTAATCTTTAAGATGACAAAAGTATCCACAAATTTATTTGTCGTTAATGTATCCAACTGTCACACAAAATGATCTAACTAATCTTTACCTCAGTTGTGGATAGACTAGCCATATTTCTGTCTCACTCCACATTTCTCAATATTTTTGGAGAATAAAGAAATAAAAACTTCAGCAATAACAAGGTAAATCATCATTGATAAAGACAAAAGCAATGGGAGGAGGCCTATGGCTATAGGAAAGAAAAGATAAAGAACGTAGTTAAATTGAGATACAATACCAACAATGAGTATGCCTTAATTCTCAGTTTGTCAAGCTAGAGACGTTCTTCTAGGCGGCTCTCAAATTTAGGCATTTTAAACTTTTTATCTTCAATACCTTAGACGAACAAGGAAATACTTACTTGAGAAATATGATAGCACGATGTGGATAAAAGGGCAGTTCGGTGCACTAAGCTCCCGCTATGCGCGGAGTCCGGGGAAGGGCCGGACCACAAGGGTCTATTGTACACAGTCTTACCCTATATCTCTGCAAGAGGCTGGGTAAGGTTGCGTACAATAGACCTGTATGGTCCGGCCCTTCCCCGGATCTCGCGTATAGCGGGAGCTTAGTGCACCGGACTGACATTTTATCCACATCTTTCTATCATATTTCTCAACAAGTTAGTATTACCTTGTTCTTCTAAGGTATTGAAGATAAAAAGTTTAAAATGCCTAAATTTGAGAGCCGCCTAAAAGTTTAAAATGCCTAAATTTGAGAGCCGCCTAGAAGAACGTCTCTAGCTTGACAAACTGAGAATTAAGGCATACTGATTGTTGGTATTGTATCTCAAATTTAACTACATTCTCAAATTCCATAGCAAGATGTGGAGGCTAGATAGATGTATATAGATTCCTTTTCATAACAAAAGAACTCATGGGATATTTCCAAATGCGATTGAAAATGCAGTCCCAAAGAAACATGAGAAGAAAGAGCGCTAAGATCTCGAAAGCTAGTTCGTTTCAAGCTGCATACAAACTAAATTTGTTTTCTTTCTCTCTTAAGTTAGTTTCTTCTATGTTTCCATTTTCTTAGACTTTTTGGATTTTCTGAATTCCAGTGATCTTGTACTAGAAAAAAATCATTTTAATCAAGTCAATGGTACTGGTAAATTGAGGAGTGCTTTTGGATACTGTATTATTACAATAACCAAAATCTGGAAAAAGATTGTTGTATCTATTCTGCTTACTCTAAAAGGCGTTTCTAATGAGGAAACTTGATCATGATGCTTCTGAATCATTACAACAACAACAACAACATACCCAGTGAAATCTCACAATGTGAGGTCTGGGGAGGGTGGAGTGTACGCAGATCTTACCCCTAAGATAGGGAAGGTTGTTTCTGAAAAACCCTAAGCTCAAGAGAAAAAAGAGAAAACACAAAAAAGGTCAGAGAAGGATAAGCGAATTCAAAGCAATATGAAAATGAAAATAACGACTAAGCATTCTGGAAAATAAAATAGTGGTAGCTACTACAGGGAAACAAGATAATCAAAGTACAAGAAACAAAAAAAATAATAGCAAAGGTCAAAGGACAAGAAACTATAGTGCAATACTGCGACTACTAGTATAAACGGATAAACGTGACTCTTACTAGCCTTCTAGCCTAATCCGAGTCCTCCATAATCTCCTATCTAAGATCATGTCCTCGGTAAGCTGGAACTGTGTCATGTCATGTCTACTTACATCTCCCTAATACTTCTTCGATCTTTCTCTACCTCTCCTGAACCCATCTATAGCCAACCTCTCACACCTCCGCACTGGGCATCCGACTCTCTCTTCACATGACCAAAACATCTCAGTCTTGCTTTCCGCATCTTGTCCTCCACCGAGGTCACTCCCACTTTGTCCCGGATATCCTCATTCCTAATTCTATCTCTCCTAGTGTATCCACACATCCATCGCGGCATTCTCATTACCGCAACTTTCATCTTCCGAACATGGGAGGTCTTAACTGGCCAACACTGTCCCATACAACATGGTCGGTCTAACCACCACTTTGTAGAACTTGCCTTTAAGTTTTGGTGGCATCTTTATATCACACAACACTCCGGACGCGGGCCTCCATTTCATCCACTCTGCACCAATACGATGTGTGACATCATCGTCTACTTCTCTGTTTTCTTCAATAATAGACTCAAGATACTTGAAACTGTCTTTCTTCTGGACGGCATGGGTACCAAGCCTCACGTGTTACATCACCGAACTTGCACTCCATGTATTCTGTTTTGGTCCTACTCAACTTAAACCCTTTAAACTCCAGAGTTTGTCTCCAATCCTCCAGCTTAGCATTAACCCCGCTGCGTGTCTCGTCAATCAGGACTATGTCATTCACGAATAACATACACCATGACACCTCACCTTGAATATGTCGCGTCAATTCATCCATCACCAAGGCAAATAAAAATGGGCTAAGAGTTGATTCCTGGTACAATCCCATCACAACTGGATGCTTCTGAATCATTAATATAAAAAACGTTTGCAGCAGTTCTGCTATGTTTATATTCATCCATTAAAATTACAAATTGTAGAGAAATTCTGACCTTTGTTTAGCTTTCATCCTTTCTCATTTAACTTTTTGCAATTATCAGCCCTTAAAAGTTTGCAGCGTCGAGAACTTCCAATTTATCTCAACTGTTAGGTTGTTGTTCCACTCACATCCAAAATTAACAATCTTTTCTACCACGTCACTTGTATATATCAATTAGTGAAAGAATTAATCTCTTTTATCATTCTTATTGATGAAAGGCATATATACAAGTTACAATAAAAGAATCTTATTCTTACTTTACATCTAAATCAATATTCTATAAGGAGAATTATGATAATATTACAATCCTAATTAAGGTATAAGACTAATATACAAACTACCATAAATTAATATACTAAGGGGCATTGTACAATTTGGTGGGCACTTACAATGGCGTGCCCATTGTTTAACACACCATGATCATAGCGGGCGATCTTCGTATTAATCGAGGCTCTCTAAAATCTTCAAAAATGACCGAGGAAAGACCCTTTGTAAAGATGTCTGCAATTTGATATATAGAAAGGGACATGGCAGACGCATACTTGTCTTTTAGCTACCTTTTCTCGAACAAAGTGAATATTTATCTCTATATGTTTCGTGCACTGGTGCTGAACTGGATTACCAGAAAGGTGGATGACATTTATATTATCACAATACACCAAGGTAGCCTTCTTAATAGGACAATTGAGCTCCAAAAGAAGATTGTGTAACCAACATGATTCAGAAACCACATTGGCTACCCCTCGATACACGGCTTCTGCACTTGAACGTGAAAGCGTTGATTGACGCTTGGCAGACCATGAGACCAAGTTATTACCCAAAAACATACAATAGCCAAGACGTGGACCGTCTGGTGTCTGGACAACCACCTCAATCAACATCTGTATAGGAGACAAGCGTAGACGTCGACAAAGGATACAAATGCAAGTCATAATCAAGTGTTCCCTGAATGTACCTAAGGATGCGTTTGAGCGCATTCATATGTTCAATCATGGGATCATGCATAAACAAACACACCTGTTGTACGACATATGTAATATCAGGTCGCGTGAATGTAAGATACTGAAGGGCGTCTGCAAGACTACGATAGCGGGTCGGATCCTCATAGGGAGAGCGGTGCGGCGCTGACTTGGGTTTAGTATCAACTGGAGTAGAAGTGGACTTACACGATGACATCTCAGCCTCTCAATGATCTCTGCTGCATACTTCCTCTGTGATAAGAACAGTCCACCTGCATTCGAGTGACCGCAATCCCCAGGAAATAACTCAATGGGCTCAAGTCCTTCATGGAAAACTCAGAACTGAGCATTGTCATGATAGACTTTCGCAAAGCATCAGAAGAGGCAATCAAGATAATATCATCCACATATAAGAGTATATAAGCCGTAGAAGAACCCCGACGATATATGAATAATGAATTATCAGATCTGTTGTGAGAGAAACCCATAGTCGAAACATAGTCAGCAAACCTCTTATACCAAACCCGCGGAGACTGCTTAAGCTCATACAAGGATTTCTTCAATAAACAGACATGATTAGGATATCTAGTATCCCTAAACCCCAAGGAATGATGCATATACACTGTCTCCTTGAGATCACTATGTAGGAAAACATTTTTCACATCTAGCTAATGAATGGGTCATGATTTAGAAAGAGTCAAGTTAAGCACATCGCGAATGGTAGCCGGTTTGACCATCGGGCTTAATATACAATCCACACCAACCTGCTGAGTCTTACCATCACCTACAAGACGAGCCTCATGCCTTGCAAACGAACCGTCAGAATTTTCCTTATGAGCAAAAATCCACATAGACCGAATAATATTAACACCGGATGGACGGGGTACCAACTCCCACGTCTTATTATCAATAAGAGCATTATATTCATCAGTGATGGCAATTTTCCAATTAGGGTCATTTAAGACAGACACAGGATTACGGGGTAAGGTGACCTAAGAACATTAGAATTTAAATTAAAATGTCTTTTTGGTTTAAAAATATCCCGTTGACTGCGAGTGATTGGACCCCGACTCGGGGCTGGATTGGGTGAATTTTGGGAATTTTCGGGAGACAGCATGGACTGGCCAGCAAGCAGTGGCCTGGCCCATTTTCGGAAATTGTCGTCGAAGGCGCCGCGACGCCGCTATCCAGGGTTGCGGCGCCTACGATCCAGTGGCTACTGGACGTTATGCGCCGCGGCGCTAACGATGATGTCAAATTTTGTTGGTCACTGGATGGCAGGAGCCGCGGCGCTGATGACGAATTTTGGGACAGATTCGAAAAATAACGGAGAATATAGGAGGATATCATCATCCAAAAAATCATACGAATTAGGCACTGGTATTTCTACATTAGAAAATGGAAATTGGGACTCATCAAAGAGAACATGACGACTAATGATGATTCATTTAGATGACAAATCAAAGCATTTATAACCACAGTGATTTGACGAATAACCCAAAAACACACAAGGGGTAGAACGTGCCTGAAGTTTGTTAATTGTGGTGGATGGAAACAGTGGATAACATAAGCATCCAAAGACCCTAAGATGAAAATACGAAGGAGTCTTATTGTATAAAACTTGAAGAGGGGATGAATATGTCAAACCTTTAGAAGGAAGAATATTAAGTAGATTTGTAGTCATTTGTAGCACATGATGCCAAAACAACGGAGGGACAGAAGAATGAACCAATAAGGTGCGGATAATGTTATTAATGGTACGAATTTTACGTTCATCTTTCCCATTTTGTGAAGACGTATGAGGACGAGAAAAATGAAAATGTATCCCATTTTGAGCACAAAACTCCCGAAACTCCCCATTGTCATATTCTTTGTCATTATCACATTGAATATTTTTTATTTCCCGTTCGAATTGAGTTCTAATAAAAGAACTAAATTTTACGAAGATGGAAAAAACTTGAGATTTTTTCGCTATTGGAAACGTCCATAAAACGTTAGAGTAATCATCTAAGAATAAAACACAATACCGATAACCCATAGAACTGAGAACGGGAGATGTCCATAAATCGCTATGAATAATATCAAATGGCATTGAAGTATGAGAATTTGAAGCTACAAATGGAAACTTTATAATTTTTCCTAGAGAACAAGATTGACAATTTGGAGTACTACTGTTACACCCCGTAAATACTAATATAAGATAAGTTGACGCATGGATTGAACGGATTTTGAGTCTACTTTGGAGTGTTGTACCCCAGTTTTAAGAATTGAGGGGTGTTTACCAAGCCTAGTATAAAGTTGGATGAGTCTAGTTTCCAACGCAACAAATCGCTCGTCGATTGGACATCGGAGCGGAGGGGTATGGGCGTTAGAAGTTCAGTGGACAGGCGTGGGGGGAAAGATTTTAGAATCAGGCGTCGCAGCGCCGCGGCGCCACTAATCCTGAAAATTCTCTGAGGTTACATCGCGCTTGTGCGCGGGAATTTTTCGCATGATCGGTGAAAGCAGGATATTTTCGAAAAAACTTATGGGAGGGTGACAAGTGTCCTCCCATCTTGTTAACCAAGAAAAGGGCCTATTTTAGGACCAAGTCTTGAAAGACTTGGTCATTTCACCTATAAGGACTCTAAAGAGCTTCTCTCTTTTCTCTCGAGGTTTTGAAGGGAGCTTAGCCTAGAGGGTTTTGTTGGGCGGCGGTAAGAGGCAAAGTGTTGATAAGCTTGTGGGAAGCTCGAGGGCGAGTTTGGCGGGAAAAGGAGTTGAAGAAAGAGGGCTTTAGTGTGCTAATCCAAAAGGTAAAAGATTTCCTCTTCTCTTGGAATTAACAATAATCCTTGTTATAGTTGATATTGACCAAGTGAATCATGTTTTAGATTGATATGAATTATAGGTTTTGATAGCCATTTGAATTGTGAAATACAAAGGAAATCGATAGTTATAGTTGTAGCATGCTATATAAATGGAAGGTTAAGGTTGTCAAAGTTGGTTATGGCTATATAACTTGTGAAGGCAACTTTGTGGGTGAAAAAGACTTGTTGTGGTTACATATGTAGTCAAAATGGCCGTTAACATTGGATTGTTGTATATGAATTGTGGGGGCGGAATTTTATACGTCTTGTAAGGCGTATAATCCCCTTTTTGACTAATGATATGTTGAGCCTTAAATGTGGCATGTTGGTTATTGTATTCGGCCTTGAAAAAGGTGGCAAAGTAAGTAGAAACAAAGGAGGTCTTTGTCAGATTTTCCGTAGAACTTAGTGACCTTACACTTGTAATATTCTACGTTTGAAGTAAGACGTTAATAGACGTATTGTGGATATTATAGGTTGACATACTACGGGAGGGCTATTGTACTTGGCAAGTGGTTGACCTGAAGAGGTATGTAGAACTTTTCCTATCTTTTGAGCATGACTAGTTGTACGTATATAGTACGGTAGACGTACATGACCTTGATATCCTTTACTAGTTTTATGAATAGCCAAGCGGGTGAGTTAGTAGAATAACTCACTTCTTGAAAGTATTAAGGATGTCTAATGTTTTATTAAAGTTAAGGGACTTGAAGAGTTTTAAAGTATGTGATACTTGTTCCGTTTTAAACATATAAGTCCTTGGATAGGAAATTGTTTATGGCTAAGGTATAAAGCGAATGTAACGACTTTATGGGGAGTTGGTTATATTTGCTTTATGGAAAGATAAATGACTTAACTTTAATGAAAAGGCAATTTGATTTTTAAGGCATCAATTGCCTAAGGTTTATAATAAAAGGAGTCACTTGATTTTGAAACCTAACTTTATGTCTATTGGTATTGTGACTTGTCTTGAAAAGAAATTTTGACTTGATACTACGGTTTATAGTATCTTGGAAGTTTGATATGAAAATGAGTCATTTTGAAAAGGTTAGAAGTACGTAGTACTTTGGGTTAAACTCTCGGTTTTATTATAACATATTAGTGCCTTAAGTGAACAAGAATGAGAGTGTAGATGAATAAGACTAATAAGAAGTTAGGGGGATTCTAACTTGCTTATTTATTGTATATTCGGTTTGAGATAGGGTAAGAGTATAAGTGAGGCGGACCCCAGGCGCTATACCACCTTCTCCGGGATAAGAGTATAAATGAGGGTAAACCCCCGAGCGTTATACCACGTATTATTACTTTCTTGAGGTAAGAGTATAAATGAGAGCAAACCCCAAGGCGTTATACCACCTGCTTGAGGTAAGAGTATAAATGAGGTAAGAACCCTAAGGCGTTATACCACTGTTTTATGGGTTCGCTACCCATGATTTGATTAAGTCTCTATTGTGATGTTATGCGTATTTCCCTTGATTTTACTCTCATTGTTAGCAAGGCCTTTGTGTCTTGAAATTTTGTTATCATACGTGTCTCGGCTTTGTTTTAAATTTGTGTTGTAATTCTGATGCTTTCGGTTTACATACTTAGTACATATTGTGTCTTGACCCCCTTCTCGGCTGCGTTAAATCTGCGCGAGAAAGAAAGCGGTGGTGGATCCACATTCTTGGATCATTTATCGACGTCGAAGCTCCATTTATCAGGAGGCTTGTCTCTTTTTAGTACGATCTTTTCCACAGTGTTGTAGATTTATGTACATTCGGGGTATGGCGAGCTCTGTCATACGATTATTATTCCTAAGTGCGTATTCACATTTGTGGTTGAAATTTTGTAAACCGATTATGATTGTACTTTTGAGTATGTTTATATTATGGAAGCGGCACTTATCGGCTGCTTTGAGATGTTATTGTTTTCACATGTGTTTATGTTGTGTATGTTCCGCTGCTATTCTCTGATGTATACCTGAACAGGGTGCCCAGGTAGGGCGCCAGTCGCGGACCCGGGGTCGGGTCGTGACAAAAGTGGTATCAGAGAAGTTAGTCCTCGGAAAGTGTCTACAGACCGTGTCTAGTAGAGTCTTGATTATCGGTGTGTTGTGCACCACATCTATAATCAGGAGGCTGCAGGACATTTAGGATTGATTTCCACTCTTCTCTCTCTAAGATAGTGCAGTAGAGCTGTCTTATTAGGATGAATCCTCTCTGACCTAGTCTTATGAAACAGATATGCCTCGCAGGCGGCCGGGGCCCGAGAAGGGCAAAGCGGCGGCGGAGGCGCTAGCGGTACTCGAAGGTTACGGACTCGAGCCTGAACTATACGAGGTAGTAGGCGGGTCGGCGAGTTCGACCACGGCGATATTAGAAGGCGAGGCGGCGGTAGCTCGAAGGTTCCGTGCGAGCCTCGATTCGCGTCCGGTGCGAGTATAGAACTACGAAACAGTCCGGTTATTGACGATATAGTAGTCGGACGGCCAAGCGAAGCGGCGACCCAGTAAGCGGTTTGCGGATTAGGGATTTTAGGTTGTCGTCCACACGAGTTTTATGGTTGGTCGGATGAGGATCGCGAGTTCGTTCGGCGGCTCTGACCGGACCGTGCGAGTTCTTAGGGCTTGAGACAGTGCATTCGCTAGCCTCCTGCAGGTTGCGCGATATTGCGTTGAAGCTGGTTTGAGTCGTGGTTGCTTTCGAGAGGTGATGATGCTCTTCCGGTGTTTGGGAGGAGTTCTGAGGCGCCGTGGTTCACTTTTTGCCTCACGAGATGAGGAGAGCCGGGTAAACAGTTCTTGACCTTGAGGCGAGCAGGAGGGTCGGGAGTATAGCTTGAGTTTGACTCGCGGCGGTTATCGCATACTATTGTAGGCGACATGGCGGATAGGGTTCATCGTTATGTGATGGGGCTTGGCCAGTCGTATGATTACGCGTGCTTGGGTGTAGCTCTTGGCCGGTATGGACATCGCCGGAGATCACGAGCCTATCTGCGAGGATCGAGATAGAGAGGAGGACAGTTGACTCAAGCCCGGCCCGAGGCGGGGACATCGAAGTCGCGAAGCGATTTCGGCGGGCGGCCTCGGCGAACAGTCGGCTTTCCGGCCCGGCCTGAGTGCTCGCTTGCGATTTTTACGGCAAGAGTCGATCGGCCAGTCATTCGAGGCGAGTCGAGCTCGGGACTTTGGGATTCGAGGCGAGGCGTCGCGTCGGGACCGCCCACGCCTCGGTGTGCTCGATCGCGGTAGGTTCCGCGAGCGAGTGTCGCGAGCCGGGAGCTTGTTACTCGTGTGGCGGGGCCGTTTGAGAGAAGATTGTCGTCTAGGCGGCGTGAGTGGTCTGGTGCGGCCAAGCGGGATCTGTTCTGGTCTTCTTCTCCTTACGTGGTTATGCGCCCGGGAGCGGTACTCGTGGAGGCGGGCGCGGTAGAGTCGTGGTGGTGGTTCGATTCTAGCGGTCCCGAGCGCGTATATTCGATGTACCGCCCGGGATCGGGAGCTTCCACGGCGTCGTCGCGTATACATTATTGATTTCATCTTTGTAGCGTTTATGCTTTGATAGATCCAGTTCTACGCTTGTCTATGTGTCCTGCTTGTGCGGGTAGAATCGGGATAGGCGAGTCGATAGAGCACTTTTGAGGTAGCTACGCCTATGGGAGATTCGGTGTTAGGCGGCGGGTGTCTGAGGTTGTCAGGTTTATATTCTGATCGTCGGACCACTTGCGAACTTGATAAGTGGAGATGGATTTTGATGTCATTATGGGTATGGGTAGTTGGCTTCTGTTATGCCAACGTCATTGTAGGACGAGTTGGTTCGGTTCGATTTCTGGCGAGCGATTATCAGTGGAAGAAGGGCAACACGGCGTCGTAGAGGTAGGTTTATTTCTTACCTCGAGGCTAGGAAGATGGTGCGAGAAAGAATCTATCATCCTGGTTGGGTATTTGATACGGTGAGTCAGGTTCTTGATCGATGCCGATGGTTAGGAGTTTCGGATGTGTTCCCGGATGATCTTGGGTATCCTCACGAGAGGAGATTGAGTTTTGTATTGACACGTTGCGGACACTCGGCTTATTTCCATTCGCCATCTGAGAATGCTTTCTTGAGTTGAGGAGGTGAAGGACCGGTGAAAGATTTCTTTGGAAAAAGGCTTTATCGGGCCTAGTGTATCTCCGCAGGGGCCCGTGCTTGTTCGTGAAGAAGAAGGATGGGGCAGCTGCGTATGTGTGTTGATTCTGAGCGGTGAATAAGGTAACCATCGAGAATAGGTACCCCTCCGGATTGATGATTTGTTTGACCGGTGCGAGTGCGAGGTGTTTCTCAAAGATAGACTGCGATGCAGTTATCATCGAGTTCGAGTTCGAAGCGGACATCAAAGCGCATTCGGGACCGGTATGGGCCTTATGAGTTTAGGGTTATGTCTTTCCGGTTTGACAGCGCTCAGTGGTATTTATGGATTTGATGAGCGGGTGTTCAAGTCATTTTGGATACATTTGTGATTGTATTCATTGATGACATCTGGTTTTATTCGCGGACGAAGCGAAGCATGCGGTCGCTTGAGGCGTACTTGGGGTTCTCGGGCCGGCGATTGTTCGCGAAGTTCTCAGTGTGAGTTTTGGTTGGCCTCGATGGCATTCACTGGGGCATATTATTGGGGTGATGGTGTTCGCGTGGATCGGCAAAGGTGAAGCGATCAGTCTTGGTGAGACCTCTTACTCCGGCCAAGTGCGCGATTTCTTAGAAATTTGGCGGTATTATCGTAGGTTTGTGGAAGCGGTTGCTTGATTTCGGCCAGATTGACTAGGTGACTCGGAAAGCGGCCAAGTTCCGATGGGCGAGGCTTGCGGCGGGGTTTCGATTCTTGAAGGAGAGGTTGACTCTGACCCGGTTCTTACTCTTCACGAGGGTTAGGCAGTGCGTGATCTATTGTGATGCCTCGGGTATCGGGCTAGGGTGTGTTTTGATGCGTACGGCGAGGTTATAGCCTATGCTTCGGCGATTCTGAAGCATGAGAGAATTACCACACCCGTGACTTAGAGTTGGCGATTATTCATGCCGAAGATTTGGAGACATTATTTGTATGGGGTTCGTGTGGATATTTATACTGAGACCACGAGCCTCGGTATATCTTGACGAGAGGAGTGAACTTGAGGCGAGGCGGTGGTTAGAGTTCTTTGAAAGACTATGATGTTGATATTACATACCATCAGGGAAAGCCAGCGTAATTGCGATGCCTTGAGTCGTAGATCGATGGGGAGCTGTCAGTGCAATGGGAGAAGCGGGACATGGTCGTCGAGATCCACGATTAGCGAGCCTTGGGGTTCGTTTGATCGATCTGAAGCGATAGCGAGTGCGGGTTCGTGAGGTTGCGAGTCTTCCATCGTTGATGAGGTGAAGCGGCGATTTGAGGACCTGTGTTGATGCGGTATCGAGTTGCGGCTCATCGGGAGGAGAAGAGTCTATTCGAGTGGCGCTGATGGGTCTTGAGATTTGGTCGGTTGTGTGTTCGATGTGTCGGGACTTCGTCGTGATTCTAGGGAGGCGCGCGGTGCTCGTTATTCTATTCATCGAATTCGACGAGATGTACCACGACCTCGGATGTTTGTATTGGTGGGATGGCACGAAGAGGGCGTGGCGGGTTTTGTTGCCTGATGTCCTAATTGCCCGGCCAGTCGAGTCGAGCACGAGAGGCCCGGATTATTACGATCATTGAGATTCCGACTTGGAAGTGGGAGGCGTCAACATGGACTTTATTCTGAGGTTACCTCGTGCTCGGAGGAAATGCGACTCCATTTGGGTTATTGTTGTGGTGTGAAATCAGCCCATTTCCTTCCGTCGGGATGGCGTTTTGGTGAGACTATGCGGTGTACATCGAGAGGTTGTGAGGTGCGGTGTCGGTGTCGATTATATCCGATAGGGGAGACGGCTAACTTCCTGAGGTCTTTCCGGAAGGTTTAGGACACTGGTGAGTCTCGTCTGACATTTCATCCTCGGTAGACGGCGGCGAGCGTCTTATCCGAACGCGAGGATATCTGCGAGCTGCGTGATTGATTTCGTGGTATTGGAAGGATCATTTGCCTCTTGGAGTTTGCTTATAACAACGGCTACCATTCCGATATCTGATGGCGCCATACGAGGCTTTATATGGCGGAAATGCAGTCGTCGATTGGTTGGTTCGGCGTGGGCGAAATGCGATTAGTTGGCCCGACTTGGTTCGTGGTGTGGATAAAGTAAAGCTTATCCGAGAGAGCGTGCGGCTCGTCGCCCGAAGTCGTATGCGGATAATCGGCGTCGGCATTTGGAGTTTCGTGAGCGATTGGGTCTTGAAGGTGTCGCCCGTGAAGGGGTGATGAGATTCAGAAGAAGGAAAACTCACCAAGGTACATTGGGCCCTACCGATCGTCCAAGAGTGGGCAAGGTTGCACATGAGTTGGATCTGCCATCGAGTTAGGCGTGCATCCGGTCTTCCGTGTTTCTATGTTGCGGAAGTGTATCGGTGATCCAATGGCGAGTTTTCCTACTAGTGAGGTCCAGTGAGAGGGTTATCGTATGAGAGAGTCCCATAGCGATACTCGATCGCCAGTCGGCGATCTGGACGAGGATGTAGCTTCCGTCAAAGTCCTGTGGAGAAATGATAACCGGGAGGAGATGACTTGGGAAGCGGAGGAGGACATGTTGAGGAAGTATCCTCACTTATTTCCTATACCTTCAGGTAATTCTTTTCCCTTGTCAAGTTTTTATTGAAGCATTTGTTTTGTGTAAATGCTTTTATGTGGCCATGTGTGGCATTATTGGTATGTCGGGGTTGTGAAAGGAAACTATGTCGCAGTTTTAAGTGTGACTCCGAAAGAACATTCGGGGACGAATGTTTCTAAGGGGGAAGAATGTTACACCCCGTAAATACTAATATAAGATAAGTTGACGCATGGATTGAACGGATTTTGAGTCTACTTTGGAGTGTTGTACCCCAGTTTTAAGAATTGAGGGGTGTTTACCAAGCCTAGTATAAAGTTGGATGAGTCTAGTTTCCAACGCAACAAACCGCTCGTCGATTGGACATCGGAGCGGAGGGTATGGCGTTAAGTTCGGTGGACGGCGTGAGGAAAGATTTTAGAATCGGCGCTTAGCAGCCGCGCCTAGCAGCGTGGCGCCACTAATCTGAAAATTCTCTCGAGGTTACATCGCCGCGGCCGGCGCGGAATTTTTCGCGGTACGAAAGCAGGATATTTTGAAAAAACTTATGGGAGGGTGACAAGTGTCCTCCCATCTTGATGACGAAAAGGGCCTATTTTGGACCAAGTCTTGAAAGACTTGGTCATTTCACCTTAAGGACTCTAAAGAGCTTCTCTCTCTCTCTTTTCTCTCAAGGTTTTGAAGGGAGCTTAGCCTAGAGGGTTTTGTTGGAGCGGCGGTAAGAAGGCAAAGTGTTGATAAGCTTGTGGGAAGCTCACGAGGACGAGTTTGGCGGGAAAAGGAGTTGAAGAAAGAGGGCTTTAGTGTGCTAATCCAAAAGGTAAAAGATTTCCTCTTCTCTTGGTATTAACAATAATCCTTGTTATAGTTGATATTGACCAAGTGAATCATGTTTTAGATTGATATGAATTATAGGTTTTGATAGTCATTTGAATTGTGAAATACAAAGGAAATCGATAGTTATAGTTGTAGCATGCTATATAAATGGAAGGTTAAGGTTGTCAAAGTTGGTTATGGCTATATAACTTGTGAAGGCAACTTTGTGGGTGAAAAAGACTTGTTGTGGTTACATATGTAGTCAAAATGGCCGTTAACATTGGATTGTTGTATATGAATTGTGGGGGCGGAATTTTATACGTCTTGTAAGGCGTATAATCCCCTTTTTGACTAATGATATGTTGAGCCTTAAATGTGGCATGTTGGTTATTGTATTCGGCCTTGAAAAAGGTGGCAAAGTAAGTAGAAACAAAGGAGGTCTTTGTCAGATTTTCCGTAGAACTTAGTGACCTTACACTTGTAATATTCTACGTTTGAAGTAAGACGTTAATAGACGTATTGTGGATATTATAGGTTGACATACTACGGGAGGGCTATTGTACTTGGCAAGTGGTTGACCTGAAGAGGTATGTAGAACTTTTCCTATCTTTTGAGCATGACTAGTTGTACGTATATAGTACGGTGAGCGTCATGACCTTGATATCCTTTACTAGTTTTATGAATAGCAGTCGGGTGAGTTAGTAGAATAACTCACTTCTTGAAAGTATTAAGGATGTCTAATGTTTTATTAAAGTTAAGGGACTTGAAGAGTTTTAAAGTATGTGATACTTGTTCCGTTTTAAACGTATAAGTCCCTTGGATAGGAAATTGTTTATGGCTAAGGTATAAAGCGAATGTAACGACTTTATGGGGAGTTGGTTATATTTGCTTTATGGAAAGATAAATGACTTAACTTTAATGAAAAGGCAATTTGATTTTTAAGGCATCAATTGCCTAAGGTTTATAATAAAAGGAGTCACTTGATTTTGAAACCTAACTTTATGTCTATTGGTATTGTGACTTGTCTTGAAAAGAAATTTTGACTTGATACTACGGTTTATAGTATCTTGGAAGTTTGATATGAAAATGAGTCATTTTGAAAAGGTTAGAAGTACGTAGTACTTTGGGTTAAACTCTCGGTTTTATTATAACATATTAGTGCCTTAAGTGAACAAGAATGAGAGTGTAGATGAATAAGACTAATAAGAAGTTAGGGGGATTCTAACTTGCTTATTTATTGTATATTCTTAGGTTTGAGATAGGGTAAGAGTATAAGTGAGGCGGACCCCAAGACGCTATACCACCTTCTCCGGGATAAGAGTATAAATGAGGGTAAACCCCAAGGCGTTATACCACTGATTATTACCTTCTTCGGGGTAAGAGTATAAATGGCGGGCAAACCCCAAGGCGTTATACCACCGCCTGGGGTAAGAGTATAAATGGCGGTAAGAACCCAAGGCGTTATACCACCTGTTTCTATGGGTTCGCTACCAATGATTTGATTGGGAGTCTCCTATTGTGATGTTGTACGTATTTCCCTTGATTTTACTCTCATTGTTAGTAAGGCACTGTGTACTGAAATTTTGTTATCATACATGTCTCCGGCTTTGTTTTAAACTTGTGTTGTAATTACGATTTTCCGGTTTACATACTTAGTACATATCATGTATCGACCCTTCTTCTGAGCCGTTAACGCCGCAGAAAGTGGTAGCGGTGGTGGATCCACATTCTTGGATCACTTATCGACGTCGAAGCTCCATTTATCCGAGGCTTGTCTTTTAGTACGATCTTTCCCCGTGTTGTAGATTTATGTACATTCGGGGTATGGCGGCCCCGCCCCGCCACGATTATTATTCCTAAGTCCGTATTCACATTTGTGGTTGGGTCAGAAGAACCGATTATGCATTGTACTTTTGAGTATGTTTATATTATGGAAGCGGCACTTTATCGGCTAGCCCGAGATGTTATTGTTTTCACGTGTTTATGTTGTGTATGTTCCGCTATTCTCTCGATGTATACCGAGCAGGTGCCTGGGTAGGCGCCATGCGACCAGTGGTCGGGTCGTGACAACTACGCGAACCCTTACAGGAAATAAACTTATTTCTATCTAAAGTAGATAAAATAGATAAAATAGACGACCCAAGCATGTCACAAGGAAGGAGCAAGAGCTGCAAAAGTGGATGGCATGGCTTGACGCGAGAAACTGAGATTTGGTGTGATTGGATAAAGGTATCCCCTACTGTCACACCTCATGAGAGGACTCCCCGTCTTGAAATCCTTCACAGAAAACCCAAACAAATCAAAATCAATAGAAACCCAATTATCAGTGGTGAATTTACGGACAGACACCAAATTTTTAATCAGTTTTGGGGCATGAAGGGTATTTTCAAGACAAGTGGTGCATAGGAAAGAGACAAAGTTTTATGACCACAACCCTTAATAGGAATAGAATTACCATTAACAACAATTATATCACGATTACTGCTCAAATTGGAATAAGACGAGAGAGTACCTTGGTCGGATGTCATGTGGGTAGTGGCGCCTGTGTCCATGTACCCATTTGGATTCGGTTGAGTCATTCCAAGCGTGTGCATCGCGGCTTCAATGTCGGTTTGTGTGGTCCATTGCGTGATGTGCTTGGGCCGAGGCGAATATTTCTGATCACGCTCGCCCATAACCGATCTAAAACCCGAGCTCGACCAGTAATCGCCCAAATCGTATGGGCGAACACGGGCCCATGGTCGAAACCGCAGAATCGCGACATGGATATCGCTGGCCGCGGCCGATCGGGTTGGGACCCATCGCCATCGCCCATGGGCCCACCGCTGGGCCCTAATCTGCTGCTGAATGCCCGCGGTGGCTGACCCGCCACGGCTCCGGTTGCCGCCGCTATTTTTACCATCATTTTTCCGATTTTGGCCCTTTAATCCACCACCGTTGTTGCGATTTTGGCTCGAGTTGGTGGAACCGGAAGGAGAAAAATTGGACACAGTCATCATGACGACAGGACTAGCCCCAATAGTCGTCTTCTTAGCCAATCCGGCTTCTTCCAATGTAAGCATGGAGCGTGCTTGGTAGAATTCCGGCAGGGGGTTACTTTGACGAAGAATCGAAGCAACGCCATTATAGGCCTCAGACAGGTCTGCAACCATTTGTAGGACGAGACGACTATTGCTCACAGGAGCACCCACATTGCGAAGTTGATCCGCCAAGTCCTTGAGACGTTTGCAATAAGATGAAACGTTTGAAAAATTCTCCATCTTGACTTGAGAAAATTCCTGTTCAAGGGTAACAATCCGGGAATGACTGTTATCTTGGAATATGTCACGCAATCGATTCCAAGTCTTCATAGTTGTGGAGTTGGGTTCCATAATCGTCTGTAAGAGGTCAGGGGAGATAGTGGCATCAATCCACCGAAGAACTTTTGTATCAAGCGTGACCCATGATTTTGGATCGTCTGCTTTGGTGGGCACCGCTCGTAGTACCTCCTCCGTCAGTAGCCTCGCACTCTCCGTAGTAGCCGGAGAGATGATGTGGTGGAGAACTTGATGTGTTGTGGCATGAATCTTGAATAACTCCGCTCACGTCTCATATTGAACGTTTTCTAGGTCAAGAACAATAGGAAGAACGCTCTTGATGTTAGAAACTGTGAGGGCAGGATGAAAAGTGTTCTTATCAGTCATATTGAATAGAACAACAAGATTCGGAGAAGGGATTTGTTGGAAAATTTAAGAAGAAACCGAGAAGAGTCTCGGTTTTGGGAAGGGCTCGGGTTTTGGGATTCCGAGAGAGGGAGGGATAGTGTATCACAGTTTTCAAGAATGTTCAAGAACAGAAGTGAGAAGCGGAAGCAAGGAAAAGAACCTAGACTCTTGATACCATGAAAGAATTGATCATTTTTATCATTCTTATTGATGAAAGACATATATATACAAGTTAACATAGGAGAATCATATTCCTACTTTACATCTAAATCCCTAATCTATAAGGAGACTAACTATACAATTATGGTAATATTACCATAAATTAATATACTACGGGGCATTGTACACGGACTGGACTGGGCCTTACGATGGGCAGGCCCACTGTTTAACAATTAGATAGCCTTATTTTTCAACTTATGGGATACACTTTGCTTTGTCTATAAAGGAAGTAAAGGAAAACGTAAATCAGTCAAAACTAGCATGACAAGAACCATGAAGCCTACATTTTAGATCATAACAACTTACAGCTTCTATCACCTTCTTTTTATTTTTAGAAGAACTTACAACTTTCTATCATCTTCTTCCATTAGTTTTACATGAAAGAGGTCCATGCTGTTTCAACTATAATTTTGTGACAAAGACAAGGATGATTATTAGAAAGCATTAGCAATCAACGATTACTAGAACACTTTTCATACACTAAATATTTCATAGCCTATCCATCTTCTACATATATCGTGATATTAAACTTTTTAATAATTTGTTTTCTCCTTCTTTTTAGATTCTCTTTTTGGACAACACTAGTTTAACAAAGGGACAGTAAAAACAAAACCGGAAATCAACAAAATGTTAATCCCACATTACAATGGTCTCAGCACACACATTGTCTCTTATGGAGTAAGGCTTCCCTTTTGCAGCCAGCAAATTGGATCAGGCATGATAAACTAGGTTCTAGGAACAGCAGATGCATATCCATACCCACCCACTCAACTCCCTGTGAGAATATTTCCCATCCAGAACAAATGTTATATATAAAAAGACTGGACAAACAGTTTAACAGTACAAAGTGGATAGCTCTGCAGGTACTTACTCGTGAAACAAAGGATCTGCATGATCACGTCCAGGATGGACCCTAACTGACAATTCCAACTTCTTAGCTGCCAACTCAATTTGAGCAGAATCCTCACCACTACCATATAAATCAATCTCAAATCCAGAAAGTTCCTTTTGATGATCACGTAAAAGATCAAGTAGCTCCCTGTAGCCTTTGTTCCACAACTTCTTACCAATGTAGTAGACACCTTTGTTGAAAGCTTGGTTATCATTTTGCTGCTTCTCTCTTGTTTTCAGCCCAATCTCAAGGAACTTCGGATTAACTCCATGCACATTGCAGACCACAGATCTCGGTAGATCCTGGGTTGCAGCAGATAGCCGGATGACCTGCCATTTAAAGCAAGCAACTTCTATATATCAAGGCATTACACATAAAGTACCAAAAGATCGTGATATTTTTCTCATCATAAATGATAATTTCATTAATTATCAGCAAATAAGAGTATATTGCACAGGAAGCTACTACATATTGTGTAAAGTGCTCCAACAGTGAATCATGGGTTTTACAGCATTAAATGAAGCCATGTTGCACCAAAAAAAGAAGGAGATATAAAATGATCTTGGTTAATAATTATAGTACAACCAATTAGTCCAACCAAGTGATTATCATTTCCTATATGAGTCTGTATGTGTAACAAACTGCACGGTTTTCCATCTTTTTAGCATGATAATTTTCGAATGGATAAATAATATGCAAGCATGTTCCAGCAACAGCTATTCAAAGTTAACAAGGTTAACCAAAACTGAGAAGAAATATCACTTCATTAAAGTGCCAAATGTCGTTACATTTAACCTAGGTTTAGCTGTTAGCAATTCATACCAACCCCCCCCCCCCCCCCCCAAGTAGATCCTCAAAAGAAACAAATAATTTACAGAAGAATAGTAGCATCATACCTTGTGGCAATATATATCGACTACCCAGCCATTAATGTACTTTATCAGAAGTGCTACCAATATGTTCCTCTCTCTCTTGACAATCTCCCAATAATTGGTGTGAACAATTCCTACAACCAGGCGAAATTTCTCTTTCCATCTCTTCCCATGATGATACCATGTAAGATGCTCGGGCTCCTCAAGGACTGCGATATCTGCTTCGTCATCTGGTATAATTACTGTAATATCGCCCAAAGCAAGAATGCTTCTTTTATCTAGAGAGAACTGCAATATGGAATGCAACACTTTATTTTTAAATACACTACTCCGGAAGCATATCAATTGCAAGAAATACAAGTATCATTAAACTACAACTAGCTGCGCTGACAATTTTTGCAACATGAGAGGATGCCCCTCCAAGAGTTTATATTAAAATCTTATCATTGGTGAAATGGAAGTAATTCTAGAAGTAGATTAAAGGGTCCTTAAAACTAGGTTATCCCTCCCTTGTCCTTAAAGTTATTGCATTTTAGATATGATTATTAACAGAGTTCAAGTTTACCATTCCATGAAGAAGAGGGGGAAAATGTACGAACCATAGTTGGAATCTTGAGAACAACTTCTATAGGAAGTGAAATGCTAATATGTTCTTAACAAGATTAAGGAAATGAAGGAAAATGTTATTTTTGAGGCATACATAAGACTTTATAAGGAAAAAATGACATTCTAAATGCATCGAGAGCAGCTTCAGAAGAATAAACTTCCAATCAGTTGATGTAATTTGGTACACTCCCACAAGTCTAAGAGAATGGAGTTTTCAGTGTAATAAGAATTAGACGGATTCTCATTCATATTACAGACTCTTGAGTTACCTTTCCAGGATAAAAATGTATACTAAAATTCGATGCAAATCCAGTCCTCTCTTCCACCCATTGGCGGATATACTTTTCCTGCTCCAAGTGTGAATCAAATGTGATATTATTGGGAAACAAGTGTTCCTGATCTATTAGCGGCAGCCAAGGAACAACCAAAGTGACCTTTATCCTACCATCTTTTGCAAGATAGGCTGCACGAAACAGAGGATTTACAGCAGTTCCAGTTAGCCATGGGATGCTTGCAGTAGTAAATATGGAAATGTGTTGTTTCCTCTCCATTTATGGATGTCAAGACAATTTATTTGCAGCTGTTTTCGCATACCAATCAAAGTCAGAAACGGCCACCTGCGCACTAAATTTGAAGCTATTTGTTAATTCCATGAAATGCATATAGACTCATAAAGTGTTTTCAGTTGCTCGGACTCTTCAAAAATGTTGCAGCACTCGTGTCCGATCCTCCAAAAATACACTACTTTTGGAGGATCCAATATACACCCAACAACATTTCTTAAGAGTCTGAACAACACAGTTTTCAAATAAAAGTTGTCTTTTAATTGATAAAAATAACTAAGCTCTAGATCAGTAACAGAAAAAAACTGTGAATAAAGGGAATATGGTGGTGCAAGAGGCACAAATATTGAGCATTAAAATCTGTTCATTTTACCTTATTAGTAAGTATACAATCTACTGGATAGAGAAATTCAACTACAAGGCTTTGGGTATCATCTCATGATTGTTCCAGGCACACTTATAAACTCCAGTGACAAGCATCTCAAATCCTAGCAGTACATTCCATAACATATTTGGTAAATAAAAAGTTCATTACAGAAACAAATTGAATAATGTTGAAAACTTCACATAACACACAAACACCCATTTACAGCAACTAAACTTCTATTCATTTCCACAGAGAAGAAAGCACATATTTCAACCAACCTGAACAAAGGATGCTAGAAAATAGCACTAAAGACTGAATCTTGATCAGTAAAAATGGCAAGAAAAAATAAAGAACTGAAGAAATAGAGACAAACCCATATCAGATTACAACTTTGTGAGTTGTTTGAGTAAGCTGGAATACTAAGACAGAGATTTAATGGGGAGTTTAAGACAAGGCTTACCTGAAATTTCTCTAACGTCAAGTTTGAAGATTCCACACGTTTGGGCACTTTCTTAAAGAAGAACAATTAGAGTAGCACTTTGAGGCAAATGAAATAAACCATTACTCCTATTATTAGTTTATTACACAGATACTCATGTAATAAGAATCTTACTAATGATGGTAATAAAAAAAATGTCAGCGCCGTGCACTATGATATATGTGGGGTCCAAAAAGGGTTAATCACAAGAATTTATTATACGCATTATTAGTTCATATTTATACAAAATGTTGTTTTTACGCAATATTAGTTCATATTTATACAAAAGGTTATTTTTACGGCTTAAACAAAATAGCATCAATTTACTAGTGATAGTAATAATATTTTTACGGCTTAAACAAAATAGCATCGATTCATGTAACTCTACAACAATATTATGGAGGTGATTTCAAAGACCTCCTCCGAAATTAATTTCATAACACTGATCTTTCTTGTAATTTGCAATAATATATTCACCTTCACTTTTTAAAATTATTTATCATTAATGTAAAATAATTATAAACGTACCAATTCATCCTTTCTAATATTACAATCTCTTAATTAATTACTCCTCAGTAATTGAATTTCACTGGACCATACACAAGGGGTAAAGCGTAACATCATCGCTTAGTCCAACAGGATGTGGGATGTATTTTCTTGATCCCGCAAGAATCCATATAAAAACACTTTTTGTCATTGGTTTCAGTTTCACACGAGCCCCCACACCCCGGCCCGATATAATTGATGGAGAAGTTAAATCATGATGACTTAGTTGATTAGCAAAAGTTAGATCCGTGACGCACCTCATTTTTTTTGTTCTTCTTTTTTGGCACTTGCATATTCTGCTTCTCATTTTTTCACAAATCTTTTACTACTTGTTAACATAGAGATCATCGAGTAGGTTACTTTGTTCTGACATTATATTTAACAAGTATAATAAACATGATTAGCCAGCTTAGAACTAAATGTAGAAATTAAATAGTCAAGATAGAGGCACACCTATTTGTTTCTTACATGAAATTAGTGTACACGAAGAGATACTTATGAAGACATGATAGATTAATTTTCTTGAATTCTCCTCTGTGAAATTCAGTAATATGAGAGAGTATATATACCTGCTTTGGGGCCAGAATTCTGAAAAATTACCACTTCTTTTATATTTCTTGCTCTCAAAATTATATTTTTCACTGGACGAGCTGTGCTATATATATCTAACTAATAGCCTGTTCAGCCAAGCTTATTTTTCTTCAAAAATGCTTATTTTAAAAAAATGATGTGTTTGACCAAGTTTTTGAGAAGTAGCCCAAACACTTTTTCAGAAGCTAAAAATAATAGTTTTTGCTCAGAAGCACTTTTTTGAAAAATACTTTTAAAAAAAATGCACTTAGAATATTTTTTAAACGTTTGGTCAAACACTAATTGTTGCTCAAAAATATTTTTTTAAATTAATTGGTCAAACACAAATTGTTTCTCACCAAAAGTATTTTTTTTACAAAAAAAAAAAAAGAATAATCGAGAATAATCGAGTCAATCTAATGGACTCAAAGTCCTTGAGCTCTTTTTTTATAAAAGAAAGTCTGAATCCAAATCATCAATGTAAAGAAACAGTTATGAGATTTAACTAGATTTAATTTTACTTTTTTATTCATGTAAACATGTATATTATAAAAACAATTGTATCCCTACCCATAATTAGAATATTTTCATATATTGTGTAAATATAATTATGGTAAGACTAGGATTCATCTTTTGTATAGGCTTAGGATTCCTATTGTATAAGGGATGAATAGTGTACTCTATATATACTTTGATATTAATGAGAAGACTGCCTAAGGAAGATTAATATTATCTTACATGGTTTCAAGAGCTTAAACTCCAAAAACCCTAGAAATTTTCCTCCCAAGCCGCCGGCACCACCCCCCCCTCCCACGGCGCCGTGGCTCCCTTTTTCTCTTTAAAAAATTTCTTGGTTTTTCTTTTCTTCCTCTCTTCTCTAAATAGATACTCATGATTCTCCCACTGTTGTTGACGCTTCTTCCTCCACAAATCTCACCACCAAGCCGTCACCCTTTTTTCATCCCGCTCTCACTGTTTTCAACATCAAGAATCATATCTTCATCCGTCTTGATCAAGAAAGCAGTCAGTATTATCCTTGGGTTTAACTGTTTCGTAATCATGTATATCTCTATAACGTGCTTGATCATGTTGATGACACTATTCCGCTCCCTTCGGATGTTGATGATTCTACTTTGCGTCGTCTAGACGCCGATGTCAAACAATGAATATATGATAGTATTTCTCAGGATCTACTTCTTATTATCATGAAATCTGACTCCACAGCCCGTGACTTATGGAATCATTTGGAGGAAATTTTTCAGGACAACAAGCACAGCCGTGCTGTGTATTTAGAGCAGCAATTTAACAATACATGTCTTAAAACTTTTCCAATGTGATCGAGCATCGCAAACGATTAAAGCTCATGACGAATCTACTGTCTTTGCCGATCGACTACTTTATCGACACCAAAATGGTGTTACAATTGATTGTTGGCCTCCCTAAAGTCGAATATGATACATTGGCCACCATGATTCAATAGGCGGATCCGTTATTCAGCTTTAACAAAGCTCGCTCACAGTTGTTGCTCGAAGAAACGCGTCGTGCTAAGCAAAGAGGACATCGCCAGACCAGGCCGCGCGCTCCTCAAAGATCGCGATACATGGTGCCTCAAGATGAGTCGCGGCGTCGCCCCATTCCGATTACAGCGATGCTTTCAACCCTTATTCTCACTACGGGTTGTTAGGTCCAACTCAAAGACCACAAAGAAGCCCACTTCACGCAGTGACGCCAGTTCTCCTCCACCATGACACCCACCGAAGTTGGGTGCTTTCAAAGACCTCAACATGCAAATACCGACAACAATTGGTACATGGACTCCGGAGCCACATCTCACATCACACAGTCTGCAGGTACTATTCCCAAACTGTGCAGTTTAAAGCATCATCAATATATTACAGTTGGTAGTGGACAACGCATTCCAGTAAAGAGTTATGGTACATCATACACACATGACACAACCTCCCTATCCATTATTCTCCTTTAAAAATACCTTATATGCCCCACATATGATTAAGAACCTAATCTATGTCCGCCAATTTACTCGTAATAATTTTGTCTCTGTTGACTTTGACCCTTTTGGTTTCACTGTAAAGGATCTTCGTACGGGGACACCTCTTACGAGATGCAATAGCACGGGGGATCTCTATCCATTCACATCCACCTCTGTTGTCATATCTTGCTCTCCCGTCTCTCTAGCGGCTATTTCTTCTTCGACATGGCATAATAGGCTTGGTCACCCAGGACTCCCAGTCTTTAATTTTCTTAGAGGCAATAATTTCATTACTTATAATGGGAAGCTTGCCCAAAATTGTGTTTCTTGTTCTTTAGGCAAACATACTCGTCTTCCGTTAAAATTATCTACTAGTGTTACCTTTGCACTATTTGATATAATACATGCTGATTTATAAACATCACTTGTTGCTAGTTCTCTCGGTCATAAATATTATCTTGTCTTGCTAGATGATTTTTCTCACTATATCTGGTTGTATCCTCTCAAATATAAATCGGAAGTGCTTACCAAATTTATTGAGTTTCGACAATTCATCCAAACACAATTTGAAAAAGGTATCAAATCATTTCAGTGCGATAATGGTCGTGAATTCAATAACACTATGTTTCACCATTTTTATACCAATAATGGCATGGTTTTTCGCTTCTCCTGCCCTCACACCTCACCACAAAACGGTAAAGCTAAAAGAATCATCCGCACCATTAATAATATGATTCGCACCCTATTGATTCATGTCTCCCTCCCTCCATCCTTCTGGGTATATGCTGCTAAAATGTCAGAATACATTCTCAATATTCATCCCTACTAGCACTATTCACAACATGACCCCTACCGAAATCATCTACCATAGAGCTCCCTCCTATGATCATCTACGGATTTTCGGTTGTCTGTGCTATCCCAACCTTAGCTCTACTGCCCCTCACAAGCTCGCTCCTAGATCCATTCCATGTGTCTTCCTGGGCTTCCCACCGAATCATATATCTATGCTACGACTTTTCCACTCGTCAAATCCACATCTCTCGTCACGTCACATTCGATGAGACCACATTCTCGTTTTCGAATCTTCAGAAATTCCAAAAATCGGATTACTCATTTCTTGATGAGCCTGCTATCTCTCCCATCATCATTGATCAGCTTATCTCTTCTGACTCGTCGACAGCGCCGCAACGCCAACTTTTCAGAGAAGTTTGTTCTCCCAACCCGTCGACAGCACCGCGTCCCAGTGATGAGGCGCCGCAGCTCCATATTTCCAGAGAGGCATGTCACTCAGACAGCGCCGTTGCGCTAGATCCAGGCGCCGTGGCGCCTCCGACGGTTTTTCCCCCACCTTCTCCTTTTCCGACCCTACCATCAGTCTCAACCCTCTCTACTCAGCCAGCACTGCCTCCCACTGTCCCCACTCACCAAATGGAAACTCGTGCCAAGCATGGAATCTTCAAACCCAAAGTCCAATTTAACTTGTCTGCCCAAACCATTTCTCTAATTCTCAAAAACCCTATATTGGCTAAACACGATCCTAATTGAAATGCGGCTATGTCTAAGGAATTTAATGCTTTAACTAAACAGCACACATGGGATCTAGTACCTAGACCTGAGGGGTTGAATGTGATTTGTTGTCTGTGGCTTTTTCGTCACAAATTCAGAAACAGTGGAGATCTTGAGAGGTATAAGGCACGACTTGTGGCTTATGACACAAATCAGCAGGAGGGCATTGATTGTGGTGAGACCTTCAGCCCGGTTATCAAACTGGCTACCATTCGCACAGTTTTGAGCATTGTCATGGGCAAACACTGGCAGATCCATCAGCTTGATGTGACGAATGCATTCTTACATGGGTATCTGAGAGAAACAATCTACATGCATCAGCCGCCAGAGTTCACCCATCCAGCAGTTCCTCACTTTGTGTGTCGTCTCTGTAAGTCACTATATGGCCTGAAACAGGCCCCCCGTGCGTGGTATGATCGTTTTTTCAGGTATATCTTGCAGATTGGGTTTGTATGCAGCAAAAGTGATACATCACTATTCATTTTTCATTGAGGTAGTAGCAATGCTTGCTTATTACTTTACGTGGATGATATTGTTCTTACTGCCTCCTCCGACGGATTAAAAAATGAGATTATTGCCTTGCTTAAGTCCAAATTTGCAATGACTGATTTGAGGAAGCTGAGTTACTTTTGGGGATATCAGTGACCATGTCTGCCAATTATATGTTCTTGTGTCAGCGTAAGTATGCAGAGGAGATTGTGTACAGGGCTAAGATGGCGAACTGCAAAGAGGTGCTTACTCCAGTTAATTCTAAATCTAAGCTTAGTGTCATGGATGGTGCTCCAGTCTCTGATCCTACTTTGTATAGACTTGCGAGTGCACTTCAAGATCTCACCTTCACCGTGCCGGACATAGCTTATGTTGTTCACAGTGTGCTTATTCACGCACGCCCCGCAGAGTCTCATTTCACTGCTCTTAAGCGTATCATTCGATACATTAAGGGCACTATTGATTATGGTTTGCACATATATCCCTTTGCACCAAATAAGTTGCTTTCATATACGGATGTAGATTGGGCAGGGTGTCCGGACACGCGACGCTCCACCTCCGGCTTTTGTGTTTTTTTAGGGGATAATCTGATTTCTTGTCCGCGGCCGACGTGCTACCCTATCTCGATCCAAAGGCCGTTCGAGTACGAGGCGTTGCAAATGTGGTAGCCGAGATTTGTTGGCTCGTAAATTTCTGTTAGAACTTCGTCCTTTGCATCGTGAACATCTATTGTGTATTGTGATAACATCTCGCCATCTATCTTTCATAACTGGTTCAACATCGTAACCAAGCATATTGAGATAGACCTACACTTCGTGAGAAAGTTGCGCTGAAGCCGTATCAGTGTTACATGTTCCATCATCCTATCAATATGCAGACATATTTACCAAAGGACTTCTCAGACAGTTATTTCTTGACTTCAGATTCAGTCTTAGCGTCCGGCCTCCTCCCGCTCCGACTGAACGGGTGTGTAAACATGTATATTATAGAAACAATTGTATCTCTACCCATAATTAGAATATTTCTATATATTGTGTAAATATAGTTATGGTAAGACTAGGATTTCTCTTTTGTATAGGCATAAGATTCCTATTGTATATGAGATGAATATTGTACTCTATATATATTTTGATATTAATGAAAAGACTGTCTAAGAGAGATTAATATCATCTTACAATTCACAATAATCAAGCTTGAAGATCTTAAGACATACTCAATAATCAAGCTTATAGATCTTAAGATATACTCTCCATAATCCAAGGATATTATAAACACCACAAGAAAAGGGTAATAAGAATTATAATTTACTAAGGACGGAAATTTCTATTATGATAGTATAAAAGAAAGAATAATACCGAATAAAATCGGAAAATATGTATTCTATCTGATTTGATTTGTTTTTTACTCCTAATTAAGAAATTAATTTGATTTTGAGTTTAACTAAAACCGGCCAAACCTTACCCTTGAACACCCCTAAACACATCCATCATGAGTTAATGACTACACTATTACGACACAATAATTATTGTTACAGAAATCGAAATCAACTATGTATTGATCGCCAAAATTTAGTATTGGATTTGAGTCCATCACCCTTATATTAGAACAATCTTCCGACAGGAATTTCTGATGAAATTAGCAATTTTTATTGTAACCCACAAGGATTAGATAATTTTAACCAGCATCGTGCAGATAATGTAACATATACTTAGATCTGGAACAGACGTTTAAGAAACTTAAAAGCATGAGATTCCCACTTGAGAAAAGTTAATGTCAAGTTAAGACATTATATAAGAAAAAGGCAGCAGGTCAACATGTCTGCCTGCTATTCTCGGGGTATTATGGAATTACAGGTTTTGCTCTGTTGATATAAAAAAAAAATCAGGAGCCCTTATTTAAATTTTCGTTAGGGGGGCATTTGGTTCTTCAGTTCGGTTTTCTCAAATTTCAGTTTAATTTTTAAATTTTGATTTTTTTAAAGTGGATATCAAACACCGCACCTATCTAATTCAGTTAGGTTTAATTTTTTGAAGTTCGTATTTTTTTTCTTTTATTTTTATTGACATAAGGTACGGGAGAAATCTTTATTTGAATCAACTTCATTTTTATTCTTGTTCGTACTTTATCCAGAAGATGATTAAAAAAAGAAAATAAAAAGAAACAAACAAGTATGAAAGCTTTAATTGTAAATCACGATCGAATCTATGGAAGCACGGGTAAAGAGCGGGATCGGACACTGGATCACCATCCAAAGCACTAAACTTTGATCTAGAGTCAACTAGTTCATGATCTTGTAAGTCGTCATTATAATCATGTATACAATCTCCTCTGCATATTTACGCTGACAAAGAAACATAGTATCTGCAGATCTAGTCACGAAAATTCTCAAAAATAGCTCAACGTCCCCAAGTCAATCATAGCAAATTATGTCTTAAGCAGTGTAATGATCTCATTTCAACAACTCAGATGAGGCAGTAAGCACAATATCATCAACATACAATAATAAATATGTAATGCTACTACCTCTATGAAAAATAAATAAAGAATTATCACACTTGTTTCACACAGTAAACCCAATCTGCATGATATACTGACCAAAGTGATCATACCACGCTCTAGGCCAATGCTTACCCTTCAAATCCCCATGTAGAAACACATTTTTTACATTAAGTTGATAAATAGGTCAGTGCTTACCCATATCAATACTCAAAACTACACGAATGGTGGTCGGTTTGACAACCGGACTAAATGTCTCACCACAATACCCTCATGTTGATTAGTGTCATTAGCCACAAGTCGTGCCTTGTACCTCTCTAGCTCAACACTATCTCTATATTTATGGCGAAAAAGCCACATGCATCGGTGTCACGATCCGAACCGACGGGCCGCGACTGGTGCCCTATCTGGGCACCCTTACACCCACACATCATATATAATCAACGGAAGCTAAGGAAAACTCACAATCACATAACAAAAGGGATCTTATCCCCTGAATTGAAATAGCAAACTCGTATAATAAAACATGCAAGCCGACAAGGCCTCCACAATACATAGATATATCCAAACGAAATACAACTATACATATGTCCAACCCACACATGACTACAGACCTCTAAGAGTATGACATTGAAATATGACGGGACGAGGTCCCGCCGTACCCCTGAATATACATAAGCCTATAATCAAGATATGTACCAAAATGACAAGCCCCGAAACAATGGAGCTATCCCAAAAGCTGAGCAAAGATCCTAAGCTCGCGGATCACCAAACTGAGTACCTATACCTGCAGGCATGAACGCAGTCCCTCGGAGAAGGAGGTCAGTACAACAATGTACTAAGTATGTAAACATAAAGTACTGTAAATAAGATCATAACTGGCCAAAGATGACAGAGAAAAGTATGATAATCGAAATACCAGATCCAACCGTGCCATATAAAATAGAGAGTCAATCGTGCCTTATAAAAATGAGAATCAACTGTGCCTTTTAAAAAGTAAGAGTCATATACTGTCATGGGTACCTATACCCGCATCATGGAAGCATGTCCATGGAATTATATACTGTCATGAGTATCTATACTCGCATCATGGATACATGTCCATGGAATCATATACATATAAACATTGTCGGCCCTCTAGCGAGGGACTCGGTGAACAAGTGCTAGGATGTGCGCACGACTGTCATGAGTATCTATACTCGCATCATGGATACATGTCCATGGAATCATAATACATATAACATTGCCGGCCCTCTAGTGAGGGACTCGGTGAACATTGACGGCCCATTATGCGACTCGGTGAATGGAATATAACATTTGCACGAATAGCTATCATGAGCAACCATGTGCAATTTAAATCATCATTTGACTCTCAGTAAAATCTTTAAAATGAACTTTCATTTTAGAACAACCATGGAACTATCATATCATGTATCATTAAGGATTAGGGTCCAATAGAACTATGTACGTCCGTCGTACACTTACTTCATATAAATCATATCAAAAGAAGAAATGATAGTTTCACATACATTATCGGCTATACCAACACGATAAGTAGAATACGTCTAAATTAGCACTTCAACCTATAATAACAATAACACGTCTATCAACTTCATGCTTACTAGTGTAAGTCATATACCACAAGATGGTTCTCTTTTCATAAAAAAAATCGGGCATCACTTCCCCTATTTATACATACATCCACGACTTACAAACAAGACCAATAACATCAATAACCAAGTATCAATTAAGGACATAACCAAAACAACAATCAAGGTGATCGACACACCTACTTCACATGTTAATACGGCCTCTTAATCCATATAAAAATAGTCCACTAAAACAATTCATACTTCAACAACAACGAGGGTAAAATGTGAAGTTTTTCTACACCATTCTAAACACGTATTCCTTTAGGACATTCTTTAGCAATTACCACATTAAACATGCATAATTGTAACTAAATTTCCAGCATTATACACGCATAAAACATCCCCTTAAACAACACAACAATATTCAACAGTTTCAAGAAGTCTCGGCCAATAACCAATACCAAAGCCCTTTCCATAACTCCTTAAAATCCAATTCATATTTCAACACTTTTATATAAACCATTTCAACTTTCAATAACAAGATTTCCTTCAATCTAACATGTAATTAGTGACGATAATAACAATAACAATCAACGAATCCAATATAACAAAACAGTCCCACAATTCGGCTAACTTGCCAAAACTGTGACATGCATTTCTTATTCTCCATTTCTCTTAACACAAGTTCATCCTTTAATTATAACATCATTTAAATTCCATTATCTTTAATATGAAGAAGAATTTTTACCTTAATCTTATGCCAAAATAGTCACTAAGTCTCGGCCACTGCTTCACTTTTGTACCACTTCTTCACGTTACAATAACACACACATATCCTGTACAAGCTTGTAACCATCTTGCTTTCATGTTTTCCTTCCAACAAGTTCATCTCTAAGCTTAGGGTTTCAAGACAGTTTTGAAGCCAAAAACCGTGACCCACTGTTTTGGGGAGTTAACTTGGCTTAGAACTTAGTTAAGGAGCTTAATCTTAGAAAATAAGTTAATTTTATTCTTCACTTGGCTATGGATTTCGAATCTTGTAGGTGAAGCAAGAGATAAGAGAGGTTTGAAGGAGAACGATATTTGTGAGCTAAGGCAAAGAAGTCTTGCAAGCCTTGTATATAATTGGTGCTTGTAGGACAAGTGGAGGGGGGACCCATGAACCCCACTTGTCCACTTGTCTTTCTCTTCACAAAATAACTCCTACACTTAGCCAAAAATTGTAAAATTTTCGATGGACTCTTACTTCATAATGCCAATTCACAACACATCTTGGAGTTCAAGATTGGAGACCTTTCTTTAGTAATTTCTTGTTTTTCCTTTACTTTATTTTCAGTTTATGTTGGATATTGAATTAGTTCTTGTCATGTCTATGGCTAGGAACTAATTCTAATATAGGGTTTTCCATGTCAATTCACTTGAACCTTATATTTATGAATTAATGCATGTTTGTGGTTTTTCTTCTAATTGTTGAGATTTATTCAATATATATTTTGATTGCTTGGTAATTACCTGATCATTAATTATCATTATTCTTATGATTTCTAACCGAAATCCGAAAGGGGAGGTTGTGAATATGTTGTAGTTGGATAGACATAGGTTGAATCGTGGATGAAAATACTCTGATTACTTGTGTAGCATTAATAAGGTTTTTGTTATTAATCCTCCTCTAGAGTCAACCTTATCACCGAAAGGTAGAAAGGTGTTGTACTGGGGTTGAGTGTTTATATAACCCAATGCGAGTATAAAACGGATTAGTAAACATGCTATCTCCAATAGAAGAAGAACCATAATCAATTGCATTAATAAGTAGGTTAAGCGGATAGTTGAGGAGATTTGGAAGCCCTATTTCCACAATTACTGAGTAAAACAACATAGTTAATTAGTCTTCATAATTAGATTCATAAACAACAAATCAACTATCGGTCACCAAATAGATAACAAGGAATAGAAGTTGGTACTTGAGCACTAATCCCTGAGGACGATAACTCGGTCTTCTAAGACTATACTACTTGACTCGACACGTGCACTTGCGTTTAAGTGTGTGCATAAATAGCGCATCACCTGCGGGGCGCATAGCTATGAAAGATGATGAACCAGCAACTGACCCAGTAGGCTGAGTCATCCCACATGTACCATCTCTAAAAGGACATTCCCTCTTTATATGTCCTTGACGGCCGCAAGAAAAACAAGCACCTGTAGGAACGCGACACTCCCCAAAATGTTGTCTACCGCACTGAGAACACCGAGGCAAATGTGGCCTCGACTGGCTAGAACCCCCGTACATCTGCGAACCTGAAGCCCTGGAGCTCTGACCAGCTCCTGAATACCTGGTGTGATCGATTCTCCTACCCGTAGACTGTGGAGGTGCACTCTGTGCTGGCTGGGAAGAATATCTAACAGGCTGTTGAGGCTGCTCGCCTTGAAACTCACTAAAATATCCAGTCGACCTAGCCTTCTTATGCTGGCCTCGGTCGTGCTCCCTGTCTTGCTGACGCCCTATATGTCGCTCCTCCACCCCCTGCGCATATGCCTGTATCCGGGAAATATCCATACCTGGCTGAAGAGCCACTGTCATGCAACCATCAGTCAAATAGCGATCGAGTCACATCACATAGCGATGGACTTTATCGGCCATATCAGCCACAATCATAGGCGCATATCTAGCCAATGAATCAAACTCCAGGCTATACTCGCGAATGCTCCTGCCACTCTGCCTCAACTGTAGGAATATGTCAACTCTAGCCCTCCTCATCTCTGGAGGCAAGAAGTGACCAAGAAATGCCTCTGTAAACTCATCACATGTAGCTGGAGGGAAATCCTCTCCTCTAGACAAATCCCAAGACTCGTACCAGTTAGTAGCTATATCCCGCATCCTATATGAAGCCAACTCCACAGACTCAGTCTCTGAAGCCTTTATTACCCTCAGCGTACGCTGCATCTATCAGATGAACTCATGCGGATCATCCTCGGGTTGTGACCAGAAAAACTCTGGTGGGTTACAATTCAAGAAGTCACGAACCCTCAAACTGTCGGATCTAGGGTCAACTCCTAGTCCCGGTCTGCGGTTCTGCCCTGCCACCAATCTAGTCAGCAGCTGAACTACATCTCTTATGGCCCTATCCTCTGCCCCTGGTTGAGGAACTGGAGGCTTAGGTATTGGAACCTCTGGAGCTGCTCTAAGCTCCCTTAGTTTTCTTATTTAGTTAGATGGTGAAAATCTAATCAATGGTGATGGCGGTGTAAATGAGCTCGCCGACTGGCGCACAATCTCAGGCATAGACTGGGCATGTGCCCTAGAAACTCTCTGTGTCTAACTAGTAGCTTCTGCAACTGATTTGCCCTTCTGGGCTACTGTCGCTTTCCTCGGAGGCATAACTGTAATGCAATAATACGTTAGAGAGGGATTACCCTACTAACATAGCTCTATCGCACGACCTATGAGATGAAAGAATAGAAATCAATCCTAAATGTACTGTAGCCTCTTGTTTATAGGTGTAGTGCACAACACACCGATAACCAAGACTCTACTGCACACGGTTTGTAGACATTCCGAAGACGAACTGCTCTGATACCACTTTTGTCACGACCAGAACCGACTGGCTGTGACTGGTGCCTTAACTGGGCACCCTTACACCCACACATCACATATAATCAACGGAAGCTAAGGAAAACTTATAAATACATAACAAAAGGGATTTTGTCCCCTGAATTGTAATAGCAAACTCGTATAATAAAACAGGCAAGCCGACAAGGCCGCCACTATACATAGAAATATCCAAACGAACTACAACTATACATATGTCCAACCCACACATGACTACAGACCTCTAAGAGTATGACATTGAAATATTACGGGACAAGGTCCCGCCGTACCCCTGAATATACATAAACCTATAATCAAGATATGTACCAAAATGACAAGCCCGGAAACAATGGAGCTTTTCCAAAAGCTGAGCAAAGATCCTAAGCTCGCGGATCACCAAACTGAGTATCTATACCTGCAGGCATGAACGCAGCCCCCCGGAGAAGGATGTCAGTACAACAATGTACTAAGTATGTAAACATAAAGTACTGTAAATAAGATCATAACTGGCCAAAGATGACAGGAAAAAGTATGATAATCGAAATATCAGATCCAACCGTGCCATATAAAATAGAGAGTCAATCGTGCCTTATAAAACTAAGAATCAACTGTGCCTTTTAAAAAGTAAGAGTCATATACTGTCATGGGTACCTATACCCGCATCATGGAAGCATGTCCATAGAATCATATATTGTCATGAGTATCTATACTCGCATCATGGATACATGTCCATGGAATCATATACATATAAACATTGTCGGCCCTCTAGCGAGGGACTCGGTGAACAAGTGCTAGGATGTCGCATCACGTGAGTATCTATACTCGCATCATGGATACATGTCCATGGAATCATAATACATATAACATTCGGCCTACAGTGAGGACTCGGTGGTTAATGACCCATTATGCGACTCGGTGAATGGAATATAACATTTGCACGAATAGCTATCATGAGCAACCATGTGCAATTTAAATCATCATTTGACTCTCAGTAAAATCTTTAAAATGAACTTTCATTTTAGAACAACCATGGAACTATCATATCATGTATCATTAAAGATTAGGATCCAATAGAACTACGTACGTCCGCTGTACACTTACTTCATATAAATCATGCCAAAAGAAGAAAGGATAGTTTCACATACCTTATCGGCTGTACCAACACGATAAGTAGAATACGTCTCAATTAGCACTTCAACTTATAATAACAATAACACGTCTATCAACTTCATGCTTACTAGTGTAAGTCATATACCACAAGATTGTTCTCTTTTCATAGAAAAATTTGGGTAGCACTTCCCCTATTTATACATACATCCACGACTTACAAACAAGGCCAATAACATCAATAACCAAGTACCAATTAAGGACATAACCAAAACAACAACCAAGGTGATCAACACACCTACTTCACATGTTAATCCGGCCTCTTAATCCATATAAAAACAGTCCACTAAAACAGTCCATACTTCAACAACAACGAGGGTAAAATGTGAAGCTTTTCTACACCATTCTATACCCTTATTCCTTTAGGACATTCATTATCAATTACCACATTAAACATGCATAATTGTAACTAAATTTTCAGTATTATACACGCATAAAACAGCCCCTTAAACAATACAACAATATCCAACAGTTTCAAAAAGTCTCGGCCAACAACCAATACCAAAGTCCTTTCCATAACACCTTAAAATCTATCATATTTCAACACTTTTATATAAACCATTTCAACTTTAAATAACAAGATTTCCTTCAATTTAACATGTAATTAGTGACGATAATAACAATAACAACCAACGAATCCAATATAACAAAACAGTCCCACAATTCGGCTAACTTGCCAAAACTGTGACATGCACATCTTATTCTCCATTTCTCTTAACACAAGTTCATCCCTTAATTATAACATCATTTAACTTCCATTATCTTTAAGAGGAAGAAGAATTTTTACCTTAATCTTATGCCAAAATAGTCCCTAAGTCTCGGTCACCGCTTCACTTTTGCACCACTTCTTCACGTTACAATAACACACACGTATCCTCTACAAGCTTGTAACCATCTTGCTTTCATGTTTTCCTTCCAACAAGTTCATCTCCAAGCTTAGGTTTTCAAGGCAGTTTTGAAGCCAAAAACCGTTACCCACTATTTTGGAGAGTTAACTTGGCTTAGAACTTAGTTAAGGAGCTTAATCTTGGAAAATAAGTTAATTTTGTTCTTCACTTGGCTATGGATTTCGAATCTTGTAGGTGAAGGAAGAGATAAGGGAGGTTTGAAGGAGAAAGATATTTGTGAGCTAAGACAAAGAAGTCTTGCAAGCCTTATATATAATTGGTGCTTGTAAGACAATTGGAGGGGGGGACCCATGAACCACACTTGTCCACTTGTCTTTCTCTTCACAAAATATCTCCAACACTTAACAAAAAATTATGAAATTTTTGATGGACTCTTACTTCATAATGCCAAGACTTAATAATATAACACTAAGTCCATAACTCTATTGGAAAGAATTCAACTACTAGTATTACTTCTCGTCGTTACATTTATTGTATCCAAAATTATAATATGTAAATATATTTTTCTTCCAACGTTCAAATCTTATTTTCCTTAGTTACGTTCTCACTTATATGCCCTGGAATTACGGGGTGTAACAATCGGATCACATTCGCCATCTCCGATCTAGGAACCAAATCCCAAGTATGTTGTTTCGTTAAAGCATTAAATTCCTCACACATAGCCGCATTTCAGTGAGGGTCTAATTTGGCTAATTTTGAGTTTTGGAAATAGTTAACACGGTTTGGGTGGACAAGTTGAACTAGACTTTGAGTTTAAAAATATTGTGTTGGGAACGGGTTTCCATACGGTGGATAAGGGCAGGGACATTTTCGGTATTTTATGGCAATGTCTGGTTCTGAGAATTGGGCGACGGATCTGGATGATTGTCGGACCTGGGTGTGACGAGGGGTTGGGGGTCTGGATGGCGGAATCGGGGCCTGACAGTAGTGGCGATGTTGGCGTCGATATAGGTAGGTCGATGTGGGTTGGGTGAGGAGCGGTGGGGTACAATGTCGGTGGTGTAGAGGTGATGTGATGTGGTTGTATAGTGGCTGAGTGGGTTCTGACAATTGGGGGCTGTCAGGGTTGCTTTTTTACAGTGATTCGATGGGCTGAGGGTCACTGGTTTCAGGTTGGGTATGGGTTTGGAACGGGTATGTGACAGTGGCATGAGAGGCGGTGGTAGATAGGACCGATAGGAGGACTGTTTGATGGTCGGAGAAGTTCGAGGGGCTGAGTGGTAGTTTCCGGTGGTGGAGTTGGGATCGACACAGATTGTGGTAGTGCTGAAGCACTGCCGGAGGTGGCAGTGATAGGTGGCATGGGGTTAGCGGTCGACCAGTGCGGTGGAACGGTGTAGATTTTCGAGGACGACGGGTGATTGGGTACTGACTACCGCTGGAACAGTGGTAGCATGTCGGAGTGCATGTTGGACAAGTAGTGATGGGTCTAAATCTTCGAGGGATTGGTAATTAGTGACTCGAAATATTTTGATGTTGTCAAACGGTAAAACATATTCGACAAAGGTGACATGGCGAGAAATTATAATTTTTTCGGTGGAGAGCTTACAGCACAAGTACCCTTATGGTTTGAAGGAAAACCTAGGAAGGCGCACAGAGTAGACCGGAGTGCTAATTTGTGAGGTGTAGTGGATGTCATATTTAGGTAACACAGACAATCGAAAATTTTAAGGTGGTCATATGTGGGGATCCGACGTTAGAGAATTTTGGTGAGTGTCCTATTTTGAATCGCACGAGTATGTAAATATTGAAAATGTTTTCTGCCATTTTTAATGCATATACCCAAAAATTAAGGGGGAGACGCATGAAAATGAGGGTACGATTCATATTATTAATGGTTCGAAGAATTTCTTTGGCTTTTCAATTTTGAGGGGAGGTATGGGTGCATGAGAAACGAAAAATTATGTCGTTAGCCGCACAAAATTTATGAAAGAAGAAATTATTAAAACTCACGACCATTATCACATTGAAACGATTTTATGTCTTTTTCAAATTGCGTTTTAACGAGTGTACGAAATTCAATAAATTTGGAGAACACTTGAGATTTGAGTTTGAGTGGATAGACCTAAAGAAAGTGAGAAATCATCTAAAAATACTAGATAGTATTTGTGCTCTAAGTTGCTGGTTATAGAAGATGTCCATACATCACCGTGAATAATATCAAATGGAGAGAAAGTAGTACTCATAGAAGTCGTAAATGGTAGTCTAACGTGTTTCCCTAACTGACACGAGGAGCAACTGTGAGAAAGATTCATTTTATTGCATTGGATTAAATTTCGATTTATAAGAGAATAAAAAACGTGAGAATCCGAATAACCAAGTCTACTATGCCATGTAGAGGGAGATATGGTTGTTAAAACGGTGGGAGGAGTGACACTAGCAGCGGATGTGGATAGGAACGGATATAGGTCTCCCTCACTATTGCATCTCGTAAGGAGTTTTCCGGTATGGAGGTCCGTTACGGAAAATCCAAACGAGTCAAAATTAATTGGGACAGAATTATCGGTGACAATTTTCTGACATAAATTAGATTTTTTATGATGTTTGGGGCATAAAGGACGTTTTTAAAGAGAAGTTTGGATGCGGTGATGGGGTAAGGGTGTGGCCAAATCTTTGAATTGGAATACGATGACCACTACCGACATAATAGATTGTGGAGTTGGTAACCGACGCAGTTGAGGGAGATTACCTGAATTGTTGGTGAGATGAGATGTAGTGCACGTATCCATATACCACACATTATCAGGCTTTTGACGGGTCAAGAAAGCCATGTATTTGTGTTCTCGGATAAAGGACAAATTTTAATTATTGTCAGGTAACGGACAAAACTTTTGATGATCTCAGGTAAAGAGAAAAGACAAAAGAAAAGATTTTACTTGTTTTTCTTGGTGAAAGAAAAAAGGGAAGAAAGCAAAACTCGGTTTCGTGATCAAAGGAAAAGTGAAGAAAGATTACCTGGCAAGGGACTGTTGACGGGAAGCAGAAACAAAAAACAGAGAAAGGCCTGGCAATGGACTGTTTCTAGGGCAAAGGATTGTTGACGGGACAATGTTGCAGGGAAAAGACAATTGAGCAGGGAAAGGACTCGTGCAAGTCTGTAATGTCTGATGCCGTCGGACCAAGCTACAAGAAGAGAAAATATGGGGGTTTAGGCTTCTAATATTACGTAAGAATTGTATTAATCTCTCTTAGAAAGTCTTTCTCATGTACAAACCTATAAAACAGGATTCCAGTTCTACCATAATACATAACACTAAATATAGTAAAAATAATTAACAGGTTCGGTTTCAGCTTTTCTAGTCCTAACAAGTGCAGGTGCTTTTGAAATTTCTCATTATTCCAAACAAAAGGAATTTTTTTCTTTGATTCGAGATATCTTTAAGGCATGTACCATTAACGTGCCATTGAAGTGTAATTCTTCACTCAACCAAGCCAATTGATGAACAAACAAAGAGGCAACAAAGAACTTCTTTTGTTTTTAGTACAGGGAATAGCATGATTGTTGGTTTTTACATATTTAGTGATTGAGTGAATTCTATCAAATGTTAAAAAGGAAATACATGTAAATGTTGGGGAGGGAGGGAGAGTAGAAGTAGGAATGACTAGGAGGAGGAGATGCAACACCAAGCTGTGCTCCGAGCAATCATTGATACTAATGTACTGCAAGTTTTGTTATTACATGCTACAAATGTACTGCAAGTTTTGTGTGAAAAAGCTGCTCCATAGATACTAATCAACTTCACAGAAAATTACAAAGGTATGCATTCACTACATGAAAATAAGAACTGTAACATCAATTTTTTTGGTTTTTATGCTCACCCCTAATTGATCGAGTAGCAGTCCTTTTTCATAGTATACCAAAAAAGCTCCTCATTATTGATCTTTCTTTTATTAAAATTGATCTAACTATAGCATGTTCATCTTCAACAAAATTATAGTAAAAGTCCTTTTTTGAGTTAACAAGCGAAGCTCATTTTTGTATATTAGAATTCATCTTTCACTTCCGTTATTATATATTAAAAAATCACCTACATGAAATTTCAAAATAATAAGTCAAAGTAAACAATTTAAATCTCTGACCTACACAATTTTGAACTACTATCTCCGTTCCATAATAAGTAATGTTTTAGGTTTTTCATTTTATTTCAAAATAAGTGGTGTTTTAGAATTTCAAGAAAAAATTCTTCCAAAATTATTCTTATTTACATAATCAAGTAGTTTCTCTTTTTTAAACATTAATTAGGGATAAGTTATTAAAAACACTCATAATTTTTTAGAAATGAGCAATTTCTTTTTATAAGTGTGCATAAGCTAAAAACATCACTTATTATGAAACGAATATCATATAGTATAATTCCATGTTGAAGTGTTGATTTGCGGAATAAGCATATCTCCAAAAGAGGAAATTATTCCAAATATAACACTCCAATTCATGCAATACATTGAGGAATTTTCTAAATAATACACCAATTGATGTAATAATGCATTAATGTTGTCTTAATTTTTTTTGTTTTTTCTTTAACCATTTCTCCAAACTGTTAAAAAGTTATAATCCAATATTTAGTATAGTGGTCTTGGGCCCGTGCTGCTTTACTAGTATAGCATGCACCTCTTCTTAATTATAGATGGATACAACTTTCTCAGTATTTGGTCACCTCATTCTGCAAATCTATTTAATCTGTACCCAGAACAGATTAGAAATGTGCTTTCAAAAAGAATCTACACAGAAAAAATTTCACCCGTACTCTGTTAAAGCTGAAAATGCATGCAACAAGAATAATTAAGGAGTAATAGAAAGAGCTTTAATTACAACTTGAGATGAATTAACATCACTTCTTTTGGTGATGAATATTGATTATTTGAGATTTCCCACTATTAATATTTGTAACAAGAGTATGTGATGCCCTTATATTCACATGAACTTCAAGATTAATTGGCATTCAGGTCTCTATGCTTAGAATTAACTAAAAATAATCTGCAAAATAAATTTCAAGTAACCCAAAGAATCATTAAACCCCACCAAACAAGATTTCTTAGAAACATCAAAAGAAAGAAAAACATTAGGAAATCAGAACTTAATAAAATAATAAACAGACTTCCTTACACGTTTATCTTAACTAATAGAAAAGGCCTGCATAATCTGCAGAGAGAATAGTATTAGTCATGCATGCACTAAACTAATAGTAGAAGTACAAAATCAGAAATCTCAAACCCCAACAATATCTACCCCTCAGACAACCCTGGCATACAAAACATAATATCATAGCCACAATGCACTTACACAAGCATTTGGGACTGAATATATTCTATAGTACTGGCATTTTGAAATGCAAATGCTAATCAACAGCATCAAACCCTCTTTCGTCCTTGCGTGTGTGTTTTTCGGGGCAAGTCTCGAAGGAACAACAAGATCAATTAAATGAGAGCACAGCATATAGATCGTTCGGGAAGAATTTTACTCACTTTGAGGATACAAAATGACTTTGCATATCATGAATCAGCTACATATCGTTCCTTTGAATATTCTAATCAGCTCAACGTAAGGGAAACAATAGTGTTCCAATATGTACAACAACCACCGAAGAGCGCCAAGATTTGGGCAATCTAGTAAGGGGCTTAACGAACAAGTTAGTAGTCGAGCTGGGTTCTAGAGCAGTTGGATGGGCAGGCTAGAGAAAAGCTGCTTCGCCGTTTGTCTGCAACCCCAGAAAAGAATGGGCCTCCTAGCAGCGTCATATGCCGCCAAAAGGCAAACAGAGCAACACTCTGACATGGTGATTCCAGACACCAAACAAATGCATAGGGTTAGTTAATGAAAGACCTGTCTCGGCTCTGCTCCTCACCCAATTCAAAAAGAAATTATGCAACTCATATCAGCTGTCATCATCTACAGCACCTATATATGTGAGATCTGTCCTTCTCACCCTTACAGTGCCTTTAAGCCAGTTGGATGCCTTCAAATTGGCATGATCACCCCCACCAACCAAGGGAGAGTTACTTAATGAGTGGCTTGACCCTGCCCCGTCCTCTAAAAGAATCCATGGATCCACCTCAAGATCATTCTCTTGCTGTGATGATGCATGCTTGGCCTTCCCAGCCACACTCGTGGCAGTTCGTAATAATGAAACTGGATTCCTCTGAGTTTGGTTTGGACTGTTAGAAGAGTGCAATACAGATATTGGGTTGCTGGGTAGAAGGGAACTGAGAGCAGCAGGTACTACTGATGGGGGCTGACAAGATATTGGCCACCGAGCAGAAGAAAAAAGAACTGGCATAGCACTTTGGATGCGCCATCTGACTGTCTCAGGCAGCTGCATCCGATCTAATTCGTTCTGCACCAATCAAGAATATAATGGAGCACCGTCATGTAACTTATTGACAAATATACATCAGAACCAGCCAAAGAATGAATAATTTATACAATAAATACATTCTAAAACGGTGGCTAAATTAACATTCAAATCAAAAAGAGAGAAAATGAAAGCAAGAGAGATGAAGAGAGAATCTTTAATCATGCAAATGTCATTTAAGGGTTGCTTGCAGTATACGCTGATGATGGCTGCATCCAAGGTTCTTTATAAAGCGTGCCAATGAGTAAACCCCATAGATAAAAGGAGCCATCATTTACACATGAAGCCTCATTGTGCTATTATTTATTTTATATTTTAAAAGGTATATAATGGCTGCTTAATATGGAGAGGAAACACAATAATATTAGTCATGCTTTTGCACCACAACATGAAGTTGGACCTGGAAATTTACTGTTTTCCATTTAGTATATACTGTTTCCAATTAAAACATTACCTTCATCATAAGGTTACTAACTCAAAATACAGATGTACTATTCAATTCTAACAGACTCTGCATATTAAAGGTCAAACAAAAATCAGACCTGGAGACTCTCGGCTGCCTCACGTTCAAACGCAGAGTAGTCCTTGCTAGATTCACTGGGTGATTTAGAGCTGGATTTCCACTTGAGCCAGCGTGGTTGGTGGCTACTCAGCAAACCATGCAATAACAGTAATAAACGATCAAAGAGACTTTCAAAGGACATAACCACAGAAGCAGTAGCAGAAGCCTCCACAAGTGAATCTACTTCTCTCTTCGAACTATAAGCTTGATTAAAGGAGTGGCTTGCATCTTCATGCACAACCCTACTTCCAAGGATACGTAATATAACTGAGGCAAGCATGTATCTCATATTACGCGCTGATGGCTCCCTGACACAGCCAAATATGACTATTAGCATTATATAGACAAACCACCTGTTACTATAGAAGATATAATCTGCATACCAGAATGGATCTATTCCTTAAAATCAGCAATTAATGGCAAGCAATTATACGAGTTGCATAAAATTAACCTACCACCATAACACTCTTATCAATACAGTAGATTAGCTGCAACCCTAACATAGAAACTTTATTTAATGTAGAACTACAGTTGCTTGTCAACTAATCTCTATATTGATTTCTCAGGTTGGCATATACAAGTATTATATAGTAGGGACTTCCATGAAGAAAACCAGAGGACTGTCTGACATAGCTTTATTTACAGATAGTAGTGGCATGTTTGAGCAAATGGTAAAAGCTCAGCCCAGTGTATTCTTACCTATCTCCATATATTATAGGGAATAGTCTCAGGATGAACTGCAAACGCAATGACAATGATGCTCGCAATGCCGCGGGTGAAGGTGGTACTGTTTCTGCTGGAGCGGTGGTTCGTCTGGCTAACCCAGGACTGCTACCTCTCGTGCCCTTGCGGCTGCTTTTAGTTGTTGGACTTTCAATTCCAGAAGCAACTGTTCCAGCAGGCCTGCTTGCTTCACGAGTAACTGCATTGATCTGTTGCTCAATGTGGTTCATCTGTTTGATCATATCAGTAGCAAATGTGCTTCGTGAATCATCTGAAGCTTGATCCAGACAAGGGAGAATTAGATCAACAAGAGCTCTCTCAGTGACATGCTGCTGACTGACATGGAGCCCTTCAACATCAACAGTATGACCAGACCTCTTCACAGGCCGCTTCAAGGTAGTCCCATCATCCACCACTTCTCCTTCTTCTATGGAGGAAACTTCAGATTTGAACTTTTCTCTCTTGCTTGTTGTGGGATCAGAGTTGGAACTACACCATCCCCACGGCTTCCAAAATTGAGCTCTAGTTGAAAGACCTCTACTTACAGCAATATTATTGAGCCGTTGACGAACGGATTTCCTTCCAAAAAGAACATCTTGGCCTCCTAGAAACCATTTAGCCTGTAATAGCATAGAATCCTCAAGTGACCTCCCCAAAAGATGTACAACCTCAGAAAAAAGCGGAGCGGCATCAGGTCTAACAAGCAACCTGGTAAGGATCATTTCAATAATGTTGCTCTCGTTCTCTGAGACTGATGATTTATCAGTGCCGGGCGAGAGGGATCTTAAAGCTTCAACTAAAGAGAGATCATGGGCCTCCAGCTTCTCAATTACAGCTTGCTCGTTTAAGAGGAGCCTGAGCTCAACCCATTGCCAATGAAACTTGGCAGGCTGTAAGGTATCCAAAATGTATACGAGCTTATCAAGAAGCTTTGTCTCATTTTCAGCGCAATGGAACTTTGACTCTCCTTGTACTGCCACCTGATTTCCATCATTCTGTTTAGCAATTGGATGTGATATTCTACAATCAATAAGGGCATTCAGGAAAAGCCGTGCACGGAGTGGCACAAAAGCAGAAGCCTTTGAGCGCAAGTCAACACCACTTGCTTCTAGCATGGATGCAAAATCAGAATCAACAGTATCAGCAGCTATGAGGTCATAAAGGCTATGTGTGTCTCTCAAACATACTTCACGAAAGGGCAAGTGCTTTATAACATCACCAAAAGCCAACATTAAAGAGTGATGTAAGTGCTGAACCTCATCACGTGTCCCAGAACTTGCATTGAGAATCAGTGGTCTCCATAGCACAAATGCAAACATTGAATATGCAGGAGGGAAGACCAAGTTCAAAGGTAGCATCCGCTGCATTCTACATAAGGCCAAAATAGAAGCTTCACCCAGAAGGTCTACAATAAATCCATCTGAAACTGTTCTACAGTTCCCCACAAGCACCCTAAACCAGTGAATGGAAACTTCAGCCAAACTATCTGCTTTTAATGTCCCAACTGAACGTGCATTCCCATTTGAATTGGACCTCATACTCCTCACAAAATGGACAACATCCAACCCATCCTTCAATCTGAAGAGGGGGACCATCCTCTCCAGGCTAGAAACTCCCTGAAGAATTGCCCAGATAACAAGTGCAGACACAGCTGCAGATATTTTTGCAGCCCGCCCACTGGACATATTACTATCATTCGATTCCGGAGACAGCTGAAACTGAGACCGAGGAGCTTTTCCAGGAGCAGAAAGTTGTGCGAGGGAAGAGGATGTTTCTGTAGCAAGAGCAACTTCAAAGACACGGCTTTGACGCTCCCCAAGAGCCTCCTTAAGTATACAAAGACATATTACATGAATGCGTAAGATGCACCGTGCAAACTGCAACGAAGCAGAAGTGGACGAACTCGGGTGATTATTACTGGCAGTCAGATCAGGAATCTTTGCAATGACTTGCCCAACATTACAAACAATTGCAGATATAGCAGAGGAAACCAATGTCGGGTCTCCTTCCTGAGCTGCACCACCTGTCTGCCTCATGCAATCCATTAATCCCATTACAATCTGCTGACCGATCTGATACACATCTTCCCATTTTTGGAATCCAGGAATTTTTCCAGAGTTAGGCCCAAAGAGCTTCCTGTCTTTGCCATAGCAATAATTGACAGCTTCATCAACCTTTTTTTGCACAATGTCTCTCATGCTCAAACCAACCCTAGATACCCGAACACCAGTTATCTTCTGCCGGAAGTAATCATCTGGATCCTGCACTCCCACTGGGACACCAAGTGGAAATCCAAACTCTCCATCCACCAGTCTTCCAGATTCAACTTCAGAAGCAAGTCTCTTGTCGAAGGTTGACTTGACGTTCTTTTCCCACTCAGTAACACTCCCAACACTGCCATACTTCTTCAAGAGGTACCGTGCATAGATTACGGCTGGCGAACCTGAAACTCTTCCATTTGACATCAGAATAGCTTGAGCACGATGCATTACCACTGACAATGTTTCAGGAATAAGGTCTGCAGCAACAATGATGCCTTCATACCTGAACCAAAGACATAACAGGAGGTAAGAATAAAGACGGTCCAAGAGTTAAACCATATATCCCAAGACTGCAGTTCGACAGTTGACTAAATAGAAGAAATCACAGAATAATTCAACCAGATAGCAGAAGAGAATCGAAAAAAATTGTGACAGTTACAAGAGATGGTCCAATAGTTTCAAGCCAATAAACCATAAGGATGCAGTCCAACCGTTTAAATTAATAGAAAAAAAACACAGCATAATTCAACCAGAAAACAGAAGAGAATCAAATATCTTCTGACATTTACCCTAAATCTGATCCACTAATAAAGCAGCTACTAAAGCATACTAAAATAGGTAATTATTTTAAATATAGGTACAAAAGGTCCGGCTTATATGTAACAAGTAGAAAACAAGATTATCTGCACATACTGGACTCCACCATCCAAATTGATCTACCAATGCTCAAGGAACATCATAAATAATTATGTCAAAAGAATTTGAAGGCATTACACTTGTGGGATTAAACCGGGTATGTTGTTTTATTGTTGTAATTTGAAGGCATTATACACATGAAAATAAGAGAACGACTAATTTTCTGCAGAAAAAGAACTAATGTTACTATCCTAAATGACAAAAATAGAGAGCTCACCTCCGCATAGACGATAGAAGATATGCTTCGCCAACTTCACAGACATTGTTTTCTGCATTCTTAGGAATTGTTAGAATGTTCCTACTACCATGAACTGTAGCACTGCAGCTGCCGAGAACCTTAGGTAACAACCACAGAAGAAACCTGGATGCCAAAACTAATTCATCACAAGAATCAATCAGATATAACACTGCTGATAATTCATCTTCACCAAGCTTCCATCGCACACAACCCCGTTCATCAGCAGCAGAGAACGGTCGACCATATTGGCCAACCTTAGTCACAGTCTTTTCGGACTCTTCCATTAGCTGCTTTACAATACCTATCAACCACACAGTCATGGTCCTTTTATCTACAAAACGTAGTCGCTTCAAAACTTTCCCAATAGAAACAACATCTCCATTAGGCATTCTGGTACCATCTGCTGACTTGGGTACACTGCCTTCAATGCCAGGCCTGTGATGTGGGCAGCTAACCTTACTATCACAAACATGGCTCGTGGATGCTCCCTGACTACCTTCAATCCTGGCTGCAGCCAACTGTGCAAGACTCTGAGTTTTACGGACAATTTTTTGCCGACCCCTTGAAGCTGTCTTGGCTGGTTTAAGAGGTGGTTCTGCTCTAAAAGACTCGATGGGCTTCTGGCCTTTTCGCATCCACCAAGTCTCTTCATCATCTACTGGATTTTGTGGATAGATCTGACTGTAAGAGCTTTTCTCTTCACTTAATTTTTGTTTCTTTGCCCTTCTGCATTCTTCACACCCAGGTGTTCCTTCACTGTTATCCATCCCGTTGCTACCATAAACAACAGCCTTCTTAAAACTTACCTGAGACTCATCAACTCCAGTATCTATTGACGAAGAACTTGGAAATTGCAGCAATGCTGTAATTGACACTTTTAACTCTTCAAGCTCAATACCTCTGCTAGCATCTTTGGACAACGGAAAGGATCCAGATTCAGAAGATCTCAACTGATCAATGGAGGGTGCGGATAGACTCTCACCAGAGTTGGTACGAGGCTTATGCTTCTGGTAAGAACTTCCACAAGCAGTGTTGTAGCTATCAATCATCCCATGAAGGACTAGCTTACGTTCATTGCAGTACACATTCACCACCTCTGACAGTACAGGGGATTCAGCAACTCGAGCTTCTTCTAAAGCATCATGAACATAAGGACCAGGTAGGTGCTTCAAGATTTTACAGTGTCTTTTTTGTTTCATGGGATCTGAAAGAGGTCCATCCCCATCCATTATTCCACTAACAATCAGCTGCCTCACATATGCTTGTGGGTAAAAAATTCCAGCTCGGATAAGTTCGACAATCAGTAGTTGAAGACGCTTGAAACCTTCTGTATTTTGCACTTCATGCTGATCTATCCAGCACACAAGAATATCATGCAAAGGGCTTGGGCTATCAAACATACCTAGGAAATCACCACATTTTTCATGGGCACACCTTGAATTACAGAGAGATTCAGAAGCACCACTAGCAAGATTCCTACCAGCATTGTTAGTCAGCTCGCCCGGATCTTTTCGAAGATAGTCATTCTTTACAATTTCGTGGTCCCTGAACCTTGATGAAACTCCTGCCTCTCTCATCTTCAGTTTCAAAAGCCTTACAGCAACATATATAGCAGAAAAATCTTTCCTCCCAGTGAACTTCATTCCATGTGGTGGTGCATAACGGAAATCCCTGAAATCAGAAGTTGCCCACTCACAAATAAAGAAAACGGAACAAATAGATGACAAAGTAACACCCCGGGTATACTTAAGCGATGAACGCAAACAGGAGCTGACTTCTGCAAACCAACAATCATCAATAGAACTCTCATGAACATTCTCAAGAAGAAACTTATATGCCTCTCTCAAATCCCCATGCACAAGGGCCTTATCCAAGGCATGTAAAGCTTTGACAACACTTTGCCCAGGATGGCCAGGTCTTGCAGCCGCTGCAAGATGCTGCGCTCGCTTCTGAATTGAAGATACAACACGACCGATGGAATAAGAATCAGATCGAACCTCCGGGCCTTTATCTCTAAGAAAATAAGCAACTTCAAAAGGGCCATTTTTAACCTTTCTAGTATCCTCAGTTACCTTCGAGTAGAGACTCCCATCAGTCACCACATTGGTCATCACACATGGTGGCATAGGAAAACAATCCAAAGCAACAAAAGTATCAGGCACAACCAGCATAAGATATCGAAGCATCTCAATAAGAGCAGCCATAGTATAAGCCCTACGAGAGTTGTCAACAAGGTCAGATCCGCCAGGAGAAGGTTCTTGGATGAAACGAATAGCTATTCCCACCAGAGTGCGCACATAGGACTGAGATAATACAACAGTGTCTATGAAACCATAAATTACAGGTAATAACAACTGCAAAACCCCAAGCAATTCTTTTTCCTGAAAAACACAAGATAGGAGACATCACAATCTCAGTAAAAAGGAAGGCAGAAAATAACTGGCCAACCATTTAACATTTTTATTGAGATTGAAACACGTTTTCAAGCAGACAATACCTGTAGTTGGTTGAGCACCCAATCAATAACGAGTGATGGGATAAGCAACCCTTCTCTGTGATGCCAGTGTAAAATACGCACAACATACCACCATTTAAACTGCAGCGAAGGCTCCTCAGAATCGATGGTCCCTAGGATTGGATCATTCTTGAGCTGTATTGATCCTGCATAAACCATTTGTTGCGACGGATCCCTGATATGTAAAGCAGAATGGACACTGTTTCTTGAAATAAATTCATCCAACAAATATTGCAAGTAATCAACAACGTCTTTTGTCCATTGTTCAGAGCGAGAAATATGTGTTTTGTCTGGCACACCAGATGATATACTGGAAGAGCCAGGGCGAACCTGCAAGAATAAAGTACAATCTGATCCTTCCAATGATAAAAATAATCATATTAGTTTGAATCTAGTATCGGCTATCAACCAATATTGTTACCTGATTGAGATACGTTACTTTGACAAACCATGTTGCTCTTAGTAATGGCACGTAATTTCTGATAAGGACTTCAAAAAGCGACTTTCTCCTATAACCGTGGGGAACATGATCAGCCAAAGACTTTAGCCTTTTATGCTGTTGGGATAAACCCTAGGAATAAGTGCAAATTTTCATAGTCAATTCCGGTTAAATTTAACGAAAAACTGTTTGTGCAAATATTGCATCAAATATTATATCATAAAATCTATCAAGTGACTTCAAACAAAACAACTGAAAGAGGAGTAACGACTGAGCTTTCACATCAACAATATACACACTTTCTTCAAGTAAAACCTTAAAAAGGGAGAAGTGTCTATGGCTGCACAAGCCATTGTAGATGAAGTGAATATCTTAAGTGTAATAACAGCAATGGAATGCCTAAACTAAGAGCCGATCCAAGTCAACGACTTCGGTAATATTTTCTAGTAACTTTGGGTTGGTGCATTCACCTAGGAGTCCAGCCAAATGAGCAAGTACACGTATGTGATACAACATTAACCTGACTGGTAATGTATGAACCTGTACTCAATCTTTCACATACTTTATTCTTTCTTGGCCAAGGATGTACGGTAAGTATTGTTGCATCCACATTGCCTACACGCTAAGGACGGGAAGAAAGTAATGCAAGTCATCACATCAAAAATATTGCATCCAATACACAAAGAAAATGATGAATAATAACCAAAGAGAAACTTAACCGCGTAAGAAAGAATGCCGATTGCATGGGATTAGATGATATATAGGTTGGGATGATCTTCCCTAGCAAGAGAAGGCCTAAAAATCTTTCAGAATTCCAGACCCAGAAACTTAGCTAGAAACTCTAATCAAGAAGTAGAAGAAAAGAAAAATAAGATGGGTCAAAGAACCAAATTCATGCGTATACGTACTCTACCCAACTAAGAACTAGCTTAAATCAGAATAAGACCAACCATGACTCTAGTCCTTACTTCTCTATACTCCGAAGAAAAAAGGGGCTGGACCACAATTCCCCAAGAGATAATATCTCATGAATCAGAACAAAATGTTCATCCAGTTCTTTCTATTACATAGAAATTTCCATCCAGTTCATAATAAGAATCCATTCAGTTTAAGCTTTAAATTGGCCACGTATACTCCAATGACGCACTTTAGAGAACCTCAACTCTTAGAGAACTCCTAGTTTGTCTTAAAAGGACAAATTGCTTGGTATTGGAATGAAATGGACTCAAACGGAACTAAATGGTCACATCTATACATATAGCAGACTTCACCTACAACTCCTAGTGTTTTTAGTTTTTTTTTAAACTAGTCTGGGACTGAGGAGTAGCTGATAATTATTCTAAGCGAAAATGCTATAATCCAGTGGGAAGAATGCAGTAGTCTCCAATGAAATCAACACACACAGGAGAACAAATGCGACATGTATGATAAATTAGCTACTTGTCCCCATCCCCTTCTGTGTACAATGTCTGAACCATACACATGTTTGGCTTGATACTAAAGATGCTTCAGTAAAGCAGTTTTACAATCATAACAGAGCATGGATAGTATAGGAAAAGGCCGCCTTTAGCTAAAATCCATCTGTTATTTTAGTGAAACTCATCCATGTTCTACCCCTAGAACAACTTGGACAGTGAAGATTCATTCAACCAACCTGAAATTGCTTGGGATCGAGGCATAGTTGTTTTTATCGATGTTCAACAAATCATCCCGCATAGATTAGCTAAATAATCCAAGTCCTTTTTCATAAAGTCCAAATGAACTTTGTAATCCAGACCAAGTGGAGCTCTTTGCCAACTATCAACCACTATACATGATAATTAGCCAGCACCTACGTGAAGAGCTTGAACTCACCTCCTATTGATCATATATGACAGGAACACCATAAGCACACAAATGGAGAGGACATGGTAACTTCTTTGATAGTCGTAATAAAGCACCCCATTGCATACATATTTCTGTATCATGCTGAGCAACTACTTACTGTTTATTTTCTTTTTCGGATTCAATGCTGAACAACTACATGTTTAACAATAAATAAGGACATTCAGAAGTCATATTTCCTCAGAAAGCCATTTCACGGGTTCCTGATGAGATGGAAGGCTAACCTCAATCCACTTCTTCCTGAACTCTTCCCCGCATGATCTTTGATCAGGAAAGACACCAGGTTTCGTCAACTGTAAGCCCTCAAGAGGAACTCCATAAACCTGACCTGCCTGTAACGTGAATAAATCCATGCGATTACCAGGTTAGTGTCATGCTTTTTGCAAAATACATGTTACGTTACATGGACAGGACAAATATTAATTCATAAAGTCCTGAAGTAATCAAAAGAATTCAAGGAAAAGACCCGATCCATGGTAAAAGATTGCCATATAATCCATTGATGGCTGGTGGCATAAGCTCCAAAGCAAAATAAATACCATCAAGACAAAACATATTACCTTTCGCTTCTGAGCCCGAGACTCATTGATAGCCCTGTGACATTTTCTAATTGCCTGCAGAGAGACAGGGAAACAGCTAGTCAGTAATTTAAAAATGGCAGACCTACCAACTTCAACAAACAAGGAATGAAAAACCAGAATGATGGAAAATAAGGCATATATACACGAGAGGAGTCACTAAATTGAACACAAAAGGCAATGAGCAGTCCAAATATATATTCTCAAAAATTTACCTCCTTGCACTTAAAGATAACAGGCTTCGTAAAAGTCTGAACCTGAGATAATGATATCTCTCTGGCTTCCTGGAAACACGACCATCAAAAAACAAATTATATATTAGTCTACGAAACCAACCGATCCGGAAGAGTCAACGAAGCACAAGAGCTATAAGGCCACAAAATAAGAGAAAGAGGAGAGAATGAAGAAACAGAAAAATGCAGGAGAAGAAAAGAACAAAGAGAAAATTCAATAAAGAAGAAAACAGAAGAGGATACTGGTGAGGAAAAAAATATGGGTTTTCTAGTTGATAGAAAAATAGAGGAATGATACTGGGTTTTATAATCACCTACTCTGCACAATAGATGCTTATAGTTCTCCAATTCCATAAGAAAAAACAGATCACGTTTCTAGTATATATTAAAGAGAATTTTTTTTTGATAAAGCTATATTAAAGAGCATTCTTAACCGTGACAAATGGCGAATGCTGCCTATACAGGCTTGGGAAGGGGCTGGGAACATAAAGCCCACACCAAAAACTCTCCTCCACGGAACAGTTAGGTCTGCTATAGTATTACCCAAAAGTGGAACTAGATCACACATTACTCAGTCAACATTAAGTCTTAGCGCTCGGTTGCGAATAGGCAAGGAGCTATTTTTCAGAATGATTATCTAGTTAAACAGTGGATCAGTTGAATAGTAACTATCCCACAAACTTAGGGTGAATAATACCACTGGGACATATTTCTTAGTCCCTGTTATGCATAAAGCTATGCCCTCATTGTGGTCCCGCTATTACAAATTCACTACACAGTACAACTCTTCATGTATTCTTTTACTAATGGACCAAGAAAAAACTAAATGTTAACTTTTAAAATTCTTGAAAGACACATAATGTAGATATGTATTTATTTTGGGGGGCAGAAGAAGAAAGAGAGGATAACTTGTAAAAATTGTCATGGTGAAGCAATTTAATGTTGTTTTAATTAACAGAGCAGTTAGCTTAAACAAAGATGAGCTTACAGAAACAAGTAGAACAAGTTATATTCATGCAAGTACAAAAGAAAATTGAGCAGCACAGAAGGAATACCTCAAGACCTTCAACGGTCTCCCGGTAACCGGATTGGACATATTCTTTGGTCAATGTCTCCTCGGGGCAATTAGGAGTCTGAGGAAGAAAATCAGGTGGTCCAAGTCTGAAAAGAACTACAAAATTAGCAAAATGGTACCATCTAAACCTAGCAGTACTCAGTTTTCACGATTTATATTCGCCAAGTTACCTGGAATTAAGATGTTCCTTGTCACACTTCAATTTGTAAGGGGTCAGTTGTAATGGTCGTCTGCAAGAACAGAGATCATGTCAGCTTAGTTCTGTTTTTGATAAAGTAATAATTTTATTAAAAGTAGGGGCATGAAATACAAGTATACCAAAAATCAGAGAATCTACAAAAAAGATATGCACCTAATTATCTATACATAAAGGAACCTCACAGCCACAGGTGCACCAAAAAGAAGAAGGGATAAAATGATATTCCTCAATTCTACAAAGTTCCATCTCAACATCTTCAGCTTAGTTTACCACTTGAGGGAAAATTAAGCAAGAAAAAGGGAAGAGTTCACATAGTATGCTCTCCTGGAATCCAACACAATTCTTTTGTGCTTAAAACATAAAGTATTGCAAATAAGCCACTCAAAGAACCATTAGATAAAGATTAACTACGGATGCACGGAACCCATAAAACCTAAAATTTGAAGGAAAAATGTAGGTCTTACATAGATACGGTCTATATTTCTTTTTTTTCCTTTCGCAAAAAAAGATCTATTTTTTCATATTTGAAATGTGTTGTGCAGTTGTGCTTGTGCCAGTACATGGGGAAAGATGAACAACAATATTTTTTTCACATGTGATGATTATGATGAAGACAACCAAGAATTGCATAGAAATGTGAACACGCCTACTTCTGATGAAACAGGCAAAATAATAAGGTGAGTTGAGTATATTTAATGTCTTCTTTTAACTTCTATTTCAAATAAATTGTCCAGCGGAATGAAAATCATCATAGGAACAGATAGATGTCGTCCTGGCAACCAAGCCATGATATCCAATTTTATGCTGGCCCTCAGGAAGTCTGCTTTGTTAGTAAGGTAGTCAAAGCATGAAAGTGTGATGACATGTCAGTATATGCACCTGGCAACCTTCAACCTTGAATACAAAAAATGTTCAAGAGATAAATTGTCGCACTAGATATGTGTCTTACTATAAGGACTCCGGGGATCATTTGGGGTCTCAGAAGTCAGAAATCAGTGCAATCAAACACGGCATCCCAGAAATCAATGCAATCAAACACGGCATCCCAGAAATCAATGCAATCAAACACGGCATCTCAACTTATGATCCATTCTGGTCACTTTGTAAAATAAGTGATAGAACTACTGAAGGAGAAAGCGTCAGACATCTCGGCTTCTATTAATTATCTAATTTTGAATTCCCTATTAAATGCTCCCTTTTACCATTTATTTCACCTACAGTTCCTCCCAACTTGATGAATACATAGACAAAAACGAAGTGACCAAATTCAGGATCATTCCTTGACTTCACCTGCAGTTTATCCTGCCTTAATGAATTCATAAAGAAATATAAGGTGAAACTCACGATGATCAGCATGTCCAAGGCTGACACGGCCAGATTTTTTTACATGTAAGGCTGACACTGCCAGACTATTAACTAAATCTACTAAATCTCCTTTCTAGTATTGTATGCCCAGAGAAAAAGGGAAAGACGTGTGTTAACTTTCTCCGAAAGTACTAGTGAAATAAGCTTCTGGCATGCTATTAAAAGCATGTCCATACTGTTACTCCTGAAGAATTCCCACGTTACAGGAGATATTACCTGGAGAAATTAGGCGGAAGGGAGGCTGATTCCACCCGAGATGAATCCCTGGCTGACGGCCCCCCAATAGTGCTGTTATTAACTGCACTAGTGCAGCTACCACCATGATACATTTGCATCTCTGCAAACTATCACCTGCATGCTGGCTCCAGCATCGGACAACAGTAGGATGTATTCTAGTGTCACTGCAAGAGCTGTTACAACAGTAATTACAAAAATATGTCATAAATAAATAAATAATAATAATAATAACAACAACAACTAGAGCTAGATTTCAAATAAGGCAATATTCACTGTTAAAGAAATGCACAATTGGGTAAAAACATACACACAAATTAACACTTTGAACAGAAGATCAAAGTGTTACATTATACATAGAAAGTATTACATTATTAGCAGTCTCCTATCAAGTATCAACACTTTGAACAGCCTGCTCCCAGTCTTTCTATACAATTGAATCCAACCTTCAAAAAAAAATTGTCTTCAAAGGGCACTGTTTGTCCAATGCTGCAGATCGTGTATAAAAATAACAAAGAAAAAGCAAAAGAGTATTCAACTCCTATTCCAACGTAAATTTGGAATTTAACAGTTCTCAGCAATAGTTACCTATGTTAGCAGAAGATAATGGACATTTACTTCTATTTTTACCTTACAAAGGTACTTGGGCAGAAGTCGTTGATTTCTAATTCGTAGATTTATTATAACTATGCACATACATAAATTTTGCTATTGTTAAGAGAACTGCAAATTTCTGTATGTGCTTTCGCAAGCTTAAGTTTTGCCATGTTTACTAACTTTGACTTGGAAATCTAATAGACGCGATGGTCCACCGGGCGATTTCAAAACCATTTAGGCCTTAAAAGTGAACATCAGTTTCCTTTTATATGTCTAGTTGTCTACAAGAGGTCCTTGTTCTACAAGGAATCACCGCATGATTACTGACTTCCATGACGATATTCAAACTCATCCTAAGTCCAGATTATTCAACCAACAGACACCTAGATAACAAGCAATTACAAACAATGCCAGTTAATTAACTATAAAATGTCACTTCAAAGCTAGACCTTGAAAGCAAAAAGAAGTCATTGGATTGAAATAGGTCCAAAAACTTCTGCTTAGACGATGTCCAAGTACATCCACCTAATTGACCTTCTCCACAATTTCACCAACAAAAAAGTAAGCTGTATACACAGTAGACATACAAGCTACGTACAGAAGTAACATAACCACAATCTTGTTTCTATTTTTTATTTGTAATGCTAACGACAAGTTATTTGTAACTCTGTAGACTTGAAGGATTAATAAGTAAAAATGCACCACTCTAACCTGCCGGACCCAAGGGAATATGAAACGAAATGGACCACAGTAGATTTATAAGGGCTACTATAGCATCATGAAGAAGTTTGGAGTGCTACATTATATACAGATTCATATGAAGGTAGCAAGGGAACAATGAAGCTGATTGCTCTAGCTTAACTAATTAGCAATGTGGAACTCAGATAAAGATGATATTGTTGTTCTTAACTAAAGATGGAAACCATTTACAAGCCATCACATATTGCAGTACAGTCAGCAACAGGCTTCAATCGAGGCTTCAAATGGAAACTAGGTTTCGAAAATCCACTAGAATTAAAAAAAAACGCACAACATTGTTAAGTGTAGTACCTTAGGTGTACATGAAAAGTTCACAGACACCATAAATTGGAGCAAGCGTAAACAAGTAAATTTGACTTCTTAACCATGCACCCAAAATTTAGCATAGACAATACCGAAACAACTTAAAAGAATGTTAGTCGATGATCTCCTAAAATAGAAAGTCTGCAGTATAATAATTTAAAAAAGCAAAGAGTCCAAGGAACTAATTTACTTAGAAATCCTACAACTAATGCAAGCTGAACGAATCTTACGAGAGTTTTTCGACCATTTCTGAACCATCCAAAGATAGTAACAAATCCAACTACACCACATTGCATGTCTTGCAGTAAAGAGTGTTGTCAAAGGCTCATTTAAGGCGCTTAAGCCCTAAAGCTCAGGAACGGCGCTTCAATGTAGGCAAGGAGCTAAGGCGTGCGCCTCATTGCCTGTGAGTTTTATCTTGAATAGAGTTGTACTAAACAGCAAATACAATCGGAAAATAAGTGTACTAGTTGTTAAAGAAAACATTATCAATTAATTTGTTAATTTTGGTTTGAATCATATATATATATATATATATATATTTCTCGTTTTCCTTCATTGCACCTTTTTTTTACTCAAGCTCACATTTAAATTGTGCTTTGCTCTTAAATCCCCAATAGATGTGGAGCGCTTTTAACAGCTTTTCGCCTTTGACAACACTGGCAGTCAAAAGGTACAGAGTGACCCAATTAGCCACCATTGACTGTCTGGAAAATAAGCGAAGGAACTAGATCCACCAGCAGTCGACTTAAGGGTTTTGAGTAAAGCAAAAAAAACTACAGATTCTAATAAATCACTAATGATATCCTCTTCCCACACTGGTCAAACATTTCACTCAATGCCAAACGATGGTGAATAAATAGCAGAACGACCAAAATAATTACCCATTATTACAGTAATCTCAATTAATCGATCAACTAGGCCTCAATCCCATGTCATTCCATATCTTTTAAAGGCAAATTAATAAGAGGTTCTCTAAATATCAAACGTACAGTCGACTTCAAGGGTTTCGAGTAAACCAAAAACCCTACAGATTCTAAATCACTAATGAGATCCTCTTCCCAAACTAGTCAAACACATCTCTCAATGCCAACGATGGCGAATAAATAACAGAATGTCTATTACGGTAATCTCAATTAATCAATCAACTAGGCCTCAATCCCAAACTAGTTGTGATTGACTATATGGATCCTTTATATCTATGCCACTCTATTTGGGTCCATTTCATTCCAACTCTAAATAATACTCCATATCTTTTAAAGAAAAATTAATAAGAGGTTCTCTAAGTAGCACACGTACGGTCGACTTTAAGGACTTTGAGTAAACCAAACACCCTACAGATTCTAAATCACTAATGAGATCCTCTTCCCAAACTAGTCAAAACATTTCACTCAATGCCAAACGATGGCGAATAAATAACAGAACGTCCAAAATAATTACCCACTATTACAGTAATCTCAATTAATCAATCAACTAGGCCTCAATCCCAAACTGGTCGTGATTGACTATATGGATCTTTAAACCTATTCCGCTCTATTTGGGCCCATTCAATAGCAACTCTAACTAATACACCATATCTTTTGAAGGCAAATCAATAAGAGGTTCTCTAAGCAGCACACGTACGGTCGACTTCAAGGGTTTTGAGTAAACCAAACACCCTACAGATTCTAAATCACTAATGAGATCCTCTTCCCAAACTAGTCAAAACATTTCTCTCAATGCCAAACGATGGCGAATAAATAACAGAACCTGTTACGGTAATCTCAATTAATCAATCAACTAGGCCTTAATCCCAAACTAGTCGTGATTGACTATATGAATCCTTTATATCTATGCCACTCTATTTAGGCCCATTTCATTCCAACTCTAAATAATACTCCATATATTTTAAAGGCAAATTAATAAGAGGTTCTCTGAATAGCACACGTACACTTACATACAAGTCATACAAACGACAACCAGTATTGGTCCAAAAAAATCTACCACCAGTATTACAGATTCTAAATCACTAATGAGATCCTCTTCCCAAACTGGTCAAACATTTCTCTCATTGCCAATTGCCAAAAGATGGCAAATAAATAACAGAAAGTCTATTACAGTAGTCTCAATTAATCAATCAACTAGGAGTTAATCCCAAACTAGTCGCGATTGACTATAAGAATCCTTTATATCTATGCCACTCTATTTGGGCGCATTTTGATCGGTGTATTTTTTATACACCTTTTGAGTCTGTTTTAGTTAGTCTTTTGTCCCATTTTGCACATATAAATGTCGTATTAGGATAGTTTTTCTTTCTTTTGAGTCAAAGTGGTTAAAGTGGCCAAATGGCGGAAAAGGAGCAAAAAGAGGGCGAAAGAGGAGATGCCAGAGTCAAAATGCAGAAAGTGGCGAACAAGGCTAAACCTGAACGCGGCCACCGCCTCCCGCAATCGAAGCGGGCGCGCCTATCATTCGAAGAAGGTGCGAAGATCCGAGCCGCGCGCTAAACTGGCCGCGCGCCCACTATTCCGAGAGGCAGAAGACTCAGCGCCGCGCCCTCGCATGCCAGATGCAGGTCGGCGCCTAAACATCCGAGAAGCCACAGGAGTTGCAGGCCGCGCGCCTCGCAGCCAGATATCGGCCGCGCGCCAAAACACCCGGCATCAGAACTTCCGGCGCCGCGCGCCATCTCGCAGGGCGGCGCCGACGCTGAAAAAATTAGGTCTTTGACGGATTTTTGGGCCAACTGCAGGGAAAAGAAGGGAGACGCTTTAAACCTATAAAGGAGAACCCTAGGCGCTTTCAAGGGTTCCTTTCTTGCCAAACACAAGGTTTTCTTGCCTAGGAGATTGGAGACCTAAACATTAGTAATTTCTTTCCTTTTTCTTTTCTTTAATTCGGTTTTGCATGATGAACTTTGAATTAGTTCTTGTCATATTCATGGCTAGGAACTAATTCTCTTATAGGCTTTCTATGTTGAATTCTTGAACCTTATGTTATAAAGTAATGCGTGCTTATGGTTATTATTCTTATTGAGAGATCTATCCAATAATTGAGTTGAATTCTTGGTAGCTAATTGACAACTAGTTATCACTATATGATTTCTAATCGATTACGAAAAGGAGGATTGTGAATATGCTGTAAGTTGGGTAGACGGTCTTGAATTGGGGATGAAAATACCTCAATTAGATTTGTAGCGTTGATGAGAGGCTTAACAACCCTAATTTTGCGCATTGTGCGTGACGGTCAACTAGGTTTTTGTGCTTAATCCTCCTATAGAGTTACCCTTATCGTGAAAGTTAGGTAAGGAACAATCTGGGTTGAGTGTTTATATAACCTAACGGAGTATAAAACGATTTCAGAACCCGCTTTCTCCAAAAGAAGAACACCATAAGTAATGCATTAACAAGTAACATAAGCGGATAGTAAGGATACATAGAAGCCCTATTCTCATCACATCTGAATTAAATCTTTATATTTAATTAGCTTTCATAACTCTTAGTTACAAACCACACAATCAATCATTAATTCACCAAATAGATACAAAAAAATAGATAACTGGTACTTGGACCCTAATCCTAGAGGACGATATTCGGTCTTATCTAAGACTATACTACTTGATACGATAACGTGCACTTGCGTTTAAAAGTGTGTGCATATTACGCGCATCACATTTCATTCCAACTCTAAATACTACTCCATATCTTTTAAAGGCAAATTAATAAGAGTTTCTCTAAATAGCACACGTACAGTCGACTTCAAGGGTTTTGCGTAAAGCAAAAAAAACTACAGATTCTAAATCACTAACCTCTTCCCAAACTGATCAAACATTTCTCTCATTGCCAAACGATGGAGAATAAATAACAGAACGTCTATTACAGTAATCTCAATTAATCGATCAACTAGGCCTTAATCCCAAACTAGTCGCGATTGACTATACAACAACAACAACATACCCAGTGAAATCCCACAACGTGGGGTCGGGGAGGGTAGAGTGTATGCAGACCTTACCTCTTGCGGTTGTTTCCGAGAAACCCTCGGCTCAAGAGCACAAGTACAAGCAAAGCAAAGCAAGAGCAAACCCGGTCAGAAAAGAAAAAAAACAGTATGAAAATGCTGGTATCAAAAGTGAATAAGCCATGATATCGAAAAAGTAAGCAGTAACTAGCGCAGGTAAATAAGCTAAACAAAGTACACTAAATGACACATAGCATCAGAAATCAAACTACAGGGGACTATAAAGCAATGTTGCGGCTATTAGTACGATAGGCTAAGCGGACGTACAATACTAACACTACAACTACCACGCGATTGACTATATGAATCCTTTATATCTATGCCACTCTATTTAGGCCCATTCATTCCAACTCTAAATAATACTACATATCTTTTAAAGGCAATTTTAATAAGAGGTTCTCTAAATAGCACACGGACCGTCGACTTCAAGGGTTTTGAGAAAGCAAAAACCCTACGGATTCTAAACCACTAATGAGATCCTATTCCCAAACTGGTCAAACATTTATATCTCAATGCCAAACGACTGGAAATTACTAACAGAACGTCTAAAATAATCACCCACTATTACAGTAATCTCAATGAATCAATCAACTAGGCCTCAATCCCAAACTAGCCGCTATTGACTATATGAATCTTTAAACCTATTCCACTCTATTTGGGATCATTTCATTCCAGCTAATACTCCATATCTTTTAAAGGCAAATTAATAATAGATTATCTAAATAGCACACATACACGCACATGTACACGTACACTTACATACAACTCGTACAAACGGCAAAGAAAATCAATACTCTTAAACCCAATAGAGCAAAAAAAGTAACTAACTATATCAGGTTAAAATCAATACTCAACCCTCCAAGTATAGCTTCACTAGCATTAGCTAAACAGATAGGTATCTACTAAAATGCACAAATTTCCATAATTTCGAAAAAAAATCAAACTCAATTAACCATACCCAGAATGTAACAAACAAAACCCAACATAACAAAGCTCCAAAAAAATCAAAATTTAAGCAGTTACTTAATTACCCAAATTAGATCACCTGTAAATAAATCAAGAAACACCGCAGAACCGTGGAATCTACCACATCTAATAATCACTTCTTAATTCTTAAAATTACTAAGGTTTCAAAAAAGAGGGGGTTTCGAAAGCTAGGGTTTTGGTCCCCAACTCAACAAATTCGAAGCAAAAAGATTCAGATTTAGGGATTGGAATTAGGACAATTTTAATCGAAAGAATCGGGTATATAGAGATGTAGTACGTAGTATTTTTTTTGTTGTATGTATAGGTTTGATGTGTATAGATATACAGATATAGAGAGAGAAAGGAGCAGATTGTCGAGTTAAAATGTTGTGTAGTGAGAGGAAGAGAGAGAAGGGTCTCGGATTTTAGGAAGCGTGGGGGGGTGAGGTGAGGGGGGTTTTGACTCTTTAAAGTTGATGACGATGGACGATGGTGTTCACTCGTGTTTTTTGGTGTCTATTATTGGTAATTTTAAGAATTACTATAACTTTTGTACGAATTTCAAAATTATTGTTACTATGACAAGTTATTTTAAATACTATTGAACTTCTTGAAATGAGATTAATATAATTTAGTTTTGATATTCTAAAAACGTGAAGAAAAAAAAATCTTACAGTTTTTAATGTATAATATTCGCGCGTGTTTTGCTAATAATATTGGCGCGAATGTAACTGAAAGACTAACGTACGATATAATTTAGTTTTGATATTCTAACAATGTAAAGGAATGATCATTATCTAAGAATTTTTAATATATAACGTCCGCGTGTGTTTTACTAACAAAAATGTGTGAATATAACTAAATTGCATGAAACTAATTTTCTTTAGATAAAATACGATATAATCTAGTTTTGATATTCTAACAACAGAGAAATGATATTATGATCTGAGAGTTTTAACGTATAACGTTCGCGTGTGTTTTACTAACATAAAAGGCACGACTATAACTGAAAATGTGTGTAACTTTTAACAAGATATTTTAGATATTGAAATTCTTAATATGAGATAGGAGCTCTTTTTTTTGCATGGAGTGTGATATAATCTAATTTTGAAACTCTTACAATGTAAAATAAGGATTATAATCTGAGAGTTTTAAATGTATAATATTTGAGCATGTTTTACTAACATAATTGGCGCGAATATAACTGTAAATGCATGAAAGACGAAAAATTAACTTGTGTACAAATATTAAAATTATTACTATAACAAGTTTTTTTAAATATTGATTATTGGAATTCTTGAAATGTGATGGGATTCTTCTTCGGATAAATACAATATAATTTAGTTTTGATATTCAAACAACATTAAAAGGGACCATAATCTTAGAGTTTTTAATGTATAATATTCGCGCGTATTTTACTAATAAAAGGCGCGAATATAACTGGAAATGCATAAGAGACGATAAAATTAAGTTGTGCAAAAATATTACTATAACATATTTTTAAAATTTTTGGAACCCTTGGGATGGGATGTTTCTTTGGATAAATGTGATATAATCTAGTTTTGATTCCAACAACGTAAGAAATATCATAATTTAAGAGTTTTAGATGTATAGCGTTAGCGCGTGTTTTACTAACAGGATAGGCACAAATACAAATGGAATTACATGGGGAAAAAACTAACTAACTTGTGTATAAATATAAAAAAATATTACTATAACAAGTTTTAAAAATATTGAGATGAAATGAAATCTTTCTTTGCATAAAGTACGATATAATCTAGTTTTCATAATCTAACAACGATAAAAATGTATTGGGAGTTTTTAATGTATAACGTTTGCCCAATGTAATACTAACAAAAAGACGTGAATATAACCGAAAATACATGAGAAACGATAAAATATAGCATGAGATAGCTAAGCTAGTTAAAAACTTTAAAAGGTGAAAATAGTTAAATATCAACACACAAAGGAATGAAAGTTTTAAGTATCTTGATCTATTATCCAATAAAAATGAGAGATTGGTGATGATGTCACACATCGTATTGATGTATGGTGGAAGAAATTGAAGCACGCCAAATTCTTGTGTGATAAGAAGGTGCCAGAAAAACTTAAAGGCAAGTTCTATAGAATGATGGTTAGACCAACTATGTTTGTATCAGGCGAAATGTTACTCGAACTCTCACGCTCAGAAGATGAAAGTTGAAAAAATGAGGATGTTGCTATGGATGTGTAGGCATGAGTGATAGGATTATAAATGACGATATCCGGGACAATGTGTGAGTCGCCTTGGTGGAGGACAAGATGCGAAAAGTGATACTGAATTGGTTCGGAACAGATATTTTTGGGTCTTTGAATGTATATTTTCGGGTTTCAAAACGGATCAGACCGATAAATTTGATCCGGTCTTTGGTCCGACTTTTCTGGAAATTCGATCCTCGGTCCTATCCGGATCGGTCCGGTCCGGTTTTAGGGTTTTGTGCAGCCCTACATGCAAGGATGCCCCAGTGCGAAAGTATGAAAGATTAGCTATGTACGGTTTCATGAGAGGTAAAGGTAGGCCGAAGAAATATCGGGAAAAGGTAGGCCGAAGAAATATGGGATATGACACAGTTCGACCTTACCGAGGACATGACCTAGATAGAAAGTTATTGAGGACACAAATTATGGTAGAAGGCTAGTAAGTAATTGAACATTGTCATGTGTTTCCTCACATACTAGTAGTCAATGTATTACTTTTATATTTTCTTGGCTTATGTTATTATATGTTGTTTTTGTATTTAGATTATCACATTATTTTGAGATAGTTACCGCTCCTTTATCTAGTTCATTATATTATGCTTTTTATAGTTTTTGTCATGACTTGTTCGCTTCCGTTTTTTCTTTTCTGTATTGATTTGAATTATTTGTCTTTATACTGATGGTCTACCGAAAACAATATATCTATCTCCTAAAATATGGATAATGTCTGAGTACATTTTACCCTCCTCAAACCCCACTTTATTGAATTTTACTAAATATGTTATTATTAATATTTCTCAATTTGTTAAGATAAAACAATCCAAGCTATATCATCAAAAGAAGCAATACAACCTTAATACCACACAAATAGCGGCTGACTTCATATTTGACTTTTTATTTTATTTTTCGTTTTACAAATGTATATACAATTCATTCATAGTTTTCATCATTTGCTTTGGATAATCCATCTACCTTTTTGTATCAATTTATGATTTCAATAATTTGATTCTTATATTGTCGTTTCATGGTTTTTACTAAATAAATTAAAATTATTTCCTTCAAGTTTATTAATCAAGATTTTCAATTTTTCAATTTTGATGCTAAGTCTTCAATTAGTGGCCTTATAATTTTCTTTACACGAAGAATGATAGTTATAACTTACAATATAATAGTTAGTTTAGTGATTTCCATCTCTTTTTTTTCGCCTTTTTTGTCGCACCTTTTAATTTATTTAATGTTATTCTTTCACAAATTTAGTTTATATGATTCACAATTTCTTTCCCTTCGTCGTGGATAATAAGCGTAATTTGTTACAATAAGTATTGTTATAACACTGGTTTATTCTATTAAGTCGCATGATTTTTTTCTAGAGAAAAAATATATAATTAATTCCCTCTTAACTTGTCCCAAAAATTTATTTTAACAATTTAATTTTACTAGCATTTATATACCTCTTAAATAACTTTCAAGTGAAATTAATACCCCTTAATGAGTGGATGCGACAAGAAATGGATCGCCAAGTGGCCGACCCGTCCCGCCCCACCCGACACGACCGCTTATAAAAAAACGGATCGGTCAATCGGGCGGGATAGGGTCTGGTCCCGCCCGCCCCGACCCCGCCCCAGTCCCGCCCCAGTCCAGCCCTTTGCAGAAAATAGTCGTTGTCCAACGGCCATTTTACATTTTGGTCGTTGGACAACGGTCATTTTTGGCCTCCCCCAACCCCCCCTACCTTCTTTATATTTATTTTTAACCCCTAAGTTATTATATTTACACTTTAACTCAATTTTTCAACTATAAATACTTAATACTTCATTCCTCTTCTTATTATTTTCACAAATCTTTCTACTCTCTAATCTCTCAATCAATTATCAATCAATCTCTATACAACATTGTCTACTACATATTCAATCTATTTATTAATTTTGAGAATTGGGAGTGAAGTTGACAACTAGTTTGAGGATTATCTATCGAGCAAAGTTTCAATTTTCAACCTCTCGATTACACGTCGACTCTACGTCAGCGTTTGGTACATTCGTTCTCTCATTAAATTATTATTTTGTTTTTATTTCATTTAGCACATTTAATTTCATTATCTTTAAGCCTTTAACTATTTATTATCATAATTAAAATGAAAAGAGCAAAAAGTCTTTTCGGCAAGGGTACTTCTTCTAGTAGGGCGGGTAACAAGGACAAGGGTACTTCTTCTAGTATTCCTGTTCCAGCTATTCATGTTCCAGCTATTCCTAGACAAGATGATTTTATAGATCCTGAAATGTTTCCTGAAATACCATATGATCTTGACACAAATGATTATCCTCAAATTGAAGAAGATTTTAATTTAGTTGACACTCTAGATGATGATACACCTACTAATGAAGATGATGATACACTCACTAGTGAAATGTCTCCTATCCCCCCTACTATGAGAGTATGAGACGAGGTCCGGCAAAACGACCATTAAAATCAGTTGTATGAAAACATTTTGGCAGGGACGTAGCTAATCAAGTAGCTGTATGTAAAACTTGTAAAAATGTTTATTCTTTTAAAACTGGACAAGGTCATGGTGGGACGGGGGGTTTAGGAAGACACCTATTGCAAAAACACAAAGTCTTGCATGTCCAATACATGATTGAAAAAGATGGTGAGAAAGCGTCCTCTCAGTCGGAACAAGGTTCACATACTGTTTCGGAAAAAGTACATGGTCAAATTAACCCTATGTCGGGGGGAGTTGTAGGCCCTAAATACGATAAACATAAAGATAGGGAATCACTAGCAAAATTAGTTGTTGTAGAGGGTTTATCTTTTTCATTTCCTGAATCTCCTGGTTTTATTCATTATATTAGAGATATGTATAATCCTGCTTATAAAGGTTTTCCTAGATCAACTGTTAAAAGAGATGTATTTAAATTTGCACATGAATATCAACAGTATTTACGTTATGCATTATATCATTTAAATTGCAAAGTCGCTCTAACTTCTGATATAGGTCGTAGTACTAACAACCATGATTATTTAACGGTAACCTGTCATTTGATAGATTATAAATGGTCTATGCAAAAACGTATTTTAGCATATAGATATATAGATAGTAAGCACACTGGTGAGTTTATTTCAGAAAATATTTATTCAGTCTGCGATTATTACGGAATAACCGATAAAGTTATGAGTATTACATTAGATAATGCATCTTCTAACAATTCTGCTATTAGTATTTTAAGAGATGTTTTAACTCCGTCTTTTCCAAAACATTTTCATATCAAATGTGCGTGCCATATTTATAACTTAGTTGTAAAGGATGGTTTTCACTTTTTCAAGATATTATTGAAAAAATACAATTTGTTATACACTTTATTTTTAAAAATAATAGAATTCAACAGAGAAAATAATATAAAAAAACTTGTCACGATTGTGGACTATCTTACAGAAAAATTCCCGAAGAAGTACCAACTAGGTGGAATTCTTTATATGACCAACTAGTTGTTGCTTATGACTATAGAAAACCTATTACTTTATTTTTTAACGCCCATAATCAAAATCCAAATGATATGATTGTGGATAATGATTGGGAGAAAATTAGATAACTTATTGTATTTTTAGAAAATTTTCAACGAACAACAAAAGAATTTTCTACTTTATATTATCCTACTATTTCAACTATGTTGTTTTATATAGCTATAATATTTTTACTTCTTAAAGAATATATGGAAAAACATGCTTATACTGCAGCTATTAAAAAAATGTTTATAAAATTAAAGAAATATTTTATTCATATTCCCCCTATTTATATTATTGGTGTTGTATTAAACTCGACTATTAAAGTAGAGAGTTGTAAAAGTCTTATTGAAAATATTTATAACTGTATGGACGTGCTACCACCTCCAACTCCCAAAAATTTAAATGTTGAGCCACCTATTGAACTAACGCTAGAAGAAGTGTTGAATAACGTAGAAGATGAATGCAAAAAAGTATATCGGCATTACCAACAAGAAAGTGCTAGTAACCAACCGACTTTTGTACCATCTTCTTCTTCTTCAACACAGCCTAAAAAAAGGCATGTTGTTTCTGGGGCTAGTACTATTAGTTCTATTGAAAGCCTCAGAAATAGAATGTGCGGTGGTACCAGTGCTAACCAAATTAGCGAGTTCGATGTTTTTGTTTTGCATGGTAATTTACCTTACAAGCGATTATCGATGAAGAAGGAAAGGAAGACTTGTGAAATATTGGATGCGAGAATGAGAAGACATTTCGACACTTTCAATGATGACCGAGATATTTTGAACATTCGGCGTCATCAATCGCTTCGAAGCGCTTTTCTGCGAGCGATTTCAAATAGGAAACCTGAGACACTCATTAGCGGAGCGACTTGGAGATGGCGGTGCTATTCGAGAGATTGGATACGAGCGGAGGCGAAGGAGGTCGATCGACCAGATTAACGAAGAAGAAGACGACAACTACAACGACATTTTATCTGAAGGCATGAGTAGCGACGTGGAATAATTTGACCAAGATATACCAATTCCAACCGAAGAACCACAAGAAATTATAAAGAAACTAGAAAAAATATTTTCAAATTGGTAATTTATTTCATTGCAATTTTTTAATTTTTCTATGTCTTTTGCAATTTTTTTCAACAACAGTACACTACAATGTTGTAATTTTGAATCGTGTATATTTTAATGAAATAATTAATAATATAAGAGACACAAAAACAGTATTGAGATGTTTTTTTTACACTCTTCTTGTCTTTGTTTAATTATTTAGTTTATACTTTATACTGTTATAGTTTATACTTTATAGTTTATAAATATATTATATATATGAGTATAATACTATAAGTCTATAATATTATAGTATATGTATATGACTATATGACAAGTATATGTTAATGTTACTTTGTTAGTAATTTAGTAATTTTAATTTAGTGAAAAAATTAAAAAAAAAAAACAAACAAACAAAACAAAACCCGCTGCAGTCGTCCCCGTCCCGGCCGTCCCGCTCCGTCCGTCCGTCCCTGCCAAACGGGCCAGGTGACGCATGGTCCCGTCCCGCCCCGCCTTGGCTTCGACCATCCACTTGAGCCGGTGGGCCGACCAGTGACGATCTAAGAAATAGTGATCAATTTCTGAAAATCGGGTGGGAGGAAAAATAACACTAAAAATCAAGAATTTTCCGCCTCCCTCTTTCTTCTTCATAAATTCCCCAAATCAAGAATCTCCACAGACTCGAACGGATCGAGCTGGGTATGCTTCGGGTTGTTAATTCAAGGTGTTTTGGGTGAGTTTTGCATCGGAGCAAGGGTGGTCCGATGGGTGGTTGAACTGAATGTTTACCGGTGTTTTCAATGATGGACTGTGGGGTTCTTCAATAGTGGAGCTGTCGGCGGTGGTTCTCCGGTGGAAGGAGAACGGCGATGGCGGTGATTCGCTGGTGGAAGGAGACGAAGGAGACAAAGGGGAGGACGACGGTGGTTCTTTGATGGTCCGACAGAGATCTCGTGCTCTGTTTTTGTGTTTCTATCATATCTGGCCAAAAATGATCCAACACCGGCGAGATTTTGTTCTTAGATGTCGATGAAGCGACACCTTCCCCTCTGTTTAACATTGTAACCCCGGAGAAAGATGTTCATTGTGTTATTTACATATATGACCGAAGTATTCTCCGGCGAACTCCATTGTTATTTGCTCCGTCATCGATTGTTTTGGCTGTTCTTAAGTTGTTGTAGCTCAGTTTTGTTGTCTGACATGTTTACTTGTGATTTCAGACTATTTTTGCAATGGTACAATTTTTCAATAACATCTCGTATTTCTAACGAAGGATTGTGAGTGTCTTGCTCCGTCATTCTTCCATGGAAGAAGAAGAGGGTGTGTTAGGGATGAGTAGAAATTTGCAAAATTGGTCGGATCGAAAAATCGGACGACCAGGGCCAAGAAGTTCGGTCGGTCTTGATCCTGTATTTTCATAAATCGGTTTTCGGTCCGGTCCGGTCCGGTCCAGGGTCGGTCCGGTCCGGACCGAATTGTTATTTTATTTTTATTTTTTATAATATATATAATTTCTAATATATATAATATATATAATTCCTAATATATATATATAATATATATAATTCCTAACTTTCTAAATTCCTAATATATAATATATATATATAATTCCTGTCGGGTTAGAGTCTGCTTTTTTAAATTGAATTACCAATACTGAAATTGACATTCTCGGACGCGGTGCCACGAAATTTTTACGTTGAAATCTATTGTACATCGCGAGATATTTAGATTTGAAAATGGGAAAAACGTAACGATTTGGGGGGAAAGAGAAATTGAGGGGCAAGATGGACGTTTTTGGAGAAATCCGGTGAAGCAAACGAACTATAGTCGGTTTGGGATTATTCGTCTCGAAAAAATACGCGAAATAAAAAAAAAATTAGATCAAACGGACGTCCGAGCGCAAAGTTATGACCATTTAAAGTTTCACTAATTTACGACTTATATTTGATATGTCAATACGCACGCTGGGTGGGGCTGGTGGCGGGAGTGGCTGGTGGGGGCTAGGGGGTGGGGCTGGGGGGGAGCCGGTGGAGAAATTTGGGCGGGCCGGCTGGATCGCCTGGGGAGAGGATCGGTCCATTCGGTCCAGTAGACCGGACCGGACCGAAAAAGACTCAGACCGGATCGGACCGGACCGAGAAATTCGGTCCGGTCTTTGGTCCGGAGAATCCGAATTCTCGGTCCTCGGTCCGGTCCGGTTTTGACCCTTTGTGCAGCCCTAGGGATGAGTAGAATTTGGGCGGATCAAAATGATGAGTTGAATCACCAGGTCAATCATCAATTTGTCCAAAACTTATATGAACTATGGATTAAATGATGAGTAATAACCTAACTTGTTCAATTTGACCAATTATTTTTATAAATTTAAAATTTACTTTTTATGATGTTATTTTATTTTGTATGATATTTGATTTTTTCATATCTTTATTTTTAAAATAAGAATAATTTTTTATTTTTTTATAAAAACAAAAAAAATGAAATAAAAATTTAAGGATAGAGCAGGGTAATGAGGGGGTAGAGGGGTAGGGGCGAGCGAAATTATAAGAAAAATTCATATTTTTTATTAATTATTTATAAAAAAAGTAAAAAAAATATATAAAATATAAATTGGAGAATGGTAGCGGGGTGGTAGGGGGAAAGTAAAAAAAATATCATATTTTAAATATTATTTTATATAAAAGTAACAAAAAAAATAAAATAGAAATTTGAGAATAGTGGTGAGGTTATGGCGATGGGGGAGGAGGTAAAAAAAAATTCATATTTTTTAAAAAAGTCATAAAATCTGAAATATAAATTTGGCGATGGGGTAGGGCAATGGGTGGGGGTGGAGGGGTAGGTGTAAGTAGGGCGGAGGTAAGAAAAAAATCATATTTTTATATAAAAAAAATCTATTAAAAGTAAAAAAATATAAAATAGAAATTTGAGAATGTGATAGGGCGGGGAGGGGGGAGTAAGAAAAAATATCATTTTTTTTTTTATAAAAGTAACAAAAAATATGAAATAGAAATTTGAGAATGTGGTGGAGGTGGATGGCGTAGGTGGGGTTAGGGCGGTAAGGGGAGGTAAGAAAAAAAAATCATATATTTTATAAAAGTAAAAAATATATGAAATAGAAAATTGACGATGGGGTAGGGCAATGAGGTGGAGTGGAGGGGGTACGCGTGGCGGGTGTCACGATCCGACCCGACGGGCCGCGACTAAACGTCCTAATTGGACGTCATTACTGACATGTCATTCTTAATCCCTTTACTACCGAAATCTATCGAAATTTCTAAAGACAACGCCGCTTTTACAACATCTCCCAAAATGGGCGAGTAAAAGATCACAAATCAATAACAGAACAACAAACAAAATAGGCTAGCCGACTAGGCTGCCACCAACCAACATTATATACATAAAAGAATAGTCAAAATAAGCAAGTCGGCAAGGCTGCCACCAGATACCAACAAGAATAATCGGGAACGCCCAACACAGAGTACAACAACACTACAACCGAAAACAAGGTACAAACGTCCAACTCACAATCGCTTCTGCACCTAAGAGTGCGATCTCGACATATGACGACAGGCCCGTCGTGCCCAAAATATGCATAAGTCTGAAAGATGAAGATCTGTACCAAAATAGCTGGCTCCAGAACAAAGGAGCTCTCCAACTGATGTACAGAAGTCCTAAACTGGAGGTTACCTATCAACACTGAACTGCGGGCATTTAACGCAGCTTCAGAGAGGGTCGATCTGAAATAATGTCGAGTATGTAAAACATAAAATCAAAATCGAATAACAATCGTATGCAAGTAAAACAGAGAGTCATCAAATTTCATAAAACTGAGAACCATGTCTGAAAATCATATCATGTATACTGAATCATAAATCATCATGCTCATGTCTATATATAAAAATGTATAACATGTCTCGGCCCTCTATGGAGAGACTCGGTGGAATCTGTATCTGCGCGTGTAACGTGTCTCGACCCTCTATGGAGGAACTCGATGTAATCTGTGTATATATATATATATATAACGTGTCTCGGTCCTCTACTGAGGGACTCGATGAATGATGCATGACTGCGCACGAACATGACCTGGCCCGGGACTCAGTGGAGTGAAATAGTAACACTTAGCACGAGTAGATATCATGAACAATTGTATGCAATTAAAATCATTATGTGACTCTCAATAAAATTATTACCATAAACTCTGTTACTGAAATCATAATCACTAGTAAATAATCATTTTTAAAACTGAACTGGTAGGAGTTAAGTACGTCTGTCGTACTTTCATAAAAATCATGTCAAAAGAAATAAGGAAATGTCTCACATACCTCTTAGGCGAACTAATCAACTCGATATTAAGGTATGTTTCGTCTAGTACTTCAACCTATAATAAGGAATAACACGCTCGTCAATTTTGATTTGTTAATGTAAGTTATATGAATAACGGCTCTCTTATTTCTATAAAAAATTGGGCAGCATTTCCTTTGTTTATGTGCCTATCCATAATTTTCCAACAATCCAAATCAGCCAACAATTCAACTCCAACCAACAATCCAATTCAGACAACAATAAGTCATTACTTAAGAGTATGACCATAATAGCCCATATACTTGACACATACCATCTATACAACATTTCTTCCCACCTTTATGAAATTTAATCTCAACAACAATTTAGGTGATTAAATCACCTATCTATCATATTCCACCAACTCTTAATTTATAATAAGAAAATAGTCCATTAAGGCAATCCACCAAGTCTAACAATTAGTAACAAGAACTCAAGTCTTCTAGTTTGCAATATATTACTTTTAACCTCTTCTAAGATATGTATTGACGATCATCGCAACGTATTTACAATTTCATAACTTATATTATAATCTAACAAGAACGGCCTTTAAAGCGGGACAATCATACTCAACAATTTCATAAAAGTTGGTCCTAACATGTTACAATTCTCTAATTCTTTTTCTTACTTCTTAATCCAATTTCTCTATCAACAATTCCATATCACAAGTGCATTAACATTAAGCTTTCCTTCCAATTCTCAACATGTAATTATCGACCATAACCCAATACTTCAACTACAACAACATGCAACTTCAATTATAGCATAGATTGAAGAATTTTCATACCTTAATTAAATCCCCAAAACAGTCCCGATTTTTAGTCACTGCTTCGTCATCTGAACTTGTAACGTCCATAACTCTCTACTCCGGTGTCCTATCGACGAGTGGTTTGTTGCTTTGGAAACTAGACTCGAAGAACTTCATTTTAGGCTTTTAAAACACCCAAAAACTCCTAATATTCTAGGAGATATTCCCTTCCAAATTTGACTAAAAATCTGTCCAGCAGTCCCGAAAATCTGCTCACTGTCCTAGCGAACAATGCCACTGCTTTGGTCTTTTTCTTACCCAATTATTCACTCTTTCAACTCCAAATTGACATGCATGTGTTCTACAATGTTAACCCATCATCTAAACATGCTTACCATGCTAAAACTTACCTAAAACTCTTTAAAAAATTGCTTCAAAATCGGCAGCAGTGGGGTGACCGAACCCACTGTTTTCGGGTGCTAGAATTGCTCTAGTTATTGACTTACTTGTGTAGGATAATTGGTCTAACAAAGTGGAGTAAAAACTTGGATTTTTCTCTTTCAAAGGGGGGTGTTTTTCGATCAAGCTAGGGAAAGAAAAGAAGAGGGGTTTTGATTTTTGTGTTGAAGAGGAAAATGAATTGTTAGGACATTTTAAGTCTAAATTTTCAGATTTGTAATTATTTTAAAGAAATTCATTTAGGTCCCTTTTTTTTTACACTTTAACCCTCTAGGTGCTTATTATGCTAAATAAATCCCCCAAGTAGTAAACCTTAGTCTATTCCTTTAAATCTTGCTTTACGTTTCCTTAAATTCCGGACATTCCATAAGGTCTCGTATTCTTAACGAGAATATATATATGACTATCCTTTTCCATTTCCATTGATCCCATCGTTGTAACCTAAATTATTACGTATTAATACGTAAGAATATACTTACTTTCCTAAATTCGGATCTTTATTCCTAATGACATTCTTAACCCTCGTCTTAAACTTACGAGGTGTAACAGCGGGGGAGGTACGATTTTTTATTTTTATTTTTTATAAAGTAAAAAATGTATAAATTTTGAGAATGAGGTAGAGGAGGGTAGGGGTGGGGTGGATTAGGTAAGGTATGGGGCAAATATGTGGGGGTGGTTTAATGCTTGGGTGGGTTTGGTGTAGGGGATGGGAGGGTGGATGGATATTGTGGTTGGGGTTCGTTGGTGTACTTTTATTGTTCTGAAATAATGATTTTTTAAATAATTATTTATAAATAAAAATCGTAATCTATAGTGGAGCTCTAATCGTTAAAATTGAGCATTTTCGTGTGTCAAATTTGGACATCATCATGAGTTCATTTGAGCTGTTGATTTGTGATGAGTCAATTTGGGCTAGACCAAAACAATCCATCATCAAAATCACTATTCCCGAACCCATAAAACCTTAGGGCCTCGTTTGGTACATTTGTATTACTGATCGCATCAACAAAAAATAATATAGCGTTTGGTGGCGTTTTAATGAATGGGATCGACTATTTCTAAAAATAGTACACTCCAACTGCCATTTTTTAGACTCATCTAGTACTCTCCCCTACACTGTACTAAAAATAAAAAATACAAAAAAAAAATACGATCCATTATATATTAATACTCTAATACCGTTCATTATATATTAATACAGTCCAGTCCAGTCCATTACAATTTTATACAGTCCATGTAAAATTATACAGTCCAGTGCGATGTATCAAGCGAGCCCTAGTGAATTAGACGGGTCATTTGAGTTTGGGCTAATTTTGTCACTCGTAGTGATGAGTGTGTCGTCGAATTAGGAAAGTGATATTGTTTTTAAAATTTTATATTTTTTAGTTTGGATGAAATTATTACTCATTAAATGATGTGTTCAAATCAGAAATCGAGTGGCTAAACAACTTTCAGCATTGACTTGTCTAGGTAAGAGCGGGTTAATTAAAATTCACATGAAAGTTATTTAGAGGTATACGTCCATAAAATTATCGAAATTACATGACATAATAAAATAAAAATCATACATTGAAGTAGCTACATTTATCGAAATTAATTTATCATTTGGCGATGACAATATAAAATAATTTAATACACACACTCAATTAGCTACATGTTTTTTGTCCAAGATTTTCAAGATGGTGCTATAATTTTTAGTTCTATCATCCATCTATCTAAATTACTGTGACAATCCGTCCGGGTGATTGATACCCATTATTAGAGATGTCAATAGTTTTTCAAAAATCGACTTACCCTACCGACTTGTACCATATCGAACCGATTACTAGGTTTTTATCTGTGACTTTTACATGACATTTAAAAAAAAAATGAAAAATTAACTAAATCGTATCGATACCGAAGAGAAACCGAGACGATTGAATAGTTTCAAAAAGGCTAACTTTAGTTATATAAAATAAAATAATCGAAAAATTGATATGATGAAATTTTACAAAATAACCGCCCGAACAATACCATTGACACCCCTACCCATTAGTTCATAATGTATTGCTTGTATTATATTGTATTATTTAACAGGTATATCATTTCAATAAATTTTATCGTTTCTACCATTTAATCATATTTTTATTGTTGGTTTTACTGTATTGTATTTTATAATAATAACTAGAAGTTTATTAAAATATCCTTAATTATCATAGATATCATATTTTTCAACAATTACCATAAAATAATGTAAAACAACTCTATTTTCTTGTTTTGTCATTAATTATGTGTTGTAAATATTTGAAGCTACTAAATTCATGCAATTTATAATGAAACTAATTAAATATAAAATTGTAATTCAAAATCACCAAAAAACGACTTAGTATAAAAAAACACATAGATGGAGAAGGATAAACATATTTAAAAGAAAAAATAAGCATTAAACAAAATAGAAACCAGAGGCAAATATATCTTCTATGATGCAAAAGGAGTAGTTGATATATTGGGAAAAAATATGCGGGCTAATTGGGACGTGGATGTGACTTGGGATATTTTGAACATGTTTTCAAGTCTAGATCGTGTTGTGTTTGTACATAGATCTAGAAGGTTTAATGTAGTTGCTCATAATTTAGCTAAATTTTTAATTTTCTTATTGCATGGATATTATTGGGATAGAATATTTCCAAATTGGATGGTGAATGATGTTGTAAACTCATTCAGACATCTCAAGGGGATAATTGGAAAAAAATATCATGTCCTTAGTGAATTAATAAGATGAAGATATTATAGGAAAAAAAGGCAAAGATAAGTAAATAGAATAAAATAATAAATAAATAAATAATGGCATAGAAAACGAGAAACCATGTAAGGACCCTTATTAGAGGTGTCAAAACGGGATGGACTGAATAATAAATAAATAAATAATGACATAGAAAAGGAGAAACAATTTAAGGACCCTCATTAGAGGTGTCAAAACAGATTGGCCTAGCCCAGTCCAGCCCAGTCCTAAAGGGCCAAAGAGTTAAGAATAGGGATGTCAGTGGGGCGGGTAAATGCGGGTACCGCCACGCACCCTCTCCAGTTGGGTCGAATATGAGGAATGATTTGGTGGATGATGAGGCCTGTATGAGTATCAAAAGTGTTACCCGACATGGGTAGTGGGGCGGGGTGAATTTCATATAAGGCCCACATCGTACCCGCACCGCCTAAATAACGGACATGCAACTTGTTTCCTTAGCCCAAAGTCCAAATATGATTTAAAGTGAAAAAAGTAACAAAATAAAAATAAATAAACATTCCCAGTTTCTCAGATTAAAGAAGTCATGGATGCAAATGTTGAACTTTAGCAGTTGAAGAGTTGTATTAACGTAGAATGTTTTTTTTAATTGCTTTTAAAAACTTGTGGAATCTGTATTTTTTAGTTGCTTTGTTAAATGAACTTTGGTACATTATGGTATCAATCAGTGTAGAATGTTTTAATCAAATGTTGAAGAGTTAACTTACTAGTGCAAGATTTGAACTTTGTTAATTTTATTGATACATGTGGTGTAGAAGTGTAGAACATACATTGATTAGTTGAATATTTTAGGTGGATAGGTGAGGCGGGTAGACGGGTATGCGGGTACCTAACTGGTTGTGAGACGAGTAATGAGTACCCGCCGGGTAAGTGGGGCGGGGCAGGTGTAATCCTATACCATCAGGCGGATATAGGTGGAGGAATTACTATCCGTGATGGGTGGTGGCGCGGGTGTGATTTTTAGTTGGCGAGTACGAATATGGGGCACCCTTCTCACGATCCCGCGCCTCCCAGTTGACATCCCTAGTTAAGAGGGTTGGGACAGGCTGACCTTTTTTACGGAAGGACCTCTAAAATAGTAGCTCAATCTAGCCCTACACGAGCTAGGATGAGTTATCCCTTTAAAACAAATTTATTCCGAAGTAACATATATTAAGGGATTTTTTGTACAATCTGAACACAAGTTTTTTTACAATCTAAAATAGAATTTTCTACCATACCATTCTGTCGCGAACTCACATTACAGAAACACATTAATTCAAAAGAACAAATATAAATTACTATCTTTATTCACTAATTCAAGTCACGTCCAAAAGAGATTAAATGTAATATAATTTTTGAGATTAAAAAGTACTCCTATAACTTTAGTTTCTAAATTATTGATCAATAATTAGTACATTTTTTCTTTTTATTTAATATACTTATACTTTATTTATTTTTGTAGCCTCAAGGGCTAGCCTCGGCCCAACCCTTGAGGCCATTTCTAAAAGTGCAAGATAAATCATGGCGAACCCTATTTAGGGTCCGTTTGGTACACCTTATTAAAAAGAATTTTTAAAAGTAGAGCTTTTAGGAGTAGAATTTTTCAAGTTGAGTTTTTTATCAAAAAATTGTTAGGTGTTTGATTGTCAATAAAAAATGCTTGTGGATTAAAAATGAGCAAATTCAAAAGCTATTTTGCCTCTACTGGGCAAAAGCCCAAAATTTTGGCTTCTCCCAATAGAGGCCAAAAGTGTTTTTTTGGCAAAAACACTTTTGGCAAAAACCACCAAACACTAGATTTTGGAGCCAAGAATGCTTCTGGCAAAAAAAAAAAAAAAAACTTTTGGCCTTTTGAGACCAAACGGGGCACTTAAAAAAGAGTTAGGTTGGCCAAGCCCATTTTGATCAATGGACCATTACATAATAAAACACGAACAGATTTCACAATGGAAACCAAAATCTCAATGTCCCAAGCCCTGTTAGCACAGTTCCAAGATTCTAAATAAGCAGATTATACTATAGAGTGTGAAACATTCACGTAGAGTGTTGCTGCACTATCTTTGTTTATGTTTCGGCTACTTTCTGTTAAAACGTTTTTACTACTAGTAAATTAGGGTATTGGCTCTCGCTATTATTCTTTGCTTGTTGTTTTCTGGTAGGATGATAAGGGGATTAAATTTGAGATGAGTTTATCCCATATTTGGTTGGAATAAAATCACGTTCGGATAAGAGAGGGTTGCTGCAGTGTGAGAAATAGTATAACTATGATGAATCTTTTGTATGCTGTGCCAACCTGGGCCTAAAGCAGTGTGTAATGGGGTACATAGGTTTCATATAGCCAACTAGTTTGGGATTGAGACATAATTGATTGATCTAATTACTTATTTTTATCCCTTATTCTAAGACTATGAAATATCACTGATTTAATGGCAAGCATTAATTCTTAATATTTTATTATGCACTGGGAATACAAGTGGGTGTTTGCATTTGTGATTGAGATTGTTGTATTTTGTGAATTGTGTATTTTTTTTTGTCTATAGATATGTATTTTCTGTTTGACAAACATTAAAGATTTGATCTATTAAGCTTGTGATCTGTCTTAGGATCATATGTTTACCCATTTGATGATACTTTAGGGAGAATCAATATGCTAGTTACTAAAGAAAGAGGGGGGGGGGGGGATAAATTCTTTTACTGAAAAAATTGTATCAAAGGGAGACTTCCTGAAAAGGAATTGCATGGAAGAGTCATACTTCCGGGCAAAAAGGAGTTGAGCAGAGATAAAAGGTTTAGATCAAAAAAGAAAAATGATGTATGTGTTGGGAGTTCATGGTCAGAACATCTTGTGAGCTTAAAGTAGGTTTTAACCTAACTCGATTCCTCTGAAGAGACGAAGAATCGATGCTCAGAATTATGCCGTATATTGAGTTTTCAAAATATAAACTAGAGTCAAACATAGGAGTAGACATAGGATATTAGCATCAGGTCATATGATTTGCTTCTGCAAGTCGTTAGCATTTAGGTTGCATCCATGGGCGTATCTAGTATTAATAGTTATGGGTTCAAATGAACCGATAACTTTTAGCCTAAACCTGAATTTTTTATGTAAACACAACAACAACATAGCTAGTATAATCTCATAAGTGAGGTCTGAGGAGTGTAGAGTGTAAGTAGACCTTACCTTTAACTTGGGGGTAGAGAGGCTGTTTGAATTTTCTATGTAAAATATATTGAAAATTGCCGAAAATATTGAATTATGAACCCATAACTCAATAAGATGATGGGTTTGGTAATTAAAACCCAAGTACTGAACCGATCGAATTATAATTCTGAATCCGCCTCTGGTTGCATATATAGTTCTATGCAAAATAAAGTTCTATGGAAATGCATTTAACCACGGTGAGTTGGTGACTTTGTTAAGTCTATTTTAGGACTGTTTTAGGAGTCTTTTACGTGTCTTTCTAGTGTTTTTGTGCAGTATTATGCTTTGTTTATTTTGTTTTCAAGGTTATGAGCGACTTAGGTGGGAAGTGGCGAAATTAACATGAAATGACGGATTTGAAGGAGGTAAATGCGCAATCGAGCCCCGAACAATCTAGAGTCATGAAGAGAATCTTGTGAAATCTGGGTGAAAAGCAGAAAGGCACCGCGCATGAGGCGAAGGACCGCGATCTTTGATGAACCGCGCCTAAAAGTGTTGGTAGGCGTAAAAATTCCAATAGCTGAGGACGAAAAATCACCGTCGAAGGCACCGCGACGCATGTCACCAAAGATCGCGGCGCAATATTTCCGGAGACTCGGTGCTTTTGGTGAATTAGAGCGCGGTCTTGACACGTGTTTTCGTAAAGTTGGGCGAATCGCCCAAGGGTAAAAGGGTCCGAAATAAGGTTTTACTCAGATATAAAACCCTTGAACCCTGTCATTATTCAGAGGATACTTTGGAGAGGAAGAAAGGAGGCAAACACAATTGGAGACTCTTGTTCAAGTTCTTTTTCTTTCCCTTATATTTATTTCAGTTTATGTTGGATTTTGTATTAGTTCTTAGCATGACAATGTCTAGGAGCTAATCTTTTTATTAGGGTTTTCCGTCGAATCACTTGAAACTCTTTTCATACAGTTAATGCATAGTTTTCGATTTCTTGTTCAGCATATTAAGATCTATTCAATATTGTACATGAATTGAGTCTGGGAGTTAACCAAGGTCAACAGTGCTGCTCTTATTTCATGTGGCTTCTCCACGCGATCCGCCCCCGGCGAGTCAATCGTCCTGTTGAAATAGCTCACCGAGGTCACGCTCTTGATCATTCTTCCATGAAAAGTTTGGGTGATTTCTCCACCCCTGATTATATGTGTTGGAGAATGCATTGTTGTAGGGCCTCTGAAAATTCTCAACTGCCTGAACCTGCTCCATAGGCACATTGTTTGGATCCACTGCTGTGCACCTATCAAAAGTATGGGGACCCCCACAAATCTCACAACTTACTGGTGTCTGGACAACTTTAACAAACATGGTGCTTTGCTACAACTCCTTGTCAAAGTGGAAACCTGGGCAGTCAATGCAGTGATAACATCCAACTCATGAACCCCAACCACTTTCCTACTGTTTGTAGCTCTCTCATCGCCCCCCTGATGGTTATTAGTGGTCATGTCTTCTAGCAAATCATGTGCCTCATTGACACTCTTCTTCATGAACATTCCCCTGCACCAGCATCAATTATAGTACGATTAGTACCACATAACCCATTGTAGAAGATATAGACCAACATCCACTTCTCAATCTCATGATGTAGACACTTTCTCTGCAGATCTTTGAACCACTCCCACGCATCATAGAGTGACTTTCCATCAATCTGATAGTAATTATTAAGCTCTCCTCTGAGCTTTGCTGCTTTGGATGGAGGGAAAAATTTGGCAAGAAACTTCTGGGCTAAGTCTTGCCATGTAGTGATGGAGTTTGTTGGCAAAGAATTCAACCAACACTTCGCTCTATCCCTGAGTGAGAATGAGAATAGCCTCAATCGAATGACATCATCAGTAACGCCATTGTACTTGAATGTAGCACACAACTCCAGAAAATTAGCAATATGCATGTATGGGTCTTCAGACGGCAACCCCCAAACTGGACTGTGCTCTGTACCATGTGTAGAATGACTGGTTTTATCTCAAAATTATTGGCTTCCACAACTGGAAGCCTGATGCAAGTCTGCACACTAGTGATTGTAGGTAGAACGTAGTCTCCCAAGCTCCTCTCAGCAGGAAGCTGGACTCGTTCTCTCATCTCTGCTCCTTCATTCAGCCCGTTCTAATTCTGTTGATTTTCCATCGCTAAATAGTCAGAGATCCTTTTGTTTTTCCTGTTTTGTTTGCAAAAATTTTCGATCTCCGGGTTAAGAGGGACAAGTGTTTTTGCTTTGCATACACTAAACTTCCTGAAATCGATCAAAAACAAGCAAACAGATCAAAACAAAAATGTTCTAAAAATAAAAAGAAGAAAATAAAAACCAAATTAGAAATAAGATTAGATAATTCGATATTGAAAGTACGTCAGTCCCCGACAGCGGTGCCAAAAACTTGTTGTGATATTTTCGTATGCTAACGCAAGTGTACGTATCGTTCAAGTAATATAGTCTATAAGACCGAGTTATCGTCCACAGAGACTGGTTTATCAAGTATCGAATATCTAATCTATGGTATCTATTTGGTTAACGTTCTTTTGTTTGGATTTTAAACTAAGAATTAAGATTAAAGTGCAGAAAATAAACTAAGGATGATAATACTTTGGTTTAAAGACAGTTATGAAGGGAATTAGGGTTTCCAATCTCCTCAACTATCCACTCTTTCACTTGTTAATGCAATGCTAATGACTCTTCTTCTTATTAAGATAGCAGGTTAACGAACATGTTCTATATTCCTAGGACATATAAAAACTCAACCTTATGCAGAAATCTTCTATATTTCTATGATAGATTTTACCACACAGGAGGATTAAAAACAATAATCTTAAATACTACACAAGTATCGGGGTACTTTCGTCCACGATTTTAACATATGTCTAAACAACTACAGCATATTCAAATCTCTCCTCTCGGATCTCGATTCGAAATCATATAAGTTATGACAATTAATGACCAGTTAATTATCAAGCAATCAATACAATATTGAATAGATCTTAATATGCTGAACAAGAAATCAATAACTATGCATTAACTGTATGAAAAGAGTTTTAAGTGATTCGACGGAAAACCCTAATAAAAAGATTAGCTCCTAGACATTGTCATGCTAAGAACTAATACAAAATCCAACATAAACTGAAATAAATATAAGGGAAAGAAAAAGAACTTAAACAAGAGTCTCCAATTGTGTTTGCCTCCTTTCTTCCTCTCCAAAGTATCCTCTGAATAATGACAGGGTTCAAGAGTTTTATATCTGAATAAAACTTTGTTTCGGACCCTTTTACCCTACAGCAGATTAGGCCCAACTTTCTGAAAAACACGCGGCGGTGCTGCGGTTCAGCGCCGCGACTCTAATTCAGCCGAAAGCACTGGAGTCTACTGGAAATATTGCGCCGCGGTGACTTCGACGGTAATTTTTCGTCCTCAGCTATTGGAATTTTTACGCCTCGGCTCAACACTTTTCGTCCACGGTTCATTAGTGTCGCGGTCCTTCTTGGCCTTGCGCCGCGGTGCCTTTCTGCTTTTCGCCCATATTTCACCAGATTCTCTCCATGCTCTTCATGACACTTAGCTAGATTGTTCGGGGCTAGGTTGCGCATTTACATCCTTCAAATCCTCCATTTCATGTTAATTTCGTCACTTCCCACCTAAGTTGCTCACAACCTGAAAACAAAATAAACAAAACATAATACTGCACAAAAACACTAGAAAGACACGTAAAAGACTCCTAAATCAGTCATAAAATGGACTTAACAGACTTCCAACCAACAAGTACATTGAATTATTTATGACAGCTACAGTAATATCAGAATCGGGGAAATTGGGAATGCGAGGGAAACGTTGTGCTTAGTTCGCCTATTAAGCATGAACACCAGATTTAGGGTAGTGTAGTTAGACAAGGTGCATGCATCAGGCGCGCTCTGAACATGTATTCTTATCTTTCTCTATTTTGTGGACAACAAATGGACACTTATTAGGCCAAGTTAAACTTTTTAGAAGAAAATTAGGGGCTTAAAGGAAGAAAAGAAAACTTCAATGAAACAGCCCTGAGATCTTAGAATCTATATTTGAAAAAAAAGTGGAGAATCTGGCCCATAAAATAAGTAGAGAACCTGCGTTACTTTTTTTTTATCTCAGCTTCTGTTTACTGATTACTTCTTCAGTTCTTCGTTCTTGTGCTTTTCAGGTTCTCTTTTCTTTACATCTTTGCTATCTGCTTGATTAGCCTTTCGTCCTTCCCTGGCTTGCTGCTATTTAATTTTATTGTAGACATGCATGCTACTTTTTGCTATGTGGATGATTTATATTATGTGATATATTGCAAAAAATGTTGATTCTATTGCTTTATATTCCCTGTAGTTTGATTTCTGCGGCTGTGTGTTCCCTAGTGTACTTTGTTTATATTATTTATTTGCTTAGCTACTGCTTCCTTTTAGCAGAATGCGCTACCATGGCGTATTCGATTTTTGTTACCGGCATGTTCATATAGCTTTAATTTCTTGTCTCTGACCGTTTATCTTGCTATGCAATGTTTGCTTTGATTGTGATTATGTTATGTCTTGAGCCGAGTGTCTCCCGGAAACAACCGCTCTACCTACCAAGGTAGAGGTAAGGTCTGTGTACACTCTATCCTCCCCAGACCCCACATGGTGGGATTTTACTGGGTATGTTGTTGTTGTTGTTGTAACGATATCGCATAAACATGTTTATGCCTTAAAATCCATTTGTAAATATGTTAATGAATTAGAAAAGAACGGAGGTGGAAGATTTATTAGGGGGAGTGCAGCTTCCTTTATTTTTAGGCAATACAAATTTTTACATGATATCATGCACTGCTTGTTTCTCCCCCTTCATTTCAAAATTTGTTTCTGCTGCATGTCCATGTCCGACAAACCTTGTGGCCGCACAGCTGCTACTTAGGTATTCACTTGCTGTGGCAAATGGATCACCCTGCTTGTTTGTGGCTCTTGTCCGCTCGTATACAAAATAATTGGTCTCTGAAAAGTTATTTTTTTCCTTTCTTTTTTTCCTTTTATAAACCATACAAAAGAAAGAAGATTCTGTGTGTGTGGGGGGTGGGGGATGGAAAGGCGAGAGGGAAGGGCCAGGTGTTCTGCGTTTGATGTATATGATTTTTTTTTAGTGATGACCAATTTAGTGTGAGTATTGTTGACCCCACTGAGAATGTCATCATATCTTACAGGGCGAAAAAAAACTTTTCTTGGTTGTGGTCTAGAACCCATTGCGGAGTAACTTATAGGGCATTCACTGCTATATCTTACCTGGTATGGTTTCCTTCTCCTCTTCCTGTTTGTGCAGAAGTACTCTGTTTTAAACTTGTCGTTCTAATATGGTGCCGTTACAATTGATTTGATGATTAGGTGGTTTTAAAATGACAATGAGTACAGAAGAGGCATCAAAGAAAACTTCACGTCCTCAATTGGTTGTGTTGAACAGGGCGTTCAAATTGGTGAGAGTTCCTTTCTTTGACTATATAAGATGGAAATGAGACATGTTTAATTGGCTATGAGTGGATCATATGTCCGGTTTTAACACTGTGGAGGTTAACTCTTTCAACTGTAAGATGCATAGGCACTAAAGATAGGAAGTTTTGTTCTGTAGCACCCATAAGGTTCTGGATTTACCTGATCTAAAGCAGGAGATACAATGATTTCTATCAGGTAATGACGTAATGGTGTTTATTTTAGTGTTCTATTTTAAAAAGGGGGTCATCTCAAAAAAAAAAACACCAACTGGGAAGTTGTCATATTCCACACCCACCCTCATATTTCTTTTACTGACATTGACGCTTTCATATGCTAAAAGCTAACTTGGTACTCCACTATGTCAGATCTTTTTAGCTTTTAAATCACAATTAATAATTTTCTTTGCTTATGACTGTTATTCATATCCTTGTACTTTCGACTGCTCCAAGATATCTTTTCTTTTTTCCTATGTAAATACTAGAGCTGCATCCTTAAAGTTGTCTAGGTACCTTGACTGATTGTTACAGTTATGCACAACTAGTGAATATGAACTGTTGTTATTGTTTGAATATGTTGATCCATTTGCAGGCTGAGCAATGGGTTAACAGTATGGGCGACTCTTCAGATGATGCTAAACCAAATGAGGTTGTTCTAGAGAGTCGACCGCCTAGGTAAAAAATTTCTTCAACATGGTTATGATTTTGACGAAATTCCCAGGGTTAATTTCTTTGGTCCTCGTAGGCTAGGAATTGGTGCTGCAGTTCCCCGTCACTCGCAAACTGTACTCTCAAATGACCCCGCTGAAAGAAGATTACGCGCGAAATTGGATGCTGAGAAAAGAAGAAAATTGAAGAACTCTGAAGCATCAACAATTTCCGCCAAAGATGAGAAAGTTGATGAAGAAAGTGATGAAGAGGAATCAGAAAGCAAAACAAAAGCATTCACCAAGAAGAGGCCTACAGCTTATCCCTCGTCTGTGCAAGCAAAAAAGAAGAAGTGACTTCGCATCAGCTAGCAATGAATACTTTGATATGTGCTAGAGTTCTCCTTTTGTATACTATTCTTGTGGCCATTTTGCAAGGTGCAGTTCGTTTGAGGTCTGTCTCCAGTTCAGAGAAATGTTTAGTTCTGAGTAGTTGAATTAGAGTTTCATTTCTTTTTAAAAAAACAACTGCTCATTTTATTCATGTTTTAAAAAAAATTACATCTGGTTTGAGGGAGTTATGGCATCATGTCAAAACTGAAATAGGATGAAATTATTGATTATATCACCATCTTGTCATTGTCGACAACCTGATTTCCTCTTTTAAGGTGTCATTTTGCTCTGAGTTATAGGTATCTCTTTCGGATGCTATTTTACAACTGACAGAAAAATTAGGTGTTTATTTATTCTGATTGAAATTTGAGTTTGTCTGCAGCTGATGATATTTCAGCAAGCATTGGCTTTCTTGGTCTTGGAATTATGGGCTCCCTAATGGCACAAAAATCTCATAAAAACAGTGCATGTTCCAATTATTACTTTATAGGCTAATTTAATGGATTTCAATGAGCTCTCACTTTGTGAACATACTTGGGGTAAACGTGTTTTGTTTCCCTGTATATATACAATAACCAATTAAGTAGTAATATCTAAAGGATAAAAAAAGTACTATATAAAAATGGAAGATGATTGCATGGCGTAGCCGCTGGGTTAGCACAAAGCCAGGTGACGCCACCGGTGGTAAGGGCCGGGCCGGGGGCGGGCGGAGAGAAAAGGGGCGGGTCGAGCCGGGCTGGAGGGTCGGGTGGGCCGGGACCATACCATGTCCCGTCCGATCCCGCCCCGCTGGGTAAGGCCTGGACGGCCTGACTGCCGGGTCGGGCCGGACGGACTGGCGGGTTTTTTTTTTTTTTTAATTTTTCACTAAATTAAAAATAATAAATTACTAAGTACTAACAAAGTAACATTAACATATCATATAGTCATAATGTCATATACATATACTATAATATTATAGACTTATAGTATTATAATTTATAATTATAGTATTATAGTATTATACTCATATATATAATATATTTATAAAGTATAAACTATAAACTATAAAGTATAAAGTATAAAGTTATAAACTAAATAATTAAACAAAGACAAGAATAGTGTAAAAAAACATCCCAAGGTCATTTTTGTGCCTTTTATATTATTAATTTAATTGAAATATCAAATATACAAGATTCAAAATTACATTGTAATTATCGTTGTTGAAAAAATTGCAAAAGAGTGAAAGACATAGAAATTTAAAAATTGCAATGAAATAAATTACCAATTTGAAAATATTTTTTCTAATTTCTTTATAATTTCTTGTGGTTCTTCGGTTGGAATTGGTATATCTTGATCAAATTGTTCCACGCCGCTACTCATGCCTTCGTGATAAAATGTCGTTGTAGTTGTCGCCATCTTCTTCGTTAATCTACGTTGATCGCACTCCTTCGCCTCCGCTCGTATCCAATCTCTCTCGAATAGTACCGCCATCTCCAAGCCGTCCCGCTAACGAGTGTCTGCAGGTTTCCTATTTGAAATCGCTGCGAGAAAGCGCTTCGATCGATGACGCCAATGTTCAAAATATCTCGCCATCATTGAAAGTGTCGGAAATGTCTTCTCATTCGCTCCAATATTTCAGCAAGTCTTCCTTTCCTTCTTCATCGATAATCGCTGTAAGGTAAATTACCCTGCAAAACAAAAACATCGAACTCACTAATTTGGTTAGCATCGCTACCACCGCACATTTTATTTCCGAGGCTTTCAATAGAATTAATATTAGGCCTAGCCACGTAAAACCGCTTGTCTTTTTTAGGTTGTGTTGAAGAAGAAGATGATACAAAAGTCGGTTGGTTACTAGCACTTTCTTGGTAATGCCGATATACTTTTTGCATTCATCTTCTACGCTATTCAACACTTCTTCTAGCGTTAGTTCAATAGGTGGTTCAACATTTAAATTTTTGGGAGTTGGAGGTGGTAAGACGTCCATACAGCTTATATATATTTTCAATAAGACTTTTACAACCTCTACTTTAATAGTCGGGTTTAATACAAAGACCAATAATATAAATAGGGAATAGGAATAAAATATTTTTTAATTTCATAAACATTTTTTAATAATCACAGATAAGGTGTTTTTCCATATATTCTTTAAGTAAAAATATTATAGCTATATAAAACAACATAGTTGAAATAGTAGGATAATATAAAGTAGAAAATTCTTTTGTTGCTCGTTGAAAATTTTCTAAAAATACAATAAGTTCTCTAATTTTCTCCCAATCGATCCACAATCATATCATTTGGATTTTGATTATGGGCGTTAAAAATAAAGTAATAGGTTTTCTATAGTCATAAGCAACAACTAGTTGATCATATAAAGAATTCCACCTAGTTGGTACTTCTTCTGAATTTTTCAGAAGATAGTCCACAATCGTGGCAAGTTTTTATATTCTTTTCTTTGTTGAATTCTATTATTTTTAAAAATAAAGTGTATAGCAAATTGTATTTTTCAAGAATATCTTGAAAAAGTGAAAGACCATCATTTACAACTAAGTTATAAATATGGCACGCATTTGATATGAAAATGTTTTGGAAAAGACGAGTTAAAACATTTCTTAAAATACTAATAGCGTAATTGTTAGAAGATGCATTATCTAATGTAATACTCATAACTTTATCGCTTATTCCGTAATAATCATGATCAATAAATATTTTCTCAAATAAACTCACTAGTGTGCCTACTATCTATATATCTATATGCTAAAATACGTTTTGCATAGACCATTTATAATCTATCAAATGACAAAGTTACCGTTAAATAATCACGTAGTTAGTACTACGACTATATCGGTTAAAGCGACTTTGCAATTTAAATGATATAATGCATAACGTAAATATCATTGATATTCATGTGCAAATTTAAATACATCTCTTTTAACAAATTGATCTAGGAAAACCTTTATAAGCGAGGATTATACATATCTCTAATATAATGAATAAAACCAGAGATTCAGAAATGAAAAGGCAAACCCTCCACAAAGAACTAATTTTGCTAGTCTTTCCTATCTTTATGTTTATCGTATTTAGGCCTACAACTCCCCGTCATGTGGTTAATTTGACCAGACTTTCTCCGACAAGTAGATGTGAACCTTGTCCCGATTGAGAGGACGTCTTCTCACCTTCTTTTTCAAAAATGTATTGAGCATGCAAGGCTTTGTGTTTTTGCAATAGGTGTCATCCTAAACCCCCGTCCCACCATGACCTTGTCCAGTTTTAAAAGAATAAACATTTTTACAAGTTTTACATACAACTACTTGATTAGCTACGTCCCTGTCAAAATATTTCCATACAACTGATTTTAATGGTCGTTTTGCCGGACCTCGTCTCATAGTAGGGGGGATATGAGGCATTTCACTAGTGGGTGTATCATCATCATCTTCATTAATAGGTGTATCATCAACTAGAGTGTCATCTAAATTAAAATCTTCTTCAATTTCAGGATAATCATTTGTGTCAAGATCATATGGTATTTCAGGAAACATTTCAGGATCTATAAAATCATCTTGTCTAGGAATAATCGAACAGAATACTAGAAGTACCTTTGCCCTGTTACCACCCCTACTGTAAGCTCCGACTTATCCTTACCCAACATGCCTCTTAGTCCTTTCATTTTAATTCTGCTAATAAATAGTTAAAGATAATGAAATTAAATGTGCTAAATGCAATAAAAACAAAATAATAATTTAATGAGAGAACGATACCAAGCCAAACGACGTAGAGTCGACGTGTAATCGAGAGGTTGAAAATTGAAACTTTGCTCGATAGATAATCCTCAAGCTAGTTGCCAACTTCACTTCCAATTCTCAAATTAATAAATAGATTGAATATGTAGACAATGTTGTATAGAGAATTAGAGATTGATTGAGAGATTAGAGAGTAGAAAGATTTGTGAAAATAATAAGAAGATGAATGAGGTATTTATAGGGGTTAAAAATAAATATAAAGGGGTAGGGGTTGGGGAGGAGGCCTAAAATGGCCGTTGTCAACGACTAAAATAAAATGGCCGTTGGACACAACGGCTATTTTGTGCAAAGTGGTCGAATCGGGGATTTGGGGCGGCCTGGCGGGATCGGGTCGGGCGGCGACCATACCGCCCCGCCTGTTCGAGCCCCGTCCCGCTTTTTTTAAATACCGGTGTCGTGTCGGGGTTGGGGTCGGGGTCGGGTCGGGTCGGGTCGGCCCGGCCCACTGGCCAGCCTTAGTTTCAAGGTGGTAGATTGTCCCAAAAATAGAAGATGATTGTGTAGACAAATAACTCTTTGGACACTGATGTTCTGACCGTCTGCAAGTGCAGTGAAGTCTGTCATTTAAGAACCAAGCACTATCAAAGTAGCAATTAGCACCGTCAAGGGGCTCTAAAATTATGGGGGCAAGTCAAGAGCTCCTTCACCCTTTTACAATCAGAAGCTTTTTGCAACTCTGGTTCAAGATACCAAGATATGACTTGCCAAAATTGAAACAAATTGACAGCAGTAGCTTCAAACATATATAAGCTCACATAGAGTGATACAAACAGCCATGTCAAGATATTATTTCTTTCTTTTCTACTTCCATGTAATTTTCAGTTACAATCACTTTGTACTTACAAGAGAAAAATCTATCTAAGGAAAAAAGAGGGACCAAAAAAGGATGACCTGTGTCAAACGCCCAAAGCCTCAACAACCAATCCGCCAAGCGAACAGAAAAAGAAGAAAATCTAAATATGTAGGTAAAACACACATTAACAAACCACACAAACCACATTCTACATGTAATGAGGTTCTCCCCAGGAGGAACTAACACCTTCTGATTTCTTAAAAAACAATTGAATCAATGAGGGAGTTCTCCGATCCCTGGTGCCACACATTATACTTTATTGGTTTAGCTTTTGCATGGAAGTCTGTTATGCTAGTGTCATAAAAGTAAGAAGTGTTGCTAGGAGAAGAAAGTGTATTTGAAGCACTCCAAGCAAGAAGCTAGATGAGAGGTGAATTGATTAGTTGAGATATCAAGATTTTACGCCATTTTTCATTCACAAGAGCTGCATGGCCTACTTCGTTATCTAGAGTCTAGGGAAGCCTTCTCACAGTCTCTACGAAGAGACAGACCTGGTTACTGGTCCACGCTACTCTCAATTTCACTCTTGGCTGGGAAGAGAACATCTTCTGCACACTCACACTCAGAAGTATCACTAGAAATGCTCAAAATTATGTCATCCATCAACTCTTCCAGAATAATCTCCCCCATCTCATCACCGATATGTCCAAGATCCAATCGGAGATTCATCCATGTCCCTGATCTTTCCATGTCTTTTTTGACAATCTGGTCCAAAGAATGAGGAGCTGAATACTGGAGAAGATGCCATTCTACTCCCTCCCATACTTCGTTTATCAGGTCCATCCCTTTTGGAACAGGTCGAATGTTATGTTTACCGAGTGACACTCTGGGGTTGCAGCCAAAATAGCGCTCGCATACTGCCTTAAGAATTTCATTTGCACAATCAAAAAGGAGCTTTTGATCATGACAAGAACGACTTGAAAATAACTCCACCTCATCAAATAACGATGGGTCAAGAATCTGGTCAGAAGAAAGCCACCTCAAGAGAAACTCATCCCAACTTAATCCTGAACCTAGAAGAATTGCTTCTACGTATTCAAAAGCGGATTCTTCATTTTCGAAACAAACTATTGGACAATCTTGTTCACTGATGGAAGAAACTGGTTCTTCAAAATGGATTTTCCGTGGTTGAATTTCTGGATCAACTGTATGCAATTGAACAACTACATTTCAGGTTGGTGATCATATAAACAAATGATAGATCTTAGTTTAAGCAAATCTTGGTAAAACAAGTTTAACCTGGTTGGCATATGGTGCTTGCAGGACTGATATCATCCTCTGCGAATAACGGCTCAAGTACTGATACCGGACTAGGTCGCTCCTTTCTATCAACTGCACTGTCAGGATCTTCAACTTTCCTGGGGCTTGAAGAGTCCGGAGATGAGGCTGGTGAAGAAGATAGAGTTTTTTTATCCTTCCCAGATGGATGCTGAAATAAAGAAGCCCAAGATTTTAGATATTGTAGCACCAAAGAAAAGTAGAAAGCGGCACATTCTTTCTTCGTCATTTTTCAAGGGAGAGGGGCGAGGGGCTTCTGCACGAGCTTCCTTTATATTATTTTCACTACTTATTAAAGTCTCACTAATTTAGCATAACACCGTTGTAGTGTTTTAGTTCACATCTCATATTAGTGGGACTTTAATAAATATATCTTGTCTTAGCATAACACTGGTGTAGTCTATTAAAAAATGAAAACAACCACAAGAAGACATTGATCTTACCCCAAGACAAACTAGTTATAGAGAAAGGTAAACAACCAAAATAAAAATTGTTGACCTATATATAGAAAGGAATTACTGTAAGAAATGACAGATAGAGTATGACAAGAGCATTTACTCTCCTTTTAGAATCTTATTTCTGACCATAAATTTCCATCGTATAAAGAAATATGGTGCGGATATTGACCGCGAAATTTTTAAAAAAGTGTTACAACCTTCATTTCGTAAAATGATGAGAGTGAAGTTTAGGAGGTGAAGAAAACAAACTCTCATAAATCATTTTCTTCTGTAATATTCCAGTGAGTAACTTATTTGAATATTATATAACAAAAACTTAATCAAAACTGAACAAAAAAATAATGCTACACTTGCAGTTATTACAATGTGCAATCCATATACATGCACACTAGAAATACCAAGAAGTAGGCAACAAAAGTACTAGCAAGCACTACTTACTTCTTTTAAGTAGTCAAATGACAATTCAAATCCCTGGGAAGAACTTCCATCATCCACTGCATTGGTAGAATCACCATCAATTTGGATTTCTCTGTCAGTTGGAGCACTCAAGATTTCACCTTCTTCCTGGCATCTGGTTTTGACTGCTTCTTCCGTTAGATCTCCTGCAATAAATTAGATACTGATTACACAATAATAGATTTTGAAATTGGCCAACAGTGAATTGGCAAATGAAATGTTCCCTAGATTCAAGAGATGATCAAGAGAAAAATACCTTCAGGACTTGTATGACCAGTTAAAGCTGTGTTTTCATCTAAAATTGGAACATCTAGCATTGTGCTGGCAGACATCGTGCACTCATTAGGATACTTGTCAGAACAGCTAGATTCTATCACTAAGTCTATGCTGGATGGACTTGGACCCGTAACATGGTCTTCTAGTACATGTTGAAGTCTGTTATCATTCTCTTCCTGTATAGGGTCAGTAAGAGGTTCCCTCTTTTGGGAAGGTAGCATACCATCCTTGCTTTTTTCTCTCGGGCTGCAGCCAGGTGAACTGTTGTACTCGGGAAATGAAAGTATCCTCCCCAAGGATTTAGGCAACTGTCCACTATTCACCTCTGTTGTCTCATTTTCATTGTCCAGCATTTCCACGAGGTGCTTTTTTGCCTCAATGTAGATGTTAGACATTCCTGGCCTGGGAAAATCAGATGCCTCAGTCGGCGTGACTGCTTCAACACCTTTTGACTTGACAATCTTATCCCCTTTCTTCATTCCCAGAGGGGATTTAGCGAATTTTTCAGTATAAAAATGGTCTCTATTAGGAGAACTCCATCCTAAATTTTCTCCAGAGATCCCTCTGTCACTGTTACACCGCTTCAGCTGTTCAGAGGGAAATCGACGGATGGTTCCTTCAGGAGAGATCCCATGACGATCCTTTCCCATTGCATGCTTGAGTCTTCTTTTAATTTCTGTAAATGAGAACTGGGACGTGTTTCTCTCATTCTGCATAGTACGTTGCACTGGAGGGTTAACATGGATTTGAGAACTGGGTGATTGCAAGCCTGCTGGTCCAGGCTTCAAAATAACAATTTTACTTGAAGGTCGGGGTGTCTCATCTTCCATTGGAGGGTAAACTTCCTGAGACTTGCTCCTCCTCCTGAAAAATTTGCGTTGTTTGTGGTTTATGACATCATCTGTTTTTTCATGAACTCGATTTTGCTCTGACATATTGGATTGTGAAATCAAGTTAGGTTTCTGCTTTTCTTCAAACTGAGCATCCTCCAAACTTCCAATTTGCTTTACAAGCCTTGAGTTTGGATCTTGTAGAAGTTTCAAAATAAAGTCCTTATTTGAACTTAATGTCTGCAGAGCATCCATGAACTCTTTTGATTGGAGGGTCTTGTTATCTTCTCCCAATTGTTTATTGATTCTCGATCTCTGATTGATAAACAACTCAATCGCTGCATTTACCTTTTCTTCAACAACTGGGTGTGTCTGATCTGACTGCTTGTTATGATCATTATGTAAACCTTGGCGGAGCTTCACAAACTTGCGATTCTTCTGATGAATCTGGCGGAGTTCTTCCATTACAATGTCCAGATCATTGAGGGCCGTCCCTCCAGAATCTTGACGACAAGGTGCTTCAGACCTCAAATTTCCTGCATCATCCAAATCAGGAAAGTGTGTATTACTTGGTCTGCGTGTTCGCCTGCTGTTCTTTCTTGATCGCGATGATTTTTCTGAATTAAACTCTTCTGCATCTATTTCAGAGCCATTGCCCTGGTTTTTCGGGCTTTGCTCATTAACCATTTCTTCTTCCATGAGCTCCTTTACACTTGTTCTAGGATCAGGTACAGCTACCTCACTTTCTTCATCATCCTAAATTCATAAATGCCATATATTTTATCATGCCAGCATATGGATATAAATCAGCCGAAATGCTTAAGCATCTCGTATTTTTTCCATATTTCAATATAGTCAAAAGTAGCCTGATAACGTACCTCAATATTCAGTCTATTATCACTGGGATTCGACAATTCCTGCATAGAGCTTGAAGAAGCAGAACCTGCAGAAGACAAAATAATGTGATTTTGTTAGACAAGGGGAGGGGATGGTAGAGTTGATAGCGGCATAGTAGAAAGCTGCAAGCAAATAACAGAGACAGATTCAATTCTTACCAACAACTGGTTTGCTTACTCTCTTTCTGTCTGAGAGTAACCTTCTAGTGGTTCGACCTTGACGGAAGTCAAAGATGCTAATCAAACCCCAAATGCAACCCGCTCGATCCTTTTCGTATCTCAGAGCGTGTCGTTGTGATTTCTTTGCCATGTTCGTGAACTTATTAACTTCAGTGCACTCTATTCAATTGTTGATACTACAATAGCCTATCTGCTCAAGAAGAAAAAGAACTTTGATTAAGGACATATAATTGGAAACTTAGATTAAGGACATATAATTGGAAACTCGGATTAAGGACATATAATTGGAAACTCCCTAAGCTTCTGAATCCAAGAAAGGGTTATTGAAACACCAGAATCCAACCAAAATGATATACAGCTAAAGAGACAATAAATATCCTAGTTAGAAACATCAAACTATTGGGAACTAGGCTATGTTGAATTCTCTAAATAGATTCACCTTCAGATCCCTTCCAGTAAAAGCAATACAAAGTTTGTAAAAAACAGAATGGAAGGATCATGAAATTTTACTAATAATATACAATATGTGGAATTTCAATGGGGCTAACTGGAGAAGTTTCCAAGATCATGTCAATTACAGTAGTGGAAAGGGATCATGTCAACTACAGTAGCGGAAAGGGTTGATAAAGGAACAATGGAAAACTTTGACCAAATTTTTGGAACCCCACAGAAGCAAACAAGGAAGAAGACACATAAATATGCAGCGAAGTGTACTTACAAGAAAACCAATTTCCCTCTTCTAACTCCACAAGTTTCCCAACAGAGTAAAGTTAAGGGAACTGTAGACTTACCTAGTTGGTAACGAATCAAAAATTGGCTTTTTTTCCCTTTTCAAGAACAATCTTTAACACTACTTCCAATTAGGGCGCAATTCCCCCCAAAACACATTGCATAGAAAGAAAATTTGGCTCCACTACACCAAGGATATCTCCAAATTCTTCAAAGGGATCAATTTTTCTTAACCTTGTTTTTCACAAAGCAAAAACTCCAATACTTCCTTCTATACAAACACAAAAAAAAACTCAACTTTTCTTCAACCAACAATGGCCCTTCAACAAAACTGTTTCTAACACATAATGTGGCATCAGCAAGTCATCCTTGTACCTTTTTTTTGTCGGCAAAGACTTCAAAAAACCCAAAATTCACTCTTCTTTATCAATAAAAAAAACACTTTTTTTTCATCAATTAAGAGGCACCCCACAAAGGGTTCTTCATCAAGATTGAAACTTTTCTTGTCACATGAATCATGCAAACTAAACAGGTAACAATCAAGAACACAAACTCTTCCCCTTTGGCACGTTTAAAGAGAAAAAAATATTTTTAGATTAAATAACAATAACAAGGGGGGTTTTATCAACAAGAGAGGGTCAAAAAAGCAAAATTCAATAGTAAGAACTCTTCTTTTTTACTTTTTTTTTTCCTTTGGGCTATATAAGGGTATCTAATACCAACCAAAAAGACTTAAAAGAAAGAACCTCAGATGAATAAAACACCGACCCACGTATTTACAAAGAAAATTAGCTGTGGCTTGTGGGGCAACCATTAAAGACCAATGAAGATAGAAAAAAAAAGCAATCTTGAAAACTGGAAAGTAAAGATGCTACTATGTGTGTGAGAGACAAAAAAGGTGAAGAAGAAAGAAGGGTTCTTGCCACCTGGGATTCTAATGGTGGGACCATTCAACCACAACACAAATGGAGCTTTTTCCCACTAAGGAAAAATGTTCTGTCCTTCTTGATTTTTTAATGTTCATCAACTTATAGATTTCATCATCACTGTCACTATGACACAACACAACTCACCCCCACAAGCTTTCTTTCTATGCAAAATGTGTTTTTTTTTTTTTTTTTTCAATTTTATTTGATTTTGAGTTATGTGGTAATCAGACAAAAATGGGGGAGAAAAAGAGAGGGAAATTGTGAGTGTTTTTAACACTTTTGTTTTTGGTAGAAATTGACTTGTAGTTGTATTTGTTTTCATGTACTATACAGGTAGCTGTAGATGATAGGGATAGGCCAAAAGGGGAGATATATGGAATTATGTTAAAGTTATAAGGATAAGACTGGAATAAACGTGAGCTGCAAATATTTATATTTTATTTTCCTTTTTAAGCAGACAAAAAAAAAATAGTCGGATCCAAGTGTTATGAATTTAACTAATTTGGATTTGATAAGTTTTCCTAAACTAATACTTCCTCTATCTCAAATACTTGTCTCGTTTTATTTTTTTAAAGTCAAAATTGCGTGAACTTTGATCAATATTTTAAGATATATTTTTACCATATTAATATGAGAAGAATTGCGATATATAATATTTTTTGTCTAGCTTTTAAATATTAAATTAACTTAACCCCTCTTTTCTTAGATCAGGTTAGCACTTATGCTGAATCTTGTGCTTGACGTTGATTATTTCTGCCACGTCATAACAGTCTGACGTGCTTTCTGTTTCAATGGTTTGGAACCCTTCTTACTTTCTTTATTATATCGGAGAATTTTTGCTCTTGGTCCGCTAACTCCATAAAGGGCTGGTGGGTGGGGGTAGAGCCTTTAGCGCCAATATCGATGAATCAAAGATGTCTGTTTATTGTATGGAATAGGAAGAGCAAGAATGGTAACTCTTACATCTAAAAATGAGATGTGACAAATATTTTGAAAATGATAGAATATAATGGAGTAACTGCAATTTTTTGTACCATGGTTACGTAGCATTTTGTACACTTATTGTCACTTTTTTTTCTTATCGATTTGATTTGATTTATTAATTTGGTTTGATCTTACGATTTTAATTAAACACCCCGAGTAATTAGAGTTAGTACTGGATTTCATGAATATGAAATTATTTGTAGTATATTTCTTCATAATCTAATATTGTCACTTGATAAATTTTGTTCTTGAGTTGTTACAGTCTCTACTCTCTATATATCATTCAATTTAGTAGGGAGAATCTACCAAACTCATAAGAGACCTATATGACAAATTGGTAAAGTATTGATTGATATTTTAGAAAAAATAATTTAATAATTTCACTTTGCATTAGAAAGAAGAAAAGTGGGAAACGTAATTAGGAAAGGAAATCTTCATTGAACAAAGATAAGAATACTATTTAATTTTCAGCCTTTCTTATAATTTTGTTAGGAAAAGAGAAGAAAAAGTTGTTATATAAAGTTGATTTATGAGATGATAATGATAATTACATTGAATGAGTAAGTTAGAATTCAAACTCATTTACCTCGCTTAAATGGAAGCAATGAACATATTCTTAGATGTTTAGAAGAAGTAAACACCTAATTGGACCTTTGTAAATTTTGTATATAGTCTAATAAAGAATACATGAGTATTTTTTTTTTAAAATGATCAAACTACAAAGCTAGAAATGTTAAAATTAGTAGAGATGTCGGAGAAAATAGTAAGTAAAATATAACTAGGAGTGAGATAATTCTAGAAAGAATTCGGCAAAACAATCTCGTCGTAATACTATGTAGGAAATTGCACCTAGGTTGTTGATTTAAGATCAAGAAGGTTTATTGTCCTTTCAAAAGTGAAGACGGTATTGTTTATAGTCTGATAAAGAATACATGAGTAATTTTTTTTAAAATGATCAAACTACAAAGCTAGAAATGTTAAAATGAGTAGAGATGTCGGAGGAAATAGTAAGTAAGAGTGAGATAATTCTAGGAAGAATTCGGCAAAACAATCTCGTCGTAATACTATGTAGGAAATTGCACCTAGGTTGTTGATTTAAGATCAAGAAGGTTTATTGTCCTTTCAAAAGTGAAGAGGGTTAAGTGGAATTTACTTTAAATAAATAGAGAAACAAAGTATTTGTAAATAGAGAGGGACAAACAAATTGTAAATGTAGACAATTCAGAATATATATTGACACATAGATGCAACTAACAACGCTCTAATAATTTAATGCTATTATTTGCACCTTGAAGTGTAAATTTAGCTTATGATTCGTCCCCATTTTTAAGTGTAATAAAAAGTTCATTTTTCTGCTTACATTTAGAAAGTAAGGACATTTTACCTATCACATTTTTAAATTTATAAATGAAAAAGAAAGAATGTGATCAATAAGCATTTTATATGAAATATAACATATATTTGAAGTTAATATAGTCGATCTCATTAATTTGAGTTGAAAAGTAATTTCGACAACAACATCTTTATGATCTAAAATTCATCAGCAGAGTAATAAAAGGGAAAAAATGGATAGCATATTGACAGATATCTAAAATTCAAAAGTCAAGTTCAATATATTATCTATTGGCCTGCTGGCCCAGTTTCTGTCACACAGTAGCCCCACCCATGACCCCCCTCGTGGTTTAGTCAATTCCGATGTCACTACATCGACCTAGGTTCGGCTCACTTTTATTCGGAGTCAAGAACTCGTTACTCATAGCCATTGGGGTAACTTTAGATCAAAACAACATTTTAATCTCAACTCTAATGTCACTAAATCACCCCTACCACATAACCCAGTATATGCCCTTCGTAACCCGAATTGGAAAATGACCATGGATGATGAATATAATGCTCTTATTGTAAATAAGATGTGGGAGTTTGTGCCCGATCCACCTGTTGTCAATGTGATTGGTCCTATGTGGAATTTTACTCGTAAGGAAAAATCTGATGGTTCTTTTGAGAGGAATAATGTCCGTCTTGTAGGTAGGGATGGCAGTAGGTCGGGTTTGGGGCGGGTTTTGAGATTTCCGTACCATACCCAGTACCTACCCTCCCAAATGTGCAACTCATACCCTACCCATTACCCACTGGATATATAATTTTCATACCCTTATTTACCCCTTTCGGGTATTGGGTACCCACGAGTTATACACTTCCTCAAATAAAAGACAAAAATTCTACAAAGTTCATAAAATATATTATCAAATAAGTTTCATAATTATCAAATACAATCAAAGTTCCATGAAAAATATTGTCCAAACACTAATGTCACCTCAAAAACAAAATGCAACTACATCACACATGTCTTTGTTAGCGATATTTCGACTGCTCACGCAAGCGTACGCATCGTTCACAAGTAATATAGTCTGTAAGACCGAATATCGTTCACAGAGATTGATTTCTAAGTAACGTTCATCTTATGTTATCTATTTGACAATCGATATTTGATTGGGGGTTTTGTTTAACTACTAGAATATTTGCAAGATTTAAACTAATAAAGTTGTAATCAGTTATGAATGAATTAGGGCTTTCAAAATCCTCGACTATCCACTTTATTCAATCCTTAATGCAACTAGAATGATTCTTCTTCTTTGTTAAGATAGCGGTTAACTAGACTGTCTTATATTCCGGTTAGGGCAATATAATCACTCAACCCCAGTGCAGAACCCTTCTATATTTTCATGATAGAATTTACCACATAGGACGATTAAGAACAATAACCTATAATGCTACACAAGTATCGGGGTACCTTTGTCCGCGATTTTAACCTATGTCTATTCAATTATAACATATCAAAATCTCTCCTCTCGGCTTTTGATTCGAAATCATATAGATTATGATAATTAATGGTCAGTTAACTATCAAACATTCATACCAAATATTAAATAGATCTTAATTAAGCGAAGAAGAAATCAAACTACCGCATTAATTCATGAATAAAGCTTCAAGTGATTCATAAGGAAAACCCTAATGAAGTTTTTAGCTCCTAGTCATAGTCACGCTAAGAACAAACACAATATTCATACATAAACTGAATTAAAGACGAAAGAAAGAAAATTACGTAGAACAAAGTCTTCAATTTTCGCTCCAAATCTGCCTTGTGTTGTGTTATATTGTATAATGACCCACTCTTCATTAAACTAATCCCTAGGGCTTAAATATGTTGCAAATTCGTGTCATGTGGACCCTTCTGCCCTTGGCCAATTCTAATTCGGATCTGACAATTCGCGTCTCGGCACTGCGGTGCTGCTTTGCCTTTTTCCGAGTCATCAATTTTCAACATTTTTCTGCCTCGGGACCTCCTTTTATGCCCACTTTGAGCTCCTTTTTGTCATTTTGTCTTTAAGAACCGTTGTGACTCAAAAGAAAGAAAAACAAACCTACTACTATACTAAACACAACAAAATCGAGTAAATTACCAACTAAAATTGACTCAAAAGGCCTATACACAATACGCCTAACACCCCCAAACTTAACATTTGCTCGCCCTCGAACAAAGATCAAAACAAGGACAAAGACACAAACATAAAAGACTCAAAGACTCAAACCAAGCAGCTGCACAAAGACTTAGAAACACATGAACGTCAGATGAGATAATATGCAGGAACATATATAGCATGACTTCAGCAATCTAGAATTTCAAGTCAGATATTTCGCAAATTCATTTCAATCACAAGTAATGGAAGCATGAACACCTAACCTATGCATGTCAATTTCATTTATTTATACGGGCCTATATACTTGCTATTCTCCACTAATCATAGACATACATACTAGAGATCTTCAGGACTTTTCAGGGTTGTAATGTAGGCTTAGGCAGGAGTAGGTAAAAGTAGGCATTTAGGCTCAATTTACGTACCATAAACGTTTTTCTCATTCAACCAGTTTGTCCTTCTTTTTGGTATTCTTTTCAGTTCATACATATCATTCACTTTTTCTCCTTTTTTTAGAGCATGAATCAATTCATATAGGCACCCCAAACTTAAGCTTTTACGTTCTTTTTCATTGGGGGTGCATCAAATTTTTACTCTCTTTTTGTATTTCTTTTTCACTATTTTTCATCCATTTATTCAATTATTTCTTATGACACATGAGGGAATCATGGGGTGTCAAAGAAAACAACTTATTTTAGGCTCAACGGGGCTGACTAGTGATAAAATTTAGTGCAATGAATGGTAAGAAGGTCTAGCAAAGAAATGACTGAATCATCTCCCTAAACATGTACATCCTAACTATTTCGCCTCAAATAGCAAGCAAACAGACTTCACAGACATTTTTCAATTGACAACACATAGGTTAAGCATCAAATATTCCAAATAATCAGATTTTCATGAATTTTTGGCATATCTAACTTAATCACACAAATTTTAGCTTCTCATTCCACTACATTATCCACTTAGTTCACTAGGCGTTTTCAAGTAACTACATCATGCATGACTCATAAAAAAAATTGACTCATATAAAACACAAAAACAAATAAAAGACTCAAAAATAGACACAAAAATAAAATAAATAAAATAAAACTTCCCCTCCAAACTTAAACTACACATTGTCCCTAATGTGTAAAAGACTCTAAAATTAAAGCAGGCGACTTACGTATACAATGCTCAAATGGTGGTGGCGGATATCAGACCGAAAGCAGATTCATGGGAGGAGATTTTGGCGATTCAGGGCCTTTTTTTTCGGAAATCGCTATCGGCACCGCGGTGCCTAAATTCCTGCGACCTCTCCGAGCTTCTGTCACCGCGGTTCTGTATGATGACACCGCGGTGCTGAAACTCTTGATTCGGCATTTTTTAGCGTTTTCCCTGCTTCATGTCCCATTACTTCACCTGACATCACAACACAACAAAAATACCAAAAGTGAGACTGTTTTAATTAAATTAAATTACATAATTTAAAACTTGAGTTGCCTCCCAAGTAGCGATGTCTTTAACGTCTGTAGCCGAATGCAGGTTCCTTATCATTGTGCCTCGAAATAGACCACAAATTTGATTTGTTCTATGTCATTCAACAAGTATGGATTCACTCTCTGTCCGTTCACTTTGAATGGTGCTCCCTCTTTTCCTCTCAACTCGACTGCACCATAAGGGAACACTTTGTCCACAACATCTGGTCCTGACCATCTGGACTTTAACTTGACTGGGAACAATCTCAACCTTGAATTGAATAAGAGTACTTGTTGCCCATGTTGTAGCTATTTAAGGATCAAGTTCTTGTCTTGCCATGCTTTGACCCTCTCCTTATAGATTTTTGCGTTTTCATAAGCGTTGTTCTGAAATTCATCTAACTTCGCTTCTGGCGATCTCTTTTGCCTCACGCTTTGGCATCCATGTTCAGCTTTCTCGTTGCCCAGTATGCCCTGTGTTCCAACTCCACCGGTATATGACATGTCTTCCCATAGACTATCATGTATGGTGACATCCCAGTGGTAGTCTTGAAAGTTGTCCTATAGGCCCATAGTGCATCAGCCAGCTTCGCAGACCAATTCTTCCTAGAGCCATCCATTGTCTTTTTTCCAGTATGCTTTTCACTGCCATGTTTGAAATTTTGGCCTGCCCGTTGGCTTGCGGGTGGTATGGCAAGACAGTCCTATGGTAGACTCCATAACGTGCCAGCAAGACATCAAGCTGCTTGTTGTAAAAATTACTCCCTTCATCGCTGATGAGGGCTCTTGGGTTGCCAAACCTTGTGAATATATTTTCTGCAGGAATTTCAAGACAGTTTTACTATCATTCTCTTTAGTAGCCATTGCCTCGACCCATTTGGACACATAATCCACTGCCAGGAGAATGTATTGGTTCCCAAAGGACGTTGGGAATGGGCCCATGAAATCAATCCCTCATACATCAAATAACTCCACTTCTAAGATCCCAGTCAAGGGCATTTCGTTTCGCCTTGTCATGTTCCCCGTTCTTTGGCAACGATCACAGCCCCTCACGAAGGTGTTGGCATCCTTGAATAGGGTTGGACAATAGAATCCACTCTGTAATACCTTGACTGTTGACCGTGATGCTCCAAAATGCCCACCACATTGCAAGGTGTGACAATGAGGGAGAATTTGGTGCATTTCATCCTCGGGTACGCACCTCCTTATGACTTGATCAGCACAGTGCTTGTAGAGAATCGGCTCCTTCCAGTAGTAATGTTTTACCTCTGAATAGAACTTTTTCACCTGCTGGCTTGACATTCCTGAAGGCAATACTTTTGCCGCACGAAAATTAACAAAGTCAGCGAACCAAGGTAAAATTGCACTGGTACTTAGCTTGAACAGTTGCTCGTCTGGGAAATAGTCATTTATTTGTACATCCTTTGTGTTCTGGCTCTCTTCCACTTCAAGCCTTGACAAGTGATCTGCTATTGTCACGCCCATTTTCGACCGCGACAATTATTCAACTCCTTATCCTGCTTAAAAAATGTTAGAAATAAAATAAAATGCTAAAGGATAAAGATGCTAAAAAGGTTGCTAAATGCTAAAAGTGCTAAAAGGGTTTGCTAAAATGCTAAAAGGATGCTAAAAATGCTAAGGGTTCGCGGAGTCGCCACCTAATTAGTTTGGGTGAATTAGGACACCAAAATGTCAACTAGATTAAAGTCAACATTAACTTCATCTTAATGGTCTGCAAAACTAGTGTGAGATTCTGGGTAAGGGTTCTTTATTAATCTAGAGGGAAGGGATTAGGCACCCTATAAGATCCGCTAACTTACGGTTGTCCGGTCAAACATAGGTTAATTATTATTGCTAAAGAATGCATGTTTTGAAAAGTATTTGAGTGAAAGATATATGCAAGTATAAAACATATTTTTATAGAATGCAGGATTTATTTAAAGTATACAAAGTTAGCTTTGGTTTAAAAAGAAAATATATTCCTAAAGTAATTAGGGACCATATGAAATTATTTTATATGTAGTGCTTAGCTTAGTATAGAAGTAATAATGCAAATCTACTATGACAAAATATATGTTTGTAAAATAGAATGTGCGGAGGTCTTTCATGCAGAGCCTAACGATCTTGGGATCTAAATAACTTTTGATATGTCAATGCTAATAATACTTTCATAAAAAATGTTTCTCCTTTTAAATCTTAGCTTCCTACAGGATTATGACAATGACATTATTAAGGGGTTAGCATGATTTGAGTAGTGTGAGACAAAAATAATTACCTTAAGGAGAATGAGATTTCTAGTATCCAACTACTTGCTAATCTATTGGTTCAAGATTTAATTATCCTAAGTATTCTACTAATTAGTGTAGCGTTAGACAATTAATTTACAACAAATAAATAGAGAAGAATAAAGAATAAATAAAGATGACTCGAATGAGTGGCGATGTCATTCCGCCTGCGGCTTGGAATTTCTGACGCAGAGGGGATGCAGTTGCGGATGCGGGCTACACATAGATGTGGGTCTTCATTTGATAAGGGGTGTGATGAGTCTCGTGTCTAGACTCTTCATTTGCTCCCATGCATTGCATTTCATGTGAAATAAGATAAAGATAAAGATTAGTATTTGTCCAATTTTATCAAAGATAACAATAGACAAAATAACCCTGTAAGGTTGAACATACGCATGATCCATTCCCCACTGATTCTATAATTTAACATACAATGTTGGGCCCAGGGGAATGGGATCTCAATACATATTTCTCGGCCCAAAGATGGATAACAATAAAGCAAACAATATACAGAAATGGAGGAAACAAATATGCCGGCCCATTACTATAAATTCGAATTAACATGTACCCATTCTTGTGCAAAGCCCACATTTAATATTCTCTAAATACAAAGAAAGGCAACATTTAGTCTTACTGATAGGAAGCCCAATCGAACATGTACAACCCAATAGACATCAAGTTTACCAGGCACCACATTAATCCATTCAGGTTTCTTTTTTACAGTAAAACTTAATGTGATCATACAAGCAAGTTGTTGGTTCATGAAGAGTCAACAACACACCGGGGTATGGACAAACTACTTCATGATTTCTGGGACTAGAAAGGAAGGTTCAGTTTGCACGTATTTAGAAGACACTAACAAAACCAAGTTCACATCTCATTTTTTATAACTGAAGATGGATGAGACTGCCTTTGTAAAACCAACATAGAGGAAGGTTCTGACCTTCAATCAAATACAGACAGGGATGACCTCATGCTAATATAGATACCGTACAAAACATATGAGATTACCAGTTTTATGAGCATATGCAGACACTAAGATAAGAACACCAATACTACAAGACTGCTAAAACATGCAGGGCATTTAATATGTAAACTGCAATGTCACTTATCAGGCACAACAATGTTAATACTTCAACAGGATAGCAACCCGTCCAGTTATCCAAACCAACACATGAGCAACATCACACAAATGTGTCTATGTAGATAATATCAAACTTTCTAGCATTTTAACACAACCAACAACTCTTAAACAGGGTACATATTTTTAACATGTTCTTAAATAATATATAAAAAAGCATTTTTGTGACTTAAACATACACAATGGTCAATAAAACAGCGAAGAAATGCATTCAAACATATGAAACACCATTTACGAATTACATGACCTTAGGGGTCTTCCCCTGCTTAAGTTGCTTTGACCCAATACAGTAGGTCACTTGACATATCAATACCCATTCCGATACATCTTAACAATGATCATGATCAATCAAATATACTAGATATTACCAAATGCAGACACAACCATCAAACACGTCTTTTAACTAAGCGTAACTATTAGCCTAATAATTTCAGATGAACATTAATTCACGACTGACATGCTTCAACAGTTAATGCTCTAGACTCAAACAGCAGCCAATCTACTCAATCACGTATGCAAACACACCATAAATGTCAGTATTAATCTAAACATGTTAATAGTTGCAGTCGTGAATATTGATAGCAATTAACATTAGCATGAACAGGCCTAACGATTAACTTAATAGGCATAAACAGTCATCGATATCACTTTAATACACGCTTAAGCATTCGCGCAAAGCATATATTTTACGTATAATATCAAGCGAAATTTAAAACGAAAAGGGTGATGAATTTACCTTCTCCGGACAGCGAACCGAGACAGCGTATCAAGTCGTCGATCCACTCGGAGGATTATTGCGATGCGATTTGGAAAAGGGTCAGCCTAGACTTCTAATTCTCGCATTTTATTACCTGTCGGACTACTGATTTTCGACGTCTTTTCTCTAATGTTTGCTTCTATGGGAATCGATACCTTCTTCCCCTGCTGCTGCTTTACTTCGTTGATTCGCCTTAGGTCAATTTTCTCTCTTTATGTGATTTTTCGGGATACTCCGTGATTAACTGATGCCTACTGGTGCTGAAAGATTCACTCTTGCTTTGCTAATTCTTACTGTTTTCTCTCGATCCCTCTCTATGAAATTTTGCCAATTTTTCGAATGCTAAAGCGCCCCTCTGGATGTATAGATTGCTTCATTTTTATAGCCATACTATGGGTTCTAATTTGGATAAGTTATTGGTGCGATTTTCGTACTGATTTTTCGTATTGTTTTGTTAAGGTAAGTTTTAATGTTGAGAAGTTTCGGATGATAATTTATGGTAGGCTTTTGATACGATTTGGTTATGGTAAGCAGATTCTAGGGTATTGTGTTGTGGGTAATGAGTTGGCCAGATTTTTCGACCAAAAAATCCGGCGAGGCTTGCGGGTAGAAGGTGCGGCGAAGGGTGATGGCTGCTAGGGTTCGCTGGTTTTTTCTAGGTTCTTCTAGGTTTTTACGCTTAAGGGTTGTTGAGGTGGGAGAAAGTGCTATTAGGCTTGGGTGAGTCTTGTGGGCCGCCGAGTTGGGTTCTTAATATTAGGCTTGGGCGAGTTTATTAGGTAGGGAGTGAGCTGGATGATTTAATTAGTTTTAGGTGTTAGTTTTAAGTGTTAGTGTTAAACAAATGTGGGTTTAAATTGCAAATAATAATTATGAAATTGTTTTGGGTATTAATAAATGTGGATATAATTTTAAGGAATGCTTGATGCGACGCCATTATTAAATTATTTATTTACGTGTTTATTATTATTAAAATTATTAAAAATTAATGGAAATAGAATATGGCTTAAATTATGAATGTGGTGTCATTATTAAATTGCTCGTTTATGAATGTATTAATGTTTTATTGTTGCATTTTATTATTATAAAATTATTAAACTTATTTTTAAAAATTAGTGTAATTTTATAGTTAATGATTGGACGTGAGGGTCAAAATTGGGTGTCAACAGCTACCACGTTCTCAGTCCCCTTTTTATCGTGAATCTCCATGTCAAACTCTTCCAGTAGCAGCACCCATCGTATAAGCCGAGGTTTTGCATCCTTCTTAGTCATCAAATACTTGATCGATGAGTGGTCAGTGTACACTATCACCTTATTCCCAATGAGGTATGGCCTGAATTTCTCGAATGCGTATACTATGGCTAGCAACTCTTTCTCTGTCGTCGCATAATTCAGCTGAGCATCATTGAGGGTTTTGCTAGCATAGTAAATTGACCTGAATACCTTGTCAATTCTCTGTCCAAGAACTGCTCACACTGCGTAGTCGCTTGCATCGCACATCAATTCAAATGGGAGTGTCCAGTCAAGTGCAGTGACTATAGGTGTTGAGGTTAGCTTCTCCTTGAGTGTCTGAAAGGCAGTCAGACATTCCTCATTGAATTCAAAAGCAACCCCATTCATCAACAAGGTGGACATATGTTTAGAGATCTTTGAGAAGTCCTTGATGAATCTTCTATAGAAAACAGCGTGCCCAAGAAAACTTCTGATCCCTTTCACCGAGACTGGAGGTGGCAGATTTTCGATCACTGAAACCTTAGACTTGTCTACCTCAATGCCTTTGCTGTAAATCTTGTGGCCGAGCACAATACCTTCTTGTACCATAAAGTGACAATTCTCCCAGTTCAGCACCAGATTCGAGTCCTTGCACCGCCGCAACATTGCTTCCAAATGATTTAAGCATTCATCAAAGAATGACCCAAAAATAGAAAAATCATCCATGAAGATTTCTATGGTCCTTTCCACCATGTCAGAAAAGATAGCCATCATACAACGCTGAAAGGTGGCGGGTGCATTGCAAAGCCCAAATGACATTCTTCTAAAAACAAACGTACCAAAGGGGCATGTGAATGTTGTTTTCTCCTGATCTTCTGGAGAGATGGCTATTTGATGATACCCTGAATAGCCATCCAGGAAGCAATAATAGTTGTGTCCTGCAAGCCTGTCAAGCATTTGGTCAAGAAAAGGCAAAGGAAAATGATCTTTCCTGGTTGCTTTGTACAACTTGCGGTAGTCAATACACATTCTCCACACTGTAGTTGTTATGGATGGAATAAGCTCATTCTTTTCGTTAGTACCACAGTCATGCCACCTTTCTTGGGTACCATTTGCACAGGGCTCACCCATGCACTATCAGAGATAGGATAAATCACCCCAACATCGAGCCATTTCAGGATCTCTTTTCGCACCACCTATTTCATGGTTGGATTTAGTATCCTCTGTGCTTCAATGGAGGGTCTGCTCTCAATTTCTAGATGAATTTTGTGCATTACTGTAGAAGGACTTATCCCTCTAATGTCTGCTAGTGTCCACCCAATTGCGAGCTTGTGAGCCCTCAATACTCTCAACATCTTTTCAACCTCCACTTTGAATAGATGATCTGATACGATCACTGGTAAGGATTGGTTCTCACCTAGATATTAATAGTGCAAATGATCTGGCAGAGTCTTCAACTCGAGTTCTGGAGCTTGTTCTGTGGATGGTACTGGTCTATCTGGCATGGTTCCAAGCTCATCGTATTTTCTTTTATAGCAAGGCTCGTGGGAATCCAACCAATTCGCATGCTCTATCAATTCCGTGTCATTACCACTATCTTCATCCCCTTGTGTCATCACCACATCAAGAGCATCCGCACTCCTGAACCCATTTTCGGAAACTGCTTCATCAACCACTTCAATAGCATAACAGTTATCACTTGCCCTTGGGTAAGTTGCTGCCCTGAATACATTGAAAATCACTTCTTCTCCCTGAACACGAAGTCTCATCTCACCTTTCTGAACATCAATGAGTGTCTGTCCTGTGGCTAAGAATGGCCTGCCAAGGATAATGGGCATTTCTTCATCTTCTTCCATGTCTAGGATGATGAAATCAGCGGGGAAGATGAACTTGTCTACTTTAACCAACACGTCCTCGATGATTCCTCTATGGTGGACGATGGAGCGATCAGCTAGCTGTAAGGTGATGGTTGTAGGTCTTGTTTCCCCCACTCCAAGTTTGCAGAACACAAAATAGGGCATCAAATTTATACTTGCCCCCAAATCACATAGAGCCTATTGACATTCAAACTTCCCTATAGTGCAATGGATGGTGAAGCTTCCCAGATCTTTCAACTTCTGAGGTAACTTTCTCTGTAGGATGACACTGCATTCTTGAGTCAACACCACAGTTTCATACTCATCTAACATCCTTTTTTTTTACAGAGGATTTCCTTCATGAACTTTACATAACTCGACATTTGTTCTAAGGCTTCAACAAATGGAATGTTGATGTGCATTTTTTTAAAGACCTCCAGAAACTTAGAAAACTGCTTGTCGAGAGAATTCTTTCTAAGTTTCTGAGGATATGATATCTTCACATGCGGTGTGTCAATGACTGTTGGCTCTCTCACCTCACTGGGTTCACCCTCATTTTCTGGACACATTGGGGATGAACCTGTCTCCATTTGTTTGTCATAAGTCACCTCAATTGCTTGGCACTGCTTTTGTGAGTTTGTACCAGTATTGATAGAGCAGTTCCCTTGTGCACCATTTCTCAGTTTGCTAGCTAGCTGCCCCAGTTGCATCTCTAGATTCCTGATGGTTAATCTTGTTTCCTCCATGAACTGATTTTGGGCTTTTGAGAGTGCCCAGAGAGTTGCTCTCATGTCATCTAGCCTTCCTGATGGAGCCCGATTCTGTGGTGGATGAGTGTCGCGCCCTTTTCCGGCCGCGGCATTTTTTCTAGCGAACCCTGCTTAAAATGCAATGTTAGAAAATAAATAATAAAATACTAAAATGTTCAAAAATGCTTAAAAGCTTAAGAAGTATTAAAATATTAAAAGGGATGCTATAGTTTTAAAAGGAAAATTGCTAAATATTAAAGTGCTAAAAGGTAAAAATGCTAAAAGGTTGCTAGGGAGTGCAAAATGGTAAAAAGTGTTAAAAAAATGCTAAAGGGGTTCGCGGAGTCGCCACCTAATTAATTTGGGTGAATTAGGACACCTAAATGTTAAACTAGTTTAAAGTAAAACATTAACTCCATTTTAATGGTTCATAAACTTAATGAGATTCTAGGTAAGGGTTCTTTATTAATCTAGAGGAAGGGGTTAGCGCCTCTAAGATCCGCTAACTTGCGGTTGTCCTGCCAAAACTAGGGTAATTATTATGTTTAAAAAATGCAAAAGTAAAAGCTACACCTGCTTAATAAAATGCTAAGATGTTAAAATGTTTAAAAGGTGCTTTAAAGTAAAAAGGTTGCTAAAGGTATTAAATGCTAGAAGGGCTCCTGCTTAGAAAAGTGTTAGGAAATAATAAAAGTGCTAAAATGTTGAAAAGACTTAAAGATTTAAAAGGCCAAGGGGTGCTAAATAGAAAAGATGCTAGGGTGCTAAAGGTATTTATAAAAGATGGTGTAAAGTTGGTTTATCATAGATGCATGCATTTTATAAAGGATTTAAAAGACTTGTGCTACATGTAGAGTTTAAAAGTGTTCATTTACCTTTATTTATAAATAAGTGACGCGAAACTAACTTGTAAGCTGAATGTATGCACTTACTTGAAAATTTGATTTATGTGGCCTAGTGCAAAAAAAAACGGTTATCATTTGGCAAAGTTTTGGTCGTGGCAAGCCTGCAAGAATTAAATTAAAGGGGATACATTTCTAATGTCCAACTACTCACTAATCTATTGGTTCAAGATTTAATTATTCTAACTATTCTACTAATTAGTGTAATGTTAGACATATATTTTACAACAAATAAATGAATGGGGGCGGGGTAGAAAATAATTAAGAGGACTCGAAGGATGGCGATGTCTCGCCGATGGCTTGGACTTTCTGACGTGGAGAATGCAAAGACGTGGATACGGGTCCCCCTGCTGTGTGGCTCATAATGAGCCTCACAATAAGACTCTTCATTTGGCTCCGATGTATTTCATGTAAAAGAAAAGAATATAAAGATTAGTACATACCCAAATTTATTTAACCAAAACAAGCACTTGCCACATAGTTTGTATTTAGCACACACATACATCAAGACCAAATAGAGGATAGTATCAAATGGGGATAAACAGCTAGCAGATGGCAGAAGGAATAATAATAGGCACATTATGCAGTGCCGCACTAGCTCACGTAACCCTCAGCAAGTTATGTGAAGAACAAACAACAGTAAGCATAAGTGATCCCTTTCTTGTGATCATCTCACCAAACCACAGAAAATGCAGCAACACACAGAGGGGACACCACGAATCAGATCAGATTACCAGCTAGATATATATATTCATATCTTGTGAAGCAATGTAGGACCAGTTATGTCATGATTCAATTATTGGCCTCAAGAGGTAACAACACTAATCAATTAGCAGGTATGCAAGAAACAGGGACATGACTCTTTTTTAAGTAAAGAATCTAAGTGTTAAGTCGCACCCTAGGCTTTTCACTCACTTAAGCACTTTTTCCATCATATTATAAGACTGTAAATCAAGACAACATGCAACAGAGAGGAATTTAGATGCAGGATTGTTTGATACAAGCATTGTTTAGATTACGCAATAGATTGACAGGGCACAAAATGTGGCTTGAAAGGGTATTGACAGGATCAATTTTATATCCCTTAAACAGAGAGTAAATTCTGAGGCCTTCATTGAACTAGTGAGGAGGATGAACCACTACTAGAGAGCCTATTTTGATATGCCTAACTAATTTTTAAAAAAAAAATACAGATTCATATAACAGGACCAGTTACATTACACAGAAGGTATTTGGACATGTTTAAATTATTCTAACCAGCATGACGAATACTTAATCTGATTGCACTCATACCCGAATACTCTAGTACAGTTGAGGATTGATCATGACATTAATCATGGACTTAATGAACACAAATGACATAATATTGCACATAAACATGCAGCTTTTCCAGACCTATATTCCCACATAATAGTCGATCTAGTTAAACACGAATACAAACATATTACAAATGTCAGTATTAGCTTGAACATTATTAACAATAACGATCCCGAAAATTAATAACAATCAGCATTAGCTTAAACAGGTTCAGCAGTCGGCTTAATAAACATAAACAGTCGCCGACATCGTCTTAACACATACTTAATAGTCGTTCAAAACATGTACTGTACACATTAATGTTAAACGAAATCTAAGACTGTAAGGGAAGATATTACCTTCTCCGGGCAGCGAATCAAGTCGTCGACTCGCTCGGGTTTTGGGCTTTGCGATGCGAAACAGAGGGGAGGGTTTTACTTGCTGATTTCTTGGTTGGTTTTACTACTTGTTTCTCACTGAATTCCCCCGGATGCCTTTGTCTCTGCCCTTGCATGTGCTTATATAGCCATGCTTTGGATTCCCTATTAGGTAAGTAATGAAGGCTGATTCTTGGCTGAGATTTCGTACTGATTCACGCTTGATTTGGCACTGATTCTTACCGCGATTTGTGGGCTATTTTTGGTTGATTTCGGGAGCTAATCCTACATCATTTATTTCTGGTACTGGTTTGAGTGTTTAATTGGTAGGAAATCGTGGTATACATGGAAGGGAATCTGGGCGAAATTAATTGGAGGCTGAGGTTTTTTTTTTTTTTTTTTAAATTTTAGGGTTCTTGGTGGTGTGTTGAGGGAGTAAGAGGGTGAAAGGGCTGCTGAACGTTTAAGGGGCAGGGCGTGGGCCGGGTCGACGGGGTAGTGGGCCGCGGGTTTGGGCTGGGTAATTTAAAGGGTGGGCTGATGATTAATTAGTGGGTTATTAATGTTAGGTTAGTTAATTAATTAATTTAATTAGTGTTAGTTTTAGGTGCTATTTAATTAATTAGTAGTAAATTAAAACAATAAATTGTGCTTAGATTATTTAGGTGTTCTATTAGCCTAAGTTTAAAATTGAATTATTATAACAAATGAAGACAGGCGTGCTATTTAATTGATGCTTAACGTTTTAGGATGCGACGCTATTATTTAAAATCTTATTGTTATGCATTATTGCGAAGTTACATTAAAATTGCATTGAGTTTATATTAAATTACTTAAATGCTGAATGCAAGTACGATATTTAAGAATCGTTTAAAGCTTTATAAATGCGGTGCTATTAAATGCATATATCAGATTAAAATTGATTTTAAATTACAAATGATTACTAATAAATGCGGCTATGCTACCTGACACGATGTTATCGCCAAATTATTTATTTTATGCATTTATTAATTATTCAAGAATTACGACAAAGCTTAAAGTTAATAAGTGCGGGCGCGGGACTCTAAATGCTTAAGACTTTACGTAAGACGCGATGCCATTATTAAATTATTTATTTATGCCTGTATTTAATGTTTTATTGTTGTATTTTATTACGAAAATCCTAAAAAATTATTTAACAAAATTAGTGCAATTTTATAGTTAATGACTGGACGAGAGGGTCAAAATTGGGTGTCAACAATGAGTTAGTCCTTGAGGATTTTGGCACTCGGTGAGTCTGAATAAGGCTTCCTGCAGCTCATTTCGCTCCTCTTGCGGAGCCTGTGGTCTAAGTTGCTGCGGGGGACAAAGGTCATAGTCCAACATTCCCTGATATTGATAGTCCATGTACCTATACTTCACCTTGCCTGCAAGATTACACAAACAACAAAAAGTGATAACAAAAATTTGCTCTCAGAACGAGTTAGAAACTTGTTCTGGGAGCGACCAAATTAGAAATTAAAAATAGATGATTCGATATTAAATGTACGCCAGTCACCGGCAACGGTGCCAAAAACTTGTTAGCGATATTTCGACTGCTCACGCAAGCGTACGCATCGTTCACTAGTAATATAGTTGTAAGACCGAATATCATCCACAGAGACTGATTTCTAAGTACCGTTCATCTATTTTATGTTATCTATTTGGCAATCGATATTTGATTGGAGTTTTTGTTTAACTACTAGAATATTTGCAAGATTTAAACTAATAAAGTTGTAATCAGTTATGAATGAATTAGAGCTTCCAAAATCCTCGACTATCCACTTTATTCAATCCTTAATGCAACTAGAATGATTCTTCTTCTTTGTTAAGATATCGGTTAACTAGACTGTCTTATATTTCGGTTAGTGCAATATAATCACTCAACCCCAGTGCAGATCCCTTCTATATTTCCATGATAGGATTTACCACATATGAGGATTAAGAACAATAACCTATAATGCTACACAAGTATCAGAGTACTTTTGTCCGCGATTTTAACCTATGTCTATTCAATTACAGCATATCAAAATCTCTCCTCTCGGCTTTTGATTTGAAATCATATAGATTGTGATAATTAATGGTCAGTTAACTATCAAACATTCATACCAAATATTAAATATATCTTAATCAAGCGAAGAAGAAATCAAGCTACTGCATTAATTCATGAATAAAAGCTTCAAGCGATTCATAAGGAAAACCCTAATAAAGTGTTTAGCTCCTAGTCATATTCACGCTAAGAACTAACACAATATTCATACATAAACTGAATTAAAGACGAAAGAAAGAAAATTACGTAAAACAAAGTCTCCAATTTTCGCTCCAAACCTGTCTTGTGTTGTGTTATGTTGTAGAATGACCCACTCTCTATTAAACTAATCCCTAGTGCTTAAATATGTTGCAAATTCGTGCCCTATGGACCCTTCTGCCCTTGGCCTATTCTAACTCGGATCTGACAATTCGGCGTCTAAGACCGCATGCCCCGCAGTCGACATCGCAGATCGAAAGTCCTGCGGGTATCTAATCTTTTAGCACCCTTACTGCTTTCTGGCACCATGCGTCGCTTTGCCTTTTTTCCGAGTCATCAATTTTCAACATTTTTCTGCCCCGGGGCTTCCTTTTATGCCTACTTTGCATAAAAATGAGTAAAATACTAACTAAAACTGACTCAAAAGGCCTATACACAATACGTCTAACAGTCTTCAAGGTCTTCAAACTTTTAGTGTCATAAAAAATATTATATAGAAAAATTATATCTCAATATAAAGGGAAAAAAACACAACAATAAAGTCATACCTTTGGAACAACAAAGCACTACATTGACCATTGAAAGATCTTCAAAGTATTATCAAATGATCTACAACATTGATAAAAAAACAATTGAATTAACCAAATAGAAAAAAATTACACCCTCATTTATTAATAAGTAATATATGTAAGATATCATACCTTCATCATTTGTATCTTCATCAACACAAATGATTGGACATTCAACTAAGTTTGATGTGGAACTTCATCTACAAATAAAATTATAATTAAAAAAATAAAAATCATGAATATAAAATTCCAAATTGAAAACGAATAATGGGTAGTGGGTAGGGTACGGGTAATGTACATCCATATGGTCAAACCAGCGACTATTCACACAGTTCTCAGTCTGGCTCTCTAAAAAACATGTCCTATTCATCAATTGGACGTGAAAAATGTGTTCTTACACGGTGATCTCAAGGAAATTGTATACATGCATCACCCCTTGGGTTTCAGGGACCCCGATCATCCTAACCATGTGTGCTTGCTGAAGAAGTCCTTGTATGGGCTTTATTGGCCCATCGGGCCTAGCACAAAAGGTTTGCAGATTATGTGTCTACTATTACGTTTTCTCACAGCATGTCTGATAATTCTATGTTCATCTACCGTCGCGGTACTTTTCTGGCATACATTCTGTTATATGTAGATGATATTATATTGACTGCCTCATATGATAAATTTCGCAAGTCTATCATATATCTTCTCAACTCCAAATTTGTTATGAAAGACTTGGGGCCTTTGAGTTATTTTTGGGGTATAACTGTAACTCATCATGTCTATTTCTATCCCAGAGGAAGTATGCAACTGAGATTATTGAACGGCCTGACATGTCATCCTGTAAGTCATCTCCTACTCCGATTGGCAACAAACCGAAGATGAGTGCTAATTCTAGTACACCTTACGAGGATCCCTCCCACTATCGCAGTCTTGCGGGAGCTATTCAGTATCTTACGTTCATGAGGCCCGATATTACTTATGCAGTGCAACATGTGTGTTTATTTATGCATGATCCGAGGAAAGAACACATGCACGCTCTCAAACACATTGTGTGTTACATCAAGGGCACTCTTGATTATGGTTTACACTTATATCCATCATCTGTGTCTACTCTCATGTCTTATACAGATGTTGGTTGGGGTGGATGTACAGATACCAGATGTTCGACATCTAGTTATTATATGTTTCTGGGTGATAACTTGGTCTCTTGATCGGCTAAACGCCAGACTACTTTATCGCCTTCCAGCGCGGAGGCCGAGTATCGAGAGATAGTCAATGTGTTGTTTGAGTCGTGTTGGCTGCATAACCTCCTCTTAGAGCTTCATTTTCATATTCAGAAAAATACATTGGTATACTGCGATAATGTTAGTGCGATATATCTCTCTGGTAATCATGTCCAACATCACAACACTAAACATATCGAGATGGATATTCACTTTGTTCGCGAAAAGGTAGCTCGTGGACAAGTACGTGTCTTGCATGTCCCTTCACGATCCCAAATTGCTGACATCTTTACTAAGGACCTTCTCTTAGTTCTGTTTGAAGATCAGAGGATGCCTCAACAGATGACAACCACCCGCATGATCATGGGTGTGATAGAATATACTTAATATATTCCTAATATACTACGTATATTCCTTGATATTATTAGTGATATTGTACATATATAATTATGGTAGTAATCTTTAGTATTAGAAAAATGTATATTTGATTTCCGTAATTATATGTTAGATTTACTATTATATATCATGTATATAAACCTGTTACATTAATAAAAATAATCAAGAAATTATTCTCTTTCCGTCTTAATCAGTAATCAGAAGTGTTGTTAGGTAAGGATTCAATATTGCAGAAATGTCCCACAAAACATTAATTGAACAGTTAGACCCCCATAATTTCCCTACATCCAACTTCCACGGTGATGTAAATTGTTATGTCTAATCTTCAAGGCCCATATGAGACAAACAGCATATCTCCCACCCCACCCCCTCCTTTTTGTTTCCCCTTTTTCTAATTCACTTTTTTTTTTGGACTGGATATTCCTGACTTACTTTGTACAATTTTAGATAAATTAATTAGAAGATCATAACTGATCACGGTGGTAATATAGAATCTATGACAACTCATTAGTTATTACTACTGAGTAGATTTGCAATTGTACGTTCTAAAGTGTAAGATTCGCGCACTAGAGTAGTTTGCTAAAAGGGTATTACGCAAGGAAAATTCTTGAAGTTGGGTGTTTGCTAAAAGAGTTTCAGATTTTGAGGAGATATCTCTCCCTCTCAAAACATTGGAAAATAAGAATGGGAATTCTAATTAATTAAAATGTTTATGCCATTCGTCTAGGTCACACATTGACACCTTTGAAATTATATTGTTTGGTTTCTCATTCGATGTTTGATATTAGAATTCCGATTAATTTAAATTTACATCGATAAAGTTTATTAAAAGAAAAAAATACTTCATATCAGAAAATTTTCATTCTCAGTACTAGAAATTCAAACTTCTAAATAAGGACTAGAATATATTCATTCCACCACATGTACATGATGATAAATTGCAGCTGAAGCTAGAGAAACCATTAAAAGAAGAAAGAGAATATTGAAAGTATGTATGTCCTAGAGACAATTATTATTAGGGACACATGTACTTGAATACATTCATATTATTATTAAGATTAATATATTTATGGCATTTGTGATTATTGAATTATTATTTGATTGTTTGTAATTATTCATTAATGTGTACATTGTCATTAATAGAGTGAGATATTAATGATAGAGCGTAACTCTCAAAGTTGCCTCTATTAATGATCATCGAGAATGAAATATCGATGATATGTTATAAGTCGACATGTGGTCTGCATCACATTCTTAGAGAATGTAGTATGTTTCACCTGCTACTAGTAATGATTACTCGTGATGAACACATAGATACTTTTGGAAAGTATTGATATACCGTGTTGAAAAACGATTTGTTATACATGTCTAGAGTGTTATCAGCGTGTGGGAGATAAATGTCATTTGTCTTGAGGTCAATACACACCTTGTTTACAGAGTAATGTACTTTGACCCTGTCCTAAGCTTAAATTTCTTATAAGATAAGATACGGCTGTGTTGGGTGCAATACGATGTAAACTAAGGTGGTAGTTGAGTCAAGAATATGATTCATCCCTCGATTGGATATTCCAGAGAACACCAATTTCTCAGTGATGTTAGGTCGACCAAGTCATTGGCCAATGCAAGAGACATATTTTGAATACAGTCTAGTTGTCAACTAATATAGATGATAAGTGATCAAGCCATTTAGATAGACACGTGGCAAATCCAAAGCTTGATCGAGTGTGTCGCGAATGAAAGGAATTTATCATCTCACATAAAGGTTATATTTGTTGGATTCATGTAAACGTACATATTAAGTTCGTCGTACAGTGCAGTCTAGGAGTTCTGTATGCACCTTAATTGGATTAGTGTCAATATGTGAAGGCATATAGGGTCACACTATTTCGATTGTTTTTTTTCGGTCTAAGGGTGTATTGAGAAAGTATTGAATATTCGATTTGAAATTGAGATATTTAAATTGATAATAATTATGAGATAATTTCTATTTGATGAAAATTATTTAATTAAGTCTCTAGGATTATTTCAGGACTGCTTCCAGTGATCAACAAGTCATCTACATATAGACATATCATGACGAAGGATTTGACATTTCCTTTCATGTAGACATATTTGCCACGTCTATTAATGGCGTATCCTTTTGATAGTAGAGTACTATCAAATTTCTCGTGCCATTGTTTAGGGGCTTTTCAGCCCGTACAACGATTTAACAAGCCGACATACTTTTGTCTTTTGTCCAGGAACCACATACCCCTCAGGTTGATCCATGTATATTTCTTCTTCCAAAAGGCAGTCTTAACATTCATTTGATGTATTTCAAGGTCCCGCAATGCGGCGATAGCTATGAACATACGTATGGATGTCATTCTTGACACCGGAGCGTAGGTGTCGAAGTAATCAAGGCCCTCCTTTTGGCGATAACCCTTGACTACTAACCTAGCTTTGTACTTGTCGATAGAACCATCTGCCTTTAACTTTCGTTTAAGGATCCACTTACAACCCAACGGTTTGTGTCCTGGGGGAAGTTCTGCCAACTCCCAGGTATGGTTATGCAGAATGGATTCTATCTCACATTCTAAAGCTTCCTTCCAGAGCGGTGCTTCTGGAGTTGACAATGCTTCGGCGATTGTCTGTAGTTCATCCTGAACCAAATAAGCTACAAAGTCTGGACCGAAGGACTTGTACTTCCGTGCCCTTTTTGCTTTGCCTTGGTTCCATCTCTGAATCTTCCAAGTCCTGAGAATCTGGAATACTAAATTCCGGATCATCAGCTACTTCAGAATTTACTAGATGCGAGCTTTGATCTAGATAGTCAGTGACTCCTAGTTCATCAGAGGTTTGCTCATAACTTAGTTTGCGAGAGGTTATGTTATTTTTCTTATATGGAAATGTGTCTTCAAAGAACCATGCGTTCCTTGATTCCATGATCGTATCTTCATAAATGTTCGGATGATCCGACTTGTGAACTATGAAGCGATAAGCACTACTGTTATTGACATATCCGATGAATATGCAATCCACAGTCTTAGGTCCAATCTTGACCTGCTTTGGCATATGTACTTTTACATTGGCCAGACAACCCCATACCTTCAAATACTTGTAGGTAGGTTTCTTTCATTTTCATAACTCGTATGGAGTCTTGTATTTACCCTTTGTGTGAGACTCTGTTAAGAATCCTGTTTGCGGTAAGGACAGTTTTTCCCCACATTATTTGAGGGAGGCCCGAATTGATGAGTAGAGCATTCATCATTTCCTTTAGTGTTCGGTTCTTGCGTTCAGCAACCTCGTTTGATTGAGGTGAGTAAGGAGTCGTTGTTTGATGAACTATACCCGATTGGGTACAAAGTTCTTCAAAAGGCGCTACATATTCTCCCCCTCTATCGCTACAGATAGTTTTAATCCGTCCGCCTAGTTGATTCTCAACTTCTGCTTTGTAGCGTTTGAATGCTTCAAATGTTTCATCTTTACTTTTTAGTAAGTAAAGGTAACAAAACCTTGTGCCATCATCTATGAAAGTCACAAAGTACTTGTTCCCCCTTCTAGTTTGAGCGAACTTCAAATTACATATATCAGTGTGTATAAGTTCTAGAGGAGTAGTATCCCTTTCGACAGATCTAAAAGGACTCTTGAAATTTTTTGCCTCTATGCACACCTCACACTTACATTGAGGGTTTATGTCAATAGACGGCAATAATTCCAGCTTTACCAATCTTTGGATAGATTGATAGTTTACATGTCCTAATCTATGATGTCATAAATTAGATGACTCAATCAGGTAAGTAGAAGGTGCAATTTTATTGATAGTTGAAACAGAAGGCATTACAGGTGCATCATTGAACTTAAAGAGGCCTTCACAGACGAAGCCCCTTCCTACAAAAGTTTCATTTTTAGTGATTATAAACTTGTTAGCTTCTAACACTAGCCTAAAACCAGCATTTACTAACAGAGGTCCAGAAATTAAATTTCTTCGAATTTCTGGGACATGCATCACTTCCTTCAGAATCAGTTCCTTTCTGGACGTCATCTTTAGGTTCATCTTTCCTACCCCCAACACCTCTGAAGAAGAATTGTTGCCCATGAATAATTTCTTATATGTGACTGGTGTATATGTGGAAAAGGCATATTTATTGGAACAAATGTGACGGATAGCACCCTTGTCTAGCCATCATTGCACCGGATTCTCAACGAGGTTAGATTCAAGAACTACCGCTGAGAACTCCTCAATCATATCGATGACGAGCGTGTCTTCAACGATGTTAGCCTTGGCCTTGCCTTTGGCCTTATTCTCACGTTTGAGTTGCGACAGTCTTTGGCCATGTGACCAACTATACCACATTGGTTACAATTTCCCTTGAACTTTTCAGTTGTTTGGGGCTCGCATTCCTTCTGGAACATCCGCTTCTTGCTCGAGTTCCCTTTGACTTCCGTCAGGTTTGCCTTAGCCTCAGCGGGTTGTTTTCCCTTTGGCATGGCTTTCTTATTGTCTTCCTGAATCTGGAGTTTGACAATAAGTTCATCTAGGGTCATCTCATTCGTTTTGAGTTTTAGATCGTTCATAAAATCAGTCCACGAGGGAGGCAACTTCTCGATTAATGCTCCAACCAAGAATTGTTCGTTGGGCTTTAATCCTTTCAAATTCAGGTGATGTAGAATCATTTGGAATTTCTGGACTTGGGACGTCACACTTTTGTTGTCCACCATTTGAAATTTTAGGAACTTTCCAATGATGAACTTCTTACTACCCGCATCTTGGGTGTTGTACTTTTTCTGAAGTTTGTCCCATAACTACTTGGCAGTTTCAACGGTGCAATATACCGTGTATAGTGGATCGGACAAACTGTTTAGAATATAGTTCCTACACATGAAATCACTATGTTTACATGCTTCGCGAACTATCCTCATGTCGTCAGCGACATGGTTACCTTAGCCCCCTCCCGCCAAATTATTTAGCTGAGGGTCCACGTCTAGGAAACGTGACATTCCCATAACCGTCAGGAAAAACAGCATCTTTTGCTGCCATCTCTTAAAGTGAGCACCCATGAACTTTTCAGGACGTTCATGGAGAAAACCAGCAGGTGTTGGGGCAGTAGCGCCCCCTTGAGGAGTTGCAAAGGCATTGTGAATGCCTCCAACAGGAGTATAGTTGTTGTTGACGCCTTGGGTAGGAGCAAAGACATTATAAGTGCCCGGAGCAGCAGTGGAGGCATTGGTTGTGCCAAAAAGCGATGGCGGTGGCACTGACGTACTAAAAGCGATGGCAGTGGCACTTGACGTGCCAAAAACAGTAGTTGGGAAGGCATTAGAAATGCCATGATCAGTGGTGACACTAGGAGTGCCAAAAACAGTGGAGTTGAAGGCAGCGTTAGTGCCTTGAGTAGTGGGATTGAAGGCAATGAGATTGCCTTAAGCATCAGTGGAATTTTCAGTGTTGAATTGATTGATTGATCTTGTCCAGTCATGTTGTTGTTGAAATAACGAATATTATCTTAAGCTTGTGAGTAGTAATGTGTAGAATGAGAAAATAACAACAACTATTTGTTAGAAATCTGGAAATAATCAAATATGAGGGCTTGTTGAGTCGACCAAATTCTTGATTTATCCTTAAGATAATATTGTCATGTATATTCTTTCAACGGTTGTAATGACAACTTATTTCCCAAGATAAAACAACAATCAAACAAATGAGCAAAGAGAACTCAAGTGTTTGCTTTGGAAGAAAGATCTTTGAGTGTTTGTGATTGTAAGAGATGAAGACAATTTCATATAATTGTTGAGTGTAAGATGTCAAGTGTTTTTTCAAATGAGTCTTGTGTCTCATTTTATAGTGTGTAGATGATGACCCTCCAAATGGCTAAGTAATGGCCATGAATGCCATGTTAATGCCTTGAATTTGGAGTTACAATTACCAAGTAATGGCGAATTCATGAGCAAAATAATGGAGAGTAAATACTCCAAAGTCAGCCCAAAAATCAGTTTTTAATTCACCTCCAACGGATTGAAAGCGATCGAGTCGCGGCCTTCGCCCAAAGAACTCATCGAACATCAATTAAGCGCGACTCTTGATTCCGATGAGTTCTTTGGAATTGAAACGTCAATTAGAGTCGCGGCCCTTCTCGGTTTCGTGGTGATTTCTGATTCATTTCATCTTTACACATTGTACAATTCTTCCTTCATTTACCAACGTGAAATCATTCGTCATTTGACCAATAACGGTCTATTACCTTATGTCTCAAACAATTCGTATACGTACCAATATCTCTTCCATTAAGGAAATTTTGATCCTTGACACTACGTGTGCACGTGTGTGGAAACAAAGTTTCCTACGTGCGGGGCCCCAATTGTTCGATTCATAATTAATAGAATTTACTTTATTTCACGTTTAATAAATATTTCCAACATGTAATCCCTAAGTAAAAGATTCCAGATAAACAACATGTAAGTGTTCATGTTTGTGTTTTTACATACATATTTCAATTGTCATATAACTATACCAGACAAAATTATTGGGTAAATAAATAAATTTTAAACTTCCGCCGTACACTATTCACATGTTATAAACCCAACAAAACCCTACAAATACATTCCAAAGTACTCAAGGAACTCCAAATAATGTAACGTATTTTATTATTTTAACAATAGAAAAAGAAGAAGAATAAATTCCAACAAGATACACGGTTTCCAATTGGTCAAAAATCGAACTCCTTGTACTACGTGTTCATATTCAATAACACCCACAGCACATCTACTAATTCCAGTTAATTTCCCTCTTAATTACATGTTCATTATGTTTAAAGAAAAATGGATATGGTTCTCTTGTCTAAATTTAGGGAGTACTCCCTCCGTCCTATATTACTTGGTCACTTTTTCTTTTACACGTTTTTTAAGAAATCATAAATAAAAATAATATTTTTACTACATTACATATATTTCTCTCTAATTAATTACCCTCTAATCAATATTGATTATTTTTAAAACAATTAATATTAACGGCAAAGTTGAAAAAAACTTAATTAATTATATCTTATTTTGAAAAGTAATCAAGTAATTTGGGATATATATTTTTAGTAATGTAGTCAGGTAATATGAGACGAAGTAAATAGTATTTAAACTCGAAATTAGCTAATAAATACTTGTCCGACACCAAAGAGGGACCATTGATAAAGTCCATTTAATGTGGACATCTTAAGGTTAAATAATATACAATCAATGAGTATTAATTAACAAACTTGTAGGGGACTAGAGATGATGGCCTATGTTTTCATTTCAATTATTCAATCTCTTTCCCCTTTTTTGACTTAATTGTCACATCTCTATATAGCTCAGAAATTGCCCACGGTTGCTTGGTCATCTATCTTAATTTAAATTTAAAATTAAGATTGTACTTAAATGCAATTAATTTTGAAATTATTAATTTGCGTAAAGTTGTTAAAAAGCGAGATAGAGAAAAAACAGTATTTTTCACCCAATTGTAACAAAGAAATCAAGTTATTTTCGATTTGGAAAAGAATTGAGAAAAAACAGTATTTGATCTAGCTTTTAATAAATGAAATAAACTCTAGACACATTGAACCTTTCTACTATTTGTGCAATTGGAGGAGCAAGTGGATGTAAGGAGGGGAAAAACTTTCTACTATTTGTTTTGGTGCTTAATAATAGGATAATATGTGTCCTTAACATATTTTTTTATCACTTGATTATGATTAATTAATATATATTAGTTTGATGAAAATATCTGATGTAAATAAATTTTTACCGTGTAAGGAAAGGAAGGGGTGAATATTTTTCATGGCAAAAAAATGTTGTTAGCACTTTTTTTAATTTACGAATGTAGCATCCAAGTGGATTTAAATACAAAAGTAGCATCTTTTTTCTTTAAAAGTTGAGAAATGACGTTTTTTGTAACTTTTTTTATTTGTTAACTTATTTTGTTTTTTGTTTAAAAAAATCAAAAAATGAATTAATTAAAATAATTTAAATTTAATTGTAAGGTTACTAATTATTTTAATTAAATAATTCAATTTTTGATTTTTTTTACTATTGCTAACTGATTATTTAATGAATTAAAAATTCATAGAAATTAATGGCACACTGTCCGGTGCACCCTCCTCCATTCTTTTTCTCGCCTAAAAGACAGTAAACATAAATAGCACATCGTCCACGATTCTCCTCCACTACTTCTCCTTCACAAAAAGACAAAAATATCAGTGATACATTTTCCGGTGCACCCTCCTCCACTCATTTTTCTGTTTAAAAAGACAGAAACATCAATAGCACACTGTCCGATGTATTTTCCTCCACTACTTTTCCTTCACACTTACCAAAGCATCCTCCTCCAATTTAAATGGATGGGATCATACCGATACAATGAACGAATGAGATGAAACCGACACTATGTGCCTATAAATAGACACACTTGACAACTTATTCTTCACACACAACTCATCCTTCTGCTCTCACAAACTCGATCTATTTACCTTCTTTACACCATTTCCTTCCTAAATTATGCCTCCAACAGAGTGTTTTCTTTCTCTTTATTACAATGGACATGTCGAAAGGAGACACACAGAAGGTGTGGTCTTTGCATGCAACGATACAATGTTGCTCAAAGTGAAGACTAACATGAAACTAGACGCGTTGATACATCAAATTCAGTCAAAGGTTCAACCAAAAAGGGTGGTAGAACTTACTTATCGATACCCTACAACTCTTGCACAAGGACGTGTTTGGTACGAGTCCTTAAATATTGTTGGAGATGATGACATACAATTGATGTTTGACATGTTTAAAACCTTTAAACGCCTTGGTGTTGCCACCGTGGAAGTTTATGCTAAGTTGGTGGATGCTCCCATTGAGGGCACCCACGTCAAGCCATCATATTATGAACCATATCATGACTCCACCATACCCTATTCACACCCTTTTACCGAAACACAACTCCACTATCATTCCATACCTTCTTCATACTCCATACCCTCTTCATCAACACATCACCCGACACCATCCCCTCGGTGGATTGATCTCAACACCCCATTGAGTCAAGACAACCTAGATAATCATGTTCCTACTAGTGTTCTAGCTGGTGTCCACAACGAAGAAGTCAGTGATTTTAGTGAAAATGAAGACGACCTTCTTGAGCGACATGTTGCTGATGACGATGAGGATAGAGAACCTGATGTAGGTCTGTCAAAAACCCTTCATTATTCTGACCTCTCTTTACACTTTCGCAATGCATTCCTCGATATATAGGTGACTTTGATGATGAGTTTGTACATTCTATATCTCAGAACAAATTGTACCCAGTTGCAGACACTGACAACCTACAAAAGGGAGTGAAATTTCCCTCAAAAGAAATGACCCAACTGTGCATACAGGAATACCATCTGAAGAAGTCATTGGATTTCACGGTAGAGCACTCCAATACAACGAGGTGGATTATCCGTTGTGTCCACGACAATTGCGTGTGGAGGTGTAGAGTCCATCTTGGCAAAAAATCACAAGTTTGGAAGATCACAAAACTGGACGGGCCACATATATGCGTATCAACAATGTTTTCACAAGATCATCGTCAGCTCTCCTCAACTTTTATCTGTGAAAGCATCATACAGCTGGTAAAGGAGGATCCAACCATATCTGTTTCAGTGTTGATTGCACACATACGTGAACGATATACATATACCACTACATACAGGAAGACGTGATTGACAAAGCAAAAGACTGTTGAGAGAATTTATAGGAAATGGGAGGAATCCTACAAGGAGCTTTCAAAGTGGGCCCTCACTTTCCAACATTATCTTCCAGGTACTTTTTGTGATTTTGAAACATTACCCTTTGTTGAGGATGACCAAGTAGTTCCTGGAAAGTCTATCTTCCATCGTTTCTTCTGGAGTTTCCAACCATGCATTAAGTGGTTTCGTTACTGCAAACCAGTTGTTTCAGTTAATGGAACATGGTTGTATGGGAAGTACCGAGGGACCTTACTAATTGCAATCGCCCGAGATGGGAGGAACAACACCATTCCAATAGCATATGCCTCGCGAGGTGAGACATCGATGACGGTTATTCTTCCTCCAACGCCATAAGTATCGGGTCACACCCCAACCTGACATATGCTTGATTTCAGATAGGCATGAAGCAATAAAAAGTGTTGTTAGGCGTCTTAATATCAATTGAGTTCATGTCTTCTGCATTCGACACATATCCCAAAATTTTATGAGGACTTTCAAGAATGCAGACATGAGAAGAACTGTCACTAATATGGGTTAGTATACCATTCATTTGCATTCATAATTTTTTTTATTTTAATTTTGTCTTTACTAATATGAAACATTGTTTCTTTAGGATACTTCATGACTCAATCGAGCGATGCATGCTACAGGAGCCAAATTAATGATTGAAATGAAGATGCCGCCCGGTTGGTTGATGATATCCCAAAGAAACGTTGGCTCCAAGCATGGGATGAAGGGCGGCGTTGGGGACATATGCCGACTAACCTTGCTGAGTGCATCAACAATGTATTAAGGGGGACACACAATCTTCAAGTTAGTTCAGTGGTGGAGGCAACTTATCATAGACTGATTGAAGTATTTGTCAAGAGGGGTAGCCAAGCTCAATCAATGATGGCATCTGGTATGGTTTACACAGATTTAGTCATAGAGAACATTGAGAAACAACGAACAATTTTCCAACTCACATGAAGTTCGCATTCACAATAGAGAACGTAGTATTTTTAGAGTGAAAGAGTTGGTCCGCCCACCAAGCGGTCGACCAACAAGGACATTCGTGTTAGACCTTGAAAAACAACTGTGTGACTGCGGTGAATTCCAAGCATTACATTACCCTTGTTCCCATGTCATCGCTGCTTGTTCACATATTAGCCATGACCACATGATGTATGTGCCTCCACAATACACAATGCAATATGTTTTCAACACTTACCTCGAAGAGTTCCAAGCGGTACATCTTCACCATACCGTACGAATATATCGAACCGAATTGCGCTACAATCCGGACACGCGAGTGTCACGACCGATCTCGGCCGCGATCGTGCCCTATCCGCACCTGACGTATACATCAGAGATAATCAGCGGAACATACATGAAACTTATACAACAAATCAACAGAATTAAAATCAACCGGTTAGCCGATAAGGCTACCTCCCTGGACATATATATACATACCCGAAGCAGTTGCCTTCGTTCCTTTACAAACTGACCCACAATATGTGACTACAGACCTCTAAGAGTTTTAACATAACAACTGTGGCGGGACAGGGCCCCGCCATGCCCCTGAATATACATGAATCTACAACCTCAGGGGAAACCGTACCACAAGATAAGCCTCCGGAGTAAATAGAGTTTTTTCCCAAAAACTGAACCGAGATCCTAAGAGCAAGGATCACCAACATGTGTACCTAATACCTGCGGGCATTTAACGCAGCCTCGTGGTCGCATAACAAAAATTTAATATGGAACGGAAATAGTAAACAAATCATAACTGTAAAGAAAAATGACAGGGTAAATTATATAAAAAAAATAAATACCAGATCCTACCGTGTCATTTCAATCTCGTGAACTTAATCGTACCTTATTATCTTTTCCCATTTTTCAATAAAAGTTATAGTCACATTCTTACGTACATACTTAGGAAACATCATCAAGTTCATTACCATATAACTTACTTACCTTACATAACATAATCCGACCCTTTATGGAGGGACGCCTATATCGCCTTACCAATCGGGACGCGATAAAGTCACATTAGTCCCATAAAGGTATATCGCTTACCGATTCTCGACACGATAATGTCATATAGTCGCCCATAAAGGTATATCGCCGACCCATTCTCGACGCGATAATGTCATATAGTCCGCCCATAAAGGTATACCGCCTACCATTCTCGACGCGATAATGTCATATAGTCTGCCCATAAAGGTATACTGCCCGACCCATTCCTGGAACGCGATAATGTCATATAGTCTGCCCATAAAGGTATACTGCCCGACCCATTCCTGGGACGCGATAATGTCATATAGTCTGCCCATAAAGGTATACTGCCCGGCCCATTCTTGGGACGCGATAATGTCATATAGTCTGCCCATAAAGGCATACTGCCCGACCCATTCCTGGGACGCGATAATGTCATATAGTCTGCCCATAAAGGTATACTGCCCGACCAATTCCTTATTACCTTAGGGAAAAATTTAACCCAAAAGTACTACGTACATACATACTTAAAAGAATCTTAAAACTCCTTCTCTTTTTAAATCAATAAACTTCTTCTTTTGAAAACTCAAGCCTCTTAACTTTTGAAATAAATCATAGAAACCATACTTTATAAATCAAGTTCTTTCTTCCTTTAAGAATCAAGTCCCATAACTTGAAAAATAAAGTCTTGTAACCTTCTTAGAAATCAAGTTCATAGTCTTAAAACTTCATAACATAAACTCTTTTAATTTAAGTAACATATACTTTTTATGAGTCGTGAATAGGTTATACTTGTTTATAATTATCTTATTAAAGCAGTCATGATCTAGAAAATGTAATACAATTTTGTCTTATCTTAGTCTCTATGCAGATGGAGAATTCTACTCATTTTAATTTAATTGATTGTCGATACATTTTCTTTTATTAACGCTGCAATGGCTTGTTCGATACTTATTCTCATTCGCAAGAACTTAGACAAGTCACTGACTCCAAATACTTCCTAACGACTCTTACCAACATCCCCACAAGACTTGGTAAGAACTTAGGATTTCTTAGACGTAGCTTTTACATAGAGTAAATCAACATACATACCTCTTAATTTCTAAGAGTAGAAGGAATCATGAAATACTACCACATGTATATTCCATACATAGAATCATGCCAAAAGAAGGAAGAGGTTCACATACCGCGACGATTATCGACAAGTAGCAAAATGCTCCAAAGTACTATAACCTTGCTAGCTTTTCCACCCTTCAAGTAGAATACGCTACTCGTAGTACTTCAACCTATAATGGTCATAATATGTCTATTAACCTCTAGCTTCAAACGTAGAATATTCTAAGTGTAAAATCTCCAAATTCTACGGAAAATCGGACAACACTTCCTTTGTTTCTACATACTTTTCCACCTTTTCAAGGCCCGAATTCAATAACCAATCACGCCACATTTAAGGCTCAATCAACGGTTAACAACAGGGGATTACACGCCTACAAGACGTGTAAAATTCCGCCCCACAATTGATATCACACTAGTCCAACATACTATGTCATTCACGGCTACTTGAGGTACAACAACACAAATTCTTATCCAATTCCTTTTCAATCCAAGTTATTTAGTATAACATGATATTAAGCCGCAATTGATTATAACTACTAAAATCCTCAAGTAGGTAACATGCGACGATTCTAATTAACGACCAAATTGTATTTCAATTTCAAAGGGCTAACAATGACATTTCGGCTATATGCTTCCACAATCCATATCACTTATCAAACCGTAATACATATACTTCATGCTAGTTAAAATGTAAGGCTACAACAATATGTAATCTTATAATACTTAAGAGAACAAGATTGCTACCTTAGCGAGCCTTAATCCACTTCAAGATCCGAAGTCGCTCCCTAGCAACTTAGAGCCTCCTCCGACACTCCAATCCGCCACTTGAAGCCCTTAGAAGGTCACAAACAACTTCCCTTAAATCTTCCAATCCAAACCTAGGAAAGTGACTAGGTTTTCACCTTGAGACTAATACGAAAATGATATTTTTCCGGGATCTTTCTATTGAGATACCCTTACAATACCCTTAGGAACCTTGGTTTAAAGTGTGGAGCTTATTGAACAACAAACGAATTTTTTTTCTTGAAACCCTAGCCTTGGCCGATAGCTCCCCTTTTGTGTTCTTCAATTTCTAGAAAATTTGGCTAAGTGTGGAAGCTTGTCTTGCTACTAGTATACATATATAACACAATGGAGTGTTGAGATTTGCACAAATGTGTGGCTTAGATAAGTTTTACATGGATCTAGCCCAAGTGGCCCTTTGACAAGTAAACAATATCAAGCTTCAAGACTTAGCAAGACTTGGTCATCTAACTTATGGTCAAATGACCCTTTTACCCATGCCAATTTCGTCCAAGACCAACTTAAGGGGGGTGACACGTGCCGCTCTCCCATTCGTCACAATATTTCGTTTTCCGACAATTCCATAATTCCGATAAATTTTTACTAGTCTCAAATCTTAACATTTGAGTTCTTGCGTACGTTCTTATAAACATGTCCTGGAAATTCGGGGTGTAACACGGAGAGCTCCAAAATGCCGTCCAAAGTCTACTCGCATTCGGACTGAGATGGATCAAAGAGAAAAGCGTAGACACCCCAAGAGATGCGGCCTGCCGAAAATGAGGACATAGCGAGAATCGGTTCCCTAACTGCATTTTGACTTCAAAGAAACTAAAAATTTGTGTTGTGTGTATTTGTGCCCCTTTTGTATCTTGAATTTTAAAATTTTCAATCAAGTTCAATTATTTTCCTTCCAATCATATCATTAGTTATTTTTATGGTCTCTTAGTAAATATATAATTTATTTAATAATTTTTAATGTGAATATTTACAATTAGTAAACTTACAATAACCATTTTGATTATTTAATTAAAATAATTAGTAAACTTAAATTTAAATCATTTTAATTAATTAATTCAATTTTTTATTTTTATTTTTTAAACAAAAAACAAAATAAGTTAACAAATAAAAAAAAGCTACAAAAAACGTCATTCTCACCTTTTAAAGAAAAAATGTGCTACTTATGTATTTAAATTCACTTGGATGCTAAATCCGTAAATAAAAAAAAAAGGTGCTAACAACATTTTTTTTTTGCCTATTTTTCATTGCACGTCATATATGGCAAGATAGAAAGAGATATGTATGTTTCTTGGCCTAGAAGACAAGAGACAGCATAATTAAAGTGAGGGCAAATGGTGGAATTGAAAGGACCACAACAAAAGCCACTCATTCCTATTCACGTACCCATGTCTATTTAAATCATTCCACACCAACTTTTTCATCTACGAGTAAGAAGCACACATGTTGAACAATTTGGTCCTACTATGAGTTTAATTGGAGTACTTTATACATTGACATATTCAGACAATAAAACCTGATGGTATAATTGCTTTGTGTAAATCTGTCACTGCTCCTATATGTTAATCCATATATAATTTGTTGATATCCAAAAACGTGTCACTATAACTTTCAAGGTTAGAACTACTTCGAGACATTAATTCTATCTTCCATCTTATCCAATACTTTGTTACAACAAATGATTAATCTGGTGCAACTTAATTAAGTTTACCAAATCGGCATATAACAAGCCAGTTTCATTTATCTTAATGGTTTAGTTCAATATTGGTATTAATCTAGGTTCGAATTTGTTTCATATATTCTTTCTTTGCTAATGTTCCACTACATCAAATTAAAGATAACAAACAAGCCTTAGGTCAACGATATTGTAATACTTTGTCTAATTTTAAAAAAAAATCAGTTAATAAGTTCTTCTTTGTATGGCGTTTCTTAAGAGATTGACAATTTAAAATGAGTTGCATATGAATTTTTCCGTCTCAAAAACTAACTACAAAATCGATTATAGAGTTTGTTATATGAACAACAGGCAGGCAAATGTATGTATATTATTAGCTATAGGTTCAACCGAATCAAATATCATTGACTTGGATTAAGAAATTTATTAAATAAGTACTAATATTAAATTACGAACACAATAACTCAAACTGGTCAGTGAGTTCAGTGAATCCTAAATACATAAAGTCTAAATTCTTGATCCGCCTTTAATAGCAGACTCGTTAAGATCGCGATTCCAGCTTAATTAATTATTGTTGTGGATTTGCCTAATAGACTGCAAACAAAATAGATAAACACTAATTGGTGATTGATTACTGGCTAAATTGTCCCATGGCTTGCCAGATTAGGTGAAATAATTAACTTAATACAGAAATCAATTGAATAAGAGAGGTGCATTGCCAAGATCTTCAATCCCCTTTTGGTTATTTTCATGTTTTTGATCTTATTTATGTAGCCTAATTATTTATTGTGAGAAGGAAATTTATTTAATATTAGGGCAGCATCAGATTCTTCGTTGAGAAGCTGTTCAAATGATGTTATCAAGAATTGGTTGGTACTGTTATTTCCCAATGGTTTCCACGAAAAGAAATCACAGTTTATGTTGTGGGGAACTATCATACATAACTGTGACAAAACCAAACTAGTCTTTTATTTATTTATTTAATTTGTCTTTTTTTATTTGTTAACTTATTTTGTTTTTTGTTTAAAAAAATCAAAAAATGAATTAATTAAAATAATTTAAATTTAATTGTAAGGTTACTAATTATTTTAATTAAATAATTCAATTTTTGATTTTTTTTACTATTGCTAACTGATTATTTAATGAATTAAAAATTCATAGAAATTAATGGCACACTGTCCGGTGCACCCTCCTCCATTCTTTTTTCTGTCTAAAAAGACAGAAACATAAATAGCACACTGTCCGATGCATTCTCCTCCACTACTTCTCCTTCACAAAAAGACAAAAATATCAGTGATACATTTTCCGGTGCACCCTCCTCCACTCATTTTTCTGTTTAAAAAGACAGAAACATCAATAGCACACTGTCCGATGTATTTTCCTCCACTACTTTTCCTTCACACTTACCAAAGCATCCTCCTCCAATTTAAATGGCTGGGATCATACCGATACAATGAACGAATGAGATGAAACCGACACTATGTGCCTATAAATAGACACACTTGACAACTTATTCTTCACACACAACTCATCCTTCTGCTCTCACAAACTCGATCTGTTTACCTTCTTTACACCATTTCCTTCCTAAATTATGCCTCCAACAGAGTGTTTTCTTTCTCTTTATTACAATGGACATTGCCGAAAGCGAGACACGTATGTGGTCTTTGCATGCAACGATACAATGTTGTTCAAAGTGAAGACTAACATGAAACTAGACGCGTTGATACATCAAATTCAGTCAAAGGTTCAACCAAAAAGGGTGGTAGAACTTACTTATCGATACCCTACAACTCTTGCACAAGGACGTGTTTGGTACGAGTCCTTAAATATTGTTGGAGATGATGACATACAATTGATGTTTGACATGTTTAAAACCTTTAAACGCCTTGGTGTTGCCACCGTGGAAGTTTATGCTAAGTTGGTGGATGCTCCCATTGAGGGCACCCACGTCAAGCCATCATATTATGAACCATATCATGACTCCACCATACCCTATTCACACCCTTTTACCGAAACACAACTCCACTATCATTCCATACCTTCTTCATACTCCATACCCTCTTCATCAACACATCACCCGACACCATCCTCTCGGTGGATTGATCTCAACACCCCATTGAGTCAAGACAACCTAGATAATCATGTTCCTACTAGTGTTCTAGCTGGTGTCCACAACGAAGAAGTCAGTGATTTTAGTGAAAATGAAGACGACCTTCTTGAGCGACATGTTGCTGATGACGATGAGGATAGAGAACCTGATGTAGGTCTGTCAAAAACCCTTCATTATTCTGACCTCTCTTTACACTTTCGCAATGTGGCCTCCGGCGATATAGGTGACTTTGATGATGAGTTTGTACATTCTATATCTCAGAACAAATTGTACCCAGTTGCAGACACTGACAACCTACAAAAGGGAGTGAAATTTCCCTCAAAAGAAATGACCCAACTGTGCATACAGGAATACCATCTGAAGAAGTCATTGGATTTCACGGTAGAGCACTCCAATACAACGAGGTGGATTATCCGTTGTGTCCACGACAATCGCGCGCTGAGGTGTAGAGTCCATCTTGGCAAAAATCACAAGTTTGGAAGATCACAAAATCGGACGCCACATATGCCAGACAACAATGTTTTCACAAGATCATCGTCAGCTCTCCTCAACTTTTATCTGTGAAAGCATCATACAGCTGGTAAAGGAGGATCCAACCATATCTGTTTCAGTGTTGATTGCACACATACGTGGACGATATACATATACCACTACATACAGGAAGACGTGATTGACAAAGCAAAAGACTGTTGAGAGAATTTATAGGAAATGGGAGGAATCCTACAAGGAGCTTTCAAAGTGGGCCCTCACTTTCCAACATTATCTTCCAGGTACTTTTTGTGATTTTGAAACATTACCCTTTGTTGAGGATGACCAAGTAGTTCCTGGAAAGTCTATCTTCCATCGTTTCTTCTGGAGTTTCCAACCATGCATTAAGTGGTTTCGTTACTGCAAACCAGTTGTTTCAGTTAATGGAACATGGTTGTATGGGAAGTACCGAGGGACCTTACTAATTGCAATCGCCCGAGATGGGAGGAACAACACCATTCCAATAACATATGCCTCGGAGGTGAGACATCGGGACGACGGTTATTCTTCCTCCAACGCTTGCGTTATTGGGTCACACCCCAACCTGACATATGCTTGATTTCAGATAGGCATGAAGCAATAAAAAGTGTTGTTAGGCGTCTTAATAGCAATTGAGTTCATGTCTTCTGCATTCGACACATATCCCAAAATTTTATGAGGACTTTCAAGAATGCAGACATGAGAAGAACTGTCACTAATATGGGTTAGTATACCATTCATTTGCATTCATAATTTTTTTTATTTTTATTTTGTCTTTACTAATATGAAACATTGTTTCTTTAGGATACTTCATGACTCAATCGAGCGATGCATGCTACAGGAGCCAAATTAATGATTGAAATGAAGATGCCGCCATTGGTCGATGATATCCCAAAGAAACGCTGGCTCCAAGCATGGGACGAAGCGGCGTTGGGGACATACGCCGACTAACCTCACGAGTGCATCAACAATGTATTAAGGGACACAATCTTCAAGTTAGTTCAGTGGTGGAGGCAACTTATCATAGACTGATTGAAGTATTTGTCAAGAGGGGTAGCCAAGCTCAATCAATGATGGCATCTGGTATGTTTTACACAGATTTAGTCATAGAGAACATTGAGAAACAACGAACAATTTTCCAACTCACATGAAGTTCGCATTCACAATAGAGAACGTAGTATTTTTAGAGTGAAAGAGTTGGTCCGCCCACCAAGCGGTCGACCAACAAGGACATTCGTGTTAGACCTTGAAAAACAACTGTGTGACTGCGGTGAATTCCAAGCATTACATTACCCTTGTTCCCATGTCATCGCTGCTTGTTCACATATTAGCCATGACCACATGATGTATGTGCCTCCACAATACACAATGCAATATGTTTTCAACACTTACCTCGAAGAGTTCCAAGCGGTACATCTTCAGTCATACTGGCATGAATATACTGGAACTGAATTGTGCCACAATCCGGACATGCGGAGTGTCACGACCCGATCCCGGGCCGCGACTGGTGCCCTATCTGGGCACCCGTACGGGTATACATCAGAGATAATCAGCGGAACATACATGAAACTTATACAACAAATCAACAGAATTAAAATCAACCGGTTAGCCGATAAGGCTACCTCCCTGGACATATATATACATACCCGAAGCAGTTGCCTTCGTTCCTTTACAAACTGACCCACAATATGTGACTACAGACCTCTAAGAGTTTTAACATAACAATCGTATGACAGGGCCCCGCCATGCCCCTGAATATACATGAATCTACAACCTCAGGGGAAACCGTACCACAAGATAAGCCTCCGGAGTAAATAGAGTTTTTTCCCAAAAACTGAACCGAGATCCTAAGAGCAAGGATCACCAACATGTGTACCTAATACCTGCGGGCATGAACGCAGCCCGGCGGGTCATAACAAAAATTTAATATGGAACGGAAATAGTAAACAAATCATAACTGTACAGAAAAATGACAGGGGCAAGTATATAAACAAAATAAATACCAGATCCTACCGTGTCATTTCAATCTCGTGAACTTAATCGTACCTTATTATCTTTTCCCATTTTTCAATAAAAGTTATAGTCACATTCTTACGTACATACTTAGGAAACATCATCAAGTTCATTACCATATAACTTACTTACCTTACATAACATAATCCGACCCTTTACGAGGACGCCATATCGCCTACCAACTGGGACGCGATAAAGTCACATTAGTGCGCCCATAAAGGTATAACGCTTACCGATTCTCGACACGATAATGTCATATAGTCCGCCCATAAAGGTATCGCCCGACCCATTCTCGGACGCGATAATGTCATATAGTCCGCCCATAAAGGTATAACGCCTACCATTCTCGACGCGATAATGTCATATAGTCTGCCCATAAAGGTATACTGCCCGACCCATTCCTGGAACGCGATAATGTCATATAGTCTGCCCATAAAGGAATACAGACCGACCCATTCTCGACGCGATAATGTCATATAGTCCGCCATAAAGGTATACCGCCTACCATTCTTGGGACGCGATAATGTCATATAGTTCGCCCATAAAGGCATACTGCCCGACCCATTCCTGGGACGCGATAATGTCATATAGTCTGCCCATAAAGGTATACTGCCCGACCAATTCCTTATTACCTTAGGGAAAAATTTAACCCAAAAGTACTACGTACATACATACTTAAAAGAATCTTAAAACTCCTTCTCTTTTTAAATCAATAAACTTCTTCTTTTGAAAACTCAAGCCTCTTAACTTTTGAAATAAATCATAGAAACCATACTTTATAAATCAAGTTCTTTCTTCCTTTAAGAATCAAGTCCCATAACTTGAAAAATAAAGTCTTGTAACCTTCTTAGAAATCAAGTTCATAGTCTTAAAACTTCATAACATAAACTCTTTTAATTTAAGTAACATATACTTTTTATGAGTCGTGAATAGGTTATACTTGTTTATAATTATCTTATTAAAGCAGTCATGATCTAGAAAATGTAATACAATTTTGTCTTATCTTAGTCTCTATGCAGATGGAGAATTCTACTCATTTTAATTTAATTGATTGTCGATACATTTTCTTTTATTAACGCTGCAATGGCTTGTTCGATACTTATTCTCATTCGTGCAGTAACTTAGACAAGTCACTCGACTCCAAATACTTCCTAACGACTCTTACCAACATCCCCCATAAGACTTGGTAAGAACTTAGGATTTCTTAGACGTAGCTTTTACATAGAGTAAATCAACATACATACCTCTTAATTTCTAAGAGTAGAAGGAATCATGAAATACTACCACATGTATATTCCATACATAGAATCATGCCAAAAGAAGGAAGAGGTTCACATACCTCGCGACGATTATCGACAAGTAGCAAAATGCTCCAAAGTACTATAACCTTGCTAGCTTTTCCACCCTTCAAGTAGAATACGCTACTCGTAGTACTTCAACCTATAATGGTCATAATATGTCTATTAACCTCTAGCTTCAAACGTAGAATATTCTAAGTGTAAAATCTCCAAATTCTACGGAAAATCGGACAACACTTCCTTTGTTTCTACATACTTTTCCACCTTTTTCAAGGCCCGAATTCAATAACCAATCACGCCACATTTAAGGCTCAATCAATGAAGTTAACAACAGGGGATTACACGCCTACAAGACGTGTAAAATTCCGCCCCACAATTGATATCACACTAGTCCAACATACTATGTCATTCACGGCTACTTGAGGTACAACAACACAAATTCTTATCCAATTCCTTTTCAATCCAAGTTATTTAGTATAACATGATATTAAGCCGCAATTGATTATAACTACTAAAATCCTCAAGTAGGTAACATGCGACGATTCTAATTAACGACCAAATTGTATTTCAATTTCAAAGGGCTAACAATGACATTTCGGCTATATGCTTCCACAATCCATATCACTTATCAAACCGTAATACATATACTTCATGCTAGTTAAAATGTAAGGCTACAACAATATGTAATCTTATAATACTTAAGAGAACAAGATTGCTACCTTAGCGAGCCTTAATCCACTTCAAGATCCGAAGTCGCTCCCTAGCAACTTAGAGCCTCTCCTCGACACTCCAATCCGCCACTTGAAGCCCTTAGAAGGTCACAAACAACTTCCCTTAAATCTTCCAATCCAAACCTAGGAAAGTGACTAGGTTTTCACCTTGAGACTAATACGAAAATGATATTTTTCCGGGATCTTTCTATTGAGATACCCTTACAATACCCTTAGGAACCTTGGTTTAAAGTGTGGAGCTTATTGAACAACAAACGAATTTTTTTTCTTGAAACCCTAGCCTTGGCCGATAGCTCCCCTTTTGTGTTCTTCAATTTCTAGAAAATTTGGCTAAGTGTGGAAGCTTGTCTTGCTACTAGTATACATATATAACACAATGGAGTGTTGAGATTTGCACAAATGTGTGGCTTAGATAAGTTTTACATGGATCTAGCCCAAGTGGCCCTTTGACAAGTAAACAATATCAAGCTTCAAGACTTAGCAAGACTTGGTCATCTAACTTATGGTCAAATGACCCTTTTACCCATGCCAATTTCGTCCAAGACCAACTTAAGGGGGGTGACACGTGCCGCTCTCCCATTCGTCACAATATTTCGTTTTCCGACAATTCCATAATTCCGATAAATTTTTACTAGTCTCAAATCTTAACATTTTTGAGTTCTTGCGTACGTTCTTATAAACATGTCCTGGAAATTCGGGGTGTAACACGGAGAGCTCCAAAATGCCGTCCAAAGTCTACTCGCATTCGGACTGAGATGGATCAAAGAGAAAAGCGTAGACACCCCAAGAGATGCGGCCTCTGTCGAAATGAGGGACATAGCAAGAATCAGTTCCCTAACCGTACTAGACTTCAGCAAAACTAAAAAATTTGTGTTGTGTGTATTTGTGCCCCTTTTGTATCTTGAATTTTAAAATTTTCAATCAAGTTCAATTATTTTCCTTCCAATCATATCATTAGTTATTTTTATGGTCTCTTAGTAAATATATAATTTATTTAATAATTTTTAATGTGAATATTTACAATTAGTAAACTTACAATAACCATTTTGATTATTTAATTAAAATAATTAGTAAACTTAAATTTAAATCATTTTAATTAATTAATTCAATTTTTTATTTTTTTATTTTTTTAAACAAAAAACAAAATAAGTTAACAAATAAAAAAAAGCTACAAAAAACGTCATTCTCACCTTTTAAAGAAAAAATGTGCTACTTATGTATTTAAATTCACTTGGATGCTAAATCCGTAAATAAAAAAAAAAGGTGCTAACAACATTTTTTTTTTGCCTATTTTTCATTGCACGTCATATATGGCAAGATAGAAAGAGATATGTATGTTTCTTGGCCTAGAAGACAAGAGACAGCATAATTAAAGTGAGGGCAAATGGTGGAATTGAAAGGACCACAACAAAAGCCACTCATTCCTATTCACGTACCCATGTCTATTTAAATCATTCCACACCAACTTTTTCATCTACGAGTAAGAAGCACACATGTTGAACAATTTGGTCCTACTATGAGTTTAATTGGAGTACTTTATACATTGACATATTCAGACAATAAAACCTGATGGTATAATTGCTTTGTGTAAATCTGTCACTGCTCCTATATGTTAATCCATATATAATTTGTTGATATCCAAAAACGTGTCACTATAACTTTCAAGGTTAGAACTACTTCGAGACATTAATTCTATCTTCCATCTTATCCAATACTTTGTTACAACAAATGATTAATCTGGTGCAACTTAATTAAGTTTACCAAATCGGCATATAACAAGCCAGTTTCATTTATCTTAATGGTTTAGTTCAATATTGGTATTAATCTAGGTTCGAATTTGTTTCATATATTCTTTCTTTGCTAATGTTCCACTACATCAAATTAAAGATAACAAACAAGCCTTAGGTCAACGATATTGTAATACTTTGTCTAATTTTAAAAAAAAATCAGTTAATAAGTTCTTCTTTGTATGGCGTTTCTTAAGAGATTGACAATTTAAAATGAGTTGCATATGAATTTTTCCGTCTCAAAAACTAACTACAAAATCGATTATAGAGTTTGTTATATGAACAACAGGCAGGCAAATGTATGTATATTATTAGCTATAGGTTCAACCGAATCAAATATCATTGACTTGGATTAAGAAATTTATTAAATAAGTACTAATATTAAATTACGAACACAATAACTCAAACTGGTCAGTGAGTTCAGTGAATCCTAAATACATAAAGTCTAAATTCTTGATCCGCCTTTAATAGCAGACTCGTTAAGATCGCGATTCCAGCTTAATTAATTATTGTTGTGGATTTGCCTAATAGACTGCAAACAAAATAGATAAACACTAATTGGTGATTGATTACTGGCTAAATTGTCCCATGGCTTGCCAGATTAGGTGAAATAATTAACTTAATACAGAAATCAATTGAATAAGAGAGGTGCATTGCCAAGATCTTCAATCCCCTTTTGGTTATTTTCATGTTTTTGATCTTATTTATGTAGCCTAATTATTTATTGTGAGAAGGAAATTTATTTAATATTAGGGCAGCATCAGATTCTTCGTTGAGAAGCTGTTCAAATGATGTTATCAAGAATTGGTTGGTACTGTTATTTCCCAATGGTTTCCACGAAAAGAAATCACAGTTTATGTTGTGGGGAACTATCATACATAACTGTGACAAAACCAAACTAGTCTTTTATTTATTTATTTAATTTGTCTTTTTTTGTTGACGGCGAATCGCACCGCTACTCTTTCGAGTACAAGACAGTAAATCCCACGACGCAATACCGCAAACCACATCAATCGACAACTACACTTGGCAGCGCCCAGTATGCGCCAACCAAGGTTTATGCAGGATCGAACTCGCGACCATGGCCCCGCGCCTATCACACCATCTCTACCATTCTGCGGGTTTATTTAATTTGTCTTGACTTGTAGGTGGGTAGGTGGATGACTAATTCTTCCAAGGAGAAATGTTTTGGAGTTTTTCATTTCTTTAAAATTTGTTTCATTTAGTCGATTTTCTTAAGGTATTGGCCCTATCTGATGATATTATCGTATTTGGGACTTTTTTCTTAAAATACTTTTGAGGTGGGGTTGGTCCATGCCATGTACAACATAAGTAACTCCAAATTATTTGAGATTAAGTTTCACTTGTCGTTACAACATTACAATAGTTCAGTATTTGCCATAATTTTGATTTATTCTATTTAAAGATATGAACGATTGTTCCTACCTTTATATAGCTTAATATCTGTGAATAAGTATGAGATTTAGAATATTAAAGGACGAACTATATATTTGGTATTAGAACGAAATAGTTTAAATTTGAATTTATGGGGGCTCTAAATTTAATTTCGAACAATGAAAAATTAAAAAACAAATAATTTAAAAAGAGTAGATACTAAAATTAGTCTCAAACTTAATGATGGGATATTCCACTTTGTCGTACCAAATACTCCCTAAGGATTAGGGATGTCAGTGGGTAACGCGGTATCACCGCACCCGCTCAATCGAAGCGGTATGGAGGATGATTTGGTGGGTGGCGCTGTATGATTATCAAAAATGCTACCTGCCATGGGTAGTGGGGCGGGGGTGGATTTCATATAAGACCCGCCCCGCACCCGCCCCGCCCCGCTACCCGCACCATACCCACACCGACCGTACCCGCACCGCCCATATTCGGATCATCTATTAGTTTATTTACGAATTTATTTGGCCCTTTCTTGATTTAAAATGTGACTTGAGCTAACCCGCACCGTAATGCACCACGTTTCTTTTTCTTATTCTCTTTGTTCTCCTTTTTTTTGTTAAATATTTTCATCTTTACTGTTTTTTAATATTCATAATATTTTGACAAGATTTTAGAATTGATATTCGATACACAATAGTGGAAAGGTTCCTTTTTTTTCCTTTTACTTATATAACTTTCATTTTGGTGACTAAAACAATTGCTAGACATTATTTGAGTATTTTATTAATGGGTACCCGCCGGGTAAGTGGGTATCCGCGTGAAGTAAGTGGGGCGAGGGCGGGTGGAAGAATTACTACCCGTGATGGGTGGTGGGGCGGGGGTGGGGATGTATTTTAGGTGGTGGATACGGATATGGGATACCCTTCCCCCGCCCCCGCGCCCGCCCCGCCCCATTGACATCCCTACTAAGGATATATGTAGCCTGCTCTTGCCTCTAGATAGCTTAGAATTGAAATATAATTAATTGATTGATTGATGTGGATGAATATCTTAATTACAAGAGAAAAAGATCTTTAAAGTAAAAAAAAAAAACTAAAATAACTCCAATCCCATGGCGATTGGGACATGTGCCTCACATTGGCTAAAATGAATAAGATTTTAAAGTGTAATCTTGATGACAATAGTTTATTAGATATTATGAGTTGGAGGTATAAAGATGCAATATAATGATGATTTCTTTTAAAATAAATCAACTTTAGCCTGACAACTGCCACCCACAAAGTGTGCCCTCGTGACATTTTATTTGTAGTGTTAATAAAACCAATATATGGGGATATTTAATAAAAATTCTCTTAATGTTTAGATTTTAAAATAAATCGACTTATAATACATCTTCCTAAGCAAAGAATCCAAGGTTAAAGTAGTGATCAAAGTGACAGATGAAAAGGACACAAGACAGTAACGTAATTAAACAATCAGCAAAAAACACTTGGAGTTTTGTTTCATTGCTTTCAGGAGCCCCACATTCCGATTCGGTCCGACAGGTCTGTGAATGAGGTAAATCATAATGACTCAATTGATTTCTTTAACTCCAAAACCTTGAAGTTTTGTTTCATTATCCATATAGGGTTTGATGATAATATTGACAAATCAAAGTTGTTGAGTGATAAAAACATTTCATCACCAAGTGTGTATTTCATGTGTGTACTTGTAGGACACGGTGGTTGCGACTCGATGGAATTAAAGAAAACACCATAATTAAATTCTTCTAATGTAATCAATCATTCGCTTGTATTTTTCATTGATTAATGATTACAGTATCTATTTGGATTTATTAATAAACAAACTATAGCCTTTTTTTTAAGCATCCGAAACGTTGGTTCACGGACGAAGTAGTTCAAGAATTTTTAATATTTATATGTCCTAATACACTACCTGTTCATATAATGTGTCTTCTAAATAGGGCTGCACAAAAAATGGACCGGATCGAAAATAACCCCTGGACCGAATCGGACCGGATCAAATTTTTCGGTCCGGTCTTCGGTCCTACGTTTCTGAAAATTCGATCCTCGGTCCGGTCCGGGTTTTTTCCGGTTTTTAGTGTATATTGGACCGGACCGGATCGAATTTTTCGGTCCGGTCTTCGATCCAACCTTTATGAATTTTCGGTCCTCGAAAACAACGTTTCCGACATGTGGGGCTCTTAATGTTCGATTCGTAATTAAATAGGATTAATAAATATTTCCAACATTAGAACAGATCAAAAGCATTCAATTCTTTACAAAAGTGAAAGGATCAATCTTTCTTTTGTAAAGGTGCTTCTTTTCTCCTTTTCTTTTTTTAAACATCAAAACGTTTGGCTTATATGTGTAACAGATGTAGAAGACTAGGACTAGCAAATTCTAGTCGTTTATCATGTGACTGCAATGAGATGACGGATAACCAATTGGAAAAAAAAGGAAAAGTTGGCAAGAAACATGACTCCCTAGTACGTATAATGGGCTGGCTAACGAGGGAAGAATTTCGGCAAGATGATTGAAAAGTCTAACATAAATACTTGCAAAGCCTAACACCTTTCACGAATTAAATATTTTTATTCAAAAAGGAAAGTAATCTAACTTAAAGTCCGCTGTTTGCCTATCTAAGTCAAGTCACATCACAAATTAGATAAATGAGAGTAGAGATAAGTAAAATAATGAAGTCCTAATAATAAATAACTAAATACTCCTTCATTCCACTTTATGTAACAATGTTTTGTTATTAGTATATAAAAAAGAATGACAAAACTTTATATGTGCAAACAATTAACTTTACATTTTTTATTTTGTTATGATTTTGTGTTTAAGAGATGAAGATTGAGAAGATATTGATCTTGATGAAGAAGAAGAGTAGAGAGATGAAATGTTATTCATTTAAGACGTAAACTGATCATATGGTACAGTGTACTGTATATACACTTGACTACTAGTAACTACCTTCTTAATAACTAACATTTAGATTAGTTCGTTATTTAACTAACTACATGAAATGACTAATACGCCTTTAAGGCATTATTACATTATTCTCAATACTCCCCCTTCTGACAAATATGAATGAACATAGTTACAAGAGTAGTTACCAGGATAGTTAGAAGATGAGCATATAGGGAGCCTATAGGAGCCTTATAGAAATAACTAACATTTCTCTCTACTTTATATGTATAAATACCCTACAAGTGTACTCAATGTAATGACAACTCAGAAATAATAAAAGATCAAGAGTCTTCTTCCTCTCTTCTTCTCTTCCTCTTTCTTTTTTTTCTTTCTTCGAACACATTCATATTGTATACTGTGTATATAGGTGGATATATTTGATGTATACACGATCATAACTGAGTCGAGAGTTTCAGAAATCAACATGATATCAAAGCCAAGATCTGATTCTCTGATTAGCTGGTGAAGGTGAATTCTCTGATTCTTCTATTATGTTCTTCTGTTCTCTGATTCTTCTATTTTCCTAGTTCTCTTCTCTGAACTGGAATAATCTTTCTAATCTGAATACTGGTCTTGTTCTACATCTAAAAGATCAAGAAATAATCTGAGTAACCGAAAGAAAAAAAAACTGAGTTGTGTGTTTACCAGATTCTTACCTGTTTCTGTTTCTTTCTCTTATGTTCTTACTGCTTCGCTTTTCTTTCTCTTACATTTCTTACCGCTTCTGTTTCTTTCTCTTACGTTTCTTACACTGTTTCGCTTTCTCTTACATTTCTACCGCTTCGCTTCTTTCTCTTCTGCTATTACTCTGAGTAGTAAACTTCTTGTTCTTCTGATATTGTATACTCTGAGAAATACTATCTTGATTGTGCAATAAAAGACACTATCAAGATTGAGTAGATCTAAAAAGAAAAAATAACTGCTGATCACACATATTTCTGAGTTGATATCTACCATCTGATTGTTCTTCAATTAGTCTATCTTCTCTCTTCCATTTATTCTTGACATTGGGTCATAGAACAATAACTAGAATCTGAAATAACTAGAAAATCAGTAAAGACATAAGTTTAGTCTTCATTCTTGTTCTCGGTTCTTAAAAGATCTATCAAGAAATTCTTCTTCTTCTCTTTTTTCTCTTCTGAACTCATAAAGAATAATATCCTCTTCCTATTAGTTTCACCTTTCTCTAATGCTGAAATTTTAAAGTATTTCGGTTAAATGTCGGTGTGTTGCTTTTCGTATCATTATTGGGGACATTTTGTCTACTTGATGGATGATGATCATTTCAGTGAGTAGTAATTTAGATCATTTGTCTCGGGAGCGAGTTCAGCGCTTCTACAACAAGAATCTTGAGTTGGAAAATAAACGGAGAAAAGCAGCACAAGCTAGAGTTCCTTTTGATCCAAGTGCATGGCAACAAATGCGAGAAAAAAAAACTATGAAACTATCATAATAGAGTATGCCTTGTGGCAGTTGCATTACAGGAGAATTGAGGAATTGCGGGCACACTTCAATGCTGCTACAAATTCTAGTGGGTCAACCAATGGGAAGGTTCTCCCTAGTAATGGACCAGATCGCATCACAAAGACTCGAACATCAGTATTTGAAGTTCAAGTTAGGTGGACTGATCTTCAACACACCTAACTTGAGGGGGGTGTTGAGAAATATGAATGAACATAGTTACAAGAGTAGTTACAAGGGTAGTTAGAAGAGGAGCCTATAGGAGCCTTATAGAAATAACTAACCTTCCTATGTAAATTGTATAAATACCCTACAAGTGTACTCAATGTAATGACAACTCAGAAATAATAAAAGACTAAGAGTCTTCTTCCTCTCTTCTTCTCTTCCTCTTTCTTTTTTGTCTTTCTTCGAACACAGTCATATTGTATACTGTGTACATAGGTGAATATATTTGATGTATACACGATCATAACTGAGTCGAGAGTCTCAGAAATCAACACCCCCTCAAGATAGGAGGTGCAAATACATTATGTAATCCTAGCTTGGAACATAAGTATTGATGTTGAAACTTGTTCAGTCATAGAAAATCTGCCTGCTGATCTCTTGCTGGTTTGTACGGTGTCTTGATCATCCCTTTTTTAATTTTTTTTTCTCTTACAAAGTGACAATCTATTTCTATGTGCTTGGTTCTCTCATGAAACACTGCTATTTACATTGCTGCTTTACTGTCAATTTGAACTTGTACTGGTAGAGTAATTTGAACACCAACTTCTTTGAATAATCCCAAAAATCCAGGTTAGATCAGCAACAGTAGATGCTAGGTTTCTGTACTCAGCTTCAGCTGAGCTTCTTCATATTGTACTTTGTTTCTCGGACTTCCAAGAGATCGAGAAATCACCCAATGTTACTAGACAGTTATAGACCTCTTTGAGTTTGGACATGAGGCCCAGTCAGCATCACAATAAACTGAAATTTATTCTTGACTGTTGCTGGACAAAAGAACTCCTTGTCTTGGATTATACTTGACATATTTTACTATCCTCATAGCAACATCTAAATGTGACCCTTTAGGTTGATGCAAGAACTGACTCAAGGTTTGCACACTGAAGGCTATATCAGGCCTAGTTATAGTTAGGTAACATCAACTTACCAATAATTCTTTGATAAGTACCAACATCTGTTAAAGGATCATCCTTCTCATTACTTGATGAATTGTTCTCCCCCTGGATTGATGAACTATTTATCAAATCATCTACTTCTTTTGTAGTCAGCTTCACATTCATTTCAAGTGGAGTAACAACTGGTTTTGTTGTACCTAATCCCAATTCAGAGACCAACTCTAAAGAATATTTCCTCTGATGCATCAGTATACCAGACTTGGATCTAACAAACTCAATCCCCAAAAAATATCTTAATTCACCCGAGCCTTTCATTTTGAAAGCTTGGTGCAGTGATGCCTTTATGTCTTTGATCAGAGCTACTGCATGTGATAAGCATATTATCAAACATACACAAGGATCACAACCAGTTCATTTTCTACCTTTTTGATAAAAAATGAATGATCAAAATTAACTCTGGTTAAAATCAAGATGCAGAACATCTTCTAGTAATTTCAAATTCCATTGCCTTGGTGCTTGTTTTAGACCATATAAGGATTTAAGAAGTCTACAAACTGGTCTTGTGTCTCCGTAACTCTTAAATCCTTTAGGCCATATAGATCTCATCATGTAGGTCTCCTTGTATAAAAGCATTGTACACATCCATTTGATGGATGTGCCAACAATAGCAAGTATAGACCTAACTGTAATCATCTTCACTACTTGTGTAGCTTTAAACAATTAAACCTTCAATTTTACCAGTATCCTTGTATTTGATTCTAAACACCCACTTGCAACCAATTGGCTTCTTTCCTTTAGGTAAGAACACCATCTTCCATGTCTGATTACTTTCTAAGGCATCAATCTCTGCCTTCATGACTTTAATCCACCTAGGATCTGAAACTTCATCAGTATAAGATGCAGGTTCCACTTCTGTAGAACTAGCAGCAATGAATCAAGTGAATGCTTGATGACTAGGAGATAGATGATCATAGAAAATATAGTTAGCAAGATTATAAGGAGTGTTGGATATTTTTGAAGAGTGACAAAATCCTTCATCCACAATGGTGTCACTTTACTTCTAAAAGACTTTCTTGTAGGATTTACTGGTTGACAAGGAAGGACTATAGAGTTTGAATCTTGAGAAGTAGGAGAAACATGTGTTTGAACTGGTTGTATAGAAACATTTTGTTGAGAGATAAGATCTGTTATTGATATAGTTTGCTGAGATATTGTGTCATTGGAAGTAGGAGTATCAGCAGAAGTTAACTGATCAGTTTGTAGTTGTAATGTTTGCTGATCATCATTGTTATCAAAAGAATTTGTATGTTGCATATGAACTTCATTTCTTTTAGAACTAGAGAAAATTGTATCACTGAAAACATCTAGAAATTGAACTTGTGTCTTCTAAGATATCTTTTGAATATTCTCTCTGAAGTCAACATCTCTGTTTACAAAGAAAACATTATTAGTAATGTCATACAATATATAGCCTTTCTGAGTATGAGAATATCCCATATGTACAACAGGTATGGCTCTAGGTTTAAGTTTGACAGTTTCTTGAACAGTTTTTGCAAAGCATAAACATTCTAGCACCCTGAGATGATTGAGAGAAGGTTTAGTTCCATGCAGTATCTAATAAGAAGATTTGTTTTTAAGAACAATTATTGGCATTCTATTTATTAAATAAGCAGCTGCCAACACACAATGACCCCAATATTTAATAGGAATGTAACCTTGAAATCTAATAGCTATACACACTTCAAGTATATGTTTATGCTTTCTTTCAGCTACACCATTCTAATGAGGTGTGTGTGCACAAGATGTTTGATGAACAGTTCCCAGTGATTTAAACGTGTCACATACTGAATTTACGAAACAACCGCTCTACCTACCAAGGTAGAGGTAAGGTCTGTGTACACTCTACCCTCCCCAGACCCCACGTGGTGGGATTTTACTGGGTATGTTGTTGTTGTTGTCACATACTGAATTTACAAATTCAGTTCTATTATGTCATGCCCCAAACCCGATCCTAGACGTAACAGGCATCCGGTGCTATGCACAACACCGGAATCACCTTATAAGACACTAAACGTTTACCTCTTTTAACAATATTTTATTATTTAATTAAATAAGGTATAAATACCTAAGAGACTTTATGTTATCCATAAAATTATACAACACAACCAACGTGTACCTCATACTACTGTTCACTAGGTTAGAAACTGCAGTACGAGTTAAAGTGATCTCCGGGAGGCACGAGTATCAAATACGTCAGAATGATCATAAATAAAAGTTCAAGATCTACAACACAGTCTAGAATCAAGATGAATGAGAAACACCTATAATGTCCTCGTAGTCGTACATCCATTCAAGTGGCCAGTTTGCATAAAGAAGAATCCACTAGACACGACTCCACAAATAATTCCTAAGACACTTCTAAACCTAGGCTCTGATACCAATCTTGTCACACCCCAAACTTGATCATGGACGTATCAGACATCTCGTGCTATGCACAATTGCGGAAGCACCTTATTAGATACTAAACATTTACCTCTTTTAATAATATTTTATTATTTAATCAAACAAGGTATAAATAGCTAACTGGAACTATGATCACCATTTACGAAATAAAAATCAGCGGAAGTCTAATAAATAAGTTGTCAAAACGTAACAACGCCTATGAGAGTCGAATAACAACCTCAACCAAATACCATAAAACGTCTATATATGGAGATTGAATTAGAGTCTACATTTAGTCGTTTGTATTTACTCGGGTCGATTCGATCCATTTTCAATTAATTCACTCTGATTTACAAGATTTTTACTGCATAAATAAATACATGATCACTAAACCAAATGGTCGATATAATTCTCTTGATGAATTATATTGAATAATGTGGTTAAAAACGTAAAAATAATTAAATTGGAAAATATACCCTTTGATTTACATATAGATAAGATTAATATTATGAATATTAATGCCATCATTCTAAAGAATTTGAGAATCAAGAAAAAAAATAGAAAATAATTAGAGTCGCATTTAAACAAAATTTTGAAGGTCTAGAAAAAAAGGGAGTAGCTACAATTTAATAAATAATAAAAATGAATTTGTAAAGAGAGGAAATTGAAGGAATAAGAAATTAAGAAAAGGAGCAAAAAGAGAAGGGAACAAGACACCCTACCGAGACTAGACACCCCATCTTGCGTGTGGGGCTTTGGCATTTAAACCGTGTCACCTTCACACAATTTTACTTCGGGTGCCATTCATTCATTATATACTATATACAGTACTAGTGTAAAATATCTATAAGTACATAAAATTTTACCCGAGCATCCGGGTGCCGTGGCATCCCCAAGCCACTACATAGATCCGCCCATGTTAAAAGCCTCGATCGTCTCAATTAAAATATGGGTCCTAAAAACTTTTCAACTCAGGAAGTGACTAAGTCGAACTTAAGGAGTTCCACAGCCATGTAAGGAAGCATAGTAGGTGACTACAGGAAGAGAATTTTCCTGTGACAGCTAGCGATTGTTCGAACAATTGGATGATACTTATTAAAAAACTAGAAGAAACACACCAACCCACGCACCCATCCCTTCTAGAGGATTTGTGCAGAAGAGCGAGCATGCTTCTTATCATATAAAAACACACAACGAGTGCAAGGCGATGTGGCTAGTAATTGCCAACTTCGCCATTCTTTTAGGCTAAACTTCTACCAAGTCAATAAGGAACCTAACACCCCAAAAGCAATAGGCAAGGAATATGACGAATAATCTGTAGATTCTTACGAGCAAACAAGCACAAATTCCACACGATATTTATGCTCCAAAGAAAAATTATGTGAATGGATTCACGAGGGAGAATGGTTCTTTTATTTAGGCTTCAGGACCTTGACAAAAGAATAGTGCAGGATGTAAAAAAAAACAAAGGAAAAAATGTACTGACCATCCAAGACCAAAGAATTAGTAATAAAAGCTCTTCACCTTCCTTTTTCTCCCTGCTTGATATGCTTTCATTCTCTCATGAAAGTGATGACTTGCTGTTTCTAAGTTCTCTTTCACCAGTAGAAAAGGATTCTTTTTTCCATATATACTTTTATCATGGTATAATATCATACGTTGAAAATTTACTAGCATAATATTTACATTCATTAGCAAATAAAACATCGGATGCAAAAGATGCAATGACCTAACTAGCCAACTTTATGCAATTCAAAAATTAAAACATCGTACTCAGTTTGCTAGTAATTATGTAATCCGGTGCATTTCATATTTTTATGGATGCTGAGTCTGCTGACATCCCCTTGGAAAGGTATACAATCACCTCAAGACTGCGCATTGCAGCAACATCACAGATTTTGCTTGCTATCTAATGATCAGTCGGGATTTTCTAATAATAATGAAACATCGAATTGCAAACAACATGTTCTATATCGGCTAAGGAAAGATAGAAGAAGCAATAATACATTTTTTACTGCTTATCAAATCACATCACCTTAATTCATCGGCTAACAAATTGTCACTATGTACCTTCAATCAATAATGATAGTGTTAGAATGCTTTCTCTTTCGCCTCTTTGTTTTCCTTAATATGTGTGCAGTCTCTTCCTTTGCATCATCTAGTGGATGAATCCCTGTGTCATTTTAAGGGAAAGACAGTTTAAGCACTCAAAATCTATAGCAAACGACAAAAAAAATACTCCTATGAATTATTGTTCCAGTCTATGACAAAAACACTTGTGGTTGCAGTTAAGATGCTCAACACTTATTATTTCAGCTCAGGCTCGAAATGTGATTATTTCAGAGAAAAAGAAAAAGACCCCTCGGGACATAAACCTGAGAACAGGTTCAAATTCCCTACCATACCCAACTGACAAAGGGAAGAGAGGCTATCAGTTTCTCTTTGGTTTGTGAAAAACTTAAATAGTATGGAGTGTAACAAAGTTGCTTCAGGATTTTATTCTTTCTTGTTACTTTATTTATTTGATTTCATATTATAAATCTTAGGCGTTCTGCTTGATTAAAAGTACGGAAAGTTCATTCTTGTCAGTGCTGAGTCTTGATTTTAAAAAAAAAAAGGGCAGCCCGGTGCACTAAGCTCCCGCTATGCGCGGGGTCCGGGGAAGGGCTGGACCACAAGGGTATAGGATATAATTTGATATACATCTAAATAGATCTGTCTAAATTCAATAGATAAGTTCAACATACAATACAGTTTTAGGTCAATAAACACATTGATCAATTACAGGATGTAGAAATCACTGCTTGTCAAACTGCATTGTGGTGAAATCCTCAAAAATGAATGATGCAGGCAAGAAGTGCAAATTACCTGTTCCATTTTCTTCAAGCAAGCAGGAAAATCCTGCGTCAATATCCTCATCAGATTCAATGGTAACTCTACGTTCCCTTTCCTGAAATGGATAGCCAGTTGTCAGCTCTGAGAATATAGGGTGATGCAGTTTCAAGTTATCAAAAATGTGGTGTGCTTAGCAAAGCAGTTTTTGTTAACTTCAACGTGAAGGCCTCGGAGATGGTGGACATGGCATATCATAACTACAACACCTAAAACCCCATTGTTTCTGTTTTGGATGTTTTCATGCCACAAAGGAAGCCACTATTGCTCATAGCTCAACAAACATTTGTTTGTATAAGGACAATGAGAGATTTACCTGTTGAAATGCTTCTATCTGTTTGTGACTTCTGATGGGAATTTTCTGCTTCATACAAGTTTGGTTATTTTTTACTGTAGTCCAGCTTCCCATTTCAATCTTCGGCAGCATAGTTCTTCTCTGATATCTGAGATTTATTGTTGAAACAGAAGTGAAAAGAAATGCTTGGTGACTTGCAATACAAAACAATTAGGAATTAAGTTGCTCAATGTTAAAAAGATCAGCAATACTTTGTAAACAAAATATCTTTAAGATCTCTGTTGAAGCTACAGCAAAGTTCTTAGAATTTTTCTTATTTCATTTGGTTTATCATGAATGCTAACTTGCATTACAGCTTTTGATGATGAAGGGGAGTGCTTTCCTTTGTTTTCCATTTCTTCCTTCATATAGCTAATGTGAGGAATGGAGATGCTCACTTTCTGGTTATGAAATCGATCAAAAGACACTACGCCGTGAATCTTCACAGCTATTTTCCACCTAAGCACTTCTTGATGTCTGATGACAGAGAGTGTATCCCAGCCGCAAGTGTTCTCAAGTGTCAAAACACACATCTCAAGGGGCATTGTGAAATGACTACCTCTTTTGCATAGCACGCAAAGTGATGCAAATAGTAAGAGAATCCATCAAGTGATTATGAACTTTGCATACTGGAGAGCTACTGATTAATCCTGCTACTTAAAGATTTCAAAACTAAGGCTGCAGCGATGGCAACGGGAAGGAAGATCAAATGAAGGAGTTTGAGAACTTACTTCTTCAGAAACTTCACTTCACGGGGAGGGCTACAAGCATTGATGCCCTACAAATAGATTTCTGATCGCATTTTTCTTACACTCAATACTAATAAAAATCTTATGGAACCAAGAGAAAAGTTCTTGAAAATGTACTTTTGGTGGATCGACCGGAGCAGTTTCATGTTTCTGTCCGTGACAATCTGGGCGAAGGGCAATTATCTGCAAGCAATAGGAATATAGATGAAGCAGCATTAACCCAACTACAGAGGGTAGCCTCAATATGAACTAAAAAAGTCAGTTTCAATATGCAACATGCCTGAATCTCTTAAGCCAAAGTCTTGCTCAAATCAGTTTGAAGTTGCAAAAACTCAATACTAATAAAAATCTTATGGAATTAGGAGAAGAAGTTCTTGAAAATGTACTTTTGGTGGACCGACCGGAGCAGTTTCATGTTTCTGTCCATGACAATCTAGGCGGAGGGCAATTATCTGCAAGCAATAGGAATATAGATGAAGCAGCATTAACCCAACTACAGAGGGTAGCCTCAATATGAACTATCAGTTTCAATATGCAACATGCCTGAATCTCTTTAGCCAAAGTCTTGCTTAAATCAGTTTGAAGTTGCAAAAACTCAATACTAATAAAAATCTTATGGAATTAGGAGAAGAAGTTCTTGAAAATGTACCTTTGGTGGATCGACCGAAGCAGTTTCATGTTTCTGTCCATGACAATCTGGGCGGAGGGAAATTATCTGCAAGAAATAGGAATATAGGTGAAGCAGCATTAACCAACTACAGAGGGAAGCCTCAATATGAACTAAAAAAGTCAGTTTCAATATGCAACATGCCTGAATCTCTTTAGCCAAAGTCTTGCTCAAATCAGTTTGAAGTTGCAAAATGGACATCTCAAGTTTGTTGGGCATAGCTCTAAGAAGTGATAAAAGATCCCTGATGTTCTCTTGATATTTATTCTTCCTCAGCTCTTCAAACATGGGTTTGAAGGTCATCTCCAGGCTAGCTTTCAGATCTTCCCTCCCTTTGTTCTGGATATTGTATGTCACATGGATTAGGAAGTATGATAAATCGAACAGGCACTTAAGTTCTGGACGTAAGCTGAGCAGCTAAGCTATAGTTACCATCAACTGCAACAGTTCATCATGAGAAACTAACTTCAGACGTAAGCTTTCAACTGAAAGAAAATTCAGAAGAAAAACTAATGCGTTAGATTTTGTTGCCATTTTCTTTTTAAATCCACCAGATACATTTGCAAGTAAAAAATAATAGGACCAGCATGCATCTCAAGACTAAATTCCACACTTTTCAACTATTGATATGGGCTCATTGGAGCTCCTAATTATTTAGCCACATCACATAAATTAAAAGGCAGTGAATACTCACTCTCCATCAATATCTCTTTTGTTCCCCGGTTACTTGCATAATATCACCCTGAATAGAATCTAAGATCATTCCTTTCCTGCTTAATGAAGTCTCTACCATTCTAATTTTGTGTTCAAGTTCTTCAGTAATCTGGCCTGTTCGGCAAAATTGGAATTCATCAACATGTTTAGTCCAATGATTCTAGCTGCAATTACTCCGCCAAACTGGAGTACATTTTCATTAGATATTAAAGGAATTTGAGAGCATGTATTTTCTGGTGATGGAATTATGACTTACATTTGTTTTCAGGAACTGACCACTTGCGCATATAATTGGTCGAAGGTTTTGATAACTGCAGTTTACTCTCTTCTCGTGTGTAGTTGATCTGAGGCATACAGCTCATTCTCTTTGCTGATTTTTCTCTTTCTTGAGAACCCAATCTCTGCATAAAAGTTATTAAGGGTTACAGCATTTTGCTTGCTTTAAGATGTAAAATTCCAATAACAGCATTTTGTTTGCTATGATATGAGTAAAATTTCCAATGTATAAAGTGAAAAGTTTGTAGAACTTTGTGTCCTGGGCAGAATTGAAACCAAGAAGGCATATATGCTCAATTTAAAAGACAAAACTGCATCAGTTAACTAGTTGTCTATGAACTCTGAGAAGCTCTACAACTTAACTGTCAACACCACTTCAAAGTACACTGTGACAATCCCCTGTTCTGTCATGTATTAATAAGAAACATTCTGACAGACGCGCAACAGAATTATGATTCACTGTCCAATATAAGGATGGTATCTACATCTCCCTCCATCCCAATTTATATGACACTTTTTCCATTGAAGCACCTTGCAAAATATTGACGTCATTCATTTTTTATGCAACTTTCAGAACTTTCAAAGTTGTTCAATTTAAAACTTAACTTTAATATATTTTCAACTATCACTAGTATCATACTTAAATCAAATATGGCTTATACGTGAGTGTCGTGAATTGACACAGTATTTAACCAAGTAAATCATAGTCAGAAGTTAACTTCATCTATTTCAAGAATCACAAAGCATACCAATGCAAAAATTACACTCAAAAGTAACCTATGCAACAATTATCCAGGATATAACAAATTCAAGTCTTGCTAAGCATCAAACCACATTTTAGACAATCTAAAGCATTCTTTGGAAGTTGCTAAACCAAAATGGTTTCTAAAGTCAATTATTATAATATCCGCACCAAATGAATCAGTTCCTTGGTATATTAACATTAGTTAGCAGTCGAAGTATACCAAAATGTCATCTCATTAACAATTACTACCTCTGTCCCAATTCAGGTGACACTTTTCGCTTATCGAGAGTCAATTTGACTAATTTTCAAAGTTAAATTCGATTAGATCAACTCAATATTTTAAAATTAAAATTTAGATATTTAAAAACTATACGAAAAGTACTATAAGATGCAATTATTCTCATATAAATATGATTGAAAAAATACATTTTAAATTATGGTCAAAGTTCACCTAGTTTGAATCTCGAAAAGCGAAAAGACTTACATAAATTGGGACGGAGGGAGTACGTATTATTAGTATAACTGAGAGATAGGAGCAAGATAGAGGAATTACTTGCTCATTAGGGATAAATTCATCCAGAGAGCTCTGTGATAGCTGAGAGTAGATCGGTTGCTGAGAAGAAAATCCCTGTGATAAGGATTGTTGTGATAGCTGCTGTGACCGAAACTGTGACGCTTGGCTTTTCCCGAAGACAGAAGACTCTGCTGCACTTGGTACCACACTTGGCCTCCTTCTCATATCATCAAAGTAGGCCCAATATTATAGTAAAATCTCTCTCACTATCTCTCTCTCCATGCATGCATAGTTAGATATGTGTGTATATATATATATATATATATATATGTGTGTGTGTGTGTGTGTGTGTGTGGTTTAATGTATATCGGATACAAAAACATCGAAATAGCTGTAATGTAAGAGGAAAAAAGCAGAAACACAGAGCGGCTCGTCACCTAGCCTTCTTCTCATATCATCACGAAAAAAAAGTTCAATATTACGGTAAACTCTCTCTGTGTCTCTCTCCACGCATGCATAGATAGGTATGTGTATAGATATGTGTGGTTTGTGTATATTCGACACAAAAACATCCGAATTATCTGTAATGTATGAGAAAAAATGCAGAAACACAGAGCGGCTCCGCACTTGGCGTTTATCTCATATCATCACACAAAAAAAGCTCAATATTACAGAAATTTTCTACATATCTCTCTTATTCATAATAACATACATGTAACATGCATACATATGCATATAATGTGTGTATAGCACACAAAAACATCGAAATATATGTAATGTATTAGAATAAAAAGCAAAAATAGAGAGATTCGCGCTTGCTTCCTCCTTAAATCTTCACGAAGAAGCTCAATATTACAGAATTATTCTCTCCATATCTATCCATTCATATATTCATTTGTGTATGTGTGTCACACAAAATGCATGTGAAGAAAACATTCAATTTCCTGCTATATAATGCAAAGTGAAATCATGAATTGAACCTTGCGTGAGGAGGAATAACAGAGATAGAGCTGAGGTCCGATGCTTTGTTCATGTTCAACTTCATAACTGGAAAAATTGAAATCTTCGAGAATTTAAAGGTTCAATTACGGAACCCTAACTGATGAAGATATCGATCAGATTTGTAAATACATTTGAATCTTCAGAGCTCTTTGAAGTTGCTACTTTTCTGTGATTTTGCTCCGTTGAACAGTTGGAAGTGTGATCTGCGTTGATGATCTAGCGGGAGAGTGTGGGTTTATATATGGAAATTCGATTTTTTTTTTGCGGAAAATGGTATAAATGGGCCTATCTTGTGACTTCTGGGCTGCGATGGACCTCTCTGATAAATTTGGGCCCAATAACCGTGCCCTAGTCATTTCATCTGGGAATCTGATCATTTGGCCCGTTTAGTTCAGATGATTTAAAATCTAGGAGTAGTAGGAATTTTTACATAAATAATAACACACTTTATTTTTTAGCCGGTATGTATAAATTATACATTGATAATATATAAGTATACATATATTATATATATCCACAACTATTTTTAGGTGTGTGACTATTTGGGTTAATTCTTGTATCCGGGAAAAACTTACATATATGAGAGTTTGTGCTCCATTATTAGTCACACCAAATTTAATACTATGACAATTGAACATTACCAATATAATTTATTTACATAGACAAATATCTTTTTTAGTAATCGACATATTATTTGAAGGTTTTTATGCAAAATAAGATGAACTTGTCACTTGATCATAACTAGTAACAATAACATACTCAGTGAAATCTCACAACTTGAGGTTCATCATCACTAGTAATAAAGCATTATTTGGATTTTGGACTAGGAGTTGGATCTGACTATTTAAGATTGATCAAAGTACACTATCATCCAACTAATCCACAGTGTCAGTGGACCTGGTGATAAAATTGATCACCCTTATGTTTGACTTTTGTTTTTTTAGCAAATTCCATAACCATATCAGTACATGTACAGTAAACCCTTACTTACACACCACTTAGCACCTAAGGTAAGGCTAAGTGGCCGTTTAGACATAAAATGTGAAATTTGAAAAAAAAATAGTATTTAAAAAAAAGTTGAAAATCGATATTTGTAAATTAGAGTAATGTTTGAACATTAATACAACTTGATATATTGAATATTTGTGAGCTCTTTGGAGTGAAAAATGTGAAAACAATATTTGGAGAAGTTGAATTCTGGAAAATAGTAATAACAATTATATGTCCAAACATGTTGTGATTAAACCGACGCCTAACAAAAACAGTCAAATGAAAAAAGGGAATATGGCTGAGGGGAAAAGAGAGAAAATAAAGACAAAGTTCGAGAATTGTAGTACCCGTTAGTTACTCTAAATTAATAAACTTAAAATTGTTGTTAAAAATTAAGTGAAAATACATGTCTTAACTATAATTATGTTATAAATGTATATGAAAGACATTTTGTATTCATTAATTTAATGTAAATATGACATGCATCACAATTTATTTTTAATTACTAGTCAAACTGGAACGTGGCAATCAATTCATATCATTATCCAAGGACATATTAAAAATTGAATTTTATTGTATATCATTGGCGAGACACGTTAATAAGTTATATTCTACTATTAGAGAGGAGAAAAAGATAACCCAGTATCTCATGGAATATTCTTTCTATGTCAACTCACTTGGTCCTACAATCTCCAGTTTGTGATATTTTTTTTATGTCTTTTATGGTATAGTTGAGATCGACAATGAAGGAATTCTTTAACAAATAGGTAAATAATTGATCTTGGGTCTAACTAAACCCCAAAAGCTAGATTGTAGGGTGAAGATTGTCCAAATCCATATAAAAAGTTCATGTTTCCATTTCTCTCATTTCATTTTCGATGTGAGACTCTTAACACTCCCCGCGGGTGAGAATTGTTCAAGCTCATGTTCCATTTCATTTCTGTTTTAGGACTTTTAACACTCCCCGCACGCCTAGACCTCGTTAACTGGAACGTGAATAATATAATTTGGGGGCCCAATATCGGTGAACAAAGAATTAAAATGTGTCTAAGTTTGATACCATATAAAAAATGAATCTTGAGTCTAACTCAACCCTAAAAGCTAGTTTATAAGGTGATGATTGTCCAAGTTAATATAAGAAGTCTATGTTTACATTTCATTTTCGATGTGAAGCTCTTTAACAAAATGTTTTAAAAGAAAAACAAAAAGGCCAACGCAAAGATGTCGTTGGGTTGAAAAATAGTCTCATAAAACATTGCATTCATCAAATTATAGCGGGTGCAATGATACTCTGAATTAGTTAACGCAAAATCTTGAATCTATATTTTATGCCTATGAACATTTTTTTAGCACGAACAAGAGAAATATCGACAGTAAATTGTGAATAAAAAAGAAACATGTAATTCTTATTAGCTAATTTAATATGCACTTATGATTTTGGTTAAAACAATCCACGTTTACCTTCATGTTTAATTTTAAGCCATTTTCATATATAGCCAGTTGTTATTGCAACCTCAGCTGTCAATTCTTTGCTCGAGGGAAATAACGATTTGCTAGGAGGTCTGGGTCTAATTTTGTACAATTTATTTTTGACATTCTTAGTCGCTCTTAAATTCGTCTTAGTACGTTCGTTGTCTTAGATCAAGAAGGACGATTTTTCAAGTCGCCTCCTTTGGTAAGAGCTAAATAGAGCGATTACAGTCGCCCTTTTTGAGATCCATCAAATAGGGCGACTACAGTCGCCTTTTTTGTCGCCCCCTTTGGTAAGGACCAAATAGGGCGACTACACTCGTCCTTTTTTGAGATCAATCAAAAAGGGCGACTGACTGTAATCGCTCTTTTAATATGTTTCAAAAAAGAGAAAAAAATAAATGCACCAACTGGGATTAGGACCAAATAGGGCGACTACACTCGTCCTTTTTTGAGATCAATCAAAAAGGGTGACTGACTGTAATCGCCCTTTTGATATGTTTCAAAAAAGAAAAAAAAATAAATGCATCAATTGGGATTCGAACCCTGGTCTGAACTGTGACACTGTATTATACTACTACTACACCACTAGTTATGCAATATTAATTGCCACAAATACACCCACTGCCAAGAATCAAACCCGGGCCTCATCTGTAGAACTATGTCATTCTACCACTAAACCATCCATCAATACTTGTTATATTTATGTTCCTCATAATCATAAATCCCTTGATCGGTTCTAACAAGATGCCTATTTTTTTACACTTACAATTTTTGGATAATTTCGGATCGGACTCGGATCCGAATATTTCTAATATCCAAAAAAAATGGATATCCGCAATTTTCGAATAATTTCGGAGCGGATTCGGATCCAAATATTTCGGATATCCGTAATTTTCGGATAATTTCGGATCGAATTTGGATCTGAATATTTTGGATATCCGATTTTTCGGATATTCGCAATTTTCGAATAATTTTTTATCTGATTCGGATCCGAATATTTCGGATATCTAAAAAATCGGATATCCGCAATTTTCGGAAAATTTCGGATCGGATTCGGATCCAAATATTTCAGATATCTAAAAAATCGTTTGTCCGTAATTTTCGAATAATTTCGGATCGGATTCGGATTCGGTTCCGAATTATTCGGATATTCGCAATTTTCGGATAATTTCAGATCGAATTCGGATCCAAATATTTTGGATATCCGAAAAATCGTATATCCGCAATTTTTGAATAATTTCGGATCGGATTCGGATCCGAATATTCCGAATATCCGCAATTTTCGGATAATTTCTGATCGTATTCGGATCCGAATATTTCAGATATTCATAATTTTCGGATAATTTCGAATCGGATTCGGATCAGAATATTTCGGATATCCAAAAAATCAAATAATTAAATTAAAACATATCTAATTTGAAAATATACTATTATTTTTACAATATTATTTACAAATATGTTATTATTAATTAATATATGTTAAATTGATCACTCGTCTCCTAGCTTTATTCGGGTCGTGCCAAAAAGTATTTTAAAAAATAAAATACTACGAAAAAGCATATTTCCATGATAATCAAATTCATATTAAGAATGAAAACAAATAAGTGCTTAATTGATATTGAAACAACGAGTAAAGGTTAAATACATACACTGTCTATATACCAATTTTTACATTATTAATATAATTTAATATGTTATAGCAGATTACATATTATTTATTTAAATTATTAATTATGCTATTTAATAGAATTATTTGTGATAAATGAAGTTTTCTTTATTTTTGTTTAAAAATATAACTTCAAACGTATAAGTTTATAACTTCAATTCATGTGTATTGCAAAACTTAATTTTATTTTTTTAATTAATCATGAATAAACTTTTTTCAAGATTTATACAAAAATTAAATTCTTAGATCAAATGGGGCGACTTTTCTAGTTGCCCCCTTTGGTTAAGACAAAAAAAGGCGACTAGAAAAATCGCCCCATTTGATCTAAGAATTTAATTTTTGTATAAATCTTGAAAAAAGTTTATTCATGGCTAATTAAAAAGAAGCATATTTTATTTGTAAAAATAAGCTGTAGGAGGTATTTATACATGTATTTAAATACACAAATATATTCGAAAATATCCTAAAAAAATTAGGAACGATAATTATGAAAAAATAACTATAATTGGTTAGAAACCTACAAAATACCATGCTTTCGGAATATCAATTAAATAACTAAGGAAAGAATTGGACATTAGATGAGAATTGGACACATAGTATGTGCATGAAATCTCTCTCATCAAACTTTTTCCAATACATGGAGAATTTCAAATGATGTAAACATGCATCATTTCTCATAAGCAATCAATGTTGATAGTTCCATCCTTTATATCATACAAAATATATTAATTCAAAATAAACTATAGATAATGAAAATAAAAAAAAATGTTAAAACCTTTTATTAATGAAAATTTCACAAAAATTAAACTTCATCTAACTAAGAATATTTAAGATAATTTTGAAGCGAAGATAAATAAAAACTAAAACAAAAAACATAAATTTGTAAAGAATAAATATTAATAAATCAAAGGGGCGACTTGAAAAGTCGCCCTTTTTGTTCCTGACCAAAGGGGGCGACTTGAAAGGTCGCCCTTTTTGGTCTTCACCATAGGGGGCGACTAGAAGAGTCGCCCTTTTGGTTTATAAATATTTATTCTTTATAAATTTATGTTTTTTGTTTTAGTTTTTAATTAGTTTTTTGCTTCAAAATTATCTTAAATATTCTTAGTTAGATAAAGTTTAATTTGTGTGAGATTTTCATTAATAAAAGGTTTTAACATTTTTTAGAAAAGGGATAACATTTTTTTTATTTTTACTGTCTATAGTTTATTTTGAATTAATATTTTTGTATAGTATGTGTATGAAATCTCTCTAATCAAACTTTTTTCAATACATGGAGAATTTCAAATGTTGTAAACATGCATCATTTCTCATAAGCAATCAATGTTGATAGTTTCCTCCTTTATATTATACACAATATATTAATTTTAAATAAACTATAGACAATGATAATAAAAAAATGTTAAAACATTTTATTAATGAAAATCTCACACAAATTAAACTTCATCTAACTAAGAATATTTAAGATAATTTTGAAGCAAAAGAATAAATAAATACTAAAACAAAAAACATAAATTTCTAAAGAATAAATATTTATAAACCAAAGGGGGCGACTAGAAAAGTCACCCCCTTTGGTGAGGAACAAAAAGGACGACTTTTCAAGTTGTCTCATTTGGTATACCAAAAAAAGTCGCCCCCTTTGGTGAAATTAAAAAGACGACTTTAAAGTCGTCCTTTTTTGTATAAATCATTCGCTCTCCTTGAGCTGATTTGTTGTAGTGAAAGGTTAATTTGACGGTTTATTTATTGCAACTGGATCTTACAATTTTGAGAAATAAATATTGTCCTCAAGTGAAATATACGCATTATCATAATGCCAGAGAATATACCTTAGTAAAAAATCAAAATAAATAAAATTCGTAAATTTTCAAACCCTCTTAACTACTCAAACCAAATATTGAATGAAACAAATCAAAAAATTTGTGACCAAAATATTGTGATCCAAAAGGCACGTTAGTCATTTTCATGTTAAAAAAAATTAATTACCCATCTCGAATTTTAAATTAGGGAGATTATCATAATAATTATCGCAAGAAAATATGTCTTGGACCGTGAGAAAGGCAAACGTCTCGGTACTAAGCTTTAATTTATTAGCAATGTAATATACGTATAGTTGTACCAAATGACGATAAAAACGAATATTATTACCACATATAGAATGTGACATAATAGTGAGTATAGTTATAGAGAGTGGTCTTTGAGACAAGAGAAATTTCGCAAACCACGTCAATACCTAAATCACACTTTGCAGTTCTGCGCACATGCGCCCCAAGAGGCGAGCAGACTGCGCGTTATCCTGTTTCAACTCACACTGCCTCTCTCATACCACCCAATGAGGATACCATCTGCCTTCAATTATATATCGTTAGTAAACAATGATATATATATATATATATATATATATATGTCAATTTTGTAGAAGTATTAAAATGAATAGATTAATTAACAGAAGATAGAGATAATTTATTTGACATAATTCATGAGCAGATTTGACTCTTTAATTTTGATATCGTAATTGAGCTTGCAACATTAAATTGAGTTGTAATTGAATTACAGAGATCAATACTCTTAGATATTGTAAATTAAATGGAGTTGTAACTAGATTATAGAGATCCAAATTAATATTTTATCTCATTATTATAATACTTGACTCCTTTCCTTCTCCTTTTGTGCGATTTTTGGGAAATTAAAGAGAAAATTAATTAAGTAAATTGTATTAAAATACGTGTTTTATAAATTTGGACATATAATTGGAAGATATGAAAAGAGTATCAAAATATCTTCTTCTTTTTTTATTTGTAAAGTGGAATATGCATACAAATACTAAGTTGATCATTCATCATATGCTTTGAAGCATTAACCACCCACAATCAAGAATAACAATGTTATAAGTTGAATATTTTTATTCCATATAAGAATTTAATTAACTTTGTTGAGTATGTTTCAATCTCTAGTAGTGTGAGCTTTAAATTTCACATTGCCTGAAGACCTTGTTTATAGCTCGTCTAGGGGGCAAAAGGCGAAATTTTTCGCCCACAAGACCCCCACCTCCGGCCCGACAGAGATTAATGGAGGAGATGAATTATAATGACTTCACCAATAGCTCATCTTGAATAGATGAGGATGCATGAGTGAGTATCTATATATCACATCGTGCTACTAGGCGAGGTGTCAACTTATTTTTGTAATCGAGCATTTTATTTAATTTCTTCGCGCACTTGAAAAATGAACAAATAGAGATCCTTTCGTTAATGTCAAACAATTTTTTTTTCCCACACATCTCGATATTTATAAAAGAATCATAGAACTATACATATTTTATTTTTCCAGAATGAGCATCTATCTCATACAAAATTCTTGATTGCTCATTCGTTCTTCATTCATATCTTGTTAATTAACCAAGTTTCAAGATACTATACAACCAACATATAATAATTATATAAAAAAATGCAAAACTCCGAGCATGTATGAAAGATCATTTTTAGTACTATATGCTCTTTTTTATTCAAAAACTTAAAAACATACAAAAATAAAAAATAAAAAATAAAAAATTAAAATATTAAAAACAATTATCTATTCTTTGACAATGCACATATATTAATTGATAAAGCAATTCACCAAAAAACAAAAGAATTGTTCAACAAAATGCATATCTACCTGGACTTGTCTCAACCTACAGAAGCTTCGGTTTTAAGGAAGAAGAAAATGTTGAGAACACTAAAGACAAACAGTAGATTAAATTAAAGTCAAGTGTATACACAAGCAAGAAGTGATATAGAGAGAGAAAAGTTGACCAATGACTATAATGGGACAATAGTAGAGTTAGGGATGCGGATGATAATTGGGGCAGGGCAGGACGGGGTAGGACAGGTCAAATATTAAACGGGGTAGGACATGACAATGTTTAAACGGGACAGGGCAGGGCGGGACAGGTCAAAACACATTTTTAGAAAATTTTAAATAGCGCAGGGCAGGTAATAAGTTATAATTTTTGGAAAATTCTAACTAGTTTGGATTGTGAATTATAATGTGTTACGATGGGTTGTACTTGTTAGAATTGGATAAAATTTTATAGAGTTGTACATATTTTTGTTACGGTCATATTGAGACTTTACGGGAATTAATCCGACTTACGATTTGAAAGTTATCAGTGTTTAAATTTTTGCCTCGGATCAACCGAAATCTGAAAGAGCAGAATATATAATGTAAAAATTGTACAAATAGGTAAATAATCTGAAAGTTTGTGTTGAATAAAAGTTTTATATTCTTCCGTTATCGACAATTTGATACTTTACGGGTATAAATCCGACCTACGGTTTAAAAGTCATCACTGTTTAAAGTTTTTGCCTCGGATCAACCGAAATCTGAAAGGGCATAATGTATAATGTAAAAACTGTACAAATCGGTAAATAATCTGAAAGTTTGTGCTGAATAAAAGTTCTATATTACTCCGTTATCGACAATTTGATACTTTACGGGGATAAATTCGACATACGATTTAAAAGTTATCACTGTTTAAAGTTTCTGTCTCGGATCAACCAAAATCTGAAAGGGCAGATGTATAATATAAAAACTGTACAAATCGGTAAATAATCTGAAAGTTTGTGCTGAATAAAAATTCTAGATTACTCTGTTATCGACAGTTTGAGACTTTACGGGGATAAATCCGACTTACGGTTTAAAAGTTATCATTGTTTAAAGTTTCTGTCTCGGATCAATCGAAATTTAAAAAGGCAGAATGTATAACATAAAAGCTGTACAAATCGGTAGAGAATCTGAAAGTTTTTGCTGAATAAAAGTTCTAGTTTTCTCTGTTCTCGACAGTTTTATACTTTATGGGGATTAATTCAACTTACGGATAAAAAGTTATGACTGTTTTAAATTTGTGTCTTGTTTCATAAACATAAACAGGCAGTATGACAGACTTACTGCAGGCGTATGACAGACTTACCGACAGCGAGGTGGCAGACAATTTTTTTAAAATGCTAAACGGGACAGGGTAGGACGGGTTAACATCTTAGCAGGTCAAAGCTTGCCCTGCCCTAACACGCCTTAACCTAAACAATTGTCACCCCTAAGTACAGTTTTTACATTATACATTCTGCCCTTCCAGATTTCGGTTTATCCGAGGCAGAAACTTTAAACAGTGATAACTTTTAAATCGTAAGTCGGATTAATCTTCGTAAAGTCTCAATATGACTGTAACAGAAAGATGTACAACTCTATAAATTGTTATCCAATTCTAACAAGTACAACCTATCGTAATAGATTATAATTTCACAATTCAAACTAGTTAGAATTTTCTAAAAATTATAACATATTACATGCACTGCCCTATTAAGAATTTTCTAAAAATGTGTTTTAACCTGTCCCGTCCTGCCCTGTCCCGAAATATTGCCCTGCCCTGCCCTGACCCATTTAATATTTGACAAATCCAACCCCGCCCTGCCCCCATTTGACATCCCTAGTCAAGATGTCTTTCTGTTTAAGTTCTCAGAAATTCCTTCATCGACGATAGTATAGTTGAAATTTCTTATATATCACAATCAAAACTTGTTCATTTTAATAGTGGATAAGTTAGTTGTAAAATTCATATCATTAATTAATTATTGGCTTGATTACAACACCCATATACTGCTAAATACTTCAGACAAGGAACCTCTTTTTCAGTTACATAAGACTTTCCCTCTTTGTGCGTTCTCCTCAATTTTATCGCTTGTAGAGCAAATGTCCAATCAAATTTCAAGAAAAACAAGGCTTTTTTCACTCATCACATTAACAAGAACCCCTTTTGTATTATAAGTTTAATTCTGCGTATACAAAGAGAATTTGATTGTTATACACCATAAATCAAATGGGTTTTTCATTCATGTGGTAAACTCAAACCCCTTGTGTTGTAAGTATAATTCTGTGTATACAAAGAGAATTCGCTTGTTATACACCAAGATATCAAATGGTTTTTCATTCATGAGATAAACAAAACCCTTTTGTGTTGTAAGTGTGATTGTTTGTATACAAAGAGAATTTGATTGTTATACACCAAGAAATCAAATGGGTTTTTCATTCATGAGATAAACTCAAAACCCTTTTGTGTTGTAAGTGTGATTGTGTGTATACAAAGAGAATTTGATTGTTATACACCAAGAAATCAAATGGGGTTTTCATTCACGTGTTAAACTCAAAACCCTTTTGTGTTGTACGTTTAATTGTGTGTATAGACAGAGAATTTAGGTTGTTATACAATTGCCAAATGGCTTCGGAGACTCCGGTAAAAGTTCGACGGAGTCCTGTAAGGTACCCGGACGTTGATTTATCGGTTCTGAAGTTGAGTGAGGAAATTAAGCAAGAAGGAAGTCCAACGAGAGTGGCTAACGATGTGATGTATGTTGCTGTTGGCAAAGAATTGAAGGAGACTGAACGGGCTTTGACATGGGCTTTACACAAGTCTGGTGGAAGGAAAATTTGCATTCTTCATGTTCATGTTCCAGCTCAGAAGATACCCATGAGTAAATAACTCTTTTCTTTTTTGTGTTTCTTTTTACTTTTTTTTCCCACATTAATATGATTTTTCGATTTCACTGGGTATGTTGTTGTTGGCTTAATAAGATGTTGCGGAAAAAGTGGTTTGTTGAGTTAGTTTGATTTGTTGATCTGTTTTGCTTTTACCCACCTTTTTGTTCTAGCTAGAATTCTTGAACTTGTTTTCATACTTGAGTAAAAGGTTAAACACTGATTTTTGATGTTTGTTTAGACTTATAAAGTTAATTGGACTTGTATACTTGATTAATTAACTCTTTTTTTTTTTTGTGTTTCTTCTTATTTTTTGTCACATTAATGTTATTTTTGGTGATCAAGTTTTGATTTTTTTAATTTTTGCCTTGCTATGGTGTTGTGGGAGGGTGGTTTGTTAAGTTAGTTTGATTTGTTGAACCGTCTTTCTTTCTCCCACCCTTTTATTCTAGCTAGAATTCTTTAACCACTGATTTCTGATGTTTGTTTTGACTTTAAGTCAAATGGTGGTTTATTTGTTGTTTGATGCTAAGAGCATTTGTATACTTGACTGATAGTTCAGGCATAAATTAATTAGACTTGTATACTTGATTAGCATCAGCTGCTAGATATGCTGGAGAAAGTTGGTTGTAATTCTCTTGAGTTTTATAATGGGTGTAATTTTCACTCTTCACTTTAGTGAACATTCCTACCTAATCAACTACTTTTGAACATTTTTTATGCCCAAAATTCAGCTAAGAAAAGGTCAGTAGTACTCCTAATTTACAATTCTGTCACGCTTTCAAACATGAGGATGCTATCTTTTGCAATTGTTGCTGGAATTAAGTTCATCTATCAGTTCCATTTCCTAATATGAGGCTCAAGACGGATGATGTGGTGTTGAATAATCTCACTGACAGACTTTCTTTTTAAATTTTTATTTGCGCGGGAGGTGGGCTGGTTTTTTTTTTTGCGTAGAGGGAGTGGAAATTAATTTATTGTTTGTTTGCTAATTTAAAGAGGCACAAAAGGGAGGGAAATATTTGGTCACAACTGATTAATATTTTTATTCCTCACAAAAGTTAATGCTCTTTCACTTATAGCTCCATGAAACCCAAACGGCACGCAGCGTCTCAAAGAAATAGAAAAGAATAAAACAATCTACTTTTGCAATTACAAAGTTCATTAACTTTCCTTACTCATTCATTAGGATATTTTGAAAATGCTAGTAGTGTTAGAGTTTTAAGACAAATTGTTCCTGAATGAGAATTAATTCTTTACTTATCTACAACATATTTTTTCTGCTTCCGTTATTATTCCCCGAATCTAAGTACCAGCACCCCATTTTCCGGAAAAAATAAATATTAGGAAAACTGTTTTTCACTGTGCTGCTTGAGATGTCATTTTTCTCTGTAACTTATCTAACTTCTCTTTAAATAGTAGAATGATGATTACTTAGTCAATTCTAAAAAAAATGGTCAGTCTCAAGGCAACTGTTATTTAAAAGTGTGTCCATTTTCTCTTGGACGGTTTTTGCAGTGGGTACAAAGTTTAACATAGATCAGTTTGATGTGCAACAAGTTAGGGCGTACCATGAGAAGGAAAGGCAAGACATGCACAAGATTCTGGAAAAATATATTCTGATCTGTGGACGAGCTGGGGTATAGTCTTTGTCTTTTTCATCAGTAATTCGCTTCATTTTCAGTTAGGCCTTGCTCAGAATTGTTGCTAGCCGTAACTTTTTATTCGCCTGTAACTTGAGAGCGTTATTGGAAAAAATATTGAATAATAATTTCTTTGTTGGCAACTGTTATGGAGGTTCTCCCTTACCCATGTTCTCCAATTTGTGCGCGGATAAGTAATAAGTAAAATTTATAAACCAGACTACCTTTTTCAGATATTTGATAAATGCATCAGATATTCAGTTCAGAGCTTCACTCTACACACTGTTAATAATCATAAGAAAGTCTACACTTCCACATGCCTTTATTATACTCTTGATTGAACTGATGCTTTTACTTCCTCTAATATGTCTGTTTCTTATTTCAGGTTCGAGCTGATAAACTTGTCATTGAAATGGATTCAATTGAGAAGGGCATAGTCGAGCTTATATCGCAGCATGGTATAGGGATGTTTGTTATGGGAGCTGCGGCAAACAAGTGCTACTCAAAGTAAAAATAAGATATTCTTTTTCCGTTACTTGAATGTCACTTACAATAAATGTTGAGTGAACATCTTGGTTCTCTTGTTTGGGTTAAGAATTCAATTAATAGAACAATCAAGAAATTATGTGAAGGGTCCTGTCTCCCATCTGCTTCCCTCCTCCATCATGTGTATCTAGTCCATTAGCTTACTTCTTAGTCTCATCCTAAGTTGCTCGGACTCGGTTGCGAATCTAGACGTCAGATCCTCATGATCTAAATTTTAAGATTCTGAGGTATAGATCTAAGTACGGATACGGGTGCGAGATCTGGCTAGAAATAATTCAAATAAATAGAGTTATATGTCTAAATTATGAGACATTGTGTGGAAAACTTACAAGGTATTAAAAAGGGCAACCCGATGCACATCTTGCGTTAGCAGGGTTCAGGGAAGTGCCGCACCCCTAGGGAGCTGATGTAGACAACCTACCCTAATGCAAGCATTAGTGGCTGCTTCCACGGCTTGAACCCGTAACCTATAGGTCACACAGAGACAAATTTACCGTTGCTCCAAGGCTCCCCGAGGAGAAAATATTGATCAAATGGAGAATCCCAGAATGAGATATAAGGAAAAGGACTGACATAGAAATTTCTATACAAAATATTCCATTTTCTTCAATTTCACCTCAGCTTTTGTTTGATTACACAAATCATTGTATCTGTTCTGAATTTCTCCGTAAATTTTGGTCAAGGTACCCAAAATCAGTTGACCATATCTGATACGGATCCCACACCCACATCGTGTCTACACGAGTGCGACACCGGAGGTGAAAAGTCCGTGCAACTGAGGTCTCAACCTACAAGTTCAATTTTTCACGTCAAATATAGAAATCTCGTTATAAAGTCGAAGTGAGTAGAATATTTGGAAAGAAGTCACTTAAGTCGCCCACTTTAAGGACAAAATACTTATCTCTTTCTTTTTTAGAAGGTAAATAACTAGTATATTGAAAAGAAAAAAAGGATACTTAGCACAAGCGGTGCTAAGGCAGTACAAGTATCAAGACTCCTTCTGAACAAAAACAAAAAGATGGATATCATTTATAAAAGGCCCACCCAAATCTTGTTTCACCTGATGTTGGGTCCCCATCATATATTTGTCCCACATCAGTGAGTGGCAGACAAATATGGTCTGAAACAAGCCTTGGGTACGTCTGATACCAACAACAACATACCCAGTGTGATCCCACAAGTAGGATTGGGGAGGGTAGAGTGTACGCAGACCTTACCCCTACCTTGGAAGGTAGAGAGGCTCTTTCTGATACCATGTTAAAGAAATGGATCTTGACCTAACTTAACCCCAAAAGCTAGTCAAGAGGTGACAATTGGCCAAGACCATATACGGAGACAGATTTGCCTCCCACCCACACCGATGTGGGAAGTAACAGTCCTAAACTTGCAAGGAGCAATGAAGTTAACATACTATCTACCTCCTTTATATCTTATAGATTTACATCAAAGGGTAAAAGCCATAAACATCTGAATTTAAGCTGCTGTACACTAACTGACTTTCCTTCAAAACATCTTGCGTTCCTTTCCTTGCTCAGTGTGTGTATGTTTTTATGTGCATGGGAGTTAATGGACGCCGGAATGATTAATGCAAGTTGAAACATGAAATATTTGTCTTATTCATTACCAAACGTGTCATAATGCAGCCCTTTCGGCAAGAGTGTTTTGGCCAATGGTGTCATAGTTCATTTAATTTGTTTGTCCTGCTGATCTTTTGGTTTCCCCCTTCATCTTTTTTCCTGTCCTATTCTTGAGTAGCGGCAAATAAAATTGACTATCATTTACTTCGTGACCCATCATTATTGTAAGTCAGACTTCCTCTGTGCATCTAAATACTTACCAGCACTGCCGTTTTAAGGAGAAATAAGATAACGTCCATCTTCCCCGTTCTGCCCCACCCTATCACCCAAAGACATAAATCCCAAAAGAAAAACTTAAAACCCGGAGACGAGGAAAAGAAATTTCTAGCAGCACAACTCATTGTTTTACCTTAACAAATAAATCAAGTCTGGGTATTTATTGCCTCTTTCCTTTTTTTGGGGGTGGGGGTGAGGGGATAGGGGCGGATAAATCTACGTCAGTTTATTGCGTAACACACCAAGCTGGGATTGACCTCTTATGATGAAATTTCAGGAAAATGACCGACCTTAGGTCTAAAAAAGCCATCTATGTGCGGCTACAAGCACCCACATTCTGTTGCATCTGGTTTGTATGCAAAGGGAACCTCATTTACACAAGGTATGTGTCCTTTCATTCCTGAATCTATCTTGAAACTTTGTTTTGGATGATGTTTGTGTGGATAACTGGGGATAACTTTGTTACAAAATTCTGTGTTTCCTTATAAACATCTTTTTGCTACGGATTTCTATTTCTACCGTTTCTCCTTGAGGTTGACTTTCCTTGGGATTGGGATGCGTGAACCGTGGGGTAGGGTGGGGTTCATTCTCTTATGTCACTTAGAAAATAAGGGGAAACTCTAAATGGTAACCACATTATGTCATGCAGAGAAAGTAAGTCAAAGAGACTTAATACAGACAGTGTGTCACCGTTAATTCCAGATAATGGTATTGTTCTAAGATCAAGATCTGTTACAGAAGGTTACAACGAACAAGCAGAGCTCAGGGGCCCTTTTACAGAATATCGTAGAGTTGCTTCTGACAATCACAGGATAATCTTCTCTGGACTTTCCTCTGGTAGGAGTTTACAGGCTAGTTTTCCAAGCATGAGTTCAGATAGAAGTGCTGATGACTGGGATGGAATACCACAATTAAGTCCCTCAATAGCTTCACGTTTTTCATCAAGTTCATTTGTTGAAATGGTTGATGATTCCCTTGCAAATGAGACTGCATTTGACTCATCCGTTCTGCAATATGTCAATTTTGGTCATCATCAGTCATCTCCTCCAGCTCCAAGTATAGTAAGTAAATCATGTTATCTCTTTCGTCTCTTTAAATTACTAAATTACAAGCAGTACCTTCATTTCTTGATTCGTAATGAAATGGGTTCTTTCTGTTTGAAGAATTAGATTTAATATGCTTTCTAAATTTTGGATAATTCCGGGGGAAAATAGCAGGCCGAGAGGGTGAATGATGAGCTAGCTGGAAGCATGAACAATGAACTCTATGATAGACTTGAGCAATATGCTGCAGAGGCCGAAAATGCAAGGCGAGAAGCTTTTGAAGAATCGATCAAGCGTAGGAAAGCGGAAAAGGATGCAATTGAGGCTAGACGAAGGGTAATTTATTTATTAATATTTTACTTAAAATCTTTTAACTGAATGTTATGGTACTGCAATTTGGCTTTCTCTCGGTTGTTTGCAACTATTATCCATTCGCACCTAATTTCCATCTGTTGTTTGATGTAAGACGGTAAGACCTAAGCTGCCATTTTTGAAAAGGAGATTGTTCTTTCAAGTATGTGCTCTCCTAGGGAAGCGGGAATGACGGAGGATCTGAGATTCTTATTGTGATTAGTTTTATTTCAGGCAAAAGAATCAGATACAGTCTATGCTGATGAGTTGAGACAGAGGAGACAAATGGAGGATGAAATTGCAAAAGATAAGGAAAAAGCTGATCAGATGAAATCACAGCTAAATAAACTTCTGCAAGATCTGCAGGCAGCTGAAGCACAGACATCTTCGCTGGAGGATCAACTCTTAAATTCTGACACTCAGGTGCAAGAGTTGGAACAAAAAATGTTCTCTGCTGTTGACCTTTTGCAGAAGTACAGGAAGGAGAGAGATGAATTGCTGGTGGAGCGTGATGATGCACTCAAATTAGCTGAGGCACGGCGGGAAAAGCACTCAGACGGGTCCTCATTTACATCTACGTCTGTACTATTTGCTGAATTTTATTTTCATGAAATTGAAGAAGCAACTCAGAATTTTGACCCAGCCTTGAAGATTGGAGAAGGTGGTTATGGAAGCATTTATAGAGGCCTCCTTCGCCATACTCAAGTGGCAATAAAGAGGCTGCACCCTCATAGCTTGCAAGGGCCCTCAGAGTTCCAACAGGAGGTCAGATTCGTTAAATTTTGCTAATTTCTGTATCTGTGCGTAATAGAAGCTAAATTGAGTCTCATCTCCTGAATTCTTGTGTAATTTCTACTATTTCTTTTGGGTCTTGCTGTTTGTCCTCTCAATTGCGTCCCTTGTTTTGGCCATATTCTACTTTATATCCCTGTTTTGTGTGGCCAAGGTAAGAGGTTAAAATAGGGAGGTAAAGAACTAAAGACAGAAATACTCAATTTGGTGTGATATCTATTGATGGTGGTAACACAAATGGGTATAGTGGAAAGTAAACATGCTTTCGTGTTTATTTGTATCCAACATATTGTAGATACACTTAGATCATCGCCATTTTCCACTCACCAGATGAGAAAAAACTTTCATCTCTGAAGAAGTTCTCTCCCACAAATCTTCTCTAAGATGGTTGATTATCTGCTAAAAGTGGTAGTATATTGATTGGGCCAAATGCCAATAGGTTCATCTTGGAGGGAAACTTTTAATGATCCCAATCTTGAGATAATTCTGCATATTGAAATATCTAAATACTAGTTATCTTGTCTGTCTTGCTAGAACATATTACCTTGTAAGACTTGGCTTACTCATAAACCTCGGGTAGTGTCAGTACACCTGATATCTTCATGCTCACTGGTAAACACACCTATTCAATTTGATGCATACTAGTGTGTCGTTTCAGTCAGTTTTCTGCTCTGCTTACCTTCGTATATTTGCTTCTCTCTTAATCATATGAAACATAAAGTTTTAATTCTTTAACACAGATATCTTTCTGGCAATTCATGATATGTTTTTTTGGTTTGTTGGTATGGTATAGGTCAATATTTTAAGCAAGTTGAGGCATCCAAATATTGTCACTCTTATAGGAGCGTGTCCGGAAGCATGGACTCTTGTATATGAGTATCTTCCGAATGGAAGCCTAGAAGATCGTCTTACCTGCAAAGATAACACACCTCCACTGTCATGGCAAACTCGAATTCGTGTAGCAGCAGAGCTTTGCTGTGCTCTCATCTTCCTCCATTCGTGCTCTGCTCGGGGCGTAATTCATGGTGATCTAAAACCAGCAAATATTTTGCTAGATGTGAATTTTGTGAGCAAGCTTAGTGACTTCGGAATTTGTCGAGTTCTCTCAGAGGAAGACTTTTCGGAAAATAGTACTACACTTTCTTACAGAACTGACCCAAAAGGCACATTTGCATACATGGACCCTGAATTCCTCGAAACAGGAGAGCTTACTCCAAAGTCTGATGTCTATTCATTTGGGATTATATTACTTAGGCTGTTGACTGGAAGGCCTGCATTGGGAATAAAAAATGAAATCCAATATTCATTGGATAAAGGAAATCTGAAAAATCTGCTGGATCCAACTGCTGGAGACTGGCCATTTGTGCAAGCCAAACAGTTGGCTCACTTAGCTATGAGTTGTTGTGAGAAGAACAGTAGGTGCCGACCTGAACTTTCTTCAGAGGTGTGGAAGGTGCTTGAACCAATGAGAGCTTCATGTGGGGTATCATCTTTTAGAATGGACTCCGAAGACCGTTGTGACATTCCATCCTATTTTATTTGTCCAATATTTCAGGTTAGTATATTGCGTGTTTAAATCTAGCAGTCATCGTTACATCATTACAAGTTCCATGTAGTTTGAACTGAGCAGTCGCTATACGTGATTAAAAGAGGCAGATGCTCTAGTTTTCTGACAAATTACTATCTGAAGCTCGTAAATAATTCTGGGAAATTAGCATCCTCACCCTCCGAGCCCCCTTTTGACTATAAATCAGCACCCTTTTCTGTCGTTTTTTCTCTCTGCTAGATTAGAAGTTCCAATGGAGTTTGTGTTTGATCTTCCAGTTAATGAGGTTGTTATCACCCAATTCAGTGAAATTTGGGATTAAGATAGTCTCTTTGTTTCATTGTTCTTCCCTTTAGAAAGAACAAGGAGTTCCATTCTAATCATTTCTTGATGTTAATGGATTTCACTACAGGAAACCATGCAAGATCCAGTAGTAGCGGCTGATGGCTTCACATATGAAGCAGAAGCATTAAGAGGATGGTTGGACAGCGGGCATGAAACCTCGCCCATGACAAACCTTACGCTGTCCCATAAGAATCTTGTTCCTAACCATGCCCTCCGTTCTGCAGTTCAAGAGTGGCTGCAACAGCCTTGACAAAAATTCTCAAGCTTTTGCGAAATTGTGTATACAAGTTATTTACTTCCCCTCCTTTACCTAAGTTTTTGATGGATGCTGAACTCTAGTTCTATCGTGGAGCAAAACTTCAAAACTCTACTTCTATTCAGATTTTTGTACATCCTCTATAGATAGAAATGGCATAAACTGGTAGTTGACTGAAGTCTGAGTATGGACAAAGTGGTTTGATAAACATACAAGAAATGGAACAGATAGACTTGTTTCCATATTGAATTTGCAACTAAGCAACATGTATATCAATCTGCACCTAAAGGAGTAAGTGTGTTGAGAACCATAAAGTTTTATGTTCTAATTCCTGTAGAGACAAAAACAGTTTGATAAGATAGGTAACATGTCCTACTCAAAAATCTATTTAGATTTGCCGTTCTTGACAAATTAGATAAAACAAATTGGAACTTTGCACGTGAGTCACGTCATATTGAAGTTTCTACAAGTTTGTTTGAAAAAACACTTATTTATTAAATGTAGGTCCAGTAGTACATATCCTAGAAAAAACTTAACGATCTGTTTGTTTTATAAGAATAATAGCTTTTAATTAGTTAACTAAATAGAAATGTGAATATACAAGAGAGAAATTGCAAAATAGATAAACTTCATCAGAAAATACAACAACTTAATGGAATAAAATATATAATATTAAGCTTTTAAATACAATATTAATTAATTAATTACCAAAAAATACTATATTAAATACTAGTACTATTTAAAGATTAATTAGATGCTCTATTTTGAAAGAAAGTGCTACACATTTTTGGTCTTGTCATTGGATAACTATTTCCAGAATCCTGTAAAAGTAATGTCACTGGAAGATGTATCATAAAGTCATGAAACACAAGTAATTTAACAAAAGAAATTATAGGAATTTTTTTTGATTGAGTTGTTTAAATTTTAACTTATGTGCAGTGTATGAGAAACATTAACATTACAATGAAAGCTTCTAAAAGTATTTACCGATTAGTAAACAACGAAAAACACAAGAAAAAGAACCGGCAAGTAAAATAGTTTCTTATCTATTCTATATCTACGCCAAAAGAAAAAGAAATATATTATCTTTATATTTTTTTTTAAAACAAACGCAACTTCTTTGACCAAGATCATTGTTTACTCGTAAAACGGTATAGTTGAATTTGTATAGTGACTGATTTGATAAGAATATTAGATAAAATACAGTGTGAGTAAACAATATTAAGATAAAGTGAAGAAATAATTAGCTCCAATATTTACCGGTTTCAATAAAAAAAAGTGAAGAAATAATTAGTCTGAGCCTTGTGTTAGCTTCTTGGCGAAGTCTCCGAGACTAGAATAAAAGCGTAAGAAACGAGAGTAATGTTAAAGAGTATATGTCGGCTGTCGCACCCTTTTTTTACCGCGACATTATTTCAGCGAATCCTGCTTCAATGTTAGAAATAAAACAAAACAAAATAAAAGGGTTCGAGAAGTGGGTGAATTAGGACACCTAAATGTCAACTAAGTAAAGTCAACATTAACTCCATTTAATGGTCTGCTAAACTATGTGAGATTCTGGACAAGATTTTTTTTATTAATCTAGAGGGAAGGGGTTAGACATCCTCTAAGATCCGCTAACTTGCGATTGTCCATTCAAACCTAAGTTATTATTATGTTAAAGATAAATGCATGTTTTAAAATAGGCCTAGCATATAAAGTGTCTAAAATGACTTTCCTACATGAATGTTAGTAAGAGAATTTATGAGAAAATTGATTAGGAATATAATATCTTAGCTACATGAACGGTTATGCGAGTGAAGGTTATTAAGTGATTTAGCATGATTTAAACAATGCACGGCTAGCCTGAAATAATTAACTTAAAGGAAGTAAATTTCTAGCACTAAATTACTTTTTAATATATTGATTCAAGATTTAACTATTCTAAGTATTCTACTAATTAGTGTAATGTTAGACAATTAATTTACAACAAATAAATGGGGCAAAATAAAGAATTAATAAAGATAACTCGAAGGAGTGGCGATGTCATTCCGCCTATGATTTGGAATTTCAGATGCAAGATGTAAGATGAACATAGGCAAAGATCTTCATTTTTTATAAGAGGCGGGATGACTCTCGTATTGAGACTCTTCGTTTGCTCTCATGCATTGCATTTCATGTAAAAATAAGAAAAGATAAAGATTATTACATGTCCAAAAATTTATCAAGGAATATGCAGTCATAGAATTTAAAGCACGCATAGATTATTTCATTTTTTCCATTATTCAAGACAGGCGGACCCGATGCATTTCATAGACAAGTAGGCCCACAGTTTAAATTCTCATATTTCCTTCGGGAGTATTAACAAGAAACAGGCAAGCGAGCAAACAACAACACTTCAAAGACAGACTCAAATGCAGTATATGTCGCGCCCTTTTTCGACCGCGACTTTTTTTCTAGCGAACCCTGCTTAAATAAAAGGTTAGAAAATAAATAATAAAATGTTAAATGTTTAAAGATGTTAAAATGTTAAAGGTGTGCTTAAAAAGTGCTAGCATATTAAAAGTGCTAAAAATGCTAGGGGTTCGAGGAGTCGCCACCTAATTAATTTGGGTGAATTAGGACACCTAAATGTCAACTAGGTTAAAGTCAACACTAACTCCATTTTTATGGTCTGCAAAAACTTATGTGAGATTCTGGGCAAGGGTTCTTTATTATCCTAAAGGGAAGGGGTTAGGCACCCTAAAGGATCCGCTAACTTGCGGTTGTCCTGCCAAACCTAGGGTAATTATTATGTTAAAGATGCGTGTTTTGAAAATAAAAAGATGCTTCAAAATATTTTTATAAAAATGCATGTTGATAAAAGTTGTATGACTAATGCTATAGAAATATATATAAAGTTTTTAAAGTATGCATTTATATTGTTTATGGTGCAAAGTTGACTTATGCATTTATCTGCGAGATCAAAGAATTGGTGCGTTAGTTTTAGATATGCAGTTTTAATGATTAGGCAAAAAGATTAGATATGAAATGATAAGCCTAAGATAAATAATTAGAAGTGCATTTAATTCTAAATCACCTTCCCGCCTTTTATGTTCAAAGACTAATTGAATTAGCTCTCCTATTAATTACAAGTTTAAATAGTAAAATTGCAATAAACAAATAAGGCATAAAATGAGGCAATCAAATTTCAAGAGTAGGAGGAGTTGAGACGGATGACAATGTCATCTTGTCCTATTTTTGTCTTAGGAATTTCTGAAGCGGGAATACGAATATGGATGCACATAGACGCGGGTTGCCATTTGAAGTAGCTCGTGATGAGTCTCGCCGTGAGACTCTTCATTTTGCTCCGGTGCATTTCATGTAAAAGAAAGAAAAAAAATAAAGATGTGCATTTCATGTAAAAGAAAGAAAAAAAATAAAGATTAGTATCTATCCAATTGTGTCAAAGACAGCAGTAAACATAAATGATCTTGGCTGAACATACGCATGATTCACTGATTCTATATTTTAATGTGCACTGTTGGGCCTAGGGGAATAGCAAACAGAGGAAACAACTATGCTGGCCCAAATGTAGTAATTATCAGGATGAGGCAGAACAAACCAGGCGTTAGGCAAACAGAATGCAGAGAAACACAAGACAAGCCTAAATGTGAAATTTCAGATTTTCAGGAGGCAGAATACAGAGGAGACAGATAAATAATGCAACAAACAGGATGTATGCAGGGCGATGAGGCAGAGCGGTAAAGAGGCAATAGGCGAGATGCAATAAGCCTCAAAACGTAACATTTTCAGTTTTAAAGAAAGACCAAACATAGGATAATATCAGATGGGGTAAGTAGATAGCAGATGGCAAGAAGAAATACGAATAAGCATGTATGCAGACTACTCCAGCTCCTAGTATTATATGCGACACCCAACAGTTCTATGTGAAGACAAATAAACAGTAGGCTTAAGTGATTCCTTATTCTTGAGTCCATCTCATCAAGCAAACAGATGAAGCAATATGCAGCAACAAACAGAGGGGGGACAATACGAATCAGGTCAGATTACAAGCTATAGATATAGATTCATGTACTGACAAGGGAAAAGAAGCAATATATGGCCAGTCATGTCATGATTCGACCATTGGCCTCGAGATGTAACAACATTAATCAATTTGCAGGCATGCAAGGACAGGGACATAACTTATTAAGTAAAGAATCTAAGTTTTAAGTCACACACTAGGCCTTTCACTCACTTAAGCAATTTTGGCACCATATTATAAGACTGTGAATCAAAATAACATGCAACAGAGAGGAATTCAAATGTAGGATGTCTGATACAAACATTATTTAGGTTACACAATAGGTTGACATGGCACAAAAATGTAGCTTGAAAGAATATTGATATGCTCAGTTTTATCACTTAAACAGAGTATAAGTTCAGAGTCAGTAAGAATGATGAGCCACTACCAGAGAGACTATTTGATACGCCTAACCAATTTGACAAAAGTAAGTCACTCACATTCCTCTCATCATCGAAATTGCTTAACATGGTAATGCGCAGCACAGTGGGCTAAACGAAACTGATTAACAGGACATAACATCTGGGCATTAACAGCAATATGACAAGACTGATTTCAACATAGAACACAAGAAATGCTTAAGGGGCATAGGATATATAACTCAGCATGTTTAGGCTTCAATAAACAGATTAACGGATAGTTTTGACGATGGCCAGCATCATCTTCATGCCTCACAAATACGAATGAACCAATACATGTTTAATCACAAAGCATATACTGATTACGAAGCATCGAGAAGAATTCGATTTTTACCTTCTCCGGACAGCGAACCGGGGCAGCGTATCAAGTCGTCGGTCCACTCGAGTTTGGCTTTGCGATGCGAGCGAAAGGGCAAGGTTTGTTTGCTGATTTCTTGGCTGGAATTGAAAGAAAGGGCTTCGAACTTCCTATTCATGCGATGCTAATGGTCTGGGTGCTGAACCCCCTAACTCCCGATGCTCTGTCGATTATTGCTGTTGGACTGATCTCCTCACTGAGCTCTCTCGTGTTGTACCCGCTCATAAATGCCTATTGCATGTGCTTTATATAGCCATAGTTTGGGTTCTAAGTTTGGTAAGTATTTAAGGCTGAGATTTGTGTTTGATTCGTAAGTGATTTAGTACTAATTTCGTGCGATTCGAACAGATTATGGTAAGAAAATCGTTGGAAAAGGGGGGAGACGACTAGGGTTAGTGTGCGTGGTAAGGAAAGTCCCCGGATTCTCAGGCGAGAATCTCGGCAGGGGAGATGCGGCGATTGGGGGTGCGGGATGTTGTTGCGGCGATTGATTTTAGATTTAGGGTTCGTGGGTTTTTATTTTGTTGTGGACGATGGGGAGTGTAAAGGCTGAGGGGCTTTGGGCGGGTATAGGATAGAGACGTGGGCCGGGGCGACGGGTTTGGGCCACACGGGTGTGGGCTGCGGGTAGTTAGTTTTAATTAGGGGTAGTGGGCTGCGTTTTTAAAGGTTTTGGGCTGCGTTTTATGGGTATTATTTTAATTAGGTTTTAGTTTAGGTGTATTATTAATTGTTAGTTTTAGGTAAAAATTAATTAGTGGTAAATTAAATTGTTTAAATTGTGATTAAATTATTTAGGTGCTTCATTAGCCTAAGCTTGAGTTTTAAAATTACTACAATAATAAATGCGGGTGTGCTATTTAATTAGTGCTTAATTTTTATAATGCGATGTTGTTATCAAAACTTATTTATTATGCATATTTTATTATTATTTAAGCTAAGATTGAATTATTTAAATGCTACATGTAGATAGGACTTCTTAATTCTTTTATGAATGCTATTATTAAAACGCGTGTGTTAGATTATTATTTTATGTATTTATTATTTATTATTAAGAATTATGACAGGGCTTAAAGTTAATAAATATGGGCGCGAGACTCTAAGTGCGTAATTTTCTACGTAAGACGCGGTGTCATTATTAAATTGCTTATTTATGTCTGTATTTAATGTTCTATCGCTGCATTTTATTATAAAAAATCATAAAAATTATTTTACAAAATTAGTCTAATTTTATAGTTAATGTCTGGGCTAGAGGGTCAAAATTGGGTGTCAACAGTATACAAAAGAGGAAAACATGTTGCACTGCTCCCTCCTTATACCAATACATTTGTATATTTTATATCTAATAAACAAAGACTCACAAAACCAATTAGGCCATTTTACAGATTCATACAATCTACCAAGTTGTTTATTCCAGTCGGCAACCCCCACATAAGATCTGAAATCAGCCAAACACGTCACACGAATACACATAGACTACAAAGCTTTCGACTCAGTAACAAGAGCATTAAAGGGACTGGTTCGGACACCGAGGCCTATGGCAGCAAGCTAACACAATATCTAATACAACTTTCAGTGATAGTAAATACATTATACGTGATCTCATGTCAAACCTAACACAGAAGGAGATATTGACATAAATCCACTGAAGAACCTTGACATCAAGCATGACCCATAATTCTGGATCTGCCTTTTTAGTAGGCACAACCGTCGTAGAAGTACCCTCCTTTGGAGGAGAATGAAGAATGATGTGGTGAAGGACTTTATGTGACAAAGCATGAATCTTAAATAATTCCGCCCACGTCCCATATTGAACGTTTTCTAGGTCGAGAACGATAGGAAGAACGCTCTTGATATTAAAAACTGTGAGGGCAGGGTGAAAAGTGTTCTTATCAGCCATAAGTAATAAAACAACAAGATTCAGAGAAGGGAATTTGTGAGAGAGGTTTTTGAAAGAGAAAATACTCGGTTTTTGTGAAAGAAGAAGAATAAGAAAATCGAGAATTTTCAGGGCAAAATTTCGAGAAAAAGAACAAGAAATTTTTGAGGAGCGGAAGCAGGGTAAAAAGAACCTAGACTCTTGATACCATAAAATAAATAATCCCATGATTATTCTTATCGATGAAAGACATATATATACAAGTTATAATAGGAGAATCTTATTCCTACTTTACATCTAAATTCCTATTCTATAAGGAGACTAAATCTACACTTATGGTAATATTACAATACTAATTTAGGTACAAGACTAAGTCTATAATATACTAAATATATAATAGGAAAAATATTAACAAATCTGGAAATTGGAATATGGGCGGGACGTGAAGCTCATATTCTCTAACAATGAAGAAGCAGCATCCAGTGGTGTTTGCAAGTAATAGCAAAAGAAGTACCTTAACGCAATAGATTTACCGTTTAGTACGTTATTGAATCTCCCCCACACCCTTGATTTGGCCATTTAATTTTACATGACATAGAAGTAGTGTATGAGTTGTTATAAGGATATATCAACAAGGGTTAGTGGATGGGTAGTTTAGAAGTTGAATTATATCTGAACATAAATTTCACTTAATTTTTTTAAAACTTTACTAAAATTATTATCACCTGAAATACAGATCAAATAGATTATTGCATAATACCAATATACGGACAACAAAACTTATTGGTGGATATATTTTGTATAGTTTATTCGGTAGTATTTGCGAATATATATTATGTAAAGGGCAGTCTGATGCACTAAGTTTTCGCTATGCGCGGAGTCGGGGAGAGGATCGAATCACAAGGGTCTATTGTATATTATGTACAACAACAACAACAACAACAACATACCTAGTGAAATCCCACAACGTGAGGTCTGAGGAGGGTAGAGTGTACGCAAACCTTACCTCTACCTTGGTAGATAGAGCGCCTATTTCAGAGAGACCATCGGCTCAAGACATAGCATAAGCACCAGCAAAAACAAAAGCAAAGCAAGAGAAACGTTCAGACCCGGTCAGAAAAAATTTAAAGCAGTATAAAAATACTGATATCAAAAGCGACTAAGTCATGATAGCGCATTCCGAAAAAGTAAGTAGTAACTAAATGACACATAGCAACATAAATCAAACTACATGATACTATAAAGCAATATTGCGTCTATTAGTATGATAGGCTAAGCGGGCCTACAATACTAACACTATCACTACCAGTTTGCAAGCGTAAGTAGGACTACGCTCGACTACCTAATATCCTTCTACCCTAATCTGTATCTTCTACAACCCATATCTAAGGTCATGTCCTCAGTAAGTTGCACATACGTCATATCCCGTCTAATCACCTCTCTCAATACTTCTTCGGCCTACATCTAACCCTTCTGAACTCGCCCATAACCAACCTCCGCACTGGGGCATTTGTGTCTCACCTCTGCACATGCCCAAATCATCTCAACCTCGTTTCCCGCATCTTATTCTCCACTGATGTCACCTCGCTCCATACAATATAATCGGTCTAACCACCTCCCTATAGAAGTCTCGTCTATTGTATATTATGTAAAAAGAAAAAATCAATCAGTACTTTTAATGAAGATGACTAGATTATCAACCAATAAGGTGCAAGGAATAAAACTAGACATGTGAGTATGAGTACAGGTGATTAAGACCGGGTACCTGAATGTGAATCTCATCAAAACCCAGATCCATTACAATTATTAGCCCTGTTCTTATCGTACGGCTTATACGGAAACTTTAGTTAACCGATCCCATCCGTAGCCAGTAACAACCTCTATTTTTACCTACGCGCTTTCTAAATTTTCCTTATACTACACGTCTTTGAGCATTCCATAATAAAAGTGAGAAATTTATGTCACAATATCCATGGACCATAGTGTATATTGAATATATTACCAAGAGACAGTCCCCCGTCCGAGAGGTGTTGGGCCTCGGTCCAGCAGCCCAGCCGTGTATAAAGTGTATAAGGTTTTTCAATGGATTTATGTCACAATATCCATGGACCATTTACAGACGATTATGGAACCCAACTCCACAGCTATTAAGGCTTGGAATCGATTGCGTGATATCTTCCAAGATAACAGTCATTCCCGCATTGTTACCATTGAACAAGAATTTTATCAAGTTGCTATGACGAATTTTCCTAACGTTTCATATAATTGTAAACGACTCAAGGACTTGGCGAATCAACTTCGCAACGTGGGTGCTCCGATTACTAATAGTCGTCTCGTTCTATAGATGGTGTCGCGCCCGTTTTTTACCTCGGGGTCTGAACGGTATCCGCAACGTTGCTCTTTGGCGCGGTTCCCTGGATGGAGCAATAATGCTGATTTTGAGGAGTCGTCACCTAATTAGTTAAGTGAATTAGGACACTTGATTTATTGCAGTAAAATACTGCAATTAATCTCCATTTAATGGTCTGCGAAATTAATGAGATTCTGGATCAGGATTCTTTATTATCCTAAAGGAAAGGGATTAGGCATCCTTTAAGATCCGCTAACTTGCGGTTATTCGTTCAAACCTAGATTAATTATTTATTGCCCCATTTTTTATTCTACCTATTCTAAGCATTTTTTTATAATTTATAATTAAAATAAAGTGTAATACAGAATAATAAAACTAAAATTAAATGCGACATAAAAATAAAACTCTGAGACATCTTTTAGCCCTTTTTATACCTTTTGCACAAGATGATCTCCGGGTACCTGCATAAACACTTAGTAAAAGTGTTAATAGTAAAATAAATAATTTTAAAGCAATGACAAGAATTAATAAGTAAAGCCAAAAAATAAATCCGTCTTTTGCACACAGGAGGCCTTGGAAATCAGACAGAGATTCCTTCATCGGCCAATATTATTAAAAGACAATAAAATAAATAAAACATTCAGATCCGCGCCAAAACAATAAATAGTTTTAAACACAGAGGGCTCAGATATATATAAAAATAAAGTGGGACATCCTAAACAAGTGCGAGAATTCGCCACACGTAGCATGTTGGTTATCCTGTGTAAGTAGAAGAAATCATCAACGCCCAGAAAGCTTCATTTATTTTATTTTCCGTCTTTGCAACTGTGGAGGCCTAAAAAATCGACGGATAACTTTTTCATTGGCCAAGTGTAGTATTTTTTTCAAATCAGTCACTACCAACATTATAACATCTGTCCAACCAGTTTAATACCCAATAAAGGGCAAAATCGATCAAAATAAGTCAAAACCACGTAAGCGATGCGCAAAGCGTGGCGAAAAATGGTCCGCGAAACTAGTGGAAACAACATCAACATAGCAACAAAATGATCCCAAAATCAGTCTAAAAATTGACAAAAACGATAGCGGACCAGGGCGAGGTCGCCGAAAATAGTAAGCAAGCAAATGGCCGATTCGGATTTTAGCGGTCGCGGAGTTTTAGAACTCCGGCCAGATGCAAAAGACAAGTCAAACCAGTCCATTAAATCAAATCCAAACCAGTTACCAACAAGGAAAATACCAAACCTCAAACGTCGCCCGAGTTCAACTCAGTTTTCCGACATTAAAACAAAATCAAAGAATGGCGGCGTCACTTACTCACTTCTACGGCGAGGTCGCCGGAGCAATGCCACCACAGTGGTGGGTTCATCGGCGACAGAGGTATATGAAAGCAATGGTTCAACGATGGGCAGGTCAAGGCGACCGAAATGGGGATGGTTCAGGTGTTAGATCGGCGATGAGGTGTTGATGGTGTGGTGATTCGCCGGTGATGACGAGGACGGGAGATGAGAGATGGAGTAAAGGGAGTGTGGGGGTCGACGGGTGTAGGAGAGAGAGGGTAGATGTGCGGCTGCAGGTGTTTAAAGGGGGTTCGCCGGAGCTCCAAGCTCCGGCGGAGAGCGGCGGCGGGAGAGAGGGGTGATGGATTGGACGATAAAATGAAAGAGGTAGGGTCAGATTACAGATGGGTGCAGCGGCTGTCAGGGTTGTTGTTGGGAGGGAAATATTTTGTTTTATAGGGGTATTTAGGTTTAGTTTTTTTTTGGGGGGGGGGGGGGGAATGAAAAGTGTGGTATTGTTTTGGGGGGAAATAAAATAGTGTTGGATTAAAATAAAAAATAAAAAAAGGGTGTTGGATTGGACTGATCCGAATTAAGCCTCGAATTGGGACTGATTTGACAAAACGCAAAGCGGGTTAATTATTTAAAAAGATGCAAAATTATTAAAATGCAAACGCCGATGCGATAATAATAATAAAAAAACAATATTTAAGAAATGTTTAATGCCTAATTAAAAGTAAAAAACGGGATGCCAATTAATTATTTAATGAGATGCAAACATAATAATAATAGAAACATAATATTAACAAAGACATAATGCTTAAATTAAAATAAAATGATGCAATGCCATTTGGTGAAGAAATAAACATAGAATATTATGTAAAAAATGCAAAAATGATGATTAAAATGCGGTGTCCTAAAACACATAAAATTGCAATAAATATACGAAAAATGGGTCAAAATTGACTGTCAACAGATGGTTGCAGGTAGGGGTGCACAAAGGGTTAAACGACGGATCGAGGACCGAATAAGAAGATTATCCGGATCAAGACCGGGCCGAATTTCTCGGTCCGGTCATTTTCGGTCCGATCACGTTTTCGGACCGAATGGACCGAATTTGATCCCAGCCCCCCACCCCAGCCACTTCCCACCGCACCCGGCCGGACGTATTGACATATGAAATATAGGTTGTAAATTGATCAAACTTTATACGGTCATAACTTTGTGCTCGGACGTCCGTTTTACCTAAAAAAAAATTGATTTCGCGTATTTTTTCGAGACGAATAATCCCAAACGGACTGAACTTCACCGGATTTCTCCAAAAACGTCCATATTGCCCCTCAATTTCTCTTTTCCCCCAAATCGTTACGTTTTTTCCAATTTTCAAATCTAAATATCTCGCGATGTACAATAGTTTTCAACGTAAAAATTTCGTGGCACCGCGTCCGAGAATGTCAATTTCAGTATTGGTAATTCAATTTAAAAAAAAAACGGGCCCCGAAACCCGACCCGAAATTATATAATATTATATATTAGAAATTTAGAAAATTAGGAATTATATATATTAGAAATTTAGAAAATTATAAATTATATATATTATATATATTAGGAATTATATATATTATATATATTATAAAAAATAAAAATAAAAGTAAAAAAATTTCGGTCCGGACCGGAACGGATCGAAAACCGAATTCTGAAAAAACATGGACCGAAGACCGGACCGAATTTCTCGGTCCGGTTCGGTCCGGACCGAATTTTGTGCAGCCCTAGTTGCAGGCTTATCCGAGGCCTATAACGGTGTTGCTTCGATCTTGCGTCAAAGTAACCCCCTTCCGGAATTCTATCAAGCCCGCTCCATGCTCACATTGGAAGAAGCGGGTTTGGCTAAAAAGGCGACTATAAGGGCTAGTCCCGTCGTCATGATGACTGAGTCCAATTTTCCATATTCCGGCTCCACCAACTCAAGCCAAAATCACAACAACGGCGGTGGTAAAAGTGTCAAAATCGAAAAAATAATGGCAAGAATCGCGGCGACAACCGAAAGCGATGGAAGTGGCGTGGCGGTTCTCGGCCGATCAACGATGGCGCATCGCGGGCCCAATGCGGTGGAGTGTGCCCGGTTCAACGCAATCCAACGATGGCGATGGGCGCCGTTTACCCGAAATGGGCCCGGTTATCGTCCAATTGGACACGCCCAACGGTGGTTCGGGCGATGCGAGTGCTTGGGCCTGGGCTCAAGACCATCACAATGGGACCACAAACCGACATTGTAGCCGCAATGCACACACTTGGAATGACTCAACCGAACCTAAATTGGTATATTGACACAGGAGCCACTACCCACATGACATCCGATCAAGGTACTCTCTCATCTTATTCCAATTTGAGCATTAATCATTGTATAATTATTGCTAATGGTAATTCGATTCTAATTAAGGGTTATGGTCATAAAACTGTCTCCTCCTCATCCACCACTTGTCTTGAAAAATACCCTTCATGCCCCAAAACTAATTAAAAATTTGGTGTATGTCCGTAAATTCACCACTGATAATTGGATTTCTATTGATTTTGATCCGTTTGGGTTTTTGTGAAGGATTTCAAGACGGGGAGTCCTCTCATGAGGTGTGACAGTAGGTGAGATCTTTATCCAATCACACCCAATTTTAGTTTCTCACGTCAAGCCATGGCATCCACTTTTGCAGCTCTTGCTCCTTCCTTGTGGCATGCTCGTCTAGGTCATCCAGGGTAGTCTATTTTATCTTCTTTAGATATAAATAAGTTTATTTCCTGTAAGGGTACGCGTAGTACTCCAAATTGTCAATCTTGTTCTCTAGGAAAAATTATTAAGTTGTCATTTGTAGCTTTGAATTCTCATACTTCAATGTCATTTGATATTATTCATAGTGATTTATGGACATCTACCGTTCACAGTTCTATGGGTCATCGTTATTATGTTTTATTCTTGGATGATTATTCTAAATTTTTATGGACGTTTCGTAAAATTTAGAGCTTTTATTAGAACTCAATTCAAATGGAAAATAAAAAATATTCAATGTGATAATGGCAAAAAATATGACAATGGAGAGTTTCGTGCTAACAATGAGATAAAATTTCATTTTTATTGTCCTTATACGTCGTCACAAAATGGGAAATCTGAATGTAAAATTCATACCATAAATAACATTATCCTCACCTTATTGGTGCATTCTTCTGTGTCTTCATTGTTTTGGCATCATGCGCTACAAATGACTACATATTTGCTTAATATTCTTCCTTCTAAAGTTTGACATATTCGTCTCCTCTTCATATTTTATATAACAAGACTCCTTCGTATTCACATCTTATGGTCTTTAGGTGCTTATGCTATCTCATCTTTCCGTCCACCACAAGACACGTTCTGCCCCTTGTGTGTTTTTGGGTTATCCATCAAATCACCGTGGATATAAATGTTTTGATTTGTCAACTAAACGAATCATTATTAGTCGTCATGTTATTTTTTATGAATCCCAATTTTCATTAGTTCGTATGATTTTTTGGATCATGATGTCTTACCCTATATTATCCATCATTTTTTCGGATATGTCCCGCAACCCGTCTCCACTAGTGGGCCCACTGTCCGCTGGTCCCACTATCTCCATCCCGATGTTACATGCTCCCAGAAACAGTGCTGGGCCAATCTCGACAACTGGGCCAGTTGCCCAGCCCAGTACCGAGACTGGTCCAGTAACTGCTACTGCCCCGGATCACCGTGTTGGGCCAGCAGGCCCACTGCCTGCTGGCCAGTCCGTCCCATCTCCTGAAAATTTCCAAAATTCACCAAATGCAGCTCCGAGTCATGGTCCAGTCACCCGAGCCCAACGAGATATTTTTTAAACCAAAAATACATTTTAATTTAAATTATAATGTTCTTAAATCACCCTCACCCCGTAATTCTGTGTCTGCCTTAAATTATTCAAATTGGAAGATTGCCATGACCGATGAATATAATGCTCTTATTGATAATAAGACGTGAGAGTTGGTACTCTGTCCATCTGGTGTTAATATTATTCGGTCTATGTGGATTTTTTCTCATAAGGATAATTGTGACGGTTCTTTTACAAGACATAAGACTCGACTTGTACGTGATGGTAAGATTCAGCAGGTTGGTGTAGATTGTGGTGAGACATTTAGCCCAGTGGTCAAGCCGACTACCATTCGCAATGTGCTCAGCTTGGCTCTATCGAAATCATGGCTCATTCATCAGCTAGACGTGAAGAATGCATTCCTACATAGTGATTTCAAGAAGACAATCTATATGCATCAGCCCTTGGGGTTTAGAGATACTAGATATCCTCATCATGTTTGTTTGTTGAAGAAGTCCTTGTATGAGATTAAGCAGTCTCTACGAGCTTGGTATAAGAGGTTTGCTGACTATGTTTCGACTATTGGGTTCTCTCACAGCAGGTCTGATAATTCATTATTCATATATCGTTGGGGATTGTTGTCACTCGTCATGCACGAGGACTATTTTTATCACATAGGAAGTATGCAGCTGAGATCATTGAGAGGACTGAGATATCATCCTGTAAGCCCACTTCTACTCCAGTTGATACTAAACCCAAACTAGGTTCTACAACTGGCTTCCCCTATGAGGATCCCACCCCGCTATCGTAGTCTTGCAGAGGCCCTACAATATCTTACGTTCACGCGACATGATATTACGTATGTCGTACAACATATGTGTTTGTTTATGCATGATCCCAGGATTGAACATATGAATGCGCTCAAACACATTATTAGGTACATTCAGGGAACGCATGATTATGACTTGCATTTTTATCCTTCATCGGCGTCTACACTTGTCTCCTATACAGATGCTGATTGAGGTGGTTGTCCAGATACCAGACGGTCTATGTCTAGCTATTGTATGTTTTTAGGTAATAACTTAGTCTCATGGTCTGTCAAGCGTCAATCCACGCTTTCATGTTCAAGTGCAGAGACCGAGTATTGAGGGGTAGCCAATGTGGTTTCTGAGTCATGTTGGTTACATAATCTTCTGTTAAAGCTTCATTGTCCTATTCAGACAGCTACCTTGGTGTATTGTGATAATATAAGTGTCATCTACCTTTCTGGTAATCCAGTTCAGCACTAGCGCACTAAACACATAGAGATGTATATTCACTTTGTTCGAAAAAAGGTAGCTAGAGGATAAGTACGGGTCTGTCATGTCCCTTCTAGATATCAAATTGCAGACATCTTTACAAAGAGTCTTCCCTCGATCCTTTTTGAAGATTTTAGAGACAGTCTCAGCGTACGAAGACCATCCACTATGACTGCGGGTGTGTGTTAAATATACACTACATATACACGTGATATACATGTATATAAAGTGTATATTGAATATATTACCAAGAGGCAGTCCCGTGTCCGAGAGGTTGTTAGGCCTCGGTCCAGCAACCCAACCGTGTATAAAGTGATATAGCATTTATGGTATATTTGTATATTAGGCTTGTATATTAATTAGTCTTGTAGTCTTACCATAATTGTATGATTAGTCTCCATATAGAATATGGATTTAGAAGTAGAATAGGAAAAATATTTTTCTATTGTAACTTGTATATATATGTCTTTCATCAATAAAAATAATCAAGAGATTAATTCTTTCAAATACAAAAGTGTACGCGATTAAAACATTCCAAATGTGTAAATTTTCACGGTAATGCTAAATTTTTCGGATAATGTTGTAGATAGATCATGTGTATGATATCTTGATAGTGTCCACTAATTATTTATGGTATGGGAATATCAAACTATTAGTTTGATTACTTCTTGAGTTTACTTGGACTATGAACCGCATACTCTCTTCACACTATAAGAAAATGCTTCAAAGAGGACGACTAAATAATGTTAAAAAAGACAATTTAAAAATGCCATATTTGTTAAGATAAAAAAGGGCGACGCACAATCGTCTTTTTTAATTTACCAAAGGGAGCGACTTTTTTGAAGTCGCCCTTTTTAATTTCACCAAAGGGGGCGACTTTTCCAAATCGTCCTTTTTTAACTGAATCAAAAGAACTCAAACTAATTTGATACTACTAATTTTAATTTGAGATTTTTACGTGGCTACCCACTCTTTACAAACAATACAAAGTATTCTCATAAATAATGTAGTGCTACATTTTGTTTAGTCCAAAAATGACATTTTTTTTAATCATTTTAGCAGATTCTAAAATTATCTACGATAATGAAGGACCACTAATTAAGGAATTAATTTACATCCTAATTAATATATCTCCCTTTGTCTTTCATCATGATTTTCTCCACTATTTAAGCAACTAGTTCTCCCCACTTGTGTTACACATGTATGTCAAGTCATGTAATATATGATTACATAAAATAATATTAATATTATTAAAATAAAGCTTTGAGCAAATAATTCTACATGAAAAAATAAAGTGCAAATTTTTAATAAAAATTATCGTATGATGACTTGTTTGTTGAGGTCAAGATATTTGGATATCTTATGAATCTACTAAGGGGTCATTAGGCCATGATTCCAAATCATATTTGAAAATTGAAATCCTACTTTTTGAAGAATTTGGAAGTTCAAATCATGGTTTGAAATTAAAGTTGAAGTTTTGTTCACATTTCATAAATAAAGTGGGATTTCAAATTAAAACTTTAAATTTTATCTCCAATTTTTTTGGTCAAACGCCTAGTTAAATGAACAATCAAAATTTAATCAGATTCATGTGATTCTTTGTACTTATTTTGATTTTGTGGCCACCACCTTTATCAACGGTGCGATTAAAAAATTAACTTACTTTATTGAGATAAAACATATCTCACATTTTATATATACGAAACTCACCAAAATTAGCAAGATTAGACGACACTTCATACTTGAAAATATCGTAATTTTTGAAAAATGAGTCAAGAATTAATATCTAATAAATAAGAAATACTAAGTTGTGTCACACACTAAAAATACGTAATTATTAAAATATTGGGAGTCTACTAACCAAAGGAAAATACGCAATTATCAAAAGAAAATACGAGCAAAAAGGACGACTGAAAAAGTCGTCCTTTTTGGTCCGACTCAAAAGGGGCGACTAGAAAAAGTCTCATTTTTTTGTCCTAACCAAAGGGGGCGACTTGAAGTCGCCCTTTTTGGTCCGAATCAAAAGGAGTACTAGTTTTGTTTTCATTTTGGATTTTTCGAATCCAATTAACTGGAACCCGATGTTACTTTTCTAAAATTAGAATTAAGTTAACTTTAAATATTATTTTACCCTTAATAAAATGATTTATTGCCTTTATTTTAGAATCCACATTAAAAGTAAACATGATAAATGTTTTCAAGTTGCTTCTCTCACATATTTCACTTGCCAAATGTTGGCATTCTTGATGTCAGTAGGGATCAAATCAAATTAGCTAGTTAGAGGTGTCCACTTGAAAACGGGGATGTCAAAACGGAAGAAGTAGAGGCGTCAATTAGGCCATTCAACCTAGTTATAATAGAGTATCACTATTACAAGGTATTGTCACAAAAAGTTGCCTAAACTTGACTATTTAATAATATATCTTTGGGAAAAAGCAAATAGAAAATAATACTCTATGTCTTTAAGTCTTCAACTCTTCAAAATGAATAAAATCATCATGAAAAATATTTTTCTAAAAACACAATCATAGAATGGTAAACGTATTTAAAATATGCTTAGTTATAGTCATACGAAGCCAAATCCGATTAATAGTAAATGTCACACTAGTTAATTTAAAGGCTAAAATTTAATTTCACCAAGGGGGCGACTTCAAAAAATCGCCCTTTTTGGTCATCATCAAAGAAAGTCGCCCCTTTTGGTCCGAATCAAAAGGGGTGACTTGGAAAAGTCGCCATTTTTGCTCTTCACCAAAAAGGGCGACTTCATGTCGCCCCCTTTGGTTTGGACCAAAAAGGGCGACTTTTCCAAGTCGCCCCCTTTGGTTTGGAGCAAAAAGGGCGACTTTTCCAAGTCGCCTCTTTTGATTCGGACCAAAAAGGGCGATATGAAGTCACCCCCTTTGGTCCGAATCAAAAGGGGCGACTTGAAAAAGTTGCCCTTTTTGCTCTTCACTTTATTTTTGCTCTTCACTTTACAATATAATTTATAGCTTGTTCCCTCCTTTTGTATTTTTACATTATCATATGACTTCTAACTTGCCATTTTACCTAATGTTCTTGCTTTTATTATTTATTTTTAATAAGATATAAATAAATATGTATTTTTCTAAGTTTCGAAATTTTGATTTATTTCTAAACTTTTATTCCACTGCCCATAAATGTTTCGATGTTTAAATTTATCTATCATATTTTATTAAAAAAAATCAAATTACTACAAAATATAAATAGATATATTAGTAGTATCTTTTAATTTATTTATTTTTAGTGATCTTTTAATTTGTGAATAGAAAAAACCAAGAAGATCAATTAAAGGGGATTCTTCGGAATTAAACTATAAATCAATTAAAGGGGATTCTTCGGATATCCAATTTTTTGTATATCCAAAATATTCGGATCCGAAATTATGAATATCCATTTTTTTGTATATCCGAAATATTCGGATTTGAATCCGATCTGAAATTATCCAAAAATTACGGATATCTGATTTTTTGTATAACCGAAATCTTCGGATCCGAAATATTCGGTTTCAAAATTATCTGAAAATTACGGATATTCGATTTTTTGTATATTCGAAATATTCGGATCTGAAATTTATCCGAAATATTCGGTTCCGAATCCGATCTGAAATTATCCAAAAATTACGAATATCTGATTTTTTGTATATCCGAAATATTTGGATCCGAAATTATCCGAAAATTACGTATATCCCATTTTTTGTATATCCGAAAAAAAAGCATCTTGTTAAGGCATCTTGTTAGAACCGACCAAGGGATTTATGATTATGAGGAACATAAATATAACAAGTATTGATGAATAATTTTGTGGTAGAATGAAACAATTCCACAGAGGAGACCCGAGTTCGATTCTTGGCTGGGGATAGTATTTGTGGTGATTATTATTACATAATTAGTGGTCTAGTGGTAGAATAGTACAGCGTCACATTTCAGACCAGGGTTCGAATCCCAGTTGGTGCATTTAATTTTTTGATTTTTTTGAACCATATCAAAAAGAGCGACTACAGTCGCGCGATTGATCTCAAAAATGATTTTTTGATTTTTTTGAACCATATCAAAAAGAGTGACTACAGTCGCGCGATTGATCTCAAAAAGGGCGACTGTAGTCTCCCTCTTTGGTCCTTACCAAAGGGACAACTTAAAAAATCGCCCTTCTTGATCTAAGACAACAGACGTAATAAGAAGACTCAAAATCGCTCCCTTTGATCTAAGGGGTCGATATTTCACCCAAAGAGGGCGACTAGTAATCTTCTTGTTTGACAAAAATATTTTAGATGATATACTTTAGTTCTTTAAGGGAATATGTGATGAAATTATTTGTTGCAGAAAAGAATTTTGACAAAGACAATTTTGACATAAAAATCATCAGCATTAATCCTTCTTAAATAGATTAGTAACACAAATAAAAAAAAGAAGACTATGCATCCTCGGACATTTATGAAATGCATTAAAAATAAATCAGCAATCCTACTTAACCTAAATAACATGCTAGCAATTTAGTTGAGAAACAATGTTATGTGTTATTTACAAGTTCATGAAGTCAGAAGGACAATTCCTTGCTTCTTGTCCCTTATTGTCATGAAAGTTTTGATCAATATGAGAATGGAAATACTATATTATAACATTTATAATGTATGAATCTAGAATATTATCGTGTAATACAGATCTCTACGTACAAGTTGCTTAATTTTCAGAAAATATGAATAGAAAATAAAGACGCTTGTCATGTCTGCTTCTTCAAAGATATTTTGTCCTTGACACCTTTTCTTCTCTTTGAGAATATAATTTTATTAAAATATTACACTAAATAATTTGATTTTCTCTTTTTATGTTGCATTTGTTGTTACTCGACTTTTGAAATCACGTCCAGATGTGAACTAATGATCGAAAAAGTTAAAACAGTCCTATAAACATAATTAGAAAAAAATTGTCTTTTTGTCACATTTATTTTCATTCGACTTTTGAAATCACGTACAGTTGTGAACTGCTGATCGAAAAAGTTAAAACAGATTGTTTGTTTATCCTTGATATATTTTCCTCTCTCTAAGAATATAATTTTGTTTAAATATTACTCTAAATAGTTTGATTTTGTCTTTTTTATGTCACATTTGTTTTTATCTGACTTTTGAAATCACGTCCAACTGTGAATTGATCGAAAAAGTTAAACAGATCGTTAAACATAGTTATAAAAGATTTATCTTTTTTCTGTCACATTTATTCTAATTCGATTTTTGAAATCATGTTATGTTATGAACGGTTGAATTGTTGATTTTTTTCGAATAAAGTTAAAACAGTCCTATATACATAATTACAAAATATTTATATTTTTATGATGTATATATTCTTATTCGACTTTTAAAGTCACGTTTAGTTATGAACTGTTGATCGAAGAGGTTAAAACTGATGGTTAAACGTAATTACACAAAATTCTAGTCACAAACACTTTAAATGGGATTCTAAAACAAAGTTTGATGCACTTGAAGGTGTTCCAAATCTCTAAGGCAAAGTCACCTTTCATCAATAAATGACAACACAAACATACCAATTAGTGACCCATCCATAGTAGAGAATAAGAAGGGTTCCACTATAAAAATTAAGGCGACTTAAAATGGTCAGCTACATTGAAAGGACGTATGGTCCACGCGTCATTAGCGAGACTAGAAAAACCCACAAGGGACAAAGCTAAAAATAGATCAACGGCTAACAAAGGAAAAATCAACAACTCATTACTTACTCCCTCCGTACAAAAAAAAGAGACTATTTTAATTTGATTTGATAAGAAATTTAAGAAGTAATGAAATAATTTTAAAATATTTAATTTAAAATAAATTTTAAATATTTATAAATCATTTATAAAATTAAATTATTTTTAAATATATATATATATATATATATATATATATTTTAGACAAATTAATAAGAAGAGTAAGATAATTTATTTTTATTATGAAGGAGTATAATTTACTATAAATAATTATAAAAAAGATCAAACAGTGCTTTAATTGAAAATATTTTGTCGTTTCTTGTTTCCGTACTATAGTTAGTATATGATATACCCCCAGTTCACACACCCTCCACTTCCCTCACGTCTCTCTTCCCATCTTCCACCAAAAAAACAAAGTACATAAGGGAATACTAAAAAACAACAACACCCATTTCATTCTTTACCTTTGATCTCCAAGATTTGAGCAAAAAAAATAAAAAAATACTAGGGTTCTTGAATTTAATGGAGTTCAAGATTGTTGACTGTTGTACTTGTGCTATTTTTGTTCTACTTGTGTTGTGTACTTCTTTAGTCAGTGGGGGTGATATAGTTCACCAAGATGATACTGCTCCAAGTCGCCCTGGTTGTAGCAACAATTTTGTGTTGGTAACTTCTGGTTCTTGTTTTAACTGTTTCTTTTATCATGTTTAAGGATTGAATCTTTTTTTTAGTTAAAAGTTTGTTCATTTTCTGGTTCCCCCTTTTGAGTTCTTGCGTTATTTTTTTGGGAACATTGTTCAATCTGTATACTGTATTGGTGTTCAAGTTAAATGTGTAATTGTAGATTTTGTTTGTTGAGAGTTGTGACTACTCTTGTGATTATTTATTGTTCTCTTCTTGTGGAGTTGTTTGGTGGTGTTTATGTGTGTCTTAGAAGTCAAATTACTTAGTACTGAAATGAAATTGATCTAACAGAGTGAAATTGATATAGAGAATTCATATAGTTGAATCCATTGAGACATAGTTGCTTGATTGTTTATGTGTGTGTGGTAATTTATCAGTGCATAACTCATTGTTTTTATGTTTTAAGTCAACTGAGTTTTTTTTGGCTTATAGAGCTTGGATTTTGTCTTGTGTCATTAATATCCGAGTGATATAATTGCTATTCTTATGCTATGTGTTTAATTGTATTAGAATTTAAACAATTAAAGGGAACTAAGACATTAGCACCCATGGTGTGACGTAACGGTTGATAAGCGGGATTGAAGAGACCCAGTAGAGGTAAAAAAGTTAGGTGATTTCTTCCCACATATCTAAGTTTGGATGGATGAATTTATCCAATATCTGTATCGGGCAGGTATCCTGCGAAACAGTTGAGATGTATGAAAGTTGCTCCAAACGCCACCTTTATCCAAATCAAAATAAAAATGACAGCGGGGAATCTACTTTATAAAAAAAGAGAGGTGGCGGATCTAGGATTTTAAATCAGCGGTGCATATTATTATTGCACCCTCATACACTTTTCTTAAATAGGGTGCACATTTAATATACTCTTTAGAATTCTTAATACATTCCCACACATAAAAATTGAACTATGGGCTCTCTCACTTCCAGTTACTTGCAATTGCTTCTAATTGAGTGGTTTACCATTTAAGAGTTATGTAAAAATATGACTGTACTTCCCAGTTCCTCTTCAGCAAAAATCTGATTCAACTTCCCAATTAATCTTCAGTTAATATATAAAGGATAGCCCGATGCACTAGGCTCTAGCCATGTACGGGGTCCGGGGAAGGGCCGGACCACAAGGGTATATTGTACGCAACCTTACCCTACATTTCTGCAAGAGGTTGTTTCCACGGCTTGAACCCATTACCTCCTGGTCACATGACAACAACTTTATCAATGACGCCAAGGCTCCCCCTTCAAAAATTTAAAGGTTTTCTCTCATCGAATTGATGATTTCACCGAACAAATTTTGCGGATTAAATTTTTTGAAATTATTCTTCGATTACAAAAATATATACCAAATTTATATGATGAATAAGTGGGGATTATAGTTAATTGAATGTTGAAAAGTGGAAAAGTTTGTTACCAAGTTGTTATATCAAAGACACAGTAATATGGAACTCTACCTCTCAAGTTGAAAGTCCTTCAATGAGCCATTAAAAATAATGGTCAACTTTCTTAGACAAGAATCCTATACAGGTGTTATGTAAAAAATGACCCACTGAATACCATCTTCCCTTTCCCTAATCTTAAAAAATTGACTATGTCTCTGCAGGTTCCAGCATCTATATAGTACCTTTTTTACTCTTTTCCCAAGTCGATGTTGGGTAAACACTTTCAACAACATGGAAAAACAAAAAGTGAAGAATAACCACTCTTGTGAATATTGATTATATGACCAATCTCTTCCTTCCACTTTGGGATATAAGACTTTAGGTGATCTTAATTTTGATGTGAGCCCTAATTGTGACATTTGGCTATTTTTTTTAAACTAGGCTATTGTGTCTTATGCCTCATATTCGATTTTTGCGTAAAGATATCAGTCCAAAAGCATCTAAAGGGTGAACAAGATTGGATGGTGCAAAAATCCAGCTTTTTTTTGTAACCACAGGTTGGTAGTTGTGAAGCTTTGTAAAGTTGCCTCTTTCCCTTCAACCTATCTGGGGTAACCTCTGGGAATAAATATACGGTTCTTTTTTTGCACATATGAGCCTTCGAGATGTTTGAGGATATACTATCTACTTGGAGGAAACAACATTATGGATAGAGTGACACCAATAAATAGTGTACTAGATAATTTTTCCTTCTTAAACAATGTGACTACCAAAGAAAGTATAAAAGCAACTGGATAAACTGGGGGGAATTCCTCTACGAAGATAACTGTCAATGAGAATATCATTTTTATAAGGTGGGACAAGGTGACAAGGTCCGAAAAAGAAGAGGTCGATACACTACCCTTGTTGTCTCCCTACGCTATTTCGTTAGGCAACTTTTCTCCCTTGGTTTGTTCTCGACAAATTACCTAATGTGGAAGAAAGGGACTAAATAAATTAGAGTATACATAATTAAGGCCTCCTTATAAATAGCACCGCGGATACGACAGGAATAAGAGGAAAGTGATAAATGCTAAGTATATGACACTTGATTATTAGACGGTTGCCGTCAGAATTCTAATCCTTTACTCAATTTTTATAATAGGTAATGGGCTATATGTTAAATTTTTAGATGAATGCTTGGATTGGAATTGGAATATCCTCAAATCTTTAATAACCTGAGGGCTGAGGCAACTTATAACTGTTGCTCAAATCAGATCTAAGCATTTCAAATACAATTTTTTAGAAAGAATTGCTAACATTGGAAGTGGAATTGCTTGCTTCAGCTGTTAGGATGACTCCAGAGGAGTATAACTGGGTTAGTGAGGGAAAAAATCACTGAGATGGACAAAGACAATGAGGGCATCTTTACAGTCAATTTAGCGTACAAAACTGGCGATGGAAGATGGTTTGGGAAAACAAAGTGTTTTGCCGTGGTAGCCTATTTTGGATGGGTTGCAGTAAATGAGCCCTTTCTCACTCAAATTAATGAAGAAGGTCTTTTTATTCTCTAACAGGTGTTGTATGTGAAGCTGATACAGTCAATCATCTCTTTCTTCATTGCTCAGTCGTAAGACAAGTGTGAGACCTGTTTCTGAATCTATTCAGCTTCAAATGGGTGTCACTCAAAGACTTAAAACAAGCTCTGTGGAGTTGGAAAGGGGCTAACTCTCGAAGTATTGTAGGAAATTTGACAGACAATTCTTCCTCTCATATTTTGGGTGATATAGAATTAAGGAATCCTCTGGTGCTTTGAACCCAAGAAGGCAGTAAGGCCTCATGTATTTAGCTCTTGTACTTTTGGTGTAAAAAGGGAAGTTCAGCAATACAGAACATATGTTAGACTTTTCTTCTCCATACACGGCTAAATAAAGGGATACCTTTTTTTTTTATAATGGTCACATTTATATAAAGTCGGAGTTGCCTGGAGCTCAAGATGAGAGAAGCGAGACTGAGATTGTTCGGACACGTGAAGAGGAGGTGTGAGGATGCGTAGTAGGTGTGAGAGATTGACGGTAGTAGGAGTTAGGAGAGGTAGAGGTAGGCTGAAGAAGAAATGGTGAGAGGTGATTAGACAAGACATGACACAACTTCAATTGACTAAGGACAAGCCTATAGATAGGAAGATTTAGAGGTCGAGAATTAGGGTAGAAGGTTAGTGTGTAGTTGAGTTTTTGTCACATTGTGTGGGAAAGGTAGGGGGCTAGACTTTTCATCTCCTCTTCTCCTTTTCTTAGTAATATTATTTAGGCATCACGTAGATCTCTACTCTTTAGGTGTGTATTAATATGTGTTGCTTCATTTGCTTTGTATCTTGATATTTTTGTTGTCTTATTTTTGCATTGTTTTGAGCCGAGGGTCTATCGAAAACAACTTCTCTACCCCCACAAAGATAGAGGTAAGGTCTGCATACATCCTACCCTCCCCAGACCCCACTTTGTGGGATTAGCTGGGTATGTTGTTGGTAACATTTCTATTAATATCAACAAGTATACTACACTAAAATGTGTAGTCCCCCTCAAACGTACTTCACTTACAAAAAGGGATCCTATAGCTATTGTTAGTTACAAGCTGCCTAAAATATTGAAGATATCTTCAGTTTGAGTTGCTAACTCTTGTTTACGCCAAAACTGGAAAAGTCCTACGCACTTCATCTTGAGCTTCTGAATGTTGCAACACTTGTTCTCAAAGCTTCTTTGGTTCCTTTCTGCTCATATAGACCACTAAATACATGCTGGGACAATCTTCCATCTTTCCTCCTTTTTGTATATGTGAAGAAATGGATCATGAACCTAACTCAACCCCAAAAGCTAGCTCATGAAGGAAGGATTGCCAAAGTCCATATAAGGAGTCCAAATTCACATCCCACAACCGATGCGGGAGAATCGACATCCCCGCGTACGCCCAGGACTGGACATCGGGAGCGTGGACAATATATGATGGGGTCCAACATCGGGTAAACAATAAATTGGGACGGTCTTGCTCTGATACCATGTAAAGAAATGGGTCATTGGCCTAATTCAGCCCCAAAAGTTAGCTCATGAGGGGAGGATTGCCCAAGTCCATATAAGGAGTCCAAATTCACATCTCACAACCGATGCGGGAGAATCAACCGGATACATTTCCATCTCTATTACAGCACTCCAAAACCCCTTTAATGCTTCCTGGCATTACCCACCTAATTTTCTTTAGGTTGATAAATATTTTCCATAACTGATTTACTCATGTACAGTGTAAGAAAAGATGGCTAATTGTCTCTGCCTGTTCACCACAAAAATAACATCTGGGACAAAGATGAAAGCCCCTCTTCATCAGATTCTCTTGTGTCAAAACCACTTCTTTGGCCAGTAACCAGGTGAAGCAGAATACCTTATATGGATTTTTTGTGCTACAATCTATATAATTAACCTTACCTTTCTCACTTATCCAAAAACATAAAAGTACCTCGCTTTCCTCTGATTTTTTTTAAGAAATAAGTTTGTTCCAATAGTATGGTCTGAAGAAAGTTGGGTCATTGGTATGGGCAGGCAAGATGTTATATCGGTGGAGAAAGAAATTTAGAAGATGTCACTGTAACTGTAAATGTCATTCCAGCTTTTGATCTTGTAAAGGCCCTGCTGTAACTTGTTGACATGATTGAGGAATCCACTTCTCTGTTTCATTTGTCTTCACACGTACTGCTTAAACATCGGGACCGAGGCAATCTGTTGTACTAGTCGCAGCTGTTGAACCAAGAACCTCAGAAAAAGAGAAGATGGGTTAAAAAATTTAGTTGCTTCATTTAAGGAGATAAACTTTATGTCTTTTCAGTAAAACATCGGTTAGTATGATTTTCCACTTTACTACCACAGGTGACCTGCGGCTTGCTCCCTAATTCTACTTTATCACCAAATCCAATGAAAAAGACTTACTAAAGGATTGAACTGAGAGTACACCTTATTAAAGTATGCCTGTTGTGCAGAACCCTGATGGAGTAAGATCTCGTGGAAATTACATACTCCTATATAGCTTGACCATATTTCATTTTCATAGATCAGTATATAAATTGGCATGAATAACTCAGATGCCATAGTGTTGTTCCGCACATATGTGACATGTTATTTGGAAGAGAGACTCCTCTGTCACATGGATATAAGATAAATTGGGACTAGGGGTGTTAAATTTGAAAATTTGTGTTCTCCTTTCCCTCTTTGTGAACTGTTTGAGAAATTCTCTAGCATAACAGGAGTGTTATGGTTGGTTTGGTCAGTATCACGTGGAAGCAGACTGCCGTTTAGATGTCAATTTAATTTTTGGTTGGTCAAATATTTTATTACTTGTATATGTTATTGGAGTCTCTTTGTCCCAAACTAGTAATTGGACATATTATCTAAATTGTGTTTCTTTAAATAGGTCAAAGTTCCGATCTGGGTTAATGGTATAGAAGTAACAGAGTTTGTTGGTGTTGGCGCTCGATTTGGACCGACATTGGAATCAAAGGAGAAGCGTGCTAATCAGACAAGGTTGGCCTTTGCAGACCCTCCGGATTGTTGTAGCACACCTAGGAATAAGGTTGTTTCACATTTATTTCTCCTGTTGAAAGCATATTTGGTTTGAAACCTCAAAAAATTGTCATTTGTATAGTGAACTCAAAATTTAGGTTTCTATATGTGATAGCTCACTGGTGAGGCCATCCTGGTGCACCGAGGTAATTGCAGTTTCACTACCAAAGCTAACGTTGCAGAAGATGCCGGTGCTTCAGCTATCCTCATAATCAACAACCAAACAGGTTCAAGTGCTCTTCCTAAGTATTATCTGTATTGTTTTCCATGTTCCAATATGAATTGGCTCATTCTTGATAGTCTTGTGGAAACTGCAATCAGCCAACCGATAGTCATGATTTATTTTTTTAACTACAGGCAGTGGTATTTCCTTATTATCAAATTTCAGTGATCGAATTTGGTGTTGATTTGGAACGTCATTACAGTGTGCCCTATGGATAAAACTAAAATCATCCGATAAATTCCTGTATTACCACCCTTGCTTAATGTCTTCCTGATATGCACATGCAGAGGGCTACATATAACATTTGTTCTCTCAATTGCTATGTAGAGCTCTTCAAGATGGTTTGTGAAAAAAATGAAGCTGACTTGGACATTGGTATCCCTGCTGTCATGCTCCCACAACATGCTGGCACAACCCTGATAAAGTTTCTTGGAAATAGCTCTTCTGGTGAGTCTCGTGGTATTTTACTTTTTTTTTGTTGGTCTACTTGGGAAGGGTGGGGGACACAGCTTATAGCTCCATCTGCATAGTTAGCTGAGATATGGTCTCTATTATTGCTGCTTTATAGATAATGCCCCATTTCTATATCCTGCTTGCGAATTTCCGAAGTAGTGACTAAAAGATTTTCCATCTTTCAGTTTCTGTGCAGCTGTACTCTCCAAGGCGCCCAATGGTTGATGTAGCTGAAGTATTTTTATGGCTTATGGCAGTTGCTACCATATTGTGTGCTTCTTATTGGTCTGCATGGCGAGCCAGAGAAGCAGCAATTGAGCAGGACAAGCTCTTAAAAGTAAAGTCACAAACATTCCTCTCCCTCTCCTCTTTAATTTTCCTGCTCTTTAGGCAGTATTTCATGCATTTAACGATTTTGGAGCATGAAATTCACTGCATACTGCTTTAATCTGGTCAAAAGCTTTCACTCTGATCGCCGGTCGTTGGAATCACTGTTCCGACCAGACACTTCTGTTTTTCTCTCTTAAAAACCCTAACCGACCCTCAGACCTGATCGCGGGTCGTCGGAATCAATGTTCCGACCAGTCCCTTTCTCTCTTAAAAACCCTAACCGACCTCTTCCGGCACTTTCTCCGACCTTCTCTTTCATCAAAACCCTCTCAAATTCACTTCCTCACCGTCCTGCAACTCTGTAATCATCAGAAACACCTTTCTTTTGGGTTACTTTCCTCCTTTTATTCTTGCCTTTCTTTGACTCTCCAGAAAGTCTAGTTCATTAATCTTCTTGTTAATTAAACTTTGTGTTGAAACTATCTGATAGTAACATGGAGAACAAAATTTATTTCAACGCTGGTTTCAAGTCTTGACATCACTAGGTGGATATCAGGAAACACTATCTGGTTCGACTGGGTGGAGAGACGTAGGAACAGGTTGAGAAGGATAACTTTGAGCAAGAAGGTCATGGAGTGGGTATGCTTCATCTTCAAGGAAGCTTCGAATGACCAAAAAAAGTTGGTAAGGAGATGGAGGTAAAAGATCGGGTGGCTGATTTCTATGGTACTAGGAAGTACAATGAACATGGCAGGTACATGAGCATTTTGTCCCTCAAAGGAGAAGCAAGATCAATTATTATTGTACCTGAACTAGCCATCAATGCGGGCTGGAGAGATATAGCTTGTAAGATTCATTAATGTCTCTCCTCAATCAACAGTCAAGCATCCCCCAGGCTGACTAGCAATGATTTCCGTACGCAAAGGTTGTTGAAGACTGTAAATGGCAACCCCAAACAACATCAAAAGGATGGCACAGTTAATGAAGAAGGCATATTAGGAAGATGCATAACTGGTTTCTTTGGAGAAAAGGAACCCCTCACTCTTTCAAATATTAGAAGGTGGGCATCTTCCATGTGGAAGAAAGCTTTCGGGGTTAATATCTACGAGATGGCTGGAAATTTATTCCTTTTCGAGTTCTCAAATAGGAACACGGCTGAGCAGATTTTACAAGGGGAATGGATCTGGAGAAATATCAAGATCAAGCTAGAGTGGTGGAACCCTTTTGTTGGTTGTATGCCAGTCCAACCGAAAAAAGTCTCGACTTGGATCAGAGCAATAGGGTTACCACTACACTTATGGTCGCACGACACATTCAAAGAAATCGGCGACAAGTGCGGAGGGTGGAAGAGGACAGAAGAAGAAACTGAATTGAAGAACCACTTAAAATGGGCTCGAATTGAAGTTGCGGGCTAGGACAGGTGCATACCCAACGAGGTTACCATTAATAGGGGGCTACAATTTTATAATCCCGATCTGGATTGAGAGAAATACAATTTTGAAAAGATTCCGGCCAAAGAACTGTCTAGGGTTCAGGCAGCTACCGTAGAGATGACTAGCTACTGTAGAGATGACTGACCAAAGAAGAGTACATGAGGAGAGTAATAACCAGAGGCTCAAAGCCTCATATGAGGTTATTAACCAAGTATTCTCTATGACAGCCGTTGACCTGAGAACCTGCAATCACATGGGTGTTGAATTTTTAAATAAAGTTGCAGAAGCATGTGAGAGGCAAGTGACCTTTTCAGAAAACTTTAGTAAGCAGTTGGGCCAGTCCTCCAGTGGGCCTGATCTGGCTCAAGTCATATTTAATGACTTAAATTCTCAGCCCAGTCCAGAAATAACAATTATTTTTGAGGAGCTATTTGCACACACAACTTCTTCTCCAATAGCTTCACAAGGTTTACTCCTTACTGCTGAAACATTAGAGTATCACATGCATGCAAAGACTCTTATTTTCTTAGGAACTTCAGAAAGACAGGACACAGAAATACAATCGACAAGGGCAGAAGGGGAAAACATGATGGAAAAAGAGGGGGTTCTTGATTTTCACAAAGAACAACAATTGGTAAATCTCGATTCAAGCACTAATGGAGAGTTATGGGATGTGGTAGAGGCCATATCTATTCTAACAGAGAAGGAAGTTCTTGATATTGACAAGGAGAGAGATACGACTGCTTGGGTTCGCAAAATCTTATCAAGCTAGGCAAGATTTTTGGCATTGACTTCAAGGGACATGAAGAAGCCCTGGAACTTCTTATGAAAATTGATGCGTGTAGGCAAGCTAGAAGGATGGAACCTGCCACAGAAAGCAATCGAGATCCAAAGGATCACAAGAGTTAAAGAATTTAATTACTTTTAATGTTAGATTCAAAAGTAACGGGAGTAGGAACAACGGGAAAGGAAAAAAACAGTCTAGTAATGAAGCTTAATCTTGTGTCATGGAATGTAAGGGGATTAAATGATGTGGCGAAAAGAAGGACGGTAAAGAGCCTTGTAGATCATTGGAGAGCAGACATTCTATGTCAGGAAACCAAGCTAGAGAGGAACATTCAAGATTTAGTGAAACAAGTTGGGGAGATGGGTAAGAAGAAGCAAGTGGTACTAAAGTGGGAATTATTATGCTATGGGATGGTAGAGTTTGGAAGGGGGAGGTTTTACTAACCGGAGTTTACACTTTAACTTGGCAAGTTTGAGGCTATGCTTCAGGATTTCAATTGCCATATATCTCTATGCCCCAAACTGCAAGGTGGAAAGGAGAGCTGATGGGATCAATTGGGGGTTGTTAGAGGACTTATGGAGGGGCCTTGGGCAGTGTGTGGTGATTTTAATGTTTGTAGGTTTCCTTCTGAAAAGAGGAATTGCCAGAGGAGATCTTCAGCCATGGTAGAATTTTCAGACTTCATTGAAGACTTGAAACTTATTGATTTACACCTGGAAGAGGGTACTTACACTTGGTTCAGAGGTGATACTCACATCACAACCTTTAGGACAGACAAGATCTTATTCTCATCCAATTAGAATGATCATTTCAGTAAGATAAAACAAGCAACTTTTCAAAGACTGATTTCTGACCATGTCCCTATTGCTCTCTTTTGTGGAGCTTGGGAACACAATAAGTCATATTTTAAGTTCGAAAATTGGTGGCTAACAGAAGGTTTTGTTGATAAAATTAGTTCTTGTTGGAATTCTTTTGTCTTCTATGGGAGGCCGGATTACATTTTAGCTTGCAAACTGAAAGCTCTAAAAGGCAAGCTAAAAGAATGGAGCAAAAATGAACAAGGGAACCTTGACATTCAAAGGTCTAAATTGCTAAGTCAAATGGAAAGTTTGGATTCATTACTGGATATCAGAGCATTGACAGAGCAGGAATCAATCAAAGGAAGGAAACAACAATTATAGAGTATGAAGAACTTCTCAAAAATGAGGAAATTGCACGGAGACAAAGATCCAGGACCCTATGGTTGAAAGAAGGGGACAACAATACAAAGTTCTTTCACAATTCAGCTAATGCTCATAAGAGAAACAACTTTATTGATCATCTGGAAGTGCAAGGGGAAACCATTGTGGAACCTGAAAGAGTTAAGGAGGAGATCGAATTATATTACAAGAAACTCTACACTGAGACAAAGAACTGGGGGCCTACTGGAAATCTGATCAACTGTCCCTCAATAACAGAATCAGAAAAGAACAATTTTACAAGTCAGATTTGAGGAACAAGAAGTATATAATTGCTTGAAAAAGTGTGTCGCTGATAAAGCTCTTGGCCATGATGGATACACCATGAGACTCTTTATCAGATGTTGGGAAATTCTGAAATAAGACATCATGGAGGCTTTTCACAATTTTCATGACCAGAACATGTTTGAGAAGAGCTTCAATGCTACTTATATTGCATTAATTCCCAAGAAGAAAGAGGCAAAGGAACTGAAAGACTTCAGACCTATAAGCTTGATAGGTAGTTTCTATAAGCTTCTGTCTAAGGTACTGATTGAGAGGTTAAAGGGGGTGGTGGATAAGCTGGTAAATTCTCAATAAATGACTTTCATTAGAGGAAGACAAATCATGGATGCCGTATTGATTGCTAATTAAGCAGTAGATTCAAGATTATCACAAAATAAGCCTGTCATTTTGTGTAAATTGGATATTGAGAAAGCATATGATCATGTTAACTGTGAATTTCTACTTAGAATCCTCATGCAAATGGATTTTGGGATAAATGGATCAAGTGGATCAGGTTCTGTATATCTATTGTGAAATCATCTGTCCTAGTTAATGGAGCCCCTGAAGGTTTTTTTGATGCTCTAAGAGGAATTAGGCAAGGGGACCCCTTCTAGCTATGGAGGGTTTAAACAACATGATTAAAACAGCAAAAGCAAATGGATGGATCACAGGTTTCGAGATTTCCACAAATAATGAAAGGAGTTTGGAGGTGACTCATCTCCAATATGCAGATGACACTATGATTTTTTGTGATGCAGAGGAGGAATAACTAAAATATTTGAGTCATTCTGGTACTCTTTGAAGGCATCTCAGGCTTCACATCAACTGGGAAAACGCCATATATATCCCATCAATTCAGTCCCTAATATAGAGTTTCTGGCCATTATCCTGGGAGGTGAAGTTAGCTCTACCCACTGTATATCTTGGGATGCCATTGGGTGCTAAATCAAAGTCAAAAAACATTTGAGATGCAGTTCTGGAGAAGTGTGAGAAGTTTTCTAGATGGAAAGCACAATATTTGTCTTTGGGAGGCAGACTCACTTTGATCAATGCAGTTATTGATGCTCTTCCAATAAATATGTTATCCTTATTTCCTGTCCCTTCAAGTGTAGTCCAAAGTCTGGACAAGCTCAGAAGGTCTTTCTTCTGGCAAGGAAACAAGGAAAAAAAAAGGTTATCATTTGGTTAAGTTTAAAGTTCTGATCCGTAGTAAAAAACAAGGTGATCTTGGTATAAAAAATTTAAAGACTCAAAGTAAGGCTTTAAAATTGAAGTGGCTATGGAGATATGCTCAAGATTCACATTCTTTATGGGGAAAAGTTATTAAATTGAAGTATGGGAAGCTGGACTTTTGGGCTTCTAAGGAGGTCAACATCCACCGTCTGGAGGTCAATCAGAGCATGTTGATTTTTTTAAAGAGCCACACTGTTATAAGAGTATATAATGGTAATAAAATAATTTTCTGGAAGAATAGGTGGTTGGGAAACAAAAGTTTGGAGAAGATATTTCCTGATATGTTTGCTCTGACACAACATCATAACAAACAGTGGCTGAAATGTGGTCACTTCAAGATTGGGACTTGATCTTTAGAAGAATGTTGAATGACTAGGAAATACCTAGACTAGTTGAGCTTTATAAACATTTGGAGTCTTTCCAAAGGCTGAAGGATGGGGTGGACTATTTGTGGTGGGCACTACAAAGTGAGTTCAGGTTATAAGATCATGAACATGACCGTGCTACAAAACTCCAATTGGCCATGGAGACAAGTTTGGAAAGTAAAATACCTCTTAAGGTGGCATGCTTTACATGATTGCTAGCCAAAGAGATTGTTTTGACACATGAAAACTTGATAAAAGAAAGGATTATCTTAGTTTCAAATTGTTGCTTATGTGGGGAAGCAGCTGAGACAGTAGGACATCTGTTTTTACATTGCAGAATTACTGATCATGAAAGATTTTTATCAATCTCAGAGGCATATTTGACACTCTTTATAGTTGGGAGGAGGCTGGGATTGGGACAAGGAATAAAAGCTATTGGAGGATCATTCCAGCTTGCATAATAACTCCAGATGTTTTGAGGATAGAAGTAGCACCCTACAGAAGATCAAGCAAGATTGTATGTTGCTATTTTGTTTTTGGTGCACAAAGAATCCCTGTAGAATCAATCCTAGAAGCCCTCAACTCTTGTCTTAGCTTCTTAGTTTTCTTTTTTTTGTAAAGGGTTACTGGTCTATAATACAAAGTTGTTACCTGTTCAAAAAAAAAATTCACTGCATCTTTCCTTAGCAGTTTGGTTGAAATATGTATCTTGATCTCACAGGATGGCTTAAATGAATGCAATGTCACAGAGGTGTCTCGTTCCGGTGTTGTGCTGGAAATCAACATAGTATCAGCAGTTCTGTTCGTGGTGGTTGCATCCTGCTTCTTGATTATGCTCTACAAATTGATGTCCTCCTGGTTTATAGACGTTCTAGTGGTTCTATTCTCAATTGGGGGTTTTGAGGTATGTCACACCAAAAGGAGCCTTAATTCAAGGGTAGTAATACATGAGATTTTACACAAACAAGGCCCTACATATGAATGGAAATCAAGATCTTTTCATTTTCATCTCTCAATACCTTTCATATTTGTTTCCAATATAATTTCATCCATAGGTGATTCCTTTCATTAATCCATCTGAGTTAAGAACTTGCTAGCACATAATTCATGTATAGGAAAGACGTGAATGGATTCAATGAGGTTAAGATCACTCTGTCTTTATGCAGACAATATTTGAAGTAACACTTTTCTCACATTGTGCTTACAGGGTCTACAAACTTGTTTGGTTGCTTTGCTATCATGGTATGTATCTTATTGGTGCTATCATATATTATCTTCTTAGCTACAGTGTCAAATGCTCCACTAAGCAAAACCACGTTTGCACTGTTTTCAGGAGAAGTTTCTCAAAAAAGTTTTCTGAAAGAACTAAAGATGTTTGTATAATCGTTTTATAGAAGTTTGTTAGAAATTAATTTTAAAAAACTTCTTCAAATATCTTTTTGATAAACTGTCCAAGCAAACACGCAAACTAGAAAGTTATCAACCCTTTCCAGAAAAAAGGGGTTGGAAAGTGAAATTTCAAATGTTTGCTTAAAGGGGTAAACACGGAGCAAAAGTAAACATCTCCCCTTTTGTATTATGTGGGAGGGTTGAGTAGGTTGGCTGATTTCATAGCCGCATATCCATTGTCCAAGAGAAAACAAAGGAAAAACATCTCTTCTTTGACGCAAATGCTCATTAATTCACTTCTCCAACTGGCACTCTGCGCTCTTCTTTTTGGCCTCAGAAATTCAGTAGTAAGACTACTCCAAGAAAGACCGCGAATGAAAATCAATCTGTAATTAGGCAGCTGTGCATGGAAAACAAATACAAGTTTCACATCAACCTATACCATTGCATAATTTAGGTCTTGTTAAAATTCTATCTAGCATTCAGGGTCTGGAGCCTAATTAGTGAGATATCAAATCATATTTAATAGTGGATATGAAGCCCCAACCATCTTATTTTTCTGTTTCTGACGCTCTGTAATATGTTCTGCAATCCTGGTACTTGGTAACATTGACCTGTGGTCGCATTTGTGCATAGATCTTGATCATGTGATGATAAATACAAGTGACATTCTTGCAGGTTTTGGTGGAACACCATTTTGTTGTCTTTCAAAACTTTTATAATAGCATGAAGCTATAAGGAGTGACATTAGCATTACATGTTCATTCTTTTGAAAATCTGTTATCATAACCTGGTTGTTGGATTTGAAGTTTGGTACAATTTCAAATGAGAGGCATTACCTTCGTAACTTACCTATCTAGAAAGAGAGGCTTTTACCATCTCAAAGTTTGAATGTACCATTGTTTTAAACTTCTCTGAACCAGAAATACCAGCCATTTATGAGTGGCAAAAAGAAATATTACTGTCGTTCTTTCTCCAAAAAAATAAATAGATTAAGGTTGTTGCTGTAAATCATGCAACATCTGTTGTTTAAACAAGATCACAAAATACAGTAACATATGACGTTCCTTTCACTTGGTACTTAATAATGATTTGGGCATATGAGATGCCCTCGTTTCCTATTGCTTATCCCATCAGGTTTAAGCATTCAGTCTAGTTGATTTTTCTTTCACGTGTGATTGGTCTATTAGTTCCGACCAGAGTAGTAGTTATTAAGGCTCCAGTTTTGCATGCTTTGGTGAAAGTAACTTTGACTTAGACCTTCACTGTAAAGTATAGGTGTACAGGAGCATTACCAAAAATGCTTTTTATCCTTTTTTCCTTTTCTTTTGCTGGGGGGAGGGGGTATATGGTGCCTTGAGCACCATGTACTCTTTCAGATCACCCTGGGTGTGTGCTCTTTCATTGTGGAGCATTATGGACACCTTGTCAGTCATTGCTTCTCAACTTTTATTTATATTTTCTTAAAATAAGATTTAAGTTCATACCACAACTCTGGTTGGTGGTGGTTCTTAGAAGTGTAGCTAACAGTCCCTATATATAGTTTCAGATGGTTTGAACGTTTTGGACAGTCATTCATTAAAATTCCTTTTCTGGGACCTGTTTCATATCTGACGCTGGCGATTTCTCCATTCTGCATAGCCTTTGCAGTTCTGTGGGCAGTTTACCATCATATCTCCTTTGCTTGGATAGGTCAAGATATACTTGTAAGTGCTGTTGCAATATCGTACTTTTCCTTTGTCTAATATCATCTCAGTTTCTTGTATCTTCTTTGTTTCCTTTTGTTTCCTCTCAGTTTCAACCCTGACCTATTGGTTAGAGAGTTGCACTAATCTAACCATGGTTTTCTTTTTTCCTTTTCTTTTATGGGCTTGGGTGGCGGAATGTGGAACCACTTCTTGTCACCTACTTGGTTGGTTCGAAATTGTAAAGGGTGAAGATATCATAATGAAGATAACAAACTTAAGAAAAACAAATCTTTACCTGATCAAAAGAACCTTATTCAACAAATTCCGCCGTTTCTGGGTGCTTCAGAAGAAAGAAAAAAGTTTTTTTTGCAGTTAATGTTGTCTTAAGAATGACACGATATGCTTAAAAAGAGTAGACATGTATCTTTTTTTCGATTAAGACAGTAGGTATGTGTTTAAAAACGTGGTTGTGAGGGAAAAAAATGGAAGATTGCTTTTCTATTATCAGAATACTAGTAACATCTTTGCTCTTGAATTGACCTACTATGTGCTTGGATTCTTTTCATCTTTGAATTTCAAGAGAATATTGGCTTCTGCCTTTTTTTCCCGGTGTCCGTTTTTTAGTTGTCAGGTTCTATTCTCATTGTCTTTTGTTTTCTTGGAACTACTGTACTTCTGGTGAAATTTCCTGTTTTCTGCAAGAACTTTGGTGAATTAAATCTGTAAACATTTTATTCTTTTCTAGACACTTGGAAATATGTTTTTTTGTTCATCCTGCGACTTAGGGGTGTATTAGGCATATTTTTCAGTGTTGGAATATCAACTCCTATTCTTCGGATACCACTACTTTCAATAGGTATGATTATATATCTAGACACTAGGGAGAGCTCTCAACCCCCACCCCCGATCTGAAAGAGAAAAGGAAAAGAGGGTAACTTGATAATTGGATAGCTCTATTTTTGTTCATATTTGTATTGGCTCAAAGTAATGGATTGATGATCTCTCTTAACTAGGGTATTGCATTGATCATCACGGTTCTCCAGATTGTGCAAATTCCAAATCTCAAGGTAAAACAATTCATGCTGCTGTTTTTTTTTTGTGTTACAACTGTACAGTTTTATGTAATGTTTTAGCTTTAAGAAAATGGTATACCGTATACCCATGGACCTCATTAGTGGTTGAATTTTTACTGTGGCTGAACAATGTCTTCCGTATTGTGGTATCCCTATTCTTGACATCAACAGATCAACTATTAAGTAGATTCGTGGTTCTCAAAACCTAAACTCTACAGAAGTTGATTCTATTTTTGCTTTTCAATTGTCAACAACTAATGAGGAACGAGGAGTCGCGGAGAGAGTACGGTGAATTTGCCTATCACCTTTGACTGGCTTCTTTATATATACAATTAAAATACATAGAGTTACCACTAAGTAATCTCAAATTATCCTTTCTTCACTTAAATCTTCTTAAGCTCAAGAAGTTTATCAAATGAGTAGTCCCCAGATGGTTATGAATGTGACTCACTTTAGAGCCACTAAAAGATTTAATAGACAAATCAGTGACCTGCTCTATTGATATATTGGAGAAGAGGGTAGCTCATGTGGAAAGCACCTCCACCTCCAACCTTAAGGTTGTAAGTTCGAGTCACCAAAGGAGCGATTTACCATATAAAAAAATATATTTTGGAGAAGAGGCTTAGAAAGCTGGGAGCATGGGTTGCAGTATTCATCATTTGTCCACTTCTCCTAATGGAACAATGCTTCACGGCTGTTTTTCTGCAGTTAATGTTGCATCTCTTTTGTCCTGCTGTCGAACAACTATAATAAAGAAGCAACAGTGAAAACTAATAATTTAAGTTCAGGAATAATTTTCTAGTGATTATTTCTTGGTCCTTCATAGAATTTAATTCTTGTTAGAGTAGTCCAAAGATTATCAGTATTACAAAGATTATCAGCATCACTGGCGGTCTGACATGACCCCTAATTTTTCATTGATTGTATCAGGTGGGAACAGTTCTTCTGAGTTGTTCTTTATTGTATGACCTTTTTTGGGTGTTTCTCTCCAAACCGTTGTTCCATAAGAGTGTGATGATAGTGGTAAGCTCTTTATTTGTTTATAGTGTTCTTCTGTGTTGTTTGTGTATTTTTACCCCTGCTATGACCACAAAGAACTATTGCTCCTGAAATGTGATCATTTTCTCCTATGTAGGTTGCACGCGGTGATAAAAGTGGAGAAGATGGCATTCCTATGTTACTGAAAATCCCACGACTTTATGACCCTTGGAAAGGCTACAGTATCATTGGGTTCGGTGACATAATTTTACCAGGTTTACTGGTAGCATTTTCTTTAAGGTTTGACCATGGGGCTGAATGAAACTTGTTTTTTACATAATGAGGTTCCGTCATGTCCTATATTTCCCGGAGGTTTTTTTTTATTTCAGTTTTACTTATTTTCTCATCCTCCAAAAGAGCCTGTTCAAAACATTGGCTCTAGCACATCTGGTGGAAGGTTTTAAACCTATGGATGCCTCTGTGAGACCCATGGCTGCATATAGGGGTGACAAAATTAGCCCTTGAAAACATGACCCGCGCAACCCATTCAAGTTTGGGCGGATCAATTAACCTATCCCAGTTATTAGCTTAGCCCATTTTGACCTGCCCGATTCAACTCATCTGAAAATTGGGCTGATATGTAGCCCAAATTGACCCATGAGAAACCTTGTTATGATATAAAAACATTCTTTTTGTTTGATATGTTATATATAAGCCATAATAAAGGGAAAAAAAAGGTTTTAAAGTACTTAAAAAATTATAGAAGAACAAACAAGGAAGTTAAAACTTAATAAGAATTGGGCGGGTTGGGTTACGACCCTTTTTTAGTCCAGTTTAGCCTAATCCATTTCAACTCAAGTAACTTTTGGGCGGGTCATTTATTAACTCAACCTATTTTGACCCGCCCATTTGATACCCTAGCTGCATAATTAAATGCTTCCATGTTGGCCATTTCTGATTCTTCAAATGAGCAAATTAAGTAAATCTCAAGACTAAAAAGAAAGGTTGAATGTTAGGTTATCATTTAAATGATGAATGCATGTAAGTTCAAATATAAAGCAGTCAAAAGCTTTATACCTCTCTTTCTTTTTCTTTTTCCCATAGATTTTGTTCTTTGTTGCAGGTATGACTGGCTGTGTAATAAGAGACTTCGAGAAGGCTACTTCCTGTGGGCTATGGTTGCTTACGGTTTAGGTATGAATTCTTCAGAAAATGGGATAAACTTATTTAGTGACATGTAATTTGATTGTGACCAATGAACAGCATATTCTTGCTGTCAATAGTAGTGCACTGCTGGTTGGTGTTTTTTATGTTTCATCCCTCTATTTCTCCCTTCTCTTCACCTCTTTAGTCTGAATAGCAGGGGACTGTCTCGCAGAATTATGCAACTTGATCCTGGTTAAGTGAACTGCAGTCATGATGCTCGATTTATGCCCATTTTCCTACTAATAATAAATAATATAGTCAAAAGTATGTCAGGCATTAGGCAAAGTTTGAGGAATGGTTTACCATGCCAAGAGAAGTTAATATGTTTTATGTAAACAGCCGAACTATTGCATATATATGATGTATTAGCATCCATTAGTACTGTTGATCAGTGTTTTTCAAGATTTAGAACCAATCCAAGCTTCCGTTTACCCTCTTAATTCCTTTTTTTCCTTTTACAGGTTTGCTCACTACATATGTGGCTTTGAATTTGATGGATGGTCATGGTCAACCTGCTTTGCTTTATATTGTTCCTTTCACACTAGGTATGTTACAAGAAGCATAAAAGCATCTCTCATAATGGAGCAGCCAAGCTTATAACATCTGATTCTTGTGATAGTCTACCACCACACACTACAATCTACCACCACAAACACACATAGGATGATCTCCATGTAAAAGAAGCTAGAATTGAGTGTAAAAAAATGAATCTCGGGCTTATTCAAGTCTAGAAGCTAGCTCATGAGGCGAGGGATTATCCAAAATCATCATTTAAGGAGACATTCATTCCCTCAACTAATTTAAGACATTCTAATGCCCTCATGCCAAGGGGAGAATATTGTAAAATCCCTTTGAAAAGTCTTCCACAATTTATGAGGGGTAAGTTTATTTGTAACACCTTCCCCCACATTCAACTCGGTTCTAGGTTTACTCGTGGACTGATTTTTTTTAGTTATTATTTTTGCTCTCATCTTTTTTTTTTTCATTTGAGAAGAGAGTGGGGCTGAAGTAACGAGAGATACAAGTTGGAGAGTGGATATAGAGTAAAGAAAGCGTGCGTTCAACAGGCTTAAGGGGCTTAAGGTGTGTCCGGTATGGAGGAAAATATTTTCCAATTTTCTCATTTGTTTGGTCAAAAATTTTGAAAAATATTTTCTTTAGGAAAACAAGTTCATTTAGGAAAATGACTTCCCTAATGAAAGTAGGGAAAACAAGTCTCCAAGTAGCATTCAACTAACTACCTCACCACCACCACCACCCTAAAGAAAAGTTCAGTTTTTTTTTGGTTTTTTACACCACTCCCCCCACCCCGGCTTCCGAACCCCCCGAAGATTTTTATTTTTTATTTTCTACACTTCCCCGTATTTTCTAGGTCATATGTTTTATTTTACTTTTATAAAAAAATTATGTGGTTAGATTTGGTGTGTATGGGTTTTGGTTTGGGGGGGGGGGGGGGAGCGGGGGTAAGAAAAAAATTTCATTTCTATAAAATATATAAAATAGAAATTTGGAATGGGGTTAGGTGGAACGGTGATGTAGGGTAGTAGGGGTGGGTGAAGAATAAGTGCGATCGAGGGTGGTGGAAGGTGGGTTCTTGGGGTAGGTGGTGGGGGTGTAGGGTGGTGGGTTGGATGGGGTTTGGGTGAGTATTTTCCCAAAAATATTTTCTACTAACCAATTGAACATGAAAATAAGAAATTCACTTATTATTCACTAATCAAACGCACATGAGAAAATTAGTAGAAATTCACTTGTTTTCCAAGAACTCATTTTCCAGGAAAATATTTTCCTCCATACCAAATACACCCTATGAGTAAGATTAGAGCAAAGTCAGTGTCTAGATGGCTGAGGGAGAGATAAGGGAGGCCCAGAGCGGCATGTTGGCTGATTTGAGTAAGAGAAGCCCAGAGGGATCATGAAAATGGGGGGGGGGGGGGGGGTATTGGTTAATAAACAAAGATAACCTGGAGATGGAAAATTAAAAACCCCTGTTTTCAATTTTCTGCAAATTGGATTCTGATGTTCCTTTTTCCTTTTTTAAAAGAAGTTTATGAACAAAAACAACGGGGGTGTTAAGAGAGGAGAAGAATGAGGAATTCACAGTAGAAAGTGCTACTCTGGTTCTTGCTCTAATACCGTGTAAAGAAAATGTATTTTTGGCCTATTAAACCTCAAAAGCTAGATGATTTCCCAAGATCATATAATGAGACAACCGTGTATTCTCCTAATTAATGTGGGACATTCTAACACGCCCCTGCGCACTGACCGGATAGTTGGAGCGTTAAAAGGATAACATGTCGCCCTAACATTGGGTAAACCAAGAATGACTGATACCATGTAAAAGAATATAAGCATCCCATTCAAAACTTACTCAAAGATCACCCAGACATTATAAACCCCTTTGAAAACTATTATATAACCGATGAGGGACATGTACATTCTATAAGGCTGTCAACATTTGTTCATGCATGTCTTGTGTCGGCTTCGAGGAATGTCATATTCAAGGGACTGAAAGGAGAGTGCAATTACCTATCAACCCAAACTAAAAATGAAAAAAGAGGAGAGTATGGATAGACTCTTGATTTGTATTCTGGTATAGCTGTTGAAATGGGTCAATGGCTTGTTACATTGTCAAAAAAGAAACCTGAAAGTGAAAAGGTTGTAGAATAGCTTTCTCTTCAATCTCCAAAGGCGAGTACATGCACCAAAGAGGGATATGTCTAACAGTAGCAGGCAATAAAGGAACAACCAAAATGTATAAAGGAAGATTTTCAGTTTTCCTACCTAATACTCTGAAGTTCTCCAGGCAACCCGCCCGTTCTGTGTTGCTCCCAATTTCCCCCTCCTTTCAATAGCTTTTGCTAAACAATAAAAAGCTTAAACCTTTCGTTTTCTCTGTTAAGTGCTCATCAATTTGAACATCTGTTATTGCTCATGTTAGGCACATTTTTGACGCTGGGAAAGCAAAGAGGTGACCTCAAGCATCTGTGGACAAGAGGAGAACCTGATAGGCCTTGTCCGCATGTCCGGCTTCAACCAGATGACTAGATAATAGACGAGCCATCAATATGTATTCCGCTTATAACTCTGATTTCTCCAAATACAAGTTGGCGTACATAAGAGTGACATTGTGCAAGTAGGCTGCCCTTGTTAACGCCGAACAGACTTTATGGGTAAGCATCAAACCTGAGATGTAGAGCCTGTAGTTTTAGTAAAGTTGCAAAGTCGTGTACTGCCTGTGCATCCACCTTGTAGTTTGCCAAGCTTCATGCCTTAAGCTGTTTAAATTTTTTCACCATCAGGCAGTAGCTGTAATAGCTTCTTTGGAGGGAAACGAGTGTGCAGTAGTTTCATCTATAGTAGGAAAGACATGTTTTGTATGATAGAACTTGTTATAGCAAATATTTTGCCACTTCAAAGTACTGGATGTACTACTAACTTATGGCCTGTTATGTGAAGAGTAGGTGTTTATTCACTCAATTATGGTGTTGTTGCATTTAGCAGAAATCAGTTTATTCGACAGCTGACGAACTCTATTTACATTATATTTGTAGCAAGATCATCATTTGGTAAGCTTATTCTCTGTTAAACTAGTTTTATGGGTGCTGTGAGAAATTCATATTGATGTGCAATGTTAGAGTATGTTTAAGGATCACACGAAAAAATTGTTCAACTTCATATGCAGAAGAAAAATCAAGAAACATTGATTGAGGAAATAAACTTTTGAGTCCTGAAGTGTTGTCAAGGGAAAATTGATTAACAAATAGCTTGGCAGGAAAAGACTTAAGGGGCCCCTTTGGACATCAATTTTTTCCCTTTAAAAAAGTGTTTGGTTATACATAGGATTCATTTTTTTTAAATGGTGTCTAGGTTTGAAAAAATGATTTTGATAAATTTTTAAGTGAATTTCTTATTCCCCTCGCAAAAGTTCTACCTTTTTTCAGGTTAAATGCACGTTCAAACACAACTTACAACAACAACAACATACTCAGTGAAATCTCACAACGTGAGTATGGGAGGACAGAGTGTATGACCTTACCTCTATCTTGGTAGGTAGAGCGGTTGTTTTATAAAAAACCCTCGGCTCAAGACAGAGCATAAGCACAAGCAAAGCAAGAGAAACGGTCAGACCCGGTAAAACAAATTTAAAGCACTACCTTGGTAGGTAGAGCGGTTGTTTCCGAGACCCTCCGCTCAAGACAGAGCATAAGCACAAGCAAAGAAAAAGTAAAAGAAACGGTCAGACTCGGTAAAACAAATTTAAAGCAGTATGAAAATGATGGTATAAAAAACGAATAAGTCATGATATCACATTCTGAAAAAGTAAACAACAACTAGAGTAGGTAAATAAGCTAAACAAAGTATATTAAAGAACATATAGCAGCAAAAATCAAACTACAAGGAACTATAAAGCAATAATGCGCCTATTAGTATGATAGACTAAGCGGGCCTACAATAATAACACTATAACTACCAGTTTGCAAACGTAATTAGGACTACACTCGACTACCTACTACCCTTCTAACATAATGTGTGTCCTCCACAACTCCCTATCTAAGGTCATGTCCTCAGTAAGTTACACTTGCGTCATATTCCGTCTAATCACCTCTTCCCAATACTACTTCGGCCTACCTCTACCCCTCATGAACATGTCCATAGTCAATCTCACACCTCCGCACTAGAGCATTTGTGTCTCTCCTCTGCACATGCTCAAACCATCTCAACCTCGCCTCCCGCATCTTATCCTCCACTGAGGCCACTCCCACTCTGTCCCGGATATAATCATTTCTAATCATATCCCTCTTTGTATGTCCGCACATCCATTTCAGCATCCTCATCTCCGCAACTTTCATTGTGTGAAGTCTGACTGACCAACACTCCGCCTCATACAACATAGTCGGTCTAACCACCGCACTATAGAACTTGCCTTTAAGTTTTGATGGCACATTTTTGTCGCATAAGACTCCAAATGCGAGCCTCTATTTCATTTACCCTGCCCTAATACGATGTGTGACATCATCATCAATCTTCTCATCCCCTTGGATAATAGACTCGAGGTACTTGAAGCTTCCTTTATTTGGAATGACCTGAGTACCAAGCCTCACCTACATGCCTATCTCAAGGTCGCTACCGTTACTGAACTTGCACTCCAAGTATTCTGTCTTGTCTTACTCAGCCTGAACCTTTTAGATTCCAGTATTTATCTCCAAACCTCCAACTTAGAGTTCACTCTACTGCGAGTCTCATCAATCAGGACTATGTCGTCTCCGAATAACATACACTATGACACCTCCCCTTGGATTTATTGCGTCAGTCCATCCATCACCAAGGCAAATAAGAATGGGCTAAGAGTTTATCCCTGGTGCATCCCCATTATTATTGGAAAGTGCTCCGAGTCTCGTCCTACTGTCTGTACCCTGGTTTTGACTCCATCATACATATCTTTGATTGTCCTAGTGTACGCCACATGTACACATCTAACCTCTAAACATCTCAATAGAACCTCTCTATGAACTTTATCTTATGTCTTCTCGAGGTCGATAAAAACCATATGAAAGTCTCTCTTTCTCTCCCTATATTGCTCCGCCAACCTCCTAATAAGATGAATGACTTCTGTGGTCGAACACCCCGGCATGAATCCAAATTGATTTTCGAAAATAGACACGCCTCTTCACACCTTCATCTCCACGACCCTTTTCCAAACTTTTATAGTGTTGCTTAGCAACAACTTTAGATATCACCTTTGTTCTTGTACAAAGGGATCATTGTACTCCACATCCATTCTTTGGACATTCTCTTCATCTTAAAAATAACGTTAAACAACTCAGTCAGCCACTCCAAGCATGTCTTGTCTGCGCTCTTTCAAAATTCATCTGGGATCTCATCAGGCCCGGTCGCTTGTCCCCTGCGCATCCTGCGAACTACACCCTAAACCTCCTCAACCTTAATGCTTCTACAATACCCAAAATCCCGGTACCTACCAGATTACTCCAGATCTCCCGGCACAATGTCTATCTCATTTTTCGTTCAAGAGTTTATGAAAGTAATACTGTCATATCCACCTATTATGCGCGTCCTCCACCAGTACTTTGGCGTCCTCGTCCTTGACGCACCTCACGGGCTCCAAGTCACGGGGCCCCCTCTCCATCGCCTTGGCTAGTCTGTACAACTTATTATCCCCATTTCCCTCTAATTCCACATACATGCTTTCAAAAGCCACCGTTTTCGCCGTTGTAACCGCAAGTTTTGCCTCTTTCCTCGCCATCTTATACAGTTCCCTATTCGTCCATTTCTCCACCTCATCCTTGTTTTCTACCAATTTTACATACGCCGATTTCTTCACTTCCGCCTTCTCTTGAACTTTACCATTCCACCACCAGTCCCCTCGATGCCCACCACGGCTACCCCTCGAGACCCCAAGCACTTCTCTAGCTACCTCTCGAATACAACTGGTCATCCTGTTCCACATACCAGTCGCATCATCACTACTCCCCCAAGCCCCATTGTCCATCAACCTCTCTTCTATCTCCTTTGCACTAGCCATGGTCAAACTTCCTCATTTGATTCTTAACATGTCATCCACAACCCTCATCTTCTTCTCCCTCTTGATCTTCAAATTCATCACCAAAAGCTTATGTCAGATTGTAAGATACTCCCTCGGAATAACCTTGCAGTCTTTACAAAGACCGTTGTCAACCTTCCTAAGGAGCAAAAAGTTTATCTGAGTCTTTGCCGCCGACCTACGAAAAGTCACCAAGTGCTCCTTCTTCTTCCAGAAATCTCGAATTGGCTATCACCGTCCTAAAAGCTCTAGCGAACTCCAAAAGTGAGACGTCTCCCCCATTTCTGTCCCCGAGGCCAAAGCCTCCATGCACGTCGTCATAACCCCCGGAAGTGACCCGACATGTCCATTGAAATCCCCTCCTATAAATATCTTCTTTGTGGGTGGTATACCACCCACCACGTCGTTCAAATTCTTCCAAAACCGCCTCTTCTCCTACTCGTCTAAGCCCGTCTGCGGTGTGTAAGCACTAATAATGTTCATAGTGAACCATCCAACTACCAACTTAATCATCAGCATCTTGTCATTGACCATCCTAATCTCTTAGCTCGCTGTCTACTAAAATGCCTACCCCATTCCTATACCTCGACTTACCCGAGAACCATAACTTATACCCGTCCACATCCTTAGGTCCTACCTATATGGTCTCCTAGACACAAGCTATATTAATCCTCATATTCTTAAGAATCTTAACTAGCTCTATGGACTTCCCCGTTAAAGTCTCAATGTTCCAAGACCTTATCATCATCCTAGCATCTCTCTTACCTCACTTACCCCTTAACCCTCGCCCTCGTCCCCGACCGAGAACATGATCCTAATGTACCATCGTTTACCAACGCCACTAAAATAAATATAAATTGATCAAGAATTTACACTAAAAGGAGCAGGAATCAATATTATAGCACAAGTCCGCAAGAATGTAGAAGAAAGTCTAATTACTACCATAAGAATGACAGAACTATAGGTTAGAATGTAAAATTCAAGCTTCAGCAAACGAAGCAAAAGGAAAAAGAAAACAATCAACTACAAGGATGACATATAACAAATTAGTAAGGGCGGCTGGAGGTACCAACTCAAGTTGGGTAGAACCTGTTGGGTATAACATGTTCACCGTCGGAGTTACTGTTCACCGTCAGAGTGCTATTCACCGCCGGAGCTGTTGGAATGTTGATTACCTGTGCAGATCTGACCTGAAACCTACAAGGGAGGGGTTTCTGGTTGTAGAGCAAAGGAGGAAAGAGAAGATAGGGACAAGAGATCTGACCGGAAACTTATGTTCCCGTCGACGACAAAGGAGAGAGGAAAAAGGAAAAAGGTCGCCGCTGGTTGGTGGTCGCAGCGACGCTCCGCTGGGGTCTTACCGTCGGGAATGGGGTTGGGGGTTGGGGTTGGTGATCTTATTGTTGGAGAAGGTGTTAGACAGAGGGATTATTTTTCTAACTTTTCTTTCCAAATGCTATTTTTCTCAAATATCATATTTTCATGTGTAAATTCCTACTTAATTCACATGTGATATTACATCAAATCAATAAATGCAAGATACATCTTGCTTTTAAAATTCACTTAACCATGAACAAGTAACGTGTAACCTCACTTCAATTTATGAAGTAAAAATTTCACTTAATTTTCTTAAACTTTTAAGATTTTAAAAATGATACGTTAGGACAACAAATTTCCTTAATTTAATACCTCCTTCACTTTTTAAATGGGATAATGAAAGATTACATCCAATTTGGACCCTCATGATGATTGTCTTTTCATAATAGTTCAAGTATCATAAATAGGAAATTTGAACAAAAGAGTGGAGTAGTATTAAACAATTCATGAAAAAATATATATTACTCATATTATGGATGATTTGAACATATTAGCCACGAGTACAACCACACTTGTTAATTTCGGCTCAAACTATATAATATATGTACATGAACCATTTGATTCTAAAGAAGAAAGAGTAAATTGCGATCAACGCTAATGATTACGATTGAGTTGCCAAAGGCCCCAAAGCTCAAAAGCAACATCATCAACGGCATGTGCGACCGTTGGGGTTGAATTTCGTGAAATGTTTTCTAATCTTTCTCTAACCATTATGAGTATAGTACATTTCATGACTTAAAGTCTTAAAAATTATATCCTATCTGCTTCATTAATTTCAAGTTATATCCGTTTGCTTTTGCTTTTCCAGTCCGTGATCTTGTTTTCTTTTTTCATAGAGAAGGTATGAGAGTAAACAGTTCCGTTTTAGGATTAAACGTTACACTTAGAAGCTAGTTTGTTTTCACTTAGGGTGTGCCTGGCATTAGGAAAATATTTTCCGGAAAAAATAAGTGGGTTTCTTACTTATTTTTTGTGTTCGGTATGTAATAAAAAAATATTATTACATGAATATTGTAGGAATAAACTAAATAATATTGATCAAGAACAAGAAAACAAATTATCGAATCAATGCTGCATCATGGCAAACCACTGTCTTGAGGAAATCAGAAAATAACTTTCGAAAAAGGGTTATATTTGCCCTCCGTTAAAGTATGGGGACAAATATGCCCTTTCCGTTAGAAAAATTGTTATATTTGCACATTTTTAACAGAAACGCCACGTGAGAGACACATGGAGGTGGGCCCACCTTCGTCTTCAACATCCACCTCCACTGCCGCCCCTTCCACCGCCAGAGCTCACAAACACACCAAACAACCATAACAACACAATACAATAGTTAACAATCATCAGAAAAAGAGCTGCAATATTAAAATTAAAGCTCAGATGATGATACAAACAACAATTAATCATTTAATTCCGCAAAAGTGATTAGTTTTGCAAATCTGAAAATTTCAGCCACTATTCTTCATCTTCTTGACAAACTCAACAGAAAATCTCTACCCAAACCCCCTCAAAACTTAATAAAATCACCCCAAAATTGAACCACAACTTCACAATGATATAAAGATTGTTTTCCCGAAACACCCACTTGAAATAGAACCCGTTTGCGGCAATCCGAAATTTGAAACTTGACCTTCGAAGCTCATCAATGGCTGCCCATGGTGTTTGTACTCCTTCCTCACGTTTCTCAGCTCTCAAGCAATGAAAAATCACTCGAGCTCTCAAGCAATGATCTGTTGATAAAATAAGCTATATTGGAGCGTTTCAAATGAATAGGTCTTTATCAAAATCAATGTCTTTACTTCATTACAACAAATCGCTTAGTTGCCCTCTTTGGGTGGAATATCGCCCCCTTAGATCAAAGGGGGAGATTTTTAATCGCCCTTCAAATCGTCTTATTACACCCGTTGTCTTAGATCAAGAAAGGTGATTTTTTAAAGTCGTCTTCTTTGAGATCCATCAAATAGGGCGACTACAGTCACCCTTTTTGATATGACTCTAAAAGGGCGACTGCAGTCAGTCGCCCTTTTTGGGTTGGTTCAAAAAAGAGAAAAAATTAAATGCACCAACTGGGATTCAAACTCTGGTCTGAAATGTGACATTGTACTATTCTACCACTAGACCACTAATTATGCAATATTAATCACCACAAATACAACCCCCAGCCAAGAATCGAACTCGGACCTCCTCTGTGGAATTGTGTCATTCTACCACTAAATCAGTCATCAATACTTATTATATTTATGCTCCTCATAATCATAAATTCCTTGGATTTAGAAACGAATATTTCGGATCTCCAAAAAATTAGAATTTTCGGATAATTTTGGATTGGATCCGAATATTTCGAATATCCAAAAAATTGGATATTCGTAATTTTCGGATAATTTCCGACAGGATTCGGATCCGAATATTTCAGATATTCAAAAAATTGGATATTCGCAATTTTCGGATAATCTTGAATCGGATTCGGATCCGAATATTTTGGATATCAAAAAAATCGGATATTCGTAATTTTCGGATCGGATCGGATTCGGATCCGAATATTTCGGATATTCGTAATTTTTGGATAATTTCAGATCGGATCGGATTCGGATCCGAATATTTCGGATATCCAAAAAATCGAATATTCGTAATTTTCGAATAATTTCGGATCGAATTCGGATCCGAATATTTCAGATATCCAAAAAATCATATATCCGTAATTTTCGGATAATTTTGGATCGAATTTTTTCGAGTCGCCGCCTTTGGTAAGGACCAAATATGGCGACTAAACTCGCCCTTTTTGATGTATCTTCCTATTTGATCTTAGCAAATGGGACGACTTGAGAAAATCGTCCTTCTTGATCTAAGAATTATAATGTTTGTTCAATTTGAAATCTACTTTTGAAGATTGAAATTATCAATTAATATTTTGTTTTAGTACTATTCACTTGTTTTACATTGCATATTATTCATTTTCCACTTGCAATTGATAGATTATTTTTTTTCTCATACATTTGAATAGTGCTATGACGTTATATGTATTACTATTAATAGTTTGTTAAATAATATATACAACACATGATGTTCTTACAAATATGTGCTTTTAATTTTCACAATTAATTAAATTAAAACATATCTAATTTGAAAATATACTATTATTTTTACAATATTATTTACAAATATGTTATTATTAATTAATATATTTTCAAGAAATAATATGTATCTTAAATACCTAATTTAACATATCATTTATAATGACACATATTTGTCAAGTATTAGTTTTAATTTTTAATTGTGTAATTACATATGTGACTTTAGTTAGCTTTATAATTGTAAGATCAAGAGGGACAATTTTTTCAAGTCGCCCCCTTTGGTGAGGACTAAATAGGGCGACTCAACTCGCCCTTTTTTATGTATCTCCAAAAAGGGCGAGTTCACTCGCTTTCACTACTAGAATCACCATTTGGCAGAGCTACTAGGACTTGGGTCTCTCTCTTGGGCGGGGGATCAAGTACATCTATCTTTACCGATGTTGCAATTTCTAAAGGCTGGAGTAGATCCTAAAAAGCTACCACTTCCTCATGAATTTCTCAAGGCAATTGGTCAGATCTAGTATGGATCGTACATGGACGATAGTTGGAGTCGGCGGCTCTTCCAGGGTTCCCTCATCTGAGATCTCTGGGGACGCCCTATTTGGCCTTAGCAAAGGGGGCGACTTGAGAAAATCGCCCTATTTGTGACATTCCGTCGAATACTTAGCGTGAGTATTTTATCTCATCTTATTTTCATGGCCATATAAGCTACTTTCACTTCGTTTACAACAATAACAATACCATTAAGATCATCACAACCATACTTCATGGATATAGCCATGGTCATCTCCTAAAACCTTATTAAAACCATCCAAATAACCAATACAATAACTTAATATGTTTAACTGAAGTTTATCTTAACTTGTCCATACTTTATCTTATCCATAAGATAATTCGCTAGGAGAGAATTAAGAATACTAAATGGTAGTAGGAATAAACCTTCGTACATTCAAGAAGTCCTTACATCAAGTTTCCTTGCAATCATTTAAGAACTTTCAAACTTGTCCAATGATCCAAAGATGATTTTACTTTATAAGCTCAATGATATGATCTCCCATTGTGTTTATGTCTTTAGGGAAGGGTTGAGAGCATCTAGGAAGCGTTTAGGCGAAATTGAGACGTTTTGGAGCAAATGACCGATTTTGGGCCTTAAATAGTCATCCAAACTGCTTCACATATGCGGCCCCATATTTGGTGCATATTTTTAATCATATGCCACCACATATGGTGGAAGTGGAGTGGTGAAAAAGAGGTCTTGATCCGCTGCCTCATCCGCGATGCGGAATGAATTTCATGGGGCGAAACGCTTAGCGTATCGTCCTATATTCGTCAAATTTTGTCGAGATGTTATTCCTTTGATCCTAATGACTTATAACCATCCATATGCCTTCTTAATATCTATTTATGTCATAAATGACCCTTGGAATGAGGCTCAGATTGCCGAAGCTCAAGTCGATTAACTATATTCTTAAACATGCGCAAAACGACGGGTGTAGTTTGAAGTCTCTTAGCTATATTTCAAATATTGTCCTGAGGCCTTCCTTAACCTTCTATAGATATCATAACTCTTCTCATCTCACATTGGTTCGACACGACGTACAATACGTAAGTATTACATGAACGAAGGGCTTCACGACTCTTAAACTCTTATGACCTCATCGGATATCAACTCGACTGTTTCAAAATCTTCCCAAGGGAACCTTATTCCTTTTCTTAGGCACCATATCTTGAGGTATATTTGATTAATGAATTTACGGGGTGTAACATCCAGTATGAGTATTTGAAGAGCAAACAGGGTGTGTTTAATATCTTCACCGCATCTAGTTTGAGGAGTAGTGTTAATATATGAAATAATATCTCAAGGGTAATGTAATCATTTTACTATTTTTTAGGAAGTTAGTTACTCTATTAAGGATTAGTTAATGACTTTCATTAATTAGTTAAGTTGGTTAAGTGTGTTTGACTAACTACAATTAAATGATTTGTAGTACATGAATAAAGATATAAATATCCATATCAATATCCATATCATTCATGTAATAACACAAGTTTGATATAATAATCACAACAACTTTCTCTTCTCTAAACTTCATCTTCCTCGACGGTTCATCAATGGTGAACTAGTTACATTTCTATATTGTACTCTGAATTGCAACAACAACAAACACTGTATAAAATTACAGATATTTTAGTTTAACACCATTAAATTTTCATTGATGTTTACCAAAGAAGAGGATAGATCTGTTGGAAATTTACTAATGTGAATTAAGTTTAAAACCCATTATTTACGACTCGAACAATTGAGTTCTCGCACGTCGAAAATGTCGTTTCCACATATGTGCACACGTAGTGCCAAGTATCGTAAATTTCATTAGTGAAAGAGATATTGGTACGTGAGTAAACGTTTGAGACATGAAATGATGGACGATCGTAATTTTCGAATAATTTCGGACAGGATTCGGATCCGAATATTTCAGATATTCAAAAAATTGGATATTCGCAATTTTCGAATAATCTTGAATCGGATTCTGATCCGAATATTTCGGAAATCTAAAAAATCGAATATTCGTAATTTTCGGATAATTTCGGATCGGATTCGGATCCGAATATTTCGGGTATTCGTAATTTTCGGATAATTTCGGATCGGATTCGGATTCGAATATTTCGAATATCCAAAAAATTGAATATTCGTAATTTTTAAATAATTTCAGATCGAATTCGGATCTGAATATTTCGGATATCCAAAAAATCGTATATCCGCAATTTTCAGATAATTTTGGATCGATTTTTTTCAAGTCGCCGCCTTTGGTAAGGACCAAATAGGGCGACTAAACTCGCCCTTTTTGATGTATCTTCCTATTTGATCTTAGCAAAGGGGACGACTTGAGAAAATCGTCCTTCTTGATCTAAGAATTATAATGTTTGTTCAATTTGAAATCTACTTTTGAAGATTAAAATTATCAATTAATATTTTGTTTTAGTACTATTCACTTGTTTTACATTGCATATTATTCATTTTCCACTTACAATTGATAGATTTTTTTTTCTCAAACATTTGAATAGTGTTATGACGTTATATGTATTACTATTAATAGTTTGTTAAATAATATATACAACACATGATGTTCTTACAAATATGTGCTTTTAATTTTCATAATTAATTAAATTAAAACATATCTAATTTGAAAATATACTATTATTTTTACAATATTATTTACAAATATGTTATTATTAATTAATATATTTTCAAGAAATAATATGTATCTTAAATACCTAATTTAACATATCATTTATAATGACTCATATTTGTCAAGTATTAGTTTTAATTTTTAATTGTGTAATTACATATGTGACTTTAGTTAGCTTTATAATTGTAAGATCAAGAGGGGCGATTTTTTCAAGTCGCCCCCTTTGGTGAGGACTAAATAGGGCGACTCAACTCGCCCTTTTTTATGTATCTCCAAAAAGGGCGAGTTCACTCGCCCTTAGCGGCGACTTGAGAAAATCGCCCTTCTTAATCTAAGAACTATAATTTTTGTTCAATTTGAAATCTACTTTTAAAGATTAAAAATTTCAAACGTGATGAATTCTCTTTTTAACTCAAAGTCCCAAACAGCATATATAACTTCTTATTCGGTTATTTTCAAAAAATATTGAATTGAATGGGTAATAACTAACAAAGAAAAGAAAATCATATCAGCTTAAAGAAGAAGAAAATACAATAGAAACGGATTTTTCACATTTTTTTTAAAAAAAACAAGTTTTTCATATTTTAAGAATATATAAAATTTTAATGAGAAAATACATAAAATCCCCTCTAAACTTGTCTCAAAAATTTAGTTTAGCACTTTAACTTTACGGGAGTTTATTTATCCATTTATTCACCAAATATGGCGACACTTAAAGTCGCCCTTTTTAATTTCACCAAATAGGGCGACTAAAATATATCGCCCTATTTGGTGAAATTAAAAAGGGCGACTATATGTCGGCCTTTTGGTACTAATAGTCTTTATTCACGGCCGTCCGGCCCGTATCACCACGACCAGGACGATAAGCTTACGGCCCGGACGACCGGACTTGAAGGTTTCTGGCCCCGACGAGATCCGGCCCCGACCAAACCTTATCGGTCGGTTCGCCCCGACCGGTAAGAATTTCCGGACCTTTTTTTAAATTGAATTTTCAATATCAAATTGACATTCTCGACGCGGTTCCACGCAATTTTTACGTTGAAATCAATCAGACATCGCGAGATATTTAGATTTGAAAATGGGAAAACGTAACGATTTGGGAAAAGAGAAATTGAGGGCAATATGGACGCTTTGGAGAAATCGTGAAGCATCCGTTTGGGATTATTCGCCTCGAAAAATACGAAATCAAAAAAACAGTAAAACGGACGTCCGAGCGCAGTTATGACCATATAAAGTTTGATCAATTTACAACTAATTAGAGCCGATGCGAGTGGGGGCTCATTGGCCGTTTGGTGGGCCGTCTGGTGTGGGCCGTGGGTGTGGGGGTGGGGCGTGGTGGTGGAGGGCCGAGGGGATCAAAGCGTGGTGGAGGGGATCAGGGGGACAGGTTCACGGGTATTTTATCGTTACTGGCCCGCCTTTAACGGCCCGTATTTGTAGATACTCGTATCCGGACCGTTAAGGTTTCGGTCCGGTTTCGGTCCGGTTCTCGAGTATATCCGAACCACTAACAGCCCTACTAACTAACAGAACATTTTTTGTTCCCCTTTTTTGTTTAAAAAAATCGTCCTCTTTGAGCCGATTTGTTGTAGTGCTTTCTTATTTTTATCAACAGATCTGAGCTTTAATTTTACTATTGTAGCTCTTGTTTGGATGATTGTTAAGGCGGCGGTGGAGGCGGTGACAGGGGAAGGTGGGTGGCGGTGACTGGGAAGGTGGGTCCCGGTGGTTCTCTGTCAACGACCGTTCGTGGCGACGTGGTGATGGTCGGTGGCGGCTATCTCAACATGAGAGAGGAGAAGAGTAGAGTTACTAGGTTTTGAAGAGAATAAAGATCTGAAAAACCTACTCCACCATTCATGTGTCTCCCACGTGACGTTTCTGTTAAAAATAAGCAAATATAATAATTTTTTTAACGGAAGACAAATATGGACATTTTCCCCATTTTAAAAACAAAATAGGGGCAAAATTGTGTGCATGCCACTCACTAGATGGAATAGGACTCTGCTGCACCAAACGATTTTGAATTTGTGAATAAGCTTGTGTTGATTAAATAGTTTAAAATTAAGATGAAACAAGATTGGCCCATTACATGGCGATTAGTACAAATTGTGAAATGGCCGTTAATGGATTATAACTTTAGAGAAAGGTTTCTGCAAAATGAGTATGACAGCACATCTTCCCCTCACTTGTTGCTACATACTTTCCAGAAACATCCTGCCTAATGGTGCTCTTTTTATCACACAAATCGAAAAAGAAAAAGCTTCTCCTAAATTCATTGTTTCTTTTTCTTGCTGTCCTTTTCATTTATTATATTTACAGTTTACTCCACTCTTTTATTTCCTTGTTTTACCAGCTAAGCATTTGCCTTACATGGTGTTCCAAGTCATGAATTTTATCATACGGCTCGACACTTGTCATATTGCTTGAAATTAAATATGGCAAAACATTCATTTTTTAAGCAATTCTTTTTAATTTCTCTATTTATATCCTCATTAGAGTTAATTTCTTTCCAATTACATATTCATAAGTTCACATCCAAGATAATTAAAATCACATAATTCAAAGATGGAGTTCTACATTTTCGTCTCGCAAAAAGAAAATATATTAAAAACAAAAATAAATGTTTATTACTTATTTCGAAAGTTTTGATTTAATCAAAAAACACGTTATCATATTTATTAATGGGAGTACTTTGCACTGGAGTACTTTTAACGTGAAAATGCTATATAATATGATTTAAGAAAAATGATTTGTTATTTCGGCCGCTTAAGTAATAAGTTGCTACCAATACTTGACAAATAAATCTTGCTTTGACTCACAAAGAAATTGAAATGGGAGTGTTTTTCAAATAATGCACTTGTTAAGCTACATTTATATGGAATGATTCTAAATGCATAGACTAAATTAAGTTAAATCTTAAATGGGTTCCAAAAGTGTCAATTTCTCTTAACAAATTACAATATTGGAAACCTCTAGGGGCACAAGTGAAAACTAAACAAATATGGAGACCTTAATGCAATATTTGCAAGCAAATTTCCCTCTATAAAAAGAATCACCATCTCCACTATCTCGACAACACACACACAGGAAAAAAGAAGCAAAAACTGCTTTAATTTCTGTTTGCATAATCTTGAAGAATTTTTGTTGCAACAATGGAGGGGAAAGAAGAGGATGTAAAGCTTGGAGCAAACAAGTATTCAGAAAGGCAGCCATTAGGGACCTCGGCACAGAGCAAAGACTACAAGGAGCCACCACCAGCACCACTTTTTGAGCCTGGTGAGCTCCATTCTTGGTCCTTTTGGAGAGCTGGCATTGCAGAATTCATGGCTACTTTCTTGTTCCTTTACATCACTCTTTTAACTGTAATGGGCTACTCAAGGGCTAATAGTAAATGTAGTACTGTTGGTGTTCAAGGCATTGCTTGGGCCTTTGGTGGCATGATTTTTGCACTTGTTTACTGCACTGCTGGCATCTCAGGTACACATACTTCTCTCTCTTTTTACCTCCATAATTTATGTTTAGCTTCAAATTAAGTTAGTCGTTTATCATGTTCATTAGTGGTATTTTGCTTCAAATATGAGAGCTTTAATGTGTTTTTCTCATGTATACCTTTTTTCCTCAGTAGTTTTTATGTATTTGCCTAAAGTGTTGTGTTTAGCTTCAAAGTTATGTTTTTTTTATCATGTTCATTAGTGTTAAAGACCACACAGTGCATGTGATCAAACCAGATACGATCGACTGATGCAAGAAGGAACGTTCGAGTATGGAGAATTGAAGAGAAAAGGAGAGAAGATATTTTGGGAGCAATTTGCTCTTATGTGTATTCTCAATATAATGTTTGCTCAACTGAATATTACAACTATCCTCAACTATTTATAATAACTAATTTGTAGAAATAACCACTAACTAACTAACCACTAACCACATATAACCACTAACTAACCACATATATATACAATGTATATATGTGTTATATCCCAACACCCCCTCAAGCTAGGCACTGAAAACAGCGGTTTCAGTCCTAGCTTGGAAGCAATGTCCTTAAAGATTTCCTGAAATTCTTTGACTGTTTCAAGATATGTAAGATAGGATTGTTGAGGATAACAAATTTCTCTGGCCATGCTTCCGGATGAATCTATAGCATGAAACATCTGCCTAAGGTCATCAACTTTGACATCCTGTACATGGATTCATCCTTGCACTTGATGAATACCTTAGTCTCCTCTTCAACAATACAACGAATTGTTGCACCAAATTCCTTCTCTATTCTTTCAAAAATAACTACATCTGTGTCTTCTACAATATCATATAATAACCCAGCAGCAACTGCAAAACCACCAACAGCTACAACATCTCCATTATCAATGGCTATAACAGCAGCAAGAGTAGCAGATTTAGCTACATTAACAATCAGAAGCAGCAGAAGAATAACTAAAATGCCGCAAAGAACATCAAGAATAAAGAAATTGCCGAGGTTCGACAGTAGGAGTGACAACAACAACAATATCAACACCAACAATGTGAGCAATTATCAAATTCCAGAAACTATCATGAGCTGCAATATGTAGCAATAACAAACTGGTAAAACAGCAACACAACTGCATCAAGCAGGAACTTCAACTCCCACATCAATAATGAAGAACCCCTTGTTCTCTAGTCTCACTCGGACTAGAGAATCTTTCGATTCTCCCTATGCAACCCACAGCAAGAACCCCTCGTTCTCTAGTCTCATTCGGACTAGAGAATCTCTCGATTCTCATCACGCAAGCTATTTTAATAAGCGGCAAGAACCCCTCGTTCTCTAGTCTCTCTTGGACTAGAGAATTCCTCGATTCTCATCACGCAAGCTATCATAATAAGCTCGGATATGCAATGGAGTCTCCTCGCCTAGTCCAACCGCTAGAAATTCCTCGATTCTCCTATCCTGAGCTACACATATAAAAACAGACAATCTAACACTTGATCGACCTGTGAATAACTCTTTGAGTTGAGCTTCAACTCAATCCATATTGTCTTCGACGAAGTACCCTCAATTCTTAGTCTATTTGTCGCTAAGAATTCCTCGATCCTTCAATCAATCTATTGTTCCAGCCTTGTTCTTAGCCGACAAGGCAAGTAAAATAATTTTCGTAAAGCAACAGTAATAAGAGCAGCAGAAACTTTACTGAATAAGGAAACATCTCCAACATAATAGCTGCCTACAAAGAACGCCTTGATAGACTCATATAACCCAATCATAAGGTCTCCATATATACATTGGCGATGTAAGCAAGGTATAATGTCTTTTCAAAGAGCTAATAAACCTTCCTCCTCAGCAATTGTAGCAACAGTACCTAATAATCCCCTGTACTTTGATATACTGGCACCTTCCCTTCTCTTTTGCAGCTTTAGTTCTTTAGCCGTGTCTAGAGGTGAAGTACAGAACTCGGCAAAACAACAACAGTAATAGTAACATCACCAACACAGAACCATTACGAAAATAAAATTGAATTTCCAGAAACTCACAACAATTCGAAACTTAATTTGATACCTCATAAGCATACATATTCGCGGCGATCTTCGACGTCGCAACGATAGCCAAAGGCGGAGTGTATCCGCAGAAAATAAAGGCATCTCCATCGCGGATCGATCTTCGATTTCAATTCCTCGATTCCTTTCGCAATTAATTTTCCAGAAGAGCATCGCGATTATGTTCGATCATTCGCGATTCTGATTTTCGATTTTCAATTCCTTGAATCAATTTGAATATTTTCAGAAAATCGCACACTATCGCACACAAATTTCCTACGATTTTAGTTTCTTCAAGCTTCTCCAAACTTTTCTCAAAGTTTCGTCGCAATCGTCGCTCCCTCGGATCTGTTAATCCTCAATATTTTGTCGATTTCGATTCCTCGACTCCTTCAATTCCTTCTTCGATCGCGAACTGATGTTGAACTGGAATCGATTTGGAACTGAATCGATTCGCAACTAGAACCTTAAAATAGAAAGAATCAATTTCATCTTAGGAATCGATTCGAGCAGAAATCAAATCTGTAGACTCTACGATCGATCTCCTCGTTGCGTCTTCATTGATGTTCGATCTATTCACTGATCTCGATCTATACCGAATTCGGCTTTGATACCATGTTAAAGACCACACAGTGCATGTGATCAAACCAGATACGATCGATTGATGCAAGAAGGAACGTTCGAGTATGGAGAATTGAAGAGAAAAGGAGAGAAGATATTTTGGGAGCAATTTGCTCTTATGTGTATTCTCAATATAATGTTTGCTCAACTGAATATTACAACTATCCTCAACTATTTATAATAACTAATTTACAGAAATAACCACTAACCACATATAATCACTAACTAACCACATATATATACAATGTATATACGTGGTATATCTCAATAAATTAGTGGTATTTTGCTTCATATATGAGAGCTTTAACGTGTTCTTCACTTCCATAGTTTATGTATTCACCTAAACTTGTGTGTTTAGCTTCAAAGTTTAAGTCTTTTATCATGTTCATTAGTGGTATTTTGCTTCAAAGATGAGCGCTTTAATGTGTGTCCTTTTTACCTCCATAGTTTATGTATGATCACCTAAAGTTGTGTGTTTAGCTTCAAAGTTAAGATTTTTATTATGTTCATTAATGATACTTTGCTTCACAGATGAGAGCTTTAATGTGTCCTTTTTGCTTCTATAGTTTATGTATTCACCTAAACTTGTGTGTTTACCTTCAAAGTTAAGTCTTTTATCATGCGCATTAGTGATATTTTGCTTCAAAGATGAGAACTTTTATGTGTTTTATGAGTAATGAAGAAGGAAAACCTATCAGGTTGCATTCTTTATTTTTGAATTTCTTGTCTATAGTACTTCTCTGGAGTTCAATAAATTAAAAAAAAATGATAACAGTTTCCCTTCAGACCATTTGGAGAATAAAAGATTCTTTTTTGGTTTATCTTTTTTGATGCAATGTTGTCATGGGGTTTTTAGATGAATTTCAAGTAGGATGTTAGTCAAAGATGGCCACATCCTCTGAAGAATTTGTTGGAAATTTGCCTTTGGTGGAGGTTGGGTCCACCCATCTTCAATGACTTAAACATCATGGTTCCACATGTTGGAGACCCTGGTTCTTCACACGTGCATAATCTACTAAGTGAGTAGATGACCGTAGGGCCAAGAATCGTCAAATTCCATTGAGAAATGGAAGAGATATTGGTCCGCAAAGTAAAGTGTTTGAGACATGAAAGAGTGGTGTGAGACAAATCTACCACATCGGTTGGGAAAAGGAAGAATTGTTCATATTATAAGTCTCTAAACTGAATAAGGGATTGGGACCCCAAGGGGTAACCCATGTGTTTAAAGGAGGGAGGACCTAAGTGTGCTTGGGTTCGAGATTGGGCCCACGCGCGCCGCCACCACCCGCCCGGGTCGGGTGGCGGGTTGTTGGGCTTCTTCTGATATTATTCTTTTGGACCCCAGACTTTATTATATTTACAGTTTGGTCCCTGAAGTTGGCCGCGGCGCCTCATGACCAGCGCCGCGACACTAATTGTCCAGTAAGCTTCCAGGCAACGATAATAATCAGAATTGATGGCCATTACTTGCTGAAACATTTGGCACTTATGCCACAACGTTTTTGGCCATTATGGTGTCCATTAACAACCCTATTAACACTTTTCCTCATCCTCTAAACTATATAATCATGCCTTATTTTCATATTTAAGTGACACGAGATACAACATAAAACAGTGGGGAAAACCACTGCAGAAAATACAAAGAACAAGTTCTTCTTTCCCATTCTTTAGCAATTGTTTCTTGTTTGTTTTCTTCGCCAGGATCACTTCGGTTTACTTTGCACAAGTGATATTTCTTCGTTGCTTTACCTTGGGAGACAAGTTGCAATTCATCCGTACAAAGCATATATACGGGCAATATTGTCTTAAGGGAAGATTGGAAAATCAATCGACTCAACAAACAGATTTAGTGTTTATTGATTTCATGTTAAAAGACTCAAGGAGCTTGCTGAAACTGGAACAACGATCCAAGGCGGAAGATACAAGACGAATTCAAATATAAAGATCAAGACCACAAAATACAATTGTTGCCATAATTCTTGTTGGCATCAAGTTTATTGTAACACATAATTGATTATCCTTTCCTAGCACTTGTAATAGTAGTTTACTATTCCTCGTACATCCAAAAGGAGTTTATACTCACAGAATTAGATTTTAAATTGAGTTTTAAGTTCTATGTAAAATATTCACACAATCAGGTTACTTATACAAGTAAATCTCTTTGATAAGCGTTAATGGTAACATTGTAAAAATGGTAGAAAATAACATGCTAACATAGGTTAAATTACACTAACAGTGCAAGAAATCTTTATATTGCCAATGTTATAACTTAAATCCTTTTAAATTTGTTCTTGTGTTCTGACCTTGAGAAAATTCTTGGTTTTGATCATCAGGTGGACACATTAACCCTGCTGTGACATTTGGTCTGTTTCTGGCAAGGAAATTGTCCTTAACCAGGGCAGTGTTCTACATTGTGATGCAATGCCTTGGTGCAATTTGTGGTGCTGGTGTTGTCAAAGGGTTCCAGCCATCTTTGTATGAGATTAAGGGTGGAGGTGCCAATTTAGTGAACCATGGTTACACCAAGGGTGATGGCCTTGGTGCTGAGATTATTGGCACTTTTGTTCTTGTCTACACTGTCTTCTCTGCTACTGATGCCAAGAGAAACGCCAGAGACTCCCATGTCCCTGTGAGTACTTAGTTCACTTCTCATTTTGAGCTAATTTACAAATAACCAGCAAGTATAGGTTTTGTATATCAAGTATAAATATACACATAATATACATATCGTATACATAAATATACATATAACATACAAAATAGCGCCGTAACTATTCGGTCAACGGGACAAAAATGAAAAAAGCCCATTAATGAATAAGTATTCTTACTCATGGTTGTGTTTTACAGATTTTGGCTCCTCTCCCAATTGGATTTGCAGTGTTCTTGGTTCATTTGGCCACCATCCCTATCACAGGCACTGGCATTAACCCTGCTAGAAGCCTAGGTGCTGCCATTGTCTACAACAGAGAACATGCATGGGATGACCATGTAAGTTTTACTTCTATGCATAATGCATCAATGGATATAGTTATCTTATTTGAATGGTGTATTGTTTTTCTTACCAAAATATAGTTATACTAAATGACTAAGATGAGTTTAATATAATGGAGGAACATGCACGGTAGAGACAATTTGCTTGAGATTGAGGGATAGATGTTGATGTTTTTGTGTAACTACACTAAATAATAATGAATGCAACATTATTCTTAACTCACTAACTTAAAATCCTAAATGTGTTTTTTTAAATGGGCTAGTTTCTTGATTTGTTTATTGATGTTTGGTTTTATAAGTAGCTAATTTTTTTTTAATCTTTTCCTGGATTTGATAAATGCAGTGGATTTTCTGGGTGGGACCATTCATTGGAGCTGCACTTGCTGCCTTGTACCATCAGGTTATAATAAGAGCCATTCCATTCAAGAGTGGAAATTAACACCTTTAGGCTTAATTATGTGCTATGGCTATGGCTATGGCTTGTTTCAGTATTTGGTTACTTTGCTACGATTGACAATGATGTTCAATGTTGATTATGTACAAAAAGATATTGTAATGCTTTATTAATGTATTTGGTTTTGAATTGAATTATTCTAACTTCTGTTTTGAGTATTGATGCCTTATTATTTTTGGGACCCTTTTTGTTTGGAGCTTAACTTCTATCAATATTTTCACAATCAGTTCACTTGTAATATAATTACTCTCTTCATTTCAATTTATGTGTCCTAATTGGCTAATTCTGAGTTCTAAGGTCACTCTAACTAAAATTTGTGTAAATTTGAATATAGGATTAAGTCTTAATAATTAATAATTAAAATATTTATTGTTGATGAATATACCATAAATTACAGTTGAAAATTATAAAAAAAATATATATTAGGCACAGATATCTTGCTCTATTTAAGGAGATTCAATCCACCGTGGAATATTCTTTACCAGTCTAGCAGTATATCACTCGACTTGTCCCCTCCCCATAAGAACACCTTTATTCAACATAAAAATACTCTCGTTTTTAGTGAATTAATTGAAGACTTCGAATATTTTTCTTTCTCTCAACTCTTTTTTCACTATTCCAACCTCACATTACAATATGTCCTCACACTACAACACAATCTTTTTCATACTTTTTTCACTCACCAATACAAGGAAGAAACACCACTATTTATAAATATAAAATTCTTCCATAGATTAAATTGTGGAGTAGTGGATATTAAGAGAGGTAGAACATGAGAATGGCGTTACAAGAGTTATGTCTTAGTGGGGTAATTAATAGGAGGAATACACCACCACTTTCTTGTCAATTTATGCCACTAACATGACAAAGAGTAATGCACTTTAATATTTTGTTTTAATATTAAAATGCACTAAACTCCAATAAAAAAATATTTGAAAAAATCGTGATAAAAGAAAACATCGTTTGACTCTTTAAATAATAATAACAGAAATTGAAACAAAAAGAGTACAAGCAGTGATAAATATTAGTAGTAATTGATAACTCTTTAGATATGATAACTCTGATTCTTGAGACAGACTCCGCTGAGGTAATAAATATGATCGAACATGGCCATGACATTTATGATGCTTTAATCCTTGATTGCATGTGTTTGATGACAAAACTGGGCAATCCGCAGATCAGGCACGTCTACAGGGCGGATGCGCTAGTTAAGGATGTTTTTTTGGTGATCCTAAGATGCTTCTAGTTCCACCTGTGTATGTCAACAATTGTTTTTGGACAGACATGGGAGGAACTACTTTTGCTAGGAAAATTAAAAGTTGTAATTTTAACTCTACTGCTATTTTGAAACAAAGTTGGAGTGCATCTCCGCAAAACTCAAATGTCCCATAATTTGCATTATGTTTAATATATTACTCTGAATTACCAAAAAAAAAAAAAGATAACTGACCAGCTAATTTTACACCATTGGCAGTGGCGGAGCCAACAAGCAAATTCTAGTGGTGCAGAGATATTTTTGTGCAGCCAAAAAAAAAATTGATCGAAGAAAATTAAAACGCACTGTTTCACTCATCGTTTTAATCGAAAATTTCCAAAAAACTGGTGGTGCAGTTGCACCACCTTGCTTCACGTGGCTCCGCCCCATTAGTAACTTTATCATGCAGCGTTCAAAAAGTTGGAAGGCATCATTTTGGTGGGCAAAAGCAAAAATGGGCCAATGTCTAAACCGGCAATAATGGAGCCTGTTAAAGTAGCCCAAAGTTTCTCTCTTTTAATTTGGACCAGACTCAAGATTCCAAATAAAGACTACCTAAATCATTTGTTTAGTCCCACAAGTAAAGACTACCTAACTCGTTTATTTATCATATAAGTCGATCTCGAACTCTAGAATTTTTTTATTTTTGATAACTATGTGCTAAGATTGATTATAAGCTCGACTTTGAGGTTTAACTCATTTTTTAGAAACACAGATCAAGCTCAAATTCATTAAAGTATACAGATATTACCGTGATATACACTTCATGAATATCACGGTTTGGGCCACGAAATGAGTCTCGGATTCGACCAGATTTGAAGCCCAACGTATGGGCAGTATTTTCCATATATTTGATGTATATTATATCTTAGTATTGTACCATAATTAGTCTTGTACTTTTACCATAATTGTATAGTTAATCTCCAAATAGAATAGACATTTAGATGTAGAATAGAAAACAAATTTTCATTGGTTGGTGTCAATACCTGATACCGACAAGTTTTTACCTTCCAAAAAGTAAATTTAATTTTAAATGTTGAATTCTATGTGCCTCGTCAAATTTGATAGTAATAGTCTATTTCGCCCTTGACTTCCTTTTCAAGTGTCAATTAGCTTTGAGAGGTCCAAGGATTCAGGATTTGAGGTGGTAGCTCGTATGCCTAACCATGGACAATCCACTTTCCAGCAACAATGTTACGTTGGTATTATTTATTTCATGCACACAAACACACATGCATATATACAAACTAAATGAATATCCGACTGTTACACAAGAATAATGAATATAATGTTGTAAGACTTCGTGTCAGTGATTAAAATATTAAATATGTCTTTTTCTGATATCTTTATTTAGAAAAAAAAATTGAAAGAAAGACGTACGGTATTAAAAGAAAATAAAGAAGAAAGGAGGATGAGAAGTGGATAATTAATTTAATGATGAGGCAAATGACTTATGTAGGTGGAAGTTGGTGGAGCTGTGAAGCTGCTGCATCCATATATTCAAGTCAAAAACCAAATATAATATGTGTGAAATGTGTATGGTCGATGGTTGGTGCATCTCTCTTTGGACAAGTACGAGTTGTGTTATCGTATCGGAGCTTCTGAAAAACGAAAAATTTTAGGATTTATTTTTTATTTTTTATTAAGTAGTATTAGTCAAAATTTACTGTAAAGACTTATAATTTGTAGGTCTTAATTCAATTAAGAGTTTACTTTTACGAATTATAACAGAACCTCCAAAATATTTGAGACGGCTCCGGTGCATGTGATAAATTACTCGTAAAAAAACAATTACTGTATCAACAAGAAAACATGGGGACCTAATAGCTTCCTGATTTGATCATCCATTTTACTGCCAAACTACTTCTAGATTTTTCTTCCAACATTCAATTACACTTCATGTCTATGTCTCTCACCACCACCATTCGTTCTCACTAATTCATAAGGTGGGTGTTTTGGACCTTATTTGGATGTCAACAAATATAGTAGGACTTCCAAGCTTATTAAATATAGACCCACTGCCACATTGCTGCCAGTTTGGCTCTCCAGTTAATAAACTCATATGCTCTGTTGGAAGGGAAAGACTAAAATAGGTGCAAAAAAACAACTGTGCCATATCTTTACCAAACTATCACTACTTTACAGTTATGTACCAAAATATCACTTTTTTTTTTCTTTTCTTTTTCATAATTACTTTTTTGCTTTTTTTTTATTTGCTCAACATATTTTTGTTTTAAATTAATTTTTTATTAAATAAATTCATGTTTTGTATTAGATAGTCAACTAAAATTTTAATTAAATAATTAGTTTTCTTTAAATTTTTTTCTTTAAATAACTCATGTTTTGTATTAAATAACCAATCCAAATTTTAATAAGATAATCAGCTACTTAATTTAATGGTCTAACTGAACAAAATAAATTAGACATAAAATTTATTTATTTATTCAGTTTAAGATATAATTATTAAAGAACAAAGTGGAAACAAATTGCACACTTAAATAAATATTGTCGATTACAACAATTAGATAGTTAATTGCACATTTAAATAAATTTACAATGGTTTAGTTTCTTCTAGAAACATTGATTACGATCTTCTTTATGTCTGTATTCTTGAATGTCCTCATGAAATTTTATGAAATGTGACGAATGCAAAAGACATGATGCCAATTACTGTTTAATCGCCTAACAACACTCTTGATTGACTCGTGTCTATCATAGATCAAGCAGAGGTCTGGCTGGGGTGTTTGTTACACCCTGTAGTCCAGGTCAAGCTTATGATAACGTACGAAAGGAATTGAGATTTAAATTTTTGAAAGATAGGTCGACAGAATGTTTCGGACGGGTTTTTAGTCAACTTTGAGGCGGTTTGTGTCCAGTTGAATTAAGAGTTCCTAGGTGTTTCAAAGTCCTAGAGCGTAGTTCGTTGAGTCTAGTTTCCAACGCAATCAATCCTTCGTCGATAGGACATCGGAGTAGGAAGTTATGGAAGTTACAAGTTCAATCAGGCGCGGAAAACATTTTCGATCGGGCGGCCAGCGCGGCCACGGATAAGCCGGAAAATCACCGAGATTGCAGCGCCGCACACGAAGCGAGGGCGCGCCGGAGTTCTGAAGGTTGCGGAGGTTTCAGTGCACATGGCCGAGGCGGAGTTTTTGCGGAAAACTGAGGGAAAATCAGATATTTTCTTTTAAAAAGGCCATGGGAGGGAGACAAGGGCCCCCCCCCCCCCATCTGATTTTTGCATGTCCTATTTATTGACCAAGTCTTGAAGACTTGGTCATTCTTGAAAGCTCCTTCTTCTCTCTAAAAAGCTCTTCCTTCTCTCTAGAAATTCCTCTCCCTTCTCTCTAGAAATTCAAGAAGAAACCTAAGCCTAGAGAAATTCTGAAAAGGTGGCAAGAAGGAAACATGTTGACAAGCTTGTAGGAGGTGATTGTGGAAAGAAGACAAGTGGATTTTGTTGGACTAATTTGGGGTAAGCTCTAATGTAACAATCCTTTCTCTTTTGCTAGTAAATTATGTTGCATGTGTGGAAGAAAGGACTTATAGTTGTCAATATTGCCTTTAAATGTATTGCATGTAGGTTTTGGATAAGAATTTGGATTAAAAAGGAATTGGATAAGAAGCTATGTTGTTATACCTCAAAGATTGCCAAATTGGACCTTGTAGTTTGTATTAGTTGTTATGTATTGTGGGGCAGAATTTTACACGTTCAAGTTAGGCGCGTAATCCCCTTTGTATTGATTGGATTGTTGAGCCTTAAAGGTGGCGTGTTTGGTTATTGAATTCAGCCTTGAAAAAGGTGGCAAAGTATGTAGAAACAAAGGAAGTGCTGCCCAATTTTCCGTAGGAATAAGGGACTTTTCAATTAGAATGTTCTACGTTGAAGATAGAGGCTAATAGACGTATTATGGTCATTATAGGTTGACATACTACGCTTGGTATATTGGACTTGCAAGTGGATTGACCCGAAGAGGTATGTTGAACTTTCCTATCTCTTGAGCATGAATAATTGCATTTATATAGAACGGTAGACGTACAAGACTTGATATCCCTTACTTGTTTTAAGAATTGCCAAGTTGGGTGAGTAAGGGGATTAACTCACTTCTTTAAAAAGAATTTTAAGGATGTCCTAAGTTTTCAAAGTTAAGGGACTTGAAGTGTTTTAAGTATACGATACTTGTTTCGTTTTAAAAGTATAAGTCCCTTGGATTTAGGGAAATGTATTTGACTAATGTATAAAGTTAATATAACGACTTTATGAGAAGTTGGTTATATTAGCTTTATGGAAGGTTAACAGAAGAAATATTTGCTCTAAGTAAAATAAGTACGGATAAATGATTTGAATTTGTGAAAGGCAAATTGATTTTAAGGCATTAATTGCCTAAGGTTTTAAAGGTAATGAAGTCACTTGATTTAGAAGCCTATGATATTTCTAAAAGGAAATGTGACTTGTCTTGAAAAGTAGTCGTGACTTGATACTACGGTTATTAGTATATTGGAAGTTTTACATAAAAAGGAGTCATTTCTTAAAAGGTTAGAGGTACGTGGCACTTGGGTTGAATTCCCGGATTTTTTCTTAAATGACATGTTAGTGCCTTCAGTAAACTAAAATGAGAGGATAGATTAATAATGTTAATAAGAAGTTAGGAGATTTCTTAACTTGCTTATGTTATGATAAGCCGGTAGCGCTTATGTTATGTATGATAGCCGGTTGTGCTAGTTTATGTATTCTTACGGGGTAGACCCCGGGTTATTCTTGTTATTTCCTTTGGACATACTGACACGATGGATGGTCCACGGGTATGCGTCAATTAGGATGGTTACTACGTATTCCATGGATTTGCTACTCATGATGCGAGTGTGGCGCTTGTACTCATGCAGGCCCACCGGGTCCATGCGGGTGAAATAGTCACATGCGGGTGAAATAGTCCCATGCGAGGCGGATGACCTCATGCGGGTGAAATAGTCCCATGCGGGTGAAATAGTCCCATGCGAGGCGGATGACCTCATGCGGGTCCACGGGACCTATGCGGATGAAATAGTCCCAGGAGTAGGATTGCTTATTGATACTACGGGCGGGCGACCCTGTTTTGATCATGAGCCTCCTATTTTATGTTGTAAAGTTTATATTTGTTACTCTCATTGATATTAAGGCACAGTGCACTGTAATTTGATTATCATCCATGACTCCAGCTTTATTTAGACTTATGATATTATTACAGTATTTTTTTCGATTTTACATACTGTGTACATATCATTGACCCCCTTCCTGCTGCGTTCATGCGCGTGTAGGGTAGCGGTGGTGGATCCTCATTCTTAGGATCTTTGATCAGGTGTCAGAAGCTCCATTTCTCCGGAGGCTTGACTTTTGGTACGGTTCTCCCTGATGTTGTAGATAGTATGTACATTCAGGGATATGACGGGGCCCTGTCCCGTCATAGTTATTACAAATTCTTAGAGGCCTGTAGTCCTGTTATAAATTAGATTGTAAGGGATGTAACTGTTCAATTTTGTTATATTTGTGTTTACGGGAAGGTAGCCATTTTGGGTTAGCTTGTTTCATATTGTATATGGTTTCTTGTTATGAGTTTACTTCCGTTGGTTTTCTCTGATGTTGTATCACCAGGGTGCCCGGGTTAAGGCACCAGTCACGGGTCCGAGGTCGGGTCGTGACAGTGTTACAAACGTTCGCAAGCGTTGGAAAAAGAAAAATCATGCATCAATGTCTCACCCTCTACAAGGGCATATGCTATTAGAATAGTGTTGTTCCTCCCATCATGTGCGATCGCCATCAGCAACGTACCGCGATACTTCTCATACAACCATGTTCTATTAACTGAAACAACTGGCTTGCAGTAAGTAAACCCTTTAATGCATGGTTGAAAAGCCCAAAAAAAGTGATGGAATACAACCTTGTGAGGAACTACATGGTCATTCTCGATGAGGGGCTTCACTTGTATCAAGAATTGCGGTGGAAGATAATTGTTGAAAGCAAGGATCCACCTTGGAAGCTCCTTGTACGATTCCTCTCAATTCCCGTAGATCATCTCGATGGCCTTTTGTTTTGCAATCCAAGTCTTTCTGTATGTTGTGGTATATGTGTAAAGTGATCTTATATGTGCGATCAACACTGAGACTGAGATTGTCGGTTCCTGCCTCACCATGTGGATGATGCTTTCACAAATGAATGTTGACGAGAGTTGTCGATAATCTTGTGAAATCATTTGCCAACCTTGCATATACTTCCATTGTTGAAATACCAAGGTGTTTACAAGCCTTGAACATGTCAAACATCATATGGACCTCCTCATCTCCTATCAGATTTAAGGACTCATACCTAACAAGGCCTTGTGCAAGGGTTGTCGGGTATCGATAAATAAGTTTAACCACTCTTTTGGAGTTGTCGGGATGAATCTTTGACTGGATGGACCAGATAAGCCCATCTAGTTTTGTGTTTTTTTCCACCTTCAATTGGGATGAATTGGTGCATGCAAATATAAAACCTTCCGTGTTAGTCCTTTCAACATTTCCATTGTAATAGACTTGGACAAACAATCCTACTGGTGCCATAGTAAAAGAGTTTTGAATTTTTGTGGTGCAATGAATGAATAGAGGATCATTCCTATTTATATTGTTTGGGTGAGTGGTGTTGGTCTGATCTGGACCATTGAAAGTGTCGATCCAATCTGGACCATTGAAAGTGTCGATCAAATCTGGACCATTGAAAGTGTCGGTCCAATCTGAACCACTACTTTTTCTACTCTCCTCAGCTCCACATCTTTTTCTGGCACATAGGACAAAGACATCAGTGTATTTGGCTCTACTCTTCTCACATATCCACATTTCAATAATTACATCCTTAACTAAATAAAATAATTAATTGTGTGTCTATTTTTTTATTTAATTAGACTATTAATTAAGTAGCTAATTATTTAATTAAAATTTTAGTTGACTATCTAATACAAAACATGAATTTATTTAATAAAAAATTAATTTAAAACAAAACATTCTTCACAAAATATGTTGAGCAAATTAAAAAAAAGTAATTATGAAAAAGAAAAAAAAAGAAAAGAGTGGTATTTTGGTACATAAATGTAAAGTAGTGGTAGTTTGGTAAAAATATGATAAAAATATGGCACAATTATTTTTTTGCCTAAAATAGGCACCGAAAGACTAAAGGGTCCGTTTTGATTGGCGCGCGGTGGGTAGAAGTGCTTCTGGCGGAAGTGATTCTGGCAGAAGTGATTTATGTTTGGATGCAACAATGTAAAAGCGATCTTACCAAAATGATGTTGGGATAGTTTTCATCAAAATTGCTTTTGAATGTAGAATTACCAAAATGGACATTTAGTCAATACATATAAATAAAAACTACTAATAAATGGAAGTATGTAATAAAAATTACAAATAGATAATAGAATTTAAAGTGCAATATAGTACTTAAATATTAGTAGAATATTATTATAATACTAATTTAAAGTGCAAATAGTATTTAAATATTATTACAATACTAATTTTGCATGTACTCTATAATTTGATTGCGGACTAAGTCTCGAACGTGATTCATCTCTGATGAAGAAGCTACATTAAAAATATGTAATTGATCCAAGTTAGATGATGTATGATAATCATCATTGTGAATGATTGTGTTTTTATCTTCATAAAGATCAATAGAAAAAAGAGAAGAATAATCCTTGTATAATCGGACAAGTTAGGATGTTTGAGGAGAAAAAGGAGTGGTATAGTTGATTTTTTTTAGTAATTATTTTTAGATATTTAAAGAGGGTAATGCAAGTTGTATATTTGAATTTTTTTTTAGTAATTATTTCTAGATATTTAAAGAGGGTAATGAAGGTAAATAGAGTTGTTGATGAAAATTAAAGAAAGTAATAAAGAAAATGGTAAAATTCAAATTGAAATAAATGGTAGAAGTGTTTTTGGCTTCAGAAGCACTTCTGAAAAATCAAACAAAATATGTCAATTTTGTCATTTTCACATGATATCCAAAAGCAAATCCAAACGGGCACTAAAATGTCTTCATATAAATTGGTTCCCAAGAAAATTGGTACAAGTAGCCTACGTCTAATAAATAGCTAGCCAACTACAAATACAAATAGAAGCACCAACCTGACCTACTTATTAGACTTCCATGTGCTTAACCAAAACCAAATATATATATATATATATATATATATATATATATGAATAAAAACGTTTCTTTTTTCTCAATCAAATGGATGGCATGTTGATATAACTAACTGAGACTATATACACACAACTTTCAAGTTTACAAGGCTAATTAAATTGAATGAGGAATAAGCTTTTCGTGTTGTAATGGTATATTGACATTCCTAGGGTTTCTTGTTACAATGGGCAATGTAAATCTTAAGTGGTTCTTGTCCCCATGTGTTTTCTTCGGCATTTCAACACATGAATTCTTTCTAGTTTGAGAAATAATTCCTGTAGGCTGATGTTTCATTACACGGACTTTTCTTTATCATTATTTCGACGTATAAGCCATGTAATATTATAACTATAGAAATTAAATTTTCCCTCCAATTTATAAAATATTTCATAGAACTGTATATGGAATATAAGAAAGAGAAGATGGAATAGAATTTGTATTTCTTAACTTGCTACTACGAATTACATTACAAACGAAGTTCAAGATTAATAAGTTTAACTTAAACTTTTGTTTTATAACTGTGATATTCGGGTTATAAGCTTGTATGTGCCTCGACTAATTCCACCGGATACCTGTTATCTCTCACAAGCACATGCACCTACAGCCTTGTCCACTAACATTTAGACAAATGAAAAGTAATCACATCGTGTTTTTATTCTCGTAGTTGTCAACCACTTCATTGAGTTTAATTTAACCACACAGATGCTCTTCTAATTTCATCGAAAAATTAAGGCAAAGTTCTATGAAATCAATTAATATATGAAATAATATCTCAAGGGTAATGTAGTCATTTTACTGTTTTCAGGAAGTTAGTGTGAGTTACACAATGGATTTACGAGAATAGTATACTACTATCACTAGTGTTTTAAAAGGATAAACTGTACAGATTACAGTAGTTAACAATCTTGTAGCCAACAAGGGTTGTGGCTACTGATACATTGTGAGTTCTTGAGTCACATCTTAGATCTGCGCCCTTGAGTCTTGAATCTTTCAGCCAATGGCCTACAAACTCCTTGATCTTGATAACCTGGAACCAATAGACACTAAATCTGGTAGCGTTATAATGGTTTGTTGAGTCGATTGATGTTTAATCTGTCCTTACACAATATTGCCCCGTATTAATCTCTTAACGACTATTGGCAACTTGTCTTCCAAGATAAAACATCAACAAATAATTGAGCAAAGGATAACTCAATTGTTTACTATAAAAGAAGAACATTTAAGTGTGTGAAAGTATGCTAGAGAGGAAGAGCTTTCCAGAAAATCTAAAGTTATACAAGTGTGTTGTTCAATTGAGCTTTGAGTCTCAATTTATAGTGTGTAAATGATGACTTCTCAACTAGCCAAGTAATGGCAATCAATAGCCATGTAATGGTACTAATTGAGGGGAGTAATTCAGCCAAATAATGGTTGAATTCAAGTGCCAATTCGTGGAGAATCAATGCTCCAAAACCAGCCCAAAAGTCAGAATTATTTGGCTTCCGTCGAACTTTCTGCCAATGAAGCACTCCAGTGATTTCCAGTAGCTCACTGCCTCCAAGGCGCTGCGGCTCCGACGGTGTTGCGTCGCGGCCCTTCACGGCTCCGCGGCGAGTTCTTGACTCGTTTCATCTTTTACACATAGTACACTTCTTCCTTCACTTACCAACGTGAACCATCGTCATTTGACCAATAACTGTCTATTATTTCACGGCTCAAACATATCTTATACGTACCAATATCTCTTTCACTAAGGAAATTTGCGATCCTTGGTACAACGTGTGTACGTGTGTGGAAACGAGGTTTCTGACGTGCGAGATCTCAATTGTTCAAGTCATAAATAATAGAATTAATTATATTCACGTTAATAAATTTTCAACATTTAGTTACTATGTTAAGGATTAATTAATGACTTCAATTAGTTAGTTAAATTGGTTAAGTGTGTTTGACTAGCTACAATTAGATGATTAGTAGTACATGGATAAAGATATAAATATCCATATCATTCATGTAAAATCACAAGCTTGATAAATAAGAATCACAACAACTTACTCTCTTCTCTAAACTTCATCTTCCTCTACTCTCATCTTCATCAATGGTCATCAATGGTGAACTGGTTACATTTCTATATTGTACTTTGAATTACAACATGATATCAGATCTTTGAGATTAAAATCCAAAGACATCTGCAAATAGCTTCCACAAAATCCAATTTCTTGAAACTGATAAATCGATTCTTGATACTTTCTGCAAATTCTGCAAATTCAATTAAACCAAATAGATACTTCAAATACACAAACAAATGCATCGATTAAGAATGAATTGAATGCACATACAAATTCAAATCTCAATAATGGGTTGAATAATGGGTCGATTCAAAGGCCAACGAGCGATTACAATCATCCTCTTTTCTTGCACTCTTCTGATGTCAGTGGAATACAGATCATTACATTTCAATTGACATGTATTTAAAACTATTCTTTGTGGTTAAGATCAATAAAATTTGCTCCGCGTGATAGAAATAAATTAGGGTTAGTAGATGAAACATGTAGCAAAGAGAAATACCCATAATCGTTGTGAGAACACTGGGAAAGGGTCAATGTCATAATGTTATCATGGTTAATGAACTCTTTATTAAAGAATTTACTTGGGGTATAATATACGCAATTGAAGCTCAGATTATATGGTCTGATTTACAAGAAAGAATTAACAAAGTAGATGGTTCTCGTACCTTTAATGTGCATAAAGAAATAACCACATTAACTCAGAGTAGTGCATTTGTTTCTGTATATTTTTCAAGACTCGGAGAATTATGTAAAGAATTTGAGGCTTTAGATCATACCAAAGGGACGTCGTTATAGTTACGTTCATTCGTATATCATACCAAATAATGAAAGAGTGAGCCTTAATATACCTTGTTGACGACCAATACAACTATTATGACTTCCCACTTATCTTACAATTGTCAACCTAGGCCATAAGGATAATACATATCAAAATTCATCCAAGAGTTTTAAGAACTAGTTATTGTGACATTCCGTCGAATACTTAGCGTGAGTATTTTATCTCATCTTATTTTCATGGCCATATAAGCTACTTTCACTTCGTTTACAACAATAACAATACCATTAAGATCATCACAACCATACTTCATGGATATAGCTATGGTCATATCCTAGAACCTTATTAAAACCATCCAAATAACCAATACAATAACTTAATATGTTTAACTATGAAGTTTATCTTAACTTGTCCATACTTTATCTTATCCATAAGATAATTTGCTAGGAGAAAATTAAGAATACTAAATGGTAGTAGGAATAAACCTTCGTACATTCAAGAAGTCCTTACATCAAGTTTTCTTTTGAATCATTCAAGAACTTTCAAACTTGTCCAATGATCCAAAGATGATTTTACTTTATAAGCTCAATGATATGATCTCCCATTGTGTTTATGTCTTTAGGGAAGGGTTGAGAGCATCTAGGAAGCGTTTAGGCGAAATTGAGACGTTTTGGAGCAAATGATCGATTTTGGGCCTTAAATAGTCATCCAAACTCCTTCACATATGCGGCCCCATATGTGGTGCATATGCTTCATCATATGCCACCACATATGGTGGAAGTGGAGTGGTGAAAAAGAGGCCTTGATCCGCTGCCTCATTCGCGATGCGGAATGGATTTCATGGGGCGAAACGCTTAGCGTATCGTCCTATATTTGTCAAATTTTGTCGAGATGTTATTCCTTTGATCCTAATGACTTATAACCATCCATATGCCTTCTTAATATCTATTTATGTCATAAATGACCCTTGGAATGGGGATCAGATTGCCGAAGCTTAAGTCGATTAACTATATTCTTAAACATGCGCAAAACGACGGGTGTAGTTTGAAGTCTCTTAGATATATTTCAAATCTTGTCCTGAGGCCTTCCTTAACCTTCTATAGATATCATAACTCTTCTCATCTCACATTGGTTCGACACGACGTACACTACGTAAGTATTACATGAACGAAGGGCTTCACGACTCTTAAACTCTTATGACCTCATCGGATATCAACTCGACCGTTTCAAAATCTTCCCAATGGAACCTTATTCTTTTTCTTAGGCTCCCTATCTTGAGGTATATTTGATAATGAATTTACGGGGTGTAACATCCAATATGAGTATTTGAAGAGCAAACTAGGTGTGTTTAATATCTTCACCGCATCTAGTTTGAGGGGGAATGTTAATATATGAAATAATATCTCAAGGATAATGTAATCAGTTTACTATTTTTTAGGAAGTTAGTTACTCTATTAAGGATTAGTTAATGACTTTCATTAGTTAGTTAAGTTAGTTAAGTGTGTTTGACTAACTACAATTAAATGATTAGTAGTACATGAATAAAGATATAAATATCCATATCAATATCCATATCATTCATGTAATAACACAAGTTTGATATAATAATCACAACAACTTTCTGTCTTCTAAACTTCATCTTCCTCTACTCTCATCTTCCTCGACGATTCATCAATGGTGAACTAGTTACATTTCTATATTGTACACTGAATTGCAACAAAATCTGTATAAAATTACGGATATTTTAGTTTAACACCATTAAATTTTCATTGATGTTTACCAAAGAAGAGGATAGATCTGTTGGAAATTTACTAATGTGAAATTAAGTTTAACCCATTATTTACGATTCGAACAATTGAGGTCTCGCACGTCGAAAACGTCGTTTCCACACACGTGCATACGTAGTGCCAAATATCGTAAATTTCATTAGTGAAAGAGATATTGATACGTGAGTAAACGCTTGAGACATAAAATGATTGACGATCGTTGGTTAATGACACGTAAAGGGCCACGACGCAATACCGTCGGAGCCGCGACGCCTTGATGTTAGTTGGTCACTGGGAGTTTGGCGCCGCGATGCCTCCCAGGCAGGGCCACGACGCTTCGGAGGCAGAGTGGTCGATGGAAGATGAGAAGTTTCTGACTTTTGGGCTGGTTTTGGAGCATTGATCCTCCATTACTTGACACTTGAATTCAACCATTATTTGGCTGAATAACACCTCTCAATAAGTGTCATTACATGATCATTTATTTGTCATTAGTTGGCTAGATGAGAGGTCATCTTACACACACTTTAAATTGAGGCCTTTGGCTCAATTGTAGAACACACTTCGCTCTTGTATAGTTCAGATTTTTCTGAACTTCTTCCTCTTTAGCATATATTTCAACCACTCAAAGGTTCTTCTTTGGAAACACTTGAGTTTCCTTTGCTCATTTGTTTGATGTTGTTTTATCTTGAGAGACAGTTGCCCATAAACGTAAAAGGATATATACGGGGCAATAATGTCTTAAGGACAGAGTATTAACACTCTACTCAACACAATTGTAAGTAGAGATTTAGTGTCTCTTGGCTTCAGACTATCAAGATCAAGAAGCTTGTTGCCATAGGAACGAAGATCCAGGACGGTAGATCCAAGATTGATACAAGACAGAAGATCAAGATCACAAAATCCATTATTGTTGTCGCAACTCTTGTTAGGCTTCAAGCATGTATTGTAATTCATTATTGTTTATCATTTCAAAGCAATAGTGTTGAGGATCTGGATATTCATTAGTATAAAGTCTTGGATATTCACTAGTATACAGTCTATATTCATTAGTATACAGTCTTTTACTTAGTAGTGCTTGTGGTTATTTCTATAATGCAGGAGTGGCTAGTGGTTATTTCTATAGTGGTGGTTATTTCTGCAAGGTAGTTATTATAAATAGGTGTAAGGTTTAGTTAGAGACTTGAGAGAAGTCATTATATGAAAATAATATCACATTTGGCTCCCCAAAATATTTCATTCTCTTCTCTCCCACGATTTCATCTTCTAGTTTTACATTCGATGGTTTTCTTCTCTGTTTTCATCTCCGTTTGGGAATTGACACAAACTTTAACATGGTATCAAAACGGGATAGATCCGAGAGGCGCGATGATTGCGGCGAAACTTTGCGAACCAGAATCACCATTTCAGAATCTTGAATCCACAGAATCACGATTGCTGGGAGACTTTCAGAAGTGAAAGATTCATCTATACTCTGCTTAATCATTCATCTATACTTCTTGATTTGGATTAGAAAAATCAGAATCGATCGCGACTTCGATCGATCTGTTGTTAATTTCGGTCGATCTGTTTGTGATCGATCTGTAATCAGTCTTCGTCGAGAGATAGACAATATTCAATTGGAGATACAAATTTTTTCTATTCTATAAAAAACAGACCGATAAGGAGATTCAATCGATTGAAAACAAAGTGAAGGAGCAGAAAATCAAAATCGCGATTTGCTTCTGCAAATCAGAATCGAAAATCGATTCATCCTATTTGATTATCGCAATTTTTGAATATCAATGGAGATGCTATCATTTTCTGCGGATACACCCCGCATTTGGCTATCGTTGCGACGTCGCAGATCACCGAGAATGTGTGTGCGTCTGAGGTATATTAGTCGAATTAATGGAAATTCAATTTCATTTTTGTATTAGTTATGTGTTGGTGAATCAATTTTGTGGCGGTGAGAGGAATAAGTATCGTTTCGTCGTTTCTTTACTGCTGAATCTGTATCTAGAAACAGAGAACATATAATAGAAAAGCTGTGAAAATATTGAATTACCGAGTTTGTGTTGACGAATTAGAGAAAAATGTCGTTCGTCGTTGTTGTGTTGGTTAGTAATCGGAAATGTTGCTACTGTGGGAATGAAAATGTTACAGATAATGAGCTAACATTTGTGGTTGTTGAGGCTACTGTTATATTGTACATGATGTTATTTCCTTTGTCGAATCTGAAGTTGCTGGTGTTACTTTACTGCTGTTAAATGTCTGTTGTTTAGTTAAGGAGAAGTAATCAAATGTTGCTCCTGTTGTACGAGCACATTCTTTGAGAAATGCACCAAACAAGTCCAAAGTACGTAAGCGATATTGTTGCTTCGCCATTGTTTCTAATATCAAGCAACATAGTTCTTCCGTGATGCAAGTTTGTTGTTGTGTTGGTCAGTGACTGAAATTGTCGCTGATTTTGTGTTAGTTTCTATTCAGTGATGGAGTTGCTGTTTTTGATATCCGAATTGAATAAGTGTAGACGCTGAAATAATAGTGAAGGAAATAATGGAGTTGTTATTTTGAAAGTTGTTGTTGTTGCATTACGAAAAATATTTTACTTGCCTTGTCGGCTAAGAACAGGGCTGGAACAATAGATCGATGGAAGGATCGAGGTGTTTTCAGTGACAAATTGACTGAGAACTGAGGGATACTTCGTCGGCGACAATATGGATTGAGTTGAAGCCGATTCAAAAAGTTATCCACAGGTCGATCAAGTGTTGAATTGCCTATTTTTATATGTGTAGCTCAAGATAGGAGAATCGGAGGATTTCTGGCTGGAATTGGACAAGAAATTGAGGGAGACTCCGCTGCATATCCGAGCTTATTAAAATAGCTTGCGTGATGAGAATCGAGAGATTCTCTAGTCAGAATGAGACTAGAGAACGAGGGAGGTCTTGCCGCTTATTAACATAGCTTGCGTGATGAGAATCGAGAGATTCTCTAGTCCAAGTGAGACTAGAGAACGAGAGGTTTTTGCCACTGGCAAGATGAATCTAGTGGTTATTCTGTCGAATTAAAGACGGAAACTGGGAGATTCAACTTGTAAAGGTTGCACCTGAGCACCTGATGTTGTCATTGTTGCGATCGCGCCGTTCAAAATTATAGTTCGCTGCGCCGTAACGGTTCGTAATCAAAATTGTAGTTCTCGCACTAAGGTCGCGCCGTGCTAGTTCGTAAGTTGCCGAATATTGTGAGCCAAGCTCCTTCTTGAAAAATGATTAATGCTGCAGTTGGATAATTGTTGGTACTGCAGTTATTATTGATCCCGCCGGGTTTGCTCGCATCCGTTAGTGGCTTCACCGATGTTGATGTTATCTTGTTATTTGTCAGAATTCTGGTATTTCCTGATCAGGTGAGCATGTTGTGGTTGCCTGAATCGATAATGAAACCGTCGCTATCACGCGTCTATGCATTTCTTGATGGCGTTTTGGTTTTGGCTGCAAATCTTTGCCGTGCCGCTTCTTTGGTCAGGTTATCGCTGAGAAAGCTATTGCTACCTTTGCTGGTGTAAGATCCAGATGGAGCAGAAGCAAACAAGCTAAAACTTACTTCAGAATTTTTAGAAATGTGATTCATTGAACTATAGCCAACAACACGAAACAATGTTGGTGATTCAGTGATGGAAAATGTTACACCCCGTAATTCGGGTCATGCTTATGAGAACGTACGAAAGGAATTAAGATTTAAAATTTAGAAAGATAGGTTGACAGAATGATTTGGGCGGGTTTTAGTCAACTTTGGGGCGGTTTATGTCCAGTTACATTAGGAGTTCCTAGGTGTTTCAAAATCCTAGTATGTAGTTCGTTGAGTCTAGTTCCCAACGCAACAAACCGCTCGTCGATAGGACATCGGAATAGAAAGTTATGGAAGTTACAAGTTTAGTGCACAGACAAGAAGGAGAGTGTTTTCAGCCTGATGCCACAGCGCCGCGCCGGATCTGGGGCAGCGCGAGATACTGAAGTTTTAAAGTTGCAGTACCATGCGCGAATGCGTGCTACGCGCGTATGTACTGAAGTTTTCGGAGGTTTCAGCGCCGCGGCGCCGAGGCGGGATTTTTGCGAAAATTGGGGGAAAATCAGAAAATATTTTTTGTAAAGGCCTATGGGAGGGTGACAAGTGTCCCTCCCATCTTTTTGACCAAGAGGAAGTTTTATTTATTGACCAAGTCTTCAAGACTTGGTCATTCTTCAAGAACTCCCTTCTCTCTAAAAAAATTCAAGGAAAAACCAAGGCCTAGAAAAATTTCGGAAAGGCGGCAAGAAGGAAATATGTTGGCAAGATTGTAGGAGGTTCGTAGAGGTGATGTTAACGAAGAGGAAATTGTGGAAAGAGGGCAAGTGAGCGATTTGTTGGACTGTTTTGGGCGAACTCCAAGGTAACAATCCATTCTCCTTTTTAAGTAAATTGTGTCGCATGTTGAGGAAGAAAGGACTTGTAGTTGTCGATATTGCTTTTAGGTTTATAACATGTAGGAATAACGATTTGGATTTGAAAGTATTGGATAAGGATGATATGTGAGCATGTTATAGCCAAGATACTGCCTTAAACTTATTGGATTATTTAATATGAATTGTGGGGCAGAATTTTACACGTCCGGTTAGGCGTGTAATCCCCTTGTATTACTGAATTGTTAGGCCTTGATTATGGCATGTTGGCTATTGATAACCTTGAAAAGATGGAAAAGTATGTAGAAACAAAGGAAGTGTTGTCCAACTTTCCGTAGAATAAGGAACTTTATACTTAGTATATTCTATGAAGAAGTCTAGACGCTGATAGACGTATTTGATTATTATAGGTTGATACTCTACGCGCGGCATATCCGACATGGCAAGTGGATTTAGCCGAGGAGGTATGTGATTCTTCCTATCCTCTTGAGCATGATGGTTGTGAAATATATAGTACGGTAGACGTACGTGTGTCAAATGAATTTGGTTTCACTTTGATGTCCTTGACTTGAGTTCTAAATGTTAAGTATCTTGAAATATTTCAAAAAGGAGTTATGAATCATTTTTCAGAAGGAAATTAACACTTGGTTTTAAAAGGAATAAGTTCTCTTGGTTTTTCCAAACAAATGTGATTGTTTTGATTTATAAAAGAAATATAAGTGTTATACTAGCTTTATGGGAAGTTAGTAATAGCGACTTAAGGAAGATAAAAAGAATGGTTTACTTACTTGTTTATAGAAGCCTTGTAACGATTTCTGAAGGTGTGGTAAGTTGGTTTGATAAGTAAACATGTTATGATACTACGGGTGTTAGTGTCTTGAGATTTGTTGTGGTAAGGGGGTTCTCTTGTTGTGCTTATGTTGTTTACGATGTTCTGGCCAGGTTGTGCTTGTGTTATATCACATACCCCGACTTGTTATGTTGCCGGGTTAGCTACCCCCGACGCGGCGAGTACCTCACGGGTCCACGTGACCTATGCGGGCTACGTGAGTCCGAGAATCACTCCGGTGTATTCTGGACGCTGAGAATACCTCACGCGGTCCGTATGGCCTATGCGGATTGCGGAGTCCAGAAATGCCGGGTTAGCTACCCCGTCACGAGTGAGTACTCATGCGGGTCCACGCGTGACCTACGCGGACTACGGTAGTCCAGATTAGGACTCGCACAATGATACTAGGGCGAATGGCCCTACTCCGATCATCGCGCCTAGAAAAGCACCGTTGGGTTACACCTATTTGCTCTTATATATACCGTGGCACTATGTACCGTTAATTGGTTTGTTTCATACACGTACGTGTATTGGTTTTTAAAATGTTATGATTTCATTTCAATACTTTCGCCAATACTTTCGCCACATACTTGGTACTGTTATCGACCTTCTCGGGCCGTTCACGCCGCAGTGAGGTACATCGGTTGTTGATCCTCGCCATAGGATCACCGCTCGCTGGGAAGCTCCGCTTCTCCGAGGCTTATCTGGGTATGCTTTCTGTCATCAGAGGTTTATGTACATTCGGGCATGGCGGGACCCCGCCCCATCATAGTTGTTATAAACTCTTGCAGGTGTCTTGTTGTAAATTGGGGTTGTAAAGGATGAATCGCTCGTGTTTTGTTATACATATTTACAGAAAGGTAACCATTTTTTGTTAGCCTGTTTCTTATTTTATATTGTTCTATGTTTGTAAGTTTATGTTTCCGCTGGTTACTCTGATGTATATCTACTAGGGTGCCCAAGTAAGGCACCAGTCATGGGCCCGGGGTCGGGTCGTGACAGAAAATCAGCTACAACTGTTAAAGCTGGATTTTAGTTTGATGTTGTTTGATGAGATGATATCAATTATTAAAAACGAGTGGACCAGTTGGACTATGTTCTCGTGGACACTCTTGGACAGATTGAAATATTCACTTGGTCTGCATCTGGTGCAATTATCACTGAAACTTTTGCATCTACTTTTCCTACTGTGGTGACATATGTTGTTGATACACCACGGTCTGAAAGTCCAACTACTTTTATGAGCAATATGCTATATGCTTGTAGCATCCTCTACAAAACAAGGTTGCCGTTGGCATTGGCATTCAACAAGACAGATGTGGCTGCTGCCTTCACAACTACAGAGGTTGGCAGCTATCTATATTGCTTGTTTCCAAGCTAGGACTGAAACCTCTGTTTTCAGTGCCTAGCTTGAGGGGGGTGTTGAGGATCTGGATACTCATTAGTATACAGTCCTGGATATTCACTAGTATGCAGTCTATATTCATTAGTATACCGTCTTTTACTTAGTAATGGTTATTTCTGTAATGCAGGAGTGGCTAGTGGCTATTTCTGTAGTGGTGGTTATTTTTGAAAAGGAATGTTATTATAAATAGGTGTAAGGTTTAGTTAGAGACTTGAGAGAAGTCGTTATATGAAAATCAGTGAAGAGCACATTTGGCTCTCCAAAATATCTCCTTCTCTTTTCTCCCACGATTTCATCTTCTGGTTTTACATTCGCTGATTTTTTTTCTCTGTTTTCGTCTCCGTTTGGAAATTGACCCAAACTTTAACAAATAATAATAGCTATATATTATTCCCGTATATCTATTGTAACTCACAATATCTAAATTATTGATGTAACTGCAAGTATTAAAACATCTATTCTTGCATCAAGAAAAATGCTATACTTGGGATTAGGGGTGTACAAAATAGGACCGGACCGGTTGATTTCGGTCCGGTCCTCGGTCCGTCAAAATCAAGGATTCCGGTTTTCCGGTCCGGTCCGGGTAAAAACCGGAATTTTCCGGTCCGGACCGGAATGGACCGGAATAATTTTTTTTTTTTTTTAAAATTGAATTTCCAATACTGAAATTGACATTATCGGACGCGGTGCCACGAAATTTTTACGTTGAAATCTATTGTACATCGCGAGATATTTAGATTTGAAAATGGGAAAAACGTAACGATTTGGGGGAAAAGAGAAATTGAGGGGTAAGATGGACGTTTTTGGAGAAATCGGACGAATCAAACTGCTTATGCAGTTTGACCACCCCCGTATCGAAAAAATACGCGAAATCAAAAAAAAAAAAAGGTAAAACGGACGTCCGAGCGCAAAGTTATGACCGTATAAAGTTTGATCAATTTACAACCTATATTTCATATGTCAATACGTGGGGGGGCTGGCTGGGGCTGCCTGGGAGGGTGGGGCTGGCTGGGGGTGGGGGCTGCCTGGGGCCTGGCGGGGTGGTGGTGGGGGACTGGGGCAAATCATTCGGTCCGAGTAATCAGTAATTTGGTCTTGGTCCGGTCCTGGCCCTGCTTTAACCTTTTGTGCACCCCTAGTTTCAGGAATGTCCAAATTTCAAATAGAAAATAAAAAAATATAAATGTGGTGTGTAACTTTAATTAATGAGTAGTTCAGTAGTTTGTATACGAACCAAGTACATTTGGTGATTTTCTTTAAGTTAGTCATATTAATGAAATAAAGTTTATTGAAGGATAAGGAAAAAAAACAAACATATTTAATGAGATTGATAAACGAACACATTCTTAAAAATTTATAATTTATAAATTGCATTTAAAAAAAAAAAAAAGTCCAACCGACCTAATTTTCCGCCCTCGGCCCGTAAAAATTCTGGATTCCGGTTCCGGTCCATTCCGGTTCCGGTCCGGTCCGGTTCTGGACCGGTGAACACCCCTACTTGGGATTACTACTTCAAGTTCATTGGCCAAAAAACTCAAGTACATCAATCTATTCCAAAAATCATAAATGACCACCAAACATGACAGCTTTGATATTAATAGCACCAACAAATTTAGAAAGAAGTAATGCTGAAAATGAAATTGAAGGACATAAAAGTCTAGTCGGTTGAGAAGTGAGTCAAGAGTTGTCCCAAATCACACTCAAGAAATTGCTGATATGCTTGGCAAGAAGAAAAAATATGGTTGCGTATATATTTACATCAAATTAATAAATTCATGACTTTAACAATAAAGACAAAAAATAAAAATCAAATGTAATTTCATACCTGAGTATCATTTGATGTAAATATCGAGTGTGTGAACATTTCACTCGCGCAGAATGCACAGAAGAAGAGAATACGTGACCGCATGCGCCACGAGCTCGATCCTCGCATAAACCTTCTTTGCTGAATCACACGTGGCCATTGGTTAATCGGTACCGACGTGGTGCGCGCTATCATACACTGCTTACTCGCAAGACTGAAAAGAAGAAGCCATGCGGCCTTCAGAAAAAAAAAAAAAGAGTGTGTGAACATTTTTCAATTGATACTGATCCGTTCATTTCCTCTTCCTAATTCAGCAAATTTTGTTAATTGGGGCAAATCAAGCTTCCCAAAGTATGTAAACACGTCTTATTTCACTAAACTAAAATGATTTGCATCACTAATTACATAAGCATCCAACCAAAACAAGTACTTTATTTATTACACCAATTTAATTTCTATTGGTACACATATCATTTCGGTATATATAAACTTTTATTCTAAAAATTATGTCTGAATTCACACCAAATATAGTCGATAAACTTGACTAATAATTCAATAAATTTCGTCATTGCCATAAAAAATGTGGTGCAGAGAATGTCTCGGAATCGAGCTCTGAGTATGGAAAAATTCTTAGTAGGGAGCGCTTTCTCTCGAATGAGATCCTACACGACGTGAATTCGAATATAGTCAGACTTCAATACGAATACCCGAATTGGATAGAAAAAAACAGCATTTCGTAAAGAATGAAAGTCAAATATAAATTTAATCCTTATCTTCAAAAAAGATAACAGACGCACAACCCAACACCAAACCTACAAAACTTTATCAATGTAGCATTAAACTCAAGCAGGGGGCATTTCCGTGTTTTTACTATCTTACCTCCAATAAAATTCCCAACCGTAAAAACCATCCCTGTCCCACAAGGACATTTAAGTAATTTCAGACTCAACTACCTTCATTTAAAACGATACGTTCCCTCTCCTCAACCATCCATAATTCACACAAATCAAGAAACTCTTTGTATTAACAAAATGTCACTTCCAAAATCCAAGAAAACCTTCCCGTCTGTTACAACATGTGATACCTCCACCGTAAACAACCGCTCTGTGGCGGCGGACCTCGATGGAACACTCTTAATTGGCCGTTCATCTTTCCCTTACTTCATGCTAGTAGCAATTGAAGCTGGCAGTTTTTTCCGTGGACTTATCCTCCTACTCTCTTTCCCTCTTATAGCGATCGCGTATATATTTGTATCCGAGGCATTAGCTATTCAAATGCTTATTTACATATCTTTCGCGGGCCTTAAAGTCCGGGACATAGAGCTCGCTTCGCGGGCTGTGCTTCCTAGGTTTTACGCGGCGGATGTGAGGAAAGAGAGTTTTGAGGTGTTTGATAAGTGTAAGAGAAAAGTCGTGGTTACTGCAAATCCGACTGTTATGGTTGAGCCATTTGTGAAGGATTTTTTAGGTGGTGATAAGGTTCTTGGAACAGAGATTGAGGTGAATCCCAAGACTAAGAAGGCTACTGGATTTGTGAAGAGTCCTGGAATTTTGGTTGGGAAATGGAAGAGATTGTCGATATTGAAGGAATTTGGAGATGAAATGCCTGATATTGGATTGGGTGATCGTGAATCTGATCATGATTTTATGTCCATTTGCAAGGTAATTACCACTAATTTAATTGTTAATTCTTCTGTTCTGGTATGTTGTACTACATCTCTTCTTATTTATTAGTTATGTTTGTCTTTTGCACGTCCTTTAATTCACCACATTAATCTCTCTTTTGATAATTGTTGTTCTATTATTAACATGATTTTTTACTTTCTGAAACAACTAACGAATTTTCTCTTGATTTTATAAGATGACAAGTAAATAGGAAAGGGAAGACCGGAAGAGTATGACATTTTTTTTTTTGAAGAGTGTGTGATTATATGGGTGATAGAGAGTCTGATTATGATGGAAATTATCAAATTTCACAATTTTAATGGCCAAAACGGGTCCTTAATATTATGATACTCTTTATCTAGTGTCTAAAGATTATATTTAATTTTAAAAGGATTAAGAAATCTGTATTTAAATCGAGACTAAAATTAATTACTACTATAAGATTTGACAATTGTACTCTGAACTCTATCAGAAATGGAAGGAGTATACCTTTATTTCCTTATAAGAAATTTAGATTCCTTAACCTTTGATTAGTGTGTAAATAATTGCATTAACCTTTATATTAGCATATACTGAAATTCTGTAGGTATGAACCTTAAAGACAGAGAATGTGAATGAAGGTTTTGTCTCATATATGTGACATCTAACAATATTTTGAACTTTGACATTTAGCTTTAAAAGTGTAGTTAATCAGAGCTTGTTCCAGCTTCCAACTAGTGCCTAACGTTGTTAACCAAACATAGCTAATTTTGAAACCACATTGGCACAGTCCACAGATGGACCTTAAGATTTTCATATTAATGTTCTTTATATTATATTCTCAAGTGGGGGTTGCGTGAAGAATTCTTATATGTGTGATAATATATCTTAAAATGGAACCTTATAGTATTTGATTTCTTGTAAGAATAAACAAATAGAAAAATAAGCCTCCAATGAATCTGGTTTTCTTGAAACTTCATACTTGAATAATAAATTAAAATAACTATGGGGGTGATTGGTTACCATGCCCATTTAATGTAGTGGTTGAGCCCAACATGTGAAAGTAAATTGTGAGGGGCCTCAGCAATTAATCTTCTACCTGCCACTTAGCAGAATTCCAGTGGTCCTTCACTCTTACTTGTGTCTCAATTTGTCAATTGGACCTTATACATTGATATACATGTGAATACAAGGAGTAATAAAGGACTTGATTTCATTTTGTTTGGTAATTTGTGGATTTTATTAGTAGTTGATTTTTCTTTATTGAATAATAAATGCACATAAAAAACCATAATGTTACATCAAGATTCTATATGACCTATGTGTAAATTGTATCGTGTCAACCTCGAACCAATCAATAGGTGATCTACATCATCGTCTATGCTAACACACATATGTCAAACAGGATGGTTATATGGTGCTCCCAAGCAAATCAGCAAAACCAGTACCACTTGATCGATTGAAAAGCAAAATGATCTTCCATGACGGTCGCCTGGTCCAGCTCCCAACTCCCATCAACGCATTAATCACCTACATTTGGCTGCCATTTGGATTTGCTCTCGCGGTGTTTCGTGTATACTTCAATCTTCCTCTCCCGGAACGCATCGTTCGTTATACATATGGAATGGTCGGGATCAAACTCGTGATCAAAGGCCCTCGACCACCTCCACCATCACCGGGTACCCCAGGGAACCTCTACGTGTGCAATCATCGCTCAGCCCTTGACCCTATCGTCATTGCTATTGCACTCGGGAGGAAAGTGTCCACTGTCACGTACAGCGTGAGCAAGCTCTCAAGATTCTTGTCGCCAATTCCAGCCGTTGCTTTGACACGTGATCGCGAAACTGATGCTGCAATGATCAAGAAATTGCTCGAGAAGGGTGATCTCGTTGTATGCCCCGAGGGGACTACATGCCGCGAGCCGTTTTTGCTCAGGTTCAGTGCTCTTTTCGCAGAATTAAGTGATAGGATCGTGCCAGTAGCAGTGGACTCGAAGCAGAACATGTTCTATGGCACGTGTGTCCGTGGGGTGAAGTTTTGGGATCCGTATTTCTTTTTCATGAACCCAAGGCCAGTTTATGAATTGACATTTCTTGAACCATTGCCAATGGAGATGACTTGCAAGGCTGGTGGAAAGACAGCAATTGAAGTAGCCAACCATGTGCAAAAAGTGTTGGGTGGCGTTCTTGGTTTTGAATGCACTCAGTTGACAAGGAAGGACAAGTATATGTTGCTTGGTGGAAATGATGGTAAAGTGGAGTCCATGTACTCCAAGAAATCCTGAATTAGATTTCATTGGGACAAAGTATTATGTAGCTAAATTGCTTGGGTGGGGTTTTAACAGTAAAATTTGTTTTCAACATTATATAGAACTCTTGCTGTTGAAGGGGCTTTGTTTTTACTACATGATTAGTTACTGTATTCGTATTCAACAGACAATATTAATTGAGATCAAATTTGTGTCTGGACTGACTTCTCTTTACTGTTTCTGTACTTTCTTTTTTCCAAAACAATCCACCACGCGCGGGTTCAATCCCCGTCGTTCGCCCATCAATAAATGGACCGTTTGTTTCGGAGACAGAAGACAAACCTAAAAGGTGGATCTTCCACCCGTGGAGCCCCCACACTCCGCTTTGACAGGATTGTGAAGGAGTTAACTCAATTGGTTTCAAAGGTTAGACCACTACCGCGCATAAAGGCCCTCCTTTATTTCAAGAAGTAATCCCTATTCGGCCGCTGGCGAGATTCGATCTTGGCCATTTTTTCAATTATCCCCCTTGAAAATTAGTTGAGTTGTCCATGCGGACTGTACTCTTGTTTTCTTGTTTGCACAATCAAGGGTAATTTCCGGACTACTAAAATACTTTTTAGTGGCGACTAAATGTGAGAATTTTGTACATTTTACATGTAAGCATGGTTTAAACTTTAGAAACCTTCCACCAGAACTCTTTTATTTTTTGAATTAAACAAAAAGAAACTTCATTGTATTTTTTAAGTAAAAATAAACTATTACACCATTATAATTAGTTCAACATGTTATGAATTTATTATAACATATACTCCAGTAATCATCATCTATCACAAGTCCAACTTGCTTCCAATATAATAAAATAATTGAGTTTAAGTTCTATACCTTACAATGTATCATTTTTTTAATCTGATTCAATGAAATTGACCTACAATACCAAATAAGTATTTATCAAGTCAAATTTGATAACTTGAAAACAAGAGTAGATAATCTGTTAGGAGTATAACGTATTAACTACGATCAGAGTGTAAAAAATTTACAATATATATATAAAATGGAAAGGTGAGAGGAATGCAAGAAATTAGTTTGGGCCTAAAAGATGAAGCCCAATCCATAATTTGGGTTAGGTTGGACTAGGAGTGGCAAAATTAGCTCAAATCCAAATGACCTGGTCAACCCGCATAAGATTTTATGGATTTGGGCAAGAGTGATTTTGATGATAGTTGGTTTGGGCTAGCCCAAATTGACCCATCATAAATCAACAACCCAAATGAGCCCATGATGATGCCCAAACTTGACCCATCAAAATACTTAATTTTAATGATTAGAGTTTCACTATAGATTAAGATTTTTATTTATAAATAATACTATTATCCATAACTAAGTATATTAAATATAATTAGAGGTGGCAGATGGACCGTTTATAAAATAATTATTTATAAATATAAAGCTTTTTCGTACCTCTCCCCCCGCCCATACCCCCACCTCCCGCCCTACCCCCTTCACATTCTCAAATTTCTATTTTATATTTCTTTACTTTTATAAACAATTAATAAAAAATATGATTTTTTTTCTTATCCCCCTCTCTGCCCTAACCTCCCACCTCACCCTCTTACCTCCCCCCGCCCTATCCCCTCCACATTCTCAAATTTCTATTTTATATTTCTTTACTTTTATAAATAATTTATAAAAAACTATGAATTTTTTTCTTACCCCTCTCGCCTCTAACCCCACCTCACCCTCTTACCTCCACCACCCACCACCCCGCCTAACCCACCTCCCGCCCTAACCCCTCCACATTCTCAAATATCTATTTTATATTTCTTTACTTTTATAAACAATTTATAAAAAATATGAAATTTTTTCTTACCCCTCTCTGCCCTAACCCCCCCCCCCCACCTCACCCTCTTACCTCCACCACCCCACCCCGCCTCTAACCCACCTCCCGCCCTTTACCCCTCCACATTCTCAAATTTCTATTTTATATTTCTTTACTTTTATAAACAATTTATAAAAAATAAGAATTTTTTTCTTATCCCTCTGCCCTAACTCCCCACCTCACCCTCTTACCTCCACCCCGCCCTACCCCTCCACATTCTCAAATTTCTAATTTATATATTTTTACTTTTATAAACCATTTATAAAAATATATGATTCTATTTCTTACCTCCACCCCCCTCCCCCGCCATACCCCCAACCTCCCGCCCTACCCCCTCTGCCCTACCACATTCTCAAATTTCTATTTTATATTTTTTTACTTTCATAAATAGTTTACAAAAAATATGATTTTTTTTCTTACCCCGCCCCTATCCACACCTACCCCTTTCACCCCACTCCATCATCAAATTTCTATTTCATAATTTTTTATTTTATAAAAAATGAAAAAAATCTTTAAAATATTATTCTTATTTTAAAAATAAAGATATGAAAAAATCAAATATCATACAAAATAAAATAACATCATAGAAGGTAAGTTTGAATTTTGTAAAAGTAATGGATCAAGTTGGGCAATATGGGTTATGACCCATCATTTTAGCCCATCTTGACCCGTCATCTTAGCCCATGTAAGTTTTGGGCGGGTTGGACATTGACTCATCTACAGCTTCAGCCTATCTTGACCCGCCCAACTTCAGCTCAAACGACCCATCTGCCACCCATAGGTTGGACTAATTCTTAGCGGATTATTTCAAGAAATTACACCCAATGACCTTGAAAACGGGTGGTCTTGAACTTTTGATATCCGCTTGCCCCATGGGCACACCTTCAACGGCAAAAGTAAAAATTTGTTAAACTTGAAGATTTGCCTGTGGGATAAGTGAGGTCAAAAGTTCAAAATCACTCATATTCAAGGTCACTCTATTATTTGCATCGTATGACTTTTTTTTACTTATATTTAAGTGCTTCCCAGTTAGCCAAAACGAGCTACATTTTCTCTTTAAAAGCTGTTAGGTGAATTTTTCTTTTTGTAGATCAAATTTAGTCCATTAAACTAACAATGACAAAATTTAAATACTGCCTGATTCTTAACCCTCAGGCTTATAAAGGTCTGGCTCCAATTTGTGTTATTAGTTATCAATGGAATTTGGCCCCGACAATCTGGCATCTAAAATTCAAAATCGTTTTTGGACCCGTACGAGGTGTGCTACCGCACAGGGAGCCCTGAAAAACGAAAAATTTTAGGGCCCCCTTTTCATTTTTTATTAAGTAGTATTAGCTATAATTTACTGTAAATGTTCATAATTCGCAGGTCTTAACACAATTAAGCTCTCACTTTTACGAATTAAAATAGAGCCCCCAAAATGTTTGCTGAAATTGAATGTCCCGCATGCAATTATTCAACATGCAGTTGGATCAAAAGTTGTGACATAGAACAAAAAGTTTATACACAAGAAAATGAACCTCTTACACTTTGAATTAATCGCAAGCTATATAAATACAACGATCGGGAGTACCCTTTGCTTATTTACGTTTTACTTTTTGGTTTATTAAGGAAAGAAAAGAAATGTCGATTAAGTAAATTAATATATCTATCGTGATAAAAGTAGGTCACACGTGATTTAATAGTTCAAAATTTGCTATAATGCATATTGATTGGGTGGTGAAAGGATGAGTAGGCAATGCTGCAAAGATTTAACTGGCAAATGCGGGTGGATGAGTAGCTTAACTAGTTGGAGACTTGGACGTAAATTTGGGTTCTACATAAAAAGAGTTGGTTGATGTTGAGTTAAAGGGTGGTTCATAAAAAAAGGGACTCAATTATTATGTTAAGAGTCAATGTTTTTTTTTTTTTGTATTTCTTCCAACTACAATCTATTACATCATATTACATTTAATGATATGAAATTAAAAGACCATTCTAAATCATGTAATTGATTTGATCATCAAATTATAAATTCATCCAATTCTCATGTACTAAATATATTTGTTAGCTCTTTCCATTTGACTCGAGAATATAGCTCAATTGATAGAACTTTGTTTTTTTTTTTATATCATATAGTTGACTTGATAATTAAATTATAAATTCATAATAATATTTCTTGTTTATTATAGAGTAAAGTGAATGATTTGATCAATGAATATTCGATTCTTTTTTCACTGTAAGAATCAAATTTGTTAAGTCTTTCATCTTGACTCAAGGAAATATAGCTTACTTGATTAGAAACTACTCTTTTATTAAATATTTATTTAACTAATAATATTTTGTACATGAGCTAGTAACTCACTTTTATTTAGGTTAGAGATAATCATTTGCTTCGTAAAATTTATAGTATATATTCAAGTGAAAAGAGTATATACTCTCTTTTCCATACCGCTAAGAGGCTTACCCAGTGACGGACGCAGAAATATTTTCAACTGAGTGCACACATTTAATAAATAAGAGATGGGTGAGTCACCACTCACCATACATTATATATATATAAATCTAAAATTTTAACCTAGTTAAATAGTGTAATTTTCTAACGAAAGTGGGTGCACTTGCACCCATATTGGAGAACATGCGTCCGCCTCTGGGCTTACCTCTTGAAATTTAATACTATGTAAAGAAGAGTAAATCAAGAAGTAGCTGCACAACAACATACCCAGTGTAATTTCATGAGTGGTCTAGAGAGGTAGAGTGTATGCAAACTTTATCCCTACCTTAACAGATAAAGATATTATTTCCGATAGACCCTCAGCTCAAGTAAGGCAGAAACAACATCAGGATAGCAAGAAAATTAAAACAGAAGAGACAACAAGTAATAATAGAAAACTAAGGATAAAAATAGTATGTGAATACTAAAATAAAAATACAAAAGAATGACAGAAATAATACTGATCCAACAAGAAAGTAAAATACTACTACTCCTACTACTAGCCTTCTGCCCTGATCATCGACCTCCACACTCTCCTATCTAGGTTGATGTACTCGGTAAGCTAAAGGCTTGCCACATTCTGCTTGATCACATCTCCCCAATATTTTTTCGGCCGACCTTTCTTCTCTTCCAACCCTCCATCGCCAGCCTCTCACACCTCCTTACTGAAGCGTTTGTGCCTCTCCTCTAGACATGTCCGAACCATCTCTATCTCGCCTCTCACATCTTATCTGTCACGGAGGACACTCCTGCCCTGTCCTGAATCTCTTCATTTTTTACCATATCTTTCCTAGTCAACCCACACATCTATTTCAACATCCTCATTTCCGCAACTTTCATATTCTAGACATGAGAGTTGTTGATCGATCAACACTCTTCCTCATACAATAACACTAATTTAACCACTACTCTATAAAACTTACCTTTAAATCTTGGTGGCACCTTTTTATCATACAAGATACCAAAAATGTAAAATTCTAGCCACAACAAAAAGAAATATTCCTAATGCAAAAAATACCAACATTGTAAAGTCCACGTGTCTATTCTTTATATGGGCTCAACGATAAAGGGCTTTTCAGTAAAAGCGATAGCACACACCTTTCACTTGAATAACCAAAACTACCCTTAACGTCACACCTTGTTTTCATCGATTTCCCACTCTTAAAATCATACTACGCAGGGGTATTGACAAGATCTTACCTTCATCACACGGATAACCTCTCAAATAAAGCCACGTGTCAGTTTCTCAACCCTCTGTTGCTTTGGGTTGTATTGAATGCCCACAGAGATTTCTATTTTTCCCGCTTTTCAGAAAATATAAATACCATTTTTTGACATGAAATTTGGATGAAGAACATCACTAGTGTTGTTATCTTCTTTCTCTGCACAGTTTTTAGAGAGAGAAAGTTCACATTTTTTTGTTAGCTAACGGAAAACGTTGTCGCCGGTGACAATGGCTATCGGCGCCGTTGTTTCTAACCGGAATTTCGGTTGTTTCGTCGGTTCAAGTAAAACAATTATCTCCGTTGCTTTGAACTTACGCTACTTAAAGTACTGTTTCTGCTTAGCTGATTAATTAACAGTTCAGTAAGCGGAATTAAGTTATGAATTTATATGGCAAATGTTCGAGTTTATAACATTTTTGAGAATTAGTGAAAAAGTATTGTGGAAATTGATTGTATGTGTGTTAAAATTTGTGAATGTAGTTTTGTATGATTAAAAATATTTAATTTCGGTGTATAAGGACTCGAGCTTCATGACTAATGACAAAGTTTTGCTATATATATGTTTTTTTTTGTGCTTAAAGTACTGATTTGCCTCAATGATTGAGTTAACCTGGAGTTATACTGGTATTTAATAAAATATTTTGCATGCAAGATACAACTGGATGATTATAGATTTTGTGTGACATAGATTTTACTTTTGGTTATTTAAGTGTTTACTTTAGATACATTAGATGAGGGATTCATGAGTTTAAGCCGTGGAAACAACTTCTGGCAGAAATGCAAGGTAATATTGCGTACAAGAGACCCTTGTGGTCCGGCCCTTCTCCGGACCCTGCGCATAGCGGGAGGTTAGTGCACCGGGCTGTCCTTTTTACATTGGATGAGGGAGACTTAACAGAATTTGCTTTCATTTGAGCGACTATATCCTGTAAAACTGATTTAATTAAGACAAAGCTTAAATTTGTTGCAACTTTGACGATGTGTAGCAATGACGTTTGTTTCTATCTCATTAAAAATCATTGTAGAGTCATTTTTGGTATTTCATGAGTCATGACTAGCCTATAAACAGAAAAGACCTCCTATTCTACCAAAATAACCCCTTAGCTTCTAAAAATCTCTTGCACACTTTCTAAAGGAATATCCTTTACCACAAACTTAGGTGAAGTAATGGATTGTTTGATAAACAGTTGTTCTACCTGTCAAAACTAAGGGGATCTTGACTTCAAAATTGGGATAACCATAAGCAAATTAACTAATAATTTGACTCAGATAGTTGAAGAGATATATGTGAATGTTATAAAAATGTTGGTTATCTTGTGATTCCTGTTGGTCATGGAAAATGCTGCAATAAACTAAGTTGATCTCTGGATAAAGTGAGTAGTTCTTGAAAAGTAAAGAGCAGAGTCTTCTAACTTTCTTTTTCACTTCACTTGTTCAGAATGTTAGGCAGCATTTGTAGCTGCAAAAACTAAAATTTACACTTCACTGAAGCCTTTTCCTGATTTTGTCCTCTACTTTATCTACTCAGTTCTTAGTATCTTGCATTTTTCGTGGTGCCTTAATTAATAAATCAATGAACTATCTCAACAGGCAGAGAGCAGTATACAATACATCACCATGGAGAGCGATTGGGCTTTGGTGCTTTGAAGTATGTTCAGAGGAATATGTTATACAACGAGCGGTGTCTCTCAAGGAGTGGCTTATCGTACTCGAGTTGCATATACAGGTCACATCCCCGATCTGTTGGACCTTCGGATTGTAAATTTTTCGGATCAAAATCACCATTTTATGTTGAAGTCGTTCAACCTAACCGGTTTAATGGAAAGTCTCATGTCATCAATCCTAAGCGAAGAACCAGAAGATGGGAATGTTATCTTTCCTCTACTGACTCGGGTAACAGTTGGATTCAACCAAGGAAACTGGATAAGCTTGGTTTTGTTGATGGACAAAAGCAGCAGATAAAGCATGCAGTAAATAGAACCCAAGCCGACTACAAATCTGATGAATATGACATAACTGGAGCTTTGGAGTCTCTTGTGTCACCGGAAGGGGCAAGTGAAGCCATTTTGGTGGAAGGGCTTGAGCAAGCAAAACCTTGGTGGGAGCAATTTCCAAGAAGATTTATTGTTGTACTGCTGTGTTTTGCTGCATTTTTGTTATGCAACATGGATCGTGTGAGCAATTCATCCAACTTTTATCTTGATACTTAGCTTTCCATTTTGATCTTATGACCCCTCCTAAGATTGGATATTATAATGCCTATTTAAGTTGTTTGAATGTAGTGTCCATTGCTTAACTTTTTTTTAAAAATATAATAAATATACCTAAGCATAATTGATTCAGTAGCTTAAACACATGGCAAACTTCATGGCCACTGTATAACTATTGCACATCCTACGTTTTCAATAATCAAAATTTGTTCCCTTACAAACATGATCTGAGATTCTAATTACCTTGGCTTCAAGCCTTTAATTATGGATTAAGTCTGTTAAAGTTCTTAAAATTAGCTGAATGAAAATGTGTTTCCTCCTTCCATACTTTTTCTATTGATCTGTTTGATATCGTTTGATAGAAGACCATGTGTAACCATTTATTACTGCCCTAACTCGGCTTCCACTTTGGTTTTAGGTAAACATGAGCATTGCAATTCTTCCGATGTCAAAGGAATTTAACTGGAACAGCGCTACAGTTGGTCTCATCCAGTCTTCCTTCTTCTGGGGCTATCTTCTCACTCAGGTTTTCTTCATTTTAACATTGTCTTGGTCTATTCTAGTGTATGAACTTTTTCCTGTTCCAGTACTAGTATTTGATCAATTTGTTGCATGATGGATGTGGTTTTCATGTATTCTGTCCATGTCTCAACCTAAGGTTTTCAATTTCTGATATGCTATTCTCATGTGCTAGATAAACCAATATGTTCTATATGCAGATTGTTGGAGGAATATGGGCAGATAAACTTGGTGGGAAGGTAGTGCTCGGCTTCGGAGTTGTCTGGTGGTCGATTGCAACTGTTTTAACCCCTTTTGCCGCCAGACTTGGACTTCCATTCTTACTTGTCGTGCGTGCCTTAATGGGTATTGGGGAGGTTAGCCTCTATATGATTTTTCCCAGTCTCTTCCAAAATCTTAGATGCAGCTGATTTTCCAAACATTGTAAGTTGTCCTTAGACTAGTGAGTAGCCTGGAATTGTTCTGGTTACGGACATTGAAGGACAAACCAATTGCTTCATGCTTAGCTATACTAAACATAGTGGATTTAAGATACATCTCATAAACTTGTGGATCAATTGTGGGGTCTCACCGCACACCCTGATTCTTTTGTACCATAACTGTATTTGGTAATGAGTTAAATCAGTTATCATATGCACAGTCTCTTGTTCTGACTATGTAAGTTCTCCTCAGGGTGTCGCAATGCCTGCCATGAATAATATGCTCTCAAAGTGGATTCCTGTCTCAGAAAGAAGCAGATCTCTTGCTCTAGTGTATAGTGGAATGTATCTTGGTTCTGTTACAGGATTAGCTTTCTCTCCTTATTTGATCCAAAAGTTTGGATGGCCATCAGTGTTCTATTCCTTTGGTTCCCTTGGAAGCATCTGGTTTGCACTGTGGTTGACCAAGGTGTGTTTGTCTGCTTTTTCTGAAACTCTGACTTCTGTTATTTTTTGTAGTCTTCCAAAGTTTTCATGACTTGCTTTCTTTATTTCTTCCTTCCTTTCCACTGCTTTCATCAAATTGGTTTATGATAAAAAAAAAAGTTTGTGCTGCTAGTTGTGAATTTTAACATTGCAACAGAGTTATTAGTTTTCAGCCTCTAAGATCATTGTTTAAACCTAAAACTTAGGTGCATCAGTTTCATGTCAATGGATCAAAGATGTCTCATTGTTATTTCCTTTCCATGATTTTTCATGGTTGAAACATCACTTCATGATATGGTTTTAGCTACACTAATTTGTGGGTTATGGTGAAAAGGGTGAGCTCTTGGAGGCCAGTTCTGTCTGGTTTATTTTTCGTGTGCCATGATATCTGAGTCCTACCTGACTAGTAGTATCATTTGTTATACATTAACTATTTTGCTTTCCAGGCATATAGCTCTCCGAAAGATGATCCAGGGCTTAGTGAGCAGGAAAAGAGGCTGATCATGGATGGAAGCGTCTCTAAGGAACCTGTCACTAACATCCCCTGGAAACTAATTTTATCGAAGGCACCTGTCTGGGCCCTCATTATCTCCCATTTCTGTCATAACTGGGGAACATTTATTCTACTGACATGGATGCCTACATACTATAGTCAGGTATCTGGTACTGCTGTCTGACACCATTTGTTGTTGGATTATATTCTTTTCTTTGCATATTCATCACTCTGGAAAATGGAGAACAAAAAAAACAAAACCTTTGATTTTTGTCTTGGTCCAAGTGAGGATATTATTAGATTCATGCACCGTTTCCTGGAGACTAGCTGAACTTTAGAGCTCAGAGATTCTACTAGCGTTACAGGATGCTGTATGGTTTTAGGATTGGTCTGGAATGGTTGCTTGACATAATATTTTGTGCTCGTTTTGGATTAGTTTCAGCTAGTCTTCTTTTTTTGTGCATCTGTGTTTTTTCTTTTTCGTTCTTCTGTGGAGTGACGCGTGACTGTCTTGGAGATTTCTTGACAAGATAATAGAAATCTCAAGATAACCTTAAGCACTTTCTGGGCCTTCTATATCAGTCAATTAATCAGCTGTGCCTCAATCTCAAATTAGCTGAGTTTGGTCAATCCATTCTGCTCAATTCCATATTCATGTCTATTTTCTGGCTTTCTAATGTCAACATTTTTTGTGGCATCATCAAATATTAGTATTGGTATCATTCATGACCCTGTTAGATGTTAAGAATCTTCAAGGCTTGAGATTTTTTTAACTATATTGCTGAATCTGAGGTAATAATCTTGTGAAACTTGCAGCTAATCATACTACAACTTGAAAGTATTTGGGTATTGGTTTGTTGTGGCATACCTTTAGAAGTGCTTACCTTACTAGCTGTAGTGGATCTTGACATTTCTCTGTATTCCGTGGGTTGAATTTATGAGGTTTCGGGTTAAACTATCTGATGTTCATCGATTATTTAGAAGATGGTACTGTATCTAGAAACAAACCTCACTGTGCAAGCTAAATAAGGTCTTTATTTCCAATCTTCTTACCTCAGGTTTTGAAGTTCAACCTCACCGAATCTGGACTATTCTGTGTATTGCCATGGCTGACCATGGCCATATTTGCAAATTTAGGTGGTTGGATTGCCGATACACTTGTGAGCAAAGGATTTTCCATAACATCAGTTCGTAAGGCAAGTACTTATACCTTTGTATACAGTTTTATACAGTGTATAGCATTATAGTTTAACCATCTAATGATGAACATTATTTGTATTTATTTTGTTTCAAATAAATTTGCAGATTATGCAATCAATTGGTTTTCTGGGCCCTGCTTTTTTCCTTACACAATTAAGCCATGTGAAGACCCCTGCTTTCGCAGTGCTATGCATGGCTTGCAGTCAGGTCGGTGCCATAGATAATGGAAGGACATACTTTTGGTAGATGCTTGCAAGTCTGTTGATTAAAATAATAATTTGATTTTTTTTGCAGGGATCGGATGCTTTCTCTCAGTCTGGCCTCTACTCTAATCACCAAGACATTGGACCACGTTACGCTGTAAGTACTTCTACTTCATATACATGGCAAAATGAAAAAGAAAAGCTTTTTATGTTGATTGCTGTGTCTGGAATTGTTTCTCCTACTTTAATCCCTGGTTAGCAGGTACTAGGTTGCTACGCTCCCAGGATGCAACTCGTGGACTTCTATCTTGGCACCATTACTGGAAATTCTTGTCTGCCCACCGTTAACTACTACTCCCCTCGTTCCTATTTATGTGACAATTTCCTTTTTTAGTCTATTTAAAAAAGAATGACACACTTCTAAATTTGGAAACAATTAACTTTACGCTTCCCATTTTACCCTTAATGAGAAGCTTATAACAACACAGATGTTATCACATGCTTAAGGGCCCCAAGTTTCAAAAGTTTTGTAGCCACACAAATGCTATGGCATGTTTAAAACCACAAGTTCCAAAAGTCTTCGTTTCTTTCTTAATTTCCGTGCCGATTCAAACTATGCCACATAATGTATATATTTGAATTAGTAATCATGAAAGAAATTTTATATCGTGTTAGCTCGTTGGTTGACGGCTGTAAACCTCTGCTAACACTTACCTGACCAATTATTTATTGACCAGAACAGTTCCGACATTTCATAGCTTGTTTTGAAATCATGTTTGAAACTTTTGTATACTCCCCTCCCGCAGGGAGTGTTGTTGGGATTATCCAATACTGCTGGTGTGCTAGCTGGTGTCTTCGGTACAGCTGCAACTGGATACATACTACAAAAAGGTATTTATATTGTATATTTTCTTATCAGCCTGGTGGTTCTGAATGAGAACGTCGGCTGTTTATTCAATGATATTCCTGTATTTTCCTTGTGCAGGGTCTTGGGATGATGTATTTAAGGTGGCTGTTGTATTATACATCATAGGCACATTAGTCTGGAATTTCTTCTCAACCGGAGAGAGAATCCTCGAGTAGATAATGAAATTTGCACAAAGGAAGCTCAGTAAGAAAGTGCAACTCCATCGGATACCTGGAAACAATTTCATTACAAGCATAAAATCCAGTTAAGAGAACAAGGTGTTAATGACCCAGATTTATACCTAGAAAGGCCCCTGCAATGAGGTCCTAAAACAATTTTCAGAGTTGCCTTTGGAAGATTTCTCCTTAAAGGTGCTCTCTACTTGCATAATACTTTGGACCATGTTTAGTCAATAGCTATCTGGGTAATTTGACCTTGTAAATGTTAGTATATTTACTGGCATGGATTTCTGTATAAAACCTTAATATGAAGCCTGTACATTTCTCTAGCCGGAGTATTCTTCAACCTTGATACTGTTTGCTAGTCATGTTAAATGGATCTGTTATTATGGTTCCATGGGAAAAATTACCCGCACCTGGTGTTATACATCATGCATGATGTGCTTGTACATAGACCATGGTAAATGAACATGCATTCTTACCTCATTAAAACCACCGAACTATAGTAAGTTAACATTTTAATACGTCTCAGGATGCTGATTTGACATTTAAGTGATGGACACTAAAAAATTTAGGAAACTTGAGACAGGATAGTATCAAATTTAACCAAGTAAAAGTAATGTATTACCCTTTTCAATTTAAGTCTTTGAATTACTTTCACTTATGTGCACACCGTTATTGGTTAACCTTATATCCTAGATTTGGTTTTTCTCTGAGCATATTCAATACGCACGCTTAAAATTCATAGGATAGATAAGAGAACTGAGGTGGCCTAAAAATGTCCTTGAGCCCTAGGTGTGATGTGGACTTTGAGACATTGCCTCTCAGACTTTAAAATCTTGCATTTTTGGATGTTCGACCAGGAATCCAGGTAATATGAGACTTGCCATTTGAACAATTTTCACCTTCTTGGTTGCAAATATCATTTAACTTGGGGGAGGGGGGGGGGGGGGGAGTGAGATGAAGCAATATTCAGTTAGGTCAGTTATTTACTTGATTGTATACGATTTTCCAAAAACTATTCTCAACCTAGGAAAGGGTCTTACAGACAAGTTTTAGGTTCTGTTTATGCTTGATCAGTGATCCATTTCTCTACTTATCAGTGATCCACTTCTCTACTTTTGTCATTGAACATGAAGCATTTAAATGTAATTTGTCGGACAAGAGGTCAGAGACAGAGAAATGAAACGAACACCATTAATAAAAAAAAAACAAGATACAAAAGAATTAACATACCAAATAAAAGTGAAAGTGTGAAACTAGAAAATACAAAGAATTCAGGGAGAACAGCCAAACAAAGTAAAATGAACAAATAAAGGGGTCAGCTTTAGGATACTAGAATAATTAAAAGGAATAAAAAACAGTGCTAGCTACCACTTGTACAACTTATTACTACTAGTAAAAAATTTGAGAAATCTCCCTCCTCTTCAACCTCAAAATCATGTCCAGTTGTGCCATCTACCACCCAAAAAGAGTTTCTCCCACAATGAATGTGATGTACCTTAAAATCATGAATGCCACCATTCCTCCTTTATGACAAGAGCTGCCATAATTGAGCATTCATGTGAGAATCTAACCACCATAAGCTCATCCAATTGAACTATACTTTCTTGCAATCAATATTTGCCGACACCATTCTTTAAACTACCTCAACCACCACTCCTACCCCTCTCCCCATTATCAACATTCATATTTGTCCCCATTCAATTTTTAGACTAATTGGACCTCTCTTTCCTTCTTTACACTATTCATGAATGGTGTGAGGTCTCTTGGACAAAGATTGACTTTAAGTCCATCTTTCATGAACAAAGTCAACGACATTTTTTGCTCCACCTTGTGGCCGGGAGCCACCGTGAGCCGGTGGCGGAGCAACACTGCTGCCGCCACCGACTTCATTTGCAAGTATGCCAAGTCTTTCCCGAGACATATCCTTGGACCAGCATTAAATGCCACAAACTTATATTGTTCATGCATTACAAACTTTTTACCATCTGGGGTTAGCCACCTTTCTGGCTTGAATTCTAAACAATCTTCTCCCCATGTAGTCTTCATTCTTCCAGCAGAATATATGGAATATGTTATTGACGAACCTGCCGGAACAAATGTCCCATCCGGCAACACGTCGTCGACCACCACGTGCTTTGAGTCCTCCGGCACCGATGGATAAAGCCGGAGAGTTTCCGACAATGCAGCTTTCAAATATGTTAGCTGATCAACTTCCTCGAACGCTAACGGCTTGTCGAGCCACGATGACGTGTCAGCGCCACGTGTCTCCATCAAGACTGTGCATATTTCTTGCAAGATTTTTTGTTCAACTTCTGGATTTTGGATGACCAACCAGAAAAACCAACTCAACGCGACTGATGACGTGTCACGTCCAGCTAGGATGAAATTAAGTGCCACGTGTTGCAAGAACTTATCCGTGTAGGATTCTTTCTTCTTCATGAATCTTGATAACAAGTCATCATGTGGGTTTCCATCTTTTTGTTGACTCATCAGCTCGAGCTTACGTGTATTGATGATGTCAGACATGTATTTGTCCAGCTGTACAAGGCTTCGGTTCAAGCTGACTTCCATTCCGAGCCCAAGCCATTTCTTCAGCTTCCATATAACTTCTGGCAATATGAAACGCTGCAATGACGCCTCCGTGGCTCGATCAAACGACGAAGCAAAGGTATTCTCGGGCAAGCCGGGTGCCAATGTTTGCGGGTCCTTACCGAAAGCCAAGCCACAAATGTTATCGAAAGTGAGTCGAAGCAAAAGATCTTGCAAGTCAACCGGCTTGCCTTCAAGCTGAGCCGTCTTAAGAATGGGACAAAACCTAAGGTCAATGGCCCGATTGACCCATCGGGCCATTGCTTGTCGGAGGGTCCGAGTCGTGAACTCGAGGGCCGCCGTCTTCCTTTGGAACAGCCACGTGTCACCATCAGAATTGAAAATCCCTTGGCCAAGCAGCTCATGGAAAACGGCTTGCCAAGTCGGACCCTTTGGGTAATTCTCGAATCGGGTCTTCAAAATATGCTCCAAATTCCTCGGGTCGCACGTGACCGTCACGAGCCCTTGCTTCCGGGCCAAGAATGGGATAGCACATATGCATGTCTGGTACGTACCACCACACGCGCGGAGGTTGTCCACAATCCAGTCATGCATACGGTCTGAGTTCTCGATCAAGCCCGGTAAGCTGCCTAATAACGGCCAGACACGTGGACCCTTGAGTGATCTTGAGATGAAGGTGAACCATAGAAGATAACATGTTATGGCAGTAAACAAGAGCAAAGCTATGGCAATGTCCATATTTTTTTGAGAGCATATAAAAGAATAAATTATCAGTGTGGTAATAGTACTCAGTTGGAGTAGTAGACAGTAGTACTATGAGATGTAACAAAAGAAATGGAGAATAAAAGGGAATTTATAGGGAGGAAAATAATACTAGTAGTTGAAGTAGAACTGAGGAGCAATAACTAAGTGCCAGACTGTTTCTTGAATTTCACCATCTAATTTTGCCCCCTCTCTGTCAAACACAATAAATGCATACGAAAAGAGGCTATATTTAAGATTTGTAGCGAAAGGACAATCAGTGAAACCACTACACACAAGGAAAAATACAAAGAGGGGTGGTGGATGGTGGGGGATGGGGGTTGGGATGAAAAGCTCCCCAACTAATTTTTGCAGAGAGAGGAGCTGGTCTTTAAATTCAAAGCATTGAATGAAGTAAATGAGATTAGTTGAGAAAGAGAAAAAACAGTTATAGATTCCATTGAAACAAAATAAAAGGGAAGTGAACATACAAAGGAATAGAGAGTTATAGTTATGGAGATCTCTTTTTAATATTTTTTTGGTTGGAAAATTAGAGTTATAGTTAAGAATTAGTAGAACAACCATAAATGGAACATGGGTGTGTGATCATGCAGCTGGTTAAGGGTTCGGTGAACGACCTGCCACCAACAAATTTATAGCCAAGTACCTCACGTTATGTGAGTGATTCTATCCCATCTAACTCCTTTATCCTTTTTTATGTTAATCCCTTTTTACCACTAGAAACTAGAAATAATATCTTTGTAATTATTAATACAGTCAAACTTTTTTATAACGGTATCATTTATCCAAAAATAATAGCATTTAAAGTATACAACCCGGTCCGTTGACCCAGAATGACCGAACCGATTGACCTAGTTTAACCGGACGAGTAAGGGCATACCGTTGGGGTTGGATTGGCCCTCAACCCCAACCCGCACGGTTATAAAAACCAGAAGGCGGACCAAGTTAGGCCCAGAACGGAAAATCGGCCCATTACCTGCTAACCTGACCGACCCAGAACAAAAAAATTAAAAAAATTAAAATTTTGTCCAAACGGTCTTGTTACCATGGGCTTGGGAGAAGGGGCGGGCAGGGCCTTGCCAACTGGCCATTTCGGCCAGTTTTTTTGTTTTGTTTTGTTTATTTATTTATTTTAATTCCATTTTTACCCTTTAAAAAATCTATAAATTCTCTACATTTTCTTCATTTTTATCACACAACATTTCTCTCAATTCTCTTATTCTCATACTCTCTTAATCATCTTTATTATCAATTTTCAAGTTATTATTATTATTAGTTTTCAAATTCAAAGTAGCAAGACGCAAGACTTCGAGCTTCGAGTTTCTATTGAATTCTGAATCCCGAAGTTTGGTACACTCGTTTCATTCTCTAATTATTTTATTAAATTGTCATATTTATTTGTTGATTATTTAAATATTTTATAATGTCTTTACTAAGGGGAATTGCGTCGGATCATACAGTAAATCTAGTTCAAGGGGTAAAAAATCTGTAGGTTCTTCATCATCTAATCAAAATATAGATTATGATCAAATGCAAGAAGATTTTGGAATAGAAGATAATGAATGTGATAACGTTTAATTAGATAATATTGTTGAACTTGAAGAACAAGAACCTCCTACACCTACTAGTGTTCCTTCACAATGTTAGTGCTTTAGTGGTAGTCGTAGTCGTAGACCTCCTTTACCAGAACCAGTAGCAAGAAAAAAAAGGAGTAAAGTGTGGCTATTTTATGATAAAGTTGTGGGTACTGATAGAGTTAAATGTAATATTTGTGGGAAAACTTATAAACATAAGACAAGGGGTGGTGACGGGGGGACGGACACTATAACTAGACATATAAAATACGATCATACGGCACAATGGAATGATGTCCCTGATTTAGAACCCGGTCAACAACAACTTAATCCATTAACTGGGGGGTTGGCTAAGTACGATCCAAAAAAAGATCGCATTGAATTAGCAAAAATGATTGTCGGAGGTTGTTTGCCTTTTTCTTTTGCTTCTTCTTCATATTTAATTACATATATTCAAAGAGTATATAATCCTTTTTTTAAAGGTGTTCCTCGTAGTACTACTAGAGCCGATATTTTTAGACTTCATAATGATTATGTTATTTTCTTGCAATATTTGTTTGCTAACCTTCCATGCCATGTTAGTTTTACTTGGACATTGGACACGTTGAGCAGTTATGATTATTTAACAATTACTTGTCATTGGATTGATGAAAATTTTAGAATGGAAAAACGTATTATTGCTTTTGCGTATGACGAGGATCAAAGTCATACTGAAAAATATATAAGCGAAACTATTTGTTTTTATGCCCAAAAATATAATCTTTATAATAAAATACTTTGTGTATCATTCGATAATGCATCTGTAACGCCCCATTTTCGACCGGAGCCGGAAACGGGATTGCCGCTACGCGTATGGTTGGATTCCTGGAATGCATTTTAAAGGAGTCGCCACCTAATTATTATAGTGAATTAGGACACTGAAAATGTAGCATAAAATACTACGAATGATCTCCATTTTAAAAATCATGAAAGCTATGCGAGATTCTAGGTAAGGGTTCTTTATTATCCTAAAGGGAAGGGGTTAGGCACCCTAAAGGATCCGCTAACTTGCGGTTGTCCGTTCAAACTTAGGTTAATTATTATGCTAAATATATCATGCAATTCTAAGGGTATTCTAATTTATTAAACTAATCAAAAGATATTTAAACTAGGCATGCAAATATTTAATACAGATATATATTTAACAAGATAGTAATGAAAGCAAATAAACATAAAAGTTGTAATGAAGATAAATCAGCAACATTTTGCTTTTATTTCGTTTTTTACAAGAATGATTTAACTCTGGGGTGCGCCTCCGGGTACCTGCAAAAGACACTTAGTAGAAGAGTTAGTAAATGATAAATAAATTACCAAACAAACATGTATATGTATATATATAGATATATATGTAAAATATATTGTAAAAGATATATTTTTATATAGTGTGGGCTCAGCTAGTGTTATGTCAAGAATACTAAGACATGAGAAGCCAATATCGCCACGGTGGCGGTCGACTACTCCCGGTGAACGATACTATGCGATTCTCGCCCAATCTTTTTCACTTTCATCCTCGCCCACATATTAGTCTCGCTACCACGGGGCCTCGGATCGACGGATAAATCCTTCTTTGGCGATGTAGTATCAAGTTCAAAATCATAAATGCCAAGTCGCGATCATTGTTCAAAAATCAAAAATACCAAATGTAGTAATTTGTTCAAAATCGAAAATAACATAGTGTAGAATTGCCAAGAATCGCAAGGAAACAACGAACATCGATTCACCAAATAGTTTATCGGGAATACGCTATCACCTAATAGCTCAAAACGCCACCGAGCGAACCCAATCGGCAAGATCGATCAATAGCGAAAATACCAAAACGAATAAATTGGCCGACAATAGAAAAAACAACAAAGCGGTGATCACGATCCAAATCCGCGACAACATCAAAAGAAGCGATTAACAACAAGAAGTTAAGGAATCCGGTTCACGGAAACCACTAATAACCGAGACGTAATGAGACAAATCGCCACGAATCTGATAAAACCCAATGAAAATAAAGAACGGATCCGGAGAGGTCACCGGAAACATTACAATGTCGCCGAGGCACCAAATCGATCCTACAAACACACAAAAACAGAGAAACAAATAATGTTGTTTGAGGTTTTACTCGCGCATTTCAACATTATCAACGAGAGGAGAATGCGGCGTCACTTCCACGCGAAGTCGCCGAGCGACGCCGCCATAACGATGGTACGATCAACGAGAAATCGAATGTCGCCGCAAGGTCATCTAAATGTTAAAATCCGACAACGAAACAAAATCAATAAATCATGACGACGGCACGGAGTTTTTAACTCCGCTAAATTACCAAAATAAATAAAATCACCCCAACAACACGAGGCAAAGCAGATCCAACAGACGCCGAAAAACCAACGTCGCCGGAGTTTTTAGAACTCGTGGCGGCGACGACGGAGGCGCGAGGCGAGGAGAGAAGGTTCTCTCCTTTCTTTTAAATGAAAATCCCCAAAAGTGATCCTTCAAAAACAACAAAAAAGAACGTTGGGTGCCGCTTTAAAGAAAAAACGTTGGGGTCGCACTTATTTTTGTGCCGAAATTGTGGCCGCCTTTATTTTGTCCGTCCATTCATACGCCTCCTTTTAATAAAGAGGGTAAGGATTAAATAATAGGGGTAGGTTAGGTTTGGTATTTTAGGGAAAGGTGTGTTTGAAATTTAAAAAAAAGAGGGGGAAATAAAAGGGGGTGTTTGGATGAAAATAAAAATGGTATTGGATTGGAATGATTTGGATTGGGTTCCGTACTGGACTGGTTTGACAAAATACAATGCGAGTTAATTAATTAAAGAAAAATTATTTAAAAAGATGCAAAATTATTAAAATGCAAATGCCGACAAAATGCAATATTTAGGACATGTTTAATGTCTGATTAAAATTAAAGCAGGACGTCAATTAATTATTTAAAGAGATGCAAAATATTATTATAATAGAAATATAATATTAACAAAAACATAATGCTTAAATGAAAATAAAAAGATGCAACGTCATTTTGTGAATAAATAAACATAGAATATTATATAAAAATATGCAAAAATAACGATTAAAATGCGGTTTGCTAAAATACTTAAAATTGCACGAAATATACAAAAAACGGGTCAAAATTGATCACAACGAGATGTCCCTCTTTGTACGGAGATGATGGAAGAGTCTTCGGACAAAGACGTTGACTCGTAGCCAATTTTGTCCTGTTTTATAAACTAGAACTCAAAAGTGGGACTGATGCAGACTCAGAATTGTCCCAGTGTCGAATTATGATGACCCTGGGTCGTTGTGATGCTGAAGATAAAAATAAAGCCGACGCAGATTGAAAAATGTCCCAGTGTCGAATTATGATGGCACTGGATTGTTGCGATGCTAAAGTAAAAGTAAAGCTGATGCAGATTTAAAAAATGTCCCAGTGTCGAATTATGATGACACCGTTCGTGATCTTTGAAAATTAAAGTGGCGCACGTAGATTCAAATATTTGTCCCAGTGTCGAATTATGATGACACTGGGTTGCTGTGAGGCTGAAAAATTAAAACCAAAGCGGGAGCAGATTTAAAATTTGTCCCGTGTCGAATTATGACGACATCGGGTCATTAGCGTGCAGGATCTTTGGAGGAGGCGGATCGACATTCGAGGTACAAATCGCTTCATTTGTAAGGGTAGTTCCACGTTGTGCTCGCTCTGTATGCTAAGACTTAAACAAGCGGTTAGTGCATAAGCGAGAATGATAACGCATGAATTTATAAGCAATGTAACTGTTTGAGTATAAAATGCTATCCTGCGAAAATGTGATGTCTGCCGCAAATGCTGTGATTTCGCCCTTGCACGGACGTGTTATGATTGTGAATGCGGATATGTTGTCCTTGCTGCAACTGTCCCTGTAGACTAAAGCTCAAGAGAGAGTTAGTGCATAACTGCTAAGACAGAGTAATAAAGCATGAATAGGAAAAATGCAAATTTGAGAGTAGATTAATTGTCCTTGCGTAGACGTGATATGCTGATGATAGCGTCGTTTTTGGGCTTGTTGTCTTGAAGCGTCATTGCCGCGATGCTGCCGTGGCGTCGTTGCGTAAGGCAGCATTCGCCGGCGTCGTTGCGTGGAATTCTTTGTCGCGTCGATAACGCCGCCGTGGGCGTGTTCTTCTTGGCGTCGTTGCGTGGACTTCTTTGTCTTTGCCGCGTCGTTGCTGGGCGATATTCTTCGGGCGCCGTCGTGACTTGCGGCCGATAACGCGTCGTCGACGTGTTCTTCCGGCGTCGTTGCGTGACGCAATGATGATGGTGTCGCCGCCGGACACAACGCCGATAACGCGTCGTTGCACGGGCGTGTTCGCCGGGCGTCGTTGCGTGACGCAATCCGATGGTGTCGTTACTGGACCGCAATCGATGGCGCCGTTACTGGGACGTATTGCCGGCGTCGTTGCGTGACGCAATCTTGGACGTGTCGCCGCCGACACAATCGCCGTCGTTACTGGACGTATTGCTTGGCGTCGTTGCATGGACTTGATGTCTTTGGCCGTAACGTTGCCGGGCGATATTCTTCCGGCGTCGTTGCGTAGACGCACGCCGATGGTGTCGTTGACACACGCAATCGACGTCGTTACTGGGACGTATTGGCCGGGCGTCGTTGCGTGACGCAATCCGATGGTGTCGCTGGACCGACACACGCCGATAACGCCGCTGGGCGATGTTCTGTTGGCGTCGTTGCGTAGACGCACGCCGATAACGCGTCGGACGTATTCTTTGGCGTCGTTGCGTGACGCACGCCGATGGTGTCGTTCTGGACCGCAATCGCCGATAACGCCGTTGCTGGACGTATTCTTCCGGGCGTCGTTGCAGACGCACGCCGATGGTGTCGTTACTGGACACACGCCGATGGTGTCGTTGCTGGACACAATGTTGATAACGCCGTTGCTCGGACGTATTCTTCGGGCGTCGTTGTGTGACGCACGCGATGGTGTCGCTGCCGACACACGCCGATAACGCCGTTACTGGACGTATTCTTCTTGGCGTCGTTGCGTGCGCACGCCGATGGTGTCGCCGGACACACGCCGATAACGCCGTCGTTCGGACGTATTCTTTTGGCGTCGTTGCGTGCAGACGCAATCGCGATGGTGTCGCCGCTGGACACACGCCGATAACGTCGTTGCCGGGACGTGTTCGCCGCTCGTAGGATAGATGCTCGCAAGCTTGAGAAAACATTAGTGTATACCGTTTAAATGAAATGGTAACACATACGAAGTGCAATTTTATGGGTAGAGATGTTGTCCTCGCTACGCGGATGAATATCGAGATGTCGCCTTGCGTGGACATGCTAAATCTTTGACGAATTGCCATGATGCTTCATTGGGTGTGATGCATTGGTTGCCAATTTGACTTTGTGCCCTAGTTAATGCGCTAGGTTTTGTTGCGAACTCGAACTTTGATTGCGATTGTTGATGCCGCCTTCTGCTGCCGCTTCGATCACGGACTTTGGATTGTTGTCATCCTCCGCTTTGTTGCTTTTCTTACGCTAATCTGAAGAAACCTTTCGCCGTATTTTACTTTCGCCATTGCACTTTCTGTACATTAATATGAAAAGACCTGCGCTAAAAGAAAATTTGTGAGTTTTGGGGAGGGTCGATTCGTATTTGACTTCGCCGCCTTGTTCCTTGGCATCTGCGTGCCTGGCCTGTTTGGACTTGCAATCCCTGTCCGGTTTCCTACATTGTCCCAGTTTTGAAAAGGGTGTCTGGCCTAAAGTGGGTCTCAATGTAGTTGCTTGTATGTAGTGACGTTTCTGGGCGTTCTGATTTCGGCTTGTAGGGTTGCCATTTGCTGCGGTAACTGGGCGAGGTGCTCGATTAGATCTATGCTGCTTTTCTTTTCTGAGACCCCTGCTTTGCCTATAGGAACCAAGACAGGTTCCGACTCGTTCTGCTCAAATGCCCTTGGATCAGTTATGTCGCTGGACCGTGCCTTTGATCTTGTGGGATATTGATGCTCTGCCATTGCTTAGTCAAATACAAATCGACCTTTGGGGAAGATGATAAATCTTTCTAAAAATGCGACAAATGGTGTTAGCATAAAACACATAATTTGCAGGTATGTAGCAGATATTTTGCACATAGCACATTCAAACGTTTCCTAACATGCAGGGGACCTCTTTATGCCAGAGGTAAGCCTAAACGTCACTTATGCGAGATTATGACGGATTTGTCCAAGTCGTCCAACTATAATGCCTTTGTTGGAAACGACGACCAAATGACGGTGCACTTTTCCCAATTTCGGCATGTCATGATTAGGCTTGGATTTGTCTGTCATTGCCACGCTACACATAATATGCTGGTTGGTCGTTGGGTTAAGAAACCCGTCGACAAGTTTGGTGTCTTCCTAATTGTGGCGTCGATGCCAAGGACCGACTCACCTAAGGTAAATGCATGCATGCCCTAAAATAAGGGTGGTATAGCTCTATCTTAAGTTTCTAAGATTTGGCTTTACTAGACGCAAGGTTTCCGAGCGGACAACTCGAGTGAGAAGGCTACGCGGCTGATCAGACGAACCGATCTAACTCCGCGCAGGCGCCAACTCTCCTACAATTTGGATATTTTTGAAAGAAATTTGCGGGTGCGTGAAGCACACCAACGCGTGAGTGTGTGATAGTGTGAATTTTCCAGAATGGAAGAAATATGAGCGGAATGCCAGTTTAAGGAAAGCGGTAACAAATAGCAGTTAATGCAAATATTTATATGTAAAGTAGAATAATTTAGACAAAACATAAAAGCAAATGAATGTAAAACACAGAAGAAGCATTTTTTTAAGCAGATAAGAAAAATAAAGCACAGTAAATAACCTATGTTTGTTATGGTCAAGAACCTGATTATCCCCAGTGGAGTCGCCATCTGTAACGCCCCATTTTCGACCGGAGCCGGAAACGGGATTGCCGCTACGCGTATGGTTGGATTCCTGGAATGCATTTTAAAGGAGTCGCCACCTAATTATTATAGTGAATTAGGACACTGAAAATGTAGCATAAAATACTACGAATGATCTCCATTTTAAAGGTCTGCGAAAGCTATGCGAGATTCTAGGTAAGGGTTCTTTATTATCCTAAAGGGAAGGGGTTAGGCACCCTAAAGGATCCGCTAACTTGCGGTTGTCCGTTCAAACTTAGGTTAATTATTATGCTAAATATATCATGCAATTCTAAGGGTATTCTAATTTATTAAACTAATCAAAAGATATTTAAACTAGGCATGCAAATATTTAATACAGATATATATTTAACAAGATAGTAATGAAAGCAAATAAACATAAAAGTTGTAATGAAGATAAATCAGCAACATTTTGCTTTTATTTCGTTTTTTACAAGAATGATTTAACTCTGGGGTGCGCCTCCGGGTACCTGCAAAAGACACTTAGTAGAAGAGTTAGTAAATGATAAATAAATTACCAAACAAACATGTATATGTATATATATAGATATATATGTAAAATATATTGTAAAAGATATATTTTTATATAGTGTGGGCTCAGCTAGTGTTATGCCAAGAATACTAAGACATGAGAAGCCAATATCGCCACGGTGGCGGTCGACTCGCCTCCTGGTGAACGATACTATGCATTCTCGTCCAATCTTTTTCACTTTCATCCTCGCCCACATATTCCGTCTCGCTTACCACGGGGGCCTCCAGATCGACGGATAAATCCTTCTTTGGCCAGTGTAGTATCAAGTTCAAAATCAGTAAATGCCAAGTGCAGTATCATTGTTCAAAAATCAGTAAAATACCAAATGTAGTAATTTGTTCAAAATCAGTAAAATAACATAGTGTAGAATTGCCAAGAATCAGTAAGGAAACAACAGAACATCAGATTCAGTCACCAAATAGTTTATCGGGAATATGCTATCACCGGAATAGCTCAAAACGTCACTGGAGCGAACCCAATCAGTGCAAGATCGACTGAATAGCGAAAATACCAAAACGAACAGTCCGTCGACAATAGAAAAAACAACAAAGCGGTGATCACGATCCAAATCCGGCGACAACATCAAAAGAAGCAGATTAACAACAAGAAGTTAAGGAATCCGGTTCGCCGGAAACCACTAATAACCGAGACGTAATGAGACAAATCGGGCCACGAATCGGATAAAACCCAATGAAAACAGTAACGGATCCGGGAGAGGTCACCGGAAACATTACAATGTCGTCGGAGGCACCAAATCAGTCCAACAAACACACAAAAACAGAGAAACAAATAATGTTGTCGGAGGTTTTACTCCGGCACATTTCAACATTATCAACAGAGGGAGGGCAGCAGCGGCGTCACTTCCACGGCGAGGTCGCCGGAGCGACGCCGCCATAACAGTGGTACGATCAACGAGAAATCAGAATGTCGCCGACAAGGTCATCGGAAATGTTAAAATCCGACAACGAAACAAAATCAGTAAACCGCGACCAGTTCGCCGGAGTTTTTAACTCCGGCTAAATTACCAAAAATAAATAAAAATCAGTCCCAACAACACAGTGCAAAACAGATCCAACAGGACGTCGAAAAAACCAACGTCGCCGGAGTTTTTTAGAACTCCGGCGAAGGGCGGCGGAGGGCGGCGGCAAGGGGAGCTGAGGGAGAGAAGGTTCTCCTCCTTTCTTTTAAATGAAAATCCCCCAAAAGGGCTGATCCCTTCAAAAACAACAAAAAAAAAGAACGTTGGGGGGGGGGGGCTGCCCCTTAAAGAAAAAAAAAACGTTGGGGGCTGCACTTATTTTTGTGCTGAAATTGTGTGGGCTGCCCTTTATTTTGTCTGCTCCATCTGTGGGCTGCCCCCTCCTTTTAATAAAGAGGGGGTAAGGATTAAATAATAGGGGGGTAGGTTAGGTTTGGTATTTTAGGGGGGAAAGGTGTGTTTGAAATTTAAAAAAGAGGGGGAAATAAAGAGGGGGGTGTTTGGATGAAAATAAAAGTGGTGTTGGATTGGAATGATTTGGATTGGGTTCCGTACTGGACTGGTTTGACAAAATGCAATGCGAGTTAATTAATTAAAGAAAAAATTATTTAAAAAGATGCAAAATTATTAAAATGCAAATGCCGACGCAAAAATGCAATATTTAAGACATGTTTAATGTCTGATTAAAATTAAAGCAGGACGTCAATTAATTATTTAAAGAGATGCAAAATATTATTATAATAGAAATATAATATTAACAAAAACATAATGCTTAAATGAAAAATAAAAAGATGCAACGTCATTTTGTGAATAAATAAACATAGAATATTATATAAAAATATGCAAAAATAACGATTAAAATGCGGTTTGCTAAAATACTTAAAATTGCACGAAAATATACAAAAATGGGTCAAAATTGACTGTCAACAGCATCTAATAATACTGCTGCTGTAGATCTTTTAAAAGCGGAAGTACAACCACCACTTCCTGATATATTTCATGTTCGTTGTGCTTGTCATATTTATAATTTAATTGTTAAAAGTGGTCTTGATTTATTTTCACCTGAAATAAAACTTGTCAAAAGAGTCATTGGAGTTATTCGGGGTAATAATAGGAAAAATAGAATTATAGAATTTAAAGAAAAATGTAAACAATTTAATTTGAGACCTAAATTCATGCCAGAAGAGATTATTACACGGTGGAATTATACTTATTTATTTTTAAAAGAATGTTATAAGTATAAAGACCCCATAACACATGTTGCAAATGCGCATTGTAAGAACGTGATGTATATGTTAACCGACGAACATTGGAAATCAATTGGTGAACTTTTAAAAAATTACGTAAATTTTACATCGCAATCGTTGAATTTTCGTGATCTTATTACCCAACAGTTTGTAATGCTTTAGCTCATATAGTGAAATTTCATATTTACTTTATGGTTTAAAATCAAATGTGAAATATAAAGATGCGATTCTGATTATGTTTGAAAAGTTTAAAAATATTTTTTCCTATTCCCGATGTTTATTGTATTAGTGCGATCTTAAATCCTTCTATTAAAAAGTAGATTGTCATAATTTAATATTTAGTTTATATACTTATATGGAAATAGGTCAAACGAAACTACATCTTCATTTGATTGCATAAGTAAACTTGATACTAATTTAACTACATTATATGAATATTATGATACATTACGATAACACCAACTCGCTACTAATATTCCTTCTAGTTCGTTCTGTCTACACTGCAAATGCAGGATTCAATGATGATGGCGATGAAGAAGAATCTTTAGACATATGGAACACTAAAACAACACAACCAACCACAACCCGATCTTGCGATGAGATGCAATTTTATTTGCAAAGCCAATGAGCCGAAGAAAAATTTTGACCGCTTTACAATGGTGGCGGGATAACAAAAGGCAATTCCGGACTTGCGGCGATGACCGGGATGTTCTTAATGTCGATCTCAACGGTGGCTTCGAAAGTGCATTTAGCCAAGCACGAGATCAAATAGGAGACACACGCCACTCATCGTTGGGTGGAAGCATTAGAAGTGTTAGTGCGCATGGATTGGATCGGATCGCAGAGAAGAAATCAAGGATGTGGAGACGTTAATTCTCGGAAGATGAAGAAATAGGCAATATTTTGGAAGCGGGAGCGAGGCGGGATCAAATTAATACTCAGATTTAGAGGCTATGGAGCATAACCAATTCAATCAACCTATGATTACGAAGAACTTGCAAAAAGGATGCATAATATGTAAATAAAATTATTATTACTTCATTATGTACTCTTATTAACGTTATAAAAGTTCAAAAGTTTACATCTTATCATTAATTTTAATTTTACTATCTATTTAGTTGTTAATCATATTACTTATTTGTTAACTTATATCTACTAATCTAATAAATTAATAAAAGTATAATTACAAATTTACAATATAAAGTTATAAACTATAAATCGTATAAAGTATAAAGTTATATACTATAAAATAAAAAGTTAACTTTAAAGTTTCAATTTTAATATATACAACTAAATTATATATTATATTATTATATTACATATTTAAATTGAATTTAGTTTATATTATAGAAAATAAATACTAGAAATTAAAAAAAAATAGAAACCGACGGTAGACTGCTCGACTCGAACCGCATCGCCGACGGAATCCAGAACGACGAACCAGGTTGGCGATAGTCCGGTGAACCTGACCGATAACGATCCGAACCTAAAAACCTAGTGGCTACTGGCCCACTGTCACTGTTAGACACCTATAATTTAAAGAGAGATAAAGAGTAGTTCAAATAAGAGGTGCGCAAAAATTTTAAAGATACATTAGATGATATGAACCGGATGTAGTAAAAAAATTACTCTCCCGAATTAAAAGAGTGTCCATTTAGTCATTTGCATGTCTCTTAAGAAAATATTATTCCATCCGGATAAAAAAAGTTCACTTAGTCATTTGCACACTCCTTAATAAAATACTAATTTCTAGGAAAAAATATGTAATTTAACTAAAATGCCTTGAAATAAATAGGTATTGGAATTTGATCGTCTAACACTTAATAAAGGCGAATCTGAAAAAGTAATGTTAATTATTTCTTGATTTGGTAAGTGAACACTCTTTTTTATTCATAAATAAAGGCTAAGTGAACACTATTTTTTATTCGGAGGGACTCCTAGCTAAAAATAGGTAATTTGACTAAAATATTTCTAATTAAATAGATATTTGTATTTGATCATTTTAACACTTAATAAAGTAAATCTGAAAAAGTAATATTAATTCTTTCTTGATTTAATAAATGGATACTCTTTTTGAACCAAAAAACAGAAGTTAAGTGGACACTTTATTTTTATCCGAAGAGAGTAAAATTTATTACAATGGCAGGAGTTGACTTTGACGTTCTTAAATGAAGAATGAGACCGAGGAGTAAAAGTCAACTACCATATATAAAAGACTGCCATGGTTTTCTGGTTCTGGGAAATAAAACAAAAGTCAAAGGCAACAGAGGTTTTTTTTAACAGAACGAAACCTTAGCCGATTGATTGGGAAATGCTATTTGAAGTCAATCCCATTTTCTATCTTGCTCCTAAAGGTGAAATCTCCCACCCCAAGAGTCACACCCCATGTGGTCAAGCGATGGGTTTATGAAGGAATCATCGCGACTAATTGATTTCAAATGTTAGATCGATCTCACGCCACGCGCGCATTGTGACCCTCCTTTATTTCAAGAACTTCACCGCCACGACGGAATTCGATCCTTGATTGTTGCTCCAAATATCTCCTTGAAACCAATTGAGCTGCCCGAGACAATCCCAGTTTCTATCTTATTTTATTTTTTTTGCTTTTTTGGGAGTTGAAAATTAAAAACTGTTAAATATACCTACAATATATTTAAAAACCTTAGCCATTATCTTTTATACTTGACTGGCATATCTTAATTTAGGTAAGTCACTTCACCAAATTCCTTACTTGTTTTTCGGATTTTTTTTTGAGATTGGTGCAACTGTCTCCTAATAATTTAGGTGGTAAACTAAATGTCATTGACAACCTTCTAATCCTAAGACCATAAAGAAATATCAATTCGTAGTAAGTATATTCTTATTCGTACAAAAACACACTTGGCTATAATCTATGTTTACATGGACACATTCTTGGGTAAATAGTCAATACAGGTATATACAAGTACTCGTACGAATGCGTGTAGTTCTTTTTGCTAATTTTTAATGTAAAGAAGCCTTCATCCATATTCTCACAAATGAGATAAAAAAGGATCCATGTAACTTTTTTCCCCCCTCTATAAATTAGGAAAAGTTATCAAGAAACAAATCCAATTATACAAAGGTAGCAGTAAGAATACTCTTCCTAATGGTCATGGACAATGAGACATCACACTTGTTCTATTTAACCAAAAAAATTCTCGTACAGCTCCTTACGAGACCACAAACTATCCTCGACAGCACCCAGGAAATGCTCAAAAGAGGGAGCAATATATGTAATAAGAAAGTATCGAATAATACTAAGTCCCATGGAACTGTCCCGACGATGAAAAAATAAATATCCCCTTTCCCGAGGACCCTTTTTTAGTCCATAGAGCAGCATGAGAGATATCTTATATTCCAAGATCACATAGCATTATAAAGATTTCACATTTAAGTAGAGTTTTGTTGGGTTTAAAACACACAAATAAAACACAACGGAAATTTAAAATTTTATTAACTTACTTGCCCCAACAACTCCATCTCTGGTATAATTACGTTACAATTGAAACCTGTAAAGACATGAGAAACAAACTTACAGTTGATATTCTTAAGTCTCTACTAAAATGTGCGCACACGATTCTCTCCTCGGATGCAAGCCTTCGCTACGGTATACTCCTCTGTCAGAAAAGCCATGAAATCTTGGCAGAGGTTTGAGAGTATTTTAATTCCTGAACTCTGAGTTCGAAAAGTAAGAATTCAAGTGTAAATTCTATGTAGAACTGGTAACCTAAATTATGAGGTTAAGTGCTGAATATATAGGGGAGATTCAGATACAAATCAGACTGGGATTAGGCTTAAAAACTTGTCTCAAAATCAGTTGCGATGGTCACGAATCGCCCATCGCTGTACTGCAACATGCCGCTACTCCCTTTAAATTAAGTTTCAGCACATTTTAATTTTAATTAAATTCAAATCTAATTTTGACTTAATTAATTAATTTCCATCAAATGGAATTTATCTCATAATTTATTATTGGTTAAAGTATCTCGATTCTAAATCGAATATTTTATACTCTCTCAATATACCCTTAGACCGAAAAGACAATCGATTTAGTGTGACTCTTTAGGCCTTCACACATCGACACTTAATCAAATTAAGGTTCACACGGAACTCCTAGACTGCGCCATATGACGAACTCAATATGTGAAGTATGTTTACAAAACTCTTAGTAAACACAACCTCTATGTGGATGATAAATTCTTTTCATTCTCAATACACTCGATCAAACTTAGGATTTGTCAAGTGTCTATCAAAATGGCTTGATCACTTTATCTCATCTATATTAGTCGACAACTAGATCATATCTCAAATATGTCTCTTGTATTGGTTAATGACTTGGTCGACCTAATATCACTGAGAAGCTGAGTGTTCTCTCGAATATCTAATTGAGGAATAAATCCTATTCTTGGCTCAACTACCACGTTAGTCTGTATCGCAATGTACCCAATTCAAGTCATGTCTTATCCTATAAGAAATTTAAGTTTAGGACATGATCAAAGTACATTACTCTACAAACCAGGTGCGTATTGACCTCAAGTCAAAAGACCTCTATCTCCCACATGCTGATAATACTTGTTGACACCCAATTTTGACCCTCCCGTCCAGTCATTAACTATAAAATTACACTAATTTTGTAAAATAATTTTTTATGATTTTTATAATAAAATGCAGCGAATAAAACATTAATACAGACATAAATAAGCATTTTAATAATGGCATCGTGTCTTACGTAGAGTTTTAAGCACTTAGAGTCTCGCACCCGCATTAATTAATTTTAAGCCCTGTCATGATTCTTAATTAATAATAAATACATAAAATAAATAATTTAGCAACAACGTCGTGTCAAGTAGCATAGCCGCATTTATTAATACTCAAGAGAATTTCATAATCATTTGTAATTTTAAAATCATTTTAAAACTAATACATGCACTTAATAGCGTCGCATTTATAAAAGCTTTAAACAATTCTTAAATATCATACTTGCATTTAGCATTTAAATAATTTAACCTAAACTCAATTCATTTTTTAACTTCGCAATAATGCACAATAATAAGATTTTAAATGATAGCGCCGCATTCTAAAATATTAAATAACACGCCTGCATTTATTATAACAATTAGATTAATGAAGCACCTAAATAATTTGAGCACAATTTATTAATTTAATTAAACACTAATTTATAAACATTAACCTAAAACTAATACCCTAATTAACTAACTCGCCAATTTCAACCCGCAAGCCCACACCCAACTCACCCCTTTAAACGTTCAGCAGCCCTTATACCCATCGTCTCTCCCTCATCGCCCAAACCTAAAAAGAAACCCAGCAGCCCTTACGCGAAACCCTAGTTCGCCACACCTTCGCCGCCATGCCCGGATTTCTCGCCGGAGAATCCGGGCTTTCCTTTATCCACACACACCCAGCCAACGATTTCTTACCATAACTAACCAAATCCCTTCAAATCAGAACCCGTTCGAATCACACAAAATCAGTAGCAAATCAATACGAATCGACCAATATCGCCCAAAATCCGCTTTATTTACTTACCAATATTAGAACTCAAACGAGGGCTATATAAGCACATGCTGAGGAGAGCAGAAAAGGCGGAGACCGATAAGATCGATTGTGGCATCGATCGAACACGTAAGAGTAGTAGCGGGGCTCGTATGAGTCCAACAAAGAAGGAAAGAGCACAGAGCAGGTCGTGGGCAATCATTTTTACACATGCGAAGCGACAGCGGGACATAGAGTTTGGAGGGCAAAACCAAGACGGCATTAGAACGTAACTCGCCGGGGGCTTAGCATCCGCACTTTAGCATCGCAAGAATAGGAGGTTCAAATCCCTTCTTTTTAGTTCCAAAGAAAGAAACAAATAAACCTCGCCTTCTATTCGCATCGCAAACCCAAAACCCGTCGAGTGTACCGACGACTTGATACGCCTCGGTTCACGCCGGAGAAGGTAAACCCACTTTCCGTCGAATTTCGGTTCCTATGTGAATTCATGTTTTTCGTTATATACTTCTGCATGATTTGTTAATATTGTTATATAAGTGTTCGACATAGTTTAATTCGTCTCAGCAAGATTCTGATTTTTCTAAGTTATAGACCAATTCATGTGAAACATGTCTGTTTGAGAATACTGAATGAGGAGATCCAAGAAATCGCCTTCACTTTAACTATGTAGTATGCCATCTAGGTTTGACCTTCTTATTTACCCCTCTGTACCAGTATGCTTTATTTTATGTGTTAATGTTTGAGGTCTGCGACATTCATGGCCAGATATTTTGCTAAGTAAACTACCAGTCTGTTGGTCCACTCAAGATGTTCCTATGTTAGCATGTTATCTCATTACATTCTTCTGTGTGCGATCCAGTGTTCAAGTTGTCTTTGTTTGGCTTAAAACAACCTCGTATATCTGTGAAATGTTATCTCGGATCCAGTCTTGTATGGCATAGCCTAAGTTGTTCATATCTTTGCTTGGAAATAGCAGGGGAATGTTCTCTGTCCACCTTGCAACCTGAAATTGTCTTTTTTGTCTATATTATGTGAAGGTATACACGTTATATACTAGGATATACAAGGCGTAAAATATCATGTATACTTGGAATATTCATGTATATCAACTCCATCTCTGTTTATATTTTAAGCTAGACATGATTCATCCTGTAATCTCGGCGTACTATAATTTCCTCTCGAATGAATATTTATATGTCTGTAATTTCCCTGTCTGAATGCATATTGGCTCTGCTTGCATAAACTGTCACTGCCTGTTTTGATGGCTGTCATTCTTTGTTGCCTTTGGTGTAATTGCAGTGCACTGTACATGTCTCATGTTCTCTATATATCCAAAGTAACATAATTTCTATGTTTCTATAAAAATATATATATGTTGTTTGGGCTTGTTTGTCTCGGCTACTTCAGTTTACTGAAGCCCGGTTTGGGCTGGATAACATTTGGGTCTTTACTTTGTTTGGATCATTTAGTTTGGTATTGATACAATTAAGTAATAAAAGGCATAGGTGTTTACGTGAATACCTTATTTGTTTACATTATTGTAAGGTTTGCGATATATACTAATCCTTATCTTTCCTTTCTTGTTACATGAAATGCATCGGAGCAAAACGAAGAGTCTCACGGCGAGACTCATCGCGAGCCACTTCAAATGGCAATCCGCGTCTATGTGCATCCGCATTCGCGTTCCCGCTTCAGGAATTCCTAGAAAAACAAATAGGATGTCGTCATCCGTCGTAAAGAGCATTCTTAAATCCCATCCTCTCTCCTTACTTGCTATTCATTTATTTATTTGTTTATTGTAATTTAATTACTCTATTTCTGTAATATTTAGGATATCTAGAACAATTAAGCCTTTAAACATAATAAGTGGGGAAGGTAATTTAAAGTTCATCGCTTAACTTACTTGTTTTTTAAGATTGTCATGCATGTCTAAATAATCTAACTTGCATCATAAAACCGACGGTTTGTTAAATCCATAAACAAGTTTTCTCCTAAACTCTCAAAAAATCATCTTAAGCATTTTTTGTACTACACGTAGGTTAAGCAAGATTAATTTAGCTGGCAGTATACATAACTAGTCCGTAAATAACCTTTGCATGAACACATAATTAGTCCATAAAGCACCCTCTTAGCATTCTTTCACATTTCTAGCCCTATTAGCACTACTTTCAGCACTTTAGCATTTAGCACTTTTAAGCGCCTCTTAGCACCTTTAGCACCCTTCTAGCATTTGGCTCTTTTATTTATTTATAACACCTTTTGCCCTTTTCATACTTTAAGCACCTTTTAAACATTTTAACATTTCAGCATTTTTATTAGGCAGGAGGAGCTTTTATTTTGCATTTTTAAACATAATAATTACCCTAGGTTTGGCAGACATGAGTTAGCGGATCTTAGAGGGTGTCTAACCCCTTCCCTCTAGATTAATAAAGAACCCTTACCCAGAATCTCACTAAGTTTAGCAGACCATAAAGAATGGAGTTAGTGTTGACTTTAACCTAAGTTGACATTCAGGTGTCCTAATTCACCCAAACTAATTAGGTGGCGACTCCGCGAACCCTAGCACTACTTTTAGCATTCTTTTACCCTTAGCATTCTAGCAACCCTCTAGCATCTTTAAACATTTAGCACTTTTAGCTTTTATTTATTTTCTAACATTTTTACTTAAGCAGGAGATTCGCTCTAATAAAGTCGCGGCCGAAAAGGGGCGTGACAATACTCTAGACATGTATAACAAATAGTTTATCAACAGGGCATGCCAATACCCTCTAAGAGTATCCGCATGTCCATCACTAGCAATCATTACTAGTAGTAAGTGAGACATACTACATTCTTTAAGAATGTGATGCAGACCACATGTCGACTTATAATATATCATTGATATCTCATTCTCAATGATCATCAGTCGGGGCTATTTTAAGAACTACGCTTTATCATTAATATCTCACACTATCAATGACAACGTAAGCTCAAGGGATGCACATTAATGAATAATACAAACAATCAAATAATAATTCAGTAATTTGCAAATGCCATAAATATATTAATCTTATTAATAATACGAATGTGTTCAAGTACATATGTCCCTAAAATGATTGTCTCTAGAACATATATACTTTCATGAACAAATCAGAGAAAGTACCTAGTTATTTCCAGACATCTTTGCACCTTGCTTGTATCACCAGAGTACTTAGCCAGGAGTCGTGCACACCTCAACTATTCTTCCAGAGAAGTATTCAAAAATGGAAATATCGGGTTGCCACCCGTGGAGTTAGTCTGGAAGACCACAAAATTGAAAGTATATTAATATCCTAGAGACAATCTGTATTAGAACAAATGTACTTTATACACATTCTTATTTATATTAATGAAGATTAATATTATGGCATTTGCAATTATTGAATTATTAGTTGATTGTTTATAGTATTCTATAATATGCATCCCTAGAGATTACGTGGTTATTAATAGTGTTAGATATTAATAAAAACAGTCTCGACTAATGATCATCGAAAATGGATATCGATGATATGTGATAAGTCGACATGTGGTCTGCATCATATCCTTTGAGAATGCAGTATGTCTCACATGCTACGAGTTATGGATACTCGTGATGGACATATGGATATTTTAGAAGTATTGGTATACTCTGCTGATATACTGTTTGTTATACATGTCTAAAGTATGATCAACGTGTGGGAAATAGAAATCCTTAGACTTGAGGTCGATATGCACCTTGTCTACAAAGTAATGTACTTTGATCCTGTCCTAAGCTCAAATGTCATATAGGTTAAGATACGACTCGTATTGGGTATATTACGAAGTGGATTAAAGGTGGTAGTTGAGCCAAGATTAGGATTCATTCCTCGAATATATATTCGAGAGAACACTCAGATTCTCATATGATATTAGGTTGACTAAGTCGCTGGCCAAACCAGTAGACATATCTAGGATATGGTCTTGTTGTCAACTAATGTAGATGAGATATAGTGATCAAGTCATTTGGATAGACACTTGGCAGATCCTAAGCTTGATCGAGTGTGTCGTGAATGAAAGGATTTTATCTTCCCACATAGAGGTTCAGTTTACCAGATTTGTGTAACTGTTAGGCGTATTTTGTATACGTTTTTTGAGTCATTTTTAGTTAGTATTTTTCTCATTTTCGTTTAAATAAGTGTCGTGTTAGGATCGTTTTTCTTTCTTTTGAGTTACAGCGGTTCAAAAGGGCAAAAATGAGCGAAAAGCGGGCACAAAAGGAGGTTCCCGAGGCAAAAAGGATGAAAGTTGGCAATTCAGGACAAAAGACTTCAACACCGCAGTGCCGTTCATACAGGATCGCGGTGTCATATTTACTGAGAGGTTGCAGGACTTTCGACACCGCGGTGCTATTCTGCAGGACCGCGGTGCCAATGCGAGGAATTTCAGATCCGAAGTGAATTTGGTCAAGGGCAGAAGGGTCCATAGGGCACGAAATTTGCAACATACTTAATCCCTAGGGATTAGTCTATTGAAGAGGAGTTGGTCATCTAACACACAACACATCACAGGGCAAGGATTGGAAGCTACAATTGGAGACTTTAGTTCGCAATACTTTTCTTTCTTTCTTTTTAATTCAGTTTATGTTTGGAATTGTATTAGTTCTTAGCGTGACTATGGCTAGGAGCTAAACACTTTATTATGACTTTCCTTTTGAATCGCTTGAAACTCTATTTTATGACTTAATGCATTAGTTGATTTCTTCTTCACTTGATTAAGATTTATTCAATAATTGGTATGAATGTTTGATAGTTAATTGATCACTAATTATCATAATCTATATGATTTCAAATCAGGAACCGAGAGGAGAAATTTGGATATGCTGTAATTGAATAGACATAGGTTAAAATCGCGGACGAAAGTACCCCTATACTTGTGTAGCATTATAGGTTACTGTTTTTAATCCTCCTATGTGGTAAATCCTATCATAGAAATATAGAAGGGTTCTGCACTGGGGTTGAGCGATTATATATCCTAACCGGAATATAAGATAGTCTAGTTAACCGTTATCTTAACGTAGAAGAAGAAGTCATTCTAGTTGCATTAATGATTGAATATAGTGGATAATCGGTGATTTTGGAAGCCATAATTCCTTCATAACTAATTAAACCCCAATAATTTAGATTATTTCTCGCAATTATTCTAGTAGTTAGATAAAAACTCAAATCAAATATCGTTTGCCAAATAGATAATCTAGAATAGATGTTCGGTAATTAGAAACAGTCTCTGTGGACGATAAACTCGGTCCTACAGACTATATTACTTGTGAATGATACGTACACTTGCGTGAGAAATTGGACACGGTCCTAACAGTAACTATACTTCACATATTGAGTTCGTCTTCCGGCGCCGTCTAGGAGTTCCGTGTAAACCCTATTATAATTAGTATCGATATGTGAAGGCATGTAGGGTAACACTAAATCAATTGTTCCGTCGATCTAAGGATGTAAGGAGAGAATATAAATGTTCGATTTATGTTCGAGACATTTGAATGAATAATGATTATTTAATTAAGTCAAGATTGAATTTCAGATTTAATTAAAAATGAAAACGAGGCAAAATTGGATAAGTGGTCACAATTACGGGACCTGTGGCCGCAGACCACCCATCGAGCGTCGCGGCGCCTCGGCGGTGGGCTAGTCGACCGACTCCATGCTGCGTCGGGCTGTGCCCAAGTGTAACCATGGCTGCATTTTAGGGTTAAAACTCAGCTATAAATACACACCTTAAGATCATTATTCATAGACTTGATTTCACAAATCATTCTAAGTCTTAGAGATTTAGTCTTACAATATCTTCTCGAACCTCTGTCAAATTTCCTAACTATTCGAATGAGGAGTTACATCGGAGTCTAGAACTTGCAATCGAGGAATAGTTGTGTGCGCACCCTCGAACGTTACTAGAAGATTTCAGATTATACAAACTATAAGTCTACTATCGATGTATTACAGTTATCAATATATGTTGTATGTTCATGTGTTTTATCATTGTATAATCATCCTGCAGTTCGTCGTTTGTTGGGTTTGAAACTAAATTTTCAAATTCTGCTGCGTACACGAACCCAACAAAACCCTACAGTGGTATTAGAGTCTGGGCTGTTTTGTGTGATTATGTAATGATAATTAATGATAATATGAGTTAGGATTTGTTTAAATCTAAATTTTATGTCGTTTAGAAGCTTTAAAATCTAATGTCATTAGAACACATAATCCTTGTCTCTTGAATTGTTAAACAATGATGTAATCGAGAAAGTCATTTCAATATAACTCTTCTAAGTCAATATGCGTAACCGGTTCATTACGAACATGGTGCACTGAGACGAAGAACGAAAAGAGATTGGATGATGGTCGATGAACGTGTTGTTTGATGGTGAAGGGGTACGAGGATGAATCTGCAAATCTGATCCTGAACCAGTTTTAAAGTTTCGAAAATACAGATTTTGTGTTTTTGGGACTCAGGCGCCGCGGCGTTGCCTAGGGTTTTGTCAGAATCGTCGCGGCTCTGTTCTGGAGCGTCGCGGCGCTGTTTATCCCGAGAGCTTAAAATATATTTTTCTGACACACTCCCTCAAGGGCGTCGCGGCACCACCCAATTAGGGTCGCGACACCGAGGCTCCAGTTTCAAAAAAAATCTTCCGGAATCAGAAACTGAAGTTTTAAAGGTTTCAATTCTAATTTTGAAGTTTATAAATTTCAGAATTTGAAATTAAAACTTTTTAAAATAGGCATATTTGGTACTTTGGGGCAAATCTATAATTAAATAAAGTTTTTGAAAATCAGATTTTTAAAATCCGAAAATTGCAGAAATGTCCCGAAACCTGAAAATATTTTCTAAAAACTAAAATTGAATTTTCTGAATTTTAAGGGGTTCAAATTAAAATTTAAAATTCTTGAGGGACTAGACTGTAAAATTCTGAAAAGTTTGGAATTTACATAAATATCCTGAAAATCATAAAATGTTTAAAGGGATTGTTTGGCATAGACTTAAATTTTAGAATTTAGACGAATTAACCCGTGATTATCATTAATTGTATATTATTGAATAATATACGAAAATATGCTAAGTGTTTTAAATGCGTGCATTTAATTATTAGCATAGCGTCCTCTATAACTGTCTGGGTAGGCGGCACCCAATAATTGATTAAAACCATCTTATATCATGTCTATTGGGTTGATTTCCCAACTAAATGTGTTTTAGTAATTGCATGATAAGATGTCGTATAAGTTATGACATAGAATGTTGATCTTGGTTCAAATCCCCGAAACTGAAAATATTTCCCAAATTTTAAATACAAATCTAAATTAGAACGCGTCGTCCATTATAATTGTTAGAGTGCAAAATTCTTTTCGGCGATACGAGTATTTATGCCAAAGCATTTGCTCTAAGTCTACGAGGACTCGGGCTCTTTCATAGACGTGCTTAATGTAAAAGTAGGTGATAAACTTTTATGGGTATTTACACCAAAGTGTTTGCTCACAAATGTCAAGTTTACTTAGATACATAAACGCAGTCATGTAATGGGGTTGACTTGCTTAGACAAATCTTGGCGTCAAAGTGTCGGACTAATCTAAGGACGCAAGACTAAAATGAAATATTTAATCAACCAAGAGTTGCAAATAAGTTTTGCAATTGATTTAGAACCTACCAAAATGTGTTATTGAAGTTATCAGCCAAAGCAAACGCGGAAATAGCATAGGATTGGAGCTTGGCCCATTATGACGTTAAATAAATCTATGTCCGTATTCTACCATGGGGTCGTAGAAGTATGCTAAAATAGTGAGAGCTAATTAAACAAAAGGCCATGTTGATTAGCCTAAAACGAATGTGTATAATAGGAAATAAATTTGATTGTAGTTTCCTATCTATCTAAACTCTTCGGATTATGAACCTATCATTGAAATGAACAAACTCATCGGACCAAACTATTTGGACTGGCTTAGGAATCTAAGAATTGTCATGGGGCAAGAAAGGATTGAATATGTGTTGGACAAAGTATTCCCCATAGTGCATGCCGAATATTCTGCGGAATATGCCTCATTTGATAAGACAGCCTACCATAAACATCTAGATTACGCCACTTCAGCTCAATGCATATTGTCTTCCATGTCAGTGGAACTTCAGAGGCAACATGAGAACATGGGCCCTAACTAGATGCTCGAACATTTGAAGAGTCTCTATGACCCTCAGTCCAAGACAATGAAATATGAGCTGTTAATAGAGCTCTTCAAGTGTAAGTTAAGTGAATGGAGTCAAGTGTGTCAGCATGTGTTTAAGATGATAGGGTTGATAGAAAGGCTGGTCTCGATTGGTATAAAGCTGCAGAATAACGTCGCTTCCACCCTCATCCTGAACTCTCTCCCTCGTTTGTTCGAGCATTTTATTTGTAAACTGCAATATGAACGGTGTCGCACCCATTTTTGACCTCGGGATCTAAACGGTATCTGCAACGTTGCTCTTTGACGTTGTTCCCTAGATGGAGCAATAATGCTATTTTTGAGAAGTCGTCGCCTAATTAGTTAAGTGAATTAGGACACTTGATTTATTGCTATAAAAAAACTGCAATTAATCTCCATTTAATGGTCTGCGAATTAATTGAGATTCTGGATCAGGATTCTTTATTATCCTAAAGGGAAGGGGTTAGGCATCTTTCAAGATCCGCTAACTTGCGTTTATCCGTTCAAACCTAGGTTAATTATATATTGACTTTTATTCTACCTATTCAAAGCATTTTTTCATAATTTACAAATAAAATAAAATGCAATACAGAATAATAAAACTAAAATTAAATACGACATAAAATAGAACTATGAGACATCTTTTGAAATGCATCTCCGGGTACCTGTATAAACACTTAATAAAAGTGTCAGTAAGAGAGTAAATAAATTTTGAAATAATGACAAAGAATTAAAAAGTAAAACTCGTCTTTTATACATGGGAGGCCTTGGAAATCATACGGAGATTCTTTCATCAGCCATGTTGTTAGAAACGATAAAATAAATAAAACATTCAGATCCGCACCAAAACAATAATAGTTTTGATTACGGAGGGCTCAGGTATATAAAATAAAGTGGGACATCCTAAACAAGTCCGGCTGCGAAAATTCACCCTGCCAGCGCATGTTGGTTATCCGGTGTAAGTGGAAGAAATCATCATTGCCCAGAAAGCTTCATTTTATTTTTATTTTTCCGTCTTTGCAATTGTGGAGACCTCAAAAATCGACGGATAATTTTTTCATTGGCCAGTCAAATACAGTATCTTGTTCAAATCAGTCAATACCAACAGTGTATTATTTGTTCCACCATTTTAATAAAATAAAGGGCAGAGTTGTCCAAAATTAGTCCGGGACAACGAAATAGTAGTAATGCAACAACAATACATCAAACAAAATGGTCCGTGAATCAGTGAAACGACAGAAATAATAACCAGTCGACCGCTAGAGTCCAGAATATGATCAGAACAACCAACAATCGATTCAGAACATAAAATAAGCCGACAAGAGGTCGCCAGAATTTTAAACTCCGGCTAGTTACTAAAATAAATGAAAATCAGTCCAACAAACAAAAGCAAACACATATACCAACAATAGAGCCAACGAGAGGTCGCCGGAGTTTTAACAACTCCGGCGAGATACCCAAATAGAAAAGAAATCAGATCAGTCCATAACCAACAAATATATCACTGCCAAAAAATAAAACCGAACAAAAGAGTCGCCGGAATTTAACCATGTTTTCCGGCAAGAATAACAAAGGCAAAAAGCGGTGAGCGCGCAAGTGACAAAAGAGCGCGGCGAATGGTCGCGTTTCACTGGTGGTTCAGCGACGGGAATGGGGAAATGGAGGTTCGGGTGTGACAATGAGATGGCTGCTGGTCGACGGGCGTGAAAGTGGGTTCGACGGGATGATGGTTCGCAGGGATGGTGTGTGTGTGTGTGTGGTGGTGAGTTTTGAGAGGAAGAGACTTAACAAAATGGAAAGGGTGAAGATGAAGAGGATGAGTATTGGGCTGACGTTATGTTTTATAAAAGAGGAAGGGTGTGGAGAAGATGATAAAATTAAAAGGGGAGAGTCATTGTGCTATCCGGCTGATAGTCTTGAGGAGCAGTGGGGGTTCCCCTAAAAATGAAAGGGAATGGAGAGAGTTATAGAGAGGCGTAAGGAGTAGGGGTATAGGGGGATGGGAGAGTGAGGGCTAGGAAAACAGGGGATGGGCGGATAAAGGGCTAGGGGAATAGGGGGATGGGCGTATAAAGGGTAGGGGAATAGGACTGGTTCGGCTGAAGCCTCTTTTAAATAAGGTGAGGGGTAGGTTTTAATAATGTGGGGAAATGTGTTGGAGTGGTAAAAAAGGTATGGATTGAAATGGTTTTAGACTGATTCGAATTGGCCTCGGTTTGGACTAGTTTGATTAAAATACAAAACGGGTTAATTATTTAAAAGAAAAATTATTTAAAGAAATACAAAATTATTAAAATGAAAATATTGATGTAATAATAAAACATACTATTTAAGAAATGTTTAATGCCTAATTAAAAAATGCGATGCTATTTTGTTATTTAAAGAGATGCAGAATTTTAATATTAACAAAGTCCTAATGCTTAATTTAAAATAAAAAATGCGATGTCATTTTATGAAAAATAAAACATAGAATATTAGGTAAAAATATGCAAAAAATAATGATTAAAATGCGGTGTCTTAAAATACTTAAAATTACAATAAATAATCAAAAGATGAGTCAAAATTGGGTGTTAACAAACGGAACGAATGTGAGTCTGTCGGAGCTGCATAACATGCTCAAGACCTTTGAATCTTCAACTACCAAAGACAAAGTTGTGCTCATGGTGGATATACTAGCCGGCCCAAGCAGAAAGGCAAGGAATGGTAGAATAAAGGGGCAAAGTAGTCGCTGCGCCCTCAGCTATGAAGCCTAAAGAGAAATGTGAATAAAAAGAAGGTGATTACGACTATAGATGTATGCCTCAGCTGTAACAAGAAGGAGCATTGGAAGAAGAATTGCACTGCACCAGGAGAAGGAAAAACACCAGGGGTTTCTACCTCTGGTCGACAAAGTATGTACGTCGAGAAATATTCAAAGTACAAAACAAACGAGCTAAGATAAGTACTAGAAACTCTACCTACCTATGGCATTGTAGACTTGGTCATATCAATCAAACAAGAATAACAAGGTTAAGGAAACTTGACAACCTCGAATCATTTGACTTGGAGTCTTATGATAACTGTGAATCCTGTTTGAAAGGTAAGATGACCAACAAGCCCCTTTTTGGGAAAGGTGTGTGAGCCAATGAGGTGCTTGAGTCGGTACATACTGACGTATGTGGACCATTTTCGACTTAAGCTAGAGGAGGTTTTCCTTACTTCATTACTTTTACTGACGACTTGACAAGGTATGAATATGTGTATCTTATGAAACACAAACCCGATGCCTTTGAAAGGTTCAAGGAGTACAAGTCTGAAGTGGAGAAACAACTCGCAAAAAGTATCAAGACTCTTCGATCTGATCGAGGAGGTGAATATTTAAGCAAAGAGTTTCTAGATTACTTAAAGCTACATTCAGTCATTCAAAATGGACACCTCCTGAAACACCACAGATGAATGGTGTTGCCGAAAGGAGAAACTGAATCATATTGGATATAGTTCGATCCATGATGAGCTTCTCAGCTCTACCAACGTACCTTTGGGGACATGCTATACAAACCTCAATATATGTTCTGAACAGGGTTCCTTCCAAATCAGTAGAAAATACACCATATAAAATATGGTGTGGCAAGAAACTAGCTCTTAAACATATGAGACTCTGGGGGTGCCCTGCATATGTTAGAAATTCAAGAACCACGAGATAACATAGAGGTTGAATCCTTGTCGAATGACCAAGACAAGAATTCAGTGGGAGCGTTTGGCGAAGAATGGGTACTTCGAGTACGCCCTTCGGCCAGTGAGAGTGTTGCGAGGAACAATGCAGAAATACAAGATCCTCATACACAGCCCTTGGGAGCAAATGCAATTATTGCACCTCCTCCCATTCAGGAAAGACATGAAAATGATATTCCTGAAAGCTCTCGAGTTGGTGGATTAACCAACACACAAGAACCCTCTCACAGTCAGAACATATCATACACTGAACTACAAGACAATCAACTCCATAGGTACACTAGGACTCATCGTCCTCCTGAAAGACTAAATCTACTTGTGGAAACACACAGTGAGATAGATATTCCCGATGACGATGAGTCTACAACCTATAACGAAGCAATGTTGGACACTAATTCGAAGAGATGGCAAGAAGCCATGAAATCCGAAATGGAATCTATGTACGTCAAAAGTGTGGAACTTGGTTGATCTGTCAAGCGGGGTTAAATCCATATGATGCAAATGGGTCTTCAAGAAGAAGATTGATGCATTTGACAAGGTACAAACTTATAAAGCAAGACTGGTGGCTAAAGGTTATAATCAACGGCCTGGGGTCGATTATGATGAAATTTTTTCACATGTTGCTAAGATTAAGTCCATTCGAATTTTGCGTGCGATAACTGCATATTATGACTATGACATTTGGCAGATGGACGTCAAGAACACCTTTCTCAATGATAATCTAATTGAGGAATTGTGTATGAAACAACCCAACCCGAGGGGTTTTCATCCAATTCCAACCAAATGTTGTAGGCAAGCTACAGAAGTCCATTTATGACATTCACTTCAACTATCCTTTATAATGAAATGCCTCACTGAGGAATGCAGAGACATGAAAGCAGAAGGATTGGATAGAATTCCTTTAACTAAAATAGAAATTTTACTTGTATTGACAGGTTTTCTTTGGTACGTTTCATTAGGAATTCACTTATATGTTTCTTTTTACGTAGTTTTTTTTTTGGTATGCAGTACGTTTCTCTGATCAGAAAGAATGTTCTCAGGTCAAACAACATTTGCAATTAATTTCGAATAGGTTTTTTGACCTAAGAGTAGAAAAATACTTCTACTGGTTGTCACAGTTTTAAGTGCCCGTTTGGTTGGGCTTCTCAAATGGCCAAAAGTGCTTTTTTTTTGTGTTTGACTGGAAAGGCCAAAAGTGTTTTTGACTGAAAAAAACACTTTTGACTTCTACTGGGAGAAGCTCAAATTTTGGGTTTTTGCCCAGTAGAGGCAAAATAGTTTGTCTTTTCTCATTTTTAAGTCAAAAACACTTTTTTTATTGATAACCAATACCTACAACTTTTTGATAATAAAACTCTACTTGAAAAGCTCTATTTCTCAAAGCTCTTTTTAATAAGCTGTACCAAACGGGCCTAAGGATTTGATCATTCCTTAAATACCACAATACAAAGGTTTAATTTGGAGAGGCCAAAATCCAAACTAAGATGGGACATCGGAAAAGGATAGACCAATCACTGTTAACTTGGAGGGCTTACTTCAGTGAATTGTTAGTCCTGGTAAATAGCATCTGTAAACTGAGCAAATATTATTCAACGTTTAAACCTTAATACAAGCAAAGATTTCAGAAAAGGAAAGATAGGAGAGGAGTACGAAATATATGCACCCATCTACAGCTATTAGCATTTAGTACTAGTTTTTTTTTTGGGTAAGTTACTGCTATTAATAGCTACTCCTAGTAAAAACTAAAAAGCAAGAAACCCCGAAAATAAAAGAGATTCACTTTTGCTTTAACAAATTACTCATGATCTCATAATAGACTCTGTAATGTAAGCAGAAACTAATCCAAGAAACTTTATACTTAAAATTCAGCAATCCATCCGACACCAGATATGTACAATATGACGTACAATTCTAGACCTGCTCAAAATTAGATCATGAAAATAATACAGTGAACTTTTCTGAAATCCCCTAAAGAGAAAAAAAGACACTAAACAATTTAAACCTTTTGAGAACAATTGTATAAGATATAAAGTTGCGGAAGCTATTTTTCAGAACATAGCCAGATTCTAGTGCAAAGTGGCAAGCCTAAAACCAACATTAAACAGGGCTGCTGCAACTTCCCAAATTTTTAACCCATCAATCAAGACTCCTAGGTGTGTGCTTCCATAGCCCCGTCATAAAAACATGAGATATTCGCATTTTAGGCCCTGTCAAAGGTAGTAAATCATGTATATTGAAAAGCAAATCTAGCATCATATCTAGTACACAGCACTCACTCATTTTCGTCATCATCATCTCAAAGTTGAGCTGGTGCGCTCCCTCTGATAAAGGTACCACGGCGATCACCCCCAACAATCACATCTTTCAGTCGAGATAGTGGACCAAACATCCTGCCAATCCTCTGTCAACATTGAGATACAAATCAGTGAACCAAGAATACAACTAAATAGAGTATACGAGTCAAAGTAGCATTTCTGAGAACCAAAATGATTGAGATGAATAGAGAAATATAAGACGAATTGACAGTGTATATGTGGATGACTTTCAGGGTTTAATGTTCTCGTATACCACAATAAAGAAAGGTTTGCAATCCTGGAAATTCCGGGTTCTGATCACTGAACTGTTTGTGTGATTGTAGTTCTCTCGTATCTGATTATAAAAGCTATTGACTAGACCAAAAGGAAGCAGAACGTGTAAGCTTTTATCATCCCCGAACCAACAATGGAGATCTTGAAGAAAACATGCAATCTACAGCAAAATGTTAAACGACAAACTCCTTTTGCACTTCAAAGCAGAATTAGACATGGACAAGGGGTGAAGACTAGCAATGAGGAAGTCAAGAGACCTCTGCAGATTCAGGTCACTTATTCTAGCACCATGAATTTCAATACTCAATAAAGGACCATATTCAGAAACAGTAATTGATCTAGTCAACAAGGCAAATGAAATAATACAACACCTAAAATGATTTTGGCATTTCTCTATAGAGCATTGGAGTTGGTGCTTCACTGAAAGATAGTCCACACCCTTGGTGTTATTTCCTTTCCGATTTATCAATTAAAGAAGATCATAAATTTCAAGCAAAGAGAAACAGGAACCATGAATCCTTTGCCAATGGTTTATTTCTCCAGATTGATAAACAAGCTGCAAATGTCGAATACTTAGCACCTAGAGGGACTTGATAGATGGACAGACCTCAGTGTGAATTCGAAACCCATCTGCTCTAAATGTTAACAACTTCAAAAATGGTGCCTAACCAACGAGGTAGACCTCAGGTACCCAAAGAAATGGATACTGAAAACAGGAAGGAGAAAAGAGTGAATGCTTGAGGATGGACTAAGGAAATATAGTAATATAGTAAGGTCATTTCAGAATGTTGATTAAGACAACACGCTGCAGCCAAAATGAAGACATCTTTATCTTTATCTTCTTTTTTTGACAAATAAAGGTGGACTCTTTATCGATTGGATCTGATACAAATCCAGCTAATTCGAGGACACTCTTGTGTTCTTCTTTTAGATATCCCAATCAGAATATCCAGTTTACTAGTAAACTTCCAAGATTTTCATACTGCCAGCCAATTGGCAAGTACTGCAATTAAGGGAGCACCTCCCTTCAGAAGGAATCAATTAAAAAATAGATCTAGGATTTCGAGAAGATGTGTGCACTATTACGAAGAGCTGGATCCAGGATATAATTTGACAGGTTCAACCTTTAGGTTCTTACATTGAATCCATTACGCTTTTGAAATTATAGGTTCAGAATAATTATTTCTTAAGTAGTAAATTACATTGTGTCGAAAATATTGGGATCAGTTGAATTCATTGACGGTAGGGAACATCATCCCCTACTACTAGTTTCACATTTGGTTTAATTATAAATAAAAGTTTACCGTGACCAAAGGAGAACACGGATTTCAATTGTGTCAGACTTGAAAATTTCAAAATAATAAACCAAACAAAAGAAAGAAAAAGAAAAAAAAACTTAATTTAAAAAGCAAGGAGTGACACCATACATGCCCATCCCCGTGAGTGGACCCAATTCTTAAAAAAACAAGATAGACAAAAAGTTGAACTCGCACCCTCATTTTGAGGATACACCCAATAACCATCGCATTATATGATATACTTTGAGGTTGTGTGCACACATATAATCAAAGGATTTTAGAAGACTATCACATTACTATACTGATCTAGGGAGGGTAGCATGGGTTCATGTTAACCCAGGAACCCCCCAAGCCCACCCACCCTGCGCTGCTTAGAGTGACTTTGTAATACTTTAGCTGGTAAGTAAGTATTACAAAGTGACATTAGGTGGGTTTTTTATGCATTTTCTTTTCTAAGAAAAGAACTCATTAGCAATTTGGACCCAAAGTTGGCAATAGTCAACTCAGTGGGAATACCAATTTCAACTATTTTACAATAAACATCTACAACACACCTCTCCATGGACTCCAGCCTGCCACTTCATTTGCAATACTTGCCACCTTTCTTGCTGCCACGTCTGACCAATAATCACAAGGCCCATAACAGCAGCAGCAATGAAAATAGACCAGAATGTGTTTGCATCTTTCGCATGAGCAATTAGGGAAGCAGCTGGTCTTTTCCACCATGCTTGACAAGGAAGGTTAGTTGTATCATGATCATCTTCATCTTTAGCCTTTGGAAAATTTGAGGTTCCTGAATCTACGCCCTGGTGAAAGGGTTCAACTGATTCCGCAAGCACATTGGTTTCCCCTGTTGTTGCTGAGAGACCCATGGGTTCTTCACTCTGGTATGAACTATAGTTAGCAGTGCCAAATAAACTCTGCTCTTTGTCTACCGAACTTAAGCCTTGTAGGGCTGCATCATCTTCGAATTCTGCACCACTAATAGAAAACTGGTTACCCTTTTCATCAATAAATCGAATACCAGGAAATTCTCGTGTGTTCGAACCTTTAGATTCTGTACTTGCTCCATAACTATCTGATTTACCTCCTTCATCAGCAACAAGTTCTGGACCAGCATCTTCACCTCCCTGTTCATTATTGATCTCATTAACATCGGGTTCCAATGGCAAATTTTCGTGCTGGCTTGGTGGAAAGACAAAGTGTCCAGACATAAACATGGCCTGGGAAGTGTCAGCTACATACTGTGCACTATAATTATTATCATCATTCGGGTCAACCTGCTTCGGACCGGGGGCAGCAGCGTATGCTGATTGTGTGAGTGATACAACCTCCCACTCATTTCCACGAGGAGCAGTCTCCTCTCCTTCCTCATTACTAGCCATCTTTCAGAAATTGAAACTTAAAAGGAAAACAAAATAGAAGTCAGAGCTTAAGTGCTAAAAAGCATCACACATTGTGAAAAACAAATTTATTCCAAATACAACAACATATCTAGTGTAATCCATCAACGACAACTTGAAGAAAACTTATGAGGTGTGTGTGTGCACGTGTGACTATGCATGTGTGCACCTATGCATGTGTGTGGGAACTTTAAGGACTCATTCATCAGTTTCCAACTTTTCACTAGCAAATCCCGCTGTCAAGTACTCCCTCCGTTCACTTTTACTAGTCATATTTCGCTTTTTGAGAGTCAATTTGACTAATCTTTGAAGCTAAATTGAAATAGATTAATTCAATATATTAAAAATTAACAGTTAGATGTTCAAACATTACATGAAAAATACTATAAGTTGCAATCCTTCTCATATTAATACGAAGGAAAAAAAATCTTAAAACATTGGTCAACGTTCATGTAGTTTGAACTCAGAGAAGCTAAACGTGACAAGTAACTAGTAAGAGTATTTCTTTTTCAATCTAGGGATCAGTAGCTTTTGAACAGTGGCTTTCCAAATCCTAACAAAGTTCCAATTTTGAGAAAAGCGAATATAATTTACACAACAGACACATCATAAACAAGAGAAACAAGTACAGATACAGAATCGTATAAACATAGAATAAATACAAGCTTTCAGCCGACAGCAGAAGTGCGTATACAGATCCGAAGACCGAATCTACTGCACTTATTAATTTACCGAATAAAACTAAATCAGATTAACGAATTGAAGTCAAAATGATCAAAAAATCCGATCAACAAATATCACTAAATCAAAAACTGAAATCGGAGCTGAATTTCCGAATACTTACAGAATCGAAAGGCGGTGAGAGATGTGAGATCGGTGAGGATAACGTCGGAGCTCCGGCGAGAATGATTGAAAACTTTCTCGAAGAGAGAGAATAGTTTATATAGTGAATGATTTCTGTGTGAAGAGATAAAGAAACCGGGTAAACCGGTAACGCTGTAGTGTTAAATGACTTACTGAGGAAGTGAGGATAGCGGTTTTAATTTTACCTGCTATGGCAAGCAAACGGTGTCGTTTGGTAAGATTCAGTGGGCCAAATTATGTGGGATCGGGTCGAGTATTATGGGTGGTTGCTTGTGAGAGCGGAGAAGTGTTGACGTGCCCGTCGCGTTTGTGTTTTGGGAAAAGGTTATTCGGGAAGTATTATTTTTTTCTTTATTTATCTTTTGTTAAATTTCATGACAATAAAAATAGTTTTTATCGTTATCTTTTCGTTACTGAGTATGTTGTTGTTATTTTCGTATTAAATTTGTTTGTTCTAATTTTCAGTTCAATAAATGAAATTCTCGAATATTCACATTTGTCATAAGTAATTTTAAAAAAAAATGTTCACGTGAACAATCCAAAAATTAGATGTGTCAGCTTATCTGAACAGTAGTGTAATTTTTGTTTGTTTGTTAAGTTATTGAATACAGGTAAATATGATCGACAAAGTTGTAGCAAAAGTATTCTTATAATCATTTTTTAGAGAATAACAATTATTTAATTTACATAAATTAAATAGAATAAACATATCAAAGTTTAGACGTGAATGTCAATTGGACACTACTCTTTGCAGCCGGACACTTGTCACCATCAGTTTCATAATAATCTGCCCCCGTCAAAGTCCCTCTTTTATGCAATTGTGCGGAGAGAAGATTTTAAGGCTCCAATTTTCTCATCGTTCTCAATGTTGTAGCAAGGGGTGTACATCGATCCAGAATCGGATCAGATCGAAACTGAAATCCGGGATTTTTCTGATTGGAGACCGGACCGGAGTATTTTGGTCCGGTTCGGGTTTTGGACCGATTGGACTTAATTTTTTTTAAAATATATATATATATTTTTTAATTATACATTTTTAACAATATGTTCATTTATCAATTTCATTAAATATGTTTATTTTTTTCCTTATCCTTCAATATATTTTATTTCATTAAATATGACTAACTTAAAGAAAACCAACAATGTACTTGGTTTGTATACGAACTACTGAACTGCTCAATAATTAAAGTTACACACCACATAACACATTTATATTTTCTATTTGGACATTCCCGAAGTATTGACATAAAATATAGGTAGGGAGAGAATAAAGTAAACTATTTGCAAATTGGTGAAACTTTAAATGATCATAACTTTGCGCTCGGACGTCCGTTTGACCTAAATTTATTTTTTAATTTCGCGTATTTTTTCGAGACGAATCCGAACCAAATGGACAATTTCACTTTCCCCCCAAATCATCACGTTTTTTTCATTTTCAAAGCTAAATATCTCACGATATACAATAGATTTCAACATTCAAATTTTGTGGTAATGTGTCCGAGAATGTCAATTTCAGTATTGGTAATTCAATTTTAAAAAATAAAAAAATAAAAAATAAAACCGGTCCATTCTGGTCCTGACCGGAAAATTCCTGTTTTACCCTACCCGGACCGGAAAACCGGAATCCCACATTTTGAAGGACCGGACCGAAATCCACCGGTCCGGTCCATTTCGGTTCCGGTCTGATTTTTCGGTCCGATCCGAAAATGTACACCCATAGTTGTTGTGGTACCACAAGTGCACACAATGGTTCTCAATGTCTTGACTACTATTAATGCTTTGAAAGGTTAAATAATATAATTACAATAGTGATAAACTTGAAGCCAACAAGTATTGTGACAATAATAAGCTTTTGAGGTCTTGATCTTCGTTCTTGAATCAATCTTGAGTCTTGGATCTTTGGATCCTCGTTTCAATTGCAGCAAGCTCCTTGATCTTGATAGCCTGAAACCAATAGACACTAAATCTGGTAGCATTATAATTTCACTGCCGAGTCGAGTGATATTCACTCTGTCCTTAAGACATTATTGCTCCGTATATATCCTTTTACGATATGGGCAACTGTCTCCCAAAATAAAACAACAACTAAACAAATGAGCAAAAGAAACTCAAGTGTTTCTCAAGAAGAACATTTGTGTGTGTGTGAGTATGCTAGAGATGAAGAAGTTCAGAAAAAGTCTGACCTAAACAAGAGTGAGGTGTGTTCTACAATTGAGCCAAAGGCCTCATTTTATAGTGTGTGTAAGATGACATCTCATCTAGCCAACTAATTGCAATCAATGGTCATGTAGTGACACTTACGGAGAGGTGTTATTCAGCCAAATAATGGATGAATTCAAGTGTCAAGTAATGGAGGATCAATACTCCAAAACAGCCCAAAAGTCAGAAACTTCCCATCTTCCGTCGACCATTCTACCTCCGAAGAGTCACGACGCCAAACTTTGAGTGACTAAACTACCACTCAAGCGTCGCGACGATTTTCGACTCGTTTCATCTTTTACATATCGTACATTGCTTCCTTCATTTACCATCGTGGAACACGTGCCATTTAATCAACGACCGTCCATCATTTCATGTCTCAAACGTTTACTCACGTACCAATATCTCTTTCACTAATGAAATTTACGATACTTGGCACTACGTGTGCACGTGTGTGGAAACAATATTTCTGACGTGTGAGTCCTCAATTGTTCGAGTCATAAATAATGGGTTAAAATTAATTCCACATTAGTAAATTTCCAACAATCGAGCAACTCTTCCCCTCTATCGCTACGAATTGATTTAATCCGTACGCTTAGTTGGTTTTCAACTTCTGCTTTGTAGCGTTTGAACGTTTCAAAGGCTTCATTTTTACTTTTCAATAAGTAAAGGTAACAATAACTTGTGCTATCATCTATGAATGTCACAAAGTACTTGTTCCCCCTCTAGTTTGTGCAAACTTTAAATCACATATATCAGTGTGAATAAGTTCTAGAGGAGAGGTTTCCCTTTCGACGGATCTAAAGGGAATCTTTGTGAGTTTTGCCTCTACGTATACCTCACACTTACGTTGAGGGTTTACGTCAATAGACGGCAACAACTCCAACTTTATCAACCTTTGGATATATTGATAGTTTACATGTTATAATATATAATGTCATAAATTAGAAGACTCAAGCAAATAAGAGGAAGCTTCAATTTTATTTATAGAAGGCATTACAAACAAGACGTTAACTTTGAAGAGGTCTTCACAGACGAATCACCTTCCTACAAAAATTCAATTCTTAGTAATTACAAATTTATTGGACTAAAAACTAGCCTAAAACCAACATTCACCAATAAAGGACCTGAAATTAAATTTCTTTTAATATCAGGTGTTGACACCTAATTTTATCTCTCTCTCTTTCAATTATTTGCCTCCAAATTAAATTATTTTCGACACCGCAAAAAATGATTTTAATATACACATATTGTTACACCCCTTAATTCAAAGAGAATGAGATGAGAACGTACGAAAGGAAATAAGATTTGAATTTGGAAAAAAAAAAAGTTGGCATAATGTTTTTGGATAGATTTTTAGTCAAATTTGGAGTGGTATATATCCTAGTATAGTAGGAGTTTTTAGGTGTTTCAAAAGCCTAATATGAAGTTCGTTGAATCTAGTTTTCAAAACAATAAACCGCTCGTCGATAGGACATCGGAGTAGAAAGTTATGGACGTTACAAGTTCAACTGACAGAAGAGAAAGAGAGCAGTTTTCAGTCAGGCGCCACGACGCCGATCTCAGGGTCGTGGCTCCGTAAGTCCTGAAATCTTTTGAAGTTTCAGTGCCACGGCGCTGGCTGCAGGGCCGTGGCACCGAGGCGGGATTTTTTTGCGGAAATGGTGTAAAATTAGAAGATATTTGTTGTAGAGGACCTATGGGAGGGCGACAAGTGTCCCTCACCACTTGTAGAACAAGAAAAGCCTATATATTGGCCAAGTCTTGCAAGACTTGGCCATTCTACACAAAGCTTCATCCAAATACTTGCTCTTCTCTCTCTCATTTTCGATTTGGCCAAGAACCAAAGGCAAGGATTGTTGAATCTTAAAAGTGTTGTTCTTACACACTAGATGAAGGATATTAACAAAGGGATTAGCCAAGATTGAACTCCCACCTTCCCTAAATCTTCACGAAACGTGGTTAGGGTTCGAAACAAACCCTAAGGTGTTCACTTTTTGGTATTAAAGCAAGAATATAAGTTGGTTAGAAGCTTCTAAAGGTCATTAATTGCGGATTGGATCGTATAGAAGAGGAGTTGCGAAAAAAGCTAAAGTGGGCGAGATCCTTGGAATATTTTGGGCTTATTGAGGTAATGATCTTTGTCTTCCTAATGTAATTGAAGATTACATGTTATAGTAGTTGTATATAAATGAACTTGTGATACAAGGAATGAAGATTGATAAGTGTTAGATAATTTGAGGGTTAAAAATCGAGACATGGCATGTTAGCCATTGAAGTTGATAATCAATTTAGTTGTTGTAATTGTTATGACGGATATAACATGTTGGAGTAACGACTTGGATTAAAGAATTGAAAAAGGACTATATGTTGTCATTATTGTAGCCGAGATTGGCCTTAATAATAATGGACTATTATATATGAATTGTGGGGCAGAATTTTACACGTCCAGTTAGGCGTGTAATCCCCTTTGGTTAGCTGTTTGGTTGAGCCTTAAATGTGGCGTATTGGTTATTGAAATACGGGCCTTGAAAAAGGTGAAAAAATACGTAGAAACAAAGGAAGTGCTGCCCAATTCTTCGTAGAATTAGAGGGCATTATTTGGTATAAGTTTTATACTAGAAAGTATGATATTGATAGTAGTTTTATCGTCATTATAGGTTGAAGTACTACGAGTGACATATTCTACTTGGAGGGTGGAATAGCCAATAAAGTTGAAGTACTTTGGAGCATTTTGCTACTTGTCGATAGTCGTCGCGAGGTATGTGAACCTCTTCCTTCTTTTGGCATGATTCTACGTATAAAATATACATGTGGTATTATTTTATGATTCATTATACTCTTAGAAGTTAAGAGGTACGTATGTTGACTTACTCTATGTAAAAGGTATGTCTAAGTAATCCTAAGTTCTTACCAAATCTTATGGGGGATGTTGGTAAGAGTCGTTAGTGTTATACCCCGTAGTTCTGGCCATACGTGTGAGAGCGTGCGAAAGGGAGTAAGACTTAAAATTTTCGAAAGATAAATTGACGGATTGTTCGGACGGGTTTTAGTCAACTTTGAGGCGGGTTATGACCCGGTACTTTGAGAGTTCCTAAGTGTTTCAAAGGCCTGGTGCGTAGTTCGTTGAGTCTAGTTTCCAACGCAACCAACCGTTCGTCGATAGGACATCGGAGTAGGAAGTTATGGGAGTTGCAAGTTCAGTGCGCGGTCGGACAGAAATGTGTTTCGGACAGGAGTCATAGGGCCGCGGCGCCGGATGCAGGCATGGCGCGGATATTCGAGGGGTCGCTGAAGTGCAGCGGCCACGGGAAGCGGGCGCCGGAAGTTCCGATAGTCCGCAGAGGTTTCGGCGCCGAGGCGGGATTTCTGGCGGAAAAACTTAGGAAAATCAGATTTCTCCTTTTAAAAAGGCCATGGGAGGGTGACAAGTGTCCCCCCCCCCCCTCATCTGATTTTTGCATGTCCCTTATATTGACCAAGTCTTCAAGACTTGGTCATCTTTCAAGACTTTCCCTCTCTCTAAGTTAGAGCTCTCACTTCTCTCTAGAATTCCAAGAGGAATTCAAAGCCTAAGAAAAATCTGAAAAGTTAAGGACAAGAAGGAAGCTTGTGGCTAGCTTGTAGGAGTTATTGTGGTGGTGTTCTTGGAAAAGAGGCTAGCAAAATTGTTGGAATAGTTTTGGCTAAAGCTCTAAAGGTAACATTTCTTCTCTTGTGGTTAGTTATTAATGTTGCATGTGAAGAAGAAGGAACTTGTAGTAGTAAATAATGCTCTTAGAGTCATTGCATGTAAGAAATGTGGTTTGAATATGAAAGGATTGGTTAAGAAGATATTGTGAGCATGTTGTAGCCTAAAAACTACCTTGAACTTGTTAAGTGAATTGTTGTACCTTATGGGGCAGAATTTTACACACCCAAGTTTAGGTGTGTAATCCCCTTTGAAATGTTTGGATTGTTGAGCCTTAAATGTGGCGTTTGGATGTTAAATTCGGCCTTGAGAAAGGTGGCAACGTATGTAGAAACAAAGGAAATGCTGCCCAATTTTCCATAGAATTTAGTGGCTATGAACTTAGATTATTCCTACATTGAGCCAGAGGTTAATAAGCGTATTATGGTCATTATAGGTTGACATATTACGTGCGGTATTTTGGACTTATCAAGTGGATTGACCGAAGAGGTATGTGAAGCTTTCCTATCTCTTGAGCATGAGTAGTTGTATCTATGTAGTACGGTAGACGTACAGGATTTGGTATTCTTACTTGTTTTAAGTATATAAAGACTTGTTTCGTTTTAAGAAGTATAAGTCCCTTGGTTAAGGGAAAAGAATGATTTTACTAAAGTATAGGGTTAATATAACAACTTTATGGGAAGTTGGTTTATTAGCTTTATAAAAGGTTGATAAGAAGAGATTTATTCTAAGTAAGATGAGTAAGGACAAATGACTTGATTTATGAAAGATAAATTGATTTTAAGGCATCAATTGCTCAAAGGTTTTATATGAAAAAGAGACATTTTTAAAGAATATAAGTATGTGGTACTTGGGTTAAATTCCCGGATTTTCTCTTATTAAGAATGTTAGTGCCTTAAGTAAACTAAAATGAGAGGGTATATGAACAAGACTAATAATAAGTTATAAGCTTTCTTAACTTATTTATGATTATGATGTGATGACCGATTGAGCTAGGGTAAGAGTATAAATGAGGGGCAAGCCCCAAGATCGTTATACCACATTCTCCAGGGTAAGAGTATGAATGAGGGGCAAGCCCCAAGATCGTCATACCACCTTCTTCAGGGTAAGAGTATATCTGAGGGGTACATCCCCAAGATCGTTATACCACCTTCTTCAGGGTAAGAGTATATCTGAGGGGTACATCCCCAAGATCGTTATACCACCCGCCTGTGGTAAGAGATATCCGGCGGTAAATCTCCAAGATCGTTATACCACCGCTCCGTGGATTTGCTACCCACGACGCGGCGAATACCTCACGCGAGTCCTATGGGCTTACGCGGTGAAATAGTCTCACGCGGTACACTATGCGAGAATACCTCACGCGTCCACGGGACCTACGCGTGAAATAGTCCCAAGAGTAGGGGTGCTTATTGATACTACGGGCGAGGTACCCTATTTTGATCATGAGCCTCCTATTTTTATGCAGTATTATATATATACTTGTTACTCTCATTGTTAGTAAGGCACAATGTACTGTATTTTGATTGTTTTTCATGACTCCAGCTTACTTTTTGACTTATGATATCATTATTACGATTTTCCGCTTTACATACTTGGTACATATCAGTGTCCGACACCCTTCCTGGGCCGCTCACGCCGCAGGCGGTAAAGCGGTGGTGGATCCTCGCTCAGGATCACCGTCGTGTCGAAGCTCCATTCCTCCTAAGCTTGTTTTGTTAGTACGCTTTTTCCCCGATGTTATATATCAGGTATATTCGTGGTATGGCGGCCCCGCCCCGCCACAATTATCCTTGTGCGTGGTCACGTATGTGTTGGGCTGTAAGAACAAGTTGTTCTGCTATACTTTTGATTAGTATGTTTTTATGGAAGGCAGCCTTATCGGCTGACCAGTGATGTTTACCTTTTTGTAAGTTATGTGTTATGTATGTTCCGCTGCTATTCTCTGATGTATATCCGATGCGGTACCCTAGGTACGATCAGCGCCCGGTCGGTCGTGACAGTTAGGAAGTATTTGGAGTCGAGTTGACTTTGCTAATTTACTGCACTAATGAGAATAGGTATCGAACAAGCCATTGCAGCGCTAATAAAAATGTATCGACAATCAATTATATTAAAATAAGTAGAATTCTCCATCTGCATAGAAACTAAGATAAGACAAAATTGTACGACATTTTCTAGATCATGACTGCTTTAATAAGATCGTTATAAACGAGTATAACCTATTCACAACTCATAAAAATATATGTTGCTTAATTTAAAGAGTTTATGTTATGAAGTTTTAAGACTATGAACCTTGATTTCTTAAAAGGTTATGAGACTTTATTTGTCAAGTTATGAGACTTGATTCTTAAAGAAAGGAATGACTTGATTTAAAAAGTATGATTTCCATGAATTATTTCAAAAGTTAAGAGGCTTGATTTCAAAAGAGAATGTATCTTGAGTTTTCAGAAGAAGAAGTTTATTGATTTAAAAGAGAAGGAGTTTTATGATTCTTTTTAAGTATGTATATACGTAGTACTTTTGGGTTTAGTTTTTCCTAATGTAATAAGAAATAAAAGTGCCTTAAGTTCTCTAAAATGAAAGGTTGTTATAATAGTTTTATGAGAAGTTGTTATAACGACTTAAGAAGAAGTGAAAAGATGGTTTAAAATGTTATGTAAGAAAAATTACACCGGGTCGCGCAAAAAAATAGGTCGGGTTATGTTATGAGACACACCGCGTCCCAGAATGGGCCGGGCATTATACCTTTATGGGCAGACTATATGACTTTACCGCGTCCCATAATGGGCCGATAAAGATACCTTTACGGGCGCACTATATGACTTTACTGCCTCGAACGGGCCGGCCAAGATACCTTTACGGGCGACTATATGACTTTACCGCGTCTCAAACGGGCCTGACAAGATACCTTACGGGCGAACTATATGACTTTACCGGCCCCGTGAACGGGCCGAGCAAGATACCTTTACGGGCGACTATATGACTTTACCGCTCCGTAACGGGTCGGCAAGATACCTTACGGGCAGACTATATGACTTTACCGCCCCGAACGGGCCGCAAGATACCTTTACGGGCGACCATATGACTTTACCGCGTCCCGTGAACGGGCCGCAAGATACCTTTACGGGCGGACTTATGTGACCTACCGCGTCCCGAATGGGTCGGGCAAGATACCTTTACGGCATTTACGTGATTTTACCGCCCGAATCGGGCCGGCGATACCTTCGCGAAGACTTTTTACGATTCACCGTGTCCCGCAATGGGCGACATGCGTTATCACGTATGGATAATCAAAGTGAACTTCAAAATGAGACGTCCCTCTATAAAGGGCCGGATTATGTTATGCAAGAGACGCAAGTTATGTGTTTATGAACTTGATGATTTTTTCCTAAAAAAAGAAATGTAAGAATTTGATTATAATACTTATTGAAAATGGGCAAAGATAATAATGTGCGATTAAGTTCATGAGTTGTAATGGCACGGTAGGATCTGATATTTACTTTTTATACTTGCCCCTGTCATTCTTTTGTACAGTTATGATTTGTTTACTGTACATTATTTTTCGTTCCATATTCTGCATGTTAGATCGCCTTCTGGGCCGCTCACGCCGCACGTGTATTAGTACACATGTTGGTGATCCTCGCCTAGGATCTCTGCTCAAAGATTGTGGATAGTTCATGTTCCGAGCTTGTCACTATGGCTAGATATATTCAGAGGTACGACGGCCTCATTCCGCATCATATTGCTCAAACTCTTAAGTGCGTATTCATATGTGGGTTGGGATCGCGAGGGTCAGTATGTTGTTATACAATGATATGTTATGGTGGCAGCCTTATCGGCTTTGCCTTTGTTTTTGTTTTTTTAAAAAAATGAGTGGTATTTATCTTCCGCGTTTTACTTATGTCAGATGAATGAAGGTGCCTGTGTAGGACACTACCACTGCCCTGCAGGCGTGACACAGACCTATATATATATATATATATATATATATATACGCATATATACATATATAAATAAGAGATTTAATATCATCATATATTCTCAAATGTCATTATTTATTACTATTATTATTTTTTATTCGTGTTTCTACAATCGTGCGTTTTATCACAATCATGGTTTTGTCCTAACATTCTATATTGTTTTATTTATAAAATAGCATTGCATTTTTTACATTAATCATCAAACATTTCTTAAAATATTATATTTTATCACATTGATATCTTTATCACATAATTTATATTTTTAATTCTTCTGAACACACAACCCATTTTTTCCTTTAAGCTAAAACACCTAAATTTCTACCCAACCCAAATAAAATTCCAAACCCGCCAGGGTTTAATTGGGCTTTATTTTCTTTTCTGAAAAATAAAAGTCCTGGCGCAAGACCGAAACCAAACCCGCGGCCCATAATCTATTTTCGTCCAAAACAGTCCAAGTCCCTTTATTTTTCATCCCTTCCTAAAAGCTAATGCCCTAAACGAACCCTAATCCCAAACCCAAATCGCCGCACCCAGCTCCCCCGACACTCGCGAATCCCGCCGGATTTTTCGACCGGAAAATCCGGTCATCTCATTATCTCCGCAACGCCCATCCTAAATCATCCCTTATTCCACCCCCTTTCACGGAAATCATATCAGAAAATCAACCCCAAATCGTCACAAATCTTCCCCAAAATCATCCCGGAATCACCTCAAAATTTTAAGAACCAAAACCGAAAGGGAATAATGTTGATTTCTTGCCATCTTTACAAACCCAAAAAGGGGTATAAATAGAGGAACTGTCACAGCCAATGCATCGGATTTTGAGAGGAGTGAGTACCCATCTTCCCGGATTTCAGATGTTGCCCTTCAATTAGTTTTTCCAGAGCAGAAATCTGAGAAAATATCCTGAAAATCCGAGGGTTTCACATCGGTGAACACCCTTTTTTGAGCCTTGAAAGCAATTTGTTTTATATCAGTTTCTCTAGAGCCAAAGAATCCGAAACATAGCAAAACCCGAGCAACTTTACAAAACAAAATACCAAAGTTTCATTCCTTTTCAATCGCATAGCAACAGAACCTCCGAGTGGCTTCCGATGAGTTGAAACGCCGCCTCGGTTCGCTACCTGGAGAAGGTAAACCCCATATTATTTTATCCCTAATTTTTTTATATATATTAATGAATTATGTTATTGTTAATATGATTGTTTTGTTTAGCATATTTAGCTTAATCTAGATTAATTTTGTTCACTAGATTATCATATAAGTTTTTATCGATAGAACTAGAATGTTAGGAACAGTTAAAATTGGCATGAGTGTGTTAATTCAGCATGTCATGATTGTTTGCTACTAATTCTATTTATCCACTTGTTTAGCTAGTGATTAGTATCTGGAAGTTGGGCTATGTTTATATCTGATATAAGGATTTTGATAAGTGACATAAGTATTGGTTAGTTAGTGTAGTTAAACATGATCTGTTTTACAATTTAGGTGTATGTTGTTTGATCCCTCATATTCTGTACTAGATGATTTCTGGCATTTGGAATGTTTAGTTAACTAATCACTATTAGCAAGTCCATTTAGCTATCTGGTTCAATTTTTGGTGTGATATTAGCTGGTAAGATTGACACATGCTTAAAAAGAACTATGGTTTGGCTATCTGCTCTTATAATTATATTGTGTGTAGTGTGATTTGAACATTGTTTGGTGTCTGTTTAAAATTATGATATGGCTAACTGTATGACAGTTGATTGACCTAGTAATTTAACTAGGATTAAATGAGATAGTGTCCAACTCAGCTCATATGTATCCATGTTAGCCAAATCTGTAGTAGAATGAAAAACTAGTAGAAAGCTTACTCTTACTTTTAAAGGTTACATATATGACATGCTACATATGGATGGTCTATTTAGGGGGAATGTTTTACTTGAGTTTCCCTATAAAGCGGTGACAAAAAATATTGATCATTCCATATGAGAACGCCGTCAAAAACTTGTTGCGATAATTCTATATGCTTACGCAAGTGTACGTATCGCTCAAGTGATATAGTATGTAAGACCGAGTTATCGTCCACAGAGACTGATTTATCAAGTACCGAATATCTAATCTATGGTATCTATTTGGTTAACGTTCTTTTGGTTTGGGATTATAACTACACAAAGTGCAGAAAATAACTAAAGATGATAGTACTTTGGATTTAAAACATTTATGAAGGAAATAGTGCTTCCAATCTCCTCAATTATCCACTCTTTCACTTATTAATGCAATACTAATGATTCTTCTTCTTATTAAAATAGCAGGCTAACGAACATGTTCTATATTCCGGTTAGGACATATAAAAACTCAACCTTATGCAGAAATTTTCTATATTTCTATGACAAATTTTACCACACAAGAGAATTAAGAGCAATAACCTTAAATATTACACAAGTATCGAGGTACTTTCGTCCACGATTTTAACCTATGTCTAAACAACTATAGCATATTCAAATCTCTCTTTTCAGATCTTGATTTGAAATCATATAAGTTATGACAATTAGTGATCCTATGACTGATTAAGTTGACGTTTTTTACGAGGGTAAAAGGGTTCGAAGCGAGGTTTTGCTCAGATATAAAACCATGAAACCCGTTTAATAGAAGTATGATTTTTTTGGTAATACAATTTCAAAATTGCAACTTCGTTATATTGGAAGTTGCAAATAAATAACATAGTAAAATTACAATTAAAAGAATTACATTTTAATTAACACATTTTCTAGTTTCTTTATAATTTCTTGTGGTTCTTCGGTTGGATTTGATATTTGTTGGTCGAATTGGTCTCCGTCGCTTCTACCTCCGCCGGATAAGATTTTGTTGTAGTTGTAGTCTTCTTCTTCGTTGATCTCCGGTTGACCGCACCTTCTTCGTTCGTATTCAATCTCTGAATCTTCAATATATTTTCAGGAACATCTTCATATATTTCATGTATTTCAAGACTTGTTCCTGAAACGCATTTTCATGAACATCTTCATTTTCTGAACCATCAATCTACCCTAGTCATTCCCAGTCTCTCTATTAGAGTTTTGTGGAGGTACCGAATCGCCTGTTGGAATACTACTAGCGTTCTTAGAAATATACTCCGTTTGAAATCGCATCAGATGCTCCAACTTCTCACTCATAGAGGCATTCTGCTAGGGATGGCAGGTGGGTATAACTTTGGCGGGTAGTAGGCGAGTATAGATATTAAAAATGTACCCGCCACGGGTAGGCGGGTAGGTAGTGGATTTACAGTTATACCAGCCCGACTACCCGCCACATAAACTAGTCCGCAAGCCCATAACTCATAAGCCCAATATAAAAATGTATTATAAGTTAATAGGGTTTTCATTCCTTCACTTTTCATTCTCAACACTCAGCAACCTCTCTCACACTCTCACTTCTCAGCACACAGATCTGATATCTCACTCTTCAGCACCTCCGCCTCGCCCTTTTTTTTAACCTTTCCTTACACCTATACCTGTCTACCGGTCCGGGTTTACCTGGAACCGGATCGGTTGACCCGGTAGAAAATACGGACCGCCCGACCGCAGGGCATACCGGGTCAGGTTGGATTGCCTCAACCCCAACCCGCACGGGTTAGGAAAATAACCGGTAAGGCCGGACCAAGTAGACAGTAACGAAACCGCTTCCTTATCGGCAGGTCCGGAGCGGACCGGTAATAAAAAATAAAAAAAAATAAAAAATGCCCAAACGATATTAGAAATTTAGAAAATTAGGAATTTAGAAAATTATAAATTATATATATTATATATATTAGGTATTATATATATTATAAAAAAAAATCGGTCCTAATTTGACGAAAACCGAATTCTTAAAAAACAGGGACCGAATAGCGGACCGAATTTCTCGGTCCGGTTCGGTCCGGTCCGATTTTTCGGTCCGGACCGAATTTTTGCGCAAATTTCTACCGTAAGGCCCAACGCGATGATCGCGCACCAGAAGGCCTGATCGCGCGGATTATATAATTTCTAGTAAAAGGGGCATAACTCCTAGCATAGAGCTTCCAGTGAGCTCCCTAATATATGGTTGGAAAGGTATTTCAAAGACCTACAACTTTCATATTTTTAGTTTTCTCAAATTCCCAATGAAACTACCTGAAAACTTGGCATAAGTCAAACATACCTTAGACGAATTTAAGAGCTCTTACGAACTTCACTATTTGGTTTGACTTAAAAACGACTATCTATCACCCGAATTCATCCCAAAGAGATTCTCATAACTAAAATATGACACGACAACACTCATTTAATTCATTCACACGTAACTTGGATTTACGGAGTGTTACAGACATCTTACTTTTTATAAAAACAAATGAGACCTGATTCGGCGCAATTATTTATCATAATATATTTTTTTCACACGTTTGATAATCAAGAAGCATGTTTAATTATAATTCTATCACCACAAAAGGAAAAGGAAATGACGACAAATATTAGCGATAAACTATATTCCGGCGCTAAGTAATCACAGATTAACTATGAAATGATAATATTGTTGCAAAATAAGCAATAAAAGAAGTAGGATCTAATATAGCGATACACAATAAGGGTGCGTTTGGTTCGGGGTAAACAGGAAAGAGAAAGGAAATGGAGGAATGAAATTCCATTTGTTGTTGTTTGTTTGGCCTTATTTTTTCATTTCCTTTACTCTTTTTCCTCTTTCATTCTCTTTCCTTGATTCCCCATACCCCACTAGGTATTTGGATTCCCTTTCCCCAACCCGGACCCCCGACCCTGGACCAACCAGAATCAAACATGTAGGGACAATCAAGTAATTTCTTTCTATTCCATTCCCTTACTGGATTCCATTCCGTTTACCCTGCGCGAACCAAATTACCCCCTAAATTTTGTGGTGAAATATTGGTATTAAATTGAGGTGCTTTGATTTTAATTAAATAATAATAATAATAATATTAATATGGAAGGACTTGGCGACAGATTAGCGACGCTTATCTTATTTTATTTCTCCAAATATTTTCCATGGTACCCAGTTACCTGATCAGAACCGATACTAACGGGTAGAATTCGAGTAGTAAAATTAAAAACCAATCAATGTCGGGTTCAGTTTCGGCAAAATAAAGACAGGGTACCCAGACCCAAAACCTATGAAATATTATATATTTTACTTTTTTAATTCCATTATTTTTAGTTAATAAAAGGAAGCCCAAACCCTAAATATACTGTAGAAGGCAACACTCATTCTAACACTCTAGAAAGCCCTAAACACACTCTCTCTCTCACACACAGTTCGGCGAAGAAGATCAAAGATTGAATCTCAAATTGACGGTAAGCTTGACTCAAATTGGAGATTTTTATTTAAGGTTTTGAATCAAGCTCAGCTCTATGAAAATCGATGCTTTTTATCTGGTTATCTGAGGTTTGTGTAATTAATTTTGATTTTATATGTTTATTTGAGATTTGTGTATATGATTTCGGTTTTCTCCATATATTATTTTCTGTTATTGAATGCATTTTTTCAGTCAATATCAGTTGCGTGTGGATTCTAATGATTGTGATAGTCATCTGACCTTTCACCATATAAGTTCTTCGATCTCCATTTTAATACCGCACCAAAAGATATACAGAGAAGGATAAACTTGTAGACTAGGATCAAATAAAAAGGAGATTAGCTATCTTCAGCGGAGAAAGCTTACAGTGCGCTGTCCGGATATTATTCTTGACACGTGACTTAGCTTAAGGTGTTTCATATCAGTTGCATATGGAATCTAATGCATGGTTGCACAAAGTTTAGGGTTTATGTTGTTTTAGGGTATCAATCTCAATGTGTATATTGTGCTAATTCCGAAAGAGAAATTTTGTGCACTTCACTTCTCTCTTAATCTCGAAAGAGAATTCCCAAAATTTATTGCGAAGAAAATCTGAAGCGATGTACTGAACTTTAGCAGAGACCTGCAACTTCATTCATTTATTCAATAATATGGATTCTGCAATTTCATATTTTAGAATTGATACGAGGAAACAAAGGTGTACTTGTTTATTTTAGATTCATCAATTGCTGTATATTTTAGAATCTAGCGGAAGGTCTGAAATACTTATGTTAAGCTTATAATTGATATGTGAAAAACAAAGATGGATCATTATACAATTTATGTTTGTTACATTATCAAGTTGTGAGATTAAATTTGTGTTTAACCAACACAAAAATTTACAGGGTACCCGTGAACCTACCCGGAACTGCAGGGTCCGGGTAGGTTTCAGGTAATGATTGCTACGGGTAGGTTCCGGGTAGTAAATTTAGGAACCGATATTTTACTGGGTAGGTTCCGGATAGTTCAAAAAAGTTAGGGTACCCGGACCCGCTCACCCTTAATTTTAATGGTTCTCTTAGCGCACAAATGAAATAAGACGAAATCTGCTACTCGAGTTGAGTGTCTATACATCGCCTCTGATATTTCTTTGTCACAGGCTCACACCTTGGAATGCTTTGGGCCCTTTTAAGTTCAAACTTAAATTGGCCCATCTTTAATTGAAACTCATATAAGCCCAAATTAATTCATGTTCTTCAGGTTAATACTTGACTTAGGATTGTGAGTTTTCGAGAGAGTTTCGATTAGCTGCGGAATTCCTCTTCACATCTCTCTCTCTCATTTGTACGTTCTCTTGTTACTATCTACCTCGAAATTTGTGACGCTGATATTTTACTATCATTCTGCTTCTTTGGGTGAATTTTTCATAGATTAGTTTGAAAATCCAATTTCTATGTTGCAATCATGTCTAATCGTCAGCGACTGATAGTTCATATTCTCTTGTAACTCAATGTTTTCCATCACCATGGTTATTTGGTTCTTTTATTATTTTCGAGAGCTTTTGTGTTTGCTATAATGTCTAAATTTAAGATTGACATCCCATGATGTCTCAATTTGTAGTTGAACCAAATAAAGCTTCTTGACACAGGACTGTTGTAAAATGCTTTAGACAAGGGGGGTCAAATGGGCGGGTTAGGCTGAATTTGGGCTGGTACAAATGGTCTGAGTTAATGACAAAATAGTAATAATTAAGCAACTGTGTGTGTACTTGTGCTGAAATGGGTTAAAAAGCGGCTCATAACCCAACTTGCCCAATTGTTACTAAGTTTTTTTTTTGTTCTTTTATAACTTTTAGTACCTAATGAAATTAATATTTTTTGTTTATTATGACTATATATAACATATCAAATAAAAAATGTCCTTCGTAAAAATATCCGTATAAGATTTTTCACAAGTCAATTTGGGCCACATATCAGCCTAGTTTTTACGAGAATGGGTTGGGCTGAGCTAATAAATGGGCTAGTCAATGACCAGCTCAAACTTGGGTGGGTCATGTTTTCATGGGCTAATTTTATAGACGAATGAATGAAAGCAACATGTTTTTTATAGTAACTAGTAACCAAAACTGCATACAATATAAGTAAATTTCCTATTATTGTTGAGATTCTGTAGTAGATTTTGTTCTTCTGAGCTACAGAGAATTTAGGGAATCCTAATATTAGTACGTGAAGGTGGGGGTGGGGGTGGGGGGATCTGCTGTCCTAATTTATGTTTGCTAAAATACATTGGAAATTATTCTTGTAGATTTAGCAGACAAATTCCACTATAGCAGAAGATTTATCGCAACAGGGCTGGGTTTCTCCTTCAGCGGTATCATTTTCATTAATGGGTGAGAAAGAATTGGAAATTGAGGAAACAAGTCCATCACGTGGAGAAGAACAGAGGGGAGATGAAGCTGAAACAGAAGTGCAAAAAGTTAAAAAGAAGAAAATGTCCTTTAAAGAAGGCGTGAAGGTGGAAAAGCGTGGAGTTTGTCATGTAAGTAGAGTACCACCTCGTATGGACCACGTGAAACTTCGCCGGGTTCTTTCTAAGTTCGGAGAAATTCAGAGAATATATCTTGTACCTGAAGGTTTGTTGAGTTCCTTGTATATGCTCTTATATCTTTACTACTTTTCATTTGATCAACATCTTCAGAGATATTGGTTAAATGCTGAACTATGCAGCATTTCCCCCTCCTCAGCTTAGTTGTCTTTTCTAATTTGCCTTGCATACAGCTGCTGCTGCTCAAATGAATCGGAAACGGGCAGGTGGGTTCCGAGGGCAAGCATTTTCAGAAGGGTATGCTTATATTGAGGTTTCTGTGAACTGAAATCAGATTACAATGATGAATTCTGCATCTTTCATCTCAAGATTATGACATTTGTTACCGTAATTAAACTATAATCTATATTTGTAGGTGGATTGAATTTACGAAAAAGAGTGTTGCCAAGAGAGTCACAAATATGTTAAATGGTCAACAGATAGGTAAAGTAACCTATTTTCTTGGCAATGCCTTTCTTTTCTTCTTGATTCTTTTCCAATTTAAGGACATTCAGGCTATTTACATAGCTTTCCAGCTGTTTGCTTTTATTTTGAGTTGACTAGTTATTGTGCTTGTTACACAATTTTTAGGGGAAACACCAATCATTTAGATACTAGCCAATAATTTGGCTTCTATTACGGGTAGTCTAACGTGGTTTTTCTGCATTATGCCATTTGTGTCATTATCAATATAACATGGTGACTGTCATTGTTTATATTCTCCAGATTCAGCTTTCAACTTCTGCGTTTCTTGTATTTTCAGTGACCTCGAGAGGTTATTGACTTTACTGTCGAATTTCTCTTTGTATAGGTGGCAGGAAAAGGTCATCATTCTATTATGACATTTGGAATGTCAAGTACTTGTCTAAAATCAAATGGGATGATGTTACTGATGAAATTGGTATGCTGTTATTTTTAATTTATTGGGTAACGTTGCACTCTTCAGTCTCCATTGGCAGCTTAATTGATGCCTTGCAAACATTTTGCAGCACAAAGGCATGCAGTTCGTGAGCAGAAACTAGCTTTGGAGCTTTCTGCTGCCAAGAGGGAGCGTGATTTCTACCTTACACAAGTTGATAAATCTCATGCTTTAAATTCTATTGAAGAACGAATGAAGAAGGTCAGTGACCATATTTAATGGATTCTTTAGCATGGAATGATGGAAGTAGTTGCTAAGCAGCAGTTTTTTGAACTCCCTGGATTAAGTTTCTTATTTATCATCTCCTTTTGAGTTTTGATTCTTTATATAGTGGTTATAACACGAGGCAACTATAGTTTTTCATCATAACTTCTGATGTAAATTGCTAATATATCAATTGATGTTAGAAAAGGTCTCTTTGGCAAAACTCAAAAAATAAAGATGTTACTTATGTGTAAAATAGGGGGAGGGAATGGATGAGTAAATTGAGTTACCCTCTTTGCCTCACCCCAAATTACTATTCCTTAGGTTCAGTTTTGGTTTAGGTATTCGACCACTCAGTTTCATCTTACCTTGTGCAATATATCTTTCGAAATGAGTAATATAATCCTATACTTTTCAACTGTTCCATCTTTTCAGAAGCAAAAGGTGCAACAGGAATCTGGGAAAATTTCTGATTTCCCAAGTGAACAGTTTGCGCCAAAGGTGATACGACAATTTCCCCAGAAAAAACCTGTGGCAGATGAAGCTATAGGTGTCTAACGGGTCAGCCCGGTCCGGACCGGTAGCCCATTACCGGGTTTAACCGGTTCCGGACCGGTTACCGGTCCGGTTCACCGGACTACCGGGCCAACCGGTCCGGGTCGTTACCGGATTCCATGTTGGCCCGTGCGGTTCCGGGTCAGAACCGGTCCAACCGGTCCGGTTTCTATTTTTTTTTTTTTTTTTTTAATTCTAGTATTTATTTTCTATAATATAAACTAAATTCAATTTAAATATGTAATATAATAATATAATATATAATTTAGTTGTATATATTAAAATTGAAACTTTAAAGTTAACTTTTGATTTTATAGTTTATAACTTTATACTTTATAGTTTATAACTTTATACTTTATAGTTTATAACTTTATATTGTAAATTTGTAATTATACTTTTAATAATTTATTAGATTAGTAGATATATCATATAAGTATATAACATTATAACTTATAAGTAATAACAGATTAACAACTAAATAGATAGTAAAATTAAAATTAATGATAAGATGTAAACTTTTGAACTTTCATAACGTTAATAAGAGTACATAATGAAGTAATAATAATTTTATTTACATATTATGCATCCTTTTTGCAAGTTCTTCGTAATCTATAGGTTGATTGAATTGGTTATGCTCCATAGCCTCTAAACTGAGTATTAATTCCATCCCGCCTCCGCTCCCGCTTCCAAAATATTGCCTATTTCTTCATCTTCCTGATAATCAACGTCTCCACATCCTTGATTTCTTCTCTCCGATCCGATCCAATCCCTGCGCACTAACACTTCTAATGTGCTTCCACCCAACGAGTGACGTGTCTCCTATTTGATCTCGTGCTTGGCTAAATGCACTTCGAAGCCACCGTTGAGATCGACACATTAAGAACATCCCGCCATCGCTGCAAGTACCGGAATTGCCTTTTGTTATCCCGCCACCATTGTAAAGGGTCAAAATTTTTCTTCTACTCATTGGCTTTTGCAAATAAAATTGCATCTCATCGCAAGATCGGCTTGTGGTTGGTTGTGTTGTAAAAGTGCTCCATATGTCTAAAGATTCTTCTTCATCGTCATCATCATTGAATCTCGCAGTGTAGACACGTAACCGTAACTAGAAGGAATATTAGTAGCGAGTTGGTGTTATCATGTAATGTAGCATAATATTCATATAATGTAGTTAAATTAGTATCAAGTTTACTTATGCAATCAAATGAAGATGGAGTTTCGCTTGACCTATTTCCATATAATTATATAAACTAAATATTAAATTATGACAATCTACTTTTTAATAGAAGGATTTAAGATCGCACTAATACAATAAACATCGTGAATAGGAAAAAATATTTTTAAACTTTTCAAACATAATCAGAATCGCATCTTTATATTTCACATTTGATTTTAACCCATAAAGTAAATATGAAATTTCAATATATGAGCTAAAGCATTACAAATCTGTTGGGTAATAAGATCCGAAAATTCAATTCGATGTAAAATTTACGTAAAAATTTTAAAAGTTCACCAATTGATTTCCAATGTTCGCTTGCTAACATATACATCACGTTTACAATGCGCATTTGCAACATGTGTTATGGGGTCTTTATACTTATAACATTCTTTTAAAAATAAATAAGTATAATTCCACCGTAATAATCTCTTCTCGCATGAATTTAGGTCTCAAATTAAATTGTTTACATTTTTCTTTAAATTCTATAATTCTATTTTTCCTATTATTACTGAATAACTCCAATTTCTTTTGACAAGTTTTATTTCAGTGAAAATAAATCAAGACCACTTTTAACAATTAAATTATAAATATGACAAGCACAACGAACATGAAATATATCAGAAGTGGTGGTTGTACTTCCGCTTTTAAAAATCTACAAAGAAGATTATTAGATGCATTATCGAATGATACACAAAGTATTTTATTATAAAGATTATATTTTTGGGCATAAAACAAATAGTTTCGCTTATATATTTTCCAAGATGACTTTGATCCTCGTCATACGCAAAGCAATAATACGTTTTCCATTCTAAAATTTTCATCAATCCAATGACAAGTAATTGTTAAATAATCATAACTGCTCAACGTGTCCAATGTCCAAGTAAAACTAACATGGCATGAAAGGTTAGCAAACAAATATTGCAAGAAAATAACATAATCATTATGAAGTCTAAAAATATCGGCTCTAGTAGTACTACGAGGAACACCTTTAAAAAAAAGATTATATACTCTTTGAATATATGTAATTAAATATGAAGAAGCAAAAGAAAAAGGCAAACAACCTCCGACAATCATTTTTGCTAATTCAATGCGATCTTTTTTTGGATCGTACTTAGCCAACCCCCAGTTAATGGATTAAGTTGTTGTTGACCGGGTTCTAAATTAGGACAAAGATTCCATTGTCTAGGATGACCGAATTTTATATGTCTACCTATAGTGCCCGCCCCCGTCACCACCCCCGCCTTATGTTTATAAGTTCTCCCACAAATATTACATTTAACTCTATCAGCACTACAACTTTATCATAAAAGAGCCACACTTTACTCCTTTTTCTTCTTGCTACCGGGTTCTGTAAAGGAGGTTCACGACTACCACTACTAGCACTAACATTGATGTAAGGAACACTAGTAGGTGTAGGAGGTTCTTGTTCTTCAAGTTCATCAATATCATCTAATTGAACGTTATCACATTCATTATCTTCATTCCAAAATCTTCTTGCATTTGATCATAATCTATATTTTGATTAGATGATGAAGAACCTCTGATTTTACCCTTGAACTAGATTTACTACAGATCCGACGCAATTCCCCTTAGTAAAGACATTATAAAATATTTAAATAATCAACAAATAAATATGACAATTTAATAAAATAATTAGAGAATGAAACGAGTGTACCAAACTTCGATTCGTAATTCAATAGAAACTCAAGCTCAAGTCTTGCGTCTTGCTACTTTGAATTTGAAAACTAATAATATTAATAACTTGAAAATTGATAATAAAGATGATTAAGAGAGTATGAGAATAAGAGAATTGAGAGAAATGTTGTGTGATAAAAATGAAGAAAATGTAGAGAATTTATAGATTTTTTAAAGGGTAAAAATGGAATTAAAATAAATAATTAAACAAAACAAAAAACAAAAAAAAAATTTAAAAAAAATGACCAACTGGCCGAAATGACCGCTGGCCACCGCCTCAAATTTCTTCCAAGCCCAATCTGAAATGACCGTTGGGCAATTTTTTTTATTTTTGTTTTGTAACCGGTCCGGTCCGGTTAACCGGTAATGGAACCGGTTTTCCAATACCGGGCCTTACCGGTCCGGGCTGTACCGGGTTTTGAAATGACCCGTGCGGGTTGGGGTTGGGGGACAATCCGACCCCCAACCCGGTATGTCCTTACCGGTCCGGGCCGGTCCGGTTAAACTACCGGGTCAACCGGTCCGGTTCCGGGTCAACCCGGACCGGTTGACAGGTTTGGATGAAGCTGGGAAAATCAAACCTGGGCTGTCTAAGGACATTTTGGCTGGAGTAAGTTCCCTTTCCAACCATTCATCCCCGTTCCCTTCTGTTGAAAGAGGTGGAAATAGTGCTAATGTTCTGACGGAAGCTGCTCTTCATTTATTTTGCAGGTATTTGGTGGTCAATGATAAGAGCATACAAGTGCAAACATTTCAGAAAGTGTGCTTCCTAATTTTTTCAACAACATTTAATTTTGCTGTTATTAGATGTTGGATTTATAGGCGAACCTCAGAGCAAAATTTTATCTTTGTTTGCGGTTGATTGTAGATGTCATATTAATTATGTTTGTTGTTTAAATATATATATCAACTGATGAATTATTGTAATTCTCATGGATCTCGTTGTGTATGAATCAGAGTAGCTACAGCTCTTAAACTGCTAAGAAATGTACGATTGTGCAGTCTCCGAGAAGTATTGAGCTTATCTATGCACACTACCCTGAATGAATCAGCATCAAAAAAAGGTTGATTAACTTGGTAAAGCTTTATAATAACCATGTCAAGTTAAAAAGTAAAAGATTAACGTGTCTATGCTACTTCCCCTAAAGAATAATTTTAGTTTGCATTTTGAGCAAGGCTTTTCAAATTGCTTTATCATGACTTAGTTGTTTTGGTTATTTTTATTTTTTTGAATTTTTTGTCCGTTTGGCTGTTTTTTCATTTTTTTTTTGTTTTGTTTATTATTTTTTTTTAATTACATTTTTACTCTTTAAAAAATTTATAAATTCTCTACATTTTTTTCATTTTTATTACACAACATTTCTCTCAATTCTCTTATTCTCAATTTCTCATACTCTCTTAATCATTTTAATTATCAATTTTCAAGTTATTATTATTATTAGTTTTCAAATTCAAAGTAGCAAGAAGCAAGACTTCGAGCTTCGAGTTTCAACTGAATTCTGAATCCCGAAGTTTGGTACACTCGTTTCATTCTCTAATTATTTTATTAAATTGTCATATTTATTTGTTGATTATTTAAATATTTTATAATGTCTTTACTAAGGGGAATTGCGTCGGATCATAGTAAATCTAGTTCAAGGGTAAAAATCAGAGGTTCTTCATCATCTAATCAAAATATAGATTATGATCAAATACAAGAAGATTTTGGAATGTAAGATAATGAATATGATAATGTTCAATTAGATAATATTGTTGAATGGAAAACAAGAACCTCCTACACCTACTGTTCCTTCACACGTTGGTACCGCTAGTGGTAGTTGTAGTCAGACCTCCTTTACCGTAACCGTGAGCAAGAAAAAAAGGAGTAAAGTGTGGCTCTTTTATGATAAAGTTGTAGTGCGATAGAGTTAGATGTAATATTTGTGGGAGAACTTATAAACATAAGACATGAGGTGGTGACGGGGACGCACTATAGGTATACATATAAAACACGATCATACGACACAATGGAATGTCATCTCGATTTAGAACCCGCCAACAACAACTTAATCCATTAATCAAGGCTAAGTACGATCCAAAAAGGATCGCATTGAATTAGCAAAAATGATTGTCGGAGGTTGTTTACCTTTTTCTTTTGCTTCTTCTTCATATTTAATTACATATATTCAAAGAGTATATAATCATTTTTTTAAAGGTGTTCCTCGTAGTACTACTAGAGCCGATATTTTTAGACTTCATAATGATTATGTTATTTTTTTGCAATATTTGTTTGCTAACCTTTCATGCCTAGTTAGTTTTACTTGGCATATGGACACGTTAAACTAGTTATAATTATTTAACAATTACTTGTCATCGATTGATGAAAATTTTAGAATGGAAAACGTATATTGCTTTATGCATTTATTGAGGATCAAAGTCATACTAGAAAATATATAAGCGAAACTATTTGTTCTTATACCCAAAAATATAATCTTTATAATAAAATACTTTGTGTATCATTCGATAATGCATCTCAACAGTGGCTTCTGAAAGTGCATTTAGTCAAGCACGAGATCAAATAGGAGACACACGTCACTCATTGGGTGGAAGCACATTAGAAGTGTTAGTCTGCTTAAGGGATTGGATCAGATCAGAGAGAGGAAATCAAGGGTGTGGAGACGTTAATTCTCCGGAAGATGAAGAAATAGGCAATATTTTGGAAGGCGGGAGCGGAGGAGGGACTGGAATTAATACTCCAGATTTAGAGGCTATGGAGCATAACCAATTCAATCAATCTATAGATTACGAAGAACTTGCAAGAAGGATGCATAATATGTAAATAAAATTATTATTACTTCATTATGTACTCTTATTAACATTATGAAAGTTCAAAAGTTTACATCTTATCATTAAATTTTAATGTTACTATCTATTTAGTTGTTAATCTGTTATTACTTATTTGTTAACTTATATCTACTAATCTAATAAATTAATAAAAGTATAATTATAATATAAAGTTATAAACTATAAAGTATAATCAGATAAGTGTATAACTATAACAAGATTTATAAAGTATAAATCGTATAAAGTAAACTATAAAATAAAGATAAAGTATAAAGTTATAAACTATAAACTATAAAGTATAAAGTTATAAACTGTAAAACAGAAAGTTAACTTTAAAATTTCAATTTTAATATATAAAACTAATTTATATATTATATTATTATATTACTATATTACATATTTAAATTGAATTTAGTTTATATTATAGAATACTAGAAATAAAATAAAAAATAAAAAATAAAAAAACCGGACCGGTAGGACCGGTTCAGACCCGGACCCGCACGGGCCGACCTGAAATCCGGTAATGAACCGGACCGGTTGGCCCGGTAGTCCGGTGAACCGGTCCGGAATCGGTTAAACCCGTTAAGGGGCTACCGGTCCGGACCGGTTCGGCCCGTTAGACACCTTTACAGTTACACCTACGCCTCCCTCTTCCGTTCTCCGTCACCGTCACTGTCACACCGCCATTAGCCGTCACACCTCCTTGTCCCTGAGACCCTAACAACAGGTATTGATCAATTCCTCATCATTATCTAAAACCTCCATCTGAATGAGACATATAAGGTGTTGAAAGATTTATTTTTTATGTACAAAGTTATTTCAGAATGCAATGTTCTGATATTTATAACTTTAGATTGCTGAATTTATGTTAAAATTAATCAAACAATGAAATGGGTGTCTAATTTTTCTCTGCTTCGCATCTCTGTTTTTCAGTTTTTGTCATTTTCCTTCTTTTTCTTCTAAAACGTTCTATGCATCTGGTCATTTTTATGCCTGCCACTGTGTTCTGTACATGCTTCCCGGTGTCATATGTGTGATAGGTCTTTTTCTAGAACATCCTTGTAGTGCGACTCAACTATAGTGCAATTTATAATCAACACTTCAACTTTCTATCACCAGGTCTCTTTATCCTTAAGTTGAATTTAAATTTTTTACTTCTCTTTATTTGATTTGGGTACTGCTTTGTTCCTTTGTTCATATGTATAGGAGTCATTTGTATAATTAGTTGATAGAGGCAAGTAAAATTTGGTCGAGTGCCTAATGTTTACTAGATCAGTTGAAGTAAAAATGTTTTAAAATTTATGAGATTTGATTTAACATTTCAAAATTACTTTCTCGTGAGGAGTTTCGTTATGGTTTGTTGATGTTGCATGGTCGTTTTCTTCATGCGTTGTTGTCCACACATACTTAATTTGATTGTTCAAGATGGCTTATGTGCCGTGTTTAAAGAGGGTATTGAAAAAATTAGGGCAATTGTTGTCTTTTGGTCTTCATCAGATAAGAGACTCAAAAATTTGAACAAGTAGCTAAGCACTAGTGGACGTGTACTTGATCCTTATCGTAGTCGACTTCTTCCGGAAATGGTGGAGGCGTTGATGTGTGCTCAAAACTGAATTTGGGCTGATATCAAAGGTATATTAATTCGATTAAATTATTTATCTTGTATTAAATTGAAGTTAAACTCTAATTACTTTGATTATACATTATGCAGGTGGTGTTGATGTCAAGGAGATAGAAATGTGTGATCTTGAGGAGAACTGATGTTGCTAAAAAGTGGTGTTGCTGCTAAAGATGTTGAAAACTGAGGAGAACTGATGTTGAATAACCACCAGTATCTTATTCTTTACAGTTCTTGTTGTATCATATTCTTTCCATGTATCATGTTCTTCCATTTAGAAGTAAAGATAATTAAATTTAAATCAGGAATGTATTATTATTCATGTTCTTTCCGTTTTTTGATGATGGTGTTACAAGAAAGTTGGCAATTCTTGGATCAACTTTGTTTTTGTCATTGTTACTGGTTTTTACTGGCTTGGCAATTCTTAGTTATTACTGGTTTGACTATTGTTACTGGTTTGGCTATTGTTTTTGTCATTGTTCGATGCTTTCATTGTGAAGTGTTAGCAGTCTTTATTATTTTAAACATTTCCTGTACTGTTGGCAGTCCTTCCAAAAACTAATTTTTATTAATGTCATTGGCTGGTACAGGCGGGTATTGACGAGTAACGGATATTCACTTGGTGGTGGAGTGAGTGTGAATTTAAAAATATACCCGCCTAGGCGGGTAGGTGGTGGATATGAATTTTTTTGGCGGGTACAAGTGCGGAGGAGAGGGTACCCGCACCCGCCCCGCCCAATTGCCATCCCTACCTCATTTTGTGCCTTTAGGTTATGTATGACTTCTTCAGATGTTTCGTTATTGGAAATATCCTCATGCCGAGTATGTCTTACCACTGGAAGTGGCTTCGTCTACAAACATAGGGTCCTCTGGTATCGCGGTTCTTACCAGTAAACCATCCGGTCCGAGTGGGATATTGCTCGTGTTGTCCCTGATGTTGTGACTGCTTCAGTGTTATCCTACTTCTGTCATCTATTTTTTCTGAACAAAAAACAAGACTTGAAGAGAAATTAGATTAGTAGATGGGTCACTTGTGACACCACTCTTGTCCAGGCGCCCCACGGTCGGCGCCAAACGATTTACATGTAAAACAGTACAGTTGAATTTGTATACGTGGTCAATGACACACGGATCTCAAGTGACAATTTTGATAATAATTCTAGATAAAATTATACTGTAAATAAATAAATAAATAATAATAATAATAATAATAATAATAAGATTAACAAAGTCGAAGTTGAGTGTTGTATCTAGCAAACCCTTTGCTGATCCTACATTATACCGCAGTTTGGCTGGAGCGTTGCAGTACCTCACATTCACCAGGTCGGATATTACTTATGCAGTACAACAAGTGTGTCTATTCATGCATAATCCGATGGAAGAAAATATGCATGCCCTCAAACGCATTGTGCGGTATATTCAGGGCACTCTGGAGTATGGATTACATCTATATCCTTCTTCCATCACCAAACTTGTCACTTACACCGATGCAGAGTGGGCAGGGTGTCCGGACACCAGACGCTCCACCTTCGGCTATTGCGTCTTTCTTGGTGATAATTTGATCTCATGGTCTTCTAAAAGACAACCCACAGTATTACGCTCGAGTGCTGAAGCTGAATATCGTGCGATTGCCAATGTGGTATCTGACTCTTGCCGGATTCGGAATCTTTTACTTGAGCTTCATTACCCTATTCCGACGACTACTATGGTATACTGTGATAACATTAGTGCGATTTATCTCCGTGAAAAAGTGACTCGCGGACAAGTGCGAGTGTTACATGTTCCGACGCGACATCAGATGATTGCTGATAATTCGTGAACCGAATGTCTCGCCTGGCGACTCCAGACTTGAGTCCCGGAATATCTTCACCAAAGGACTTCTACTGATATTATTTGAAGAATTTCGGGACAGTCTCAGCATTCGCCGCCCTCCAGCTTCGACTGCGGGGGAGTGTTAGAATATTAGTTAGAATATTAGTTAGAATATTCTAGAATAATGTCATTAATAGAATATTGTGTGTATATCTTATATTAATATAGTATCTCTTCATATATGGTAGATAATTATTGTATATGGAATATTCCTAGCATTATATTAAGGAAGACTTATTCTTCCAAGTCATTGTAATTAATATATATATTCTTATCTAATGGAAAAAGGATACTTGAGAAAAATAATCTCAAAGTATTACATAGACCACCGGCCCTGAAATATGGGAAGATACTCTGGGTAATGTTGACATCTTTGTCATGGGAATAGGAAGTGGAGGCACTGTTACTGGTGTTGGACAATATCTTAAATCCAAAAATCCTAATGTCAAGGTAAATTTATACTCTAATGTACTATACTACTATTGATTCCTCGGATTAGAATCGGTAAACGTCCAAGATGGTCTGACAAAGTCCAAGATTGTTAACACCGTGCTTATATTTTATGGTCTGACAAAGTCCAAGATTGTTAACACCGTGCTTATATTTTCTCTCTGTTGTTAGATATATGGAGTCGAGCCAACTGAAAGCAATGTACTGAATGGTGGAAAACCAGGTAATTTTCTCTTCATCTTTCAATTGGTATGTGGCATCCTAGTAATTATGAAGTATTTTAAGTTACTGATTGTTTATAAGTGATTTCTTAACAGTCTTTAAATGACCATCAATATAGGTCCTCATCATATAACAGGGAATGGGGTTGGATTCAAGCCAGATATCCTTGATATGGATCTTATGGAGGAAGTTCGGATGGTATGTTAAGTTCAATTTGTTAATCTCACTTTCCCTGAAATTGAAAGTAGCAACAGAATTATGTGACTACTAAGTTTGTTCCGATGAAATTAGAGCTTATAAATCATGTTGGTAATTGTACATGATCTGTGCTTGCGGTATTGCAGGTTTCTAGTGAAGACGCTGTAAACATGGCTAGGCAGTTGGCAGTGAAGGAAGGACTCATGGTAAATTTACGATAAATGCAGATTTCTTTTAAAAACCAATAGATAAACACGGATTAAATGCACCCCTCAGTGGCGGACTGACAGTATCAACTGCACCACCATTTTTTTTTTATTATCAAAACGACGTCGTTTTGGTGTTAGCCCCTGCGTTTTGATAAATAACAAAACGACGTCGTTTTGCTTAAATTGTGTCCACTTTAGCAGTGATGTAGCGAATAGCGATTCATTCTTATTTCATTCTTAAATCCCTACTGAATACTGATATAGCGAAATTAGGGATTCTTATTTCTTACCCAAAAGTTATTCATTTTTAGAAATTAGGGATTCAATCTTGTGTTAAACCCTTGGTCTACAAATTATAATGGAGTCGTCTACTGATTACACAACAAGTAGCGATTCATTCTTACCCAAAAGTAGCGATTCATTACAGTAGTGATTCAGCAGCCGCCTCTCTCAGGTAAATATCCTTTTAGTTATGGGTGATTGAAACTTCTATTACCCATCTCTTCTCTGAAAAGTCAAAAGAAAATTAAACATTGGAAGTTTGAAACTGAAAAGAAATTTAGGGTTATTGTGGTCTGTGGTTTGCACTGTTATTACATTGTTTTCAGCGGGCTTCTTTCCTTTTTTAAAGATCAGTATATTTGAGTTGTGCCATTTCTAGCCAGTTATCCTCAATAGATTGAAGTTGTGGTCCTGTTTTTCCAGTAGCCATTGCTTCAGACATACTTGTTGCTAAACTCTTGCCTTTGAAATTGGATTTGTTGATCCTAAAATGAAATGATGGCCCCTTGTGTGACTCTACATCATGTTGATAACCACCATCTTTATTATGATAGGTGCTAAGTGTGCTAGTTCAATGGTTTATTGCCTCTTTATTGTATGTTATTTTAGCATCTGTTATACAGTTGTTTATGTGTTTTCTTGAGTTTGTCGGTTTATTTTCTTGTTTTCTTCTAATTGATGAGTCAAGTTATGATTTTTATAGACCTTTTTTACATGTTTTAACTTGTGTATAGTTCTTGCTACATTTGTGGATCTAGGATTTTGTATTTGCCTGCTAATTTGTGGCAGTGAGTTCAAACTTAGTATAGATACTTAAAATTTAACTTTACATATAGTTCAAATCAAGAACAATGAATGTGAATGCTAACTTAGTATTATAGTATAGATACTTTAAACTTAGTTTCATTGTAGCTGAATTGAAGGATTGCTTGGTTTAGTTTAGACCCATCTGAGCGAATTGTGTATATGTTCTCTGGTGCAGAAGTTTCTCAAGACATTTATAAAATACCCAATTCTTTTTATTATGATAGGTATTAAGTGTGCTGTTTAGTGGTTTATACGCAGTATATTTCAGTGGTTTATTACTGAAATGCGTACAGTAATAATCCAATAGAAATAGAAATGAAGCATTAATCCTTATCAATTTGATTTTGTTACTCCTGGAAACAAACATTCATGAACCATTTGACAAAATGTGTCCGAATTGTCCAAAATCTCGAACACTCTCGTTCTGATAAAACGTGAAAGATCTTCCACTCTAAAACTAGTAGATTTTATTCATCAATAGTTTAAGTCTGCTGTGATTCCTTTATATCGATCATGTAATGAAGCTGTATTTTGTATAGGTTGGGATATCGTCGGGAGCTAATACCGTAGCAGTTCTTAGACTTGCTCAGAAACCAGAAAACAAAGGCAAACTCATAGTGGTATGAATATGTCAGATTCAACAAATAGACCTTCATCATCAATACTTTTTCTTTTCTCATTTTTCAAAAGTTACTAAGTTTTTGTAAATGTAACTTCTTGGTTTTTAAATTTCAGACTGTACATCCAAGTTTTGGAGAGCGATACTTGTCATCTGTTCTGTATCAAGACCTGAGGGAAGAAGCCGAGAATATGCAACCTGTTTCAGTCGATTAATGTTTCAGTATTACTTATGGAAATTATAGTTGAAAGTGAAAGAATTAATCCCTTGATTATTCTTATTGATGAAAGAGACATATATATACAAGTTACAATAGGAAAATCGTTTTCCTATTCTACATCTAAATCTCTATTATATATGGAGACTAACTATACAATTATGGTAATATTACACTACTAATTAAAGTACAAGACTAAGTCTAATATATACCAAATATACAATTATGGACTGGACCTAATATGCCCGTGATGGGCTCACAATCTGCATCTGCCAGTGATGGGCCATTTGTCTCATCTCTCGGCTGTGGCCCATTTGTCTTCAATATACATACAATATACATGTATATCATAGGTATATTGTATGTATATTTTAAAAGCTCTGCAAGAAAACTTTGTTTTTTTAAATGATGTTTTCTGTATGTCTACTGTCGATGATTACCTTTAGGAATCCTGCTGTTGCTATATCTTAGCATGCAAGTCAACAAGTTAATTTATTGTGAGTTTTGATATGAATTACTGCAGCCTCAAATGGATTGGTGCTTATAGGCTTTAGTATGGATTGTTTTGAAATGCTTTTGCACCTTTTAAGAGAATGAACTGATACTTATAAATAGACATGTTCAAAGCTCGGATCGGGCCGGGTAAAGTGTCTTTTTTTTCTGCTTGCTCGATCGTGACCCTATTTTATTTTTTTAATTTTCAGACCCTGACCTTTCGAGGACCCTGCGGTTCGGCTCTGACCGCTCTACAAAACAAAATATGTGGTGAAATAATTGAATTGCTATTTTCGCTAGCCCGTTTCATATTACAATTGAATCCTGTCAAATAAGAAAAAACAAAAGTTAAAATATAAATGCAAACTTTATATTTTAAATGCAAATACTTCAAGAAATAAATAAGTGAAAATAAATAAATTGATATTCCCCACACAGACTAGCAACAGTTAATATCAACAACCACACACACAAGATATCTGACATTGATTTTAACTCAAACAAGAAAACATAATAACAAGATGCACAGTAACTAAATTTAGCAATTTGGGACTGAGAAAGCTTAAAAATTAATCTTAAACTATTTTTTTCAAATAAAATAAAGTGGGTTCGGATCGTTGTTCGGGCGGGTCCTTGGCCCGATGAACATGTCTACTTATAAAGTACCTTTTATTTTGAATTATGATTTCATGTTTTAACTTTTAAAGTACCTTTTATTTTGAATTATGGTTTCATGTTTTAACTTTTAAAGTACCTTTTATTTTGAATTATTATTAAAATGTTTTGAAAATAACAATTTGTACATCACTAAGGAGCTATTAATATTAAAAGTAGAAAATATTATCCTTTCCTTTACAAGAAACAAGTTCAAATGTTTTAAGTTACTCTAATAGTTTTTCTATACTACCACAATCAAATACAAACAACGTTTCATGATTTCAAGCAACAGCCGACCTTAGCTCAGTTGGTAGAGCGGAGGACTGTAGTGTGATGCTGAAATCCTTAGGTCGCTGGTTCGAATCCGGCAGGTCGGATTTCTTTTTTTATAATTTTTTATAATTTTTTATAATTTTTTATAATTTTTTATAATTTTTTATAATTTTTTATAATTTTTTATAATTTTTTATTTTCACCTCAAGCAATCAATATCTTTTTGGTTACTGTGCATTGAGCAATTATAGTTTTTCTCCAACTCTAACAACGAATACCCAGGTAAATTTAAATATTATATGAGACATATTGTTCTATATTCATTTTAAGCATAATCGTGATACTTGGATCTAGGGATGTAAACGGTGTGGAGCGGGGCGGGGGACGGGTACTCCATACCCGTATCTGTCACCTAAAATTCATCATCCATTACGGGTAATAATTCTTCCACCTGCCCTCGCCCACTTACCTGACGGGTACCCATTACCTATCTCATCGCCCGTTGGTACCTGCATACCCGCCTCACCTACCTACCTAAAATATTTAATTAATCAATGTATGTTCTACACCACCTGTATCAATAAAATTAACAAAGCTCAAATCATCCATCAGTAAGTTAACTCTTCAACATTTGATTAAAATATTCTACACTGATTAATACCACAACGTACCAAAGTTCATTTAATAAAGTAACTAAAAAAATAACTCCCACAATTTTTTTAAAGCAATTAAAAAAATCTAAATTGATTGATACAACTCTTCAGCAGCTGAAGTTCAACATTTGCATCAATGGCTTCTTCAATCAATCTTGAAAAACTGTGAATGTTTATTTTATTTTTTTCACTTTTAAACCATATTTGAACTTTGGGCTAAGTAAACAAGTTGCATACCTATTATTTAGGCGGTGCGGGTACGGGCGGTGCGGGTCTTATATAAAATTCACCTCCGCCCCACTATCCATGCCGGATAGCACTTTTGATACACATACTCGCCCCACCACCCACCAAACCATCCTCATACCCGACCCAATTGGGACGGTGCGGTGCAGTACCCGCATTTATCCGCCCCACCGACATTCCTATTCGGATCAATTTATACATATATTCTATATTCTTGATTAGGTGCGAATATTTGGTGAGATAAATTTAACTATTTGTCAAGTTTGATTGTGACTACATACTATAACGAGAATCACCACTTCTTTTTAATATAAAAAATCATCATGTGTTTTTCTTAAGTATCTGTATTTAACTTTTGATAATGTTAAGAAAAATAGTGCAATACAAACATCCACTACAACTTAATTATTAGAACAACACAACAACAACAACATATTCAACGAAAATCTTACAACGTGGGGTCTGTGAAGGATATAATATACATAGACCTTACATCTATCTTGGTAAGTAGAGCGGTTATTTCCGAGAGACTCCCGGCTCAAGACAGAGCATAAGCACAAGCAAAGCAAAAGCAAAAGCAAAGCAAGAGAAACGGTCAGACCCGATCAAAAAAAATTAAAGTAATATGAATGCTGGTATCAAAAGCGAACAATTCATGATAACGCATTCTGAAAAAGTAAGCAGTAACTAGCACATATAAATAAGCTAAACAAAATACACTAAATGACACATAGCAGCATAAATCAAACTACAGGAGACTATAAAGTAATATTGCGCATATTAGTATGATAGGCTAGGCAGACCTACAATAATAACACTACAACTAACAGTTTGTAAGCGTAAGTAGGACTACGCCCGACTATCTACTACCCTTCTATCATAATTCGTGTCCTCCACAACCCCTATCTAAGCTCATGTCCTCAGTAAGTTGCACATGCGTCATATCCCATTTAATCATCTCTCCTCTATACTTTTTCGGCCTACCTCTACCCCTCTTGAACTCGTCCATAGTCAAACTCTCACACCTCCACACCGGGGCATTTGTGTCTCTCCTCTACACATGCCAAAACAATCTCAACCTCACTTATCGCATCTTATCCTCCACTGAAGCCACTCCCACTCTGTCTCAGATATCATCATTTCTAATCATATCCCTCCTTGTATGTCCGCACATCCATATCAACATTCTCCTCTCCATAACTTTCATCTTTTGGATGTGTGAAGTCTTGACTGGCCAACACTCCGTCCCATATAACATAGTCGGTCTAACCACCACCCTATAGAACTTGCCTTTAAGTTTTTGTGGTATTTTTTTATCGCATAAGACTCTAGATGTGAGCCTTCATTTCATCCACTCTGCCCCAATACGATGTATGACAAAATGGGTCTATTGATTTTAAAATTTCCAAACTGAATCTAACTAATTAGAATTGTTGGGATTCGTATTAAATGTTTGATGCCAATTTTTAAGTCATTTGAAATTGATTTAGATCGATTCTGAAATAAAAACGTGTTGGTGAATATTTTAAATAATAATTTATGGCGATCTCAAAGATTTGTGACAAAATTCTAGCAATCCATGGTTTGAGGTCAAATTATGGTGATCTGTCATGATCTTGATCAAATTATGACAAGTTTTAACTTACGGCAACTCAAGAATTTGTGGTCAAATTCTAGTAATACATCATGGTTTGAGGTCAAATTATGGCAATTTTCATGATTTTTGACCAAAATATGGCGATTTGTCACGATCTTGACCAAATTATGACATCTGTCAAGATATTGTTTATTTTACTATTGCATAGTAGATGTGCATGAGCAATTATAGTTTTTCTCCGACTCTCCCAACGAATACCCAATTTGTAAATGGTAAATTTAAATATTATATGATATACATACTATTATATATTCTTTTTATGCATAATCGTGGTATTCAAATCAATTTATACATATAATTTCTATGTTCTTGATTAGGTGCAAATATTTGGTCAGATAAATTATAACCATTTGTCAATTGTGATTGTGACTACAACTATAACGACAATCGTCACTTCTTTTTAATGTAAAAAATGTGTCAAGGGTTTTCCTAAAATATCGATATTTAACTTTTGATATTGTTAAGAAAAACAGTGCAATACAAACATCAGCTACAACTTAATTGTTGAAGAAGACAAAGTTGGTCTATTGATTTTAAAATTTACAAATTGAATCTCACCATTGATAATTGTTGAGATTAGTATTAAATGTTTGATACCGATGTTTTGAGTCATTTGAAATTAATTTAGATCAATTCTAAAACAAAATCGTGTTGGAAAACATTTTATATATTAACTTATAGCGATCTCAAGAATTTGTGGCCAGCATTCATCATGGTTTGAGGTCAAATTATGACAATCTCCAGTATTTCTGATCAAATTATGGTGATATGTCATGATCTTGACCAAATTATGACAACTATTAACTTATGGCGATCTCAAGAATTTGTGGCCTAATTCATCATGGTTTGAGGTCAAATTATGACAATCTCTGAGATTTCTGATCAAATTATGGTGATCTGTTATGATCTTGACCAAATTATGACAATCTGTCAAGATTTCTGACAAGATAAAATTTTGTCCACCAATTTAAAAGACGACAAGATTTGTGGTCAAATCTTAGAGGATTGCTAGAATTTGGCCTTGTGAATATGTAAGGCTTTGTGATAATGTAAGATTTGCATCAATTTTTCTGACGATTTATCATGATTTTGCTGTCTGATCCTGATACTATATAAAGATACGATACTTGAGTCTAACAGTCTAACTTTACTACAAAAGGTAGTTTATGAGAGGAGAATTGCTCAAATCTATATAAGTATATTGGTGGCAGTTTCCCAATCATGAACTCTAGAATCTTTTGTTTTTCAGTTAGTATCGAATAATGGTGTTTGCATTTTAGGATAGTCGATTGTAGGGAACGATCTGCTTCCTCCCAAAAGAACTGCTCACTAGCTAGTCAGACTAATTGGACCCTATCAGGAGACATACTAAAAAGGGAAAATGGTCATATTTGTCATCCAACTTTCGGAAAAGGGTCATATTTGCCCTCCGTTAAAGTATGAGTTAATATATGTCTTTTCCGTTAGCAAAGTTGTTATATTTGCCCTCTGGTGGACATAAATTCCACGTGAATGCCACGTTGGATCCACGTGGACGCCACATGATCCATGTGGAGGGTGAGCCCCACCTTCTCCTTCATCAAACATCGTCGCCCCCTCCACCGCCGGAGCTACGACCACCAGACTTCGACGAAGCCCTCTCCACAACCACCACCACGCCACTGCCTCACCCTCCCTCCGTACCCCACTACCGCTCCAACGAGGAGCTCCAGCTCCGATGAACCAGAGCAGTCACAAACAATCTATATCAATTATCCCTTGAGTCTTTAGAAGTTCAGCTCGAGAAGCGTTATCATAGCTGCCCAAATAAAGAAACTCCGGTAAGATATCTGAAGGGAAAACACTCACTGGAATTGAAGAACCCATATTAGTTACAACAGTCATTCGATGACCACAAATCCCACAAGACTCCCCTTTTTAATACTTGTGATAATGCCCACGAATACCACGTGGGTTTTCCCTCTCTCTTCCTCATTATCAAAAAACAAGAACAACCCACAACAGGAAAATCAAGAAACTTTAATTTCCCAATATTTAATCCAATTTGCAGTGGCTCTTTAAAGACTCCTGAAATTCAAGTGCTAGAAGGAGAAGGGTCATGTTTGTCACTGCTCCGGTTCACCGGAGCTGGAGCTCCTCGCCTGAGCAGGGGGGAACGGAGGGAGGGTGATGCAGTGGCGTAGTGGTAGTTGTGGAGAGGGGTTCGCCAGATCCAGGTGATCGAAGCTCCGACTGTGGAGGGGGTGGTGGTGCCTGGTGAATGGGGAAGGTGGGTCCCACCCTCCACGTAGATCCCATGTGGCATCCACGTGGATCCAACATGGCATGGGATTTCCGTCTACGAGAGGGCAAATATAACAACTTTGCTAACGAAAATGGCATATGTCACGACCTGAATCCCGGGCCCGCGACTGGTGCCCTACTTGGGCACCCCCTCTTATACCCTCACATCCCATATAACACATAGGCCAGATAACATATGAAAACTGTATATGTAGCAACAAGGCAAACCGATGAGGCTGCCGTTATATATAAATGGGAACATCTCGACAACACAGTAGTACAACTGGCCAACAATATATATACAACTCACGCAAGTCCAGTCCACATATGAATACAGATCTCTAAGAGTTTGGACAGTAAACAATGACGGGACAGGGCCCCGCCGTACCCCTGAATGTACATAAGCCTACAATACCAGGGTCCGTACCAACATGACAAGCCTCCGAAATAATGGAGCTTTCCCAAAAACTGAATAGAGATCCTAAGAGCGAGGATCACCAAACTGTGTACCTAAACCTGCGGCATGAAACACAACCCCCCGAGGAAAGGGGGTTAGTACGAAAGATGTACCAAGTATGTGAAACAATAAGTACTGTAAATGAGATCATAACAGTCCAAAAGATAACAAGAGACAAGTATGATAATCAACCTACCAGTACAATTGTGCCTTATGAAAAATGAGAGCCAATTGTATCTTTTCAAAATACCATTTCAAAATATGAAATCAAGTGTACCATTTCAAAATATGAAAATCATGTCAAAATCAGGGACGCCTGCCCTCAGGATCATTATGCATATTCTATTCATGGAACTATTTCACACGCATGAGACTATTTCACACGCATGGAACTCGAACCCGCATGGATCTTGTAGACCCGCAATAAGTATATATATATACCCGCATCATGGAGATCTAGTCCATGGAATATTAATGAGACTGTTTCACCCGCATGTGACTCGAACCCGCATGGATCTTTAGACCCGCAATGAGTATCTATACTCGATACCTGCATCATGGTATCATGTCCATGAGACATATATATAAAGTTGTCGGCCCTCTAGTGAGGGACGCGGTGATGTGAAAATATAACACTTGCACGAATAGCTATCATGAGCAACCTTATGCAAGTTAAATAATCTTTGACTCTCATTAGAACAAATAGAATGAACTATCATTTTAGAAAAAAAACCAAGGCACTATCACATCTTTCATTTTAGAAAACTCAAGGCAATATCATGCATTTCTTTTTAGAAAAACCAAGGCAATACCATGTCTTCCTTTTTAGAAAAATCAAGGCAATACCATGCCTTCCTTTTTAGAAACCAAGGCAATACCATGCCTTCCTTTTTAGAAACCAAGACAATACCATGCCTTCCTTTTTAGAAACCAAGGCAATACCATGCCTTCATTTTTAGAAAAACCAAGGCAATACCATGCTTTCCTTTTTAGAATAACCAAGGCAATACCATGCCTTTCATTTCCGGATTAAGATCCAATAAAACCATGTACGTCCGCCGTACACTTACTTTATATAAATATCATGTAATATTAGGGACTTGAACCCAATAGCACCATGTACGTCCACCGTACATCCTTTCATTTATAAAACCCCAAGACACTAACACTTGTAGCATCAAGACACTTTCACTTTTAAATCAAGTAACTTACACTTTTAAAATCAAGTCAAGTATACTTTTAAAATCAAGTCACTACCACCTCATGTACCACATGAAATCTAGATTCATTTAAAACACGTACGTCCACCGTACACTCATTTTATAAAGTTCATGCCAAAAAAAGGAAAGAAGAGTTCGCATACCTTTTCGGCTATTCCACACGCTAAGTAGAATACACCATAGTTTGTACTTCAACCTATAATGACAATAACATTTCTATCAACTTCATGTTTACTAGTGTAGGTTAATACCTAAGTAATGGATCTCCTTTTCTACAAAAAATTGGACAGCACTTCCCCTATTTATACGTATTTTTCCACCTTTCAAGAAGGTCAATTTCATCAATACCCAAGACACCAATTAAGGGTACAACCAAACAACAACCAAGGTGATTCACACACCTATTTCTCACATAAAAACAGCCCCTTAATCACGTAAAACAATCCACTAAAATCAGTCCATATTCCAACAACAACAAGGATAAAATGTGAGGCCTTTTAACACCTTTCTACACCCTTATTCCCTTAGGACTTTCATTAGCGATTACTACATTTAAACATGCATATTGGTGGCTGAATTTCCATCATATACACGCCACAAAACAGTCCCTAAAACTGCATAACAATATCCAATAATTTTATACAAGTCTCGGCCAAACAACCACAACCAAAGCCTTTTTCAATATTCCTTATAATCCAATTCAAGTTTCAATACTTAATATAAACCACATCAACTTATAATAACAATACTTCCTTCATTTAATCATGCAAGTAGTGACGTTAATAACAACAATAACCAACGAAATCCAAGATACCAAAAATTGCCTAGATTTCGGCCAACATGCTAAACCACTTCATGCATTTCTTATTCTCCAATTCTCTTAACACAAGTTCACCCCTAATTATAACAACATGTAATATCCAATTTCTTTAAAAGAAGAAGAACTCTTACCTCAATATTTAGCCAAAACAGTCCACAAGATTCTCGACCATAGCTTCACTTCCATACCACTTCTTCAAGCTCCAACAACACCCATGTAACCTCTACAAGCTTGTAACCATCTTCCTTTCTTGTTTTACTTCCAAAAAGTTCATCTCAAGTTTAGGGTTTCGAGGCAAGTTTTGTCCAACCCACTGTTTTGGAGGATCTTGGTTTAGCACTTAGTTAGGGAGCTTAATCTAGGAGGATATAAGTTAATCTAGGAAGATAATCAACTCTTGTTCTTCACTTTCAAGAGAATTTCGAGACTTAGCTTAAGGGGGAGAGAGAAGAGCAAGTCTTGGAGGATGAAAATATTATTTAAATGAATCCAAGTCTTGCTATACACTTTCCTATATAGTTGTCAACTTGTAATGACAAGTGGATGAGGGACACATGTCACCCTCCTATTGGGCACATAATTTTTTCACCAAAATATCTCAACACTTGGCCAAAATATCTTAAATTTCAATGGGCCCCACAAAATTATGAAATTTTTGGTGGACCCTATATTATCAATTCCAAGACTTCACAATACAATACTAAGTCCAAAAATTCAATTAGAAGAATTAAACTTCAAGTTAATAATTTTTCGTCGTCACATTTTTAAAAAAAAATTCCATAGGAAAATGTAAATATTATTTCCTTTCAACCTTCAAATCTTACTTTCTTAATCACGTTCTCATATCAATGTCTGGAGTGTAACAACATATTTGACCCCATACTTTAACGGAGGGCAAATATGACCCTTTTTCGAAAGTTGAATGACGAATATGACCATTTTCCCTACTAAAAACATGTCTTTTGAATCAAATGTGGTGCGTGATTTTCAAATAAAAAATGGCTCATTGGAAAGAAAGAAACATGCCTAGACACTCTTACAAGCAAGAATAGCACATGTTCCACATACACCTCCAGTATTTGCCCTCCTCCATCCATAACTCCTAGCCTACTCCAGCAAAGGCCCAAAGGTTGCTCCATAAACCAAAATCTTTTTAGGAACACATCCACGAGTAAAACAGGTTCCACCTACACCTCCAGTAACTTCAGAGCTGACATGATCAAATGGAAGCTCATATATTGCAACCTTCACAAGCTTGTATCAGTCGCAAAAGCATCAACAATATGTTTGTCACGCCCTTTTTCGGCCGCGACCTTTTAAAATAAACGAATCTCCTGCTGCTTAAATAAAAGGTTAGAAAATAAATAATAAAAATGCTAAAGTGCAAAAGAATGCTAAAGTGTTAAAGGTGTGCTTAAAAAGTGCTAGCATATTAAAAGTGCTAAAAGGATGCTAAAAGTGCTAAAGGGTTCGCGGAGTCGCCACCTAATTAATTTGGTGAATTAGGACACCTAAATGTCAACTAAAGTCAACAATAACTCCATTTTAATGGTCTGCTAAACTTAATGAGATTCTAGGTAAGGGTTCTTTATTATCCTAAAGGGAAGGGGTTTGGCGCCCTAAAGGATCCGCTAACTTGCGGTTGTCCTGCCAAACCTAGGGTAATTATTATGTTAAAGATGCGTGTTTTGAAAATAAAAAGATGCTTCAAAATATTTTTATAAAAATGCATGTTGATAAAAGTTGTATGACTAATGCTATAGAAATATATATAAAGTTTTTAAAGTATGCATTTATATTGTTTATGGTGCAAAGTTGACTTATGCATTTATCTGCGAGATCAAAGAATTGGTGCGTTAGTTTTAGATATGCAGTTTTAATGATTAGGCAAAAAGATTAGATATGAAATGATAAGCCTAAGATAAATAATTAGAAGTGCATTTAATTCTAAATCACCTTCCCACCTTTTATGTTCAAAGACTAATTGAATTACCTCTCCTATTAATTACAAGTTTAAATAGTAAAATTGCAATAAACAAATAAGGCATAAAATGAGGCAATCAAATTTCAAGAGTAGGAGGAGTTGAGACGGATGACAACGTCATCTTGTCCTATTTTTGTCTTAGGAATTTCTGAAGCGGGAATACGAATATGGATGCACATAGACGCGGGTTGCCATTTGAAGTAGCTCGTGATGAGTCTCGCCGTGAGACTCTTCATTTTGCTCCGGTGCATTTCACGTAAAAGAGAGAAAAAAATAAAGATTAGTATCTATCCAATTGTGTCAAAGACAGCAGTAAACAGAAATGATCTTGGCTGAACATACGCATGATTCACTGATTCTATATTTTAACGTGCACTGTTGGGCCCAGGGGAATAGCAAACAGTAAGGCAAACAGAGGAAACAACTATGCTGGCCCAAATGTAGTAATTATCAGGATGAGGCAGAACAAACCAGGCGTTAGGCAAACAGAATGCAGAGAAACACAAGACAAGCCTAAATGTAAAATTTCAGATTTTCAGGAGGCAGAATACAGAGGAGACAGATAAATAACGCAGCAAACATGATGTATGTAGGGGCAGTAGACAGTAGGCAGTAGGCAATAGGCAGAGACAGAAATAAGCCTCAAAACGTAACATTTTCAGTTTTAAAGAAAGACCAAACATAGGATAATATCAGATGGGGTAAGTAGCTAGCAGATGGCAAGAAGAAATACGAATAAGCATGTATGCAGACTACTCCAGCTGCTAGTATTATATGCGACACCCAACAGTTCTATGTGAAGACAAATAAACAGTAGGCTTAAGTGATTCCTTATTCTTGAGGCCATCTCATCAAGCAAACAGATGAAGCAATATGCAGCAACAAACAGAGGGGGGACAATACGAATCAGGTCAGATTACAAGCTATAAATATAGATTCATGTACTGACAAGGGAAAAGAAGCAATATATGGCAAGTCATGTCATGATTCGACCATTGGTCTCGAGATGTAACAACATTAATCAATTTGCAGGCATGCAAGGACAGAGACATAACTTATTAAGTAAAGAATCTAAGTTTTAAGTCACACACTAGGCCTTTCACTCACTTAAGCAATTTTGGCACCATATTATAAGCGTGAATCAAAATAACATGCAATGCAGAGGAATTCAAATGCGGGATGTCCGATACAAGCATTATTTAGGTTACACAATAGGTTGACATGGCAAAAATGTAGCTTGAAAGAATATTGATATGCTCGGTTTATCACTTAAGCAGTATAAGTTCAGAGTCGATAGAATGATGAGCCACTACGGAGAGACTATTTGATACGCTAACCAATTTGACAAAAGTAAGTCTGCACTCACATTCCTATCATTTCACGAAATTGCTTCTTAACATGGTAATGTGCAGCACAGTGGGCTAAACGAAACTGATTAACAGGACATAACATCTGGGCATTAACAGCAATATGACAAGACTGATTTCAACATAGAACACAAGAAATGCTTAAGGGGCATAGGATATATAACTCAGCATGTTTAGGCTTCAATAAACAGATTAACGGATAGTTTTGACGATGGCCAGCATCATCTTCATGCCTCACAAATACGAATGAACCAATACATGTTTAATCACAAACAGACATACAGTACTACGAAACAGACTGAGAAGAATTCGATTTTTACCTTCTCCGGACAGCGAACCGGGGCAGCGTATCAAGTCGTCGGTCCACTCGAGTTTGGCTTTGCGATGCGAGCGAAAGGGCAAGGTTTGTTTGCTGATTTCTTGGCTGGAATTGAAAGAAAGGGCTTCGAACTTCCTATTCGTGCGATGCTAATGGTGCAGGTCGAACCCCTAACTCCGATGCTCTGTCGATTATTGTTATTGACCGCTTCCTCACCGAAGCTCTCGTGTTGTTCCCCTCATAAATGCCTATTGCATGTGCTTTATATAGCCATGGTTTGGGTTCTAAGTTTGGTAAGTATTTAAGGCTGAGATTTGTGCTTGATTCGTAAGTTATTTAGTACTAATTTTGTGCGATTCGAACAGATTATGGTAAGAAAATCGTTGGAGAAGGGGGGGAGACGACTAGGGTTAGTGTGCGTGGTAAGGAAAGTCGCCGGATTCTCAGGCGAGAATCTCGGCAGGGAAGATGCGGCGATGGGGGGTGCGGGATGCTGTTGCGGCGATTGATTTTAGATTTAGGGTTCGTGGGTTTTTATTTTGTTGTGGACGATGGGGAGTGTAAAGGCTGAGGGGCTTTGGGCGGGTATAGGATAGAGACGTGGGTAGGCGACGGGTTTGGCACGCGGTGTGAAATTTGCGGGTAGTTAGTTTTAATTAGGGGTAGTGGGCTGCGTTTTTAAAGGTTTAATTTAAGTGGGTTATTAGTTTAGGTGTATTATTAATTAATTGTTATGATTAACCTATTTAGGTGCTTTTTTTTTTAAAGTTGAGTTTAAATTATTACAAAATAAAGACGGGTGCGCTATTTAATTAGTGCTTAATATTTTAGAATGCGGCGCTATTATTTAAAATCTTATTATTGTGCATTATTATTTAAAATAAGTTATGAAATTGCTTTGTGTATTAATAAATGCGACTATGCTACTTGACACGACGTCATTGCTAAATTATTTATTTTATGTATTTATTATTAATTAAGAATCATGACATGGCTTAAAATTAATTAATGCGGGCGCGGGACTCTAAGTGCTTAATACTCTACGTAAGACGCGGTGTCATTATTAAATTGCTTATTTATGTCTGTATTTAATGTTTTATCGCTGCATTTTATTATAAAAAATCATAAAAATTATTTTACAAAATTAGTCTAATTTTATAGCTAATGACTGGACGGGAGGGTCAAAATTGGGTGTCAACAACTTGTCCCTCTTTGTATGGAGATGATGGAAGAATCTTCGGACAAATACGTTGACTCATAGCCAATTTTGTCTCGATCCTCAGATTTGCAAAAATGTTGGGCAATTAAGACAAGGCTGACGCGGACTCAAAACTGTCCCAGTGTCGAGTTATGACGACACTGGGCTATGATCGGTGTATTTTATATACACCTTTTGAGTCTGTTTTAGTTAGTCTTTTGTCCCATTTTGCACATATAAGTGTCGTATTAGGATAGTTTTTCTTTCTATTGAGTCAAAGTGGTTGAAATGGCCAAATGGCGGAAAAAGAGCAAAAAGAGGGCAAAAGAGGAGATGCGGTGAAACAGAGAAAGTGGCGAACGAGGCTAAAATCGGACCAGCGCGGCTCCTGCGCAGCGAGGGCGCGGCGCCACTATTCGAAGGCGAAGACTCGGCGTCGCGGCTCCGCCGATACCGGTGATGCGGCGCGCGCTAAACATCCGAGTAGCTACAGAAGATACTGGCCGCGGCTACTCGAAGCGAATATCGAGCGCGGCGCCAAAACACCCGGCGGATCGCAGAACTTCCGTATGCGCGCTATCTGCGCAGGCGCCGAAAAATTAGGTCTTTGACGGATTTTTGGGCGAACTGCGAGGAAAAGAAGGAGGCGTTTTTAAACCTATATAAGGAGAACCCTAGGCAGTTTTTGAGAGTTCCCTTTCTTGACAACACAAGATTTTCTTGCTAGGAGATTGGAGACCTAAACTTAGTAATTTCTTTAATTCAGTTTTTGCATGATGAACTTTGAATTAGTTCTTGTCATATTCATGGCTAGGAACTAATTCTCTTATAGGGCTTTCTATGTTGAATTTTTTGAAACTTATGTTATAAATTAATGCATGCTTATGGTTATTTTTCTTATTGAGAGATCTATCCAATAATTGAGTTGAATTCTTGGTAACTAATTGACAACTAGTTATCACTATATGATTTCTAATCAGATTCTGAAAAGGGGGGATTGTGAATATGCTGTAAGTTGGGTAGACAGGCTTGAATTGGGGATGAAAATACCTCAATTAGTTTTGTAGCGTTGATGAGAGGCTTAACAACCCTAATTTTGCGCATTGTGCGTGACGGTCAACTAGGTTTTTGTTCTTAACCCTCCTATAGAGTTACCCTTATCACCAGAAAGGTAGGTAAGGAACAATCTTTGGGTTGAGTGTTTATATAACCTAACGGGAGTATAAAGCGATTTAAATCAAACCCGCTTTCTCCAAAAGAAGAATACCATAAGTAATGCATTAATAAGTAGCATAAGTGGATAGTGAGGATACATGAAGCCATTCTCATCACATCTGAAGTAATTCTTTATATTTACTTATCTTTAATAATTCTTAGTTATAAACCAAACAATCAATCATTAATTCACCAAATAGATACTAGAAAATAGATAGTTGGTACTTGAACCCTAATCCTAGAGGACGATATTCGGTCTTATCTAAGACTATACTACTTGATACGATAACGTGCACTTGCGTTTAAAAGTGTGTGCATATTACGCGCATCAGGCTACCATGGTCAAAACACCAAGGCGGGCTAACGCGGACTCAAAACTTGTCCCAGTGTCGAGTTATGACGACACTGGGTTACCATGGTCGAAACACCAGGGCGGGCTAACGCGGATTCAAAATTTGTCCCAGTGTCGAGTTATGATGACACCGGCCGTGTGCTAAAAATAAAAATAGAAATCGCTTGAACACAGGGTGTCTGCTATGACTTATGGTGCTGGGTTTTATGGTGATGTGGAACGAGTGGACCGACGTTTGAGGCCGCTTCTGCCATTCATCGGGAAGGTTGGCCCCCCAACAAATTACCCCGGTTCGCTGTAAGAGAAAATCCACGTTGTGCTCCGGCTCCTGCATGCTAAGACTTAAACAAATGTTTAGTGCATAACTGTTAATGCAAAATGATGATGCATAATTTTTAAAAGCAATGCAACTGTGAGTAGAAAATGTTATCCTGCAAAAATGTGATGCCTGCTATAAATGCTGTGCTTCCGCCCTTGCACAGGCGTGTTGCGATTGTGAATGCGGATATGATGTCCTTGCTGCAACTGCCCATGTAGACTAAAGCTCAAGGAAGAGTTAGTGCATAACTGCTAAGACAGAACAATAAAGCATGAATACGAAATGCAGTTTGAGAGTATAGAAATTGTCCTTGCGTAGATGTGATATGCTGATGATAGCGTCGCTTTCGGACTTCCATCATGGCGTCGTTTTCGGACTTGTTGTGTTGATAGCGTCGTTGCCTGGACGTATTGCTGCTGGCGTCGTTGCGTAGACGCAATGCTGATGATGTCGTTGCCTGGACATAATGCTGATAACGTCGTTGCTTGGACGTATTGCTGCTGGCGTCGTTGCGTAGACGCATCTTTGTAATGTCGTTACTGGAACCGCAATCTTGCCGCGTCGTTACTGGGCGTATTATTCTTGCGTCATTGCGTGAACGCAATCGCGATCACGTCGTTATGCGGGCCAGCGTTCTTGCGGCGTCGTTTTGGACTTCTTTGTCTTGATGGCGTCGTTACTGGGCGTATTCTTTGCCGGCGTCGTTGCGTAAACGCCAATCGATCACGTCGTTATGCGGGCCAGCGTTCTTCTTGGCGTCGTTTCGGACTTCTTTGTGTTGATGGCGTCGTTGCACGGGCGTATTCTTCTTTGGCGTCGTTGCGTAAACGCATCGCGATGATGTCGTTACTGAACATAATCGCGATAACGCCGTCGTTGCTTGGGCGTATTCTTTGGCGTCGTTGCGTGAAGGCGCAATCGCGATGATGTCGTTACTGGACATAATCGCGATAACGTCGTTGCACGGGCGTATTGATCTTTGGCGTCGTTGCGTAGACGCAATGCTGATCACGTCGTTATGCGAGCGATGTTCTTCTTGGCGTCATTTTCGGACTTCTTTGTCTTGATGGCGTCGTTACTGGGCGTATTCTTCTTTGGCGTCGTTGCGTGACGCAATCGATGATGTCGTTACACCGGACATAATCGTCGCGTCGTTGCTTGGACGTATTGTTGCTGGCGTCGTTGCGTAGACGCAATGTTGATGATGTCGTTGCCTGGACATAATGCTGATAACGTCGTTGCCTGGACGCATTGCTGATGGCGTCGTTTTCGGACTTGTTGCTGATCACGTCGTTGTCTAGATGTGTTGCTGCTGCTCCTGTAGAATAAATGCTCCTGCAAGCTAAGGTTGAGAAAACGTTAGTGTATACCTGTTTAAACAAAATGATAAATACATATGAGAAGTGCAATTTTATGGGCAGAGATGTCGTCCCTGATACGCCAGATGAATACTGAGATGTTGTCCTTGCACGGACATGGTAAACGCCGCAACTGAAGAATTGCCATGATGCCTTTGTTGGGTGCGATGCGTTGGTTGCAAATTTGATTTTATGCCCGCGCTGATGCGCTAGCCCTTGTTGCGGAATTCAGAATTCTGACTGTTGATTGTCGATGCCTTTTCTGCTTCTGCTGCTTCTGATGCGGACTTTGAATTTTGGATTGTTGTCATATCCTCTGCCTCTGCTGCTTCTTTCTGCTTTTGCGAAGAAACTTCTTGCCGTATTTTCTGCTTCGGCTATTGCACTTTCTGCTTCTGTTAATATGAAAAGACCTGCGCTCAAAGAAAATTTGTGAGTTTTGGGGGGGGGGGGGTCGATTCGTATTTGACTTCGCCGCCTTGTCCCTTGACATCCGCGTGCCTGACCTGTTTGGACTTGAAACCCCTGTCTATTGTCCCAGTTTTGAAAAGGGTGTTTGGCCTAAAGTGGGTCTCAATGGAGTTGCTTGTGTATTATCGTTATTTTCAGACGAAGGGAAAGTTTCCTAATGGTGTGACCGAAGCCGATTTAGGCCGCCTACGTATCCCCATGAGGGAGTCAGGTCATGACGTAGTTCATTACAAGCGAATATTGGGTAAAATTCTAAAGGTGGGACCGAGGCCGATGTGGCCGCCTACGTATCCGCTAAGGGAATCAGGTCGAACGTAGTTCCAATGGTGTAAAAGAGAAATTGGGATTTTCTAAAAGGTGGGACCGAAGACGATATGGCCGCCTACGTATCCCCACGAGGGAATCAGGTCACACGTAGTTCCAATACATGAAAACTTAAGCAAAACATTTAAAACTTAAATATGAGTCTTCAATTATTCTGCTAAACTAAATTGCTCTTTCTTATCCGGGCTCTAGGCGGACCAAAACAAGGGTGCAAATCCAACCAATACGCCTTCTTGCTCTGCATCATGGTTGGCTGGGTCTTCATGCTCTGCTATCAATATCTCCTTCTTTTGGCTTCTACGTGGTGCATGCTTGGATAAGTGACTGATTCAGGCGGAGCGGGCTCTGGCCAGGGAACACCTCTCTCCCTTTGGGGTTCATTGTACTCATTGGGGTAGGCCTCCTCCACCTGAATGACTCCCTCCTTGATCAGCTCCCTTACTTTGTCTCTGAGTGTATAACACATTGCCATGTCGTGTCCGATGGCTCCAGAATGGTATGCACAACTTTTGTTCCCATCATGAGCTTTGGACTTGGGATTGGGCACGTTTTTTGGAATTGGCTGGAGTATCCCTGCAAACCTCAACCTCTCGTACAACTGCGACAGAGGCTCGGCTAAATGGGTGTATACTTTGGCTGGCCTTTCTGTGGCATTTAGGCGGGGTGTGAAGATGTTTAGTGGACGGGCTTTTGGCTGTGGCGTATCTGGCGTGTACCGCATGAGGGTTGTCATATCATTGCAACAGGTTTGTGGTGGCCTTTGGTTTGTGTTTATTTGGAGTATGTTAGGCATTCGGTTTGTGTGGGATATATGGGTGCATTGTATATTGGTGCATGGGATATGTAATGCGGATCTTGTAATAATTTGGAGGTTTTGATTTTAGTTATTTGCGATGTGAGTGCTCTGGTGAGGTTTGAGCCTTTTAATTTCATCTGCAGGTTGCCATTTCTTTGTGTAATCGCGAAGCTGCTCGATCGGATCTATGCTGCTTTTCTTTTCTGAGACCCCTGCTTTGCCTATAGGAACCAAGACATGTTCCGACTCGTTCTGCTCAAGTGCCCTTGAATCGGTCATATCGCTGGACCGTGCCTATGATCTTGTGAAATATCGACGCTCTGTCATTGCTTAGTCAAATACAAATCGACCTTTTGGGGAGATGATAAATCCTTTGGACAACATGTAGCAAACTGCGTTAGTGTAAAGCACGTGATTTTGCAAAAGTGTAAAAACATTTAGCAGGTACATGTTGCATATAAATTGTCACATTGCAAGCGAGTTCTAACATGCATGGGGACCCCTTTATGCCAGAGGTAGGCCTAAACGTCACATATGCGAGGCTGTGATAGATTTGTCCAAGTCGTCCAACTGTAATGCTTTTGTTGAAAGTGGCGACCAAATGACGGTGCACTTTTCCCAATTTCAGCATGTCATGATTAGGCTTGGATTTGTCTATCATTGTCATGCTACACATATTATGCTGGTTGGCCGTTGGGTTGGGAAACCCGTCGACAATTTTGGTGTCTTCCTAATTGTGGTGTCGATGCCAAGGACCGACCCACCTAAGGTAAATGCATGCATGTCCTAAAATAAAGGGTGGTATAGCTCTATCTTAAGTTTTTTTAAGATTTGGCTTTTCTAGACGCAAGGTTCCCGAGCGGACAACTCGAGTGAGAAGGCTACGCGGCCACCGGTTAGACCAGACACTCCACGTATGTTACCAACTCTCCTAAATTTGGGTTTTGAAGAAAGAATTTTGCTGATGCACCAAGCGCACCTCGCATGTAGTGTGTGATTGTGTGAATTTTCCAGAGTGGAAGAAATATGAGCGGAATGCCAGTTTAAGGAAAGCAGTAAAGCAGGTAGAAATTAAAATAAATAAAACAAAATATAGCACAACCAATTAAATGCAAAATAATGCCAAATAATAACCCTAGGTCTGTTGTGGTTAAGAACCTTAATCCCCAGCGGAGTCGCCATTTCTGTCACGCCCTTTTTCGGCCGCGACCTTTTAAAATAAACGAATCTCCTGCTGCTTAAATAAAAGGTTAGAAAATAAATAATAAAAATGCTAAAGTGCAAAAGAATGCTAAAGTGTTAAAGGTGTGCTTAAAAAGTGCTAGCATATTAAAAGTGCTAAAAGGATGCTAAAAGTGCGAAAAGGTTCGCGGAGTCGCCACCTAATTAATTTGGTGAATTAGGACACCTAAATGTCAACTAAAGTCAACAATAACTCCATTTTAATGGTCTGCTAAACTTAATGAGATTCTAGGTAAGGGTTCTTTATTAACATAAAGGGAAAGGGTTAGGCACCCTAAAGGATCCGCTAACTTGCGGTTGTCCTGCCAAACCTAGGGTAATTATTATGTTAAAGATGCGTGTTTTGAAAATAAAAAGATGCTTCAAAATATTTTTATAAAAATGCATGTTGATAAAAGTTGTATGACTAATGCTATAGAAATATATATAAAGTTTTTAAAGTATGCATTTATATTGTTTATGGTGCAAAGTTGACTTATGCATTTATCTGCGAGATCAAAGAATTGGTGCGTTAGTTTTAGATATGCAGTTTTAATGATTAGGCAAAAAGATTAGATATGAAATGATAAGCCTAAGATAAATAATTGGAAGTGCATTTAATTCTAAATCACCTTCCCACCTTTTATGTTCAAAGACTAATTGAATTAGCTCTCCTATTAATTACAAGTTTAAATAGTAAAATTGCAATAAACAAATAAGGCATAAAATGAGGCAATCAAATTTCAAGAGTAGGAGGAGTTGAGACGGATGACAACGTCATCTTGTCCTATTTTTGTCTTAGGAATTTCTGAAGCGGGAATACGAATATGGATGCACATAGACGCGGGTTGTCATTTGAAGTAGCTCGTGATGAGTCTCGCCGTGAGACTCTTCATTTTGCTCCGGTGCATTTCATGTAAAAGAGAGAAAAAAATAAATATTAGTATCTATCCAATTGTGTCAAAGACAGAAATGTAAATGATCTTGGTGAACATACGCATTTATTTGATTCTATATTTTAACGTGCACTGTTGGGCCCAGGGGAATAGCAAACAGTAAGGCAAACAGAGGAAACAACTATGCTGGCCCAAATGTAGTAATTATCAGGATGAGGCAGAACAAACCAGGCGTTAGGCAAACAGAATGCAGAGAAACACAAGACAAGCCTAAATGTGAAATTTCAGATTTTCAGGAGGCAGAATACAGAGGAGACAGATAAATAACGCAGCAAACAGGATGTATGCAGGGCGATGGCGATGAAGCGGTAAGCGTAAGAGACGAAATAAGCCTCAAAACGTAACATTTTCAGTTTTAAAGAAAGACCAAACATAGGATAATATCAGATGGGGTAAGTAGCTAGCAGATGGCAAGAAGAAATACGAATAAGCATGTATGCAGACTACTCATTCTAGTATTATATCGACACCCAACAGTTCTATGTGAAGACAAATAAACGGTGAGCTTAAGTGATTCCTTATTCTCGAGGCCATCTCATCAAGCAAACAGATGAAGCGATATGCGGAACAAAGCGAGAGGGGCAATACGAATCAGTCGACATAAGCTATAGATATAGATTCGTATCGTGAGGAAAAGAAGCAATATATGGCCAGTCATGATTCGACCATTGGCCTCGAGATGTAACAACATTAATCAATTTGCAGGCATGCAAGGACATGGACATAACTTATTAAGTAAAGAATCTAAGTTTTAAGTCACACACTAGGCCTTTCACTCACTTAAGCAATTTTGGCACCATATTATAAGACTGTGAATCAAAATAACATGCGCAATGAGAGGAATTCAAATGCGGGATGTCCGATACAAGCATTATTTAGGTTACAATAAAGGTTGACATGGCACAAAAATGTAGCTTGAAAGAATATTGATATGCTCAGTTTTATCACTTAAACATAGTATAAGTTCAGAGTCAGTAAGAATGATGAGCCACTACCAGAGAGACTATTTGATACGCCTAACCAATTTGACAAAAGTAAGTCTGACTACATTCCTCACATTGAAATTGCTTCTTAACATGGTAATGTGCAGCGATGGGCTAAAGCGATTAACGGGCATAACATCCGGGCATTAACATGATATGACAAGGCGATTTCAACATGGAACCCAAGAAATGCTGAAGGGGCATAGGATCTATAACTCAAAGTGTTTAGGCTTCAATAAACAGATTAACGGATAGTTTTAACGATGGCCAGCATCATCTTCATGCCTCACAAATACGAATGAACCAATACATGTTTAATCACAAGCACGTCTACAAAGATTTACGAAGCGGTGAGAAGAATTCGATTTTTACTCCTGACAAATGACGGCAGCGTATCAAGTCGTCGGTCCACTCGAGTTTGGCTTTGCGATGCGAGCGAAAGGGCAAGGTTTGTTTGCTGATTTCTTGGCTGGAATTGAAAGAAAGGGCTTCGAACTTCCTATTCGTGCGATGCTAATGGTCTGGGTGCTGAACCCCCTAACTCCCGATGCTCTGTCGATTATTGCTATTGGACTGCTCTCCTCACTGAGCTCTCTCGTGCTGTTCCCCTCATAAATGCCTATTGCATGTGCTTTATATAGCCATGGTTTGGGTTCTAAGTTTGGTAAGTATTTAAGGCTGAGATTTGTGCTTGATTTGTAAGTGATTTAGTACTAATTTCGTGCGATTCGAACAGATTATGGTAAGAAAATCGTTGGAGAATGGGGGGGAGACGACTAGGGTTAGTGTGCGTGGTAAGGAAAGTCGCCGGATTCTCAGGCGAGAATCTCGGCAGGGAAGATGCGGCGATGGGGGGTGTGGGATGCTGTTGCGGCGATTGATTTTAGATTTAGGGTTCGTGGGTTTTTATTTTGTTGTGGACGATGGGGAGTGTAAAGGCTGAGGGGCTTTGGGCGGGTATAAGATAGAGACGTGGGCCGGGGCGACGGGTTTTGGCCACGCGGGTGTGGGCTGCGGGTAGTTAGTTTTAATTAGGGGTAGTGGGCTGCGTTTTTAAAGGTTTAATTTAAGTGGGTTATTAGTTTAGGTGTATTATTAATTAATTGTTATGATTAACCTATTTAGGTGCTTTTTTTTTTAAGTTGAGTTTAAATTATTACAAAATAAAGACGGGTGCACTATTTAATTAGTGCTTAATATTTTAGAATGCGGCGCTATTATTTAAAATCTTATTATTGTGCATTATTATTTAAAATAAGTTATGAAATTTATTTGCGTATTAATAAATGTGACTATGCTACTTGACACGACGTCATTGCTAAATTATTTATTTTATGTATTTATTATTAATTAAGAATCATGACAGGGCTTAAAATTAATTAATGCGGGCGCGGGACTCTATGTGCTTAATACTCTACGTAAGACGCGGTGCCATTATTAAATTGCTTATTTATGTCTGTATTTAATGTTTTATCGCTGCATTTTATTATAAAAAATCATAAAAATTATTTTACAAAATTAGTCTAATTTTATAGCTAATGACTGGACGGGAGGGTCAAAATTGGGTGTCAACAATGTTAACATAATTTGTCCCTGCAACAACATGTTCAGCAACAGTAGAACCAAATCAACAGTAGATGTACTTGCATCAACTGCAGTAACATCGGCCATAATAGCAGCAACATCGACAACATTTGGTGCAACAATAATAATAAAAAACCCCTCGTTCTCTAGTCACATTCGGAGTAGAGAATCCCTCGATTCTCCATATGCAAAAATGATGGCAAGAACCCCTCGTTCTCTAGTCTCACTCGGACTAGAGAATCCCTCAATTCTCCATACGCAAGCTTTTATAATAAGCTCGTACATGCGGTGAGTCTCCCTCAATTTCTCATCCAATTCCGGCTAGAAATTCCTCGATTCTCCTGTCCTGAGCTAATATTTCAGTTCAAAAATCATCAAAATGAGATATACTCTCCTCGATATCATCCAACTCAACCAGAAAGAGTATGATCAGTAGAGGCTGGAACTCCGGCGATCTTCGTCGCCGCAACGACAGTCAAAGGCAGAATGTATCCGCAGGAAACGATAGCTTCAGTTCCATCACGGTCAATCACAACTTATCAATTCAGAAAAGAAATCGAAGAACAATCGCAAGATAACTCTCATTGATTTTGTGAGAAATTTATCGAAGAAAAATCGCAAAATTGAAGAAATCGATAAAAAATGCACATCCAAACTCTTCAAAAAAACTATGAATCGAAAAGGAAACTCGTTAATTCTGCCAAACAAGGCAAGTCTCAAAATCAAACGAACACGAACTGATGCCGATTCGTGATTGAAAATCCCCAAAATCGCAAAATTAGGGTTTCAAAATACTTTGCGGAAGCTTCGAGCCTATGAACATGGGTAAGATCGATCGAAAGAGAGGAACGAAAGGAGTTCGATAACCCACTTTGATACCATGTTAAGATCCATAAGTATGGTTATGGTGCAGAGATGATAAAATGAAGAGGAAGTGTAGAAGTAAAATGGAAGAGAAATATTTGGTGCCCAAATGAGCTTCTGGATATTTTCTGTATTAATGAAAGTTTACAAGTGTGGTCTATTTATAAGCTAGACATATTAAACGAACCCACCTAATTAACAATGTTAGCCACATACTAACCTCCTAATTAAATTGTAACAACTTTCTAACAACTAACAAACTTATGACAACTTTAACTAACTATATAAATCTCAACAAATACATATAACATATAATTATGTCCAACCAAATTTGAAGAAAAGGAGAAACTTTTAGTTATTTCAAACAATAATTTACAAATCTTATAAATACATAAAAAAAACTCCAAATGTCAATATTTCCAAAAAAAATGAAACAAATGTGAAACATCACCCAATATTTGTCATTTTTATTTGGGAGACGAGGAGTAAAAAACAAAAAAGGAAAAAATTAAAAAAAAGCAAAAGGAGAAGCCCCACACAATATATGTTAACAGTAGTTGGTGTACAAAAATATTTACATAATCATTTATGAGCTAATTATATGTCAAATTTTGTAATTAAAGTTAAATATGAATCTAATTGTTGTGTCATGTTAAAAGACACAAATACTATTTATTGTGCGAAGTTCGGACACCTTTGTGTGTGCATCGACTAATGGTATGAGATGTTTGATGTCTTCCATTAATACATGTGAAAATTTGAAAAAAATGAGAAACTAATAATTATTTCATACTATAATTTATAAATATTATAAGTACACAAAATTAAAGTCTCTTTTCTCCAATGTGAAACAAATGTGAAATGTCACCCAATTTTTTTGTCATTTTTATTTGGGAGGATGAGTAAAAGAACAAATAAGGAAAAAATTAGAAAAAGGCAAAGGAGAAGCCCCATATAGTATATGTTAATGGTAGTTAGTGTATAAAATATTTACACAATTAAATAATTTATGAACTAATTGTATGTATATTTCTATAATAACGATTAAATAAGAATTTAATTATTGTGAGAGGTTAAAACAAACAATTACTATTTGTTGTGCGCAGATTAGGCACTTCGCGTGCAACATCGACTAATTTCATGAGGCGCTTGTAAATATTCGATATAATGTTCTCTAGAAAAACTAGTTGTTTAATTATTACTTTTTTACTACATTGAAATAAACACATAAGTTGAATTTAATATTTTGTATTATTTAAAAATGAGAGTAGGAAATGCATTTTTTGGCAAATAAAATTAAATGTAAAGCCAAATAAGAATGTCCGTTACGTTATTACCCCTCCGCTCCTTAATTACGCAATTAGATTCCCCAAGATTCCAAAAAATTGGGCATTCTCGTAAATATCACCTCTTCTCGAGGCCAAATGATTCCACTCACCTAACCTCTGATTACTTTAACCAAACCCTTACCCAAAGGTAACGTAGAATGTTGGGCACAAAGACAATACTAAGTATTTGTACATACAACATAATATCTCTATAGCTTTCGCACATAGCAACAATAGAAAATACTTGTAATAACAGTTTGAATGTAAACAAACTAATTACGTCAATTATAAGATATACGTATTAATGATATGTATTCATTGTAACATGCAGGGGCGGACTATATTTTGGGTCAGTCTGGGTCCTGGCCCACCCCATTTTAAAAAAAATTGACTACTAGTATTGACTCATTTTATTTCCAAAAATAAATAAAATTTAACCTATTGAAAAATCATGAAGTCACTACTCTAAACCACGTGCGTGAGTGAAGAATTGCAATTTTCAGCGACAACAAGTAGAACGACAACGAAAGCTTTCTCCAGGTGTGTAGTATTCTCTCTATTATTTTATTTGGTTATTTAAAGGTTTTGTAAATAGAATTTTTGGGTTTAATTTGGATTGTTAATTATGATTGCAAATTAAGGAAGTAATTAATTTTAAATCAATTCTTTTATTGATTGGGTTAGATGAATTGTTAGAAATATTTAATTTATGATAGTAATATTGTGGTATCAATTCAATTTTAGTTAGACGATTGGTTATTTTAAATGTTTGATTTTTTTGTCAGATTTGAGAATATTATACAAATGTCAAAACCACAAAAAAAGATTAGCCGTTCTTTAAAACAAAAGAACCCACTAAATCTTTGGAAAATGATGCACCTGTGGTAAATGAACATGTTATAAATGTCGGGGTTTCAAGTGAACGAGAAACTTCAAAGCACGCTAGGCCGAGAGAGCTTAGTATCAATTCTATTAATTATGATCCCGCTGAGCGAGCTCAAATTTGAGAATATCCTTTTGGCCAACGTGATGAAGTTAGACGTGCTCATATCAATGAAAGTCCTTGTCACCCGGATAAAAAATATGTTTTCTTGTATTCAGGTCCGTTGGCCATCAAAGAAGTTGTTAACATCATTGGTTTATAACTTTTCCATGGATGGATTATTCAAAGTCAAGGGACAAACTCTTTTGTCATCCATGTTTTTTGTTTAATAGTCCGGGCAATTCGAAAGTGTTCACAGTTGATGGATTTCAAAATTGAAAAAGGGTAGGTGAAAAATATTGTGCTTTCTTGACTCATACGGGAGATGTGAATTCAACCCATGATAAAACTTTGCAATCTAGGTTGAATTTACTAAACCAACCTCGACATATAGTTCACTCATTTGAGAAACAAAGTACACAACAAAGAGAAGATAATAGGTTGCGGTTGAAAATCTCGATTGATGCGACAAAATATTTGACACTTCAAGGATTGGCATTCAGGGGGCATAATGAAAAACATGACTCTTTGAATCGGGAAAATTTTCTTGAATTGATTGAACTTTTAGCTTCTTATTACAAGAAGACCGAGATAGCGCTAAATATATATTTTATTTTATTTTAGGCGGTCACCCTATGATTATTTCGTTGTCCGCCCCTGATAACATGGTAAATAAGTACTAATTAACATACTATAATAGGTTAAACTACTAAAAAAAAGTTAAGCTTAGGTTGTATATGTTAATGGTAGTTAGTGTAGTTTTTTTTCCATAATCAAATCATTTATGAGTTAATTATACGTAAAATTTTATAATAAAGATTAAATAGGAACTTAATTATTCTGACAGGTTAAAAGAAACAAATACTATATATCATGTGCAGTTCAGGCACTTTGCGTGTGCATCAACTAATTTCATGAGGTATTTGATACCTTTCATTAATACATGTATCAAATAATTTTATCCAACAAAATTGGAGAAAATGAAACTCTTTTAATTATTTCAAATTATAATTTACAAATATTGTCAAACAAACAAAATTAAAGTTTCTTTTCATTCAAATGTCAATTTTGAGAAAAATGAAACAAATGTAATACACCACCCAATATTTGTCATTTTTATTTCGGAGACGAGGAGTAAAAAACAAAAAGGGAAAAATTAGAAAAGGAAAAGGAGAAGCCCCACATAGTATATGATAATGGTACTTGGTGTAGAAAAATATTTATACAATCAAATCATTTATGAGTTAATTATGTATAAATTTCCATAATAAGATTAAATAGAAACTTAGTTGTCGTGACATGTTAAGAGTTAAGACACACAATTACTATTTACTGTGCGTAATTTGGATATTTTGCGTGCAACATCAATTAATTTCATCAGGTGCTTGCTATCTTTCATATAAGATAATTTCGTCCCATAAAAGCTAGATAAAAGAGAAACTTTTAATTATTTCAGATTATAATTTATAATTTTTCCACATACATGAAATTAAGGTTTTTTTTTCCTCTAAATATGAAACAAATGTGGAACTTCACCCAATTTTTGTCATTTTAATTTTAGAGGAGGAGTAAAAAACAGAAAATAAAAAACTAGAAAAAGGCAAAATGAGAAGCCCCGCATAGAAATAATATCTGCAGGTTGTGTAAAAAATAAATAAAAAATAGACCTAATAAAATCATTTATGAAATAATTCTATATAATTTTCTATAAATATTGAATAGGAATCTAATTGTTATGACATGTTAAAACACACACATGCTATTTATTGTGCAGAGTTTCGAGCAGTTTGCGTGCAATATCAACTAATTTCATATATCAGATAATTCTATCTAATAAAATTTGAACAAAAGAGAAACTTTTAATTATTTAAGACTATAATTTACAAATCTTACAAATACACAAAATTAAAGTTTATTTAATTTCAAATGTGAAGCATCACCTATTTTTTTTTATCATTTTCATTTGAGAGGAGGAGTAAAAAAAAGGAAAAATTATAAAAAGGCAAAAGGAGAAGCCCCACAAAGAAATTACAGTTGTAGTTGGCGTAAAAATTATTTATACACAAAAAAATCACTTATGAATTAATTATATGTAAAAATCTATAATATACACTAAATAGGAGCTTAGTTGTTGTGACAGGTTAAGACACACAAATATTATTTATCAGGTGTAATTCGAACATCCTTCATGCGCATTGACTAATTTTATAAGGTGTTTGCTATCTTTTATAATACACATTTTAGATAAATCTATTCAACAAGCTTTGAAAACACGAAAGACCTTTCGCACTATAGTTTACAAATCTTACAAATACGCAATATTAAAGTTTTTTCCTCCAAATGTCAATAAAATAAATGTGAAATGTCACGCGTTATTTGTCATTTTTATTTGGGATACCATAATTAACAAACAAAAAAAGGAAAAAGTAGAAAAAGGCAAAAGGAGAAGCCCCACATAGTATATGTTAATGGTAGTTGATGTATAAAAATGTTTACACAATTAAATTACTTATAAGCTAATTATATGTAAATTTCTATAATAAAAATTAAATAAGAACCATATTGTTGTGACAAGATAAAACACACAAATATTATTTGTCTAGTTTGAGCACCTTTTTTTTTTTTTTTTTTTTGTTGACGAAGGAACCCGCAGCCGCTACTCTTTCGAGTGCGCACAGGGTAAACCCCGGACTGACGCAGAGTCGCAAACCACGCCACCATGTAAACCACACTTGGCAAGCCATGTGCGATGTGCTCAACCAAGAAGGTTTATGCAGGGATCGAACTCGTGACTCATGGCCCCGCGCTCTGCTACACCAACTCGCTACCATGTTAGTTTGAGCACTCGCGGCCCCGCGCCATCAAGCTACACCAACTTGGCTACCCTTGCGGGTTAGTTTGAGCACCTTGCGTGCAACATCGACGAATCTAATGAGCAGGGCCGTTTTAAACATTTTGAGACCCTGTTCTAATTCATAAAAATGGGCCCTTAATTCGGCTAAGACCTGCAAATTATGAGTTTTTACAGTAAATACTGACTAATATTACTTAATAAAAAATAAATAAAAAGGTCCTAAAATTTTTCATTTTTCGGGGCCTCCTGTGTAGTAGCACACCTTGCACAGATCCAAAGACGTCTTTGCTCCTAAGATGCTTAATACCTTTATTAATATATGTATCAAATAATTTTATCCAAAAAATAAGAAATTTTAAGTTATTTCGGGATATAATTTACAAATCTTTACAAATACAGAAAATGTGTATTTGGGAGGAGTAAAAGACAAAAAAAGGAAAAAAAATAAAAGGGGAAAAGGAAAAGCCACATTAGAAATAACAATGGTTCCTTTGGTATGCAGATTAAGTTATTTTAGGATTATGGTCTTAAAATTATAATTTTTGGACTAATTTATTCCATATGAGAGATTGGATAAAATAATATAATATTTGATGGTATAATATAGGATATATCGGGATTATATTTAGGATAAAATTTATACCTTGTTTGATTGGGGCTTAGACTGAAAATGCAAACTTCGTAAAATTCTCTCTCACACATAAAAGAAACTAAATATAAACTTCGCTCTTGTACAATAACCCGTTAACATTAAACGTAAAAAATTATAATGAAGATCAAATAGGAACCTAATTATTGTGACAAGTTAAAACACATGAATACTATTTGCCGTGCACAGTTCAAGGCTCAAGCATCAACAAATTTCATAAATTGCCTAATTTGGACAAATAAAAAACTCTTAATTATGTGAGGATATAATTTATAAATCTTTGCAAATACACAAATTTTTGTCATTTTATATTTGGGAGACGAGGAGTAAAGAAGACAAAAAAGGAAAAAATAAAAAAGGGGAAAATGATTTTATATATATAACAGCTGTTAGGGCTTAGACAGAAAATGCAAATTGCGTGATATATATATATATATTCCGGTAACTTCGGAAGATCGCCGGCAACTTTTCCGATCTTATCATTGGCCCACCTGATTCGCGCCAAAATCCATTCACCCATTACATCTACAAAATTCTCGCTTCCTTCACTTTTTTTAATATCAAGAAAATAGAAAAAAAAAAAGAAACCAAATTTATAGATAAAAGTACAGTTGTGTGGGACAGAGATAAGGGGTGGGGGTGGGGGGTTGATTTGTACCACGTAGGGATCTTGGGTTTTAGGAAACATACAGGGTTTCCACTGAAATTAATGTTTCTTTACTCATCTTCTTGATTCTAAAAAAAAGATTAATTTGTTTGCTATTAATCAAGAAAATTTCAGGTGGGTTTCAACATCTTTGAAGAAAAAAGATTTTTTTTGTGAATTTAGGGCTGCATGCAATCTGGGGGTGGAGCTCAGCAAGGTGGTGTTGCCGGCGCCGGTGGACATGGCCGGAGCACGGTGGCATCAGCCTCAGCTTCTCCTTCATCATCTTCTGGTGCCTCTCATATGGGGTTGGATCAGCAGCACCTCCATCAACAACAACAACAACGCCAGGTTAGGGTTAACAAAAAAATTCCAAATTTTACCTTGTTTTTTTTGGGAAATGGGGGTTTTTCAAATGGCATTTTGATGTTTTGAAGTGGGGGTTATCTTTGCTTATCTATTTTTGAAGTGGGTTTTGGAAATGACATGGGGTTTTGTTGAATATGTTGAGTGGTGTTGTGGTTCAACAATGAGGTTTTAAGTGACATGAATTTGCTTGTTTTGTGAAAGACACATTCTTTTTCTTGTTCAATTAGCATTGAAGTGCCAGGATTTTGAAAATCTTGGTATGATGGAGAGAGTTATTTGCTTTATCTAAGCAAGAACAGCTTTTTGTGCTGAAAAATGTATTAGCAAATGTTGATGTTTATAGTTAACCAACTTCACTTTTCATGGAATCAACTCTGTTGTATCTTAGTCTGCCCTCTAATGGGAAGTGGAAGTGTTAAGTTCCACCAAGTGAATCTTGTGTAGCATGTTATGTTTAAGAGGTTGATTTTTTCCAACAGTATTGGAAGTGCATGTGATTCTTAACTGCAATGATGTTTTCAACTCCTACCAGATTAACTATCATTGCTCAGATTATGGAATGCAATCTTCTATTTCGTCCATACATATGACACATTTCACCCACATGTGTTACCTTAATGACGACTCTAAGGAGTTTTAATTGTCCTCATGTTTAAAATTGTAGCTGATTTCTGAGTTGATCATCCTTTAACAGGAAACAAATTTATTAAAAAGTGAACTGAAGAAGACGAATTACATGACAGGACGAAATTAAATGTTGCTTAACCAAAAAAATGATGACTCTAAGGAGTTTCTATTGTCCTCATGTTTAAAGTTGTAGCTGATTTCTGAATTGATTATCCTTAACAGGGAACAAATTTATTAAAAAGTGAACTGAAGAAGACGAATTACAGGACAGGACGAACTTAGATGTTGCTTAACCAAATGAATGATGACTAACGAGTTCTAATTGTCCTCATGTCTAAACTTTTAGTTGATTTCTGAATTGATTATCCTTAACAGGATGCAAATTTGTTAAAAGGTGAACTGAAGAAGATGAATTACAGCACAGGACGAAATTAGATGTTGCTTAACCAAACAAATGATGAGTCTTAAGGAGTTGTAATTGTCCTCATGTCTAAAATTTTAGTTGATTATCCTTAACAGGAAGCAAATTTATTAAAAGGTGAACTGAAGAAGACGAATTACAGCACAGGACGAAATTAGATGTTGCTTAACCAAACAAATTTTGACTCTAAGGAGTTGTAATTGTCCTCATGTCTAAAATTTTAGTTAATTACTGAGTTGATTATCCTTAACAGGAAACAAATTTATTAAAAAGTGAACTGAAGAAGACGAATTACAGCACAGGACGAAATAAGATGTTGCTTAACCAAACTAAAGATTTTTTGTCCATTATGTGCAAATGCCCTAGAAATTCTTCATACTCAACTTTGTCAGTTATACCAGTTTCTATCGAGTTTCTGGTATGCTTTCTAGCTATAATATTTTCGATGTACTTTTGTTGCTTTGTTTGCTTCCTACTTCTGATGTCTGGAGAGATGGTTGTTCCTTGATTTTTTTCTGAAATAATATTTTACCACATATGTTGTCGAATAAATTGTCAAGACTTGCTATCTTGAATCATGATAGCTATTTTCAAACTGATGTGGGTTTAATTTTAGTGGCTTATTATGTTACCTTACTCAAAAAAATCTTAGTGGTTATTGTCTATAATAAGGATAAGATCACAAGAATCTAGGTCTTATTTGAACCACTCACCTTCTTTTATAAATAACTTCGACTTTATCACTTATTGGATATTCATTTTGCAGTCATTACAACAACAGTTCCTTAGAAGGCCTGAAGGAAATGAAGCTATTCTGGCCTTCCAGTCTGGTAATGCCCATGGAATTTTAGGTGGGGGTAATTTTGTTGGACCTTCTGGATCCATGCAGCTGCCTCAGCAGTCGAGGAGGTATATGGATTTGGGCCAACAACATGGTTCTCCCGCCATTCGAGAGGATGGCCAGAACAGGAGCCAGGGCTTTGAGCAACAGATGTTGAATCCTGTCCAACAGGCATACCTGCAGTATGCTTACCAGGCAGCACAACAGAAATCAGCTCTTGGGATGCAACATCAGCAGCAAATGAAAATGGGAATGTTTGGCCCTACTGCGAAGGACCAAGATCCTAGAATTGCTAATATGAAAATGCAGGAACTTGTTGCCATGCAGGCATCGAACCAGGCCCAAGCATCATCATCAATGATATCCTCAGAGCAACATTTCTCTCGTGGTGAGAAACAATCAGACCAGGGCCAGCAGTTGATGACCGATCAGAGACCAGATTCAAAGCCTGCTTCCCAGCCAACATTGCTTGGCCAAACGGTAGCTACGAAGCCCATGCAGGCGCCATCATCTCAGCAAAGCATGGCGAACATGACGAGTAACTCTCTTGCTATGGCTGCACAGATGCAAGCAATGCAGGCTCTGGCACTTGAACGTAATGTTGATCTATCACTACCTGCAAATGCTAACATTATGGCACAGCTAATTCCGCTCATGCAGTCCAGAATGATGGCCCAACAGAAAGTGCCTGATAGCAATGTGCCCATGCAATCTTCATCAGGTCATATGCCAAAGCAGCAAGTTTCATCACCTCAAATTGCAAATGACGGTTCGCCCCGTGCTCATTCTTCAAGTGATTTGTCGGGGTCAAGTTCTGCTAAAACTAGGCAGGCTGTTATAACTGGTCCTCTCAGTGCGTCTCATAGTATAGGTTCAATTAATAACCCAAATAATATTCCTCAGCAGCAGTTTTCTGGTCATGGCAGAGAGAGCAATTTGCCTCATAGACAACCAATTATGACTAGCAGTGGATTACCTCCGATGCATTACCCACAGTCGTCTGTAAACCCGAACCAGGGTGTGGATAACACCTTGCCGCCGAAGCCTGCCTCGACTGCCCAAGAAACCTTGCAGACGCAGTATGCCAGGCAGTTGAGTCGACCCTCATCACATTCTGCAGATTCTTCTCGAGAGGGGAACTTGGGGAATTCCCTTATGTCTCAGGGTGGAAATGGCCGTCAGGTGCAACAACAGCATCTGGGGTTCAGTAAGCAGCAATTGCATGTTCTTAAAGCCCAAATACTTGCATTTAGACGTATAAAGGTTTGCTCATTAGTGTACCCCTCAGATTTACATACTTTGCTTTCCTTTGTTCAAAATACTTAAATCTGTTATTATCAATATATCTTGATCTTCTTTGTCTTGATTGTAGAAAGGAGATGGGACATTACCACGTGAATTACTCCAAGCTATTACTCCGCCACCTCTGGACGTGCAAATGCAGCAAAAGTTTCCTCCTAGTGGTGCAGTAAATCCGGAGAAATCATCAGGAAAAGGTTCAGAAGATAACACAAGACGACCGGAATCGAGTGAGAAGAGTCCCCAGCTTGTAGTACCATCTGATGGACTGAATGGTTCAAAGGAGGAGGTCACAGGAGAAGAGTGTACAGCTGCCTCAACCGCACCTGTGTCAGGTAGCACAACTGAGACAAAGGAGACTGCATCAGTGGTTCTTCCTGGAAAAGAGGAGCAGCCAATCATGGGACATGCTAGTAAATCTGACCAGGATGCTGACCGTGCTATTCAGAATACTCCTAGCAGAGGTGATGTTGCACCGGATAGGGGTAAAGCTGTTGCATCACAAGTTACTGGTTCTGATGCAACTCAGGCAAAAAAACCTATGCAGTCTACTGCTACTCAACAAAAAGATACAGGTCCAGCTCGGAAGTATCATGGTCCATTATTCGATTTTCCTGTCTTCACTCGAAAGCATGATGCTTTTGGACCATCCATGATGATGAACAACAATAATAATTTGACATTGGCTTATGAAATCAAGGATCTTCTAATGAAGGAAGGCTCAGAAATTCGAAAAAGGGAGGAAAGTGTAAAGAAGATTGGTGATATACTGGCTATTAATTTAGAGAGGAAAAGGATTAGACCAGATCTTGTTCTAAGATTGCAAATAGAAGAAAAGAAACTCCGACTTGCTGATACACAGGCACGCATGAGGGATGAGATTGACCAACAGCAGCAAGAAATAATGGCAATGCCTGATAGGCATTACCGAAAATTTGTAAGGCTATGTGAGCGTCAGCGTCAAGACCTTGCTAGGCAAGTGCAGGCCTCCCAGAGAGCTATCAGAGAAAAACAATTAAAATCTATTTTTCAATGGCGTAAGAAGCTTCTTGAGGCTCATTGGGCAATACGTGATGCGCGAACTGCACGCAACAGGGGAGTAGCTAAGTATCATGAGAGAATGTTGAGGGAGTTCTCAAAGAAAAAGGATGATAATCGGAATGAAAGAATGGAGGCGTTGAAGAATAATGATGTTGAGAGATACAGGGAGATGTTGCTAGAGCAGCAGACCAACGTTCCTGGTGATGCTGCAGAGAGATATAATGTTCTCTCTTCATTTTTGAGTCAGACAGAAGACTATCTTAATAAATTGGGAGGTAAAATTACAGCAGCAAAAAATCAACAGGAGGTTGAGGAGGCTGCAAATGCTGCTGCAGCTGCTGCACGTGCACAGGTACTTCTCATGTCCTGCTTTGTGCAATCGCCTTTATTAAATTGCTGTGCATGAGTTACAAATTGCTATATTTAGGGAAAAGGTCGTTGGTGCAATTTTACGGCTAATCATAGGGAAATGCAGAAACGGCCATATGCCTTTTCCACTTTTGGCATCTATATATATATTATGAGCAACAAAAATCAAATCAAAGCTTGTCTTTCAACTACGCACAAATGGACCTCCTGTTGTACCGGATTTGTTTGATAAATGTCCTTCCCCGATTGGTGATCATGTTTTATTTGCATATTCATATATGTGCGTGACAACAGGGCCTCTCTGAAGAAGAAGTAAGATCTGCAGCAGCCTGTGCTCGGGAGGAGGTCATGATAAGGAATCGTTTCTCTGAAATGAATGCACCAAGAGATAGTTCATCAGTTAACAAGTAACTCATTTTCCCTCTTATACACGTTTAATTTGGATATGTCTCTTAGATTGGCATTTGGGGACATATCTGGATGTGACCAGTTGAGTTCGGCCGTCAATGATTTGTTGCTGATAAGTTCAGTTTGCTCTTGAATAGTAGTTGAGCAGTCCTAGCTTATGTGGAAGAAAATTAGTTATCTGTTCGCCGTTCATATTGTCATGACATTGTGGTTGTTTACATCTAGGACAGCTATCACTTATCTCAACTCACTACACTTGTATTTAGCATTCTATGCAGTGTCATTGTTTAGGTGCCATTTGGTTATCTCAACTATGTACTCTTTTTAATGTCTCTAGGTATTACCATCTTGCCCATGCTGTGAATGAAAGGGTTTTAAGACAGCCTTCCATGTTAAGAGCTGGGACTTTGCGAGATTATCAGCTTGTAAGTTGCACTCTTCGAACATGCATAAATGATTGATTTCATTCTCTCTCATTTTTCTTAGTCTCAGCATCTCATTTTGTGCTTTTATGTGAGATAAAAAAATTGTATTCAAATGTTACAGGTTGGGTTGCAATGGATGCTTTCTTTGTACAATAATAAACTAAATGGTATATTGGCTGATGAGATGGGTCTGGGGAAGACTGTACAGGTGAATATATTTACCCTTTCATCCAATTTAGTGTCCTGCTTTACTCTGTGAGTTGGATCCTTGTACTATAAGCGGGTCAAACGCGTGAAAGAAAAGTTGAACATTATTGAACAACATGATAAATTTGAAAGAGAGGGAATACATATTATTACACTGACTTCAGGGGTACTACATTTCTAACCAGATGATCAGTAACTTATGCTTTAGTGATATGCTTCTTGTTTTCGTTCTCTTTGTCTCAACAGGTTATGGCATTAATTGCTCACTTGATGGAATTCAAACAAAACTATGGACCACATCTTATAATTGTGCCAAATGCAGTTCTAGTTAATTGGAAGGTTAGTAATCAATTGCTGTTGATAGTGTGTGTGTCTTTCTGGCTTCCCTTTATACTTACTCATTCTATTTCCAGAGTGAGTTTCTTAATTGGCTTCCATCTGCGTCCTGCATTTTCTATGTTGGTGGGAAGGATCAAAGATCGAAGTTATTTTCGCAGGTAAGATGCGTTCATGCTGATGAAATTTAACCGGCTTAAGTTGTTGAACTTGGTATTGAAGGTTCTATATGCTTCCACTTCTTGTAGGAAGTTTGTGCACTGAAATTTAATGTTCTCGTCACTACATACGAGTTCATCATGTACGATCGTGCTAAACTTTCAAAAGTAGATTGGAAGTATATAATAATTGACGAAGCACAACGTATGAAGGACAGGGAATCAGTTCTTGCTCGTGATCTTGACAGATATCGATGCCAAAGGCGCTTGCTTCTCACAGGGACACCATTGCAGGTGCATTGCGTCTATCATTGCTTATGTTCAGATCTATGTTCTTCTGCTTATGTTCTGCATTATTGGCATAAGCGTTTGTCCCACCTTTAACTGGCTATGCTAGTGTAGGATGCTACAGACACAACCATTCAAGCCTGAGTGTGGTTGCTCAATTGTCTTAGAACTTGCATATTTAGAATGGTTCATCTTTTGAATTCAGTTGCATGCTGATCCATTGGAATTTAATTGGTCGGAACTGGGATTCCAGTCTTGATAGCTTTATGAACCTCTTTGGAAGGATTGCAGTCCAGCAATATATTATTGCTTACAATCACAATTCATCATTGAGACTTTAGTACAGCTAAAGGAAAGACCCCAGAATGAGTGTTTAAGTGTCCTGTTTTAGTAGTGCCTATGCAGAGTTACATAAAAAGGGCAGCCCAGTGCACTAATCTCCCTCTATGCGTGGGTCCGTGGAAGGGCCGGACCACAAGGGTCTATTGTATGCAACCTTACCCTGCATTATTGGAAGAGGTTGTTTCCACGGCTTGAACCCGTGAACTCATGGTCACATGACAACAACTTTACAAGTTACTCCAAGGCTCCCCGGAGTTACATAGACAATAAAAATGAATCTTCACAGTTTTGTCCTTGGCTGGAGTTTTTTTCCATATGATCTTAAACATGGTTCACTGGTTGCAACTGGGTGCTTATTTTCCTTTTAACCACGTCAACTCTTTTTTACTTATCCCATCTTGTCGTAACTTCCTTGGCCTATGAATTAGCATAAGAGAATTTGTTTAAATGTGTTTCATGCAGAATGATCTGAAGGAATTATGGTCACTTTTAAATCTACTACTTCCAGAAGTATTTGATAATCGCAAAGCATTTCATGATTGGTTCTCTAAGCCCTTCCAGAAAGAAGGTCCTACACACAATGCTGAAGATGACTGGCTTGAGACTGAGAAGAAGGTCATTATTATCCATCGACTTCACCAAATTCTTGAGCCTTTCATGCTCAGGCGTCGTGTCGAAGATGTTGAAGGTTCGCTTCCACCCAAGGTAAACTTTTCATGGTTGTCCTTGGTTGCCAAACTGTGATGTAGGACCTCCTCTCTAAAGACTACTTCAACTGCAGGTCTCAGTTGTCTTAAGATGCAGAATGTCAGGTTTTCAGAGCACTGTTTATGATTGGATCAAGTCTACTGGTACACTTAGAGTTGACCCTGAAGATGAGAAGCGAAGGGCTGAAAAAAATCCAAATTACACGCCGAAAACATATAAAGTCTTAAATAATAGATGTATGGAGCTTCGAAAAGCTTGCAACCATCCTTTGCTTAATTATCCATATCTCAATGTTACAAAAGACTTCATTGTTAAATCATGTGGGAAACTGTGGGTTCTTGATCGGATATTAATTAAACTTCAAAGAACAGGGCACAGGGTGCTGCTTTTCAGTACCATGACAAAGCTGCTTGATATCTTGGAGGAGTATTTGCAGTGGCGACGACTCGTCTATAGAAGAATTGACGGGACGACGAGCTTAGAGGACCGTGAATCAGCTATTGTGGATTTTAATAGTCCAGATACTGATTGCTTTATCTTCTTGCTAAGCATTCGTGCTGCTGGGCGTGGATTAAATCTGCAGACTGCTGACACTGTCATCATCTACGATCCTGATCCAAATCCCAAAAATGAGGAACAGGCAGTTGCTAGAGCCCATCGTATAGGGCAGAAAAGAGAAGTGAAAGTCATTTACATGGAGGCAGTTGTAGACAAAATTGCAAGTCATCAGAAAGAGGATGAATACCGTGGTGGAGGCGTAGTTGATTCTGATGATGATCTCGCAGGCAAGGACCGCTATGTGGGATCTATTGAGAGTCTCATTCGGAAGAATATTCAACAGTATAAAATTGACATGGCTGATGAAGTTATAAATGCTGGGCGTTTTGACCAAAGGACTACACATGAAGAGCGTCGTTTGACTTTGGAGACGTTATTACATGACGAGGAGAGATATCAGGAGACACTTCATGATGTTCCCACTCTTCAGGAGGTAAATCGCATGATTGCTAGGAGTGAAGAAGAGGTAGAACAATTTGATCAAATGGATGAAGAATTTGATTGGGAAGAGGAGATGACAAGATATGACCAGGTTCCAAAGTGGCTTCGTGCTACGAGTAAGGAAGTTAATACGGCCATTGCCACTTTAGCAAAAAAGCCGTCAAAGAATGTCTTATTTGGTACTGGTGTTGGCGTGAACTCCAGTGGATTAGCTCCTGAATCTGAGAAGAAAAGAGGGCGGCCCAAAAAAAATGTTCCTATATACACAGAATTGGATGACGACAATGGAGAGTTCTCTGAAGCAAGTTCTGTGGAGAGGAATGGGTACTCAGCGCATGAAGAGGGTGAAACTGGGGAGTTTGAAGATGATGAATTTACTGGTGCAGTTGGCGTTACACCAGTTAAAAAAGACCAGTCAGAAGAAGATGGTCGAAATTTTACTGATAGATTTGAATACCATCAAGGTCCACAAGGTGCTATAAAGACTCATGTACCTGAACAAGTGGGTTCATCAGGATCATCTTCAGACAACCAAAGGCCGACACAAGTAGTATCATCATCTGTGTCATCTCACAAGAAATTTGGATCTCTTTCAGCATTAGATGCTAGGCCCAGTTCTCGGGCCAAAAGGATGGTGGGAAAATTCATTCCCTTTTTTCCTTCTTTAAAGGTGTACATCCAGTACTGATAACACTTAATGACTTCCATATTTCCATCTTTAAATTTCAGGCAGATGAATTAGAGGAAGGAGAAATTGCAGTATCTGGAGACTCACATGTGGATCTCCAGCAGTCTGGTAGTTGGATCCAAGATCGTGATGAAGGTGATGAAGAACAGGTGTTGCAGCCCAAAATAAAAAGGAAACGCAGTTTGAGGGTTCGACCAAGGCATGGTGCAGAAAGGCCAGAAGAGATGCTCATTGAGAAGCCAGCTGTGCAGCGTGGAGATTCTTCTCAGATGGCATTTCAAGGGGATCGTAGATATGATCTTCAAATGAGAAATGATCGTGGACACAAAGCGCATGCAGAGGCTAGTGCTCCAAAGAATAGTCAAAGTGATGCATCCTTTAAGAATAAGCGAAACATACCTTCGAGGAAATTATCTTCTAATTCAGTGAAGATGCATGGTTCAGGTAAACCTGGAAAACTCAGTCGCTTGTCCCCCGATGATGCTTTTGAACCCACAAGGGAAAGTTGGGATAATGAGCTCATGAATGCCAGCGGGAGTTACAGCGGAGGGACTAAGATGTCTGATGTCATTCAAAGAAAGGTAAAAACACTTAGAAAGTAGTAATTCCACTGTTGCTTAAGTTTAAACTACCTTTTATTGAATTAATTTTGGATTTTGCACATTTTGTTATAGGTTCTTCTTTATATATTACCTGCACTTAAATTCTCTCTGTTCAAATGAGACAGATGATTCATATAGCCGACTGTGATTAGAATGGGATTGAGGCCTAGTTGATTCATTAATCTAAATTATTGTTTTGTATTATATACCTTTCTAGTTAATAGCTTATACCTGCAATCTATGATCAGTGTTCCTAAGTTTTATCTGAATATTTCACAAGGCTACAACTTTGGCTAGTATATGCCTGATTAGGCTTGGGCTATATTTTGTTTTTTTCTCAAAAATTATGGCTGGATGACTGCCTTTAACGTACTAAAACACAATGCTGGTTCAGCGTAGTGTTAATACAACTATGCCTCCCAAGCAAGTTGGGTTTCATTTTGTATTTGCTTGCATAAAGAAGATACAACACTCATGGCTCTGTGTGTCAATCTTATCTCTTGTATTGCAGATATTATTCCTGATCTTGTGCATGCTTTTTTCCTTCTATTTGGCTATTTGCAGTGCAAGACTGTCATTATCAAGCTCCAAAAGAAAATAGAGAAGGGAGGTCATCAAATAATCCCACTACTACATGGTCTGTGGAAAAGAATTGATAGTTCTGGTTGCATGGGTGGGTCCGAGGATAGTCCGTTTGGTTTGCAGACCATTGATCTGCGTGTTGATGAGTTCGAGTACAGCGGAGTGCTCGAATTTGTCACTGATGTGCAGCTCATGTTGAAACGGGCAGTGCAGTACTTCGGTTTCTCACATGAGGTATGCAATGATACTCAAGATCTGGACTGATTCTGCTTATTGCTACATCCTCATTATTGGCCATGCATTTATATTGATCTACATCTCCCCGACACCAGTCTAAGAATTTACTTCTATTCCTGTTTTCCTGATATTTACATAACTCATTGAATAAGAATTAGGTATAAATGAACCGGAGTCTACCTGTGAAAAGACTAGCATTGACATGTCAGCTGATACCCAGTTTCCCCCATGTTCTTTTACTGTAATTTCTGAAATTTAGCTACTATTATGATGACAGGTGAGATCTGAAGCAAGGAAAGTACATGATCTTTTCTTTGACATCTTGAAGATAGAATTTCCAGACACTGATTTTCGAGAAGCAAGGAATTCCATCTCCTTTGCTGGACCCGAAGCTTCTACTGCACCTGGTGCATCTTCAAGGCAGATGCCTGTAGGTCAAAACAAGAGACACAAACTGATAAATGAAATGGAACCTGACTCTAGCCCACTAATGAAGCCACAGACACGTGGAGCACTGCATACCGGTGAAGATGCCAAGTCTAGTCATATGGCTCAAAGAGAAACAAGATTTGGTGGTGGTAGCAGCAGCCGGGAGCTTAGCCAACAGGATGACTCGAGGCCACTCACTCATCCAGGGGAGCTTGTTATTTGCAAAAAGAAAAGAAAAGATAGAGAGAAGTCGGGCTTGAGACCTGGGAGTGGGAGTAGTTCTGCTGGTCCTGTCTCACCACCTAGTGTGAGAGGCAGTATCAGAAGTCCAGGCTCGCTCCCAACTGCGAAGGCACCCCAACAGTTGAATGGCCGTGGTAGCAACAGCTCAGTTGGGTGGGCAAACCCTGTGAAGAGACTGAGATCAGATTCTGCAAGAAGGCGGCAAAATCATTTATGATTATCGTTTGTTGTTAAAGGTGTACAATGTAATGCAAGTAATAGCTGATGATACTGTATTTGAGGTGCTGTGAATAACTGGCACTTCGGATTTTCATACCTCCTGTCCTTACCCCTCTGTGTACTTCCCCATTGCACCCCAGCCTCACTCACTTGTATGGTAAATATGCTTTTGAAGTTAGGCTTCTTAGGGTCTGTTTGACCAAGTTTTTTAAAAATAATTTCTGTTTCTTAGAAGTAGTTTTGCTGAAACTGTTTCTGTTAGGATGTTTGACCTATAATTATAGAAGTACTTCTGAAAAACAGAAACGAGTCCCTGTTTGGCCACATTTATGCAAAGAAACTAGAATATTTTTTTAATAGATTTAAAATTATTTAATTTTTTTTTATCCTATGTTTCTAAAAATTAGTATATTTACAATTTAATAATTTTTTTTAAAATTGTTAATTGTATATTTAATACAAAAATAATATTATATTGTACATAAGAAATGTAACAACAATATTATGATAGTCAATGACTCAATATATCAAAAAGTTAAATATATTACATCATTACACAACTAATAAATTAGAATATAGAAATATTATTACGACCCGTGACTCATTAAGGAAGTAGAAATATTAGAAATCTTGCATTACTGATAATACCTCCTTTTTTTTCACAAACCAAATGTTCGCTCAATTACATTTCTCTCTCTCTCTCTCTCTCTATATATATATATATATATATATATATATATATATATATATATATATATATATCAAACCCGTTGATGGCTGTCACTTTGCCAAAAAGTGAAGACGAGGAAAAATTTCCTCTCCAACCTAGACGAAGACTACCAAGGAGTTTCACACAGGGATCCTCCTCACAGACCAGAACCACCGCTAAAAATGAGATGGAACAATTAATTAAAGAGACTTTAGAAAAACTCTTACAAACTAGAAAAGATCAAGAAACTCAGAAAGAGGACTCGACACAAGACAAACATATGTCCCCCCAAGATTCGCCAGTTCAGAGTCAAGGAAATAATTCAGTCCAAAGTTTGGGTCATAATTCTGAAGAAGATAACATGGAGGATATCTCCGATGACAGTTTTCAGGAAGCACAGGATCCAGATGCAGGATACGATTCGGGAATGAGTTTTGACTCAATAGCCCTCCATATGTTTTTTAATACTGCTACAATCTATTTTTTAACAATTACTCCTCAGTCCCAAACATTTGTTTTTGGAAAAAAAAAATATCGAGCAGTTATCAAAACCCCATAAAGAATAAAACTCAATTGAATTAGGCATTTAAAAACAGATACATATCAACTACTTATTGAAAATCCAGTGAATAATTAAACCCATTTGAATTAAGTCTATAAACAAAATTTTGAAAAAATAACAGATAACATATCAACTAATTATCAAAAACTCAGTAAATAATTAAACCCAATTGAATAAAAAAAGAATAAATAATTAAACTCAATTAAAATAAGTCTATAAAAAATCAACTAGTTATCAAAAATACCGTAAATAATTAAACCCAATTGATTTTTTTTTAAAAGTGAATAATTAAACCAAATTGAAAAAGATCGATCAACAATTTTATTAAAAAATGTTTGGGAAAACACTTTTTGGAGAAGCACCCTTCCTTTTCTATTTTAGAAACATTTTTTTGTTTATTTTAAAATATTTTTACTTTTTGATAAGTATGTGTTTGGCCCAAAAAATATTTCTTGTAAAAGCTTGGTCAAACGCATAGTTAATGTTCTAACATTGCCATCTGCTTGTGTGAGATTATTGTCCTTTTCTTATCATTTTTTTCTTTTACTATGAATTGCTGCCAAAAGTTGCTGGCTTGCCAAATATCAAGTAGAGTCTAAAAGGCATATTGCTCAAACTCTCAGCAAGAATGGAGCACAATGAACCCGTATGGGCGTAACTCAGTTGATTACAGGGTAGATTTCCCCAAGTAGGCAGGTTCGAGCTCTGACAGCCGCAGTGTGGGAGTTTCATTCTCCTTTGTGGGGGATGCTTCCTTGTGGGCATCAGGCGCACTGTATCTCCCACCTAGTGGGCCGCTGAGTCACCATAATTTACCTTCTCCACTAATCTCTGTCGGGCCGGGGGTGAAGCCCTCTGTGCGAGAGATTCTCCTGTAGGTTGAGCCCCTTTTTCAAAGAAATATAAAATAGCAACAACATTTAAATAAGTGATTCTTTATCGGATCAAAAAAATCCACTTTACGAACGTCTTCTTATTCAGATATGCGGCCATCATGAAATTGACTTTACTAGGGATCCTATAATTTTCGCCTTTGCCCCCAAGAATGGAGCACAATGCCTTGTTCAATGGAAATAATTAGTTACTGGCTACCAAATGATTTTTCCTGTAATATTGGTCATAAATGCTTGAAGACCAAACAAAATAATCAGATTCCTATAAGGTTTGTACGTCCGTTATGATCTCAAATATTTAGCAAAATCTTCCCTTCTAGATTTTGGGTAACAAACTAACAAAGACACGATATGTCATCTATCACTTGTTTTTTTATTTTTTTATTTTGTGTAACAAAAATATATTATTACTACCGTATTTTATTATTAAATCATTATACCATCCTCTTTACAACTTCTTCAACTAACTGTCCTTAGGCTTCATTAAAATGATAAATAGAACTTAAAAAAAACAAATGGCGAACTAATTAATACAGGGGGCCTAACTGTACAGTGCCACTTTTCTTTTTCTTTCTGTTTTTTCCTTTTGCCTTGTGAATCTCATGCTTAGTCCTTAAGCTTCAGTCAGTCACTTTGATGCATTTATGATGAGTCTTTGTTTATTCTTACGTCAGTCAGTCAAATTGTCCAGTTTCTTGTTTTCGTCGAAACGTACTTTCTTCTGTTTAATTTCCAAATACTACGGTACTTCCATAAATAAAATGTAAACCTTCATTATTTTTTCATAATATCGTACTTTTTCTCGGGACTTCGGTATTCATTGACGACACAACAGAACGCGAGGCTACGGGGTGTAACACTTTAGGGAAACTTTAGGGAAGAGATGCATTATTTAGGAAGAGATGTACTCTTTCAGAAAGCAAAGTACTTTTTCCTTTTATTTTCTTGAAAATTCCAACAGTTTTAATTTTCTCACATTTTATGTTAATGAGATGAATGTTGTACTAGGTTTTGCTTTTTTGATAAAAAGGATGTTGTTCTAGGTAATCCTGTTCTTTTTAAGGTTATATATTCTCAAAATTTTGCTATCTAGAGGAAAAAATCATCTATTTATGTACTGAGATAAGCGGGATTGTTTTCCACTTGTAGGAGAAATCCCTAGAAGTCGTAAGGTATGGCAAAGACGATAACAGGGATGTTGGAGTACATTTAGTTGTTTAGTACATGTTTTGTTGTTTAATACTATGTCCTGAAATGAATGATGGGTTCAGACTTCAGACTTCAGAGTATGAGAGTCAAAATACATAGGATTGAGAAAACATTTTATAGTTCTCAGTACTGAACTTACTGAAATTTTGAACTTATACATATGAATTTATATTTCACGTCGGAGTTCTGATCCACCGTGTAATTACAGGAACTGTTTTTCCCCTCCTTTGATTTCCTATCTCTTCTGTTTCTCACAACCAAACAAACCCAATATGAAAAGTTGGAAATCATCTTTGAAAATGGGATGATATCTGAAAATGCTTGCAGGTAACAGCTTATAATTCTGCCAAAGGAGCACCCTCAGGCCTCAGCCTGTGCTCTGGAAAGAGGAAACCTTACCATTCCCCCAAAACCCCGCCCTGGAAGAAGAAACGGGAAGGAAATGAACAACACAATAACAGCAATATCAAGAACACAGTAATTAAGGGTTGAAATTATTTACATTGAAGCTAATAAACAAGGGGAACTTTTGTTTTGCATCTTTCCCCAATGAATAGTCTTGGAACTTTGTAGTTCAACTTGATCTTAAACAGGACTAACAACATCATTTACAGATACAGAAAGTCAATGATGATAATCAGCAGGAGGCTCATGGATCAACAGGGCCTGCAACTGCATCATCAGCTGAATCATATTCAGCTTCACTTAACTCCTCATCACTCGACTTCTCCTCAGGGGCAGCTCCAACATCTTCAGGCTTTGCATATTTCAGACAATATTCTGGATATCCAAAGCACATAAACGCCACGTTAATAATATATGATGAACTCTCGGGAAAATGCATAAAAGTCACCAACTTAATGTAATGGTTCAACCTCCCAGCGTATTCAATCACTACTTTTACCCCTGTTGGCACGAGTCTATAAAAGTAGAAATTTTCTCTATCATGTATCATTTAGGATTGGCCAGTGGGCCGGGCCGACCCGACCCCGTCCCGGTCCAGACCCCGTCCCGACCCCATGAAAAAGAAAAAAAAAGCGGGACCGGGGCTTGAACCGGGGCGGGGGCGGGACAGAGTATGGTCCCGCCAGGACCCGTCCCGTCCCGATTCCGCCCCAGTCCCAGTCCCAGTCCCATTTGCCAAAAATAACCATTGTCTAACGGCCATTTTACATTTTGGCCGTTAGACAACGGCCATTTTTGGCTTCCCCCACTCCCCCAACCCCCCTACCCCTTTATATTTATTTTTAACCCCTAAGTTATTATATTTACACTTTAACCCAATTTTCCAACTATAAATACCTCATTTTCTCTTCTTATTTCTCACAAATCTTCCTACATTTTCTCTAATTTCTATACAACATTGTCTACTACATATTCACTCTATTTATTAATTTGAGAATTGGAGTGAAGTTGACAACTAGCTTGCGGATTAATCTATCGAGCAAAATTTCAATTTTCAACCTCTCTCGATTACACATAGACTCTACGTCGGCGTTTGGTACATTCGTTCTCTCATTAAATTATTATTTTGTTTTTATTTCATTTAGCACATTTAATTTCATTATCTTTAACTATTTATTATCACAATTAAAATGAAAAGAACAAAAAGTCTTTTCGGCAAGGGTACTTCTTCTAGTAGGGCGGATAACAAGGGCAAGGGTACTTAATACTAGACAAGATGATTTTATAGATCCTGAACTGTTTCCTGAAATACCATATGATCTTGACACAAATGTTTATCCTCAAAATGAAGAAGATTTTAATTTAGATTGATGATACACCTACTAATGAAGATGATGATACACCCACTAGTGAAATGTCTCCTATCCCCCTGGTATGAGACAAGGTCCGGCAAAACGACCATTAAAATCAGTTGTATGAAAATATTTTGACAGGGACGTACCGAATCAAGTAGCTATATGTAAAACTTGTAAATCTGTTTATTCTTTTAAAACTGGACAAGGTCATGGTGGGACGGGGGTTTTAGGAAGACACCTATTGCAAAAACACAAAGTCTTGCATGCCCAAAAAAAGATGGTGAGCAGACGTCCTCTCAATCGGGACAAGGTTCACATACTGTCCCGAAAAAAGTACAGAGTCAAATTAACCCTATGACGGGGGAGTTGTAGGCCCTAAATACGATAAACATAAAGATAGGGAAGCACTAGCAAAATTAGTTGCTGTGGAGGATTTGTCTTTTTCATTTCCTGAATCGCCTGGTTTTATTCATTATATTAGAGATATGTATAATCCTGCTTATAAAGGTTTTTCTAGATCAACGGTTAAGAGAGACGTGTTTAAATTTGCACACGAATATCAACATTATTTGCGTTATTCATTATATCATTTAAATTGCAAAGTCGCTCTAACTTCTGATATAGGTCGTAGTACTAATGGCAATGATTATTTAACGGTAACCTGTCATTGGATAGATTATAAATGGTCTATGAGTATTACATTAGATAATGCATCTTCTAACAATGCTGCTATTTATATTTTAAAAGAAGTTTTAACTCGGTCTTTTTCAAAACATTTTCATATCAAATGTGCGTGTCATATTTATAACTTAGTTGTAAAGGATGATCTTTCATTTTTTCAAGATATTCTTGAAAAAATACAATTTGCTATACACTTTATTTTTAAAAATAATAGAATTCAACAGAGAAAAGGATATAAAAAAACTTGTCACGATTGTGGACTATCTTACAGAAAAATTCCCGAAGAAGTACCTACTAGGTGAAATTCTTTATATGACCAACTAGTTGTTGCTTATAACTATAGAAAACCTATCACTTTATTTTTTAACGCCCATAATCAAAATCCAAATGATATGATTGTGGATAATGATTGGGACAAAATTAAAGAACTTATTGTATTTCTAGAGAATTTTCAACAAGCAACAAAAGAATTTTCTACTTTATATTATCCTACTATTTCAACTATGTTGTTTTATATAGCTATAATATTTTTACTTCTTAAAGAATATATGAAAAACCTGCTTATAAGGCAGCTATTAAAAAAATGTTTATGAAATTAAAAAAATATTTTATTCCTATTCCCCCTATTTATATTATTGGTGATGTATTAAACCCGACTATTAAAGTAGAGGGTTGTAAAAGTCTTATTGAAAATATTTATAACTGTATGGACGTACTACCACCTCCAACTCCCAAAAATTTAAATGTTGAGCCACCTATTGAACAAACGCTAGAAGAAGTGTTGAATAACGTAGAAGATGAATGCAAAAAAGTATATTGGCATTACCAAAGAGAAAGTGCTAGTAACCAACCTGTTGCACCATCTTCTTCCGTCAACACAACCTAAAAAGACATGTTGTTTCGCGGCTAGTATTGATTCTATTGAAAGCCTCGAAATAGAATGTGCGGTAGCAATGCTAACCAAATTAGCGAGTTCGATGTTTTTGTTTTGCGGTAATTTACCTTACCAAGCGATTATCAATGAAGATGGAAAGGAAGACTTGAAATATTGGATCGCAGAATGAGAAGACATTTTCGACACTTTCAATGATGGCGAGATATTTTGAACATTGGCGTCGATCAATCGCTTCGAAAGCGCTTTTACGCAGTGCATTTCAAATAGAGAGCACAAACACTCATTAGCGGAGATGCTTGGAGATGGCGGTACTATTCGAGAGATTGGATACGAGCGGAGGCGAAGGAGGTGATCAACCATAGATTAACGAAGAAGAAGACGAAAACTACAACGACATTTTATCTGAAGGCATGAGTAGCGACGTGGAACAATTTGACCAAGATATACCAATTCCAACCGAAGAACCACACGAAATTATAAAGAAACTAGAAAAAGTATTTTCAAATTGGTAATTTATTTCATTGCAATTTTTTTCAACAACAGTACACTACAATGTTGTAATTCTGAATCTTGTATATTTCAATGAAATAATTAATAATATAAGAGGCGCAAAAACAGCCTTGAGATGTTTTTTTTACACTCTTCTTGTCTTTGTTTAATTATTTAGTTTATACTTTATAAATATATTATATATATGAGTATAATACTATAATATTATAATAGTATAATATGAGTCTATGACTATCACTATATGACTATATGTTAATGTTACTTTGTTAGTAATTTAGTATTTTTAATTTAGTGGAAAAAAAAAAACCGCCTGACCCGTCCCGACCCCCTGCCCACCGGGACCGGGACGGGACACGGTATCGTCCCGCTAGTCCCGGTCCCGCCTGGCCCGCCCCAGCCCGACCCCGCCCCTCCTCTCCACCCCGACCCCGTCCCGATCCCGCCGGTCCCGATCCCGGTGGGCCCGGCCCGGCCCACTGGCCAGCCCTAGTATCATTAGAGAACGAACGCAAGCCTTCTCGGAAATACTTGCTAAGTTGCTATAACCTTTTGGATCATCAGGGTGGCAAACATCTATTCAGCTAATCCACTTATCAAGAAATATCTATTCAGCTAATTTATCCTCTCAAAAGAGAATGACCAGTGATAATAGCAGCTTCAATTTCCATTATTCTGAGTAAAAGGTTGTTTCTCCCTCCCGTTCCAACGAATATAATATTCAGGAGCACGGGATGCTATCTGTCCAATAAAAAGGGTGAGATTGTTTAGCTAATGCTCAGGAGCATCTCATTCTCATGCCCTTCACTTTTGAAAGGAAAGTTGAGTGGAAGCAGTGGCATTATATTAGGGAGTCATAACTTCCATTTTTAATATCCAGAAGAAGGGACTAATGGATTATGAAGTCAATCAAATATAAGGAGAGGGCAAAAGCAGATGTTTCTGGGTAAGCTGGAGACATTCACCAGTAAAAAGCTTGCAGCATTATGGCATGGCACACGCCTATACCATCACTGTTACTTTCCCTCCACTCAAGGCATTATGAAACAGCAAATTCGTTGACCCTGCAACTTCTGAGAATATAAAAGAATAGCTCTAGCCAATTGTGCAAAAGAGCAATTATGCTGCACACTAAGCATGACCTTTAATTACTTCATCTCAATACTTGGCCCTGCCAAGAAGCTCATTTGCAGTATGTTCAAACCAATATCTTATTAAGTTCTTCAATTTACATAAATTTGCAAGGACTTGTTTATTAATAGATAGTTTGATACCATAAGTGACACACGTAGGAAATAGGAATGATCGATTGTCAATAGCAAATATTGTTCACAACAGAAGTTGACAGCATCACCTAATTCAGAGAAGCATATATGGATGGTTCTTGTATCAATTTGATATAGGTGCCTGAAAGCACAGGTCTCAGTTCAAGCTATTTTGATGCCAGCCACCTGAAAAGTGAATGAAAATGTGGGGCAGTGAAGCGAGTTCTTAAGCCAATAGTTGGTGCATTTCTATATGGCATTTGAAATGCATCTACTAGTAGACGCCACAGACGATAGATTAGGAGTGAGTGAATGAGATTGTGGCTAGAGAGACTCTAATAGCTAGCATCTAGCAATGAACACTTGAAATTAAGTGAGAGATGGGTTTCTTTTTTCTTCTTTTTCTAATCAGTGAGAAATGGTTTTTTTTAATGAAGCAGAGAGAGATGGGTTTCTTTATTAAATGCTTGCAACTTAATTATGTCATCAGTCTGTAACAATGCTTTCCTTGCTTCTCTCAAACAGCACAGTAGAATATACCTTAGTGTGAGAAGGTAGCCTAATCATGTTGAACGTTACTTCTAGATTAAATAGACTTCTTCATTGACTCAGAGCAAGAATAGACAAGGTTTCTAGTAATATAATGGTGCCCTGATTAACTATGGTTGCTTGATAGAGGTGCAGGTATTATCTGATACAGGTGCGGATCTAGAGGTCGGATTCGTCATCTCGTAAATTTTAGGATTCAGGGGTATGGATCTGAGTTTGGATACGGGTGTTGGGATACGATCAATAAGTATATAAGATATAAGAATAATATATATGATTGTTATCTAAGATTAATTGTTGAAGAAAAAAACTTATTTTTCAATTATCAAGGTGATCTAAATCCATTACTGTTAGTTAAGTTAAATAAATGTCAATTACGTAAATAATAAATTGATTTTAGTATAGTACTAGTATTTTCTGATCCGGGGTACCGATGAGACTATGGGTACGGCCGTACGGGTGTTAAGATACAATCATGAACTATATATTATGACATATATAAGTTTATTTTGACAATAAATTCAAGCTATTAAATTAAAGCTAGTATAATTAAATTCTTTGTAAGCACCTACTCCGTCTGTCCTAATTTATATGACACACTTTCCTTTTTAGTCAGTTACAAAAAAAGAATGATACACTTTCATATTTGACAACAATTTAACTTTAAACTTTACATTTTACGCTTAACGAGATGATTTATAACCACACAAATATCTTTGGCTTGTTTTATGTCACAAGATTCAAAGTCTACTTTTATTTCTTAAACTCCGTGCTCAATCAAACTACATCACAAAAAATTGGGACGGAAGGAGTAATATTTTATACATAAGTTATCTAGTATAATAGTGAAGTGTTCTAGTACTTTTATGTTACCATTATAAAAAAAGTGTTCTAGTACATTATGTGAACTTGTATATGACAATATGACATACCATAGGTGTATTTAAACCACCCAAGTTATGTTGACCAAATCTAGTGTGGATCCCACAAAAAAAGGCACACCGGTGCCCAAAGCATCTAGCATTCACATAGGGTCTGGTAAAAGCCGCACCTTAAGGGGGTGTGATGTAGGTGCCTACAATGAATTCCATGGCTCGAACCCATGGCCTATAGGTCACACATAAATAACTTTATCATTGTTGCCAGGCTCCCCTTCAGCGCGGATCCCCCATACCCACACCCACACCCACACCCATATTGTGTCGAATTGACACGGGTGCGTCAAGGATTTTGAAGGATCCGAGCAAGACTTCTGAATAAAAGACTTGCCCTTTTACAAGCCATCAGTTGCCATCTACTTGTATTTCTACAGCAATTGGCTCCTGGTTCCTGGAATTACCATCCTTCTAGTGCAAACAAGTATCATTGACCAGTTTTAACTTTTAAGGCAATGCCAACTAACCTAAACTTCAATTCGAACATCAATTGAGTTTAACAGCTTAAAACATATACATTTCTAACGAATGAGAACACCTCATCAGAACTTGCACCAAACACCAAAAGGTAAACACAACTTATTTATAGAACACGATGTCTATAACAGAATGCTGATGGTAAATGCCTTGGACCTGCAATTGATTTAAGTGAGTAATATAAAGGCATTAGAATGAGTCATTACCTTTAACTCTTTGTTCATATGCAGGCCGGTCTCTCATCATCAGGGCAGCAGCTTCTCCATTCAATGGGTCTGATGGGTTTGGATACAAGAGAAGCTGTGGAAGAAACACTTCAAACACATTTACCAGATCTGCAAGGTTGTTAATAATTAGATAAGTTACTCATAACGCTAGTACCAGAAAAGCCAGTAATAATTTTCAAGTATCTAATTATGATTTATAGATGCTGTAATTTCTGATTACCAAACATGGGACTCCAACTCTGATTGATAACATCTAAACAAACCGAGCCAGACCTGAAAAATGACAATTCGTGAAATTTTAGACAATGAAATCTCCTATAATTATAGTGGTATCAGCACTTACATCTCATCAACATTTGGGTGGTAGATTTTATTAATGAAACCAATGGATGGAGATTTGTATGGGTAAGCATCAGGAAGTTCCACCCTTATTTTCCACACACCTCCATGATAAGTACCTGCAAAAATCACCATAAGTATTTGTAAAATAGTGTAAAGAATGGATCTTGGGCCTAACTCAACCCCAAAAGCTAGCTTGTAGGGTGAGGATTGTCCAAGTCCATATAAGGAGTCTATATTCTCATTCCATATCCCATGTGAGACTCTTAATAGTATGAGCAAAAGCTGAAGAAAACGCCACACCCCGAAAAAAAAATCTTTCAAAAAGAATATCAAATTGAACTTTAAGATTCATTGGTGAAGAGTCAATCAGCAGATATGAGCAAAAATACTAACTAGAGAGTCAAAAAGATGACTCCTTTATCTATTCTACTTTTAAGACCCAAAGGAATTCCAGACTTATCCAAGAAGCCTAAGTGAATTTTAATGGAAATTAACTAATTATAACAATAATTTCCTAATTCATTTTCATAAATAGAGGGCAAACAAAACCAAAAGATTAAGTATCTGGATTCTGATCTGAGGTATACATTAACTACACAAGTTAATTCCACTCTTTTACTCATACCCCTTAAAGAACTTTGATCAAAAACCATAACCCCACCAAAAAAAATTACCATCAGAGGAAAAGAACAGTAACCATAAAACAACTCAAATGAATTCAATCAATAATCAGAAAACAACAAACACCCTCTTAAGGAAAAAGCTTAGAAAGCTAAAAACTTTAATGTATTAACAAAACAAAATAATTGAAGAAAAGGGTACAGAATATTACTTACTTTCAGTAGGTCCATGGAAATGCACATAAAATTCTTGCATGCCATCATTAATCATCTCAACCTTGTAATCACTCATCATTCTAATTCAAACAACAAAAACAAACATAAAATTAAAAGAAACAAAAACAATCAAAACAAATATAAACTCCAAACTTAACAACAACAAATAAAGATTGAATTTTTATCAAGAAATGATTAGAGATTCACAGTTTCATCAAATCCATTTCACGGCGTTTGCTTGGTGAAGACATGGTTGCTTTTTCTCTTAGAATGTTTCAAGAGAGAGAGAGAGGGGAACAAAAAAATGAGTTCTTTGCACAAGTACTCCTATATAGTAGAGAGAGAGGAACAAGAAAGTACTACTGTATAAGGTTCAGACAAGAGAGAGAGGAACAAGAAAGTACAGATAATAATGATAATGTGATTTGTGTTCCATTAAATATTTACTAATTTGGACATTTTTAAATCATAATATTAATTAAGGTTTCTGCTACTTTCAAGATTCTTCATTTGTCACCTACCATCTCCAATCCTATCCATATTTCCTCCCATATATTATTCAAGTTTTATGATCTTTTTATTTTCTTGCAAAATCTTGATAACTAGACTTTCCTAATTAATTTTTCTTGTTAACTTTAATCAATTGTTATGGTGTTTTAGGAAATTTAGACATCAATATTTTCTTCACCATAAAATTAGGAGTGGACAATTAATATGTCATTTTTATTAGCCTCTCTAGTATAACTTCTAAGTGGGGTGCAATAGTGGGGTGAGTGAAAAATTATAGTGTCTCACATGGTATTATTGTTAAAATACATATTTATTTTGAAAGTATCAAACAAGTTTTAGGATTTTGTTTAATTATGAGATTTATAAAATAAAATTGAGTCGTTAAAAGTTATAAGAGACAAAACCATGATAATATTACTTCAGGAGTTAACAAATTTAATTTTTATTTGGTCTTAAATATAACCGTCTTTCTTAATTCTTAAGTCATGACAATGAGATTGAAAATATTCGTAATAAATTATAATAATAAAACAAATAAAAACTTAAAAAATAGAGAAAATAAGGTTAATAGTTTTATATAATAAGTGAATGAACACATAATTGATATCTTTGAAATGAAAGAAACTAACACAAACAGGTGCTTTATATTTTAACTCTTCTAATAATTGAGGACGGTCTAGCAAAAAGTATTATCTTATTTTTTTTTCAATCTATATGACACAGTTTGATTGGATACAAAAGTTTAAATAAAAAAAAAAATTGGAATTTATAATTTTTAAATATGTCATAATATTTGAATGGTTATAAATTTTTTTGAAATATATAATTTTAAATATATTATAACATATACGCAACTATAAAAAAATGTTTCTAAAAGTAAAATAAAATTTTTAAATTAAATTATCCTACGGTAGATATCTGATATGTCTTACAAAGAATCCATGGTACTTGACCTATTAAATTTGTTTTTGTTCACTGTATCACATGTCTTGGAAGTAAGTGTAAGCCCTCACTACAATTATTACTTTTATTTTCTGGAATGTCGACATATAGGGATTCCTTTCATAAGTAAGTAAGTGTGGCAACCATTACGTTGAGTGGACCTTTTTTAAACATTATAAGCTATGGTCTCTTTTTTGTTTAATAGAGTTGGAGAACTTTCATTTGTCACCTATTTAAAGTGAACCAATGTTTCCCTTTGTGTGTTTCTATCACAGAAAGTTCATCTTAACTGTTTGGGGGCCAAAATAAAGGGAAAATTAATTTTTGTATTCGCACGAAAGTCCGAATAATTTAAATTCGCTTCCATTTGATGGAAGCCCTCAAAAAAAAATTCATACCTAAAACTCGAAACAGAGATTTCTAATAAAGAAGCAACCTCATTTTATCTGCACAAGAAAAAAGATATTTGAAATACCTAACTTGAAAGAAATTATAGTTCACGATATATCTTCCTCTCAAGTTTCTTCGTCATCTTATATCTTAAAAAAACTAAGGTAATAACTTTACAATTATTTATATTATAACTTCATATTTAGAGTATTTTTCTCTTTTAAATTTTTTTGGGATTAAATTGTAAATACTAAGTGAAAGAAGAACTTAATATAAAGATCTTGCAACGTGGGTGTAAGGTTTCAATTCCACTAAAGACCTTCTTTCTTTTATCTTAAAAAAATGAGGGAGCTAATTTATTTTCTTGTGCAAGTGAGGCCTAGAGTGTGCTTTAGGTGGTTTCTTTTTCTCTATTGAATGTTCTAGTCCTACCTAATAAAACTAGTAAGAATTATGAAAATAACTACAATTAAAATTCCATATATTCTTTTATAAAATTTATCCTTTATTGAAAAGGAAATAATTCAAAAAATAAAATGAAAGTAGAAAAAAGTGTAGAAAGCAAAGGTAACTATATATATATATATATATATGCACATAAACTCATATACTATACTCTAGATCATATACTCTAGATCATACACGTCATGCTCACTTTAAAAATAATTGAGGGCGGTGTGACACTTTGTTTTGATTGATTTGGGTGATTTTTTTTTTTTTAAAAAAAGGGAAGTGTCAATCCAAGAGGAATCCACAGCTTCCTCTAAGATTCTTTGTATATTGCACTGTAAACCTTTTCAATGTGCTATTATTCAATTTTGGCAGCGAGTGGCCTATATTTATTCTTCAAAAGTTAATTATTCTATGTCCAATTTTACTCCAAAAGTTAAATCACATGAGACTTTGATAAGTGAAAACAGAACCAAGTTGAAATAGGAAGTGCATACATTTATATATTAGGCATATTAATAACAGGAAAGCAATTTACCTGAAATACACAGCTATACTTTCAAGTAATGTCTATGTCACTTGTGCAGTAAGCAAAATGGGCTAAAGATTGTGTCAATTTGGCATATAGCTGCGACCTCTACACTTTTTGGCACATGGCTTTGAAAGTGGATGAAATCTTTACAGCATATTTACTACATAGAGGATAACAAATCTGGGGTAAAGAAGCTCATTAGTTCTTCCTAGAGTTAGTCGCAGCACAAAATGAAGTCCAATTTAGATAAGTTGTTGTATGTTCATCACTTTGCATGGCCCAGAAAAGGTCCAATTCAAGGATGTTTTAACAAATAGAAGATAGAGACTTTATAATATAAAAGAGAGTAGCTTTGCAGTCATGATCTAACCAAATCGCCTCGACTAGCTAGCAATCATCAGCATTCTTTATTCTTGTTATATTCTTTCAACAAAAAATGTTCACAAAGAAACAAAAACATGTCAGTTTGAATTCATCAATTAACCCGAATAAAAGGACCATTCAAAAGCTCAGCACCTTCAGAGGTTCAAAGAAGCAAAAGCACGATAACAGGCAGAAAAGAATCTCATCAAACAAAGAACAATGGTAACTTTAGTTAAGAGCAGCATGTATCTCAGAGACTTTGTTGCTGCTGGGTGAAAAATTGTGTTCTTAGAAGTCTTGTTTCTTTGATTCAAGCACAGCTAACTCCAAAGGGAGAGTAAATTGTATACATTGAGAAATGCAGACCAAAAATTGACATCCGTAACCCCAATACCCACCAATCCAAAAATTTTGCTGACGTAAAAAAGAACAAGAAGACTCCTGGAATTTACATTTCTGAACAAAAGCCATTGATGGTAATCAACCTTTGGTTACTATTTGGGATCTAGACATGCTTTTTTCGGGGAACACAAGATGGAGAGCTTAGGATCTCGCCCAAAACAAATAGACCTAGGTCCATACCCTGATTCGTCATCATCACTGTCAATGTCACTTACATTCATCCTACTCTGCTGACCTATTCGCCGTAGAAGGAAGACATTAAAATAGTAGCTTACCAAAGATTCCCTGCTTTTGTGAGGAAACAACTTAAAAAGTTCAGGCCAGTAACTGAAACTCTCATCCTCAGACAAAGGGCTCGACTTCACTATATCGTGGAATTTCTGTTCGTCTTTTGTTGTCCAAGAAAGTGCAACCTTTTCACCAATGCAGTCAAATTTCCAGTGACAAAAGGCGGATCCTAGCTCAAGTTTAGTCTTCCTCGTTTTCTCATGAAGGTGAAACCTGACGCAGTCATAAGAACCTGGATATTGACAACCACATGTATCTTCCCTTCCTTTCCCAGCAGGATCTCTTTCAATTAATATTCTGCTCTGTTCATTTTTATCCAGTGGCCAGGTTCGGGTGCCCAACCATTTAGAGTCGGATTCATAGATGTCATTTTTCCATTCTGGAATATCTGCTTGAAACTCTGACCCAATTGATGTTATTTTCTTACGCCGACGGTTCCACCAAACTCCTGACTCTGCAGAGGAGTCAGTAGTTCCATCAATATGAGAACCTGAATTTTTCAAAGAATCTTTTGCAGATAGGACCCTTTGGCTGCACCTTAGCCGCTCAGACCCACTATTATCATCATACATAGATGGATGCATTTTCAGTTTTTGCTACAATGCAAAGAAAACTTGAATTAAACCAAACCTAAACATGAGTAAATTAACGATCTTCAACAGAACCTAAATGTTTGTATTATCATGATTGGCTAGATGAGTTTGAAGCTGGAGTAAGAAAGAAATGGTCAAAGGTTCAAATGAGATCACACTCAAGCTTTCAACTATGCATACTGTGAACTATCACATTTTAAGATTTGATAAAAATGTCGAATAAACCGACTGGTTACTGAATTAGCAGCTTATATGCATAAGAGACACACTGCATAAAAAGGGATCACAATTGGAAGCACAGAACCCTCTCCAGATATGTAGGCTATACTACATATTGGATATTGTGGAAGTCCATCAATTATGAATTTAAAACATTCTATACAAACTGGAACACATAATTAACATTTGCAGGACATAAATTTAAATAAAGTATTTTAGATCAAGGGAACAAAAGAAAGGCTTAGTCATTTCCTTATCAAAAAAAAAAGGCTTAGCCATTTAAGGAGACTATAATCGCGGCACCATCTACTCAAGAAAAATAATTGAACTAGGACAGATAAGGCCTGCAAGGATCCAACATGCCTTACTCCCTAAGTATCAAATATGGCAGTCAGTCTGGATTATGACACTAAACAATTAGGAAAACAAACTTCAGCTATCCAAATTTACTTCCATTTTCTAAGCAATACATCAACCTAAGAATATACCCCTCCCCTCCCCTCCCCCCACCAATTTTAAGCTTTACTTATTTTTGATGTAGAGTTATCACGCTTTTCAGGAAGATGCTATTTGGGCAAAGAGATACAAAAATTGGTTAGGTCCATTATAATAAAGTCTTAACTAAAATCAAGGAGCTAACAAAATCCAAAAAAACTGTCCAAACTATTTACAGGGGAGCTATACCAACTGAACAAAAGGACTAGACATCTAGATTTCAGAGAGTGAGCTGGAGTTGAAATCCCATCAAAGCATCTACAGTTCCTTTCATTCCAGATACACCAAAAAATTACTGTTGGAATCATATTAAGCTTTATATTCATATTAAAAGAAAAGGCAACCAAACTATATCATTCTTTCTTCGAGACAAACTAAAAGCGACAATTGAATTAGCATTCTTAGCTTACCACATATCATATGTTAAAAGTTGCCTATCCCATGTACACATTCGATCGAGGCACATCACAATACCTTTGACACATTATAAAGTATTTAATACCATTCCTAAACTTCAAAAGTCCGTATATGTTTATGTTATCAATGCATCCAGCTTTGCTCCAAAGCCCTAAAAGCTAAAATTACCAAAACTATTGCCTGCACGGACTCCATAATTTCATACCTAGTCAAACATTTTCAGAAGCCAGTGTAAGCATCTTTTTCTTCTTTTTACAGAAAAATAAGTAGATTGGTCTGAGTGAATGTGACAGGCACACACGTACAAGAAGTATTTTACGTAACTGCGACTCCCCCACTAGTAAGTGCCGTTTTTGCAGCATCACAATTACAAGAAACTTTTCAACACAGCATCTTAGTATTTAGAAGTTCTCGAATCTGTTCAAGTTGTAGAATCTTCCAAGAAACGTCTGGTAATCTTACACTCAAAGAAACCAACAATAAAAAAAGTGCAGCCCGGTGCACTAAGCTCCCGCTATGCACAGGGCCCGTAGAAGGGCCGGACCACAAGGGTCTATTCTAATGGGACATAAGAGTAGATTTTAGACTAGGTATTTCATAGGTTCTCAACCTAGAAACTATCATCCATATATTTAGTAGCAAAGGCACATACTAGAATATTGAGCATATAACCTATACGTATGGCAATTGGGGCAGGGCGGGACTAGGCAGGGCATGGAATGTTCTTAATAAGGGTGGGGCAAGGCAGGGTAGGGCAAAACTTATTTTTTGTGAAAATTTAATCGGGCAGGTCAAGATCCGGGTTAGAAGTTGGGTCGGATAAAAAAAGATCCATGTTACAAAGACAATGTTTCCTTCTCTGCTCTTGCTTTTCAAACTCATGATATGGTCTCACTATGGTTGTGGCTTCCTGCAATTTGCCGGATGTTTTACACAAACAAAAATATAAATTTAGGAGAACTGTACAACAACAATAACATATTCAGTAAAATCCCACAAAGTGGGTCCCCGGTAGAGTGTACGCAGACCTTATCTCTACCTTGGTAGAGCGGCTGTTTCCGAGAGACCCTCAGCTCAAGACAAAGCACAAGCCTAAGAAAGACAAACACATTGAGTAAGTTATGATAGCGAATTCTGAAAGAGAAAAAGAAGCAATAAATAATGCAAGTAAATAAGACAAACAAAATAAACATAACATCATAAATCAAACGACAAGGGACTATAAGACAATACTATGCCTACTAATATGATAGGCTAAGCGAGCCTACAATAATAATATTACGACTACCAGTTTGTAAGCGTAGGCATGACTACGCTGGACTACCTACTACCCTTCTACCATAATACGTGTCTTCCATAACCCCTATCTAAGGTCATGTCCTCAGTGAGTTACACTTGCGTCATGTCCCGTCTAATCACCTCTCCCCAATACTTTCTCGATTTACATTTACCTTTCATGTATCCGTCCATAGCCAACCTCTCACACCTCCGCACTGGGGCATTCATATCTCTCCTATGTGCGTGACCTCTCGTCCCGCATCTTATCCTCTACTGAGGCCACTCCCACTCTGTTCCGGATATCATCATTTCTAATTCTATCCCTCTTTGTATGCACACGCATCCATCTAAGGAGAACTGTACATTATATATAATTAGAAAATGATGGTTAGTAAATTAATGACATGCATTTGTTAATTTGTGGTAAAAATAATTATTTATTCTTGAAGAAGCAGTGTTAAGAGATTTTTCAAAGAAATTTATTCTCTCACTATCAAGAATCCAGCTTGAAAAGCAAAAGTTTTCTAAATAGTGTGTTTTAAAAATGATAACGGTCCTAGAAACGGCGGTAGCGGCGCGAGGAGTTAACGACCGGACGTGCTGCTATCATTTAAAGGTATTGTACTTGCGTAAGTGTAAATTAGACACAATTCTTTGTAAATTTATTTTATATGTAGCTTGCACAAACTATCAGGTTAGTACTCCCTTTGTCCCAATTTATGTGACATCATTTCCTTTTTAGTCTATACCAAAAAGAATGTCACATTTCTATATTTAGAAACAATTTAACTTTATGGGATGATTTATAACCACACAAATATCTAAGACTTGTTTTGGACCATAAATTTCAAAAGTCTTCCTTGCTTTTTTAGACTACATGCAGAGTCAAATGGTGACAGATAAATTGGGACGGAGGGAGTAGTATTTTTCTCTTATTAATATACAAGTATATCATCAGTTGGAGACAAGAATTAAAAATATGGGTTCATGAACCAATTATAAGATGTTAATATTGAAAATCTGAAGCTTTATGGCAATGTTAAAATGGGGGGAAAATTCAAAAGTTCAGAATTTTTTATTTAGAATACTGCGAAATAAATAAAATAAAAAAATGATGAAGAAACACAAACGGGGCAGGGCGGGGCAGAGCTTAGCGGGGAGGACAAATTTTCGAAAAAAGCTAAACGGGGCAAGGCAGGGCGGATCGAAATCTTAGTAGGTCAAAGCTTGTCCCGCCCTATTGCCATCCCTAATAACCTATAAAAAAGAATATTGAGCATATTGACAAGTTTCTAAACACATAACAATGTCAACTCCTATTGAAAACGGATATCTTTCTACTCCATACGTCCCAAGTTATACTATGTAGGTTGACTGGACAAGGAGTTTAAGAAATAAATTAAGACTTTTGAATCTTGTGGTCTAAAACAAGCCAAATATATTTGTGTGGTTATAGATCATCTCGTTAAGCGTAAAAGGTAAAGTTTAAAGTTAAATTGTTGTCAAATAACGAAATATGTCATTCTTTTTTGGACTAACTAAAAAGGAAAGTGTGCCATATAAATTGGGATTACCATTCTGAGTCAATGTGAGAAGAAAATAGATCACAAATTATCATGTTTCACATCATACATCCATTTTCTTGAGCTTTCACATCTAAACTCCTCTCACTCTTCCCAATACCTCTTAGAAAAAGGAAAACTGAATGGATCATAATTTTGAATAAATAAACTCTGATATAATCACATAAAAGCAACAACAACAACAACATAACCAGTGTAATCCCACAAGTAGGATTTGAGGAGGGTAGAGTGTATAAAGACCTTACCCCTATAATCACATAAAGCAATTCTAAACCTTTCCAAATTCCTCGCAACCTCAACATGACAAATTGGATACATACTAAACTCGAGCTTTTCAAGTTCAAGTTTGAAAATATACACTCCCTACTCCTAAAATTTACTAATGCCCTTATAGTCATTTAAGGGACTTTGAACAAATACATGAGCATTTGGAAATTATAAATCGTCTATAATTCTATATTGCATTTTACTAAAATATTTGTCATACTTTCCTTTTTGAGTTGTACTATGTTGTCCATTTTTAGTGATAAGTATTGGTACATTTTAAATTACACAAAGTTTACAAGCCCACTTTTCTCTTCTTAACAAAAGTTTATCATCTATTCAACTATTCTATGACACAAAAGTGAAAATATTACACATGTTTCTCGAGAAATATTAAACAATTCACATCTTTAACTCTTCTTATTGAACATGTACTGAATTGGAACAAGCTGAATAGTATGTTTTACTTTGCTATATTTTGATGAAGTAATCATGTGAAAAAGAAAATTTAAGATTAAAAAACTGTATTGTTGAAAGACCAATGTGACCCTAAAACTCAAGGTAAAGGATTCATTCATAAAAAAGGAGTTCATATGAACCTTACTTAGTGTAACAGTACCTACTGTCTCCAAGGAATTATTAAACTTCTAAAATTATACCTGATAAAATCATGCATCGCACATGTAAACTTAGATTTGTTTTGAACAAGCAAAAGTAGTACTTGCACCACCAGTTAAAGATGATTCTAAGACTCATGGAATTTTCACATCTCTCTCCCCTTCCATATTCCAACTTCCCGGAAAATCTAGAAAATCTTAGTCAGACCCAGCCTTGCTCTTGAACTATTGCAGAGAAGAGCAAATGATAGGCTTTCATAAAAATTCTCGTAGAATCAAGAAAGAAGTTTTCATTTTGTACATGAAAGGTCATGAATTATTAACTACTTCCAAAAAAATGTGTCGAACTTTCCATTTTTGGAATAGTTAAGGAATCTCCATGAATAGGGTTACATTTGAAAACATCTTCTAATAATCTAGAAGTAGTGAGCAAAATGTGACAGATATTGATAAAGATAAGTTATATGATGCAAGAAGATCAAACAGCCATGCCCCCTGTCAACTACAAGGTTATGCCATCAACTTATAAAAATGTAGTTGACACTCCACCAGAGCTACACGAAGAAATACTTTATCTGGTAAATCACAATAAGAGTTGTTGATACCAAAAATTTTTTTACTTAATAAACACTTTGGAGTTTCAATGAAGTACCTGCCATATGGAGTATTGAGTACTTGTATCCACATTCCTTTCCAAAAGCATTTCATCTCTTAACAAAAGAACCTTCTTCCAAACCACCTCATTCCCATAAGACTTCCACTTAGACCTTTCGGGCAGATGCCCAATAGCAGGATCACATGGATCCTTTGCAAGTTCAGTAACCCACTTAAGCATGTCCAAGTAAGACTCTCGCTTCCTGTTCCTAGTAATGTCATCTTCCTCGTCCCTACCACACTCGAAGTCTCCATTTCCATTCACAAACTTCAAATGTTTTTCATCATAACCAACACTCGTCTTTTCATCACTATACTTCCTCTTCCTAATAGCGCAATCTTCCTCATCTCCACTTAACTTCAATAGCCCAATGTCATCTGTACCACGCTGGACATCATCCTTTTGATTCATAAACTTCGAATCTTCTTCAGCATAAACAACACTCATTTTTTCATCAATACCCTTTACATTTGCAACAAAATTCTCGGAATTTCTAATCGAACCAACAAAATCACGAACCTCAATACCATTACTCAAGTCAATATCTGCATGTTTTTCATCCTTCTTCTTTTCATCAGAACTTTTCATCAAAACCTCCTTCAAATCCAACTCAAGGTCCATCCTAACAGCACTAAAACCCAAACCACTGTTTTCATTAGTATCATTTTGCTTAAGTCCCATCATTGCTTTATCCAATGCATCTAAATACTTAACATAAACCAACTTCAAAGCCAACCCACAAGTCGAATCGAACCCACACTCTTTAGCAACAATACCCCAAGAACCACTTGTACAAGCCCTTTGATACCCACCTTTTCCCCTCACAACTAAGTACAACTTGCACAAATCAACTGTTTTCCCATCACCAAGCATTGGAGGAAATGGCCTAAAACACAAACACCCATTAACTTCTTTTAACAAACTATTAATAAATTCTTCAACATTATCAAGTGGCCTGAAACTTTCTAGACCTGACCCCCCATCAACTCTCTTGGACCACCCTGCCATTTTGTAAATCCAAAACCTATAAAAATGTTATTTTTAACACAAAAAAACACATCAACATGAATAAAATAAAAACACAAGTAATAAACTTTATAAACAAGTGCTACCATTGAACAATATAGGAGCAAGTGTGTGTTCATGGCTCATGGGTGTCGATTGGTTTTTCACTCTTTAAGCGGGAAAGATATTAATGACCCAAAAGGGTATCCAAATTTTGGAAACCCAAGAAATTTTGTGGTGGGGTGGGGTGGTGGGGGTTTGGGTGGGTGGGATGGTTTTTTTTTTTTTGAATTCTTGAAAATAGGAAGAAATAGAACAATGGGCGTATTGGTCGAAAAAATACACAGAGACGTACCAGAAAAATGTGTAATTGGAAATTGAGGGGGTTAGGCTTTGACTCTCTTGTTTTTTTCTCGGCCCTTTGATTTCTAAGCTTTCTCTTTTTTCTTCCACAAAGTTTTTTGTTATAACCCTTAAGATTTGGGGTTTGCTTGTAGATCTACAATTTGTGCACTAAAAAGGAAGGATAAAGATGAGTTTATAAAAAAAATTAAAAAAAAAAAGAGAGAGAGAGAGAGAAGGGTGGAGTTGGGTAGGGGAATGATTTGTATATTAGGATTTTTTAGTGACACTAAAGCCAACTAGGATTTTGTATATATTATATAGAGGTGTCAAAATGGGCTGGACTGGTTTTGTATGAATACTTTTACGGGCTTCAAATTTCGACGGGCTAGAATGGGTTGGCTTGACGGTTTTTCCTGAAAGGCATCCAGGATGGATGTAAGTGCACAAATAGTAAACTTTGGGACCCCATTTATGTCACAATCTAAGTTCGTATTTTTTTTGTAAGTTTAGTCACTTTAATTTGAAGTTGGATATATCTGTGTCTCAAGTTACAAAATTTATCTGATGTTTAGTATGTTGTTTGTATAAGCGAACTTCAGACATACGCGTCAGAAGCTTGACTTACCAAGATCAAATTTCTGATATACGCGTTTAAAGTTATATGTCTAAAGTTTGAACTAACAATATATTTATTGAAGTTTTATATATGTATGTTCGAAACTAGGAGTAATGTTTCTAAAATTTGAATTACCAATATTCATTCATTTACCAATACCCATTTGATTTAAACTCACTTTTATATTCGAAATTCAAGATTCGCTTCTACGCAATAATGTTGATTTTTAGATGATGTTTTAATTTACTCCATAAAACCTTGTATATTTTAGTTGGTGATTTTTAATAATTTTGATACACTTTGATTTGATTCAAGCATTGTACTTCAATTGATGTACAATAGATTTGAAAGACACTATTATACAACAACTAAAAAGAAAAAAAAACAGAGGAAGAGCAGTATTGTCTGAAGTTTACCTGCACTAACTATCAGTTAAATATATTTTATATAAACTATATAAAAATTAAATGGAAGCGTCCAAATAAGTTGCCTCGTCAAATTTACACCTTTGTTATAGAGCTTCAACAATCAACACCTTACGACCACCATAAATACTTTTTGTATATCATAACAATAATAAATCATCAAATTTAAATTGAGGAATACATTTGGAGTTCACAATCCCAAATCTATATACTTTAGGGTTTTTTATGGTTTCTTTAAAATTAACAAAATCAAAGAATTTCAATACTCACCTCGGGGCAATTTCAAATACGGGTTTTGGAGGTTTCTTAAATATTATTGTACATATACCCACTCCGGGACAACTTCAAACATATAGTTGTCTGGAGTTAGTTTCAATAAAGTCTAACTTGTGACATATGGTTGAATTCAAACACATATAACTGAAGTTCAGTCATTTTTGTCTGAACTTCACTCATATATTATCTAAAGTTAGACTTTGTCAAAACTACTATATGTGGGTTTTTTTAAATTCGGGTACAAATTAAATGATGGTGTTAAAAGCCTTGTGAAACTTTTACAACATATATAAAGTGCACGGACCAACATTTAATTATCACACTTATAACTTGACCCATTTTTATTGGTTTATAAACTACCATATAACGTAGAATAATTAAAATATAATTTAAATGTTTTAAATAATGTACACTATTTTTCCAATATAAATATCATAATCAAAGCCGAATTCAAAATATTAAGTTTATAAATTCTTAATTCTACGATAGAATAATAATTGTGTTCGAGTTAATTCATACATATCCAGTACATTTTCTTAATACAAATACATAATTTGGGGCCTATTTGGTTCTCCAAACATATAACTTATACTATAGCTCCACAACTATTCATAACTAATGTGTTAAGTAAGAAAGCTAATAATTTTGAGACTCAATTCAAGAAAATACACCAACAAGGGTTGGGGGCGGATGAATAAAATCTCTCTACCTTCAATCAAAGGTGTCGGGTTTAAACTTTGGGCATGAAAAATTATGTTAGAGAGTGATTCTCCCTTAAACAATCTTACGCGAAGCAAATTCAAAATTAGTCGGAACTCCAATAATAAAAGACATTGGGTGAAAAAAAATATTCAAGAAAACTACAATTTCTCAATTATACTTTTTTAAGGTAACAAACTACCTTTTGACTCATATTACTTGTGAAAAGGAATTTGCGGAACTTCGGAAAAGAAAAAAAGAAAAGTACTGCTCCGTTTGACTCATATTACTTGTCATGTTTTTTTACGCGCCCCTTTAAAATCATAAATAAGATTTTTTTTACTAATTTAGCCTCAGCTCTTTTCAATAAATGTACACTTTATTTATGTGTTTTATCTATATTATTTACATTAAAAACAAGTAATGTAAAGGGTAAAGTGAAAAATAATTAATTAATTCTATTTTTATTTTATAAATTGAAAAATATTTAAAAATAATAATTTTAATAATGTGGACAACTAATATACAACCTAACAAGCACTAATATTTCTTAAATTTTGTGTCAAGTCAACAACCTTCATATGAAATTTTATATGGGACGGAGGGCGTACACTTTTTTATCAACATTTTAAAATATGTTATTTTTATCATATTGATATGAAAATATTTGTAACTATACTACTTTCGTATCGTTTTTAAATATCTAAATTTTGAATTAATTTAATCAAATCTAGTTCTAAAATTAATCAAATTATCTCTTAAGAAGCGAAACATGATGACTATTTTGGGGAAAAGAGAGAGCAATAGATTTGACTAATTGATATATGAGCTTTTTACTTTATTTTTTTAAAAAAAAATTGATAGATAAATAAATCTCACACATATAACTATTTGTACTATTTCATCATAAAATACTAGTTTAGAAGACTTACGGGTTTCTTCTTAGCGAACACAGATCTATAACAACCATGACATGTTATCGGGAATCCTCTTAAAGCTAAAGATTACTCTACTGAATGTAAAGAACGTCCATAATGATATTTATATAGATAATGTTAGGGTTAAGAGTTGGACTAACTAATGAGTCGTCTACTTAGCAAACACCTTTTATGGACATACTAGGGACATAGCTATTTATTTTCAACATCTCCCATTCACACATAAGGGTGTGCTCAAGCTCCATCAATCTAAGCAAAAATATAGTTTCCTTCTATCTTTCTTGTGTGATTCATACTGGATAAATAAGTCATATGACCAACATACTATGAGAGAATTTTACTATACATTTGTTAGAAATATAAAATCTTTAGTTGTTCTTGAAAGTCTTCTAGTATATCATAATAAGTATCCTTAGTATGCTAAATTATTTGAATCACATTGATACATATCACTTAAATCTCATATATTATTATTTTTTGTGTTCACAATTATATCCCATAAATCATAAGATTTCGTATATGATATTTCTCTTCCCACAAGTCTCAAATTGTATCTAACTCACCTTTTTTCATGCTTATCTAAAAATCGATCTTTCATGGTCATTTGATAGCATACTAAGATATCAAAACATCGAACTAAACTTCAAACGTTGAGATGAGTCCTAATCATACTCAATAAGGTCTCACACACCAATAAGTCGAGATAAAATTTATGTTAACTTTTTTTATCGAGATTCACATATATGGTATGAAACATATGTTGTCACTTTCCTCTTTATTTCATGGAGTGTACGTCTTTATCTCATGAGATAATATTGTATAGATAATATTCAGATATCATATGCATCTGGACTGAGTTTCTTGATCTACTCAATAAACATGAATTCACATCTGGCCTCTTGTTTGACTGAGCCTTAACTTCCAGTTTCTTCTAGTTTTACATTTAAAATTATTTATTAAGCTAGAAGTAAATTTTGTGCACTTTTACATCTTTTTGGAAGTCTCATGTCACGCTGCTTCTAATTCTAGGTGCTATCTCACACCATAATATGTACTTTTACTCTTATTATAAGTCAAACACATTTTCATATGCTCCTAACTTTGCGATAGAAAACATACAATCGCTTGAACTTGTTGCTCATTGGTAACTTAAGATCCTAAGTTTGATAACCATAGTGGTACCTTCCATAGTGTTAAACAGTACCCAAGCGCCGCGGCCCAAGGCACATAGCACCGAAGCCCTAGTCCGTGAACAGTGGTCCGGATTATTGTATATTTGGTAAATATTAGAAGTAGTCTTGTACCTTAATTACTATTGTAAAATTACCATAATTGTATAGTTAGTCTCCTTATAGAATAGAGATTTAGATGTAAAGTAGGAATATGATTCTCCTATTGTAACTTGTATATATATGTCTTTCATCAATAAGAATAATCAAGGGATTAATTCTTTCATGGTATCAAGAGTCTAGGTTATTTTCCTTGCTTCCGCTTCTCACTTCTTTCTCAATACCGTGACAAATCCCCCCTCAGTTTCTCTGAAAATCCGAGACCCCCTCCTACAAATCTTGTCCAAAGTTTGTTCTATTCACCATGACTGATAAGAACACTTTTCATCATGCCCTCGCCGTTTCTAACATCAAGAGTGTTCTTCATATTGTTCTTGATCTAGAGAACGTCCAATATGGAACATGGGCAGAATTATTCAAGATTCATGCTATGACACATAAAGTTCTTCACCACATCATCCTTCCCACTATTCCTACGGGGGTGATATGACGTCTACATCTACAACAGTTGTGTCCACCAAAGCAGAAGATCCAGACTTATGGGTCATGCTTGATGCCAAGGTTCTCCAGTGAATTTATGCCACTATCTCCTTGGATCTTTTACAAACGATTATGGAACCCAACTCCACAGCTATGGCGGCGTGGAATCGATTGCGTGACATCTTCCAAAATAACAGTCATTCTCGCATTGTTATCCTTAAGTAAGAATTTTCTCAAGTTGTTATGGCGAATTTTCCAAACGTTTCTTCTTATTGCAAACGCCTCAAGGACTTGGCAGACCAATTTCGCAATGTGGGTTTTCCTGTTTCTAATAGACGTCTAGTTCTTCATATGGTTGTCGGTCTATCTGAGGCCTATACAGGGGTTGTTTCAGTTATTCGTCAAAGTAACCCCCTGCCGGAGTTCTATCAAGCTCAATCTATGCTCACTTTGGAAGAAACGGGTTTGGCAAAAAAAGTGTCTATCGGGGCGAGCCCCGTCGTCATGATGAATGCTTCAAATTTTTTCTCTTCCAATCCAACCAACGTGACCCAAAATCACAACAACGGGGGTGGTAAGAAGGGCCAAAATCAAAAGAATAATGGCCATAATCGCGACGGCAGCAACGGGGGCAACCGTCAGTAGCAGCAACAGTTCTGGGGCCCATAGTGGGCCCCTGGACAGTGGTAGTAGGTCCCAGCGCCGTAACCGCATTCTGGCGCGCGCGGCCTCGATCTCGGCCGTGCAGCGCGTGACCATCTTCTTCCCAGGTCAGACTCCAGGGTTTAGACCAGCTTATGGGCAGCCCCAACAGTCCGGTATACTTGGACCTCGCCCCCTCAGGCCCCACGCAATGGGCCCCACTCAGACCTACATTGAAGCAATGATGCACACGTTTGTATTGAATTAACTGGACCCTAATTGGTACATGGACACATGTGTCACTACCCACATGACATCCGACCAAGGTACTCTCTCGTCTTATTCCAATTTGAGCAGTAATCGTGGTATAATTGTTGGTAATGGCAGTTCTATTCCAATTAAGAGTTATGGTAATAAAACTTTGTCCTCTCCTCGTCTACCACTTGTCCTAAAAAACACCCTTCATACCCCCAAAATTGATTAAAAATTTGGTGTATGTCCGTAAATTCATCATTGATAATTGGGTTTCTATTGATTTTGATCCGTTTGGGTTTTCTGTGAAGAATTTCAAGATGTGGGAGTCCTCTCATGAGGTGTAACAGTAGGAGGATCTTTATCCAATCACACCAAGTCTCAGCATCTCGCGTCAAGCCATGCTTTCCACTATAGAGAGTATAATTGGTTGTCAACACCATCAATTGAAGGTTGGTAGTAGAATTTGTAACTTTTTCTTCACGAGTTAGTCTAGAAATAGTCGAATAGAGATCGAAAAATGAGAATTGAGTTGTGGGTGGTATGTGTAGAACGGGAAAATAACAACAACAATAAATTGTGATAAAACTTGGAAATAATCAAATAGAAGGGTTTGCTGAGTCGACCAAATTCTTGATCTATCCTTAAGATAATATTGCCCCGTATATCCGTTCAACGGTTGTAATGACAACTTATCTTTCAAGATAAAACAACAATCAAACAAATGAGCAAAGGGAACTCAAGTGTTTGCTTTGGAAAAAAGATCTTTGAGTGTTTTGTGATTGCAAGAGAGGAAGAAGTATTTCAGATTTCAAGTGTTTTGCAAATGAGCCTAAGGCCTCATTTTATAGTGTTGTGAAGAGGACTTTTCAATTGTCCATGTAATGGCCTTGAATGACCATGTAATGACCTTGATTATGGAGTGTTAATTCAGCCAAATAATGGTTGAATTCATTTGGGATGTAATGGAGGTTTAATGACTCAAAAACCAGCCCAAGAGTCATGTCTTTTCGTCTCCCGTCGCAGATTCTGAACTACCGGCGCCATGGCCCTGCAGGGAGGCGCCACGACGCCCAATATTCAGAGAGGTGTTTGGCATCGCGACCCTATCGGGTTGCGACGATTCATGACTCTTTTCATCTTTAAACACATTTATACACTTCTTCCTTCATTTACCAACGTGAAATCATTCGTCATTTGGCCAATAACCGTCTATTACCTTACATCTCAAACAATTCGTATATGTACCAATATCTCTTCCATTAAGGAAATTTTGATCCTTGACACTACGTGTGCACGTATATGGAAACAAGGTTTTTTACGTGCGGGGCCCCAATTATTCGATTCATAATTAAATAGGATTAACTTTATTTTACGTTTAATAAATATTTTCAACATGAGCTAATCCAATTATTCGTTTATGAAGTTGAACAAAGTTCTTATGCTATTGAAACGAGCTTGGATTAAGTATTTCTTTTAATAAATAAGCTTAGCTTAATGCCGAAGGCCATTAGCCTAGCCTATTAGTGATAAAATTAATGTAAAAAAAATTGACAAGAAAATAATATCTAGTGGCACACCCTTTAGACCTTCTCCAACAGGAAATAATTGAAACACATTTATCTCCCGTCACATTAGATTATTCATCTGTCACATCATCAAATATTTCTATTATCACTTAACATTTTCATCTACAGTAGATCTAAAGAGAAAAAGAAAGTTAAAATTGGCATTAATATCTTATACGAACAATTAAAAGAAATTTGTACTAGGAATATCGACTTCTCATGTCAATCTTCTAATCGCCAGACAATACTATAGTCTAAATTTGATATGAAATTTTACTTAGTCTCTGATTCATCAGATATCCCACTCCATTTTCTCAGTCTCTCTGATGCCTGTGCCACCTGAAATTATAAAGCAAAATGGCTTTGTTATTTACTCGCTAATAAAAAGTCAATGACTCCCTATTTCAAATTTGCCAACCGAAAAAAAAAAGATCACTACTCCCTCAGTTCACTTTTAATTGTCCACTATATTAAAAATAAATTTACTTTTACTTGTCACTTTTAACATATTAAGAAAAGACAATTTCATTTTTTCTGATTTACACATGGTATTAATTACTCATTTCAAATCATTTTTCAAATCCATTAAAACTATGCACCAATTAATATGAGTATCATGGTAAATTATACACTTTATTTATTATTTCTTAAAAGTTGTGTAAAATTAATATTGGACAAATAAAAGTGAACGGAGGGGAGTACTAGAAAGTGGAATTACTTATCTTACTAAAGCAAATAATCACCTCGTCGTTCCAATTGGTTTTGTATACAATAATACAAAGAATTACAGTTTGCAGAAAAGTTCCAAAAATCATGCCCATCCATATTCCCTATCAAAAAGAACAATAAAGGAATTTACGTTATATATATAGACAAGGTAAAGAATGAGAATCATTACTATTTAACTAGGCTATTATTCTATCTTTATGTTATATAGCAGATACCAGATTTGCTAGGAAGAATTACATGTTATGAGTCAAATTAATAGAAAAAAGTTTATACACATCAATGCTAAAAAAAAAATTAAAAAAAAGATAGCTCGGTGTACGAAATATTTCGCGTTCGCGTAGGGTTCATCCATAAGGAGATGCAATGTAGGCAGTCTATCCGGACACAAGCATCAACGAAAAATGGTTAATTCCATAAAGCATTAACTTATAGAACTCACGAAAATAACTTTACCATTGCTCCAAGATTCATCTTCAGTGTTAAAACTTAAAACTCAAAATAAAACACAAGTACTCAAGTACAAAGATTAGTTTTGCTACCTGAACTCCCAAGCTTGTTTTATAGCCTAGGAGGAATCCAAGTGGGAGGCCAATGACATAGTAGCAAGCCAAATTAATGTATGCCACTAGTGCTTGCCATCCTCCTCCAACAGCAACACCTTCAATATTACAAGCTAATTTATTCTATCAATCTTTATTTTTATATTGAGTTTGTACCAAATAGTCAAATTGGTACCTGATATAACTGGCTGGACACTATTAAGCAGCATGGTCACAGCAAGAAGATATGCTAACTTAGAAACTGCGTTTTGCATTTTCTCACTGCTTGTGAAAAGCATTGCAAAATGGTCCTTTGTTAATATGATTAGTACCATGCAAAATATCCCAATTAACAGCGATTCAGCCACTGTGATAAAGACTGAATACTTTGCAGCCCTAGGATGGCCCGATCCAAGCTCGTTGGAAACACGAACACTGAAAAGAGAAAAAACGAAAAAAAAAACTGTTACACTAATCACAAGAGTATAACTTCTGTGCACAGATAACGTGCAACTTATTGCACTAGATGTTAAAGCAAAACTTGTATAGTACCTTATTGCTGCATTAATTCCAATGAACAACATGCCTTCCCATCCATTAAGGTTCATACTGAAACAATGAAGGAAAGAAAATCTAAGCTTGAAAAACAGAACTATTGTGATCACATTATAAAGAAGGATAAGTGCATATTTGCAAGATTGTACCAAATAGAAAGAGATCCAACAGAAATGACAGGATCCTCAAGATGGCCAGTTAGAACAATGATGGTCATAAAATACCAAATCTCCAAACAAATCATAACTGCTGATGCAACAGAAAGCTTTACAAAGGGCCAAAGTTCCTTTAAGGCCAACCAAGACAACCCTTTCCAACTATCTTTGCACCAGCCAACAATATAAACCACTTGAGCCAGAGCAATGACCCAAGCAGAAACATCATAGGCTGCAGCAGCACCAGTAACGCCCCACCGGAAAACTCTGATAAAAAGAAAGAGCACCCCTATATGCATGACCAAAGCCATGAACCCGACCCATGCCAGAATTGCGACGTTGCTTTGTGCTTGCAAGAACTTTTGGGTCGGGAAGTTGACGGCGAGGGAGAACATTTGTGGTATGATTTGTATCGAAAATTTTCCAGCTAACTCTGCTATGTCATCTCTTTGGCCTAGCAACTTCAGTATCGGTGTGGAGAATATGTAGAGTGGCATTATGCAGAAGCAAGAAGCAGTAAGGATTATCCATGACCTCTGCAAGTAAACTCCTAGTAATTCTATTTGGCCTGCACCAAATGCTTGTCCACAAAGTGTCTCAAGTGCACTGCCCATACCTAACTGATAATCCATCAAAAAAATAAAATAAAGTAGAAAGCTAACATAACCAATAACCTAAAAGCATGCTAGTTTCACATTATGCATATGGCATGAATTCCTACAGTTTATAACCTTTTTGAGATTTTATATCATTTTAAGCTTGATAACCAAAATCCCTGTTTTGTTGCATATATACTAAATTATTTGAGACCTATAGTCATAAATTTTAAAGAGGCTGCAAAAACCAACATTATCTTTGAAGTTTTACGTTTTCCAAACGACGACAACAACAACAATGCTATTCCATGCAAGTTGAGATCATCTATATGAATACTCATGGACAATGTTACTTCATTTAAGCCCATCTTCGTCCAAAATTGTACTACAAGAGAATCAAAATAATTTTGAGAATGAGGGAGAATAAAAAGAACCTAACCAAGAAGCCGAATGAGAAATTTGCTATAACCGATAAAGAAATAGCAACGGCAGAGAGCTCTACATCACCAATATGTCCAACAAATATACTTGTGAAAGAATTAATCCCATAATTACATAGAATATTAAATGCTATGGGACCTGCAATAGTCCATAACTTCCCAGATTCCATGCCAATCAAGTTTTTCAAATCTTGAAAGCCTTGCACTGGCGGATAATCCTCCAGCATGGCAGATGGAGCTGAATGTAGCTCCGTCTGCTCCATGGAGAAGCCTCCATATATTGGCGTCTCCCCACCTGAGCCGCTAGGTGTCTCCATTTCTAAGGTGACAAACTTGTTTGTTGGTGAGAGTGCAGAGTTACCCACCTCTGCTCTCTTTTGACCATTGTCTTTATCCCCCTCAATTGTTGCACTCTTTGTAAACACTTTTTTCCTTTTATTTTAGGAAAATTTTGTGACTAAGTTGACAAAATTAGGAAAGCATTCTCCTTTTTCTCTTGCTTGTTTGTGTGAGAGTATATGGTCTTTCTTCATTCAATTTCTGTTATATTCTTTAGCTACAAAAGAGGAAAGTGTTGACAAGTGGTTATTGTTGTAGTCAGTCAGTTATGTAACTCAAACTTAGGAAAGTAAAGTGTGGTTATAATTGAGCAGGTACAAACATTATACTCATTTTTACATTTACTTCTTGTGACTCATTTGACAAAACAAAAAAAGAATTAACTCTCTCATAAAATTAGTTAGAGACTATATTCATAGGAGTCGTTTGGTTAACAAAAATAATCTCAGTATAACATTCTGCATTAGTTAAAGTAATGTTTGGTTGGTAGTACGGGAAAAAAAAGGTTACGGCATAGCTTAATACAATATTTGGTTCGCTCTTATTAAACTCAAAACCCGCAATTTATGTGAGAAATACTGAAAAATAAGAATGCATGTACTAACAATACTTGGATAAGAGTAATTAAAGACAAAAAAAGAATTAACTCTCTCATAAAATTAGTTAGAGACTATATTCATAGGAGTCGTTTGGTTAAAATAAATAATATAATTATAACATTATGAATTAGTTAAAGTAATGTTTGGTTGGTAGTAAGGGAAAAAAAAGGTTACGGCATAGCTTAATACAATATTTGGTTCGCTCTTATTAAACTCAAAACCCGCAATTTATGCGAGAAATACTGAAAAATAAGAATGCATGTACTAACAATACTTGGATAAGAGTAATTAAAGACAAAAAAAGAATTAACTCTCTCATAAAATTAGTTAGAGACTATATTCATAGGAGTCGTTTGGTTAACAAAAATAATCTCAGTATAACATTCTGCATTAGTTAAAGTAATGTTTGGTTGGTAGTAAGGGAAAAAAAAGGTTACGGCATAGCTTAATACAATATTTGGTTCGCTCTTATTAAACTCAAAACCCGCAATTTATGTGAGAAATACTGAAAAATAAGAATGCATGTACTAACAATACTTGGATAAGAGTAATTAAAGACAAAAAAAGAATTAACTCTCTCATAAAATTAGTTAGAGACTATATTCATAGGAGTCGTTTGGTTAACAAAAATAATCTCAGTATAACATTCTGCATTAGTTAAAGTAATGTTTGGTTGGTAGTAAGGGAAAAAAAAGGTTACGGCATAGCTTAATACAATATTTGGTTCGCTCTTATTAAACTCAAAACCAGCAATTTATGTGAGAAATACTGAAAAATAAGAATGCATGTACTAACAATACTTGGATAAGAGTAATTAAAGACAAAAAAAGAATTAACTCTCTCATAAAATTAGTTAGAGACTATATTCATAGGAGTCGTTTTGTTAACAAAAATAATCTCAGTATAACATTCTGCATTAGTTAAAGTAATGTTTGGTTGGTAGTAAGGGAAAAAAAAGGTTACGGCATAGCTTAATACAATATTTGGTTCGCTCTTATTAAACTCAAAATCCGCAATTTATGTGAGAAATACTGAAAAATAAGAATGCATGTACTAACAATACTTGGATAAGAGTAATTAAAGACAAAAAAAGAATTAACTCTCTCATAAAATTAGCTAGAGACTATATTCATAGGAGTCGTTTGGTTAACAAAAATAATCTCAGTATAACATTCTGCATTAGTTAAAGTAATGTTTGGTTGGTAGTAAGGGAAAAAAAAGGTTACGTCATAGCTTAATACAATATTTGGTTCGCTCTTATTAAACTCAAAATCCGCAATTTATGTGAGAAATACTGAAAAATAAGAATGCATGTACTAACAATACTTGGATAAGAGTAATTAAAGACAAAAAAAGAATTAACTCTCTCATAAAATTAGTTAGAGACTATATTCATAGGAGTCGTTTGGTTAACAAAAATAATCTCAGTATAACATTCTGCATTAGTTAAAGTAATGTTTGGTTGGTAGTAAGGGAAAAAAAAGGTTACGTCATAGCTTAATACAATATTTGGTTCGCTCTTATTAAACTCAAAATCCGCAATTTATGTGAGAAATACTGAAAAATAAGAATGCATGTACTAACAATACTTGGATAAGAGTAATTAAAGACAAAAAAAAAACTTTAGGAGTCTTTTGATTGCGGGATAATGAATAACAATCTCAGGAAAAAATATAGGATTATTTTTTGGGGAAATTTCAGAAATATACAGTTTGCTCACTTGTAAAAAAAAAACTCAAAACTTATATTGCAAAACTTGTGAGTAAAATTCCGAATTACAAGGTAAACGGGAAATAACAACAACAACAACAACAACAAATTACAATCTGAGAATGGAAAATAACGAAAGGTTGGTTGAGTCGATTGATATTCAATCTGTCCTTAAGACAATATTGCCCTGTATTAATTCCTTAACGGCTATTGGCAATTCGTCTCCCAAGATAAAACAACCACAAACTCTTAAGCAAAGGATAACTCAAGAGTTTACTATAAAAGAAGAATCTTTGAGTGTATGAAGGATTACAAGAGATGGAAGAATACTTTCAGAAATATTTTGAGTCAAGTGTGTCTTGCAAATGAGCCAAATACCTCATTTTATAGTGTTGGAAGATGACCTTTCACATACCAAGTAATGACCTTGAATTGCCATGAATTAGACTTGATTGTGGAGTTACAATTCAGTCAAATAATGACTGAATTCATGAGCAACATAATGGAGAGTTAATACTCCAAAGTCAGCCAAAAAATCTCCTTAAAATTCGCTTCCAACGTTCTGAAACTGTCGCAGCGCTGTGGCCCTGCAGGTTGACGCCGCGGCGCCGAAACTTCAGAGAGTTTCGGGCGCCGTCGGCGCCTTGGCCCTATAATTTGGCGCCGAGGCATTTCCTGTGGCGTCGCGACCCGTTTCCGACTAGTTTCGACATTCACACTTTGTGCAATTCTTCCTTCATTTACCAACGTGAATCCAACGTCATTTGGACAATAACCGTCTGTCATTTCATGTCCCGAACATATCATATATGTACCAATATCTCTTTCACTAAGAAAATTTGTGATCCTTGCACAACGTGTGCACGTGTGTGGAAACAAGGTTTCCTACGTGCGGGGCCCCACATGTTCGATTTATAAATAATAGGATTAACCATATCCATGTTTAATAAATTAATTTCCAACAAAGCTTTAGTCCAAAAACACTTTTATAAAGTGTTATACACTTATATACAAAATACAGGTACATTATGTATATATGTATTTGAAGGTGTGTAATGTATAAGTATATACACTACAAAAAATAATTATATAATATTATACACGGAAATACGCACGTATACACAATTATACAAATATTATATAATGTGTAGGTATATACACTAAAAAATATAATTATACAACATTATACACGAAAATACGCATGTATACACATTTATATCCACTTATACAACATTATACATGAAAATACGCACGTATACACATTTATATCCACTTATACAATTTATACAATATTGTATAAGTGGGTATAAACATAGATGTGGACTATTTTGAATAAGAATTACACTTTATACAAGACAAATACATTATGTATATATGTGTATAAAAATATATAATAATGTATAAGAGGAGTGTATACACTCATATACACTATTATACAATAATATACACTACAAAAACTAGTCCAACTCAAATCTAATTCAAATCTACTTCAGATCACTTTAAGTATTGAACTCCTCTTGATGTTTCCAATCAATTGGAGCACCATCTAATCCAAACAACTACATAAAATCGAAAAACTCAATTTCCACCACCACCACCTCCTGCTACTCCACCTCCCATCTCTGCGCCTCTCTCTTCTTACTCGCATCCCACACCATCTATCCAATTTCAAGAAGAAAGAAAAGCTTTCTATCATTAAAAAGCACAAGATATACAGAAAGCACAACTTCAATAATACATGTAACTATATCGAAAAGAAAATACCTTGAAATAGGAGGTGTTAATAAGATGATCTAGAATTTTACAATAATCAAATATATATTAGTCTTCTTTTTCTCTGATTATAATTTCGATGATGAGGGTTTTGAGTGTGGGAGGAGATGTTAGAGGAAACAGGGCAGAGAGAGCGAGAGCGCGTGGGAGAGAGGAAGGGGAGGGAGTGGGTCATTTTTCGTAAAATTTAAAAAGGTAAGTCAATTTTAGTAACATTGTTACCCTAATAAATATACAATGTAATTATCTCTTATTTTATCCCCTATTTAGTTCAATGTGGGATAACAATCCTGGAATGTTCAAAATGACAAAGATGTCCATCTCCAAAACTCTCCTCCTAAAGTTCTTTAAAAAAATTAAGGTTACAATTGAAAATAAAAATTTGTCCCAATTTATTTAATGTAACGCAAACACATGTTTTAATATTTTCTATTGTACCTCCTATATCTCATTTTAGTCCAATAAACCAAACATTTACCAATATAAGTATATCCACTAAATAATTCCATCATTATTTAATCTTGGTATTTTCAACTACTTTCTCACTAAGGTTAAATTGCTTCCTTGACCTCTCCATAACCCCTGATCCAAACATACATTCCTGCAAAGTGATATGTCTGTTTTGTTTTACTTTTGCTCTTTGCAATTGACAAAAAATAGTGACAACGTAAGCTAAATTTCCATGCAAACAAGATTTTCTACATTCATAAATACATTTAACAAAATCCCATGATGAGCATTTTGCTACTAATTCTCAGTATGGGATTTTGTGAAGACAACAAAAGAAACTCTACATTTAGTGAGCTGGGGAAATCAACTTCCATACTAGTTGAGAATCAAACCTAAACTGAAGCTTGAGAGTCTCTGGAATATCTCGAATGTTGCGGATTATAACCCGAGCTGAAACCTCCATCTCGTGATGTCCCGTTACCCGAATCAACTCCTACCCCATGAAATGATTCGCCCGATACTAATGCTTGGAGCAGCTTTGGAGGTTGAGGTATTGCCACCTCAACTACCCCTTCCAACATTTTCACCACCATTCCCATGGACGGCCTCATTGATTCGTCATCCTGAATGCACCAAATCGCTATCAATCCAACACGTTCTGCCTCAGTGACATTGTACGTTCCACATAGTCTTTCATCGATAACTGATTCAATGTTTCCTTCGACTATCTTTCGTGCTGCCCACGGTGGGAAAAAACATTTCTCCTCTGTTCCACCACCCTTTTCGCCTCTAGCTGAAGGGGCCTCTACATTTCGTCGACCACCTATCAGTTCCAATAATGTCATGCCGTAGCTATATACATCAGCTTTAGTTGTGATCGCCAATCCAGAGATCCACTCAGGTGCAACATAGCCCCAAGTACCTCTCATGGTTGCCAACACTCTACTAAAGTCCCTACCGAGTAGCTTTGCAAGTCCAAAATCAGAAACCCTTGCTGAAAAATCTTCATCTAGCAGAATGTTTTCTGGTTTAATGTCGCAGTGTATTATACAATTTCGACACTCTTCGTGTAAATAAGTGATACCTCTTGCTGTCCCTACAGCAATTCGGAATCTAACATCCCAACTTAGATTCGGACCGTCTCGCCTTAAATACGCGCTAAGAGGACCCTTCGACATGTACTCATAAACTAGAAGCCTATGAGAATTTTCAGAACAAAATCCCCTCAACCTCACTAAATTAACATGCTGAATGTTTCCTATCGTGCATACCTCAGCGCGAAATTCCTTTTCACCACCACCAGGTCTTTCAAGTCTCTTCACAGCCACGAGTGAAGAATCCGATAGTTCCCCTAGGAACACAGTTCCAAAACCACCATGACCCAGCTTCTCTGAGAATCCCTTTGTTGCAGCACTAAGCTCTTTATATGAAAACACCTTCAAATTCATTATAGGAAATACATCTTCCTCATCTTTTTTTTTCTTCCTTATTCTTCTCCTCCTAAATATCAAGAAAGTCCCAATTCCAACTGACAGAATTACCAAAAATCCACAGATCATTTCGATCACAAGTAATTTGCCTTGAATCGGCTTCTTTTGAGTACTATTCCCTCCTCCCTGAACTCTTACATATAACTTATTCTCAATAGTTCCATCAGAAGTAAGATTTCTAAGGTTGAGCAATGAATCATATAAACTCTTGCATAAATTAGTCCTCTCATTGTGATACAAACCAATACAAGAACAATTACCTAAACAATTTTTCTCACATTCACTTCTAGTTCCTTTAATTGAAACTACCCTTGCTCCATCATATCCAACCATTCCAACCTCCTCAAACCCATCATTCTTATTACAAACTTCATTACTCTCGAGTCGACAGCCACCCGAAAAATCCCCTGCATCCCATGAATCACCATCCAAAGGTCTAAACCCTGGTAAACACTTACAAGGGTTCAATGACTTACTATTACAAAACCCCAAATTCCCACACAAACCATAAGTACTACACAAATTCTCTGGCTGTGACCAGAACATGTTCCAACTTTGTGCCTGTTGGATCCAAGTGAACTGTTTAATCTGTCCATTGAAATCCACAATGAATCTAGTTAAAGGAGGTGGCATTCCAGTCTCTAATGGCACCTCAGAGTAACCAAATGATGCCATAGGGGTAAAAGGTGCTATAAAATGGAAATTATAAATGTAAGGAATAGTCATTTCAGGTACCCCAACAAATGCATTTTCAGACCAATTCCCAGTGGACCAATATGGATAAGTACCATTGTAAATAAGAACTATCTCACCATAGTTATGTGTTTGCAGCCTTAAAGAGTACCTTCCAGGTGATGGGTCATTAGTACTTTTCCAAGATGTGAACCACTTTGTAGCAGTCAAGTTCATTCCAGGAAGCCATGTATCTGTAGGAAAATCAAAGCTTTGCCATACCAAAACACCTTCACTAGAAACAAGAACCAAATTTCCTTGCTCCAATAGCTTAACATCACTAGCTTTCTCCAAGTTATTTGTTTCCCATACAATGGTTCTTGAATCTTCCTTCAAGATTAATTTCCCATCCTCAGTAATCTCCAAAGTAGCTAAAGATGGATTCTTGATGGGTCTTTCACGATTAGCAACCCAAACATAAGTAGGTGTTGGAATTGAAGCAAACCAAATCCCCAAATACCATTTTGTTTCATCATTGGTATTGAAAAAACCCATTTCAAATGTATTGTTCTCACTCAAAATAGTGAAATTTCTACTAAGTACAACTTGAGATGTGTTCAAAGATTCAATCTTTATGCTCTCTTTCAAAGGTCCCAACTTTCTTTCAGCTAAAAAAAACTCTTCAGTGGGTTGAGCTACATGGGTCATGTTTACATTATGCATTCTTGATTTTGCTATTTTTGAACTAGCATTTGTGACCCCAAATGCTATATAAATTGAGATGACAAGTAAAATGAGAACTTTAAGTGGAATCATGGTGATGATTTTTGCTAAGTTTGGTTTAGTTGAAGGAAAGGTTTGGGTTCTTAGGGAACATTGAAAAGCTCAGAGAATTTTTGTACTGCTTTTGAGAAATTTAGTGTTGGGAAATTATGGTGAAGTTTGTCTGAACATCTGCTAAAAACTGCCACACACGGACCACCAGATATAAAGACTGGATTCGAATTTACTGTTTTAACCTTTTAGACTTGTTCCCTCACGAGGAATCTTCGATTCTTAGGGCAGGTTTCCTACGTTGTATTATGATAAACTGCATTGGACAAAAAAATAATACAGTATTTAATGGATATTTTTAGTCGGACTGGACTGTACTATTTCTACAACTGCTATATTTGAGATTCATCCACCTGGACTGTACTAAAAAAATACAGTCCATTAAATATTAATACTCTAATACCGTCCATTATATATTAATACAGTTCAGTCTATTACAATACAGTAAAACAGTCCATGCAAAATTATACAGTCCAGTGCGATATACCAAACGAGCCCTAAATACCATCAAAATTTTCTACAATGACATCGTTTATTATAAAGAACATATACTATATTACACGCGTTCTAATTTATGTGTCATTATTTGATCGGCATAAAGTTTAAGCAATAAGAATTTTTTTTTGTTATGTTTACCAAATTATTCTTACTTTAGTGCCTGCTTTTGTTAACGTTTCTTCACAATAAGTACTTTAAATTTAAGTGAGACCCAACAAGAGTAAAATAGAGATGGTGTTATGAAAGAGTTGCCAAATAAAGAAAATGATATTCATTTTGAGATAGACTAAAAAAGAAATGATGTCACATAAATTGGAACAGAGAAAATAACTAATATGAAAATTGATTTCAAAGAAAACTTTATCATTATAATAAATTATTATCTTCTCCGTCTCAAAAAGATTGTTTTACTTTCCTTATTAATTTAAAAATATAATTTACAGTCAAACAAATGTCTAAAACATATTTTGAATCACACATTTAAAAAAATCTTTATTTTTTAAATTTTATAACAAGTCAAACTAAGACAATCTTTTTTAGACGGATGAAACAGTATTATGGAAGATGGGTGGGAATAATTGAGTTTGGTTGAGGGTAATGTTGTCATTTAAGAAGAGTTTGAGTTGGGAAGTCTACGGTGGAAAGAGATATGGTGGGCGTGGCAGACATAAGATCTTCAAGTCCACTCACGAGTTGGTCTGTTTTCCAACGTTAAGGAATAAAATAAAGAAAAAGAAAAATGATATTTTCTTTCTTTCTTTGATGTTATTAATTTTCATTTAGATTTTGAATATTTCTCCAAAACTCTAATCTCATTTAGATACTTACATTGCAACCCAAAAATACTTTTATACAATGTTATACACTCATATTCAAAAGACATGTACATTATGTATATAAGTGTATGAAAGTATATAATGTGTAGTATATATATTTAAAAAAAGGTTAGTTCGATGCACTAAGCTCCTGTTATGCGCGAGTTTCAGAGAAGAACCGGACCACAACGGTATATATACTAAAATATATATATACAATTATACAATAACTGAAACTAAGGAAATTAATTATTTCGATCGTCGTTGCATACAACTTATATATTATGAAAGTATATAATGTGTAGTATATATATTTAAAAAAAGGTTAGTTCGATGCACTAAACTCCTGTTATGCGCGAGTTTCAGAGAAGAACCGGACCACAACGGTATATATACTAAAAAATATATATATAATTATACAATAACTGAAACTAAGGAAATTAATTATTTCGATCGCCGTTGCATACAACTTATATATCCTGAAAAGAAACTTGTTTCCCAAACTTTTTCCAATAACTGAAACTACACAAGGTTAAATATTCAGGATAATCAAAATATATACAACTATTATCTGCACTCTACTTTCAATATTTGCAATTAGTATTATGTAATTTGGATAGCAGCTCGTGTATGAATTTGACATCAAATATATTTTAATCTAATTATCCACATTTATAATGAAGTAAGGAGGGTCCAGGATAAAGAGAGGTTAAGTAAGAGGACCCCATGAAGCAAAGACTTTGTGTGTCAACATAAATGGTTAAAATTTTGATTAACGATTCTTGGGAGGAAAAGGCGAAATTCGTCGTCTACAGGGCCTCACCCCTTCGACCCGATAGAGATTGGTGGAGGAAGGTAAATCATGATATTTCTTCAGTGCACTAGGTGGGAGATGTCACATGCTTGCGAGTCATTTCTCACAAAGAAGAAATTAAACTTTCTCACTGCGGCTGTCAGGACCCGAACCTGCCTTTTTGAGAGCTGACATCCTGAAATCAACTGAGCTACACCCTATGCGGATTTGATTAATGATTCTTAATTGATGCAAAGACTGTATTTCAAAGAACAGATGGTTAGTTAGAAATGATTAATAATTCTTACTGACTTGTTTCGACATATTAAGCCCATCAACAAGTTGTGTTTACTTGACAAGTTTATCAATTTTTTGGTATATTGAAAGAGACTAAATAAATTAGTTAAATTCTTTAATAAGACAACAAATTTGTCAATGTGTTTTGTAAGAGTCTCTCTATTTATAAAGTTCATTTTTTTTATAGGATTCACGCAATGGCTGAGCCAAACGTAAGAAAATGCTTAATTGAATTATTTTTATTCAAAAATTATACTTACTACTCTATCTGTTTCATAATAAGTATCATCTTAACAAAAAAAACACATATTAAGAAATCAATAATACAATGAAAAGTTTACCAAACTTCCCTATTTAATAAAAAAGATTACTTTTCCTTTTTTATTAAAAAATGCATGAATAGCAGTCATTTATGTCTTCAATAGAGAATTTGTCAATAAATATTTTTTGAATAGAGCGTTTGCCGGTTTTTGTCTAAATGTATAGTAGAAAAAAAGTAACCAATATATATCTTGAATTTTTAAAGTGATACTTATTTTGGAACAAAATATTTTTGCTAAAGTAACATTCATTATGAGACGGGATGAGTACTATATAAGTAGAATAATAATTAAATGTCGAAACTGCTGGTGTTACAATGGATTTATGAGAATAGTATACAACTATCACTAGTACTTAGAAAGAATAATCAATTACAATTTTAATATAATAGGCTTGAAGCCTCACATCAGTTGTCACAACATCAATAAGTGTTGATGATCTTGATCTTCGGTCTTTGATCCTTCCTTGAAATCTTGAGATCTTGGTTGAAAGCTACGTGAAGCCCTCAGAACAACAATAACAATATGTTTAGAATCTGGAAATATAACAAGATAATTGTCTTGCTGAGTCGACCAAATTCTTGATCTATCCTTAAGATAATATTGTCCCGTATATCCTTTCAACGGTGTAATGACAACTTATCTCCCAAGATAAAACAACAATCAAACAAATGAGCAAAGGGAACTCAAGTGTTCGCTAGAATAGAAAGATCTTTGAGTGTGTAAGATTGCAAGAAATGAAGAGATTTCATCAAGTCTGAAATCATCCAAGTGTAGAGAGTATTTCTCTTATGTTCATTGTGTATATTGTTTCACACTCCTCAAATCTAAAATAAGGCTTGGTTATATAGTTTAGAGATGAGGGGAGACGTTAATTGGGTGTTAATGACTATTAAGAGGGTTGTTTATGAGGCTCAATGAAGAGCCAAAACGTTCAGGAATAAGTGTCTAACGTTCCAACAACTTAATGACATTAAACTCTGAAAAACGCCCGCAGTGCCATGGCCCTGCAGGCTGGCGCCGAAACTCCTGAGAGTTGGCGTCGTGGCCCTGCAGTCTGGAGCCGCGGCACTGGTCAACTTTGGTTTTTCAGAAACTTCAGGGACCAAACTATAATTATAATAAAGTCTGGGGTCCAAAAAAATAATGTCAGAATAGCCCACGACCCGACCCGGACCGGGCGGGTGTAATCCTAGTCTTGAACTCAAGCACACATAGGTCCTCCCTCCTTTAAACACATGGGTTACCCCTTGGGGTCCCAATCTTTTATTCAGTTTTGAGGCTTATATTATGAACAAATCTTCCTTTTCCTACCGATGAGGTAGATTTGTCCCACACCACTCTTCCATGTCTCAAACACCTTACTTCGCGGACTAATATCTCTTCCATTTCTCAACGGAATTTGACGATCCTTGGCCCTACGGTCATCTACTCACTTAATAGATTAAGCACGTGTGAAGAACCAGGTTCTCCAACATGTGGAATCATGATGTTTAAGCAATTGAAGATGGGCGGACCCAACCTCCACCAAAGACAATTTTCCATTAGAAACTTCTAGTCATAACATTTTTTGCATTTTCATTGATCTTCTTGTTAAGATTGCTAATTCCGCGACGAAGGGTTGTAATAAAGAGTCAAATCATATGCTTAAATTGCAATTATTAGTGGCAACTTAATTACCAGTTATACAAGTCTTTCGATTTGAACTAAACAAATGTTTTGTGATAATTTTTTTTAATATAAAGAATAGGCAAGATTTTTTGGAAACTAAAATAGTACTGTACTACTATAGAGTAGTTGGCCATGCGTTTTCATTGAAAAATATTGTTTGAAAAGTAGTAAAAGCAACAAGTAGGTAATCGAAGTTGGTGAAACCTTTGACCAATGTGCTTCTTGGGGATATTATTTTAAGGGGAAATGGTCAAATTTATCCCTCTAATTAAAAAAAAAGTTTATATTTACCGCTAGTAGCTCATGTTCTCATCGTTAATGAAGTTTACAAATTTACTCTCATTCCTAACGGATTGCCACGGTGTCATTGACACCTCATTAATAATTGTCACATCCTCATCGTTAATAAAGTGCAGTGCTAACTTGCACTACACTGTGTGTGATTTGTGAATTACCATAGATGTACGAGAATAATATACAATTACTACTAGTGTTTCGAAAGGATAAATAATAATGAATTACAATATAACAGGCTTGAAGCCTAATAAGAGTTGTGACAACAACAATGAGTTTTGTGATCTTGATCTTCTGTCTTGTATCAATCTTGGATCTGTCTGTTAGCGATATTTCGACTGCTCACGCAAGCGCACGCATCGTTGACAAGTAATATAGTCTGCAAGACCGAATATCGTTCACAGAGACTGGTTTCTAAGTACCGTTCATCTATTTTATGTTATCTATTTGACAATCGATATTTGATTGGGGTATTTACTTAACTACTAGAATAATTGCAAGATTTAAACCAATAAAGTTGTAATCAGCTATGAATGAATTAGGGCTTCCAAAATCCTCGACTATCCACTTTCTTCAATCTTTAATGCAACTAAAATGATCATTCTTCTTCGTTAAGATAGTGGTTAACTAGACTGTCTTATATTCCGGTTATGACATATAATCACTCAACCCCAGTGCAGAACCCTTCTATATTTCTATGATATGATTTACCACATAGGAGGATTAAGAACAGTAACATATAATGCTACACAAGTATCGGGGTACTTTCGTCCGCGATTTTAACTTATGTCTAGTCAATTACATCATATCCAAATCTCTTCTCTCAGTTTTTTATTCGAAATCATATAGGTTATGATAACTAGTGATCAATTAATTATCAAACATTCATACCAAATATTGACTAAATCTTAATTAAGCGAAGAAGAAATCAAACTACTGCATTAATTCATGAATAACAGTTGCAAGCGATTCATAAGAAAACCCCTAATAGAGTGTTTAGCTCCTAACCATAGTCACACTAAGAACTAACACAAAATTCATACATAAACTGAATTAAAAACAAAAGAAAGAAAATTACGTAGAACAAAGTCTCCAATTGTAGCTCCAAACCCGCTTGTGTTGTGTTGTCTTGTAGAATGACCAACCTATTTCCATAGCATTAATCTTTAGGGCTTAAATATCCTATAATTTTCGTGCTCTATGGACCAATCCACCCTTAGTCAATTTGCCTTCGGAACTGAAATTTTCCGCGTCGGCACCACGGTTCTACATCTGAAGCGCAGCGGTCGAAACTCCTACGACACCGGCCTAAATGGCACCGCAGATCTTGCTGATGGCATCGCGGTGCTGAAAAGTCTGTATCGCCAAGAAATATGGCATCGTGGTTCTGCATAGTGGCACCGCGGTGCTGTCTTCTTTCGTTCTGAGTTGCTAACTTTCGTCTTTTTCGTCTCGGGAGCACATTTTCTACCCATTTATCGTTCTTTTTTGCCTTTTTGCACCGCTGTGACTCAAAAGAAAAAAACAAACCTACTACTATACTAAACACAACAAAAACGAGTAAAATATCAACTAAAAATGACTCAAAAGGCGTATACAAAATACGCCTAACAAACACCCCCAAACTTAACATTTGCTCGCCCTCGAGCAAAGATCAAAACAAAAACAAAGACACAAAAATAAAAGACTCAAAGACTCAAATCAAGCAGCTGCACAAAGACTTAGAAACACATGAACGTCAGTTGGGATAATATGCAGGAACATATATAGCATGAATTCAGCAATCTAGAATTTCAAGTCAGATATTTCGCAAATTCATTTCAATCACAAGTAATGGAAGCATGAATACCTAACCTATGCATGTCAATTTCATTTAGTTCTACGGGCATGTGTACTTGCTATTCTCCACTAATCATAAACATACACACTAGAGATCCTCAGGACTTTTCAGAGTTGTAATGTAGGCTTAGGTAGGGGTAGGCAAAAGTAGACATTTAGGCTCAATTTACGTACCATAAGCGTTTTTCTCATTCAACCGTTTTGTCCTTCTTTTTGATATTCTTTCCAGTTCATACCTATCATTCTCCTTTTTTCTTTTTGAGAGCATGAATCAATTCATATAGGCACCCCCAAACATAGGCTTTTACATTTTTTTATTGGGGTGCAATACTTTTTCACTTTCTTTTTGTATTTATTTTTCACTATTTTTCATCAATTTATTCAATTACTGCTTATGGCACACGAGAAAACCATGGGTGTCAAAGAAAACAATGTATTTTCGGCTCAACGAGGCTGACTAGGGATACAATTTATTATCAGGATAGGTAATGAAGGGTAAGAAGGGCTATCAAAGAAATGCCTGAATCATCTCACTAACATGTACATCTTAACTATTTCGTCTCAAATAACAAGCAAGTAGACTTCACAGACATTTTTCACTTGACAACACATAGGCTAAGCATCAAATATTCCAAAGAATCAAATTTTCATGAATTTTTGACATATCTAACTTAAGCACACAAATTTTAGCTTCTCATTCCATTACATTATCCACTTAGTTCACTAGGCGTTCCAAATAAGCACAACATGCATGATCATAAAAAAAAACTGACTCACATAAAACACAAAAACAACAAAAGACTCACAAAAATAAAATAAAATAAAATAAAAACTCCCCCCCAAACTTAAACTACACATTGTCTCAAATGTGTAAAAGACTCAAAAATTCAAATGGGACGACTTACAGACATACAGCAGCTCAAAATGGTGGTGGTGGCGGCGGATACTGCATTGTCCATTTTAGTGCTTTTTATTTTCTGAAAACGTGTTCAGGCACCGCGGTGCCTAAACTACTAAGGTCGATCTGATCTTTCGGCATCGCGATATTGCATGATGGCACCGCGGTATTGAAACTCCTGATTCAGTGTTTTCCAGTGTTATTTTCCTGCTTCATGTCCCATTCCTTCACCTGCATCACCACACAACAAAATACCAAAAGTGAGACTGTTCTAATTAAACTAAATTGCATAATTTAAAAATTGGGTTGCCTCCCAAGTAGCACTGTCTTTAACGTCTTGTAGCCGGACGCATGATACTCATTAAATCATTGGGGTATTTTAACCCCACTACCTATTCATTTCAAAATCATCCTCCTTTTTCTCACTATATTTTTCTTTTTCACAGGAGGGGGGTTCAGTAAGACTTACATGTTCGACAACTTACATGACATTCATTTTTGTTTCAGTATTCTTGCTGACATGTGAGTTCACCGCTGTATGAATGATCTCCCTAGCTTTGGCCTTTGTCTTTGACCGTGGCTATTTGTGTCAATCGCGAAACACTTGTTGATGGCTTGAGATTCAATGGTGGAATTGAACACTTTGAACACCATTTCTTCCTCATGAACTCTTAGTCTCAGTTCTCCCTTTTCTACATCAATCAGGGCTCTCCCAGTTGCAAGGAATAGTCTCCCCAAAATGATGGGTATTTCATCATCTTCCTCTATATCAAGAATGATGAAGTCTGCTGAAAAGAAGAATTTTCCCACCTTGACCAACACATCTTCTATTATGCCTTTGGGGTGCACTACGGTTCGGTCGGCCAACTGCAAATTCATTGTGGTTGGTTTGGCTTTCCAAACCCAATCTCTTGAAGACAGACAGAGGCATGAGATTAATACTGGCCCCTAGATCACACAGCGCCTTGTTGCATGTCACCTTACTAATAGTGCAGGGCAAGGTGAAGCTCCCTGGATCATTCAGCTTAGGAGGCAATTTCTTTTGCAGGATGGCACTGCACTCCTCTGTCAAAGATATTGTCTCATAATCCGCTAGCCTTATCTTTTTTCCAAGTATCTCCTTCATGAATTTAAAGTATGCTGGCATCTGTTCTAGTGCTTCAATGAAGGGGATATTTATGTGAAGCTTCTTAAACACCTCCAAAAACTTGGAGAACTGCTTGTCAATTGCCTTCTTTTATAACTTCTGAGGGTAAGGGATTCTATCAACGTACTCCCTCAAAGGTGTTCGTGGAGCTGTCTCAACTGTAGGGCGGTCCTCAGTGACCCCCTCATTCTCTACCTCAGCTGTTTTCTCACACTCCTTCTCACTTATCACTGCGGCCTGGGGAGCAACCTGCTCCAACTGCTTTTCACTCCTCAACAACACAGCTTGACATTGCTCTCTAGGATTTACCTCTGTATTGCTTGGGAGAGTGTCCTGCGGCCTGTTGGTTACCATCTTTGCAAGTTGCCCAATATGTGTTTCCAAGCTCCTGAGAGAGGACCTTGTTTCAGACATGAACTGATTCTGCGAATTGGTGAGTATAAGCAATGCAACTTTCAGTTCATCAGGCTTCTCCTGTTGTATAGGTGGTCTAAACTGCTGGGATGAAGTGGCCTGATTTTACACCTGCTGGTTCTGGTAACCACCTTGATATGGTTGTTGCTGAGACTGATCGTTCCTCCACGAAAAGTTTGGGTGATTTCTCCACCTTAGGTTGTATGTGTTGGAATTATAATGCCTCTGAAAGTTCCCAACCGCTTGTACCTGCTCCATTGGCACATTATTAGGGTCCACCGTTGTGCATCTGTCAAAGGAATGCGGTCCACCACAAATCTCACAATTCACACGCAGCTGGACTGCATTCACGGACATGGTGTTCTGCTGTAGTTGCTTCGTCAAAAGGGTCATCTGTGCGTTCAGGGCAGTGATAGCATCTAGTTCATATATGCCCATAGCCTTCCTGCTGGTCACTGAACTGTCATCTGCCCCTTGATGATTGTTGGCAGCCATATCTTTCAGTAACTCATGTGCCTCATTGACACTCTTTCTCATGAAAGCACCCTCTGCTGCAGCATCAATGATGGTACGAGTAGTACCACTCAGCCCATTATAAAAAATGTGGACTAACATCCACTTCTCAATGCCATGATGTGGGCATTTCCTTTGCAGATCCTTGAATCACTCTCATGAATCGTAGAGTGATTCACCATCCACCTAATAAAAATTGTTCAGCTCTCCCCTTAACTTTGCTGCTTTGGAAGGAGGGAAGAACTTTGCTAGAAACTTTTGGGTCAGGTAGTGACGAAGTTGACAGACAGTGAGTTCAACCAACTTTTGACTCTATCCCTCAGTGAGAACGAGAAGAGCCTCAGTCTAATGGCTCGTCAGTAACGCCATTGTATTTGAAAGTGGCACACAACACCAAAAATTTTGCAATGTGCATGTGGGGATCTTAAGATGGTAGTCCCCCAAATTGTACTGTGTTCTGGATCATGCTCAGGATGGCTGGCTTGATCTCAAAGTTGTTGGCCCCTATACCTGGGAGCCTGATGCAAGTCTGTGCACTTGTGACCGTGAGAAGTACATAGTCTCCCAAACTTCTCTCTGTTGGGACATGTATTGGCTCCCCTGCATTCTCAGGAACCTCATTGTTTGCCCCATTCTGATTTGGTTCGTTGTTCATGGTCACTGACTCAAATATCTTTTTGTTGCGTCTGTTTTGTTTGCACAGTTTTTCAATTTCAGGATTGAAGGGAACAAGTGTATCTGTTCCTCTCCTTCTTCGCATACACAGATCAAAATCAACAAACAAATCAAGGCACACGATTGTAACAGTAAAAATTAAAATAAAATAAAAATAAAGCCAAAGTAGAAATAAAAACAGATGATTCGATATTAGATGTACGCTAGTCCCCGACAACGGCGCCAAAAACCTTGTTAGCGATATTTTGATTGCTCACGCAAACGCACGCATCGTTGACAAGTAATATAGTCTGTAAGACCGAATATCGTCCACAGAGATTGGTTTCTAAGTATCGTTCATCTATTTTATGTTATCTATTTGGCAATCGATATTTGATTGGTGTATTTATTTAACTACTAGAATAATTGCAAGATTTAAACCAATAAAGTTGTAATCAGTAATGAATTAGGGCTTCCAAAATCCTCGACTATGCATTTTCTTCAATCCTTAATGCAACTAAAATGATTCTTCTTCTTCGTTAAGATAGCGGTTAACTAGACTATCTTATATTTCGGTTAGGACATATAATCACTCAACCCCACTGCAGAACCCTTATATATTTATATGATAGGATTTACCGCATATGAGGATTAAGAACAGTAACCTATAATGCTACACAAGTATCGGAGTACTTTCGTCCGCGATTTTAACCTATATCTAGTCAATTACATCATATCAAAATCTCTCCTTTCGGTTTTTGATTCGAAATCATATAGGTTATGATAACTAGTGATCAATTAATTATCAAACATTCATACCAAATATTGACTAAATCTTAATCAAGCGAAGAAGAAATCAAACTACTGCATTAATTCATGAATAACAGTTTCAAGCGATTCATAAGGAAAACTATAATAAAGTGTTTAGCTCCTAGCCATAGTCACGCTAAGAACTAACACAATATCCATACATAAACTGAATTAAAAATGAAATAAAGAAACGTAGAACAAAGTCTCCAATTGTAGCTCCAAACCCGCTTGTGTTGTGTTGTCTTGTAGAATGACCAACTTCTTTCCATAACATTAATCCCTAGGGATTAAATATCCTCTAATTTTCGTGCCATATGGACCAATCCGCCCTTAGCCAATTTACCTTCGGAATTGAAATTTTCTGCGTCGGCACCGCGGTGTCGAAACTCCTGCAGCTTATCAGCATAAATGGCACCGCGGTACTACCTGATGACACCGCGGTGCTGAAAGTCCTGTGGCTCCTCGGTAAATATGGCACCGCGATTCTGCATAGTGGCACCGCGGTGCTGTCTTCTTTCGCTCTGAGTTTCCAACTTTCGTCCTTTTCGCCTCGGGAGCACCTTTTCTGCCCATTTCTCGTTCCTTTTTGTCATTTTGTCTTTTTGCACCGCTGTGACTCAAAAGAAAGAAAAATAAACCTACTACTATACTAAACACAACAAAAATGAGTAAAATACCAACTAAAAATGACTCAAAAGACGTATACAACTGTCGTCCTGGATCTCCGTTCCTATTGCAACAAGCTCTTTGATCTTGATAGCTTGAAGCCAAAAGACACTAAATCTCTACTTGGTACAACTGTGTTGAGTCGAGTGTTAGCACTCTGACCTTAAGACATTATTGCCTCGAATATATCCTTTTACGTTTACGGCAACTGTCTCCCAAGATAAAACAACATCAAACAAATGAGCAAAGGAAACTCAAGTGTACTGAAAGAAGAACCTTGAGTGTTTTGAGAGTATGCTAGTGAAGAAGAAGTTAAGAAAAATATGAATTATACAAGAGTGAAGTGTGTTCTTCAATTGGGTCTAAGCCTCAATTTATAGTAGTGTAAGAAAATCTTTTTAAGTGCCCATGTAATGGTCATTTAAGTGTCATGTAATGACCACTTAATTCATCAAGTAATGCAACCAAATAATGGCTGATTTATGGAGGAGAAACTGACATCTTAATGCCCCAAAACGTCCACATAATCAGCCAAACTTTTGGACTTCCATCGCACAGACACTGCCTCGTTAGCGTCGTAGTTCCAGTGGCCAAAAGACCAACCAGCGTCGCGGCTCACGCCTTGGGTGCCGCGGCCCTTGAGGTTTTCCGACTCGTTTCGATCTTACACTTCTTCCTTCATTTACCAACGTGGAACACGTGTCATTTAACTAACGATTGTCCATCATTTCATGTCTCAAACGTTTACTCACGTACCAATATCTCTTTCACTAATGAAATTTTACGATATTTGGCACTACGTGTGCACATGTGTGAAAACGACGTTTTCGACGTGCGAGATCCCAATTGTTCGAGTAATAAATAATGGAATAATCTTAATTCCACATTAGTAAATTTTCAACATGATTAAAAAAAAATGAAATTATTTTGTGCCTATATCATGAATTGGGGTTTTCATGGTTGAATTTGGAGAAAGGTTGGTGGAGCTACTGTTGACCTTACGATGGCATGGTGTTTCAATGGAGGAAGGAGATGAACAAGTCCATAAATTTGGGGTTTAATTTGGTGGGTAATGGGGCGGATTTTATGACGGGATGAGTAAATTTAATTCACTAGTAAATTAAGATATTATGTGGCAGCTGTTAATGAGGTGTCAATGACACCGTGACAGTCATTAGAGATAGGGTAAATTTGTACACTTCATTAACGGTGAGGACACGGACTAATAGTATAAGTTACCAAAGAGATCTTTTTTATTCACGTGAAAAATTAAAATTAATTAATTGTTTAAAGAGATGAGAATAATTGGACAAATAGACCTTGATTGATAAGGACAGATATTGAATTATTGGTTTAAAGAGAGGGGGACTGATCGGGACTTGAGGACATTTTTAATACATATCTTAATATTTACATCAATAAACGAAAAATGAAAATTCTGAGCCCGCTTGCGAGGCCGGACGGCCTCGCAGGATGTCGATAGGGGCGGGGCGGGCGGTACCGCACTGCACTCCACCACCTAAAACACACCTCCACCCCCGCCCCACCACCCATCACGGGTAGTAATTCCACCCGCCCTCGCCCACTTACTCCGCGCGGGTATCCACTTACCCGGCGGGTAACCATTAATCCCATTCTCTTTTTCTGACGGTCCCGAAAAAATGATTAACTAGTTTCCAGAATTTGCCTTGTCAAAAAGACAAACCCAACTATACACAGAGCTCTCCAGGTTGACTTTTGAATCTCTCAGTTAACCATATTTCCACTGCAAGATCAAGGTTTTAACTTAGCATAAATGCTCACTAAAAGTCAACATTAAAACACAAATGATGGGCATTCCAAGGTTAGAGTTGTTTCATCCACACATGCAAGTCTAACCTAAGCATGCATCCTATTAAACTTACTATTTTCATATACCAGAGATGCAAATGGACAATAAAAGTAGATTAGCCTACTAATATTATTTTCAGAATTTCCATAATTAGGAGCATGAAACTCAGTTGTTGACAAAGGGAAAACTAAACAGCAAGTAAATGGAAGAGGTACTTTCATGATTAGTACAAAGCCATTTTATAAACAAAGGGGCGAGGTACATTCAGATCGAGACACTACTTTATGTAAAAAAAAATGGAAAGAGGTACTTTCATGATTTTAGGACACGGTGCGGGTTGGCTCAAGTCATATTTTAAATCAAAGGGCCAAATAAATTCATAAATAGTCTAATTAAACTAATAAACGATACGGATATGGACGGTGCGGGTACGGTCGTTGTGGGTACGGTGCGGGTAGCGGGGCGGGACGGGTGCGGGGTGGGTCTTATATGAAATCCACCCCCGCCCCACTACTCATGGCGGGTAGCACTTTTGATACCCATACCCGCCCCACCACCCACCAAACCATCCCCCATACCCGCCTCAACTGGAGCGGATGCGGGGCGGTACCCGTATTTACCCGCCCCACTGACATCCCTAGCTCTGCTCCTATATGTGAACAAAAATTTGTATGTTTCGATAAAATTTAATTCGTGAAAAGAGAAGTCAAATTTTAATCTTTTCTCATCTAATATTGGTATTACCTGGATCACTTGAGCAAAACTCAACGAATTTATTGGACAACACGTCATGTGTTGTTCATTGAGGATGAAGCAGGTGGAGTCGCACCAAGTGTTGTAGATGAAATTCGATCCTGAATTGTATATATTATCCTATTCTTGCAATCAAGACTCATAGTCATAGGTAGTGCAACATTGATGGATGATTGTCAATTACAAGACTGACAATAGGGAAAATGATCAAATATAGGTTTCTATGCGATTGTTAATAAAAATACTCATGACATCTTCAAATTTCACACATACTCCTATTTGGATAGAAACTCCTAATCCTCTTAAATTACCCACTCACTTTGTTGACACGTTTCGACCTGCCTATCATAATTAAATTAAGCTTCTTTCGTGGAAAAAAAGAAGTAAAAACACACACCCAAATGATAAACCCCAAAAACCACCTCAAATTTCACCTTTAAATCCACCATTAAACACAGAGTTTATTGGTGGGTTTAAAGGTGAAATTTGAGGTGAGTTTTGGGGTTTATCATTTGAGTGTGCTTTTGCTTCTTTCTTTTTTTCTCCATGAAAATAGCTCAATTTGATGATGATAATGATTGACGGGTCGGGGTGAGTCAACAAATGTGGATAATTTAAGAGAATTTGGGGGTTTCCATCCATAGGAGTATAAGTGTAAAATTTGAAGACGGCAGAAGTATTTTTATTCACAATCGCTAACGGAGGATAAAGTTAGCTAATAAAACTAAGTAGACATATATTTGACCCTTTTCCCTACTTTTTATCCTAAGCAGGGTAAACAGGATTTTTCAGGAGAGACAAGACCAGGATCATCAAATGTGCCCATAAAACTTGTGGAATATGCCATTGCCATTACTATCTTTGAGAGAAGAATCTGTACAGCAGCTGAACATAGACTACAAGAAAAGTGTACATGTACAACACTTTAGAACTCAGAAACATGATTAAAAGATGTGTTTCAGAATTTTTTGATCTCCCAAACATCAAAGGCAACACTAGAGCTTCTTTTTGTTCTTTGGCTGCAATTAGCTCCCTTCAGCAAATATGCAGCTCTTTGATCTTCATCAACAGCAGGATTTACTAACACAAGCTTCATATACATAGAGAATTTACATTTTTATGAGCGAACAAGGCCAAGCCCCCAAGTGAAAAATAGCAGCCATGTGTTTTTTCTGCTTATGTAGAGACAGGTATTAACAGCGACCAGCTAAGGAACTTCCGATTAGAAATCATAGAGCTTCATATATCATTTCCTGCATCAAGAAAATCAGTAGTCTTATGGATCTTAGCCACCAAAATAAGGATAAATAGAAAGCATTCAGATTTGATAATCAAGACATTAAAGGTATCTAAGGTTATCTTGAACGTGGTTTGTTGTCAAAAGATAATGACGAGCAGTAGCATGAATCAAGAGAATGCAGAGCAGTAACATGAATTGAGAAAGCCCTCCATCGAAACCTTCTCCTCGTATACTTATTGGCAAAATGACGAAGGAACCAAAGGAAGGTAAGAAAAGGGAGAGAGAAGGGCAAAAAAGTGGACCTGGTTGCATATTGGGCATCTTTCACTTCTTTCCATCCACTCAAGGATGCATGAAAGATGAAAATGGTGGTTACATTTTGCGACAATTTTTGGATTGTCAGCATCATATTCTGCAAAACAAGTGCAAAATATAGACATTCAGACCTAAGCCAATCACAAGCGGGTTGATTATATAGCAAATAAAGAAGAAAAGGGTAGAGGGGAGGGAAAAAGTGAAATCCGCTCTCCAATGACGTCCAGACGTATACCTTCAAGACAAGTGGGACAAACATCCTCTTCTTCTGCTGATTTAATAATAGGTGGTTTAGATTTTACAAGGTCAATCCCTGTTTCCTTTAGGGAGGCAAGAAGAGACTCCGTTTCAGCTTTGCAATCAGATAGCTTAATATCTTTACAAGTAGTTATCTCATAGCTATGTCGAAGTATTGTTTCATCTGTGAACTGGGAACCTCTTGACTGTGGATGCCCCAAAACTACTTCAAATGAAATTGGTGCAGGAGGAGAGCGGTAAGTGTCGGGTGTTGATCTATCTAGGTTCAAATCATCCAGGAGACCAGAGGTAAATGCAGCAGCAGCACTATCATCAGATGTCAGGGACTCATATTCTTCAGAAGTTGGTGGGAACTGCAGAAAGAAGAATGAAAATCTATGGTGAGAGTTTGAGAATAAAAGAATGCCACAACAAATAGATTATACTAGAAAGATTAAAAAAGTCATCAATGAACAAACGAAATGCCAGTCCACTGCATAGGACAACAACAACAACATACCCAATGTAATCCCACACGATGGGGTCTGGAGAGGGTAGAGTGTATGCAGACCTTACATCTACCTTGGGAGGTAGAGTCCCAAGGTAGAGAGGCAGTTTCCGAAAGACCCTCGGCTCGAGAGAAAACATGACAAAGAAGGTCAGAAAAGGTTTGGAGAAAGTAAAGTAAAGCAAAGAGATAATAGCACAGATAATAACAAGAATCAAAGGACAAGAAACTACACGAGTAATATGAAGCATGACATGCCCAACTACCTACTAGCCCTCTACCCTGATCCGAATCCTCCATACCCTCCTATCTAAGGTCATGTCCATCTGCATAGGACACGAGTAGTAAAACTGATTAACATGACTTTAGAAGTGTTAGCATATACAAAATCTGCTGCTTTCTTTTTCCTACAAGTTTGAGTTTTATCCTTAAAAACATCCACTGTGTACATGTTTATAAGGAACCAAGAACTGATCATTGGTAAATGTCTCTTAGAGTTAGTGATGCTTAGTAGCAGAATGCATGAGCTGTACCAATGGAATATCAATAATAAAGATAATCAAATGGTAAAAAGGAGTTCAGAATGTGTTGAGCATGTTTCGTACACTTAAACTTGTGAGATCTCACGTCAAGTCAATTGGACTAAGCACCATAAAGACAATAAGAAACTGTCTGAGCAGGTATTAGGCTAACAATTCAATGAGCTACCATTTTAAGAAATATGATACTATTTAACAAGCACAGAAAAGTGCAAATAACACAAGGTTACGGAAAGGAAATGAATTAATAGGACATAATATGAAAGCACTTGAAAGCTAGTTGCATGTTTCCAAATGTAGACTGATTGGAACAGATTACTAACATAATAAAAAACTGGCGTTCCATGAAGCTGGGGAGGCTTCCTTGAAGAGCAACAACAACCACCCATCCCTTGCAGCTATTTTAGTTATCCACGTGTATGTCTTATTTCCTGACACATTACCATCTCTGTCCGTGTGTAGAGGGGCAATCCACTGCAGAAATGAAAAAGAGGGGATCGGCATTTAGAATTATACAGGGTAATCACAAAAAGAAGTGCATGGTTAACGAGTAAGGGAACAGAGAAATCCAAAAAGAAGACCAGGGTCAAGAATATCACACAAAAGAGCTATTTTCATACTTAAAGATAGTTATAGAATAACATCGCAAGGATCACAGAAAACAAAGTCATATACAGACTTGGCAATCCACTGTTAGAATACTTGTCTCACAGTTGAGCCTGCCCAGTTCGAGATGGAGAATTTGTACTGAACATCCAAATGATGTAATATGTATACTCGAGCCTATAAAATACCCAAAGGTGTATGTATCTTAATGGTCAATGTAACCTTGGAGACCAGCGTTTAACCCTTGCACTTCCCATTTGCTTAGGCTTGGTGCACACAGTTACCCGGTAGCTATACTAGAGGGAGTTAGCAGGTACTCGATGGAATAGTCAAGGTGCGCACAAGCTGATCGGACACCAAAATTATCCAGAAATATAAAGTTACCCATTTAATTTGGGAAATTATGATTGTCTTTTGCTATGGAATTCAACTTTGTCTATGATCACTACTTATGCTATATATTAATAAACCACAAGACTTCAACTACATTTTGTTGGTTACAACTACTTCAATTTATCTTAATCTAAGGATGAATTTGACATGATCAAGCAGAGAAGAGAGATTCTTGAACATGGAACATAAACTTTTGTTTTTGTTAATCACTTCTTAATCCTGTCTCTGGAAGCCAAACAGAGATGCAAAGTGTTATAATGCAGGAGAGCTCCTCCGTTAATTGTAGAAGTTACCAATTTCCCTATTTATAGCAATCAAAGAAATGAAGCATCTTGCATCAGATACATGTTCATAAGCATGTATCTATAGAACATTACTGATTAGTATATAACTGTGCCTTAAAAGAAAGAAGTCACAATACTGGTTCTAGGACATATTTGTTACGCACAATTAGAAGCACACAGAAATGTATAAATATTGTTCAATGAATGTACAATTTCCTCAAGACAATCGATCTATATTCAAATATCTTGAAAAAGCAATGGAAATTGCAGTAAACAAAGCAGCAAGCTTCAACGCTCCTTTTGAGTATTCTAACCGTAACAACCGATTACTGAGCAAAATAGGAAAGTTCCCCAGAAGTTTTAAAAAAAAAGCTATAATCCATACCCTAAAAGAGTATTGAGGTCAATAAAGAACCAACAACTACTCGCAGTCAAACTCTTGATACCATAGTTCTGGGTGTAAACGTGTAAATATAGGAAACAATATATTCCCTACCCATAATTAGAATATTTTCATATATTGCGTAAATATAATTATGGTAAGACTATGATTCCTCTTTTGTATAGGTTTAGGATTCCTATTGTATAAGGGATGAACATTGTACTCTATATATACCTTGATATCAATGAAAGACTCCCCAAGGGAGATTAATATCATCTTACATAGTATCAAGAGCCTAGAAAGAAAAATCCTAGAATTTTTCTACCAAGCAGCCGCCCCCCCCCCCTCGGGCATCTCGCCGCGGCGCCTCCCTCTCTCTACCCAAATTCTTGGGTTTTCTTCTCCATTCCTCTATTCTCTAAATGGATACTCAGGATTCTTCCGCTGTCCTTGACGCATCTTCCTCCACAAATCCCACCACCAAGTCATCACCCTCTTTTCATCCCGCCCTAACTGTTTCCAACATCAAGAACCATATCCCTATCCTTCTTGATCAAGAAAACAGTCAGTATTCTCCCTGGGTTGAACTGTTTCGCAATCATGCATGTCTCTATAACGTGTTTGATCATATTGATGACAAAATTCCGCGCCCTCAGGAGATTGATGATTCTACTTGGCCGCCTCAGACGCCAAGCGCCAAACATGGATATATCCGCTCCTTACTATCATGAAATCGATTCCACTTGACTTGTGGAATCGTTTGAGGAAATTTTTCAAGACAACAAGCACACTCGTGTCGTATTTGGAAGAACAATTCAACAAAACACGCCTTGAAAACTTCTAATGTTTCGAGCATCGCAGCGGCTTAAACTTCTAGCGGATCAACTCTCCAACGCGTCGACACCCGCATCGACGCTAAAATGGTGCTCCAAATGATTGCGAGCCTTACTAAGCGGCGAATATGATACTTTGGCCACCATGATCCAACAGATCCGCTTATCAAGTTTTAACAAAGTTCGCTCGCGATTGTTGCTCGAAGAGCACGCCAAGCGCAATCGTCGACTCGCAACCAAGATCGACGCCACCGAAAACTCAGCACGGCAGGCCAGCGGCGGGCAAGCGGTGGAAAAGTGCCGCGGCGGTAGAGGCCGTGGTCGCAAAGAACAGATCGCAGAAACCGGCCGCGGCCTCGCCAGCTGATTTGCCAGTCTGGCGCGGCTTCAAGATCTGGATCGCGGTGCCCGTAGCCGCGCAAGGTCCATTCCAGCATCAGCAATTTACAATCCGTATTCTTACACCGGTTTGTTGGGTCCCGCTCCAACCTCGCAGCAGACCCACTTCATGCAGGGTCAGGTCCCGCAGCCCTCATCCGGCATGACACCCACTGAGTTGGGTCAGGCGTTCAACACCCTCTCTATGCAATGTACCGACAATACACGGTATACGGACTCAGCGCCACATCTCACGCCACCCAATCTGGTACTATTCCTAAACTGCTTAGTTTAAAGCATCCTCAATATGTTACATTGGTAGTGACAACGATTCGATTAAAGGTTATGGTACCTCATACACACAACCTCCTCATCCACCCTTCTCCCTCAAAAACACCCTATATGCCTCACACATGATTAAGAACCTTATATTTGTCCGCCAATTTACTCGTAATAATTCTGTCTCTGTGGACTTTGACCCTTTTGGTTTTACTGTGAAGGATCTTTCATACGGGGACACCTCTTACGAGATGCAATAACACGGGGGATCTTTATCCATTCACCTCCACCCCCGCTGCCAGATCTTGCTCTCCCGTCACTCTTGCGGCTATTTCTTCTTTAACATGGCACAATAGATTTGGCCAGGAGTCCCAGTCTTTAATTTTCTTAAAGGCAGCAATTTCAGTACTTGTAATGGGAAGCTTGCCCAAAATTGTGTTTCTTGTTCTTTAGGCAAACATATTCGTCTTCCGTTTAAATCATCTACTAGTGTTACCTTTGCTCCCTTTGATATTATACATGCCGATTTATGGACGTCTCCTATCTCTAGTTCTCTCGGTCATAAATAATATTTTGTGTTGCTTGATGATTTTTCACACTATGTTTGGTTATACCCTCTTAAATTTAAATCGGAAGTGATTGCCAAATTTCTTGAGTTTCGCAAGTTCATTCAAACACAATTTGAAAAAGACATAAAATCATATCAGTGCGATAATGGTCGTGAATTCAATAACTCTATGTTTCACCGTTTTTGTACCAATAATGACATGGTTTTTCGTTTCTCCTGCCCTCACACCTCACCACAAAACTAAGAAAGTCAAAGAATCATACGCACCATTAACAACATGATTCGCACCCTATTGATTCATGCCTCCCTCCCTCCATCATTCTGGGTCTATGCTGCTAAAATGTCAGAATATGTTCTAATTATTCTCCCTACTAGCACTCTTCACAATATGACCCCTACCGAAATCCTCTACCATAGAGTCCCCTCCTATGATCATCTACGGATTTTCGGTTGTCTGTGATATCCCAACCTTAGCTCTACCGCCCCTCACAAGCTCGCTCCTAGGTCCACTCCATGTGTCTTCCTAGAATTCCCGCGCGAACCATAGGAGCTATATATGCAATGACTTGTCGACTCGTCAAATCCACATCTCTCGTCACGTCACATTCGACGAGACCACATTCTCGTTTTCGAATCTTTAAAAATTCCAAAAACCGGATTACTCATTCCTTGACGAGCCTGCCAACTCTCCCATCCTCCTCGAACAACTCGCTTCTTTGTCCCGTCCTCAGCGCCGCGGCGCCAAAATTCCTGCGAGTCGGCACCGCGGCCCTGCACAAAGGTTCCAGAGAAGACTGTCTGCCCAGCACCGCGGCTCCCCCATCCTCTCCTTGTCCGACTTTACCCCCCGTCTCAGACCCCACTCAGCCACCCACTGTCCCTACTCATCCAATGAAAACTCGTTCAAAGCATAGAATCTTCAAACCCAAAGTCCATTTCAACTTGTCTGCCCAAACCATCTCTTCACTTCCAAAGAACCCAAAATTGGCCAAACAAGACCCTAATTGGAATGCAGCTATGTATGAGGAATTCAATGCTTTGACTAAACAGCACACGTGGGATCTAGTACCTAGACTGGCGGGTGAATGTAATTGTCAGATGTGGCTTTTTCGCCACAAGTTCGAGACAATGGGGATCTTGAGAGGTATAAGGTCCGTCTTGTGGCTAATGACACAAAACCAGTGAGGCATTGATTGTAGAGACCTTCACCGGTTGTCAAACCGCTACCATTCGCATAGATTTTGAGCATTGTCACGGCAAACACCGACCGATCCATCAACTTGATGAAGAATGCATTCTTACATGGGGACTGAGAGAAACAACAGATACGCATCACCGCCGGGTTCATCCATCCAGCAGTTCCTCACTATGTGTGTCGTCTCCGTAAGTCACTATATGACCTGAAACAGGCCCCCCGTGAGTGGTATGATCGTTTTGCCAGGTATATCTTGCATATTGGGTTTGTATACAGCAAGAGTGACACATCACTCTTCATTTTTCATCGAGGTAGTAGCACTGCTTACTTATTACTATACGTGGATGATATTGTTCTGACTGCCTCCTCAGATAGATTGAAAAATGAGATTATTGTCTTGCTTAAGTCCAAATTTGCAATGACTGATTTGGGAAAGCTGAGTTATTTCTTGGGGATATCAGTGACTGTGTCACAATCACACGCTTCGTGTCGTAAGTATGCAGAGGAGATAGTGTACAGGGCTAAGATGACGAATTACAAAGTTATGCCTACTCCAGTCGATTCGAAATCTAAGTTCAGTGCTATGGATGGTGCTCCAGTCTCCGATCCTACTCTGTATAGAAGCCTTGCAGGTGCACTTCAGTATCCCACATTTATCAGGCCAGACATTGCTTATCTTGCTCACAGTACGCATACCTGCGAGTCTCACTTCATCGCTTCTAAGCGTATCATTCAATACATTAAGGGCACTCTTTGATTATGATTTGCACGTATACCCCTCTGCGCCAAACAGGTTGCTCTCATATACGGATGCAGATTAGGCGGAGTGTCCGACACGCGACGCCCACCTCGAGCTTTTGTGTTTTCTTGGGATAATCGATTTCTTGTACGCGGCGGCAAAGCTACCCTATCTAGATCCAAAGGTCGACCGAGTACAGAGGCATTGCAAATGTAGTAGCTAAACTCACAACCGGTCCGGTTGACCGAACCGACGTTGACCGATTGAGTTTAACCGGACCGGCCCGGACCGGTAAGGGCATACCGTGTAATAATCTCTTCTGGCTTGTCATATTTATAATTTAATTGTTAAAAGTGGTCTTGATTTATTCACCTGAAATAAAACTTGTCAAAAGAGTTGTTGGAGTTATTCAGGGTAATAATAGGAAAAATAGAATTATAGAATTTAAATAAAAATGTAAACAATTTAATTTGAGACCTAAATTCATGCGTAAGAGATTATTACGGTGGAATTATACTTATTTATTTTTAAAAGAATGTTATAAGTATAAAGACCATAACACATGTTGCAAATGCGCATTGTAGTTAACGTGATGTATATGTTAACCGACGAACATTGGAAATCAATTGGTGAACTTTTAAAATTTTTACGTAAATTTTACATCGCAATCGTTGAATTTTCGTGATCTTATTACCCAACAATTGTAATGCTTTAGCTCATATAATGAAATTTCATATTTACTTTATGGTTTAAAATCAAATGTGAAATATAAAGATGCGATTCTGATTATGTTTGAAAAGTTTAAAAATATTTTTTCCTATTCACGATGTTTATCAGAGTGCGATCTTAAATCCTTCTATTAAAAAAGTAGATTGTCATAATTTAATATTTAGTTTATATACTTATATGGAAATAGGTCAAACAGAAACTCTATCTTCATTTGATTGCATAATTAAACTTGATACTAATTTAACTACATTATATGAATATTATGCTACATTACATGATAACACCAACTCTGCTACTAATATTCCTTCTAGTTCTGGTTCTGTGTCTACACCTGCAGGATTCAATGATGATGACGATGAAGAAGAATCTTTAGACATATGAAACACTTTTACAACACAACCAACCACAAGCCGATCTTGCGATGAGATGCAATTTTATTTGCAAAAGCAATGAGCGAAGAAAAATTTGACCTTTACAACGGTGGCGGGATAACAAAAGGCAATTCCCGGATTTGCGATGACCGGGATGTTCTTAATGTGTCGATCTCAACGGTGGCTTCGAAAGTGCATTTAGCCAAGCACGAGATCAAATAGAGACACACGCCACTCGTTGGGTGGAAGCACATTAGAAGTGTTAGTCCGCAAGGGATCGGATCGATCGGAGAAGAAATCAAGGATGTGGAGACGTTAATTCTCCCAAGATGAAGAAATAGGCAATATTTTGGAAGCGGGAGCGGAGGCGGATCGAATTAATACTCAGATTTAGAGGCTATGGAGCATAACCAATTCAATCAACCTATAGATTACGAAGAACTTGCAAAAAGGATGCATAATATGTAAATAAAATTATTATTACTTCATTATGTACTCTTATTAACGTTATGAAAGTTCAAAAGTTTACATCTTATCATTAATTTTAATTTTACTATCTATTTAGTTGTTAATCATATTACTTATTTGTTAACTTATATCTACTAATCTAATAAATTAATAAAAGTATAATTACAAATTTACAATATAAAGTTATAAACTATAAATCGTATAAAGTATAAAGTTATAAACTATAAAATAAAAGTTAACTTTAAAGTTTCAATTTTAATATATACAACTAAATTATATATTATATTATTATATTATATATTTAAATTGAATTTAGTTTATATTATAGAAAATAAATATTAGAAATAAAAAAATAGAAACCGACCAGGTAGACCTGCTCGACTTAACCGCACGCCGACGGAATCCAGAACGAATTTGACCGCTGGTCTTGAGTTCCGTGAACCGACCAGAATCATCCGAACCTAAAACTAGAGGGCTACGGCCCGACCGGCCACTGCAGACACCTATAGTAGTAGCCGAGATTTGTTGGCTCGAAACTTATCGTTAAAACTTCGATGTCGCTGCATCTATCAGGTAGTGTGATAACATCTCTGTCATCTAATTGTCTCATAATCCTGGCTCAACATCAACCAAGCACATTGAGATGTAGACTACACTTTGTTCGTGAGAAAGTTGTTTTAGGTCATGTCGAGTGTTACATGTTCCATCATCCTATCGAGATGCACATATTTACCAAAGGACTTCCTGCAGTTGTTTCTTGACTTTAGATCCAATCTCAGCGTCCGGCCTCCTCCCTCTTCGACTGAGGGGGTGTGTAAACGTGTAAATATAGGAAACAATATATTCCCTACCCATAAGTAGAATATTTCCATATATTGTGTAAATATAATTATGGTAAGACTAGGATTCCTCTTTTATATAGGCTTAGGATTCCTATTGTATAAGGGATGAACATTGTACTCTATATATATCTTGATATTAATGAAACACTTTTACTGAATTCTTTTTTACGGAGTTTCATCCCCAAGGGAGATTAATATCATGAGGACCAAAATTCATCATAATCGAATGAAACTAATCTTTTCAGAAAACAATAACTCAGAAAAGTAAATAATACTAGCATACACCCACTAACCCAGTAAAATTTCAGAATATCTAACTACACCCACATTCAGTTTCAGAAGCATACACATACACAGGCAGTGACACACCAGAAAGACCCACTGAGGAAAAACAGCACCTGTACCTAGAGAAGAGAACTAAACAGTACAAAACTACAAACACAAAAAATGGCAGTCCGTGCACAAAACTCTCGCTATGTGCGGCGTCCGGGTAAGGGCCGGACCACAAGGGTCTATTGTATGCAGTTTTACGTAAACAACTACGCCTCAATCTTAAACTAGTTGGGTTCGGCAATATAAATCCTCATCCAAACAAATTTTAGATAAATTGGCTAGAACCACCACCAGTTTCAAAAGAAGCACACCAGAAAGAAGTAGAAGCAGAATTAATAGGACAAACTCAGAAAAAAAAACAGAATCTTTACACAACCTGACCAGTAGACAACACAACAGAATTTATCCCACAAAGTGGGGTGTCTCGGGGAGGGTAGAATGTTGCAGACCTTATCTACGTATCTTTTTGCAGAGAGGTTGTTTCTAATAGACACGAATGGTAACTAGATAGATAAAAAAGAAAAAGAGAATCTTTACACAAAACACCTGATAAATAGACCACACCCAATCAAAGTATCAGAAAAAAAATAACCACACCCATGTTCAGTTTCTAAAGAAGCAGTGGGTGGGGTGGCAACCTGTTAAACTCTTGTTTCTATTTTTTGTCTGAAAAGGAATCTGCTTGGAATGGCAACCTGTAACACCAAAATATATCTCAGAAAACTCATCATCAGTTTCAAAAGCATATGTATGTAAAGGGGCAGTGACACACCAGAAATACCTACTGGGGGAAAACAGAACCTTCAACTTGCTAAAGATTCTTTTTTTATGGGGAAGAACAAAGGGTGACTAGTGGGATGAAGAAGAAGAAGAGTAACGCAAAATGCTGCTGCTTGACTTTTGAGAGTTTAATGCCAGTAGCACAAATTTTAGGGGTCGTTTAACTTTAAACAAAAGAAAATGATCTGTAGAGAAAATTCGGGATGCTTTTAGATTTCCACAAGTACAATAAGCTGTTTTTGACTTTTTTCTAGTTTCGTAAGATAAAAAAAATGGGTACGCTAATATTGCGCATTATAAATGGCGTCGACCGGGCTCGAATCGGAGACCTTAAGTCTAACACGTGATAACCAACTACACCACGACACCACTTTGAAACGGTTGTGTTGATATCTTATAGTCATACGATTCATGAAAATAATTAATACAAAAATAATACAGTAAATTGTTTAAATTAAGAAATAAAAAACTTAACAAAATAATATTCAGATATATATTTAAAATAACATGTGAAAAAATAAAATAGATTAACTCAGTGATATTTATGTGATATGCTTAAGCAGAATTTATTAAAATGATGTTTTGATAAGTATAGTGCAAACAACCAATGAGAAAGAAAAGTATAGTGGAAGTCAATATATGATTTCTAATTATGACGAGATTATAATTTAAACTGCATAATTTCTTAAATACTATTACCAATATATTTTTATCTATTTTGAGGAAAGAACAATAATTTCTTGTATAGCGCACCAAAAAAATCATCCAATAAAGGTCACATTTTTCCTATTTTTTTCCCTTCAGTATTCGATATTTATATTAAGACCCAATTAAATTCAAATTCGTACTTGTTGAAAATTTTCATATTGGGAGAGGCACCTTTGCCGCAACGCAAGAGATAATATAAATTATGACGAAAGTGAAAGATATGTTGGATAAATCTTAAAAGAAAGGTTGTCCAGTGGGCTGTGACGTCCCGATCCCACCCCGTCTCGATCTCGGTCCCCCCGGTTAAAATACGAGATGAGGATTATCGTAGTGGGGTTCGAACTCGGGACGGGACTAGGGCTCGTCCATCCCGTCTCGGTCTCGACTCATCCCGCGACCCGGCCCGCCCCGCCCCCGTGCCACCCCGTTTGCAGAAACTATTCATTGCACAAACGATCGTTTTTTATTTTAGCCATTGGCAACGGCTAGTAGCGACCATTTTGGCTCCCCACACCCCACAAACCCCCTTACCCCTTAATATTTATTTTAACCCCTAGGTTAATATATTTACACATTATTTTTAAACTATAAATACCTCATTTTTCTCACAAATCTTCCTACCATCTCTCTAATCTCTCTCTCTCACTACAATTCTAAATTGCACACTAAATATTATATTTTATTTGCTAATTTCTATCAAAGTTCAAAAATTGGGAATGAAGTTGACAACTAGCTTGAGGATCATCGAGCAAAATTTCAACTTTCAACCTCGATTACACATCGACGTTTGGTACACTCGTTCCTTCTTTTATTTAAATTATTATTGTTACTTAATTTTAATTGTTATACCCCGTATTTTTTCCAGAGTATGTACGTGAGGACGTACGTAGAAAATTTGAGCCTTAGATAGGCATTGGATCGATTTTTGTACACAACTGCCGAAAGGAGTCGTTTTTCGACGAAACGTTTCCACAGCTTTCGTAGGGAAAATTCCGGCTATGTCATTTAGAATTTTTGCGGATTTTTCCGAGAGACGAAACATTTTGGACCAACGGAGGTGGCGTGTCACCCTCACATCGAAGCAAGTGCGGCTTTGGGCGATTTATCTGGGCGCCCAGTGGGACGATTTTGGCTTGATCTTTTGGCCTTGTTTTGTGCCTTGTTTTGTGCTTTGTTTTGTGGAGTGTTTTGTGGAGTAGGGTTAGGGTGCACATGGCTTGATCAAGGCCTTACACTTGCCTTGCACATGGCTTGATCTTGGCCATTGGTTGGCCTTTGCTTAGCCTATAAATACCCCTTGAAGTGAAGACTTCTTCATCCACTTCTCACTTGTCTAAATCTTGAAAACCCCTCTCCTCCCTCTTGTTGACTCTCGTCCAAGAGCCCTCTCCTCAGGAAGGCCTTTGGCCAAACCTCTCCTGTGAGCCTTAGCCGAGAACGCCCCCCCTCTTTTAGAGTGTTGTTCTCGTGTAACACACCCCCCCGCCCTTGGTTAAGAAGTACTCTCCAAGTATTGTTATAATGCCCAAATACCTTAGTCTTATACCTTGTAGTATTCCAAGGTCACACTTATACAAAAGCCCAGAAAATACTATTATACTTCCCGTCAGTCACAAAAACGAAACCCTAAGGAAAACCTTCATTGTCGGTTGAAGTGTTAAGTAGAAGTTGCGTAGAACTTCTAAGGGTTGTTTGGAGCGGATTGGAGCGCACGGAGTAGGAGCTAAACCTTGCTCAGGATCGACATTTAAACTTGGATAATTTTGGGCTTATCGAGGTAAACACTACTGTCCTTCTATTGTAATTGGAAATTACATGTTGTTAGAATATATAGTTGAAGTATACTATATATAGAACTAAACTTAGTACTGCGGCAATGTCTTTTGACTTAAGCCTGAATTTAAAGAAGAGAATCGAATCGTATTTACATAGATCAGACATGAGACTTGTGTAGCTTATCGTGTAGTAGAATTGTACACGTCCGGTTAGGCGTATAAACCCCTGGTTGGCTTGCAGTAGCCACTCGATAGAGGAGGAGATTTACGCTGTTGTGCGGGGAGGTCTTGAATTTTCTCAGAGAAATGGAACCTTGTGTTTAGAGGTTAATAGACGTTTGTGGCCTTTTTAGGTGAAAGTACTAAGAGTAGCGTATTCTACTTGAGGAGTGGAAAGGGCTAGCAAGGTTGTACTACTTTGAGCATTTTGCTTATTGTCGATAATCGTCGCGAGGTATGTGAACCTCTTCCTATCTTTTCTAGCATGATATGTGTGAACTATGTAGTACGGTAGACGTACATGTGTTAACTGTATTTGATTGTTTTAAAACATAAAGTGTTATAACGGCTTTATGGGAAGTTGGTTATAACAGCTTTATGAAGGTAAGAAAATGCTTTGTGGTTTTTAAAAAGTAACTGTTTCGAATTATAACTGGCTTGATGTGTGATAATAAAGAACTTGAAGTATTTCAAAAGATTTATGAATCATTTTGAAAGAAGAGTAATATTTGGTTTTTGAAAACTTAAGAGTTATACTAGCTTTATGGGAAGTTAGGTATAACGGCTTAAGAATGTTCTACTGATTTCGGAAATCAGAATGTGTATCGACAAACCACTGCAGCGTTAATAAAAGGAAATGTTTTGACTAATTAAGTATTATTAAAACCAGTAGAAACTTCCATCTGCATAGAAGCTAAGATGAGACAAAATGATATTTCCTAGATCATGGCTGCTGTAATAAGATTGTTATAAACAAGAATATCCTACTCACATATAAGACTTATGTTTCTCAGATGGTTTAAAAGAGAATTATATTCTTAATGAATAAGACTATGAATTGCGAAACCTTTTTAAAATAAGAAACGTGAACATTTGGAATTAGGCAAACTTGGACGTTTGGAAAATAAATGTTGTTACTTGATTTTACAAAGGTAAGTATTTTGGTTTACTTAAAAAGATAATCACTCTATTTTCATATACTACGGGTATTGTGTGACTTTTGTGAAAGTAACGTATCTTTTAAAAGAGTTAATGTATGAAGTACTTTGGGGATAAAAACCCGATCTTGTTAATCATATAGTAGAAAGTGCCTTGTGTGTATAACTTGATTGTGTTAGGTTGTGATAGCCTTGTAATACTTTCTTGTTGAAAATGTTAAGTAAACATGCTAGGATGCTACGTGTGTTAGTATCTTGTGATGTTTGTGAAAAGGGGCTTCCCCTCGATTGCGCTTAAATTGTTTCACTATCAGACGATATGTTGGTATTATACCACTCACCTTGACTTGTTTCCGGAGGTTGCCGCCTCCGACGCGGTAAACTCAAAGCGGTCCGTGGGACCTATGATTCGAGGATACCTCACGCGAGTCCCGGGCCTACGCGAGCTACGAGAGTTCCGTGTTAGTATGCGCCCTTTATGGGCACGCGTGCATGTGGCTACGCGATCGCGAGTCCAGCGGACGCCGGAGTAGCTACCCTCGATGCGGGTTATACCTCACGCGGCCTACGAGTTTGGCCTACGCGGAGTCGCGGAAGTTCGAGGCTAGACGCCAGCATTAGATATCGCGCGAGTGGCGGCTTTGATCATGTGATGATGCAGACAGATCTCGATACGATTTATGACACTTGTTGCATGCTGGTTTTAGTAGTCGGCTATGCCTTCGCATGCAGCTTTATTATAACACAGTGGGACACGTGTTCATGTGTTCCTCGTGCTTTCATATCATGATCACGGCGGTGAGAATGTATTCCACGCACGATTGATGTTGTGGGCGTGAGACCCATTGTTAAATTTGAGTGATGACTTAAGGCGTGAGTCCCGACTTGACATGATCGCTTATTTATCGGAATCGTAGTTTGGTTATCATACATGTCTCTGCTTTGTATAGACTACTATGATTTCATTTACGATTTATTTTGATTTCACATACTTGGTACTGTCTTGACCTCGCCCGGGCTGCGTTACGCCGCAGTAAGGTACACCGCCGCGTTGATCCTCGCTCTTAGTGGTCACGGTTCGGCGTTTGGGAAAGCTCCGTTTCTCCGAGGCTTATCGATGGTATAGTCCTGTTGTTGTAGGTGTTTACATTCGTGGTATGGCGGGGCCCTGTCCCGCCATTGTTGTCGTATCATTTCTTAGAGGTCTGTAGTACTGTTGTGGGCAGGGTTTGTAAAGAAAGGATTAAACTGTTCATTTTGAAAGAGTTGTTATTATTATATATGCCGAAAGGCAAGTTTTCTAAAGATAATCACAGACGCTTCTTGTTATTTCATGTTGATGTGTTATGTTCCGCTGATTACTCTGATGTTGTATCACTAGGGTGCCCGGGGTAAGGCACCAGTCACGGGCCCGGGTTCGGGTCTTGACATTAATTATCGTACTTAATTTTCTTAACTTTAATTATTTATTTGCATAATTATAGTGAAATGAGGTGAACATTTTTCTGGTTGAGGTATTAGGGGTAACAGGTGTAAGGGTGCATCTTCTGGTAATCCTAATTATGATAATTTCACTCATGTAGATGAAACTGATATTTTTAATGTTAATATTAATATTAATATATCATTAGATCATGAGGTATATTCTGCATCTGGACCAGTTTATTATTTAGAAAATGAATTAGAATATAATTTAGATAACACACCCACTAGTGCAACTCTACCTCATGCTCTGACTGAGTCTCAGGTAGGGATGACAACGGATAGGATCTGGACCGGATCCTACTCGATCCAGATCCAGATCTGTTTTTCATACCTGTATCCAGATCCATCGGGTCCATAAAAATGAGATTCAAATCCATATTCATCGGATCCACCGGGTCCACGAATCGAATCTGAATCCACATCATAGAAAGACTAGTTACACTTCCAGATTATTTTAGACTAGATAATGCAAATCTTGACTCCAGTAATTATCATTACTAATTGCTATCAGCATATAATTGCATATTTGCATCACAAAATAAGTAGAGTAATAGAGAAAACAGTGATCTAAAAATTGCAAATCTGCATGAAGAAATATAGATTTCCAAGAAATTTTACTAGCAGGTGAACTGTTATTCAGGATTCTATTTTTAAAAAAATCAAGCACATTGTAGGATTCATTTTTACAAAATAATTAGCAGAAAAAACTTATCGAAAAAGGTAATTAGAAGAAAGAGATTCATATTCAAATTCAACTTTCACAGCCTTATGCTAAAGAGAATAGTTGTAGATACTTAAAAATACGATTTCAGATATGTTTAGTCATTGATGATAGAATTATTTTAGACTAGATAATTACAAATATGTTCAGTCACTGCCGGAGGAGGCATTATCAAAGTGCCTTCAATGAAGCATTTATATCCATACTGAAATCTAATCTAAATTAATATAATCATCGGACTGACCTTATGGATGTATAAATGTATAATGTATTTAATAAAAAACGGATTCACGGATCGAATCTGAACCGGATATGGATCTCAAAGACAAGATCCATGTCCAGATCTGATCCGTCATAAATGGATCTGGGTCCGATCCGGATCCGTCGGGTCCAAATTTTGAAGATCCATATTCTATAAAATGGATATGAATCCACCGGGTCCAGGATCCGTTGCCATCTCTAGTCTCAGGCTGAAACTGAAACTGGAATCCATCATATTCTCACTAGTATATGATTATCATTTTTTTTATTTTTCACCAAATGTTCAGTATTCGTTCCGATAAAATTTGAATTCGCACCGGAACGACTTACATTAGAGGATAAAACATTCCTACCAAAGGTGATTTCAGAACCCAATGATCGAATCTGAGACTTCTGATTAAGGATGAAAATATACTTATCACTCTATCACGACTCTTATCGGTTATTATCATCTATTCTACAACTTATCAGAAAGGTTAAAGCCATAAACAATTTTATTTTCAAAAAGACATGAGTGGTAATTAATAATATATCCCTTCCAAGTGGTTTCAAATTAAGAAAAACTTTAAAAAGTTGAATAAGAATAGTGAAAGTCAAAAAAACTTATAGTAGTATGAAAGAATTAACTCACTTAAATAAAAGTAAATACTTATCTCCTCCCCTTTTTTTTTTTTTAAAAAACAGTTTTCTAATTGAGTAATTACTTCTCCTTCCGTTACTCCTCCCATAAATACTATACTGTTTAATTTTAGAATGAATTTTTATCTTATCAGGACTTTCATAAATTAAAAACTTCAAACAAATTAGCTGAAAATAGTGGAGAAGGAATCACTGGTGGATGTGAGAAAGAAAGAAATGAGAAAGGTGGATTAATCCGCACTTCAAACTCATTAGTTTATTTTAAGATTTAAGAATACTTTCATGAGAAGTTAGATTAAAAAAATTTATTTAGAGAAATAAAGAAGAAAAAGACCAAAAAAGATAAACATAATCTTTGGTCATAAAAAGGTGCTACATCACCTTATATATGTCTACCTTTAATGTATACATATATAGTCTTGGAAATTTACTAACGTGGAATTAAGTTTAACCCATTATTTATGACTCGAACAATTGAGGTCTCGCACGTCGGAAACGTCGTTTCCACACACGTGCATACGTAGTGCCAAATATCGTAAATTTCATTAGTGAAAGAGATATTGGTACATGAGTAAACGTTTGAGACATGAACTGATGGACGGTCGTTAATTGGTTAAATGACACGTGTTCCACGTTGGTAAATGAAGGAAGAAATGTACGATGTGTAAAAAATGAAATGAATCAAAAATCGTCGCGAGGCCATGAAGGGCCGCGGCTTCGCGGCGCTTGATTGTTGTTCAATCACTGAAAGTTTGGCGCCGCGACGCTTCAGAGCCAGAATGGTTGACGAATGACGAAAATTTTCTCACTTTTGGACTGGTTTTGGAGCATTGAACCTCCATTACTTGACACTTGAATTCAGCCATTATTTGGCTGAATTATAACCCCTAAATAAGTGTCATTACATTAACTTGATTGTCATTAGTTGGCTAGATGAAAGGTCATCTTACACACTATAAATTGAGGCCCTTGGCTCAATTGTAAAACACACTTCACTCTTGTTTAGTTCAGATTTCTCTGAACTTCTTCCTCTCTAGCATACTTTTACCCACTCAAAGGTTCTTCTTTAGAAACACTTGAGTTTCCTTTGTTCATTTGTTTGATGTTGTTTTATCTTGGAAGACAGTTGTCCATAAACGTAAAAAGATATATACGGGGCAATAATGTTTTAAGAATAGAGTGCTTACACTCGACTCATCACAGCTGTAACAAGTAGAGATTTAGTGTCTCTTGGTTTCAGGCTATCAAAATCAAGGAGCATGTTGCAATAGGACCGAAGATACAGGACCGCATATCCAAGATTGATACAAGACAGAAGATCAAGAACTCACAAGTTTACTGTAGCCACAATCTTGTTGGCTACAAGTTTGTTAACTGTTGCAATTCATTATTGTTTATCCTTTCGAAGCACTAGTAATAATTGTATATTATTCTCGTACATCCATTGTGTAACTCACATATAGATATTAAGCAAGTTAACATAACAAATTACATACCAATATCCATGTAAACCACCGGAATGAGCAAAAACCTAACATTTCTTATGAAAAATGTGCAATTGGACACTGTTAACATAGACTATTTAAACGATTTTATTTTATTTTACTTATAGACATTAAATATTTGGAGTTTTGGAGATGAATAACATGACAGTAATGATTGTTAATTGTTATTAAGAGTAGAAGTTGAAGAGGTGTGAGTTATGGAGATGAAAATTATACATTAAGGACCATTTTGATTCATAAGTTAGTTCCTAAACTTGTTAAGAGTACAAAAAATGGCTCAATGTTGATCTCTGTTTCAATCCAAGATTGTATGCTAAGTCATTTCTGCAATCCATGATTATCAAATACCGCTATATTCCAATTCCAACGATTTACTTCAACCAGCAGTTATTATTTGTAACTACCATTATTGCCACCAGTAATTCACCTTTAGCTAGGCAAGAAACTTCAGCTCCTACAGTTGAGCTAACCCATAATAATGATTCATGTAAATCCCACACTTGCATTTCCAATACCCTTAAAATTTCAGCCAAAATGGGCAATCTTGATGAAGGCAAACACATACACGGACACATAATTAAGTTGGGTATGACTAATGTGCTTTCCCTGGGAAACCAGCTCTTGCATGTGTATGTAAAATGCAAGGAGCTTGTTGATGCATGCAAGGTGTTCGATGAAATGGGTGTTAGAAATATTGTAACGTGGAACACCTTGATATGTGGCTTAAGGTACTCTACTGAGCGTTTTAGGAGAAATGATCATCTGGGGTTCAGTTATTTCAAGAAAATGTTGATGGAATCGGTGTTTCCTGATTGTATTACGTTCGGTGGGTTGCTTCGACTATGTGTGGAGCTAAATGATGGTGTTTGGTTAGTCAAGGAGTTGCATTGTGCAATTGTGAAGATGGGATATGATCAAAGTTGTTTTCTTGGTGCCACTCTTGTTGATTTGTATGGGAAGTTTGGGTTGGTTGGAGAAGCTAGGTGTGTTCTTGATGGGGTTTTGGCGCGTGATTTGGTGTTATGGAATGTTATGGTTTCTTGCTATGTACTGAATGGTTTAGGTGAAGAGGCTTTCTGGTTCTTCAATTTGATGAGATTGGAGGGAGTTGAGGGGGATGAATTTACATTTGCTAGTCTACTTAATTCATGTGCAACTCTGGGGTTGTATGACTCAGGAAGGCAGATTCAAGGACTTGTCGTTAAAGTTTGCCTTAACAAGGATGTGGTGGTTGAAAGTGCACTTGTTGATATGTATGCAAAGAATGAACATATAAACGATGCTCGGAAGGCTTTTGATGTGATGAGCTTCAGAAATGTGGTATCTTGGACCACTATAATTGTAGGTTATGGACGCCGTGGAGATGGGAAGGAAGCCATTGAACTCCTAAAAGGGATGTTAAGAGAGGATTTTGTTCCTGATGAGCTCACTTTGGCTAGTGTCCTTAGTTCATGTGGTAACTTATCAATGGCCACTGAAACTGTACAAGTTCACGGTTATGCTGCAAAATGTGTATTCTCAAATTCTTCGTCAGTTGGAAATGCATTGATAAATGCTTACTCAAAGTGTGGTAGTATTGCTCATGCTTACCAGTCCTTCAGCTCAATAAAAACACCAGATCGTTTCTCATGGACATCAATGATAGGAGCTTATGCATACCATGGCTTTTCAAAGGAAGCTATTCAACTTTTTGAGGAAATGTTGGTAAAAGGTGTGAAGCCAGATAGAGTTGTATTTCTAGAGGTTCTCGTTGCCTGTAGCCATGGTGGTCTATATAGTAAAGGCCTGCAGTACTTCAGTTTGATGACTAATCACTACCAAATTATGCCAAGGTCAGAACACTTTACCTGTCTTGTAGATCTGTTCGGACGATTAGGCCTTCTGAATGAGGCTTATGAAATTCTAAACTCAATGCCAGTTGAATCCCAACCAGATACCCTGAAGGCTTTTATTGGTGCTTGTAAAATTCATGGAAATATGACATTGGCAAAATGGGCTGCAGAAAAGCTTTTCGTTATAGATCCAAATGATACTGCTACTTACGTCCTTATGTCAAACTTGTATGCCTCTGATAGTAATTGGCTTGATGCAGCCTTGGTCTGGGAAATGGCAAGAGATAGGTTGCATAACAAGTCACCAGGCTGTACCGTGGAAATTACTCGAGGAATCAACGCATTAGTATGAAGTGACAAATCCTTCACTGCAGTTACAAACATTAGGGTCTGCCTTTAGCATGAACATGGAGGAGAACAGGGAACGGGTGTACAGGAAACAAAGTAAGATTGAATATGTAGCAGCAGCTGTGCAAGAGCAAGGCAAAAGAGTTGCCAGATTGATATTATGAAAGCTAAACCTCTGCACAACAAAGCATGTTATAACCTTCCTTCTACACACGATGTCACAAGAAAATTTTGTTGCTATGCGTCAGTATGATCTCAAGCCAAACGTGAAGCTTCAGGTGACCTTCAGAAGCCAAAAGACCTTTTGATGGGTGGAGGCTCTGCGACATTTTTTCAGAGAAACACAAGTACACGACATCTGAAGTTTAAGTTTATTGTGAAGGGAAATTGTCTATACTGCTGGCTTCTTGTCTATAGAGATTTCTTTGAAGAGGAAACTCAGATTTTATCTGCAGCTTCATTAGGATCTGTATACTTGAGAAGATTCAAACTTCCATTCAGAGAATGTACATTTCCTCCCTCTTCCTTTTGATACTAAACTTTTCATGGTTCATCCATTTCATATAACATCTGCTACAAGTGTAATAGAGACAACAACAACATACCCAGTGAATAGAGACAATATATGATAAAGATAAACCATCATTAATACATACAAACAACTCAACATTGAGCTATGCAGTAGTATATATGGGACTCTATAAACAGGGCTCCTCATTGGAACAGCTTTTTTTACAGACTTGACCAATATATGAACTTGTGTGGTCTCACTTGCATCTCCGCCACCATTATTGACTTGATGGAGAAAGAATAAAACAAAGTTAGTATACCTTGGATATTTCTCTTGCACCAATCTTTTCTTTCCCTTTTCATCTTCCCTTGTGAGGTAAGGCAACATACAATAGACCCTTGTGGTTCGGCCCTTCCCCGGACCCTACACATAGCGGGAGCTTGCACCGGGCTGCCCTTTTTTTCATCTTCCCTATTGTAAGCTATAACTTCCCTGACTATACAAAATGGACCTTTCCTGCTTTCGGTTCCTATAAACAATGTACATAAAACAGGACACAAGTGGTGTATCCCTAAGCCAAAGGAAAACTTTAAAGAAAAACTATATGAGAACGACTAACAACATTTGCTTCTTCTTATCCACTTATCACCTGCCTAACGCAGAGAAGTGTCTTCCTGATGGTGCAGTTCATCGTACGTTCTCAGCGTCAAGCAGCTCTATATGTTATGTGCTTGGGCTAAAGTAGATTCTAGTATGAACTATCTGCCATCTCTTCCGTTACTACCATTGAAAGAATTTTGCCGAGCCAACTCATAGTTCTCTGGTCGAGGTGGTTCGTTCTCACAATTTACTGCTGCTGCTTTTGAACAGAGAAAAAGAAATGAAGAAGTATATATCGAAACGTGCCATACACTGCAGAAATGACACATGAAACATGTCAGAGAAAGATCGGAAAAGTATATATAGAGAGAGAGAGAGTCAGAAAGACGTAGAAGGAGAAACGTTTATAGTCTTCGGACCTGTGCCATATCCAGTAATTTTGACTTGTTTCTAATTTCCAGCTAATAGCAGCCATTGCTAATGCAGTGAATCCCGCAATTAGAAAGCCCCACCTAAAGCGCTTTAGAAGTGACCGAATGAAATTATGAATCCATGCTTTTACAGTTTCCCATCTGCATTCAGAGTCACGTTTAGCTGAAATAGTAGAGATTAAAACAAAATATCAAAAAGAAATCCTCATATTTTTATTGCTAGAATCCCTGCTGCCCTTTTCTTTTCCTTCCTTCACAAGTGAAATTGCAGTTATGGCTTATGGAAGAGAAACATGCATCATATGCTTGAGTATGGCATAAGTTCTCAGACAAGTTCATAAGCTCAGCCTCAATATTCTGTATGGACTTGATGACAAAATTAGTTGAAAAGCAGTTAAAAATGAAACCTGTGGTAATCTGATTTCCAATTTAAAACACGTTACCAGTAACTGGCAAGACACCTTTGAATGTAATCTGATAAAGATCATAGGTTATGCAAAACCAAAACTTTCCTATAGACTTATGATCATATATGAAAAATTAAATATCATCTTTCAGCTTTATTTAAATTGCAGGTCTAAATTTTTTAGAACAAGAAATACACCTACCTGTTGAGCATGTTCAAACAAAGTTCTGTGGAAAAGGAAATCCACCTACGATGAGTAAAGAATTCAATGAAGAACCCAATTAACAGACCCAAGCTCCCAATAGCCACGACAAGAATAATGTTCGAGGACCTGTAAAATGCTCAACCAGGTTAAAGCTGATTCAAACGGTTCAATGACTAGAAATACCCATCCAAACTTTTTTTTTTGATGATGATGAAGAGAGAGCCCATCTGAACTTTACCTGGTTGGTCCACTTTCAGCCATGAGGGCTGTCAGGATTGCAACAACAGTGTGAATCGTCCTCTTTGAAACTTCATCAATAGCAGCCAAGTATACGAAAGTACTAACAACAGCCATGAAAGATAGCCAGAAATCCATGAACTGGGCCAGTCAACAAAAAGGAAACCATTAGATTACTTAGCCACCAGATGCAAAAATGCAATATATCAAAATCCATAAGAGTGATACCTGTAAGACATGAAAGGTCAATGGACACCAAGTGCCAACATCACATGCATGATACAGGCCACTTGAGATACCACTTGATGTGTAAAGAACCCATTCAGCAAATGCCTGCAAAAGAAAGGAGAGTTTTACCTTTTAAACATAGAAAAAAGAAGAATCCAGAGTATAGCTCTACTTCGAGTTCATCCGCTTGGCCGCTGAAAATAATAATATTACATACACACACACACTGATAAAGTTTTTCTGCTGAAAATATCTCTAGATATCTCATTTTTATAGCTTTTTCACTTGAATATCAATCAGAAGAAATTAATTGCCTTAGGAAGTTATTGGATTAGCTAATATCACCTTATGACGGAGGGCCCAGTAAGCAGGGAGCAAAGCTGCAGCATTGGATGCAATAAGGGAAATTGATTGCCACATGTGCCCTACATGAGTTTTCAGCAATTGTCCTTTAAAAGACCCATTGCATAATTAATAGGCTACTAATGAGAGCTTACTGAGTTAATTTTTTAGCAAAAACGTAAACAAACAAATAGTAATCAAGAGTGTACTAGCAATAGCAGAGAGCATGTTGAAACACATACAGCATTTTTTTATCTTCATTTTTATCGGTGAAACACATGCTGCAATTGCAAATGGTTTAAACTGAATCGTGATCAGAACATGCTATCAGCATTCAAGACACAATAATGACTGGCTGAACCCAATAGTTACCTCCTCTAGCTGTTTACTGTGCAATAATGTTCATCCACATCTTAAGGGCGAGGGGGTTAATTATTAGGCTAGGATTATTATTATTCTTTCTCCAGTTCTCGGCGTGCTGGAGTGAAGAGTCAGCTCGTCCAACTTTTGCTGATTTTGGACATTGATTCACTGATGTGTACTAAGAAGCTATTAAGTACACTTGAAGATTTTTGAAAACCTACATCCTTAATCAAATAGAAAGCTGACACTGAAATATAATTGCGTCAAATAAAATGAAGCACATTGAGTATAAGTGTTACTCCTCAGATTATCATACATTGAAATCAATTGACAGGTTTACTCGAGGTAGTACCGATTGTGCAAACATTAACTGGTTACTCTAATCTGCAACGCCTAGTTCCAGGTTCAATTTTATGTGCTAAGTTAAGACTTCCAAAAATACAAACAACCGACGAAGGATGTAGCAACACTTCTCTTAAAATGGCTAAAGACACTGACATAAGTCCGAAAGTCACAAAAATACAATAGTTTACCTGAAGAAGAAACCAGTTCAATACTGCAGTCAAAGCCTCCATTGCGCCGACCGCAAGCACAGAAACTGAAAGAGATGGATTTGATTGCATGAGAACATGAATTGAACCCAATAGCTTAAGTTTCAGAAGTCATTGTATACGAACCTGTAGAATGTGAGACCACTTGCATCCAACACGGACTGGCATGTCCCATGCGAAGAGCACTTTTCTGGGCATCTCTCTAGTGAGATAGACATGATAGTTTCAACTGTCGAACTATGACTGTTTGAAATTGGGTGCCTTAACCCAAAACTCCACGTTCCTCCTCTAGCATATATGATATAAAAGCTAATGGACTTATCACTTGCATCATATACCTTAAAAAACATGGAACCGTTGCTGTGGCTTGTGCTGTTTGCATAGAAGTAATCCCAGTTACTAAGAGATGGAAATCCACCATATTTGGCATATATTTCCCCACTTATCTTTGCTTCTGATGTAAGGCGGACATGGATATTTCCGCCAGCAGCACCATAAGGAATGTCCATAAGGAAAAAGGTCCAAGTGTAATCCCCAATATCAGAGGAATTACTCAAAAGAGGTCCCAAGGGGAAATTAGCAGAGTCCGAGGAAACTTTTCCACTGATAGGTAGATAATAGGATTCAAAAGCGACAGATGGGTTTTTCCTCAGAAACGTCTGCACAGAACCATTACGAGTTTGTCAATGGATCGTCCTGCTACTATTTCAAGAATAATAAAAAAAAAAGAGACATGAAAACATTGACAAACTAATCAGGTCAACTTTCATGCGTGCAATTTGCCCTGGAAGAGAACATGTGTACTGTACATCTACTGTATCATTTTCTTTTATTAAGCAGGATAATGAGTAATCCAAATCCACAACCAACAGACACCATGACCATACATAATGTTCAATATTAATGTGCAAGTATACGAAATTAATGAGAAGTTTTGAGAAAGACTGAAGCCGCCAAACTCATTAAAAGTCCACCTGAAGTGTGTATTTTGCTGTTGTACAGTTCAATCCAGCCTTATCCGCAGGACACCGACGTACTTGCCATTCCAATGAATAACATATTGTAGTGCTCATTTCTTGGATTACCGCCATGCTTGCTGACAGGTTTGCTGGCTGAATTTTTATATACCAACGACCAAGTTTAGGTAAAGGTATGACCAACGGGGATCTGTTTATATCAGCAGAATAATCATACAGTTGTGGCAGCGGTATAGCCCCATGCCGAACATAGCACATCAGCGAAATTCCGCTGCCGCTGATGGTTCCATTAGAACGCTGCGATTGAGACGTAATATTTAATGCTGTAATTATTAGCTCCTCAACAATACTAACTACATCCAATGAGTAGATTTTTGAGCCAGCTAAGTCAAGACAGCTCTCCTCGGTACCTCCACAGGTAGTCACATTCGCTGCGGTTTTATAAGATTGACTACCTATTCCACTTTCAGGAGATATATAGGTGTCCAAACATGAGAGTAAATTGATTGTTTGGTTGCAAAATTTGCCCAACATAGCCGAATTTGTACACCCTTCCACAGTTATATTACCACTGAATGAGTACGAATGTCCTCGATTAATCTGCAAAGAGAAATCAGTCAACAGACGCTAGCTACCTAAGATATTAAACCGTTGAAATGATGATATTAAGACTTTAAAAGAATCACATTTCTTTCATAGCGGTAAGCTTGGCTCCAAGGGTGGGGCAGTGAGATTAGATTCTTAGAATCTCCAGGTTTATGGATAAAATAGTATTTCTTTCATTGTTATGGAAAAGGAACAATAATCTTCATCATGCAAGTAAACAATACAGTGGAACTTAAAACACAACTGCCACCTCTTGGAGGAAACAATTTTCAGTATATATCACATCCCTCCTGACTAACAACTGGCCCAAAAGGAAGAGCACAGGCTTCTCTCTCAGGCGGAACACTTCCTCACCAATGTATTCTCGCACCTCCGAGCTTTGGCAGATTGCTTAGAGAATTCTTAACCTAGCGGATGTGGCTCCTTTATTAGCAACATAAACAACAACATTCTCACCAATCTACCATTTCCATATTTTTTTCCCACTAAGAAATCTTTTTTACTAGTTTCACAAAATACATGTCAACCTCAAAAGAGCAGGTGCAAGCCATTTCCCCATGTTTCTCTAAGCTTCAGTATCAGCGAGGGCTGGTGGAAATCAAAGACTATTTTTGAGCTACTGAAAGCGCTCATGTTAATGTTTAACACGTCCTCCACATTATCTTCCCTCCCCTCTTTGTAACCCCCAACGAGATCAATCATGTTAGCTCTCCTCTTTACTTCACACTATCCTTTAGGTTCAAGTCAAACAAGAGGAGTAGCAGGCCTTTCCTCTTTTTCTTCCCTCTGGCAAAGTAGAAAAAAGAATAAATGTAGTGATAATTTGATTATTATTTCTGTAGTAAATATGAGAGAAAATCGAGTTCAATCCTTTTACTAAAACTTCACAAACACAAGGTATTAATTGATCACATAGAGACGTCCAGAGAGAAAATTTAGATATATCAGAAGATTATTTAAACAAATAAGTGATGCCTATCTAATCATATGTTGAAAACTCAAATAGAAATGTCCATAAAAAGAAGCGCAAAAGGTATTGACCAAAACGTGGAATATAAATAAGTTAGAGCAAGTACCATTTTTGATTGTGTCCTTATAGGTCCGATGCCATTAAATAGCCCAAAATACCATATTCCTGGATGAATCTGTGAAAAAACTTAAATTTCAAACCCAAGTAAACACGCAAAGACCACCAATGAAAATATTATCTCTTAAATGGAGAAGCAAGTATACTACAAAGAAGAAACTAGTCCACATACATTAGAAAATTAAGAATAAACCTGTTCATTTGTCAATGTCAAGAATATACTTTTCTGCATGGGATAGCACTTCTCAATAATTTGAAGATCTTGTGATCCTCCAAAGGAACTATTGGAGATATGGTCTATCACTACAGAGAAAAACTAATATTACTAGTTTGTTGTGCAGAATGAAATAATCACGGCGACATAATTGGGCATGTCAAATTTTGAGTCAGTTAAGAGAATGATTCTGTACCTAGACCGGTATGAGAAGTGTTATAAACATCTGGAAGGGGCGGACTTCCTTCTCTGAAGCAGATCATTGGCAAAGTACTTACTTTTCCTATTCTTTTCAGGTCCTGCTTGCAGTTAGATTCAGGAATTAAAGATTGTAAAAGGATAACTATTGGGATTAAAAGCACGGTATGGTCAGCAAAAAAAATTCTTAAACACAAATATCAAGGAAGTAAAACGGAGAAACTGTAGTGGGCAAAAGGAGCAAATTACATTATCATATTAAAGCACAACCAAAAAGAGCTTACAAAGTTATTAATAGAATATTTTCCAATATTCTTTCATTAATTGTATTAATTATATCTCCTATTTTACGTAGAATTATAATCCTTTTGTAATTAGGTTAATTAGTTAACTAGTTTGTATCAAAGTAAATATTCTTGTAACCTTATATATATTGTAAATCATTCATCAATAAACATCAATGAACATATTCCTTTATGGTATCAGTAGTCTAAAACTACAACCCTACCCTAGCCGCCGATACACCTTCTCGGCCGCCACCTTTTTACCCACGTCGGAACCCTAGCCGCCGACCTATCTCGGCCGCTCACCCCCTCTTTTCCCCATGACGGAACCCTAGTTTTTTTGGCCATTCTCCCTCTCTCTTCCTCCTACATTTCCTCTTCCATGGCTGACAAAACCAAATTTCATCCTGCACTTGTCGTAAACAACATTAAAAACTTCATCCATGTGACTCTTGAGATGGAAAAGGGTCAATACTCCTCATGGGCAAAGCTTTTTAAGATTCATTGTCGTGTTTACGAAGTTATCGACCACATCATCTCTCCCACGCCGAAGTTCACAGACATACCATCGGCTTCGACTTCTGATAATGCACTATGGTCTCGTTTGGACGTAGTCGTCCTCCAATATATACGACACGATATCTAATGATCACACTATCATTGAGACCGATGTCACTGCCACATTTGGAAAATATTTTTCATGACAACAAAACTCAACAAGCGTTACACCTTGAAAATCAGTTCAAGAATGTTCATTAGGAAAATTTCCCAAACATGTCTGCTTATTGACAAGAACTCAAGATGCTTGCAGACCAACTCTCCAACGTCGGCACACCAGTCACTAATCAACTATTGATCATGCAACTTATTGCAGGTTTGAACGAATCAAATGACAGCATTGTCACCATCCTTCAGCAATGCACTTCGAAGCTCATCCTTATCAGGCGCAACACCACTCGAGCCAACATTGTCGACGCTTCCCTCACCACCACCGTCGGGCCCTCCGCCGACGGCAGGAACTCTCGTTCTGGCAACCAGAACCGTCAATTAGAAGACCCGCAACAATCCGCTTCCTCTCGTAACAACCGTCGGAGCAGGCAGTCCGGCAAGGGCCACGGCGGAAGAAATTTCAGCAACAACGGCGACGGGAAAGGGCAATCTCCGCCGGCCGGAAACAGCCAGGAGCGACTGCGACAGTAGCCTCCGCCGTGGGCTGCCTAACCGCGTGGGCCCACCGTCATGGGACTCCACTTCAGAATCGACAGGCCCAACCTCGCATACTTGGCCCATGTCCACAACAGGCCTACACAGCACAGGCCCCCGCTATCGACTTATGCACGGACTCCAGACGAAAATTGGTATATGAATACAGGCGCCACATCTCACATGACGGCATCACAAGGTACTCTCTCATCTTATTCTAATTTGAGTAATTTAAATCGAAATATTATTGTTGGTAGTGGACAAGGCATTCTCATCTGTGGTTATGGTCATTCCTCCATATCCCCACCACATCCACCACTAATCTTAAAAATGTCCTACATGCCTCTAAACTCATTAAGAATCTAATTTATGTGATGTTTAACAACTGACAATTGAGTTTCCCTTGACATTGATCCTTTTGGTTTTACTATAAAGGATTTTACGACAGAGAGACGAATAATGAGATGCAACAGCACCGGAAATCTCGACCCTATTTCAAATGCCGTCAACAATCCAGTCTCAGTTTCATCAACCTTTGCTGCTCTTTCGTCTTCCCTATGGCATTCTAGATTAGGATATCCGGGAGACTCTGTTTTACGCTCCCTTAGAAAAAATAATTTTATTAATTGCAACTGTATCTCTAGGACTCCTATATGTGAATCTTGCATTTTTGGGAAACATGTCAAATTACCATTTTCTGCATCCAGAAAATATACTTTAATGTATTTCGATATCATACATAGTGATTTGTGCACATCCTCTATTTTGAGTACGATTGACCATCGATATTATGTATTGTTTTTGGACGTTTATTCCAACTTTCTATGGACTTTTTCAATTGGAAATAAATCTCAGGTCTACACCATTTTTTCTTTATTTAGTGATTTCCTAAAAACAAAATTTGAAAAGAGCATTAAATGTTTTCAATGTGACAATGACGGGAAATTTGATAATAATCAATTCAAACATTTTTGCTCCAAAAATGGTCTTACCTTTCGATTTTTCTGCCCTCACACATTCTCTCAAAATGGTAAAGCCAAACGGAAAATCTGAACCATAAATAACCTCATTCGTGCCCTACTTGCTCACGCCTCAATTCCCTCTCAATTATGGCATTACGCACTCTACATGGTCACCTATCTCCTAAACATAATCTCAAACAAGTCTCTAGCTCAACGGTCGCCCACCCAAGTTTTTTTCGTAGAAACCCCTCCTCCCAACACTTGCGTATTATTGGATGTCTTTGTTACCCTCTTCATCCGACCACTCACAAACTCCAACTCCGGTCTTCCCGTGTGTGTTTCTAGGTTACCCTGTCAATCATCGTGGTTACTAGTGCTATGACTTGTCAAGTCATAAAATTATTATTTCACGTCATGTCCTAATTGATGAGTCTTAATTCTCCTTTGTCTCTCTACACTCGCCACCTCGACATTCCTACGACTTTCTAGATGATGGCCTAAACCCTCTTCTAATTCACCATTTACATAGTCCGTCGTCCGGTTCACCGGCGCACATCGTCCGATGCGGGACTAGTCATCCACGATTTTGCCAACGGTGGCGAACGGCCACGCCGGGGTGATTCCACAGCCACCTCTCGGCAAACCGTTAATGAAGTTGATTGGAAAAATACAGACTTCTCTACAGAGAATTATAATTTCGATATGATAGTGGGTTGCCCGAGATTCGAACTCTGAAACTCGGCAAAGCTGCCTGCCTTTCTTTCAATGCTTTAAGATGGAAGTAGGTCGAGGATATGGCTTTCTCGATCGGAGTCCAGACGGACTTGATTGCTTATTTCATTCCATCTCTGCTCCTGGAAACAAATCAAGATCAAGGATGTTAAACCGAGGTTCGGCCAGCCAGTATCGTCACCCCTGCCCTTCCTACTCTTCCCGACAGACCCGTGGCAAACCCCCCTCCCATCATGTGTCCCGAGACACACTCTCGGACCATGGAAACATGTGCCATACACGGAATTTATAAACCTCAACGGTTGTTTAACCTTTTTGTTTCAGTTGTCCATTCCCATGTCCCTCGTAACTCGAATGATGCCTTGTCCGACCCTAATTGGAAAACCGCAATGATTAACGAATATAATACTCTTATTGATGATAAAACGTGGGACCTAGTACCCCGTCCACCTGATGCTAACATTATTCGTTCTATGTAGATTTTTAGACATAAAAAGAAATCTGATGGTTCTTTTGAGAGGTACAAGACTCATCTTGTAGGTGATGGCATGTCTCAACAGGTGGCGGTGGACTCTGATGAAGCATTCAGCCCAGTCGTAAAGCCTGCAACCATTCGGACCGTCCTTAGCATTGCCATATCCAAGTCTTGGCCCATTCATCAGCTTAATGTCAAGAATGTCTTCTTACATGGGATCTTCATGAAACGGTATATATGCATCAGCTTATGGGTTTCAATGATCTTATTCATCCGGATTATGTTCTGTTGCGAAAATCGGTGTATGGACGAAAACAGGCTCCTCGAGCGGTTCGCCAATTATGTTTCCTCTATTGGTTTTTCATGTAGCAAATTCAATCATTCCTTGTTCATCTACAACAAGGGTAAAGACATGGCTTACCTATTATTATATGTTGATGACATCATCTGATGCTCTCCGTCGGTCCATTCCTCTGAGTTTGCTATGAAAGATCTGGGCCCTTGAGTTATTTCTTGGGCATCTCTGTCACTCGGCATTCTGGCGGCCTATTTCTATGTCAGAAGAAGTACGCCGAAGAGATCCTTGAGCGTGCAGGCATGACATCTTGCGAACCATCCCACACACTTATAGACACCAATTTCAAGCTCACCGCTAATTTTGGCCCTTCATATTCAAACCCGACTCACTATTGTAGCCTGGCTAGGGCCCTGCAGTACCTCACATTCACAAGACCAGACATATCCTATGTCGTGCAACAAATATGCTTGCACATGCACAGTCCGACGAAAACACACATGCATGCCCTCAAACGTATTTTACGATACGTCTAAGGTACACTTCACTTCGGATTACAGGTCTTCGCTCACTGGTCTCACTACGTATTCTAATGTTGACTGGGGTGGATGTCCTGACACCCGACGCTCCACGTCTGGTTATTGCGTTTTCTCGAAGATAACCTATTGTCTTGGTCTTTCAAAAGGAAACCTACACTATCCCGATCCAGTGCAAAAGCAGAGTACAGAGGTGTCGTCAACGTCGTCTTTGAGTCTGGTTGGATCTGTAACCTTCTACTTAAGCTTCACTGCCCAATTCAAAAAGCAACGCTGTTCTACTGCGATAACATTAGTGCGATATATCTTTTCGGCAATTCTGTCCAACATCAGCGCACTAAACACATTGAGATGGACATTCATTTCGTTCGCGAAAAAGTGGCTCATGGTCAAGTTTGTATCCTTCATGTTCCTTCCAGATATCAGATTGCCGACATCTTCACCAAAGGACTTCCGCGCATACTATTTGATGATTTTCGAGTCATTCTCAGTGTTCGTGAACCTCGCGCTTCGACTTTTCTATTTTAGGTAGAATTATAATCATTTTGTAATTAGGTTAATTAGTTACCTAGTTGACAAGAGGGGGTTGCTCAGATGGTAAGCGCCCTCCACTTTTAACCCGAAGGTTGCGAGTTCGAGTCACTGCGAGAGTAAAGGAGGGAGCTCCTGGGGAGGGGTTTAAAAAAATTTAGTTACCTAGTTTGTATCAAAGTAAATATTTTTATAACCTTATATATATTGTAAATCATTCATCAATAAACATCAAGGAACATATTCCTTTAGTTATAAGCAGAACATTTCAATGACGAAAGTTTTGGCCGTGCACTTACAATGCCAACATTGGATTCCAAAGCAATAGTCACCAAAGAGAACCACGGTGGTAAGTCCACTGCAGAAAGGCATGAAAACCAAAACCAGTAAGCCATTAACAAAATGAAGAAAGAAAGAAAACGTCACTGTCAACTGTTTGAAGTCGCAACACATTATACATTGTATTTAACACTTCCTCACACAATTATACGCGAGCAGTCAAAACTGAAAGAAGTGTTTTATCAAAATGTAGTCATCAAATAAAAAAATACAGATAGGAAAGATTTGAAAAAACTGAGAAACTAAATATAAGATCGCACTAATCTGCCTGTAAAGAAAACAACAGTTCTCAAATATATACACAAATGTAAATACTGATATTCTCTTTACAAACACAACCACCATAGCTAGAATGCTATTAATTAAACATTACAAAGTACTGAAGGCAGAGAACAAACTAAAATCCACAACTGCTGAATAACAGAGCGAGCAGCTCATAACTAAGGAAATACTAATAAGAATAAATAACCATAACCAGTTGGTTGCATCAGAACAAGAAATCACATATTTACATCAAATCAACTGATACATCAGTTAAACGAATTATCCATAAACCATCAATCAGTTAAAACAACTCAAAAAAAGAAACAAGCAACTCAGAATATTGCTCTCATTCATCTATTCGTGTATGATGAATCCAAGAAATAGCAGCAAGTACAGTAAACCATCCAAATAATGCAAGATATCAAGAATTCTAAAAGAATCAAAACCCAATATCCTAAATTCTAAATACAACAACAACAACATACTCAGTATAATCAGTGGGGTTTGGGAAGTGTAGAGAGTAGGCAAACCTTACCCCTAACTACTCCTACCTTGGGAGGTAGAGAGACTGTTTCCGAAAGATCAAATTTACATAACACAATAACCCTTCCTGCCCCATCAAATTCCCCTCCGAAAAACAAAACAAACAAACAAACAAAAGAATCAAAACCCCTTTGAGGAAAAATAAAAAAGAAACGAACTTTAATCAAGTGATTGAATAAATTACCACTAATGTATCGCCATTCATAAGGTTTAAGCACAGTAGTTGCATATGTGAAGCTAGAAAGAGTGGCACTGTTGTGCTGACCATACAAAACCCAACAAGAACTAAAACAAGTTGCTGTAAACACTACAAATACTAGATAAAGATTCGAACAACAATGACCCAGAATCAAAAACATGTTTGTTTCCCCTTTCAAAGCTGATTCTTTAGTACAGAATGAAAATACAGGAATGTTTTACTCACTGTACCTATAAATATACATTAGAAATAAAAAAAACATTCCTAATTCTATAATGGAAATTCAGTGAGACAGAATTTTGGGTTATATAATAAATTGTACAAAAATATTAAATAAGCGTTTGGTGAAATGTTTTGTGTGTTTTCTTGGATTTGTGGGTTGACTAGTATTTTAATTGAAATTGGACTAAAAATAATACTCCCTCCGTCCCATTTTAATTATCTTAATTTAATTTGATACGAAATTTAAGAAATAAAAGAAATTTTTTGAACTTTATGATTTTGAATTAAAGTGTACTTTAAATTTCATGATCTTAAATTTGATATGTATAATATTAAAATTAAAAAAAATACTAAAAAAAATAAGACACTCAAAATGTGACGGAAGTAATATTATTATTACGTCAAGAAATAAAGGCCATCATTTTCCTTGGCCAGAAGGATTTGAGTGATGTCACGCGCCCCTTGTGGAGGTCGATGAGTCATACGATGTTGTAATAAATACGCTAGTGGAAAAAAAAAATGATGTAATAAATAAGTAGGAAAATGAAGTTAATTATTGGTTTTATTATTTTCTATTTTTGTTGTGTGAATTTAGTTTTGATTCTCCAATTATAGGTAATAACGATGGAGTTGGTTTTGTCATTAATCTGGATAGATGGTTGATTCCCGTAATTTATTTTGAAAGTTTTTCCTATGTAATATATTTTGTTTAATTTACTAATCTGTAATATGGAATTATGAATACAAGAGGTCAAGAATAGTACTAATTATTTACGTTATGAAAACAATTTACGTTGAAAAAGAACAAATTTGAAGAAAACAAGTTTCAAGCTCTAAATCCGAAATTTAATAGGCGTTTGGACATGCGATGATATAAAATTTTAAATTATTCAAAAAAACATGATTTGGAATTTCAAATCATAATTTCAATTTGTTTTAAATGTAAAAGTATATTTTGTAAAAATAGATTAATAAGTTGGTAGATGTATTTACCAATCATGTTTATCAACAATTTATATCAAATATTAAAATATCTACAAGTTTGTAGTATATATATAACAAATTTACTCTTACCAACCATGTGAGATGATTATATTAAATAATAGTTACACTACAACTCATGTTTAATTTTTTATTTTATTGAACTAAATTTTGATCAATTGATGTTGTATTTTTTAGAAAGGTGTTATAGTAGCGTGTTAATTTTGTTAACTATAACTTGCTTATTTGATAAGATTGTATAAGAATTGCGAAAATTTTGATGATTTTCATAACTTGTGAGCTTTTATGTCTATAAAAAAAATACAACTTAATAAATTCAATCGCATATTTAAATAAACTTCAACTTCAAATCATCATAATTTCAAATCATGTCCAAACGAATCATTTATATACTTACGGAATGTTAATGTATTTGCAAACTTGAGAGATCCGGTGAAGTTTTATATTTTCCTTTTGTTAAATTTGATTCTTCAAATTTACTCTATTTTATAATAGGTTCAAATGTATGTGTGTGAACGCATTGTAAACACACGTTTATGCTGAATTGAAAGCAACAAGTACGTTCATAACGATTGTGGAAAAACTACATCAACTCATACAGTTTCTTTAATTACTTTCCTATTGTAGAAGCTCTTACCCCGTTTTTATTTGTGTTGGTAATGAATGAAATTACACGGTAAATTTAAGATAAGATGTTATGGTGTATGTTATTTGCAAATAATATAGTTCTGATTGATTTGTAAATGATGATGATATCACACATAGTATTGGTGCATGGTGGATGAAGTGAAGGCTCGCATCCGCAGTCTTGTGTGATAAAAATGTGCCACCAAAACTTAAAGACAAGTTCTACAGAGTAGTGGTTAGATCGACTATATTGTATGGGGCAGAGTGTTAGTCACTCAAGAACTCTCACGTAGAGAAGATGAAGTTGTGAAAATGAGGATGTTGCGGTGGATCTGTGGGATTGCTAGGATGAATAGGGTTAGAAATTAAGATATCTGAGACAAGGTGGGAGTAGCCTCGTTGGAGGACAAAATGCGGGAAACGATACTGAGATGGTTCGGACATGTGAAGAGTAGATGCCCCAATGCGGAGGTATGGGAGGTTGACTATAGACAGTTTCACGAGAGGTAGATGTAGGCTGAATAAGTATCAGAGAGAGGTGATTCGACAAGACATGGCGCAATCTCAGCTCACCGAGGACATGACCATATATAGGAGGTTACAGATGACACAAACTAGGGTAGAATGTTAGTATGTAGTTGAACGGTGTCCCGTTTATCCTTTTTACCAGTAGGCTTAGAGAGGTGTATTCAATTGAGATTTTAAAAGACTATTTATAGATAAATAAGTCCAGTGAATTTTAAAAGACTATTTAGGAATGTAATGACTTAAAAGATTATTTTTTTTTACAATCATGATTTTCTACGTTTGAATTTTAAAAGATTTATCATAAGATTTATAAAGATTTGAAAGGACCACATATTTTTTTTACTTTTATGATGCTAACCAACCAACTTAATCGGATGATGAGCAATGTAGATCTACTTTAATGATATACGAAAGTTAATTGATTCAAGATAACAAAAAAAATGGAACAATAAAATAAAAGTAAAGAAAGTTATACTAGCTCTCCAGGGAACAATCTGAATTGTAGGCAGCTAATATGACATAGTGAAAAACATAAATCAGAAACCTCAAGGAATTCTTTTGAATACAAGAATTTTCAACATACACAGAATTTTGGAACCCTAAGACTTATTTAAAAGTCTTGATTGAATGCCACAAGATTTATTTATCCCAAAATAGTCATTTAAAATCCTTGAATACACCCCCTTAATATTACTCTTGTAGGTTTGTACCCTTTGATTTCTGCTGTTACATGTTGATTCTTGTAGGTCAATTATCATATTAATTTAATTTATGGCAATTACATTTTTTTCATATTGCTATATCATGATTCATTTTATAGTACGTCGTTATCATTATTATGTCTGTTTTCATATTGCTTTGTATTGTTTGTTCTTGTGTCAATGGTCTACCGAAAAAAATCTAATTGTCTCACAAAGTAGGGATAAAATATGCATACAGACTATCCTCTCAAGACCCCATAATATGAGCTTTCATTGAGTGTGTTGTTATTATACTAAAAAGTAAGAACTTAAAAGTGAAAAACTAACAAAAACATCAATTAATAGTTTGTCTTTGTTTTAGAACATATATATAAACAAGATAAACTTTAAGGACAACTATATTTTCATATGAGGTCTTGTATAATAAGAAGATGCCATCAAAATTTAAAGGCAATTTTATTTAGTGATAGCTAGACTAGGGTTGGCCAGTGGGCCGGACCGAGCCCAGTGGGATTGGGATGGGCGAGGTTGGGACGGAGTGAGCGGGCTGGTCGGATCGGGCCAAGGGACCAAAGACGGGGCGATCTGCATCGATCCCGTCCTGCACGATGCAAGCTGGTCGGGCGGGTCGGACGGATCAAAGTGACGCTTTTTTTAATTTTTCAATTAAAAATACTAACATATAGTCATATATATTTTAATATTTATAAACTAAATAATTGAACAAAGACAACAAGAGAGTAAAAAAAAATCTCAAGGTTGTTTTTGTGTCTTTTATATTATTAATTATTTCATTGAAATATACAAGATTCAGAATTACAACATTGTAGTGTACTGTTGTTGAAAAAAATTGCAAAAGACATAGAAAAAAATACTAAAATTGCAATGAAATAAATTACCAATTTGAAAATATTTTTTCTAGTTTCTTTATAATTTTGTGGGGTTCTTCGGTTGGAATTGATATATCTTGGTCAAATTGTTCCACGTCGCTACTCATGCCTTCAGATAAGATGTCGTTGTAGTTTCGTCTTCTTCTTCGTTAATCTCTGGTTGACATCACCTTCTTCGCTCCGCTCGTATCCAATCTCTGAATAGTACCGTCATCTCAAAGTTGTCTCCGGCTAATGAGTGTCTGTGCTCTCCTATTTGAAATCTGTCGGCAGAAAAATCGCTTTCAGAAGCGATTGATGACACTTGAATGTTCAAAACATCTTGGGCCATCATTGAAAGTGTCGGAAATGTCTTCTCATTCTGCATCCAATATTTCAGCAAGTCTTCATTTCCGTCTTGATTGACAACTGCTTGGTAAGGTAAAGTACCCTGCAAAACAAAAACATTGAACTCGCTAATTTGGTTAGCAGTGCTACCACCGCACATTCTATTTCTGAGGCTTTCAATACTAGCCGCAGAAACTACATGTTTTTTAGAGATTGTGTTGAAGTAGAAGAAGATGATACGAAAGTCGGTTGGTTGCTGACACTTTCTTGCTGGTAATGCCGATATACTTTTTTGCATTCATCATCTACACTAGCCAACACTTCTTCTAGCGTTTGTTCAATAGGTGGTGGACATTTAAATATTTGGGAGTTGGAGGTGGTAATACGTCCATACAGTTATAAATATTTTCAATAAGACTTTTACAATCGTCTACTTTAATAGTCGGGTTTATTACAGCACCAATAATATAAATAAGGGAATAAGAATAAAATATTTCTTTATTTTCATAAATATTTTTTTAATAGCTGTCTTATAAGCATGTTTTTCCATATATTTTTTAAGCAGTAAAAATATTATAGCTATATAAAACAATATAGTTGAAATAGTAGGATAATATATAGTAGAAATTTTTTTTGTTGCTCGATGAAAATTCTCTAGAAATACGATAAGTTCTTTAATTTTGTCCCAATCGTTATCCATAATCATATCAGTTGAATTTTGATTATGGGCGTTAAACAATAAAGTTATAGATTTTCTATAATCATAAGCAACAAGTAGTTGGTCATATAAAGAATTCCACCTAGTGGGTACTTCTTCAGAATTTTTTCTATAAGATAGTCTACAATCGTGACAAATATTTGTATAATCTTTTTTCCGTTGGATTCTATTACTTTTAAAAATAAAGTTTATAGCAAATTGTATTTTTTCAAGAATATCTTGAAAAAGTGAAAGATCATCCTTTATAACTAAGTTATGAATATGACAAGCACATTTGATATGATTTTTTTTGAAAAAGACGGAGTTAAAACTTTTTTTAACAACATAAATAGCAGCATTGTTAGAAGATGCATTATCTAATGTAATACTCGTAACTTTATCAGTTATTCCGTAATAATCGCAGACTAAATAAGTATTTTCTGGAATAAACTCACCAGTGTGTCTACTATTTATATATTTATATGCTAAAATACGTTTTTACATAGACCACTTATAATCTATCCAAGGACAGGTTACCGTTAAATAATCATGACCGTTAGTACTACGACCTATATAAGAAGTTAGAGCGACGTTGCCATTAAAATGATATAATGCATAACGTAAATATTGTTAATATTCATGTGCAAATTTAAATACATCTCTCTTAACAGTTGATCTAGGAAAACCTTTATAAGCAGGATTATACATATCTCTAATATAATGAATAAAACCAGGAGATTCATGAAATGAAAAAGGCAAACCCTCCACATCAACTACTTTTGCTAGTGATTCTCTATCTTTATGTTTATCGTATTTAGGGCCTACAACTCCCCCCGTCATAGGGTTAATTTGACCATGTACTTTGTTCGGGATAGTATGTGAACCTTGTCCCGATTGAGAGGGCGCTTGCTCACCATTTTTTCAATAATGTATTGGGCATGCAAGACTTTGTGTTTTTGCAATAGGTGTCTTCCTAAAGCCCTCGTCCCACCATGACCTTGTCCAGTTTTAAAAGTATAAACAACTTTACAAGTTTTACATATAGCTACTTGATTCGGTACGGCCCTGTGAAAATATTTCTATACTGTTGATTTTAATGGTCGTTTTGCCGGACCTCTACTCATACTAGGGGGAATACGAGACATTTCACTAGTGGGTGTATCATCATCTACATTAGTGGGTGTATCATCATCTAGAGTGACATCTAAATCAAAGTATTCTTCATTTTGAGAAAATATGTGGTCGTCAAGATCATATGGTATTTCAGGAAACTGTTCAGGATCAATAAAATCATTTTGTCTAGGAGTAGGAATACTAGAAGAAGTACCCTTGCCCTTGTTACCCTACTAGAAGAAGTCTTACCCTTACCCAACATACTTCTTAATCCTTTCATTTTAATTATGGTAATAAATAATTAAAGACTTAAAGATAATAAAATTAAACGTGCTAAATGAAATAAAGACAAAATAATAATTTAATGAGAGAACGAATGTACCAAACGCCGACATAGAGTCGACGTGTAATCGAGAGGTTGAAAATTGAAACTTTGCTCGATAGATAATCCTCAAGCTAGTTCACAACTTCACTCCCAATTCCCAAATTAATAAATAGATTGAATATGTAGTAGACAATGTTGTATAGAGATTGATTGATTAAGAGATTAGAGATATAAGAGATTGTAGGAAGATTTGTGAGAAATAAGAAGAGAAAATTAGGTATTTATAGTTGGTAAATTGGGTTAAAGTGTAAATATAATAACTTATGAGTTAAAAATAAATATAAAAGGGGTTGGGGGATGGGGGAGGCCAAAAATGGTCGTTGCAAAACGACCAAAATATAAAATGGTCGTTATTGCAACGACTATTTTTGCAATTGGCTGGGTTTCAGGCGGGATCGGGACGGGACGCGGGACGGGTCGGGTCATCGCGGGACCGGGCCAGGCGGTACCATACCATGTCCCGTTACCATTTTTTTTAATTATTCGGGACCGGCCCGGCCCGGCCCACTGGTCAGGCCTAGGCTAGACCGACTATGTTGTATGGGGTGAAGTGTTGGTCAGTCAAGAACTCCACATTTAGAAGATGAAAGTTGCGGAAATGAGGATGTTGGGATGGATGTGTGGGCATACTAGGAGAGATATGATTAGAAATGAAGATATCTGGGACAAAATAAGAGTAACCTCGGTGGAGGAGAACATGCGGAAAGCAAGACTGAGATGGTCTGAGCATTTGCAAAGGAGATGCACGGATGCCCAGTGCGGAAGTGTGAGAGGTTCGTTATGGATGGTTTCATAAGGGATAGAGGTAGGTTGAAAAAGTATTGCGGAGAAGTTATTAGACAGAATAAGGCGTCGGTACAGCTTATCGAGGACATGACCTTAGATAGAGAGGTTATGGATGACACGGATTAAGGTAGAAAGTTAGTAGGTAGTATTGACTGTTGTCTTACTTACCATTTCATACTAGTAGTGATATTATTATCCATGTAGTTTCTTGTCCTTCAATTTATGTGACTATATGTTGTTTCTTGTACTTTGATTATTAGTATTAATTTGTGGTACTTTGATTTCATACAACATTATCATGTTTTTAATTGTGTTTTGCCATAATTTTTTTATGCTGTTTTGAATTTATCGTCCTTGTGTTGAAGATCTATCGGAAATAACCTCTCTACCTCCTAACTCTACCCTCCAGTCTCCACTTTATGAAATTTTACATGATCATTTTTGTTATTGTTACTGTACATTCCCAAGTTAACTTGAAACAATATATAGTGTAGCGACTCATGAGAGTTGAAATCAATTTATGTTGAAAATTTACTAAATGTGAAATAAAATAATCCTATTAATTATGACTCGAACAATTGGGGCCCCGCACGTCGAAAACATGGTTTTCACACACGTACACATAAAGTGTCAATGATCGTAATTCCCTTAAATGGCAGAGATATTAGTACGTATACAAATTATTTGAGACGTAAGAGAATAGACGGTTATTGGCCAAATGACAAATGGTTTCACGTTGGTAAATGAAAGGAAGAAATGTGTAAAAGATGAAACGAATCAGAAATCGACACGGAAAATGTTACACCTCGTGATTTAGTGACACTAATTGAGAACGTAATTAAGAGAATAAGATGCGGATAATGGATACAAAGTGTACTTATATATGATAATAAAGAAATTAGTATACAAAGTGATGTGATTCCGGAAAAATGCTGGTTACAACGTGTGTGACGTTGGAAATTAGTAATAATAGTTGTATATTCCCGTTATGGACTAGTGTCGTATTATAAGAATTATGACATTGAGAATACGAGGCCTTATGAAATTTTCAGGACTTTGAAGAAATGGAATCTAAGCTTTAATTATTACTTGAGAGATTAATTTAAGTAGACAATTAGGGACCAAAGTGCAAATTTAATTTTTAGCCTTAATTTCCTTAAACCTATCATCTCCCCAATTCTAATTCAAAAATACTCTCTCCCTCTCTTCCTCTCTCCCTTGGCCGAGACACCCCTCCCCTATAGCCAACAAATTGAAGCTTTTTATTTCTTCTTCCTAGTCTAAGTTCTTCCACAAATTATAAGCCAAAGAAACACCACAAAACAATTGGTAAAAAGACGCCACTGCTGGACCGAAACTGCCCAGAAAATTCAAGTTTTGGAGATGAGTTTTTGGAAGAAAAACATGCAAGAATGATGGATTAAACTTATAGAATACATACATGTCATTTTGGAGTTGAAGAAGTGATAAAAATGGGCAAGAAAAACTAAACAGTGGACCGAGACTTAGGGGTTGTTTTGGCATAAATTTAAGGTATGAAAATTCTTCTTCTTATGATGTAATTGGAGTTGCATGTTGTTGTAATTTAAGAAATGAACTTGTGTTAAGAGAAACTTAAAATTTAGACAATGCATGTGACTAATTATGGGTGAAGACCGATTTTAAGGATTGTTTGGCTACGTTGAATTTAAGTGTTGTTGTTGTTATCCTTCTCACTAATTGCATGTTAAGAATGAAAGAATCTTGACATTTAAAGTGTAGATATTTATATGAAATTGTTGAAATATGAATTGGATCTTAGGGAATTAGGAGAAGAATTATGGTATCATGCCTTGTGTGGAATTATTGGAAATTGTTGTCTCGATTTAAAGATTGTTTTGTACTATTTTTGTCACGACCCGACCCCGGGCCCGCGACTGATGCCCTACCTGGGCACCCTTACAGGTATACATCAGAGATAATCAGCGGAACATACATAAACTTAACAAGAAATAAATAACAGGCGAGCCGATAAAGACATCTTCCAAAAATATACACGTAACTCAAAAATCAGTTACCTCATTTTTTTTTACACAACCCAATCCACAAGATATGACTACAGACCTCTAAGAATTCTTGACATAACAACTGTGACAGGACAGGGTCCCGCCATACCCCTGAATGTACATAAATCTATAACCTCAGGGAACTGTACCAAAATACAAAGCCTCCGAAATAATGGAGTTTTCCAACCAGCTGAACAATGATCCTAAGAATGAGGATCAGCAAGCTATGTACCTCAACCTGCGGCATGAACGCAGCCCCCCGAAGGAGGTCAGTACGAAATATATACCAAGTATGTGAAACTAAAAATAATGTAATGAAATCATAACAGTCTATAATAAAGCTGGAAACATGTATGATAACCAAAATAACAGTACATTGTGCCTTGCCGAAGTGAAAGTAATGAAAATCAGTTTTACCTTGTACAGACTATTTCAACACATGAACAATAGTCACACCAGGGCTATGGACACAAGCCCTCAAATATCATCACATAGTCCAGTAAGGGTCTCAAGCCCACAAATATCAAAGTGTGCCCGTGGAATCCCCCATCACTGCCGACAGTTGTAAGTGTAAAATATAACCATGTGACGCGCTCGTGGCATCCTACCTCACTGTCGGCGTACACACATACAATACACACACACACACACACACACACATATATATATATATATATATATATATATATCATGCCCGTGGAATCACTCATCTCGGGTACATGACTTCATGGAGAGCTAATCCATTTGGTAATAATCGTATATAACATGCCCGTGGAATCCCTCATCTCGGGTACATGTCTTCATGGGGAGCTAGTCCATGGAGTAATAATCGGATATAACATGCCTGTGGAATCCCTCATCTCGGGTACATGTCTTCACGGGGAGGTAGTCCATGGAGTAATAATCGTATATAACATGATCGCATGCCCCAGAATCCCTCATCGTATAAGCATGACCATGGGGTGATAAAACAAATCCGGGAATCTAACCCGCCTCGTTGCGCCTAATCCCACATCGTATAAGCATGTCCAAAGAGTAATAAAAACAATCCGGGAATCTAACCCGCATCCTGGTCGCATGCCCCGGAATCCCATATCGTATAAGCATGTCCAAGGATCAATCACAATGGAAGCATACTCGTGGAAGCCTCCACATCGCTTCGACGCCCAAGTAAATTCACAACAAGACGATCGGCCAACCGAGAGTCACGACAACAGAAACATATAATACTTGCACTCAAGGCTATCACAAGCAAGCATATGCAAGTTCATAAAATCTTTAGACTTTCATTTTATATACTCAAGGCACTTTTCGTTTCACATAAAAATCCGGGAATTTAACCCAAAGTACTACGTACTTCCATTCTTTTCAAAAGACTCGTTTTTATATAAAACCCCAGGATACTAACACCCGTAGTATCAAGGCATGTATATTTTTCAAATTAAGTTACTAGACCTTTAGAAATTTATTTCAAGACTTTGAAACCAAGTAACTTCCAATTTCCCAACCTAGGCAACTCATACCTATTAATCAAAATAGACAACTCTCTTAACCTTCCATAAAACCGTTATAACTAACTTCTCATAAAGCCGTTATAACCCCTTATGGTTTAGACAAATTCATTCTTTTTATAACCAAGAGACTTATATTTTCAAATCAAGTTGCATAACTTTCAAAATACTTCAAGTCTCTTATCTTTAGAAATCAAGTTTCTTAACTTAGAATATCAAGTCTCTTTAACTTAGAATTTCAAGTCTCTTAACTTTAAAAATAAAGTCTCTTAACCTTTTAAAAATTTAAGGTTCATGGTCTTAAAACTTCATAATGTAACTCTTTAATATTAAGTAACATATACTTTTGTGCGTTGTGAATAGGTTATACTTGTTTATAACGATCTTATTAAAGCAGTCATGATCTAGAAAATGTAATACAATTTTGTCTTATCTTAGCTTATATGCAGATGGAGAATTCTACTCATTTTAATTTAATTGATTGTCGATACATTTTCTTTTATTAACGCTGCAATGGCATGTTCGATACTTATTCTCATTCGTGCAGTAAATTAGCAAAGTCAACTCGACTCCAAATACTTCCTAACGACTCTTACCAACACCCCCCATAAGACTTGGTAAGAACTTAGGATAACTTAGACATAACATTTACATATAGTAAATCAACATACATACATCTTAACTTCTAAGAGTAGAAGGAATCATGAAATAATACCACATGTATATTCCATACATAAAATCATGCCAAAAGAAGGAAGAGGTTCACATACCTCACGACGATTATCGACAAGTAGCAAAATGCTCCAAAGTACTTCAACCTTGATAGCTATTCCATCTTTTAAGTAGAATACGCTACTCGTAGTACTTCAACCTATATTAATCATAACATGTCTATCAACTCCTCACTTTTTTAACGTAGAATCATACTAAGTGTAAGGTCTCTTATTCTACGGAAAATCGGGCAGCACTTCCTGTTTCTACATATTTTTCACCTTTTTCAAGGCCCGAAAATCAATAACCAAACGTCACATTTAAGGCCCAACAATTCAGCAAATACAAAGGGGATTACACGCCTAATAGGACGTGTAAAATTCTGCCCCACAATCAATATAAAACTGTCCATTCCTTAAGGCACATTCTCGGCAATAACACTATCCATAACAATATCAATTCTCTTTCAATTTCCTTTTTCAATCCAAGTTGTTATTCCAACATGTTATATACATAATAACAATTACAACAACTATAATTCCTTTCTTCCTTAACATGCGACGATTGTAACTATCGACCAAATTGATTACAACATTAGCGGCTAACTTGTCCATTTTCGGTTTTCAACAAGTCGACATGGTCCAAATCTTTTCAAACTTCATTCTATATACCACATGCTCATTTCTTAACTACTATAACATGTAATCTTCAATTACATTAAGAAGATGAAGATTTTACCTCAATAAGCCTTAATAATGTCCAAGCGTAAAAGTCAATTCTTAGCAACTTTTAGTTTCTCTTCTTATGTTCCAATCCGCTCCAAGCACTCCTTGGAAGCTCATGAAGAACTCCTTTTCAAGTTCCATCTTCAAAGTTGAAGAACACCTTAGGTTTTCGCCTTGCGACTAACGTAAAAACGTCGTTTTTCCGGGATCTTTCTATTGAGATATCCTTACAATACCCCTAGGAACCTTGGGTTAAAGTCTTGTGAATTATGATCCACATTTGCAAATTTTTTCTCTCAAAATTCCTCCTTGGCCGAGAGCACTATAATGAGCACCTAAAGTTTTCTCAATTTTTTTCTAAGTGTTGAAGACTTGTCTTGCACTAGTGTAGTATATATAAAACAATGGAGGGTCAAGATTATAACACTTGTGGGGTTTGGATGAAGAGGATTAAATATCTAGCCAAGTGGGCTCATTGACTTAGTCAATTATCTCAAGTTTGTCATCCACTTTTAGACTACTTAACCTTGGTCACAAGACCACTTAACCTTGGTCACTTGACCACCTAACCTAGGTCCAATTTCGTCCAAGACCATGTGGTGGGGGTGACACATGTCTCCCTCCCATTCGTTCATAAAATTTCGTAACCCTCATGGGCCCCACAAAACGTAAAATTTCTCGGGTGGGCCCTACGTGACCAAATCCGTAAAATATATTTTCATAATGTTAATAAATTTCATATTCCTCAAATAATGTATTTTGAGAATCTAATTCTCATCAACGAACATATATCCTTTCCGAAGTTCGGAAGATTTTCCTTCGGAAAAATAATTCTTTCTTTCGTACCAATTTAGAGTCCTGATTCCTTACGTACATTCTCTTAAACACGTCCTTGAATTATGGGGTGTAACAATTTTTGTTGAAGTGATAATGCTGGAAATTTTATGATTTAAGGGCTGATTTTGCTGAATTGGAACGTTGGAAATATGTCTATGAACATGCATGTACATTGTGGTAATTGTTAGTACATGACCTAACGGAATAAATGTGTAGAAATATGTTACTTTACACTCTTATTGTTGTTGAAGTATGAGCTGTTTTGAGGGCTGTTTTAACATGATTATAGGAGTTAGATTGACATTAGAAATTGGGGTATTAATCACCTTGGTTGCTGTTTTGGTTGTACTCCATAAATATAAAGAGAAATAATGTATAATGAAGGTATATAAAGTATTTGGGATTGTTTTGGTTATATCTTTAAGTTGCATCTTGTTATTGGTATTGTTGGTTTTGTTTGTAAGTTGTGGATGTGCATATAAATAGGGGAAGTGCTACCCGATTTTTTATAGAAAAGAGAATCGTCATTCGATATAAAGTATGCTAGTAATCGTATAATTGACGGACGTATTACCATTATTATAGGTTGAAGTACTAGACGAGGCGTATTCTAATATTGAGTTGGTTAATTCGACTAAAAGGTATGTGGAACCATCCTTTCTTTCTTTTGACATGTTTTACATAAATGAATGTACGACGAACGTACATAGTTCTAATGAATCCTAACTCCTAATGATACATGATGTGGTAAGTGTCTTGATTTTCCAAATGATGATTTAAAATGATACATGATATGATAATGTCTTTTATTTATTTCATTGAGAGTCAAATGATGATTTAATATGTATAAAGTTACTCATGATATTTTATTCGTGCTGATGTGATTATATCATTTCACCGCATTCCGGGCCGGGCAGTTTCGTGCACAGTACCTTATATGATTTCACCGCGTCTTTCACTAGAGGGCCGGACAGTATATGATTTTACCGCGTCCCAGAATGGGCCGGGCAGTGTATGATTTCACTGCGTCCTTCACTAGAGGGTCAGGCAGTATATGCTTTTACCGCGTCCCAGGATGGGCCGGGCAGTATATGATTCAACCGCGTCCTTCACTAGAGGGCCGGGCAGTATATATATATGACTCATTTTTATAAGGCACAGTTGACTCTCATTCTTATAAGGCACAATGGACTCTCATTTCTATATGGTTGTATTGATATTTTAATTATTACACATGTCTCATGTTACCTTTGGCCAGTTATGATCTTCTTTACAGTACTTCATGTTTTACATACTCAGTACATTATTTCTGACCCCCTTTTTCCGGGGGATGCGTTTCATGCCCGCAGGTACATGTACTCAGTTTGGTGATCCTTCAGTCTAGGATTACTGTTATGCTGTTTGGAGAGCTATATTGATTCGGAGCTTAGTCATTTTGATACAGAACCTTATTTTTTATTTATGCATATTTAGGGGCACGACGGGGCCCTGTCCCGTCATAGTTCATTATCGTATTCTTAGAGGTCTGTGGACAGTTGTGGGTTGTGTATGCGTGACGCAAGACATGTGTTTGTTGTTGTTTAACTTGGATAATCCCATGTATAGAGGCAGCCTTGTCGGCTTGCCTATGTTGTTACATTGAATTGTTGTGACTCCTCAGGAGACAGGTTCCTTTGATATATAACGTTATGAGTCATCAACTTATTTTCATGAGGTTTATGTGTTATTCTTGGTATCAGTCAGATTATACGTGACATGTCAGTATAAGGGTGTCCAATTAGGGCACCGGGTCGCGGTCATGACTGAAAATAAAAACCGAAGAGGACCGCGGTGCCTCCTCCAAGCACCGCAGTGAAAATTTGGTTTTTGGTTCCAGTGACTTACTGAAATTTAGGCACCGCGGTGCTTCGACAGTTTTTAGTACCGTTGGAGGCGAATTAAAGCTGATTCTTGAGCTGATTTTGGAATAATTACTCTCCATTATTTGGCTATTGATTTCAGCCATTACTATGATGAATTAACCTCAATATCAATGGTCATTACTTGATATTGATGGTCATTAATTTGGTTAATTAAGAAGACAAATTCATCTACCTATAAATTGATGTCTTTGGCACAATTACAAAACACACATTCACTTAACAATTCTCTAAAATTGTCTTCCTCTCTTGCAATCACAAAACACTGAAAAATCTGTCTTCCTAAAGCAAACACTTGAGTTCCCTTTGCTATTTGTTTGATTGTTGTTTTATCTTGGGAGATAAGTTGTCATTACACCGTTGAAAGGATATACGGGGCAATATTATCTTAAGGATAGATCGAGAATTCGGTCAACTCATCAAGTCAATATTATTTGTTGATTTTCAGATTTCTAGTTCGTTGTTGTTATATTCTCATTTCCTTTATTTCTACACTTTGTTCCCACAAGCTTAAGATAATATCCGCTATTTCAACAACAACATGACTGGACAAAATCAATTCAACCAATTCAACACTGAAAATTCCACCGATGCTCAAGGCAATCCCAATATTCAAGGCACTAACACTGCCTTCAACTTCACTATTCTTGGCACTACTAGTGTCACCACTGATCATGGCATTCCTAATGTCTTTCAAACCACTGCTTTTGGCACTTATAGTGCTACCACTGCGTTTGGTACTTCAAGTGCCACCACTGCTTTTGACACAACGAGTGTCAACACTGGTTTTGGTCCAACCAATGCTCCACTGCTGCTCCGGGTACTTATAGTGCCTATGCTCCTGTCCAAGGCGTCAACAACATCTATGCTCCTGTTAGAGGCATTCTCAACGCCTTTGCAATCGCCGAGGGCCCATCGCTCGACACGGCTGGTTTTCACCATGAACGTTCTGAAAAGTTCATGGGTGCTCACTTTAAGAGATAGCAACAAAAGATGTTGT